>BTHU01000010.1:109776388-111141388 GCA_036184795.1 Tokudaia tokunoshimensis
GCCCTGGGAGACATCTGGTCGAGGAGGAGAGAGCCCTTGACTGAAAGTGACAGAAACTCAGAGTTAGCTTAGCTCCAAATCAATATATATCACAGAAAGTCCATGTGAGTTATGGCTTAAAGGGCTTGTGTGCCTTTATCTTCATTCATGCTGTGTGCTGCTGTTGTCTTCCTAGTTGGAAAGCTATTCACTGTGGCTGACAAAGCTTTGTCCTCCCGGAGGAGGGACGGAAGGAAGAAGTAAATGAGTGAGACAGACAGAGAGACAGAAACAGAGAGACAGACTTAGATCATGATCATAGTCTAGGCTGTGGTTCTGTTGGTGTAATTTGTGTCATATACCCCTCTATAAACACAATTGTCTCCTGCCACTGGTGTATGTCCTATGCCAGCCCCTCAAGACTAGGACTGAGGTTTAATTTACCCAAATAAGAGAGCCAAAGGCATGAAAAAAGCATATATTCAAAAAGATAGAAGTGTGTGGCTTAGGGGGGAGGCCCTGTCTAGTATGCCTGAGACAATGTGTTCATCCCCAAAACTGCCAAAAATACATGTGACATCATGTCTTCTGTAGACAGCAAATCCCATAGTACTGATCCCAGACCATCCTTCGTTTCTTCTTTCTGATTTTTCTTCTTTTTAAATTTTCTTTTCTTTTCCTTCTTTCCTTCTTTCCTTCCTTCCTTCCTTCCTTCCTTCCTTCCTTCCTTCCTTCCTTCCTTCCTTCCTTCCCTGTCCTTTCTATCTCTATTTGAGACTGGTTCCCATATAGCCCATATGTACCCTGAGCCCACTATAGAGCGAAGATGGTCTTAAGCTCAAGAACTTCCCGCCATGAGTGCTGACACACCCACTTCATTCTTTATGTTTGATGGGGACCAGATAAATCTAAGAATCATGTTACATTGGTAGCTAACTTACAGGGTGTTTTCTACATGTCAGATAAATACTTCACACACTGCATTCTTTTTTCCCTATTTTCCCTCCTACTGTTTCCCTTTCTTCATTGCTTCCCTTTGAGCTGCAGCAATGGTTCAGTGATTAAAAGTGAGCATACTGCTCTTATAAAGAATCCAAGTTCAGTTTCAAGCACCTATTTTAGGGTGGCTCACAAACACTTAGACCTCCAGTTATGGGGCCCAATGCTTTCTTCTTGCCTACATAGGCAACTGTACTCATGAGGGTAAACCTACCCTCAGACATACACAGTCATATAATTTTAAGAGTAAAAAATAATTTAAATAGCCTCCATTTTACTTTTATGTCATGAATAGATAAATGAATGGATAGACAGACAGGCAGGCAGACAGACAGACAGACAGACAGACAATAGATAGATAGATGGATAGATTGATTGATAGAGAGATAGAGAGAGATAGATGATAGATAGATAGATAGATAGATAGATAGATAGATAGATAGATAGATAGATAGATAGATAGATAGATAGATAGATAGATAGATAGACAAACATATAGTTGTCATGCATGGCTCTTGAATAGAGGTCAGAGGACAATTAGTAGGAGTCAGTTCTTTCCTTCACCATGTAGGTACCAGAGTCAAACTCATGTGGTCAGGCTTAGCATTTAGCACCTTTACCCCCTGAGGCATCTATCTTACTGGCCATGGTAGAAGTACTTTGATTCTAAAGTCTGTGTTCAAACTGAAATATATACTGCATGCCATAAAAAGCAGCTTTTAAACCTCTGAATTACTTTTTCTATTCTGTTTTATTGCCAGTTGTTAATAAAACAACCAGCACACTACTTGCTCTATATTAGAGCTGTATTCTTTAGAATAGAATACCATGTGAAAACTTAATTCTGATAGATCAAATTTTATTTTAAATGTGTAAAGGGATTTGCTAGTAAAATGTACTCCTCTTCAGTCCTCCGAGGTGCTGGGGTTGTGTCTAAAGTTGGCTCATGGTAACTGGTTATGAGTCTTGTATTTTTTGAGGCTTTATAGGCTGAGCAAGGCCTTTGCTGCCGTCTGACAGAGCATGGAATATTTGAGAGTGCTAATGGTGAGTGAGAAGAATTGATTTTCAGCAGCCATTCCAAAAGTGCTACAAAAATTTATGTAGCCTCAGAGGAGTCACAGAAGCAGAGGGACACCAAGCTGAAGGAAAAGCTCCTTGTGGGCTCGTGGGACTCCAAGGCCATGCCCTAAATAAAAACAAGAAATATAGAAAACAATATAACACCAGGGCCATTGTCGATCCTCAGCACCACTGTCAGAACTGCCAGCCTGGGCTACTTAGCTATTTATATACAGTGATTTCTGGACCAGCCTGGGACACTGTGTGAGACCCCATCCTAGGAAAGACACACAGTGAATGCAGGATGGTTGTAAGGAGCAGTAGGGTGGGTTTCAGCTATGGTAGCAGATTCAACATGACACTGCCCTTGCCGTGACTGCAGAACGAGAAAGCCAGGCTTACCAACTGAATAGTGTAGACCTTTAAGCCAAAGGTTTTATTTTTTAAGATCTGGATTTTTGAGAACTTAAATTTTAGACAATGTTTTTGGCTACATAGGCCATGACATCTTAGAAACTTCTTTGGCTTTGTCAAGGTGACACAGTGTAGCAAAGGGAAAGCCAGCAAGGGGTTATGGTCCACCTGGACCCACTGGCTGGACCCTCAGCTAATCTGAGTGGCTGGCCCAGTGCCCACTGTGATATTTGTAGTCACTCCGTCACCTCTGCTATGAGCTTCCTCCCACAGATACAGGCTGCCGTCATGAGCCTGTGGTGGCCTCATTGCTCCTCTCACTGAAACCCAGCTGCCTGTGCCTTTCCTCTTAGAAGAACCCCTGAGTCTATTCCTAGACTGAAGCAGGACATTCACTCTTCTCATAGTGCACATACCTCCACAACTCACAAACTTACCATTTATTATTATATTTCGGTGCAAGGCTCACACCCTGTTTATAAACACTTCTCTGCCTCTTGGAGACAACCAAATAAAGTTCATACACATACAAGATGTAATTTTCCCCTGCTTTTATCTCTATCCCTTTTCTTACCCAAGTGTCTTCCCGGAAGGTCCCCCTCCTACCTCCATGCCTTTCTGTACATGTGCATGGCCCACAGCACCACTGCATTTAATTAGGGTTGCTTGCATGAGCACAGAGGAAAGCATTTAGTTGAGTACCAGTGACCAGCCATTGAGGAATACACCTTCACACCTCTCAACTACCATCAAGTGCCTAGAGCTCCGTAGGGAGCAGTGACAACGTTACAGGCCCTGTCCCCATGCATGGTGGAGTGTTGATAGGCCCAGTCTTGTACAGATCTTTTACAGATAATCAGTATGGCTGCCTTTGTACCATGAGTTCTCGAGTACTAGTCGTCTCTAGTCTAGAAGACAGACAGCCACTCACCATGAACGCCCCCATCCTCCAGCTCTTCCATTCATTCTATCCCTTTCTTTCAGTGTTTGCTGAACCTTGGAAGGGGGGGGGGTGCAGATGTCTTATTTTGGGCTGAGAACTGATGAGTCATTTATTCTCGGTATTTTGATCTGACCAGAGTTTGAAGACAACCTTTACCTACTCTTTGTCTTTGCTTGCTGTAAAGTTGCCCAACACAGAACAACTCTGGGTATCTGTCCAGTCAGCATTCACATACCTGTTAGGGCCCAGAGTGGAGTCAGAGAGTTCACACAGAGCCCAGCATGTCGCTGGAACTGATCCTTTAAATCCTGTGCAGACAACAGTTTCTACAATTGCTTTCCCTCCTCCACCCTTAATACAGTGTCTTGTTAAACAGAAAAAGGCCCCTTGCAGAACTTGGCCCTTCCCAGGCTGGGTAACTCAGTTGGGAAAACCTGGGTTTTGGGGATCACCTATGCCAGATCTCTACAAACAACTGGCAGGAGAGGGTGCTGTAAGCATCAGGTTCAGAAGTCATGAGGAAAATGAAGAGTTGCACCAGAGCTGAGACTCTCGTCCTAGGGTTGAGAGTCAGGAGTGGGAACAGATGCTATCTGACCTATGGCCAGGTATCCGCGGCCTCTGGTCTTTCCATCCAGAGACACCTTCCACATACCTCATGTCTACAATGCAGACTCACGAATGACCCCCCAACCCATTAAATTTTTGCTTTTCTTACTTTAAATTACAGGCTGCAGCTTGATGAAGGCTACTCCTTGGATGCCTGCTTATGTTTAGGTAGCTGTGGTCTTGAGTAGGGAGCAAAACATCTTTGATTCACAAAAATATGGTGTTTAGTGTCTAAGTCATAGTATTGTTATTGTTGGGTTTGCTCCTCCTTCTCCTCCTCTTCTTTCTCCTCCTCCTCCTCTTCTTCTTTCTGTGACAGTTTGAGTGAATTTATAAAAGAACAATCAAATGATCTTCACTTTTATCAGTCCCTAAACACTCATTGACACCTTCTCATTTGAGGCATGTTGAACTTTAAAGTCTAAATGCTGATATGCACATACACTTAGTATGACCATCCCCAAGGCAGGCTGATGGGACAAAAATATTTACCTTAGACACTGTTTCCACTAAGAGCTTCTCCAAGCATCTCTGTCCAGAGTCTGTGCTAATTCATTACAACAAACCCTTTGGACGCAGGGCCTCCACCCCAAGCCCAATCACCTCCACTGCTTTCCAGACTTTATGGGCAGGAACCTGTTATCCACACTTGGTCCTCCTCCCCAGAATTGCTTGTGCAGTCAGCTGCATGAGAAAGCACTAGGGGAGGACACTGATGTAGCCTGGTGCCAAATAAGGGTACTGAGTGCTGTATCTAAAACGCAGCTCTGAGAACTGTGGGTCAATCTGTATTGCTTTTCTCTTTCCTATAACTAAACACCTGACAAGAAGAAACTCAATGGAGGAGGGTTTATTTTGGTTTTCAGTCTAAGAGAGTAGAATTCATCAGGGAAGCCAGTATGAAGGGAGCTGCTTTTGCCTGGTATGGTGGAGGTGTAAGGCTAACTGCTCATGTCCCCACAGATCAGAAGGCAGGAGCAGGAGTGCTGGCCTTCATATGGCTTTCTCTTTTCCTCTTTAGATGGAGTATGTACCTCCCATCTGAGGGTGGTACTGCCTGCTTGAACCTCATACAGACCCCACTAGACGCACTCTTACACCCAGAGTGGTGCCTCTGAAATGATTCCACAACCAGTCAACAGGGCAGGAATGTTACCAGTCACACTTCCTGAAGCCACACTGGTGGTTCCCAGTGTCCAAGATTCTTTCAACCACACTTCAGTTCTTGATGATGTAGTTCTGGCAGGTTCTTCTCCTGTATCTCATCTTCTTTGGGAATCAGTTCCTGAAATCACCAGGTTACCACTATGGTGTTTTGAAGCTAAGAAACTGCTACATGTTTCTCTAACCACAATCTCTGCACAAAATAACAGTAACGGAAGGCTCTGACTTGCCTGGAAGAGCTTCAGGTCCCACAGAGAGCCTTAGTTCCTGTGCAGTACTCATTTAAGCTTTCAGTCTCAACAACGCTGGGACAACCTTAATTAATACCTCCCTGGTTTCTCCTGATCCCAGCAACACACAGAGACGGGTATCAAAGCCTAGTTGAGACAGGTTGAATCTACTTCAGAAGCCTGCAAACTTTCTTAAGTGTGAGAGAGTAAATAGTTTAGGCTTGGCACAACCCTTGGAGTCCCTTGCATTATGAGTGTGGCTTCTTCCAACAAAACTATATTTGCAAAACTAAGCAATTGATCTGATCTGAAGAACCTTTCTTTCCTATTTATGGCAAATAATAACACTGTCTTCCTTACAGTGGCCATGCACACACGTCCTCTGCATTTTAAGTAACTAGTAAACAAAGTAACTTGGAGACAAAATTATAAGAAGTGTCACTGTGTGAATAACAGGAAGATGGTGCTGGGAGGATTAGCGTTTGAGGAGTCCTGGTGTATGTACTAAGCCCGGGGCTGGAATCTGTAGTTCTTACCCCTTGACTATTTCCTTACAGGACTGCCTTTGTCTTGCAGAGCCTTCTTCATCTTCAGAGCAACTGCAAACTTGAGAATGAGTACAGGATCATATATGAGTATGAATTTCTGTGTGTTCCTGTATATATGCACACATGCATATGGGGTACATGTGAACATATATGTGGAGGCCACAGGTGTATGTTGATTGTCTTCCTCAATTGCTTTCCATCTTATTTATGAGATAAAATCCACCACTGAATGGCCTTGTTGGATATCAAAGGGAGGAGAGGCCCTTGGCCCTGAGAAGGCTCGATGCCCCAGTATAGGGGAATGCCAGGACAGGGAAGTGGGAGTGGGTGGGTTGGTGAGCAGGTGGAGGTGGGGAAGGGATAGGGTGTTTTCAGAGGGGAAACCAGGAAAGGGGATAACAGTTGAAATGTAAATAAAGAAAATATCCAACTAAAAAAAAGAAAGAGGAAAATAAAAGATCTTCCACTGAACTAACAGCTTGCAATTTAGCTAGACTAATTAGGCAGTGGGCCCCAGGGATTTTCCTATCACCAACACCCCAGCATTGGGATGGCATACATGCAGCACTGGGATGCCATACACAATTCGGTGTCACCTTTTAAGGGAGTGCTGGAGATCAAACTCAGTTCCTTATACTTGCACAATGAATACCTTATCTTCTGAGACATCTCTCTGGAGCTCTGTGGCCCAGGTCTTACTTTTGTTGGATCCTCGGGATTTGGTCACATAATGGTTATTATTTTTTTATTTTATTTTATTTTTTTTAATTTACATTCCAAATCATTTCCCCTTTCCCGTTTCCTCCCTCCCCAAAAGTCCCATAAGCCCTCTTCCCTCCCTCTTTTCTCCATTCAACCCCCTCTCCTTTCTCTGTCCTGGAGTTCCCCTACATCCAGTCTTTACAGGACCAGGGGTCTCTCCTTCCACCTTCTTAGAAATCTATTGATATGCGAATTGTGTCTAGGGTATTCCAAGATTCTGGGTTAATATCCCCTTATCAGTGACTGCATACCATGTGTGTTCTTTTGTGATTGGGTTACCTCACTAAGGAGGATATTTTCAAGTTCTGACCATTTGCCTAGGAATTTCGTGAATTCATTGTTTTAATTGCAGAGTAGTATTCCATTGTGTAGATATACCACATCTTCTGAATCCATTCCTCCGTTGAGGGACATCTGGGTTCTTTCCAGCTTCTGGCTATTATAAATAAGGCTGCTTGAACATAGTGGAGCATGTGGCCTTATTGCATGCAGGTAAAGCCTCTGGGTATATGCCCAGGAGTAGTATAGCCGGATCCTCCGGGAGTGTCGTGCCCAGTTTTCTGAGGAACCGCCAGACTGCTTTCCAGAGTGGTTGTACCAGCTTGCAATTCCACCAGCAGTGGAGGAGTGTTCCTCTTTCTCCACATCCTCGCCAACAACTGCTGTCTCCTATGTTTTTGATCTTAGCCATCCTGACTGGTGTGAGATGGAATCTCAGGGTTGTTTTGATTTGCATTTCCCTAATGACTAAGGATGATGAACATCTCTTTAGGTGCTTCTCAGCCATTAGATATTCTTCAGGTGAGAACTCTTTGTTTAACTCTGTACCCCATTTTTTAATAGGGTTACTTGCCTCTCTGGAGTTTAACTTCTTAAGTTCTTTGTATATATTGGATATTAGCCCTCTGTCGGATGTAAGGTTGGTAAAGATCATTTCCCAGTTAGTTGGTTGCCGCTTTGTCTTTTTGACAGTGTCTTTTGCCTTGCAAAAACTTTGTAATTTAATGAGGTCCCCTTTGTCTATTCTTGATCTTAGAGCATAATTCTTCATAGAGTTAGAAAGAGCAATTCAAAAATTCATCTGGAATAACAGAAAACCCAGAATAGCTAAAACTATTCTCAAGAGTAAAAGAGCCTCTGGGGGAATCAGTATCCCAGACCTCAAGCTGTACTACAGAGCAATAGTGTTAAAAACCGCATGGTATTGGTACAGTGACAGGCATGTAGATCAATGGAACAGAATTGAAGACCCAGAAATGAATCCACACTCCTATGGTCACTTGATCTTTGACAAAGGAGCTAAAACCATCCAGTGGAAAAAAGATAGCCTTTTCAACAAATGGTGCTGGCTCAGCTGGAGGTCAACATGCAGAAGAATGCAAATTGACCCATTCTTATCTCCTTGCACTAAGCTCAATTCTAAGTGGATCAAGGATCTCCACATAAAACCAGACACACTGAAACTAATAGAAGGGAAACTAGGGAAGAACCTTGAACATATGGGCACAGGGGAGAATTTCCTGAACAGAAGTCCACAATGGTTATTATAAGCAAGGAACATGAGTAGGTGCACATGTACAGGGATTGCACATCAGCTCAGGGACAGCATCAGGTGAACTGATGGTGTCATGTGGGACCTACAGGGGACATCCAGCTGCAGCATGCCTTTACCTCCTCAGGAGCACCAGGCAGTGTGACATCATACAGTAGGCACTTGAGCAGCCTGGATTCATGTCACACTGAAAACCCAGATCTGTGTAACCTTGCCAAATTCCATAATACCTTGGGCCTCAGGTCTTGGGTTGTTTATAGTCTGAGGATGAGAACAGATTTGTGGCTGTTCTGAGGGGTAGAGTGTGAAGCGAGGCAGATGCTGAAAACAGAACTAAGCTAAGAGTTGGTGCCACCTTCTGCTCTTCCTGCCATGGTGCTGGTGCACATGGCCCCCACTGAGTAGCTCATTCCATCCGTAGTTCTATGACCACACAGAACAGCAAATTCTCTGGGCTGTCCCATAGGCTGTGTACTCAGAGCAAGAGCTACTCTCGAATTTGAAATTTGCTCCAAGGGTTCAACTTTGTACCCACAAAGTGAGGTAGTAAGTACTCCAATCCATGACGGATTGTCCACCCCAAACCAGCTGATGCTGTATTGGGACTGATAGCTCCCTGTGGCTCACAGATCAGTCACAAGTATCTCTACGTGAGGAGATCCTAGCACAGACTTTGAGAGGTGTCCAGAAGAAACTAATCTTGACATGCTGTCACCCTCTTGTCTCATGTTACACACCCACAACTCAGTGTGCCCCTTACTTGCCACAGAGTCTGTGCTGTGTTTTTTTTCCTGCAGTCTTTTTCCTCTGCTCTTCCTGTCTGGGCCTCCGCTACCCTGTGAGGTGAACAAGGGTCCAAGCAGATCTAAACGCAGGCAACAGGGGTCGCTGCCTCCTCTCTGCGATGCAATGATAATTAGTGACACCTCTGTTGAGATGACATTAAGAGTCAAACTTATTCTTGAGTCCTGGAGAGACAGACAGACAGACAAGTGACACCCTCTCATAGTTGCCACTATGCTGGCTCTAAGCCTGGAGAGTCTGAGCCCAGGGCCTTGCACTTAGTAGAACATGGAATGTGTTGGTAAGAACGCAAGCTTCCAAACTAGAGATTCTGACTCAGGAGCTTATCACTCATCTTCCCAAGAGCTGGTGATTTAAATTACAGATTTTAAATAAAATGTAAGTTCGAGAAAACGTTAAGCTTCACTGATACACTGAGCCCAATTTTGTTCCTCTGGAAACTCCCGTATGAAATGGTGTCTTAGTACTTATTCCATGGTGGACAGCAACAGATAAAGCCATTAAGTAGATCCCCACAGGACACACTTGCCTTCTTTTAAACCTGCATGTCAACCACACACATTGTTGAATCTATAATTTGTTTAGGTACACTATTGTTTTTTATACTTCTGCTAAGGAAATAGCACCAGTTAAACTTGGACACACTAAAGAAAGGCAGCAGGCAGTTTTGGAATAAGAGAAGAGGAAAGAGAAAGAGACCAAATACCTACCCTGTAGGAAGGAAGGGGAAGCTCACAATCTTGGCTGGAAACACTCTGATTTCATCTTGAGCTATTTTTCATTCTGCTCTAAATAGACATTGATAAAAACCCCGGTACCCAAATACAATCCCCAGCACAGAGAGCTGACTGGGTAAATATGCAAGTGCTTCAAAAATAGCTGGCAGATGGCCTGTGTTTGGCAACAAACGCCTCCATGAAAGTAGCAACCAAGAGTTCTCCTGTGGCCCCTGGGTTGTGGGGGTGAAGGAAGCCTAGAAGTACCTTCTCTGGTGGCAGCAGCTCTCTAGAGGGTGGCTACTTAAATTGCTCAGTAAGGCAATGAGCAGTCTAAAGTGTCTCTTCTTGAGGCACACCACACCAGCCTTGGCCCTTCCACCTGCCACTGAAAAATATTGATTATCACAGCTCACTTCTCCTATACTCTGCCTTTTCAGTCAGAGTGCAGAATTGAGCAATCACCTGAAGATCTGGTGGAGCAGAGGTGGGCATATTCAATATTGGAACCAGGGAAATCACTGCATTTGTTCATAAAGAGAAGTTTCCTCCCAAATGTCCCATAATGCATTTTACCAGTGTACACTGCCTTCATAGTCTAATAAAGCAGAACATTTTATTTTCAAGGTGATTGTGGGACCGAAATGTTATGTTAGGGGAATATACGACCATTGTCCATTTTTCTTTGTGGGGAAGAGACATACCCCATCACTCAATCTGACTTGTAGTGGTAATTTGATTTTGCAACCGTAGATATTAAAACAGTACTGAGCAATTTCACTGCCTGTTCAAAATAGAGTGATTTAGGAGTACACTTTCTCGGAGAAGACCAAAAGACCAGAAGGTCCAAGTTTGATGGTACAAGGAGGAGAATCAAGTGTGGAATGTGGAGGTTCCCACTCTGTTGCCTGTGTGTAGGAACAATTTTCAACTGAGTGGAAACTTGGCTGCGAAGCCTTTGAACTTTGAACTCTCTGTAGACAGAAACCTCGCTGTCTCATGTGTGCGTGTGACCCTGGTAACTCATGCTGCTGGTGGTTAGCTTAGAGAGAGGACTGTCAGGGTTCCCGCTGGGTTCCTAGGCCAACAGACACTTAGAAATGGCCTTCTCCACAGTCCTCAGGATGATAATGGTCTCCAGGTCTTTAGAAAGCATTAATAGTGTCTTCCAGGTGGCTATGTGTTCCTTATGATAGCATTATGTCATCAATTGAAACTACCCTAGAGAGACCTACAAGGACAGAGTTGGTGAGAGTTGGTGACATCAGCAGAAACCTCATTCATGGCTAGAGGAATATAAATCAAACAAAACCATTTGGTTTTGTTCTAAAGTCAAATATAATAGTGTGACACAATGCTACTCCTAGTTACATATGCAAAAGAAATTGATAGCTAGATATACCAACACACACACACACAGACTCACATGAACACACTCACACACACACACACAGACACACACACAGATACAGACAATCACACACACTGTGACATGTCAAATACTGCAATGCACACAGCAGTGTGAAAGAACCAACTTTATGGATAAGACATGTTGTACTGAGTGCACAAGTTCAGAAAGGAGGATAAATATTTTCTGGAACTCTGAGATTGCAATTGCATGAAGATTAAAAAGCAAAACTAATCCCTGTGATGGAGCTGAGAATGGCTGTTACCCTGAGAAAGAGGATCTTGCCTTCAAATAAACACCTAGGAGCCTTGCGGGGAGCTCTATACTGTCGATCTCATCGAAGGGTGTGGGGTTCACTCACTCCACACAAAGAGGCCCAGTGGAAGGAGCAGAAAGGGCCAGGGGAGCCATTCCTCCTTGTCCAGTAAGGTATTAGCCGTCTCCAAAGAACAGTTGTCATCTCTCTAGAGCTTCTCCCTTTAAATAGTTTCTTCACGTGCTGTTTACGCTTGGAATGGAACCCAGATTCGTACACGTGCAAAGCAAGTGCTCCCCCTCTATCCCCTGTTCTTCTGTTACAAGTCTCACTATGTAACATAGACTACTACCTAACTCACTGCTTAGACTGGCCTTGAATTTCCAGTCCTCTACCTCAGCCTCCCAATCACAGAGATTATGGGTTGGGGCACTGCACCCTGATCAGGAAGAGTTTTATCCTCCCTGTCTTGTGTCCTCCTCTATGATTTAAGGCCCATTCCACTTGCAGTTTTGAATGCTTCAGGCGTGGACTATGCTATAGTCCTTAATTTCTGTGTATGCATTGAGTGCAGGTGCACATGGAAGCCAACAGACAGAGTTGGGTCCCTTAGGAGTTGGACTTACAGGTGGTTGTGAGACATCCAACATAGGTGTTAGAACAAAGTCAAGTCCTCTACAGTGTGGTGCATGCTCTAAACCCCATGCCATCCCTCCAACCCCTGTATAAACTCTTTGTATACTACTTTTTGTATACATTGCTCAGTAATATTCTACTTAATATCTTTGTGCTTTTCACTTTAATTGATACTTGGGGGTATTTTCCATTTGGATTTATCATGAATAAACCTGCCATAAATATCTTTGTACCTGACATATTTTGGGGGAAGGGAGTATAGATAGGTACTTATTTCTTGTATGTATACCTAAAAATAGAATTACTCAGCCATAGGAGAGACATGTTAATTTGAATAATGAGTGATCATCTAGACTATATATAATGTCATTTCCATTTTGCATCTCACCAACAATGTGAGAATTACAGTTTCTCCACTCCTTGCCAAGTCTGGTATTTGGTATCTTATTCTTCGACACTTCATTAGGTGTACAGTGATTGTGATTCCCATTTGCATTTTCCTAAGATGGATGATAGAGGAAACATTTATTTTTCATCTAAGAAAAGCTCACCCTGTTGTCATAGAAAAGGTAAATTGAAAGCACATACAATTTATTCCCAGGTTTGTAAAAATGAGTGGGGCTTAGAAGACGTATCTCAAAACGCTAAATCTTCTTAGTTATGTCATATGAACACGTCTTAGGAATTGAGATGAGCTCTGATTAATTCTAAAGTAGAATTTCAGTTTTCCTGATTTTCTAACACTTCAAGTAATCTTTTTGTGGTGATTTGGCCAGAAAGCTCTGCAGATCTCTTTCTGCCCTGGATTTTTTGTTCCTCTAACACAGACCCTGTCCATGCCTTCATATCTCCATATCTGTGGGTAGCCTATGTATGCCTCTGTCATCCATTAGTATAGTGTAGAATGTGGTGAAGCTTTATAAAGAACATAGGTTTGGATGCCCAAGATGAGCCCATGGGTAAAGGTGTTTGCTGGTCAAGCTTGGTGACCTGAGTTTGATCCCCAGAACCTGTGTAAAGGTAGAAAAAGAGAACAGACTCCACAAAGTTGTCTTCTGATCTCCTCCAGACGTGCACCATGGCACCCATACCCACATAGTAAACCATAGACACACATGTATACTATAATAAATAAATATATACTATAATAAATATACTATATAAAAGAAGGAAGGAAGGAAGGAATAGGAAAGGAAAGGAAAGGAAAGGAAAGGAAAGGAAAGGAAAGGAAAGGAAAGGAAAGGAAAGGAAAGGAAAGGAAAGGAAGAACTTCGTCTAGTCCACAGTTCTGTAGGTTCAGGTCCTAGAGCTTAGGTGCAGTAAAGACTTTATGACAGCTGGCATTACATCATCACAGTAGCTTTAAAATAGGGATCAACCATGGCAAGGCCTGAAGCCATTATAACAACTGTGTTATAAAATGTACTGAAGACTCACAAGAGCTCTCATATATCCAGGAGCCTGAGAAACCACCATAAGATTTGACATTTCCCATGTTGCCCCACTGACTCTCAATACTTGGGCCCTCGGGGATGCATCCAAACCATGTGTGATCTATAGTATTGTTCACCCTGACCTCACTGTAGCAATCCAGGGGCAGTGGCTTCAATAGGCTGTCCTGAGGAGACCCACGCAGTTTTGGCAATAAAGCACCACTGGGACACAACTGTGCTTGCTCCCTTTTGTATCCTCTACTGATGTTTCCCTTTTGTGAGGTGAGACTGAGGATTTGTGATAAAGCTGTTAGTCTGCAATGCTAAAGCATTTACTATTTGCCTCTTCATAAAAGAAGTTTGCCAACCCCTGCTGCACTCAATTCACTCTCCTTAGGTTTAAAAAAAAAAAAACCCTGGCTATGAGAATTTGGTTCTATGTCAGATGTATGTACAGCTCACTACTGAAGCTGTTCTCTCTGCCCAGGTTGTACATAACAACACTGGCTTACATGTCTTGATGTGTGACAATTGAACAGGAACCTTATGATTTCAACTTTGGACTAGATATTTTAAACATAATTCTCTCCCAGCCATACCCCAGTGATTTTAGGTGCAGGAAAAACAAGAAATCTGTTTTGTCTAAAATGTAGCTCACTCTAACATCGTGTTGCTTTTTAACATAGATTAGAGTATAGGCTCTGGAGCGTTAGGTCTTTTGCAGAACAAAATAAGAGTGACTTTGACTAAGTGAGCTTGATCTTCCTTTTTGAATTAAAAATAGATATTTTTAAAAAAAAAATAGATATTTTTCTCACATAACATTTCCTGATTATGATTTCCCTTCCCTCTCCTCCTCCTGGATCCTCCCCATCTAGTCTCCCTTCTAGATCCACCCCTTTTTTTCTCTCACTGAAAAACAAACAAACTTCTAAGGGATAAAAATAAAATATAATAAGATAAAATAAAACTACTATTTCATAATACCATAAAACAAACAAACAGAAGGAATAAGAACCCAAGAAGAGGCACCAGAAACACAGAGCCACTTGTGCACAAACTCAGGAACCACATTAAAACACTGAGCTGGAAGCTATAATATACATGCAAAGGACCAGCAGGCCAAAAAGGGAAAAGAAAAAATATGTGTATTATCAAACTATATAGTAATATATTTATTAGTAGTATATAAATAATATATAATTTATAATAAACTAAATATTAACAAATTTTTAAAAAGGAAAAACCTTGAGGAACCTCCAAAGATGCCACTGAGTCCACTCCTGCTGGACTGCCCTTAAGAGCAGTTTGTTTCACCAGTGAGACTCCCTTGGGGCAAACTAAAATTTCATTTGTAAGTGGTTATCTATTGGGGATTTCGGATGGAGACATGTGTCCACTTCTCCTTTTAGTCAAGGACCCCATCTTGTGCAGACCTGTGCAGTCCCTGTGCATGCTGCCTGAGTCTCTACAACTTCACGAGAGCTTTGATCATATTGATTTAGAGAGACTGTTTTCCTGATGTCCTTCCTCTCCTCTGGCTTTTACATTCTTTCTTCTTCTATGGAGTTCCCTGAGCTCTGAGGGGAAGAATTGCATTGAGACATCGCATTTAGGATTGTGTGTTTCAAGGTCTCTCATTTTCTGCACATTACATGTCTGTGGATCTCTGTATGTGTTCCCATCTGTTGCAGGAAGAAGCTTCTCTCATGATGGCTGAACAAGGCACTGACTTAGGAATATAGCAGAATGTCATTAGGAATCGTTTTATTACTATATTTTTTAAAACCAGTCACATTTGGTTTTTTCCCTAGGTCTCTGAGCTATCTAGTCTCAAGTTCTTGATCACCCATGCAGTGTTAGTGTGGGTTCCATCTCGTGAAGTGAGTCTTAAGTTAAATAAGATATTGGTTGGTTACTCCCACAAGCTTTGGGAGCATTGCCCTGGCATATCCTACATGCAGGACAGCATTGTAGATCAAAGGGTTTGTGACTGGATTGGTGTTTACATTTCTTTCCTTTTTTGTAGTATGCAAAGTACCTTCCTACCAAAGATTCTGGCACATGGGGGTGAAGGCTTTTAAAAGGCACCATCTCAATTTATCCATTTTCAATAATGGAGAATGCTGTCAGTTTATAGGGAGCAACCTATAGTCTTGGCAACAGCTTGAATTGTTGGAACTACTGGGAGTAGTTCCGTGGAAGACCACTCGCCTAGCATGCTCAAGGCCCAAGAGGAGAAGGGATAGGTGGAAAGAAAAAGAGAAATGAGAGAAGTTGACTCTGAAACAATTCTAGAAGAGAGAGAAAAGAAATCTCTTGTAGCTGGAAGTCCTGGTAGAGTTAGAGCAGGTAGGCCTTCGGATGACCCTTTGACTCTCCTCATTCTGGCAGCTACTTATAACTGTATATCATATACAGGCTTTAGCACAAACCTCCCGCTCATGGCAAACCCCTCCAATTACCTTTAATCAACTACATGAAGCTATTTGGAACAAGTCTACTTAAATCAAACAACATGGTTCCTGACTGACACTGTTTAAATATGAGCTCTATGAAGCCACCGCCTCCCTATTGTCACCCTTACCACACAGATATTCCTCCTCCCTCTTCCATGACTAGGAGCGTTTGTAGAAACATAGCAGCAGAATCATCAAAAACTGCAAGCAGGCATTACATTTAGAATACCTTAGAGGCAGAAGACGTGCCTGAATTCTGTCAGTTCTGAGGATGCAGAGAAAGCGTCATCCTGATGTCTGTCTGGCAAGGAGGACAGGATGTGGCTCTTCTAAATTCAAGCACTGGGTTGCCTCACCTGAGCAGTGCAGAATTCTTGTCTTGAGCACTCAGGACAGAAGGGCTGCTCCCAGAGGATGAGCCCTGTGATTACTCTTACCGTGGAACTTTCCCGGCCCTTTTCACTTTCAGACTTATCTAAAGGCCCAGCCAGCTGTCTTGCAGTTCTCTCCTAGATAAGATTCCATGAACCTAGAGGGTGCATCAAGCATCAACTCCTGTCCAAACTTACCAGCGCAAGTGACTCTTGAGTCTATGGCAAGCCGGTGTGTGAACTCTGCCTGTGGATAGCTGCCTCTCTGCTATTCCTGCTGCTCTGACAGTTCCAAGGGAGGATGGATGAAATATGAAATGAGATTCTACCAAATTTTGTCTCTGCAGAGCAGTAGGATGTTAATGAGAAGAAGAGATCTGTGCACCAGCATGGACATACTCACACATGTCTAGTGTGTTAACAAGCATTCTGCTCAGAGTTCAGAATGCGACACTCAGGGCTTTGCTGTTGCCTGTGCCTAGAAGTGTATGTCAGTTACTTTGTCCATCACTGTGAGCAAACATCTAACAGGAGACACTCTTCACTTTGGTTCACAGTTGGAATATAATACATCATGGAGGGAAGGCATCCATAGGAACTAGAGGCTGGTCAGGAAGCACAGAGAGATCAGATGCTGCTTCTCAGTTCACTTCCTCCTTTTTATTCAGTATTAGACTCCAGGATATAAGAGTGTCCCACCCTCATTTAGGATAAGTCCTCTCACTTAGTTAAACCCTGCTGCAAACATTCTTAGAGACAAGCCCATCAGTATGTTTCCACGATGATTCTAAGTCCAATAGCATTAACAGTGAAGATTAACCATCAGCTGGGGTGACCATTGGTGGTCACATTACCACATCACTACTGTACTTGTGAACACCAAGGTTGCTGTCTTCATGCCTGGGAGATCTCCAGATTTTGCAATCTCAGATAAGAAAATAACATCTTTAATTGGCATTGATAAAACCTTCTCATGGGAAATTGCATTTTCTTCTCAGATATAATTACAGTGAAACCTTATTCATATACACACTGCTCCTCTTGGGATCTTAGGGGACCTATTTTCCTGGATTAGCTGATCCTTCCACACTTGAGCACACCTTGAGGCATGTTGGAGTATTGATAAATGGTAAGATCTGGCTGATCCCAGGCACTGGGTAAGGAACTGATGAACCACTGATTAGAATCCAGTATAAAGAGTCCACAGTTTTATGGCACACCTGTGGTCAGCAGGGTTTATGTTTTATACAGAGTTTGTCAAAACTCTCCTCAGAAAACCAGTATTCAGCATATAGTGGAATCAGGATCTGCATGGACCTAAAATGTTGAGACTGTTACTGATTCCCAGTAAGAGCTGCCAGGGATAGTCAAGAAGGTGATTAGCTTTCTGTCTCTGTTTCTATTTGATGTTCAGATGAATAAAATCTCTACAAATAGATTTTTGGTTTTCAAACCCAAAATTCTGTGGTGGTGCAAGGTAAGCTTTACCACAGTAGGGTCCCTTCATGGCAGAAGCAACTGGCTTTGTCAGTGTGATAGGGAAGAGTGGAATTCCTATCTAATAAGTCTGGACTACAGGATCTGAAATGACCTGGTCAATGTCACCATCTTCCCCAGTTATGTCATAAATACAGCCTGATCACACTGGTTCCAGCCGGGGTGGGGGAGGTCTCTTCACTGCCAGAATCCTGCTTTTCAGGGAGCATTTTTACCAGCTGAGCTACAAAATGAACACTCGGCACCCTCCAGGAGAGCTAAAACTGTCCTGTGTGCTCCGAGAGGTCCTCCAGAAGATGTCAGGAAGGTTCTGGATGTGATGGTAAAATGCCTTGCTGCTTACTGCCCTGCCAGAAGGGAGAATCATAGTCTCAGAATCCAGAGAGGCCACAGCAGAAAGCCTGAGCCATGAGTGTGTGGCCCCACTGTCCTCACAGACCTACTAGTATTCTCACGTGGTTTTGTTTGTTTGTTTGCTTGCTTGCTTGCTTTTGGATGAGCCATTTTTAGCAACCAGAGAAGCAAAAGTTCTCATTCCCCTTCCTTTATAAAGCACAACTTCAAAATCGCCTCTCTAGCATTCTAGCATCCTGACCTGGCAATGCCCAGGGCTGCTTAGTGCTGTGTCTGTGGCGCTTTGCTGCCCTGTTCTCAGTAGAGTCTGTTGACTATTGTAAGTAGGAAGACCATTCTTTAAAATGTGAGGAGAACTCTCAGTGTATTCAAGCTGCATTTTGTTAACAGGACCAAGGAACTGGGCCTCTCCCTCAACACATTATGTGGCTGATGAACATACTTCCAGAGAAAGTTTGGGTGTTGACCATAAGGGGCAGTTTCAATGGGCTTGGAGAAATGGGTGGCTGAGTTGTGGTGACCTGCTTCTGTTAGTACAGCACCTAGCATAAATATTCACTTTTAACTACCTAAAAAAATCACACTGAGGAAACAGGCACTTTCAAAGTAAAGGTCGGGGTGCTGGCCAGAAAAATATAATCTAAAAGATCAGGACTTTTATTTTTCCAAAACAAAAATTTAACTCACATTTATTTATGTGTGTGTGTTGGGAGTGAATATGCATGTTGTAGTGCTGGGGCGGAGGCCACAGGACAGGCTGGGGGTAGAGGTCAGAAGACAGTCTGGGGAGCTAGTTCTTCTCCCGTCATGCCATGTGGGTCTGATTGAATGCAAGTCCACAGGCTTGACAAAAAGTGCTTTTGCCTGACCAGAACCTTTCTCCATGAGAAATTACAGTAAGTCTTGAAAAGCCCCATCTCTACCTGTCTAGAAAAGAGAGAAGGAGCTAAGGTTACACTGAACAAGTTGGCCTTTCCCACTTCAGAGGCCCAGAGGCCTGCCCCACAGACTATGAAACACTAGAAGTCAGCTCTCTTGCCCAGCATCCTCCTGCTCCTCTCCTGTGTACATCTTAAAAAGGCTTTCTTTTATGACCCTGGGAGATAAAATCTGAATCATACTTCATGTGAATTCTTTTCACTTTTAGTTTATTCCACAACATATTCTGAAAAAGCTCTTCAATAAAATCCACACATGTGTGGTGGTAAGTGGATGAAAACAACACAGAACAGCACACCAAGATCTTTCCATTGCAGACATAGCAAGCCTGGGATTCCAGGCTATCTTTCCATAGCACAGGTAAGCCAACACAAAGAACGCAGAGGTGTTCTGTGGCTTGTAGGGGTGGGCAGAGTGGAAGGCTGGGTCCTCTCCACTCAGTGTGAAGCTGATTATGGGAAGAGAGAAGAGGATTGTGTAAGAAGGGTGTCTTAGTCAGAGTTGCTATTGCTGTGACGAAACACCATGACCAAAACAACTAGAGAGAAAAAGGTTTCGTTCATTCACAGTTCTAGAAAATCCTTCATCATTAAAAAGCAGTGAGGGCAGAAACTCAAGCAGGGTGAGATACTGGAAGCAGGACCTGATGCAGAAGCCATAGAGGAATGCTTCTTACTTGCATCCTCACCATAGTTTGCTCAGCCTCCTTTCTTATAGAATCCAGGACCCAGCCCTTATAGGGCCCAGGATAGTACCACCCACCATGGGCTGGCCCTCCCCCACCAATCACTAATTAAGAAGAAAATGCCTTAAAGGTTTGTGTATAGCCATGTCTTATGGAGACATTTTCTTAATTGAAGTTCCTTCCTCTCACATGACTTTAGCTTGTGGCAAATTGACATAAAACTATCTTACATGAAGATGTTACTAGACTTACACTTGTTGTCCTCAGTAGCAAGCTCCCAGACATAAGAGAACTTACTTCTTCCTCCCCTGTTTCAGGGTAGAGAGTAAATGTACCCTATCTTCCTCAAGCACTCAAGACCCAGCCTTCCACACTCACATGTTTGAGTTTTTACTGGCAACCAGTATCTGTTGTGAGAGCTCTACCAAGACAATGTTTCTGCTGAGAGTGAACGTAGAAAGAAGAGTCTCTGTGATCTTGGAACTCAAGGCATAAAGATGGTGGGCAGATGGCAGTAGTAGATGCATTTGTACGGCAGTCTGGTACCATCACTGCTGTACGATACAGCTGTCGTGGAAGGCTGGAGATGGGACAGCCAGAAGAGGGGCTGAACTTGGAGTGAATCTGGACTCTCCCTGGAGCCCAGTTGAAACGAATTCTAGAGCTGTTTCAATGGAAGGGAGGAAGGGAAGTGCAGAGGCTGGACATGGTACAGTCCCCTTGAGTCTGATTTTAAAATTGCTCAGCATTGATCGTGGTGAACTCTGAAAGAAATGATCACGTTTGCAGTTAGAAAGCATGGCATGACTGGCATAGACTGAGGTAGTAGCAGTAAAAATTAAAAAGTAGCTTAAACTTTATAGGGGATGTGAAGGCAGATAACTGTGGACTGTATGGATGGGTGGATAAGCACTGGATGTCGTGTCCCCCATCTTTCAGTATCTGATGTCCTCCTGGTACCCTCTGTCTCACATTCATGTATTCACTATCCCTGGGTCATGAGAAGTAGAGGCTCTGCAAGACCAAGCACTTTCTTCAGTTCATGGCCAGGCCAGTCCTGAGAAGTGACTGCACATTGTAGAGATGAGGAAGCTAATGTTTAGTGAAGGCTACCCCTGGCGGTGCATTAACAATGCCCTTACCAACATCGGAGTGCACATGAGGCCTCCAGGGCATATTCAGTCCAGAAAACTGGTCTTGCTATGAGATCTGCTGTTCTTGTTGTGTTAGATTTTATCCTTTAACAGAGCATCTCACCTTGTAGCCCAGGCTGGCCTTAAACTCATTATTTTCTTGCCTTGACCCTCCTGATTGTAGGGATTACCAATGTACACTGCCACATGTGGCTTCTGTGGCATTTTAAGTGACTACTATTTTTGGGTCTGGCCTCATTCCTTGCAGAGGTGAAATCCAGTGAGACTCTGTGGAGAAGCTTTGTCCTTAGCGGGGTGTCTTGAGAAGCCCTGGAGTAGAAGGGACTAGACACTGCCCTTTTCGTGAAGCTGACCCTTTTAGAACAGGATTAGTAAAACTGTGTATTCAAGTTCAACCTCCAAGTGTGAACAAATCTTCCTCACACACAAGCCAGGTCCAGGCTGACTGATATATGTCAAGGGGATTATGTCACCCATGAGGAATTTAGTCTAAAGCCTTACAGGCACAGAGAAAGTGGCACAGAGAACAGCTGTGGTGCCCTGTGACTTAAGACACACTGTTTTGTTTTGTTTTGTTTTGTTTTGTTCATCTCAGTAAGTAAATGTTCCAGGCATTCATTCCTCTGGCCTGTGAAGGGATGAAAATTAACAGTAGGCCATTATCTTTTCTCCCTCAGTCCTTAAGAGAAACAAACCTCAGGAGAAATGCTTCCCTCCAATTCCTAGACTCTCCCCTGCTCACCCCTCACTCCCACCCCTGCTCAGCCTCTTTAGCTACAAGCTAAGCAGTGCTGTTTTTATTCAGCAGTGGGGCCTTCACACAAAGCCAGGCAGGAGGCCTTGACAAGGTGCTCTGCTGGCTGTGCCAGAAGCCTGTGAACATGCTTGCCAAACACTGATGTTTGACTAATTGGCGATGTCTGGGGAGCTGGCACAGGGAAAAGAGAACGTCCGTGGGGCGTTAGGAGAGAAGGCCCAGAGCCTACTGCAGAGGGCTCTAAGAAAAGCCTGCCCAACGCCAAGAACATAAAAATTTTGGGGGAAAAAAGACATTTTAAAACTATCAGTTATACTCCCAAAGGACATCATGCCCAGATTCTCAAAGGCCACAGAGTTGGACTTCAAGAGACTCAAGCCAGAGTGTGGATGACTTGGGGCCACAGTTGGCCTGAACTCCTGCTTCAGTCTCTTCCTGGAACCTGCCAGAAAGATTAATCAGGGCTGGGAACATAGGGATGTGTCGGAGAAAATCAGGGTGGAGCAGGGGGATCCGAGTGGGCAGGACCTTCCAGCACCAGCTATACCAGTGAGGTGAAATGTCACTTCCTCCCAATGGTCCCCTCTCAGGCTTGGTTTCCTCTGGAGAAGATACTTATAGAAAAATGGTGCTGAGGGTCCTTGAGGTTTAGTATTCCAGCCCCAATTCACTTTCTTCTAGGTTCTTCACAGTGGGTAGCATGTGACCAGCCAGCCTATATGTCTGTCATCATGCCTTCCCCACCATGATGGACTGCTGTCCCACCCCCAATCCCCAAAAAAACCTGTATGCCAAAATAAACCTGCCATCCCTCAAGTTTCTTCTTTCCCGGTATTTAATCGCACTGATAAGAAAAGTAATAAAGAAACTAATATGGGGGAGGGGGGTGTCTCATCTCATCTCATCCAGTGACTCATGGCTAGACTTCAGTCTACCAGATAGTATCAATCATGCTGAGCCTCAAGGTCAGCTCCTTCCCCTTACAGAAAAGGTCTAGGTCAGAGACACATTCCTTCCAAGGCACTCACCTACCATGTGGAAGGTTGGGGCTTAATGGGGACAATCTCATTTCTGGACATTTTCATGTTACACTCTACACAGTCAGCCTATGTGTCCATTGCAGAGGAGGGCTGGCCACAATTTTAAAGTCACAATTCCTCAAATAGAAACAGGCTACAGTGCAGCGGAAACCTTTTTGCCACTCTGATCCGATCTTTAAGCTAAACTTTGCTTGACATCTCAGATCCCCTCTTTGTGAGACAGGTTTTTCAGAAGAAAACCTTGTAGAAGAAAACATTGTCCCTTTAAACTGGCCAATGGAATAATTCGATGAGCAGTAGACATATTATTGTAACTGATCAGAGGGTGAATTGATACAAGGTGTGACAGATAATTTCCCAGTATTATTTGACAAGGTGAAGGACACACGTGTCTAGTAACTTGGGAGAAGGAAAGGCGAGTGTGTATGTTCTAGGCATTTATGTGTGGGTGCATTTCGTGTGTGTAAGACTGTCTCTAGCAATGCTAGACAAAACAGAAGGACAGGCAGAACCTCAGATTTCGGTGGCTCTGGGCTGTAGATGAGACACTGTAGGAGACAGTTTGGTGAAAAGCATGAGTGAAGCTGAACAAGCTCACAGAAAGTAGGTGTGTGTTCACTCGATAGATCCCAAGCCTAAGCCAGCCTTTTCTCTGTGGGTAGAAATGTTCTAAAACATGGCAAGCATATTTAGATGGGGCCACATCTACAGCAGAGGAGACTGTCAGAGTATGATATTAAAATGTACACTGGAGCATCAAGGTATGCCATGTGTTGTGTCTCCAGAGAACGCAGGGCATCCAAAGCGAGTAGTTATTGGCACCTAATGACCGGAGTACTTCCACCCTCCTCAGATGCCTGAAGGGCTAACTTCTCTAAATTATACTGCAATAAAAAGCTCCCCCCCCCATAAATAAAAGTGCTTAATGGACTGGCTTTTGTTATAGTGTGGTCTTTTTCACCTTGTGTTTTATATTACTTTATATTTACTTGGGTGTGATATTTAGAACCCTTTGTGGTTCATAGTTTACCTTGGGCTAAAGTCAAGCTGTTAATGTGGCTACCAGCCCCCTTCCTGTCCTAGGACTGTTTGCCTGTCTTATCCGGGGTTACCCAAGATGCCAGTGATAATCTCCTTTTCCCATTCTAGGTGTGATATGTCTGATGATGGTCTTTTCAGTGTTTCTCTGGGCAGGAATGTCCCGAGATTGTCACTAACCTTGTGTTTTCTAGAATAGTCTGGTGTGTAGTCAGGAGTCAGCAAAGGCTGTGTGGGCTTATTGACATACTCATGTGTCTTGGTGATCTGCTGGAGGGGAGATGATAGAAGGAAGTGGATAGGAGGTGAAGAGTGTACATGGCAATAATTATTTCAAACTTGCCACTTCTGCAGTTTGTATGGCTTATTAGATTCCCATCGCTATGGTAACACATTACCACAATTTAATGATGTGAACCAATACAAGCTTATTATCATTCAGATCTGGGGGTCTGAGGTTGAAAGTAGAGCTTATGGATCTGGAGTGGCAGCTGACAGTTCCTTCCAGTAGGCCCTAGGGCAGAGTTCATGTCCTTCTCTGTCTCCAGGTTCTCTGACTTGTGCCTGTCCATGCTTGAGGCGAGCATAACTGGTCCAGTCTTGCCTACCCTGGCACCTAGACTCAAACCCTCTTGCCTCCCCCTCAATTTAAAGGATTGTGACATCACTGAGCCCACCTGGTTGAATCAGCACAGTCTTATGTTAGGAGAAGTTCGTGAGTAACCCTATCACATCTGCAGCCTCATTCTCTATATTCAAGTGACATAGTGTGATCATACATTCTAGGGATTAGGCATCCTGGAGTAGAGGCCATTACTCCCCCTGTTGGGTATGTTAAAGGATTAATGAAATCATCAAGATGAAATCATGAAGATTCGGAGATCACATAGCAGACAGCACTTCTGGAAGGAGACTCTCAGGCAGGGATCTGGTATGCATAGTTTGAGATTTGTTTCATAAAAGCCCTAGAAATGCTGGTGTGGAAGGAGATGGAGACAGGGCAGTGAAGGTTACCAACACAGAGTGCCTTTTTAGGCTATCTCAGCAGTTGAGAGCAAGAGGCAGCAAGACCCTGTCTCAAAAACAAAAATAAGTAAACACATAAACCAAAATATGTGTTCTAAAGGTGTCCTGATTTTGTGCGGTTGTTGTTGTCAACCCGACAAGCTAGTGTATCTGGAAAGAGGGACTCAACTAAGAAAATAAGACTGATCTCCAAGCAAATCTGGCAGGTATTTCCTTGATTAATAACTGATGTTGGAGGGTTCAGGGGTGCTACCCCTAGGGCCTGAGTTGTGTAAGAAAGCAAGCTTAGCAAAGCAGGAGCTCAACAGCACTCCTTTGTCGTCTCTCTGTCAATTCCTGCACTAACTTCCCTGAATGACTACAAGCTGTAAGCTTCAATAAATCTTTTCCTCCTCAAGTTTCTTTTCACCAAGCCATGCTATTAACACTACTGGAGACCCTAACCAAGACGTGAAGCTGTTAGCTTGTTCAAGTAGGATAAAATGAGCAGCACCCAAGATAAGTGGAAATTCAAGGTCAGGATTTATTTGTTAGTATGCATCTGCAATTGGTTTGGGGCTGTTTTTAGGAGATTGAATTCCCAGGATCTGTAGAGCACCAGGGCTCCAGGCAAAAGAAAAAAAGAAAAGAAAAAAAAAAGAAAAAAAGAAAAGTGCCCATGCAAAGAGGAGGTACAGTGAGAATATACTAAAAACAGTCAAGGCTGAGGTGAAGAGAGAGCCCGAGGCCAGGACAGGACAGACAAATGCCAATAGCATCATCTATCATGACTGAGGTAAAGTTCAGAATCTGAATGGAATCCTTGAACAAGAAAATTCCCCACACTTCCCTGAAGGCTTCTTCAGAGAGCTAGGACTCCCCAAAGAAAAATCTCCCACCCCATGCCAAACATATGTGCTCCCCTTTTCTGTTTTATATAGTGATAGAGTTTGTTTGATTAAAAGGGGGCAGAGGAACTGGAATGGTGTTTTTCAGAGAGACAGAGACAGGCAGGCAGGCAGGCAGGCAGGCAGGCAGGCAGGCAGGCAGGCAGGCAGGCAGACAGACAGACAGACAGACAGACAGACAGACAGACTTTCTAGAAACATTTTCTTGTCCTGGTCTGGATGGAAATAACAGTTATTCATCTTTATTTCCCTCGGGGTCTTCAAGAATAAAACTTGGATTTGGTTTTGATGGAGGAAAAAAACTCATGTTCCTATCATAAAAATGTAAAAGCTGCAGTGTTTGGGAACTTGGAACCTTTCTTTTCAACATGGGCTGAAAGAAGTGTAGTAGGAAGGGGAGATTTGAACCACTCCATGTTAATGAAATGTTTAAGGGTGATATCGTGGTGTGGTCAGCTAGTGGCACGATTTGTGTCTGTTTGCCTGAGGAGTGCGATGTGGGTGGGCATGCATAGGCTACATGGGGCTATTCCTGGGCTGTGGATTACAATTTACATCAAGAAGGTCTATACATTCCATAATTATGGTGTTTTATGAATTAGTGGAGTAATACTGAATATCCCTAAACCCCTTATTATGGTTTCTCACTTGAAATATGCTCTCAATATGCATTTATTTAGCAATGCTTAAACATGGCAGGCTATAAAAACGTGCTTTTTAAGTCCTGTGGCCACATTTTCTTTCTGCTTAAATGTAGCATCAAATGTTTTTACCAGCAGATATGAGGAGCTATATAAAAATAAATAGTATTTTTTATTCTAGAGCTATCTATTACTCCTGATTCAGTATCCCCAAAGCAAAGGAGCATGCTACAGGGTCTTGCTGTAGTTTCCCTAGCGGGAATTTCCTTACATTTTTAGCACTTTGCCTGAAGAGTGTGATATGGTGACTGCGTGTGTTAGATGTCTATGTTCTGTATTACTGTGCCTGGCTAGCTTAGTGCACTAACTCATAGTTTCTGCTGACATCTGGGAGAGGAGCTGAAGATCCAGCATGGTCAAAGTGGCTGGAGTCCCACAGTGTGTCCCGAGACTGCCCCTCAGGTAAGAATTAGGCTTCATTGCATCAGAGTGTGACACAAATGCCTGATGGCATTTCTCCACGGGAAGGAAATAGGGTATTTTCCAAAATTGTGTTCTCTGAGACACTTGAAGTTGATTTTAACGTCTCAGCTGCTTTCTCTCTGGCACACACAAACCTACTTGTGTGCCTATGTTTATGATTTCAGTGGATGGGCATGAGGTGGCAGACAAGACCAAATTCAATTAACAGTACATATTTTTGTGTTTGGGGTGTGTGTGTGTGTGTGTGTGTGTGTGTGTGTGTGTGTACAGATAGATAGATAGATAGATAGATAGATAGATAGATAGATAGATAGATAGATAGATAGATAGACAGACAGACAGACAGACAGACAGAGGTTCCCTCCACCATCTAGGTCAAGGGTATCAAACAGGTCATCAGAGTTGGCAGCAAGGCCCTTTACCAGATGAGCCATCTTACTGGACCTCAAAAGACATGCTAAAATACTCCAGGGGCTGCCTTTAATTTTAAATCCAATTTGTTTGCTGCAAAGACCATAAGTGTGTAGACTAACAAGAATTCTATTTTTGTGAATATAAGAAATGTAGTTAGAATGAGATTTTATAGGGAGTATATATTCTTTTCTTGGATAAACATAGTATAACTTTATACAACTAACTCAGTAGGACATAACAAGTTTCAGGCATGAAATTATGTTTTACCATCCCTGAAAAAAAATATGAGATCCTATAGATAGAATGAGTGAAACCCTTTCAGGAAATGCTGGAGTAGAGAAAGAGTATAACATTACTAGACTGTTAAATTGGGGAACCGGAACTGGCCCCTGGGAGCTGTGTGGCTTGCATATTTTATAAGAAGGTAGCATAGTCTGTTATCTTGCATCTTGGCCTTTCTGGGTCCCATCAGTGGCACAACACATGCGTGTAGAATCTTTAGATTTGTTTGATGGGTAGAATTAGAGGGAATCCATCCTCATCGGTCTTCTGACAAATAAAGTAGATGCTTGGTCTGGGCTTGGGTGCTGGTGCTTGGTTCTATCTAGTCACCTGAAGACCTCATGAAAGGATGTGTTGAAAGGAGCAAAAATTAACCCAGAGGAGTCTGCTAAATGGTGACAATGAATGAAGAGGCCCATGGGAAGGGAGCAGGAACAGTTTGTATAGCCCATGATTACGTTGAATAATCAAGAGCATGATTTAAGAAATGGGAGCTCCTTGGAAAAATTAAATGCCTTCTTCTTAACATCTTAACTTTTTTGAATAAATCTTCAATTAAACCTTGCCTGCCTCTCTTATGCTAGCAATGCTTGCGCACTCATGCTGACTGGCTGATGGTGACCCACTGCAGTGCAGAAGGCTTGTCTGAGGTCTCTCAGAGATCCTCCGTGGGAGCAAAGCCAAGGCCCTGCTCATTCGCTCCACAGGTCCCAGTTTAAGAAATGATCTCCTTTTGTTACTGGAAGAGAGCTAAGATTTATACTTTATTTAAACCTAATTCTGATTTCTTAAAAATTGTGAGTTCAATTTTTATTTTTTTAACCAAAATGAGAACACTGAAAGACCTTAGAAGCCACATCTTTACCATTTGATAACCAAAGACCTAGAGCAAATAGTCAAGAGCACTTGTGAAATTAGAATAACATCAATGCCCCATATAAAGACAATTAGGTACCTAGTACCCAACACACACACTAAGTGCTCGATTTCAGTAAGATTTAGCTGCTATTGCTATTATTGATGACTTGCCATTCACATTGCTTGAACCTAAGAAGGATTCAGGATTCTTAAGCTTTTTCTACCTCCTTATAGTGCAAGGAATGGAAGCTGGGCACCTCAGCCCTGTGAGGCAAGTGGCCCAGTGGTTTTGTTTTATTTGCTTGTTTGTTTGTTTGTTTTTCATGCAGGGTATGTTAAGGCAGAGGATGGCTCTGGCTTCCGAGTCCTAGGGAATGTGTTCTCTCGCTTTCCTTGAGTTCCTTCCTGTATAACATGTCTGGTGTCACTGAAATCCCTTTCTGGAACCTTTCCTGTTCTCTGGTAGTGTTCACTAAACACACCTGCTTAGATGCACACTGAATTCTCAACAGAGGTGATATTAATTATTAATGAAACTTTATAAAACACATGCAATCACATTTCAAACCTTGTGGGTTTTTTGCAGAGTTCTATGTATTAGGTTTGGGAAGAACACTCAATGTTTGGTCTTCTTTGAAGAAACAGGCAGACCAGAGCTGGGCTTCCATCATGCCGAATACTGCAAAAGGTTCCTGCTTCCCTGTGTCTCCTTGCATCTCCCAGAGGTTCTTTTGCAAGAGGATGCAGAGGTGTTTCCCAGAAGCTGAAACTATACTCTGTGTGCTTGCCAAGAGAGCAAATGAGAATGATAGGGATATTTGTGGGACCTGGGGAGAAACCAAATACAGCAGATTGGGTTTACCGCATTAGTGATAGGGACAGAGAGACGGAAGCACTTTCTGGGTTCATTTTTCCCTAAGGACAGGCTGGTTTACACCCACCCACCTGGCTGTTAGCTACTCGGTGACTCTGGGTTACTCAATTTCTCAGGGCTCTGGGTCAGTCATTCTGGAACCTGTTTCTCTGTTCTTCTGTTTCTTCACTGATGTCTGTGGAAGAGTTCCAGAGTAGGAATCTCTGTTGAGTCAGGTCACTTGACCAGGGCAATGTCTAACTGATGGTCTCACCTGGTGATGAGAAACACAGCCTAAAATTATCCTCTGTCTCTGCTATCAGGACAATGGCTGTGAGACTCCAGGCAGGTGGCTGCCTACCTTAGCGTCCTGTAACCTGGCCTTTCTAGCAGAGGGGGTACAAATCCTTTCTTCATTCGGTTAATGTAAAGGAAAAATGCATCAGCACATAGAAGACAGCAGGACCCAGAGCGAGCTGACTGAATTTAGCCCAGCGGAGGGGATAAGAAGGTGAAGGTCACAGTAGTGACCCTGTTCGTTCTCACCCTTGCCTCATGCTGCAAGCTTCACCTCATCTGTCGCTTCACTATTAAAATGTCTTCAGTAAGAAGCCCGAAGCGAATTTTTGTGCTCTTCACAGCAGCTCTGTTCACAGCAGTGAAGATGTGGAACCAGCCTCCATTCCAGTCAACAGACAAGTGGATAAAGATGTGTGTGTGTGTGTGTGTGTGTGTGTGTGTGTGTGTGTGTGTGTGTGTGTGTGGTATAGTAGTAGTAGTAGTAGTAGTAGTTTGAACATTTTCAGAAAAACTTATACAATTGGAGAGTGTTGTGTAAACTGAAATAAAGCCAGACACAGAGAAACAAAATGCTATGTGGTCTCTAACTTTTACAGAAATACATGAAAGTGAAAGGAACACTGTTTGAAGGACAAGGACATGCAAGACAGGAGAAGGGAAGACTGCGAAGGGTGCAGAGCAGGAGCAAGGCTATCAAGGGAGGGAGAGGTGGGGTAAATGTGATTGTGAGTGCATTGTACACATGTATATGACATGTGTTGTGACATGTATGACACTGTCACAACAAAGCCTATCATCTCCTATAAACCTGCATGAAGAGTAGGAAGCAAAACAGACTCAAGTAGACGCATCTAGCCTCATTTCGAGGACGAGAACAGGACAGGAGCCAAGACTGGCTACACAGTTACAACACATAGCTGTCTAGACACTAAGCCAAACCTGAAGCCACGGTGTGCAGAATCCCAGCCCAACCTTGACAACACCTGCTAGGCTCACCTCCCACTACACGGAGAATTTTAAAGTGTAGATGTTGAGAAGACTGAGCAGGTCCAGTTTCTCCAAGGCCTACAGGGACCTTAGATTGCATTCATCACTGCATCCCAGACACAGTCAGGCCACCACCCAGAAAGGTAAGTGCAAAGTCGTTGCTTCAACAAGTTTGTTACGGGCTGGAGAGATGGTTCAGTGGTTAAGAGCATTGACTGCTCTTCCAAGAGGTCCTGAGTTCAATTCCCAGCACATAGTGCTTCAGAACCATCTGTAATAGGATCCAATGCCCTCTTCTGATGTGTCTGAAGACAGCAACAGTGTGCTCATATACATAAAATAAATAAATAAATCTTTTAAAACAAGTTTGTTACAACTAAAAAAGTTAAAATTTAATCTTAAAAGACAAGGTGCTGATAGATATTGCTGTACTGATCAAATGCATCAGAAACTTCTAGAAGAAATGATGCTTCCGAGATCCTTTTGGGAGTCTAAAGATGAGGCTAGTGAAGTCAAAGGTGAAGCTGGTGAGGTGGATGGAGTGATCCTGGAGGGTGCAACCTTGTGATATGAGAACTTTAGGAAACAAGGAAGTTGGGGGGCAGATTCCAGTGACAGTTTGGGCTGAGAAACGAAGACAAACTCAGTGTGCTAACCAAGATGGAGACGCACTTCAGAGAAATTGAGTAAGAAATGAAATTCCCAGAATCAGGAGAAAAATGAGTCAAAGGCCCTAGGGCGCATCCCAATCAGAAAGCCAAAGTCAGGTCTGCAGTCAGGATGCCACAGGGCGCTGCTGCCCTGGAAGCCAGAGGCACTGGTTTGGAGATGGATCAATGAGAGACTCCAAGCCCATGAGGATAGAGGGGGTTAAAAGGATGGCTTGGCGGTGCAGTCAAAGCGAACGAGGTTGGTCAGAAGGAGCAGTGCAAGGAGCATATGGAGACGGCCATTTAATGCTTTAAATTCATGCCAAGCTAATTGAGTAATGTGAGCTTATGTTCTTGTGAATTATTTCAAGTATATATAGTTTTCCCCTGAGATTGCATTACTCTGCAGTTCAATATGGGTTGTATGTTTGAATAGGCCCTGAGTGGGCCAGATGTGTGTGTGTGTGTGTGTGCATGTGTGTGTGTGTGTGTGTGTGTGTGTGTGTGTGTGTGTGTGTATGCCCATGCATGATCTTGCTGCATTATGTGCGCATATGTGAACCATCCATTGAGCCAAGTGTACATTCCTGATGCAGCAAGCAGGCTCCATCAGCTTTCCAGGGCGAGCACTAGCACAGACCATGTCATTCTCATTGCATGGACCAGTCCTCACTCCGATGAAGAGGCTCCGGTGCTGTCTGGCTGCGAAGGCGCTACCCCACTTGTGTCTTGACAGTGGGTGTGGAGGAGGCACACTGTCTAGTGAGCATTTCTGTGACTCCTTTGATGAGGCGGCCCTTTTTCTGAGCCCAACTCTGAATCACACGGCCATTTGTCTGTCAGCCCTCTTCTTAAAAGCCTAAGACACTGCTTTCAAAGTTGAGGGTGCATGGTTCAGACTATAACAAAAGGCAGAATCCTGCTGCCTAGCAGCCGGGCCTCACTCCCCTCAGCCCCCATACCCTCTCATGCCCCATTTCTGGACACTTGGTGAATGTCAGCAAATCTAGGTCAGTGTACCCAAGTAGAAAGTGTTATTTTATTGAGTTAACTGCACAAACTGTTGCATTGTTTTATGGAAACAAAACCCCTGTGTCCCTGGCATGCTCTCTGGAAGTTTTCACAGGCCGTTAAGAAATCACCCCTATATAAGTTAATAATGAGAAAAAACATGAATAAATAAATATCAAAGAAAATCAAATGAGTAGTGAAAACCCTCCATATATGGGATTTTCCAGGACCGTGTGTATCTCCCTGGAGAATTTAGCAAGTATAGAGCCAATTTTTGTGTGTGTGTGCAAGTTTTTGATTGTGCAAGAACTTTGGGTAGAATTGTGATTGCGGTTCCAACACACCTATCAGACAAGGCCCATATCACCATTGTAAAATTGCCATTATTGTATAATTTGACCCAGCAAATTCCACTGAATCCATTTCATTATCAGAAGAGGATGCAGACTCTGGACTACCAGACTTCAGCTTGAATTCCATACCATCTCATCAGGTACTTGGCTGTACAGTTGTGGCTTTTTAAATCTCTTAACTTTGTGGCCATGCCATTTGGAAGGAGAAATAGTCGGCGAAGCAGAAATAGTGTTGTACATAGAAGATGAGCCAGAGACAGCTGTCAGCAGCAGGCATGTTTTAACACTGGGCTCTTTATTTTGTTTCAAGAATCAAGAAGCAATTTGTTTGCTCCAGTCTGCCTTTACTGTATTTATGAAGGTGTCTGTCCATGACGGATTAGAACTGAACAGGAAAGCCTGGTCCGTCATTCCCATAGTTGGAGGAAAGCCTGTCATACAACAACCCTCTGCTCACTTGGTCCTACCCAGTTTGGTTTGTTTGTTTGTTTAGCAAGATAAAGACTGAGCAACCAGACCTATTTTATTGGACTCACAGAGTTCAAAGCAGCTGATAGCATGTGATGGCTGTTTCCAGAATTTTCTCAAGGTGTTGCTCTGCTAATCATAGGAGAGTCAGAGGAAAAATCACCTGTGAACAGCCTAGCCTTAGCTGCCAACATTGGGTTTGGTTTCTTGGACAAGGTGTTGCTAATGTAACCCAGTGTGACCTTGAACCCTCATATTCCTGCCATGGCTTCCCAGATGCTGGGACTGAAGGTACAGATTGTCACACTAAACAGGCCAAACATTTTTTTATTAAGCAGATGCCTCTGAATACAGTTGTCATGGTTATTCTTGTCAACTTGATTGACAGAATTTAAAAAAAAAACATTCTGTGTCAGTGAGGGCTAAACAAGGGAGGAAGACCCACCCTGAATGTGGATGTCACCATCTCATACATAGGTGTGGGCCCAGGTATAATAAAGAAGGAAGCCTGAGAGAGAGGACATGATTTTTCTCTGCTTCCTGACTTCTGTTGTGTGCTGTTCTGCTCCTCCATGCCTTCCCCTCCATGGTGAACCAAGCTGTGAGTCCAAATGTACCCTCCCTTCACTACAGCGCTGGTCATGCGTTTTGTCCCAGCAACTGTAGTCTGCCATTACGAACTTGGTATGTACAACAAATAGGCAGCCTGTGACGACTCTGAGTTCTCCCAGTGTATGAAGACATTTAGGTACCAGAAGCCTGTGCAAAAGCAGCTGAAGATTCTAACTGCACCAAAGCATAAGATTCAACAGAGGCCTTGAGGGTACCATGCAGCCCCTGGTGTAGATTTTCCCAACAGGCAGCTGGGTATCTGAGGAGGAATGTGTTACAGTGTTAGCTGAGTTTAGCAGGGATGATTAGGTCCAGTCTCACAGCACACTCACCCATCAGTGGCCCTAGATTCACCTTTTTTAAGATGCTGAAAGTAAGCCCCAGAACTTGGCACAGGCACCACGCCCATCTCTTCCTTTACCAAATCAAGTGTCTCTAGTTTTTCCTATAGCTTTCTGTCAGCATAGTTTCAAAAATGCCCCAATGTTAGTCTTAGCACCTTGCCACCCTTTACAGTCCAAGTTCCTTGTAAATCTGAGGAGGACCTTTCATTGAAGCTGAGGAAGGGCACCAAAGCAGATACAGGCCCTAAATGCCCAGGCCTTGATTCTATAAGGGGAATGCCCATGGCTTCAGGCTAAACTCTTTTGGTTTTTGGTGGGAACCACCTATTTCTAAAATTCCACAATAGGACTTTGTTTTGTTTCTGAGACAGGATCTTGCTATGCAGCCCCAGCTGGCTTCAAATTAATTAATAAGATTTTTATGTAAGGTTGTAAAAGGAAAAACCCTGGCCATACTCTTGACAGGCCACTGGAGTTGTTCATCTACTCACTGTCAGCAGTGTCAAGGTACTGAGGGACAGATGGAAGCCAAAGGGGATAAAACCTGGGCACTGGGTGACGTACAGAAGATAAAGTTCAGAATAAATATGGAAAGAGAGGCAAAAGAGCGAAAGGTCAGAAGTGGCAATGGGTGAGGAGGGCAGGCCACATGCAGCAGGACCTTGATTGCCAGTGTGCTTAAAACTTGAACAGAAGGAGTATGAAGTGTTTAAGATAGTGCAGGAGTCAAATGCTCTCTGAAGAGGGTGGGTCCCAGAGAGTTCTGCTGGCTGGGGTTTAGTTAGTGATCTAACTGTGCTCTGATATGTGGGTCTCATTGTTGAGGCTCCAGATGAAACTATCATGAACGTTTGTCAAAGTAGCTTAGAGGGTTAGGAATCAGGATTTTAAACTTCTACTACAGGGCCACCTGGGTGCTTGGGGCTGAAGTAAATAAATACAGTGCTTAACTAAATGAAAATTTTCCTATCAAATTAACATAGTGCCCATCTTACTTCAGATAGCACTATGATGGCTGCTAGCTAGATTGGGGCTTGGGTTCTCATGCATTATTTGAAATAGAGGATAGTAGGGAGGAATTCTTTCCCTTTGTTCTGGAGAGACTCTGCAATACCTACTTGTGACAGGCATAACACGTCAGCCAACCTTGGCCCACACCATGAACTAGGTAAGGCCTGTACTTTGTACTGCGTGCATGGGGCCACTGATGTCTTTGCCTGCACCTGTCAAGTGAATTGCCATCTAAAGAAGGTAGGAGGAGGAGAGGGAGGAGGGAGGCATGACTGAGTGTGCACAGCCAGGGCTGTGGAGGGCAGGCTGCCTCAGATACTGCTTGGTTACTTTCATGGAGAGAAAGTGCTAGTGGCTGCTAATGACTCTGAGTCTTGTGTCAAGCAACTTTCTAAGTTGGACTCCACCTCAGGAATAGGAGAGTTGCAGTTAATAAGAAAGGTCAGGTACACTTAAAAGCTGTGTTTTGCCATTCTATCCCTGAAGCACCTCAGTAGCATATCCATGGTGGGCAGCGTTGAGCCCCGGGCCTTGCTGCCTGTTGGGAGCCTCCTCTCTCTATTTGAAAGCACTGTTGGGATTTTCATAAAGGCCCAAGATATTTATTGTGTCTACTTATAGGAATCATGACTGATCAGACCCCATCTCTGGCTGCAGAGGCATGAACCAAAAACTTGAGGGTCTGTTTCCACAGAAGGTCAGTGCTGAGCTGCCTTGAAACTAGCAGCCTATACTCAGTTCAGTGTGAGCAGAGCTGAGGCATGCGCCATGAATTCAGCAGGCCTTCTCTGTGCAGCCATCTGCTTATTCTCAAGGTGAAAACAACTGTCATCCACGTTCAGCTGAGCTTGTTTGTCCTCCCTTCCTTCCTTCCTTCCTTCCTTCCTTCCTTCCTTCCTTCCTTCCTTCCCTCACTCCAGATTCACATTTGCATGCTTAAATATACACTGAGCAGTATTCTAGATTCTGAGAATACAGAAGAGAGCAAAACAGACCATAAACCCCAACAGTGTGGAGATGGCACCTGTGTGGAGGGAGATAGAGTATGTGGTTTAGGTATCACTAAAGTTAACCAGAAATACTTGCTGTACAGGTACTGGAGGGAGATAACCACTACTTACTTAGTAGGTGGACAGGGAAGCCCTGCTAGGAAGCCATATTTGAGTAAAGACCTGGAGATGAGAGAGCAAAGGGTACCAATGTCCTGGGAAGAGTTTCCTGTACCTGAATAATGATGAAAAGGCCTTTATATTTATTGTGTAAGTTTCATGTGCTATACCGGTGCCAATTCTGAGCTATTCTAAGTCAATCATGCTGTCCTGGCCTACATCCCAGCCTTGTAGCTTCCCTGCCATCTTGGTTTTGTTCTGACTGTTGTGGCTTCTCCATCCATGGTCTCCTGGTCACTCTCTCCTGGTCACTCCACTCTCTCTTCACCCACATGGGACCCCCTCACTGGGATCGGAAGCCCTGACTTAACTCTTCTTTCCAGCTATAGGCTCATCAACTCTTATTAATTAGAGAATAATGGAGAACCATGTTTTATTAAAAAAAATGAATCATAGCAAGGTCTATATCTCTAGGTACAGAAATCAGCATCCAAATACATGGTACATAAAAACATCCCCAACAGTTTCCCAAACTGGGGAAGAAATAGCAGGGCAAAGATCCTGAGTGGAGACTTGCCTGATACAGGAAGACACTGGATCATTGGTGCAGAGTGGATCCTGAGGGGCAGGGAGGGACATGATCCAGAGACTACAGGAATGGAGTGTAAAGAAGGGAGAAGAGGAAGTGCAATGTTTCTACTGCTGAGCCTGGGTAACAGTGCACTTGGTCTAGGGGAATCATGACACTGGAGGAGAGGCAGGCACTGAGCACAGTTCCCCACTGCTGGGGAAACAGCTGTTTCATTCATTTGATCCTGGTTAATTGAAGAATGGGTTGAGACAACTGGAATTTAGCCATAGTATAAGATCCAATATAACAACTTTACATGCAATCACCTGGCAAACAGGTAGCCCCTCTTCTGTCTCTGCCCCTGTGTACATTTATCCAGTAGCCTTACTCTCTCTTGCAGTGACCTCATTGTGAACAACAAGAGCTTTACACCCACTTGCCTTGGACCTCTCACAGCCCAGAAGGCTGTGATATTGTGAATGTTCATAGAGGAATTTGTAAGCATGGGCTTTGTAAGCATTGTTCCATGCCTGGGCATCCAAGTAATCTCCAGGTCTTTGCATCGCCCATAACTCTTTCCAGCTCCAGCTCTTGGCTCCTGGTAGCTTGATCCAGGAAAATAGCAACCATCTTGCATGAGCAGGATATACCCTCCCAATCACCAAGAATTGTCTGTTCCACTGTCAGTCATGGGTACATAGGTAGAGACATGATTGGCAGCAAGCTAAGGAATCCATAGGGCTTTGAGTCTGAACAAGTAGAACACCAAACTCTGCATGATGTCAAAGATGCCCATTGAAACAGTTTATGTAAGCACAGGACATATGATACCATAAAAGACTGACAGAGAAGGAAGCCAGCATAAATTAGTTCACACCCAATGAAAAGAATACCACATTGGGTATCATTGCAAGGAATGTTCAAAGGCTATATTATGACATGGGGAGATGTACATGGTGCTAAGTTCTGGGAAAACAAGATCAGAGATCTGCGATACTATATGATCTATATTGAAAGAAAGGAATGAATCAAAAGAAAAAAAGAATAAATCAAATATGAACATGGGTAGATCATGATTTCTGTTTCTTTCTTTGTAAATTTCAGTACTTTCCCAGTCTTCAGTGAGCTTATGTTGCTATTTTTATTTATTAGTTTATTGGGGGGTTGTTTTGTTTGTTTTGGGGTACACAATCTAGTTAAGTAGGCTAGGCTGACCTTGAACTCATGATCCTCCTGCCTCATATCTGGAAGGCTAGAATTACAGGCATAGACCAACTCACCCAGTCTATGACTCTTTGTTAAGTGGTAATTTTCTTTTCAAAGAAAACCATCATTTCGCTAAAGCTAACTTGAAATTACTTTCCTGCTGAGAGTATAAAACATGGAAAACATAAGCTAGTTTCCCATTTAGAAGCAAGTTCTGTCCTCCAAAAGCTCATGGTTAGGTAAATGCTTCCATAGTCTAAAAAGGAACAAAACCTGAAGCACTTTTTGCCACAACCATTTGAGATAAGGATCCTCAACTTATGTCTGGTGTTCTCCAGCATACCACACCAAGTTTAGTTGACCTAGGAGTAGCTTATCTCTGCTGGTAAATTTCATGAATGATCATCAGGAATGGGAGTGGGGTGGGGAGATGAAGCTATTGTATAGGCTGTTTGTCATAATCTTAATCTTTCTCCAGGAGCTATCCAGTAAGTCTTATAGCCTGGAGTGTTCCCAAAAGGTCACTTAGCTTCCCTGAACATCTACCTCCAATTACCTATACTTTGCCTCACACAGCAATGGGTATATTTTTGTCTGTACTCTTTGGTTGGCTTTTCAAACAGCAGCCTGTGACAGAGTTGGTGATTGTCATAGCTTCATTCAATTCACTGGAATTGCTGATTTTAATAGAATAGAAGAAACACAAGGAGCAGAGCTGACAGATGGAGCATTTACCCAACATCCACATAGCTCTGGGTTTAATCCTTGGTAACTGGGAAAAGAAAAGGTGGGGAAGAAGAAGAGGAAAGAGAAGAGAAAGGGAAAAGGAAAAGAAAGAAGGAAGGGTAGGCAAGGACAGGGCTGTAGTGGTCGAGTATTTTCCTCGTGTGCACAGGCCATGAGTTCAACTCCTAGTCTGGAGGAAAAGACTGGAAGGGGAAATGGGATGGAAGAAAGGGGACAAAAGAGGTTGGGGTGCAGCTCAGGTGTAGAGTATCTGTTACATTCAAGACCCTAAGTGCCATTCTAATGCTTCAAACCAAACAGAAGCTCAGGCAGTTTGTTCTGTGAGCATCGCTGTTGTTGCTGTTGGACCATTCACTATGTCTTTGTTCCTTCCTTGTAAAGAAAATGGGAATTGCCTTAGAGCAGGCCATTCTCCTCAGGCCTAGCTTGCAGTAAAGTGCCCATGAATCTTTCAGAACCCCTGTTCCCAAAGCTTGTATTATTCTGAGAACAGGTGGAGAAGGAAAACTGCCTTCTCTGAGGACTTTGCTGACCAGACAAGGTCCTTTCACCACTGCATCTCTCCCAACGACTCTATCCCCATGACCATGAGCCCCAGCACATCCTGCCTTCCTGTTCCTTCATATGGACAAAGTACCTTTTTTGTGTCTTTCATGCCAGGCACACTTCTAGTGCAAGGATAGCAGGACAGTGGATGGAAGGCAGAAGGATAAACTAAGGCAATCAATGAATCATTTATTTTCTCTGCAAAGCTGAAGACAATGACTGTGGGCAAGGCAGTATAAATCCATCTTTTTTTCTCAGTAGAGTAAAAACTCAATATGAAAATAGTCATTTCTGTTTGGAGAATGTATAGAGCCACAGTCTGATTTAAACATCATGTCCTCTCCATTCAAGCCTGGCAGAGAAAAAAGGGAAGGCTTCTAGCTGAAGTGATGTAACTCTGTGCCCCCCATAAAGCATGTTGTTTTACCATGATTCATTTGGCTTCTGTGAGGTGGACTAGAGTTTGTATGCAGTGGGTGAAGTAATTGGAGTGAGTGCTTGTCCCTAGAGACAGAATCAATCACTGTTCTAGAAGATGGTGACATTTTAGAGAGAAACTCTGAAGAAAATGTCATGCTTAAAAAATTAGATTTAAACACACTAACTCCAGATTTATTTTTATTGCACTCAAATGGATACCCTGATTGATTATCAGCCTTATAAATGTTTAGCACATTTCTCACTTCTCTAATAATCAGAATAATCTAATTTTCAATGTCATTTAATGTACTCTGTTCAAGGTTATAATAGATCATATTTCTAACAAAGCACAGAAATTATGTAATGAATAATACAGGAGAGCCAGTGTTCACATTCCCTCGCTTTTAAGGCTATGCCAAGAGAAAAGTCTTAGAAAGATCATCCCTTTGAATATGGCATGCATCCCAGGCCTTTGCTGCCATTGGGTAGAATTTTCTTTTCCTTGCTGATGATCAAATAAGGCTTTTCCAGAAAGCTTCACCCACAAACACTGGAGGAAACAACAAGACTCAACCCCTCCCCTGCACTTTGTTGGTACACCTGGACAAATGGACAGATTGCTGGGAAGCTTACTGACCTCCTGTAATCATTCTTCCTTCTGTGACACGCATGGTCTAGAGAAATGTTTTTATTCTGAATATTCCTCTGATATTCCTCATAGCAACTGCTGAGGTTGTGGATATTGAAGATGCAGAGGCTAGCCTCTGACTTATTGTATGACGAGGCTAGCCTCTGTTTTTAGAACCAAATATTTTAGGTTGTGTTTACTATGTATTTCTCAAGAGATCTGAGTTACTTTGGAGAAGCCAGATGTGCTTTTTATATTTGTGACTTGGAACTGATCCCCCGAGTCTAGATCTAGGGTATAAGTTTGATGTGATTGCCTTCTTGGTATGATAGGGAATCAGATCTTGGCAGTTACACTAACAGCCCTAAAGGAATGTCTCCTTTTACGCTTTGCTGTTGGTGAAGAGATTTAAGTGGGATGATATGGTACCAAGCCTTCGGGCATCTGGAGCCCAGAGGAAGGGGACTGTACAGCAGGTGCACTTAGAGCTGGCGGGGAGATAGTCCTGGCCTGTGAGAGCCGCAAGAGCTACAGAGTTTTCAGAAAGTGTAAACAGAATGAAATGGCAGAGCAGTGAAAATGGTTATGAAGATGTCTCACAAATCCTGGCTCAGACTCAGTGAACGCAGCAGTGGGCGCAGAGGCTGGGGAAGGGTAAGTCTGGGAGCTGACCAGCATATTCACCCCACATGTTAATAACAAGTCTCCATCTTAAGGTATTTGACAAGTCTGGCCTTGAAAGACTGTAGCCCTCCGCATTTGGAGCTGACCCAAGAACCTTAGTTCCAGGTGATATATTTTTAAAATGAACATTTTCTAGGACTGAACATCTTCCAGGGCAGCTGACCGTGAAATGTATTCAGAAACTTGTTTTCTTTTCAGAGTAATTGGAAATATATAGGATGAAGAAAGCCAGGCAACAGGGAAAGTGACTGCTGTGATCTTAAGGGACTGTGGGGAGAAGAAAGGCTACAGTGTACTCAGTCCTTCTGGAGCCATGTTGGCTCTTAGCTCAAACTCATGGTGACCAGCACTAAGCTCGGGCTTAAGCAAGCACGCAATGGTCCACACTGCAGCCCAGCCCTCTCTCACACTCAGTTCTCATGATCGTCACAGAGCTGAGGTCCTAGATAACCCTAATGTGTTTCCAATGTGGAATTCTGCATATCTGTAATCAGAACATGTGCTCGGAATGGCACCTGACACTTAGAAGTGTTCTGAGCACATGGAGGCCATGCTGGCTTATAGTGTTCCAAATTACACTGGGGGAACACTTGCTATTTCAGTAAGTGCTGGTTTTGAACTTGAGGGCTCTTTTAGTTCAGGCCCCATTTGTGGCTATTGTGAATGCTGCAGCAATGGACACCTATCCATTGTTCACTCCATCTCTCTTCTTCTAGGTTTCCCCACAAGATCGGCCATGACCAGATAGGAGAGTGGGACAGTTTGTTTGCTCCCTGCCCACCTCCAGCCACAGTCTTGGAAGACTGAGTTTATTCCTTTATTTTTTCAATTGGTCCCCAGTGTGGACCATTGTGGATACCCAGATAATGCTGCTTACTAAAGAGTCACAGTGAGAGCGGAGTGTGGGACGCAGTATGCTCACAGTATGGAGTACAGCATGCCCTAAGTGTAGGGTGCAGCGTGTCTGGAGCGTGGGGTGCAGCATGCCTGGAGTGTGGAGTACAGCATCCCTGGAGTATAGGGTACAGCATGCCCAGAGTATAGGGGTGCAGCATGTGTGACTATGGGGTGCAGCAGTCATATCTTATATGTGCTCCGTATTTAGCCCACTCTAAAGGTCTGACCCTGATTTTGCACCATGCTCTAGACCCAGCTGTGAATGTCAGTCACAGGAAGTTGGTTGGCACTGATTTTTGTTTGTTTGTTTGTTTGTTTTGGGGTTTTTTTGCTTTTTTTGTTTTGTTTTGTTTTTTGCAATGTTTTTCTTCTTTGCAGTCTCCAGGGAGTTTCTACCTTACAAGTCCTCAGCAGATCTCACTCTGGTTAAACAGGATGTTATGTTCTGCTGCATGTGGGTTTGTTTGCTACAGGAAGGACAAAGCAAAAGAACTTGGAAGCTGGATCTTGCTTCTGTAGGCCAGTGGCTTGTGGCCTCTGAGGCCCTTGGACTTGGTTTCTCCACCTCCTTGTGCTTACTTACCAGCACATCTGTTGCAGGAGTCCAACTTATGCAGCTGAAACAACTAGCCTTGTGGGACTGAGCAAATATTAGATTCTTGAACTTCCCATTCAGGGCTGTCCATGGTTGGGTTAGTTGGACTGTAGACTGTAAGTCATTACAATGATTTCCCTTAATATAGAGAGAATAAGTTCTTTGACTCTAGAGAACCCTGACTGATACATGAGGCAAATGCCCCCTCCCATCATATGGAATCACTGGACAATTAAATGACAATGTATGTGTGGTAAACACTTAGCAGGGAGTTGAGCAGCCCTCAGCCCTGAAGGGATGAAGGTAATGGTGAGATGGGCATTACAGTGCTTTTGGGACAAGTTGCACTTCTTGTTGTGACTCCAGGTCAGAAGTCTAGGTGACACACCAGACTGGAAGAAATATGTGTGCCAATCCTAAGAAGGAGACCTGAAGTGACCATCTACCAGTAGGTTAGAATGTTTCCAGTCTCTGGTTTTAAAGGCAAGGGCAATGAATGGTCAAAGTTCTTCTTAGTAATTTTTGTAGAGAGCCCTCCCTCCATCCTCCATGCTGAACACACACACACACACACACACACACACACACACACACACACTCACTTACTTTCATTCTAGTTTCTTGCCATATCCCCACTGTACCCAAAACACAGAAGCAACTAGAATGTTAGTTCCAAAACTGAGTTTCATCCACATTAATTTCTAGAACGGGGTGCAGGGGGAGGGAGCACTGAGGGCAGAGGATTGGCTGACACTTACTGTTGTCCCCCAGGCTCTGGCCATCACCAGTCACTTTCTGGGCTTATGTCAGGCTATCCAGTAGCATACCGAATGACTCCACAGGACAACATAGGCTCCTGGACTCCCACACATTTAATCTTGTCCCTGATCAAGGTGAGAATGGTCACTTATTGATATGGGCACTGGTGTGTCAAGAAACATCTGAACAGCATATTCCTAAGGTCATGCTGCTTAAAAAGTGGCCACTTTTTAAGCCAGAGTTAGATACAGCATTCCTTCGAAAAGCCAAGCCACAGAGAGCAGCACAGAGCTGTCTGTTTGCCTTGACATCCTTCCTCTATAGTCTCTACTCACGTGTTGCTTGTCTTGGCTTCCTCTGCGTTCCTTCTCCCTGCTTTTCCGTTTTCCTCTCTTCCATTCTGTTCCTATCCCTTTTTTCCTCCTCCTCACTGTTTATTTCCACCTTCGCCTTCCACTGCTGCCCTGATGACATCCCCTGTCACTCAATCTCTGAGTATTAGTTCATGGTCCATATCATATGTCAGGTGTGTTTCATTTGGCCCAAAGTCTTCAGCATCTCCTGGACTGCCTGTGTTTGATGGGCAGTGGTCACCATTTTTCTTATTCCATTGTACAAACTCAGGATCAGGAATATTAAGGCTGACTTTTCTCAGCAAGCAAATGACCACCTGAAACCCAGACCTGTTTTTTAAATCAGCATTACTTCCATTTGTTTGAGATCTACATAAAGATCTCTATGATGTCTATGGGTTGTGATATGGTATGTGCTACTGTTGTGTATCAGTGAGCTGTGGCTGTGTAACAAGTTCTCCATCATCCAAGGCTTGGAACAGTAAGCATCTGTGACCAAAAGTGAGCCGTTGTACTGAGTGAGCTTTACCAGGCTGTCTGGGTGCAGCAGCTGCTGTTCAGCACACTGCTAGCTCTGTTCCGTCGCCAGTCCCAGTCATTCTGGCTCCAGTTTGGTCAGGATAATCATGGCTGGAATGACTAGCATGTGTATTAGTTTCTTTTTCATTGCTGTGATAAAACACCATGATTAAGGAAACTTATAGAACAAAGAGTTTATTTTGGGAGTATGGTTGCAGAGGGATGAGCCCAAAATCACAGTAAGGCAAGGTGACTGTGGCCAGCGCAGAGTTAATGCCACAGTATCAAGCAGGCAGCGGACACTGAAGACAGGCAAGGTCTGTTTACTTTCAAAGGCCACTACGAGTGATATCCTCCTTCAGCAAAGCTGCATCTCCTAAAGCTTCCAAGATCATCTGCAGACCAAGGGCTCAAATGCAGAGCCTATGGGGTTATCTTTTAAACCACCACAGCCTGCCTCTTTGCTTTCTTTCAGAATTTCTGAAACTCAGAACATTCCCAGCTGTGAAGACCCCACTTCACTTCAAGTTTCAAAAATACCCTAAGAGGGAAAGCACAGGGAAAAGGCCAAGGGAAGTTTTAGTCCACTTGCTGAATGTGGACTGGGAACCGGAAGCTTTGCCACTGCAGTTCATCATGGCAGTGTTTGATATTTGAAAGCCCGTGACTCTATAAAGACTAGAGTAATTACATAGAACAAGGAATGCATTTGTCTGGGGCCATCTACCAGAAGCTTTTCCTTCCCTCCCTCAGAGACTGTTGGAAGGCAGTCCATGCCTGCTCCACAAAGAAACAGAAAAGGTGTTCACATGGCGCCTCTAGACAGGATATATGGCTGACTCGTCTAGGTAGCTCATTCCTGATACTAGGATGACCACCTTTTTTTTCTTTTTTTAAAAAAAAGTTGGTGGACTCACCAGTGAGTGTTTCAAACATGCAAGAAACAGGCAAGGCAGCAACAGTAGCTGTGAACATCAAGAAGCTTGTGCTGTGTGTGAGCATGCACACTATGAGGTGGGCATTGAACTCTGATCCTCACATTGGAGTCTTTTTAAAGACAGGCAAAAGACTGGGTATGGAGGTGCACTCCTTTAATTGTAGCACTTGGAAGACAGAGAAAGGTAGATCTTTGTGAACTGGATGCCAACCTGGCTTACACAGCAAATTCCAGACTAGCTAAAGCTATAGAAGGAGACATTGTCCCAAAAATGAGTAACTAATAAATGAGTAAATAAACAATAGAAAAAACAAAATGAGTATTGAGTGAGCCTTTGTTCAGAGTCAGATGGCTAGACCACAGATACAATCAGATCAGTGTCTTCCATGTCCTTTGTCATCTGTCATGGCCGTGGCTCAGCCCTCTTCTACAAAGGACAGTTATTACAAGCACAAGGTCAGAGATGTAAAACCATCACTGAAGTGGCCCCTTGCTGCCAGAGGACAGAGCAAAGGACTATCAAGTGAGAGGGAAAGATTGTGGAAAGTGTCCCCACAATCACCCCGTCACACATGTGCAGTGTCCTTATACAGCACAGCACAGTAGAATGTTGTCTCGGCCCTGTGAGGCAGGCAGGAGTGGGCAGGGTTGTTGTTGGTTGGCTGATTTGTGTTTGTTTTCTTTATAGTCCTGAGGATTGAGCCCAGTGCCTCACATGCAAGAGGAAGCACTTTGCCACAATGCTGTAGTAGAACCAGGCCTCTTTTTAATTTTTGCTCTTGCTGAGACAAGGTCTCACTACATTGCCCAGGCCAGTCATAAGCTTTTGACTCTCCTGCTTAAGCTTCTGCAGTGACTGGAAAGACAAACCCAGCTGCTCTGCCCTCTTCTCTAGAGTTAAACTGAAAATGATTCCTGAAGTTCATGTGTCAGTGAAAGAGAGCCTCAATACCCTATACCAGTATCTTGTAAGCATGATAACCAAACAAAAAACAACAAACAAACAAAAACACCTGCAGCCCCAATAGGGCTGCCTACACCTACTGGCATGGAGGACAGAAGTGGAGTGGAACAAAGTCCATGTGCAAAGATAAGGTCTCAGTGCCTAAAAGTCACAAGAGGAAGAGCATGTTGGAACTGGCCTGATGGTCTCATTAGTATAAAATAGTTTGAGGACCATTTGGCTTTGGATGTTCTGGTACTTGGGGCTCTTCTGTGCTTTGGGAAGCAAGTCCATGCTAGAAGGTCCTAGTTAAACTTTTGAAATGATACCTCCAGACCGTTTGCTCTGCAGCTGACTGTCTAGTAAGCTACAGAATTTTGACCCTGCCTGCCCCTTGGCACAATGGACACCCTCTGCTACCACAATCTTGGCAAGGCATGGAGTCATCTCTGCAAGTCCTTCTACAAGGACAGCTAGATGCCTTGAGTTGCTGAAATCCAGGTTCCAGAAAGAGGCCTATTCCATTCCATGTACACTTGGGGTGCTCTGGCCTTAGGCTGGTTAAGTAGTACCTGCATACTGAATGGAAAGAAAGCCAACCATCCACCCTGTCACCACTCACCTTTCTATGTGTCTGAATTCCAACTATGTGTGTGTATGTGGTTGATTAGGGAAAAGGCAGCCACCACCTGCAAGGACCCTGTGCAGTTGAAGAAGCCTTGCAGCCCAGTTCAGCCCAGCCCAGCTCAGTCCAGCCCAGCCCAGCCCAGCCCAGCCCAGCTCAGTCCAGCCCAGCCCAGCCCAGCCCTGCTCAGCCCAGCCCAGCCCAGCCCAGCCCCACCTAGTCCAGCCCAGCCCAACCCAGTCCAGCCCAGCTCAGTCCAGCCTAGCCCAGCCCAGCCCAGCCCAGTTCAGCCCAGCTCAGTTCAACCCAGCCCAGCTTCATACTGGGACTGTCTGTGTTAAGTGCTTGAGCACCAACCACTCAATCCTTAAGTGATGGGAAAAGTAGTCTCTCAACAATTAGTGATACATCCACCTGCCATCAGGTCCATGGCAGTTCATTTACATAATTAGTCCAGAAAACTGTCTTTAAACTCAGATTAAACCATACTTTCATGTTCCTCTCTTGAGCATCTCAGCACAGTAGTTACAGGATAACTTCACTCACCAACTGTGACCCATTATTCTTGCAGTTAGCAGGGAGCTGAGGATGTGTGAGTTTCAGACTTTAATTTTCAAGCAAGAATAAATAGACCATTATGCTCCCTTTGCTAAACTAAATATGAAAAAGTCTTTTCGCATTTTCTTGTTGATGACAAGGAAATTTCAGGAAAGCACTACTGTCTCCTTCCTGGGCCCATGTGAAGCTCATAGCTTTCTTATGTTTCCTGCATTAAATTTTTATCGTGTGCATGAAAATCAATATTCCAGATACATGCACAAGTGCACACATTAAAATGAACATGGCTTCATTTATTTCCATGATTAGACATTCAAATAAAAGTGCTTGGGTGTCTGTTCTCACATTCATAGGTCGGGATCTGTACATCAGAGGTATTTGTATAAGTGACACTTTTATTACATTCATTTCATTTGCAATATGATAGTAGATCATAAATATGTTACTTTCATGCCACCAAATCTGATTTGTAGCCCTTTGCCCCCACGGGTAGGATGCCTGATATTTATGAAGCACCTTTATCCAAGAAGCACTTTGCAAACATCGGGCCAGGCCCTATCACAGGTGCATAAGTCACACTCCCACATCACCTTCCTGGCCACTGGCGAAGGGGCAGCCAGTGATTCTTCTGCAGACCACTAGGTGACAGCAAGGTTGTTAATTTTGGGAGGCAACAGAGCTCAGATGAGCTCTGCCTGGCCACATGCATGCCCCCAAAAGGGATGGGACCCCATATTTAGTCACCCATTCTCCATGCCACTCACAGGACAGTCCCTGAAAGGCCACTGTGGGTGGGGCCATGTCAAACTTTGGGAATATGGAGGAAGTAGAATAAAGCCTTTCCTTTGCTGTGTTCCTCAGAGCAATGGAGCACGGAGCAGGCTGTGATGCAAGTCGGCCGTGTAGGCCCACTGTCTTCTCCAGAAGGACAAGGCCACAGTGGATAGGTGGCTGCATGCAACAACAGCCAGGTGCTTTGTGGGAGAGACAAGTCTGCAGCCACAGGAAGAAGCATCTTGGGCTCTATGGCCATTGTGCTCACTCGCCTGCCTGCAGACACAGTGAGGACCTTCACACAGCATCGAGCATTCCGAGTTCTCCGTGGCATTCTTCACAGGGCTTCCTTACCATTTTGTGTGACAGGTGTCACACAGCACAGGCCACATGACATTCAGAACCAACCAAGTTACCTGAAAGATGCAGGGCCTCCACAGGATCTCCATCCACCCCATCCTCTTAGGTTGCTGTGAGAAGTGGGGGATTCTGTCATGTTACAACAAGCAGTGCAAGGTTCAGGTTATAATACACATATAACATGCAGTGCCACTACCGCCAAGAAGTTTCATTTCTCTTGGATCTGGCACAGCTCCATTCATAGGTAGAGACTTTGGAAACACAGTGCATCACTTTCTGGGAACAACTACTACAGAGAAGGCTCCAAGCCTGTTTGATCCTTTTGGAGTCACTCCCTTCCTCTGATGTTCTGTATATTCCACTGAAACCTTCCTCTACTGCTTGCAGAGAGGAGGATCTGAGCCCTAGAGACAGAAGGAACTCCTGCCCCAGCTCCTGTGGGGCTTTGTGATCTGCGACTCCTGATCTTACAACACTGGTTGTCCCTCATTGGAACTGATCTTCTGTGTGTTTGAGGGTCAAAGGTGAAATTTTGCCTCTGCCTCTGGTCAGAGGTGTTTAGAGATTTGTGGCCTCAGAACTGTTCTGAGAAACTCTTCAAAAGGCACGTAGTGTGACACTAGTCATGTGTAGTATGCTATGTTTATGGAGTTAGTGCTCCTGCACCACTATGAAATTCAGACACCTGTTCTTCTAGGAGAAACTGTACTCCCTTCCAGCCTCCTTCCCCCAACCCAAACCCTTTGTAACCACTGCAGTCTGACTGTGGAGATCGCATACAAATGGGAAGGTATGTTACAAGGTCTGCAGCAACTGGCTTCTTCCCTCAGCACAGTTTCAGAGCTCATCCACAGCGTAGCCTGTGTCAGCATGTCCTTCTGCTGACAGCAAGCAATAGTCCATCCTTTGGTGAGCCTTTTGGTTTATGTACCACCCACAGATGGGCATGTGCACTGTTCCACACTGGGGCAGGAGTGGTGGGAATGGTGAGATTCATGTGTTGCTGTTAGGTTAGCTCTGAGGTGTGTGGCACAGCAGGAGGTCCTGGGCCATATGATAACTGAGAAATGACAGACCTCCCTCAGAGCTGTTTGGAAAAGCCTTGTTGCTTAGGTTTTACCTCTGTGTTGCCAAAGCAGAGGTCAAAGGTCTAATGTCTAGTGCAAGAGCCCAAGACCGCACAAGCCTTTGGGATACAGTGTCCTCTCCCTGGCAGAATCCCTTGGGAGAGCCTAGAAAGCACAATTTGACACTGTGCTGCCCACCTTATTGCATACTGCTTCTGCAGTGCTATGTATGCGCATGCACATGCACACTTTACAATGTGAGGCCTTCCACCCACTCCTCATATCTCCAAGGAAGGTCTGTCTGGTCACAAAACAAAAAGGGACCAGCATGAAGCCCCTGCTTGGCCCTCTACTTCTCCGCTGTCTGCAATAGCTCTGTTCCAGGGCCTGAGAAGGAAGTTGCCCGCCTGTGTTCTCCCATGTGTCCACTTCCTTGGTAGTAAGTAAGATCCAGTAAAGAGAGAACTTGACAGTTCTGCCTCCTTGAAGGGGGATTAGGTGAGTTCTGTGGTCACCCCTCCAGGCTCAGGTATCAGGACACCCACAAAGTGCTCCTCCTCCTAGCAGTGGTCCCTCCTGGCCCAATGCACTGCTTACACTGATGCTGACTTCCCCTCCCTGCCACTGGCTACCCTCACTTCTTCCAATCCTCCTCTCTCCTCACTCTGCCTCCACTTTCATGTCTCCTTGTCTCTGCTCTCATCTCCTGCCCACACAGGGCCAGGGACTCTCCTAGTGTGTGTCCTGTTGGCCTCTGTACCCTTAGGGAGACATCCAAGCCAAATCCTCTTAGGCAGGTCAGATTATGCCCTGGGTCATTTTGATCACACATGCCCAGGTCATGCTGGCATCATACACAAACTGACACCCCAGGGAGCACAGACTCCCTGGAGGGTTCATGTGATCTGGTATCACTTATCTGCCTCCCTGGGTTTCAGGTTCCTTCCAAATGCCCCTAGCCAAGAGGTTGGCATGGCACTCACGGCCAGGAAGAGATCTGGTCTTGGAGAAGGCTGTCCTATAACTCTGAATCCTGAATACGACTGTGTGCCAGTGTCCTGTTGGGCTGGGATGTACAGGGACAGGTAGCCCATAAAGCCAGCCACAAGTGACCTGGAACTGGGTGTCTGTGAATGTACACATGCATGAGTGGACAGTTGTCTTGGCTAAGGGTTTCATACTGCTGTAAATAACCCGAGTAATGGGATATTGTATGGTTAACACAAGAAATCTGAGAATAACACATCAAGGGACACCAACAACAGTCTTATCATCCTCAAGCAGAATCATTTCAGGTAGCAGCCAGTAAAGAAAATAAGTAAATAAATGAGACTATTCAGATAGGCTATACTTGCTATGAAACAATCTTACAAGGGACCTATCCTTGTCAGGTTTTCTTTGCTGTGGTCAATACCATAACCAATAGCAACTTGTAGGTTCAGTTATTTCATCTTCCAGGTAATAGTACATCCATGACAGAAGTCATGGCAGGAACTTAATCAAGGCAGGAACCTGGAACCAGGAACTGAAGTAAAGGCCATAGAGGATACAGCTGACTCAGCATGCTTTGTTATAACATACAACACTACCTGCCAGGGGTGAACTGGGCCTCACCCGTCCGTCAGTCAATAATCAAGATATGCCCTACAAGCTTGTCTACAGGCAATCTGATGGAGGCATTTCTCAGTTGGATTTCCTCTTCCCAAATTACTCTAGTTTGTGGCAAGCTGACAAAAAACAAAACAAAAAACTAACACCTAGGCAGGAGAGGGTCCGTGTAGTACAGGCACTCAGGACAACCCTTTCGACCCTTGCCACCAAGGCATACAGCCTTCATGGTAGCATCTTTCAGGTCAAGCTTACACAGACTCAAGTGTGCACACTGCACACTAGGAAAGGCAGGTCTGGCTCCACTCGAGGCTGTCAAGTTCCTTTCCTTCATGGTAGCATCTTTCAGGCCAAGCTTACACAGACTCAAGTGTGCACACTGCACACTAGGAAAGGCAGGCCTGGCTCCACTTGAGGCCGTCAAGTTTCTTTCCTGGCTGTGAACTGCTCCCTCGTTTCTTGCTGCTCTTATTCCAAGAGTCAGACTTGGGAGTGGGGACTTCTTTCCCAGATGCTTAACCTGACCCTCCACAACCTCTCATCTCTCGTTTCCAGCTGTCAGGAATGACAGGAACAAGAAAAAGAAGGAGCCTTCAAAGCAGGAATGCACAGAGAGCTATGAGATGACAGCGGAGCTAGACGACCTCACCGAGAAGATCCGGAAAGCCCACCAGGAAACCTTTCCCTCACTCTGCCAGCTGGGTAAATACACCACGGTAAGAGCCGCTGCCCAAGATGCCAGGGGTGTGGGCCCAGCCCTTGTGCATTCTCATAGTTCCCATACAGTTTCTTGTGCCTGGCAAATATGCTCACTGGCCTGTCAGCTGGTCAGGGCACCTGCTGCCCCTTCCCCCACATGTGTCACTGGGACAAGGGCTAAGGCGGTTGTGCATCCATGAGTACCTACTGTGTGGTGGCGTGCATGCTGGGCAGTGGCAGCACAATTCATTTATACTTGTGTCTCCTCTTGGGGATTTTGATCTGCTCAAGCCAGACATTTATTACATAGGTTATGGCAGATATCTAACCTGGAAGGGGTCTGGGGTTCATCTTTTAAATACCAATCCAGCTACAGATCCCAGGAAGGGTTATGGGGTCGTCCATCCTCTGGGTCATGGTCTGGCTTGCAGGAGGAATGTGTATAATCTCACGAAAACCCAGAAGGTTACAGGACAGAGGTGATCTGGGCCCAATGAATAGGTAGCTCCGTGTGTTCCGCTCTCTAATGAGAAGTGGCTTTTACTATGGTTATAAGTCACGGAAGAGGCCGAGAGTGAGGTAAGGGTTTATGGGAATCTTTAGTTGGAGGATGCTCTAGGTGATTGCATGTGACCTTGAAGTTTTCAAGGTTAACATGTAATGTATTCAGTAACATACACTCTCAGTTTGTTGCACACACCGGATACTAAGTAGATACTTGAGAAATGAGTGAATGGGCATTCATGACCTTGACCTGTTTTAATGACTCATGCTCATGTTCCATCTCTGATTTGGTAATAGGCACACTGGGAAAATAATAGCATGAAAATCCTCAGAATACAAAGATTCAATGATGATGCTAGTAAGGAGCAGGGATAGTGGAGAGAGGGACTTTGAAACCACACTATAGGAGTACATGGTATCCTGCGCATGGATGTTAGTCCCTGCCTGCAAATGCAGAGGTGGCTAGGGCAAGCCAGGAGGGCTCCGGGCACGAGCACACAGGCAAGAGGGTGCTGGGACGTGCCGGGAAACGCCTAAGGAACCCGAGGCTCCTGTGGGAGCTGAAGATGCAGCAGGACAAGGCAATGTGTCTCCTGGCCAAGCAGAGGATTGCATATGTGGAAGCTAAAAGTGGTGGGGAGACACTTTCAGAGCTCGTGGCAGCAGAGGCACTTGGCGATCCCGAGAAGCTGCTGACTTGGCTGCACATGCTTTGGGAGCTGAAGCAGCTCTCTTCAGCCTATACTAAAAAGCCATGGTCAAGAATAAACTCATTGGGAGAAACAGAAATGCTGGCCTGCCTGCAGGGCCAAGCCCAGTCCCCACTGTGTTGGGGTTCACTGTTTTAGCCCAAAGTAGGACATGCTTCAAGGAGATTATCATATTCACATGGGAAGGACACAGACTGGAAAGCACAGGTATATCAGAGCACAGGCCAAGAGCCCAGAGCTCTCTCAGTTTTCCTCAGCTAGGTGGTATGAGCAAATGACTTCTGTTTCACCTGTCCATGGGCTGCTGTCATGGCTAGGAGGTTGAAATGAGATAAATTCCTAGAATAATTCTGGAATGGAACCTCTTCTACTGACAGAGCATGACAGCAACACCAACAAGCGCATCCCCCTCCCCTGGACGGGAACTGACTGGGGCTCTGCAGTCAGTGTGGGTTAACCTTTGACTAGTGCCACTGAGAAGACTCTTCCTTTTGGAGATGGTTATCCGGAAGTGTTATAGGTACCATATCATTGTGTCTGGCTTAGTGTCAAGATAAGCCTTAAACTAAAGGGTGAAGAAATTGGCTCCAGCTGGGGCCAAGGGCAAAGCTGAGAAATGGCATCCTGTGGGATGGCAGACAATGCCAGATAAGAGTGAGAGGCAAGAAAGGGGAAAACCTCCAGAGTCTTCAAGACAGAAGAGGCTCCTGTCTCCCCATGTGTAAATGATGGTGTCTTTGTTTTGGTGGTTATCATCTTTGCAGCTGGTTTTTACCAAGTAGTCACCACTTACAGGAGCCATAATCAGTACCCTTATCCCTTTCTCCTTCTGAGGACCCTATGAGTGGGGACTGTTGACCAACAGAAGAGTATGGTTGAAGTGACCAGAAAGCAGACATTATGGTGGGAAACAGAGGCTGGACATGACCTGCAAAGTTTAACCTCTAGTGACACTGGCCAAGCCAAGCTTTAAAAGGACTAAGTACATTTTCCTGTGTTTTGTGGTCCAGTAGTAGACACGGACTTAAACTGCACCATATGCAGTGGACTAGGCAGAGCTCTAGACAGCCAGTACTTTCCTGCCAGGAACAAACCAAACTCCTAATGCCAAAAAAGGCATGGCTATCCTTTTGGATGGAAAAAAAAAGCAGGTCCCCTGAAGAGGACTGAGAGAGGCAGCGCTAGAGGTACAACCCTGAGTATAACCACACCATATAACACACTACAACCACAGATTGGTCAGTGGACCATGTTCCACTGACCAGGGACCCTTACTCTTCCCCACACAGAGGTGTCTAAACATGCCCTCATACCCTCATACCCTGACTCACAAGATAATCAGATGAGATGCCTTGGTGGTAATAGTACTGTTTGCCTCCTCTGGGGGCCCGCATCCAAGTGTGGCTGGCCTTAGCTTCAAGTAAGATCACTCCTAGATAAGGCACAGCTCTCTAGAAGCAGTGCCCAACCACAGATAAACAGCCTCAGTGGAGACATCCCAGACCTCTTGCCACCTCAGCAGGATGATGAGTCTTTTCTGCCAACCTTCTTCACCAAGGTCCAGCCCCAGCTATCTCAGTGGTGGACATTTCTGACTCTCTCCAGTTCCCTTTCTGGAATCTTGGGATCTCCTTCCAGATAAGTGACTACAACCAAATCTTAGTTTTAAAGTCAAGGCTGAGGGGTATCCATGCTGCTTCCTGGACCCCTTCCCATGGACGCCGTGTTGGGACCAATCTGCTGTGTTAGTTCTATGTTGCATAGAGAAAATGACTGTCAGAAGCAACTTGGGAGAGGAAGTACTTCTTTTGGCTCACAATTTCTGAGGACTTGCAATTGTACAGAAGTGTGGGGGTACTCATGGCAGGGCAAGTGGAGAGAGTATGTAGGTGCACTCAGGGGACAGGAGTATGCTTGAAGTCACCAGGAAACAGACATTATGGCAGAAAACATTGGCTGGATATGACCTGCAAAGTTTAACCTCTAGTGATCTAGCTCTAGCTAGATCTCATATCTGAATGGTTCCATACTCTCCAGAAACAGCATCTGCCTAAGACCAAGTACTCAGACACCATAATCCAGCCCACCTGGCTCCTGGCAACCCTCATCCCAAGCGCTCTGGTGGAGGAACCTTTCCAATGGAGTGAGAGAGACATGATAAGTTCATCAGAGGCCAGACCCTCCCTGCTGGGCTGCAGGACAGTCTTCAGGATAGTGGACCCATGTTGCTTCAGCGCTCTGACCTGCCTCCAGCAGTCTGTTCCTTTATTTTTAACATCTCTGCCCAGATCTGGCTTTGTTTTCAGTGTAAGGGACTTCAGATCCTTTCTGGAAGTAGATGGGAATACACACAAACAACAGCAGCCACAGCACATCCTCTGCAAGCTCCCACATCTGAATTCAGCATTTGTTAAAAGCTTTTTATAGGGAGGCAGTTGCTTCAAAGGCAAGAAACTTCCTGCCCCTCTCCTGAGGTAGCACATGTGTCAGGGACCTGTGGCATAAGTGGGTAGGAAAGAATTCAAACAGCAGACAACTACTTCTGCCAGTCTTTTACTGTAGCCTTTATTCCTCAAAGTATAGTCAATTAGGGGCAGGGTAGCCGATCCCAGGAAGGAGCCAGAATGGATGAGACAAGGACACAGATACACGCCTACCCCCGTCTACCCCAGACCTGAGCAGGAAGCCCATTGCCAGGCTCTCTGCTATCTCGATGCTGCTTAGATGGCACTTAAATCGTCCCATAAGCCTGGGCTCCTCATCTCTACAATGGTGATTTTGGTGGTACAGTCTCCATGTGTAGCCAGATGGTTCTGTGAAAAAAGAGTCTCGGTGAGTCTTCTGGCAGAAAGAGATGCAGACTGGAGGGTTGTCCCTGCCTGGAGCCTGTGAGTAGCTTGACATCATTTAGAGCCACACGCTTGACTTCCAGAAAAGTAAGTTGGCAACTATGACTCTAGTTTCCTAGGAGCACAGACCACTTTGCCAGGTGCTGCCGTTTGCCCCACTCATGGGGCTTCATGGGACATAAGCTGACCTGGCAGAGGTTTGTAAACTTGAACCATGAAGATTCAAGGAGTTTTAACACCCAGAACAATGGCCAAAGACAGAGTCATGAACTTACCAATAGGCTCTGAGAGACAAGCGTTATAATAGCAAGACTGTAAACAATTCTAGGCATGGCTTGCTTTTTAAAGAAATCACATGTTTGATTGTCTAGGAAGGAGAAAACCTAGAACTCAGAAAATCTGGCTTATTAAGGGAGTTGTACCCCAGGTTGGGGTAAGACACTTGGGGTGCCCTGAGACCAGAATCCTGATACCCTCTGTTTCTCAAAGCTGTGTCACCTTGAACCAGCCCATAACTTCCTCCCTCATAGTCCCTGTACTGTACGTACCTGCCTGCCATGTTCTCGTTCTGCCTGCTATTTTCCAGCAAGGTGTACTCAGTTCTCATCATCTTGGCCTTGTGGAGCTACCTCAGAAAAGTTTGACTACCTGGGAAACTTGAAGTAGCATTACTTTTGCCTCTCAAGCCCGGAGAGTGGAAGTCTTCACTGGAGCGGGCCCTCGCACAGTCTTCCCCATCCAAGCCTTCTGCCTTTGGTGGCTGTCTTTAACTTTGCTGGGTTTAGAAAGCATTGTCACCTCCCTGGGTGTCCCATGAGCACTGCTTCCTTTGGCCCTTGTTCTCCCACTGCCATGCATGCCTAGCTGTTTCATGACAACTGACATGTTTACTGGCCAGGAAGATGCTAGTCTCACTTACCACATCCTCAGCATGATGGTGCTGGGACTTTGTAGCTATCTCATGAGCGTTTCCGATCAGAAAGGAAGTCACAAACACAATGTAAAGTTTAAGGGACATTGAGTTCTCACCAGAAAATAAAAGAGATGAAACACCAAGAAAAAGGCGGCTGCCACAGCTGCCATAGCTCATCCCCTCTGCTTACCCAGGAACCTGGTACAGGTCACTGCCCCTTTCTGGGCCTTAGCCTCCTTTTCAGCCAAACAGGACCGTAATGGTGCCTAGCTCTTGGGAGTGTTGGCGAATATACTGCAGGGCACATCTGTGCGTGTATAATGGAGAAACAAAATACAGAAGACAGAACCACTTCACTAAGAGGACTTGGAGGGCACTCTTGGGATGTGCAGTTAACTCCAGGACAAGGGAGGCTGCTCAGGAAAGACTAATGGCATTCCCACAGACCTTCAACTCAGTTCTTCTGAAGAAATTCTATAGCTTATACCCAAAATCCCAGCCCTTGGAATTCAGAGCAAAGATGATTGCCAGACTGGGCTGCACTGAGACCCTGACTTAGGGGAGCAGAGTTGGGATGTTGCTTGGTGTGGAGTACTTCCTGAGCATGCATATGGCACTGGGCTCTTTCCACAACTACACAAAGAAAGGGACATTTTTTTCACTTCACTTGCCCAGGAGCTCCAGTCAACCATCAGTGGGCATCTAGACAATGGAAATCTTGCTTCTGTTGGTTAGTATTTTCCTGAAAGTGATGCTATCCAGAAAAACAACAGAAAGGGCTGTGCCATGGCAGAAGGTATCATTTAACTGGATTTACAGGGCTGGGCTTTTCTTAAGTAGGCCTAGGGTACTGCAGGACACAGCATCTTGGAAAATGTACTTTCTTCCAGGGGACTTCCCAAGCAGGCAGGGATCGTGCCGCAGCAAGGCCTGGTTCAACCTGCCATCCTTCTTGTTCCTTTTCCCTCCTCTTCCTCTTCACACATCCTCACCTGCTCTGAGCATCTTCTCCCCTCATCCCACTCAGTGCTTGCAGTAGCTGCTTTCATCACCAGCCCTAGCATGCCACACTCTCCACCTACTGCAGCTGGAAGATAATATAGGAGTCATTTAAAGCCTCATGTCTATGAATCCAGCAGTCAGGATAATAAAACAGGAGGTTATTTTGTATTTTATTAACTGCCTTTTGCCTTCAGTTTGCATAATCATGAGCTGGATTGACAGGCCCTTACTGAGTTGTTCACTGTTTTAATAGAAGGGGCTATAGCCCCCCTCCCCACTCCTAGTCTTGTGTGATGGAGCAGTTCATCCAAAGCTGATGAAGATTTCCTTCACACTGGCTGCATCCAGCAATGTCATTTTTTCCAGATGGATACTCCATTGTAAAGTGATTTCCCAAGCTCGACTCTGTCTTCTTCCGTGGCATATTTCTATGAACTGGATAAACTGCCTATTAAATTTAATTATAGCCCAAATGGCCGCATGCCTTGATCTTGCACACACATACCCACAAGTGTACTGTGTTCCATAAAGATCCTTGAGGGAGACATAAAATTAATCTGGAGGATGTATGCTTGTTTCTGCAGGGACACTATGGAAGCCATAATGCCACCACTATACTGAGGCCTTCTCTAGACTCCCATCTTCAGATTCTTCCTCTGGATTCCTACTGCTGTGAGGAGTAAAGATAACTTTATAAACTTCTATGGACCAATTTGGTTGATATAGGGCACGAAAGCCTCTGGTTTACAATGCATAACTGCCTTTGCAGAGCTAGGGGCATTTGTAAAGAGGGCCACACACCAGGCCTAGGGAATCTAGTCTCTCCTTGTGTGCTTCAGTTTGCCTTGGAGTTCCAGAGTTCATGAAGAGGGCTAGGCTACTTACGGAGAAATAGTCTCTTCATGTTTAGCCTCTTTGTCTCTTTCACACAATTAAAGTTGTTCTGTGTCATCTCAGACAAGCAAAGGCTTGTGAGACTGTCACTCAACTTAACTGGGCTCTACTCAGTGCTCATTGTGTCCTTTTTATGATAGGCAGTGACAAGCAAAGCAAATGAGCCAAGGACTATGTGTAGAACAGGAAGCGACAGCGACGTAGGCATTTAGAGGCAAGCACTATAATCAGCCACAGGCTGTGAAGGGGAGAATGCTGGGAGGTGGGCCGTTTGCATAGAAGGCCAAGGAAGGTATAACAGAAGGTTAAGTTCACCACAGACTCAAGGGAGTACATGATGCAGAGATGAGAGGCAACTATTTCAAAAGGGAAATTCACAGTATAGAGGCCTGAGGTTAGGCCTTGGTTGACCTTCAGGTAAAACAAGGACATGAGAGGCTGGAGCTGAGAGTTGGTGGGGCCAGCGTGAGCAGTGGTCAGATGCCCTCCAATCACTGAGTGATTTGGGCTGTAGTTTCACAGAGATGAGGGAAATAATGACAGAGAAGAGGGAGGAAATTCTGAGAGAGATAATGAGAGAAAGAGGAGATGGTCAGAGGGATGAGACCTGGGCAGGAGGTATCTGGGACACTCACCTCATGGATGCCATACTTAATACTTCTGTAGCTCTGGGAACCTGACAGGTCCAAGCCTTTAGTTGTGACATCATATACTGTTGAGTGTCACTTGTCGACTTCTATTTTTCTTAGGAGACATTTCAGTGCATCACAGAGGCTGAAGAGTACATTGTTGCTATGGTCACTGCAGGTCACCTTCTGTTCCATCATGTCCCTGTAATGGTATCTGTGGCCACTGTAGACTACATCCTGGTTCCTTAGACCCTGACTCAGTGGTTAATATTCTCCTTATTCTGTTGCATGTACCAAGCTGCTGGCATCCTACCCTTGCGTGCCTCAATGTATGTTCTAAGGGTGACTAGCAAACCACAGTGCCACCATTAAATAAAGCAAGCCTCCTGAACACTTCACCTCTCAGACTTTGCACTTTCTCCTGTTTATTAGTCTCTCTTCTTTGTTTGAAATGGAACTTGGAGAGGGTTTCCACCTCCTCTAATAAGGTCTTGTAGATATCTCATTTTATCCAAGTTTAGCTTCTGGAGTATTATTTTCATGCTATAATGTGTTATCTTCTAAGAAAGTATGAATTGGCATGTTGCAGACTATTCTCAACACTATAGAAAGGTCCCCTCCTCACCTGCGACAGCCTGCCCCACCCACAGTCACCCCAAAGGCATTGCCCTGTCCTCCACAGTGCAGCGATGCCCTGGTCCTGTGCATCCACCTTCTTCCCTTTAGTACAATGCTACTGGCTGCTGCAGATGGGTGTCTGCCCCCTTTTGTGGATGGCACCTTCCCACTCACTACATAGTCATTATTGAGCATCGTAACACTATTGAACATTGACTTCCTCTCCGCAACTGCTCCTGTGCATTGTCGTGGGTGGATCCTTGGCTTTGCATAGTATCTAGGGCTCAGCATGCCCATAGTGGTACTCACCATGTTCCTTCCTGTGTCTCCATGAGAAGATCCAGAGGCTTCATATTACTCAAGTTTGACTAGGCCAGACTGAAGCCCAGTGGTGTGTTTTTCCTCAGGATACCCACATGGCAGTAGTAAGCAGTGATGATCACTGTCTAGAGGCAGCAGATAGACCACGGTAGGTCTGTCATTCCTTCACTGGGAGTAGATGAGCACACAGGGAAACTTGCCCTCATTTGCTCCTTGGCTGTCTCGAGGCTGTTGTAAACAGTCTGTGCTAGTTGAAAGCAGGAAGCTGAGGTCGCTCAGAGAAAGCAAGTATAAGCCCCTCACAGGAAGCTTCCCATCTCTATGCCCTGACACCATGCTGCTATTCACTCTCCTCTCCCCTTTCTTCTTCTCCCTCCCTCTCAGAATTCCAGCGCTGACCACCGGGTCCGATTGGACTTGGGCCTCTGGGACAAATTCAGTGAGCTGGCCACCAAGTGCATTATTAAGATTGTGGAGTTCGCCAAGCGTCTGCCGGGCTTCACGGGCCTGACCATCGCAGACCAGATCACCCTGCTCAAGGCCGCCTGCTTGGACATCTTGGTAGGATCTTTTCTGAACTCTAGGAGGAAGGAGGGGGTAGGAGGAAGGAGAAGACTGCAGGAAGGAAGGAGGAGGGAGTTGGAGGCTTCCAGGATCTTCTGAAGAGACCACTTCCCAGTTACTTTCTAGATCTGGAGAGCCCTTTCCAGGTGTTGGAATTTCACTGAATTGAAAAAAATTCAGTCTCTGGGATTTGATAGGACTTTTCTTGTATCCCTCTCCATTGTGATCATGAGAGTGACCCCTCACTGGTCTTCAGTGATGGCTTGCTCCCTAGCATCTGTATACCTTTTCAGTCAGGCCCAATCATTACACAGAGTGCCTCCTCCTTCTTCTGCTCATGAACCCTCCTCACCCTGCCCTGGAGCCCCATGGGATATTTGCAACCTACACATAGCATAGCTTTGCAGGTGCTCAAGACCATAATGATTCCCTGCCTAAGCTGACTACAGGGAACATAGGAAGGAACACCTGGCCTAGCCCTTGGCATAACTTCCTGAGGCTACCATCTGTGGTCTATGAAAACTTTGTCTTAATGCAATTATTAAATCAGAGACCAGGAAGCTGCCAACACCTTGCTCACAGGTCTGAAGGCTGGGTGCCCAGGATCAGCCCCTGCAGTTGGGATCTTAGGGCACAGGCCCTCCAGCTGCTTCCTCACTGGGTTGAGTTCTGTGGTCCCTTCATGTCTAATGGGCACTAATGTCTTCTCAGGGCTGCATCCTTGTGTCTCCTAGAGATCTACTGCTCATACCCTTGAAGTGGGGCCCTGACACTTAGTACTTTGGGTGGTAGGGCTGCAGCTGCAGTCCACAGCAGCACTGTGGCCCTTTTGGTAGCTGTGAGAATGAGGAGTTCCTCAACCACAGCTTCCAGAGCCTCTAGAGGGGAAGGCCAGCTTCTGTTTTTAAATCGTAGAGCTGAGGCCAAGGTAAAGAGGCTTTGTCCTTCTGGGGACTACTGTGCAGCCTTAGGACTAAGAGGCAGGAATTTCCTCACATACTCATCCTATTGATCATTACATAGTGATGGACTTTCAAGGGAGCCTCCCTCAGTTGAATCATGTCAGGAAAATCTCTAGGCTCCCTCTACCCCTGGGTAGACACTCTTCTTAGGTGATTTAACCACTGCTTACCAGAGGGAACAGGGCATATAGAAGCCTGCTTCAGGGAGGTCCTGCTCCATGAGGTACACTGGATAGAGAAGGACTGGAGACTGCTGGAGCTCATCAGACCCGAGGCCTTTAGGGTAAGGTAGAGAAGGCAGTTCTGTGGGATGACCGTGTGCTTAAACAGAGGGCGTGGAACACATGGATGTCTGGGCAGCAACTGTAAGCACAAGGAGGGAGCACCTTCTGGAGTAGAGTCTGCCTGTGCTCCATGGTGGGGTGCAAGTACCCTCTCCCCAGCTCTGACCCCGACTTCCTCCTAAACCCAGCACTCTGCTGCCTCTGTTCCTGTCTGTTGCATGATGGCTGCCTGTGTGGCTACAAACACAGAGAGGGCTTTCTTTGAGTCTGAGTCAGATTCATTGTCCCTCATTTGTAAATTATAGTTCATCTGAAAGACGGGGTATAGGGTGTACACACTTACTTCTTATAGTTACCTTCCTGTGGCTACAACCAAATATCTGAAAGACACAAGTTAAGGGAGGTATGTTTGGGCTCACCGTTTGAGAATCCAAGCCACAATGATAAGAAAGCCATGGCTGCAGGACTGTGAGCCATGCTGTACCCAGAGTCAAGAGAATGTCTGCTTTTTTTTCAGTCTGGAAGCTACTAGTCTATGGAGTGTGTGCCGCACACATCCAGAGTGCATCTTGTCTGATTAGTTAAGCCCTTGTAAAATACCAACACTTAGACATGCTCAGAAGTATGTGTGTTCCCATAGCAATTTTAGATCCCATAAAGCTGACATGAAGATTAGCTATCACAGTTGGTAAGGATCATTCTTACTTATTTTTGGTTGACTAAGCTTTTGAAAATAGAATCTTGTTAATCTTCTTTGCCCTAGTACCTGGCTTAGTGCCTGAGAGGTAAGTACTCAGGAAATAGACATTTCAATCAAATGTTGATTTATTTTAGTAAAAAGTTATTTCTCAAAATGTGAGTCCTACGTATTATTCCCTGAATAACTTTAGCTCTGTTCTTCAACATCTGCTAACGTTTAATGAAAGAATCCATTAACATCAACAGTGGGGCATACTGTCCATGTGACCCAGTCTCCTTGGGAGTTGCTATTTCTTCTGCCACAGATCTGGTCAGTGCTGTCAGGGCAGGCCTTCATAGATGATGCAAGTGTACATGCATACTTTTTTTTTTCTTCCAGATTCTCAGAATTTGTACCAGGTATACCCCAGAGCAAGACACCATGACTTTCTCTGATGGTCTTACACTAAATCGAACTCAGATGCACAATGCTGGCTTTGGTCCTCTGACTGACCTTGTATTCACCTTTGCCAACCAGCTCCTGCCTTTGGAAATGGATGACACAGAAACAGGCCTTCTCAGTGCCATCTGCTTAATCTGTGGAGGTACTGACTCCCTAGAAACCATCACCAGACCCCACGCAGGGCAAAGCAATTTCAAAGGCACAGGAGAGATCTCTACTAGGGGTCTTTTGCATGAGAAAGGCACGTGGTTACAACCCTCACACTAGGGGCAGTTGTACTTCTTTCTGTTGCAAACTAAGTACTGGTATTTGAGCTCCTTCTGCTCTGAAAGAAATGCCAAAATGCAATTTGTCCCTGTTTCTCTTGTGGAAACAGGTACTTTTGTAAAAGCAGGATCAGACTGCAGTGTGCCTAAGGACATTTTAGTGATGACCTACCTGAATAGAGCGTTATTTGAATTCAAATCACCACTTGAGCTTCCCCACGGTGCAGGTGCATACCTGAAGGGCTGGAATAAAGTATGGCCCCTTCTCTATAGTGACCCCTGCTGGCTAACCAGAAGGCAACTTCAGTCCAAAAGTAATAGTTGTAATTAAGGGGGAGGGTTATCTGCCTGGCTCTTACAGTCTGCCCAAGGTTCTTTTGTTCAGCTCAATATTGCCACCATCTGGCCATAAGAGGTAATTCTTGCCTCTGGACCTGAGCACATGGGCATCAAATGAGTTTACTTCAAGTGTCACTGCTTAAAGCAATTGAATTTATTCAACTTAGTGTACAACTGAGTCACCAAATAAAGCCACTGCACAGGAGGAATGGGAAACAAGGATAGCCAGCATTCTGAGCCTGTCTGGACACTAAACACTGAATACTTTTTCCTGCTATCCAGACCGCCAGGACCTTGAGGAACCAACAAAAGTAGACAAGCTCCAAGAACCACTGCTGGAAGCACTAAAGATTTACATTAGAAAACGACGGCCCAGCAAGCCTCACATGTTTCCAAAGATCTTAATGAAAATCACAGATCTCCGCAGCATCAGTGCAAAAGGTATGTCTTCAAGGGTGGGAAGCAGAGCAGAGCTTGGCCACCTTTTGCTTTTTAAATCCCATGCTTTAATATCAGGAGTCCCATTACTGCTTAAGTTGGGATGTATATCTCATAGAAATCAAAAGAAAACAAAATTAGCATTGTTTGAGCACCTGTGTGTTACATGTAGTTAAGAGTGCCTCAGGTTTCCTTAGGAAAACATTTTGATGTTGTCTCTAGTGTGAGATAGTAAAAGCAGAAAGCAGATACCACTACCCAGTGATATTAAGAGATTATTGAGTTTTAAAATGGTTGGCTGGTTAGAAGAGCAACTCTTCCCAGATGGTGTAATTTTTAAGACTACTATTATTGTTGGGGCTCATATGCATGACCTTTGAGTTTAAAGGACAATTATGTGGAGTCACTTCTCTCCCTCAATCTCTGTGTCCTTTCTAGGGCACCATCTCAGGTCAATCAGCTTTCAGAGCAAACTCTGAGCCCTCTGAGCCATCTCACCACCGCCACCTTTTTCAGGTTTTATTTCTCTGATTCCATATATTTCATTCCAGCTTTCCAGTACCTCAGGCTTCTATATATTTGGCCTGTATCTCCATGGCACCCTAACCCCTAGGCAAATGAAGGTCACTGTAGCCACAGCTCTGGTGTAGGCACTTCTGACTAAAGGAATTCTTGCCTGGCTGAGATATAAATACTCTTGCCTTGTGATTCTTAGTCTATGTAGCAACTCAGGCAATTACAGATATACCTAGAGGCATCTCATAGCTGAGTGCAGAGGGCTTTTCTATGGAGATGACTCAGCAATTATTCCTTGTGCCAATCACACTGTTACCTATCATGTTCCTTCTCATTAGCAGCAGATTCTACACCTGAGGATCTTGGCAAGCCAAGACACAAACTCTGTTTCAGAAGTGCTTAAATGCACAGTGAACTTGCTTGACAAAAATCCTCAGTTCTTGTTTTTTTTGGGGGGGTTGTAGGTTGGTTTTTTTTTTGTTGTTGTCTGTTTGTTGATTTGTTTGGTAGTTTGTTTGGTTTTGGGGTGTGGAGGGGAGCATTCTAAGTTCATTTCCAGCATGAGATTAAGAGAAGCAAAAAAACACCAGTGCTTGAATGGATGTAATTGAATTAGATGAATGAACGGATGGACGGACGGACGAAAGACAGACAGACAGACAGAGGTAGTTCCTATCACTCTATAGATAGCTATGCCAGTGACTTGAGGACTAGCAGTCACATATAGAAATGTCCCAAGCCCCATATTCGCAGTCAGTCCAGCAATGCTAGCCACATGGTTCTGAGGTAGTTTTCTTGTTATTTACATATTTCCACCTAACCAGCTGCATGTGGGGGGGGGGGGGTGTGGGATGTGGTGGCACGAAATCACTTGGTGCTGGACTGAATTGAAGAAAGCCACCGCATTCTGTGACTCAAGTCAATCTTTCCATTGTGGAAACTGCCCATCTTTTCACCTTTATTTTTCTGATCTTTCATTAGTGACTTCTCTTTGTAAATTTTATTTCCTGAATTTGATTGAAGCACTGCAACTATCAAATATGCACATCACACATCTCCACTTCTTTTCCTTAAGGACTGAGAATCTCTGGTGCGCCCTATTAGTACATATTCTGTATGCAAAAGGAGTGATGGATCAGCCTGTGAGCCAATCTGATTGGATCTCGAAGCACCCTAGACACTGACATTCTGGTGGCTGACATTCCCACTGTAAACACCTTATGTTTTTTACTTCCAATAAGTTGGTTCTTTTCAACAAAGACACAAGTCACTTGATACCTGTATTTCAAGACTCTTTTACACACCTGAAGGTAAATGTTGGTTTCTTAGTATCTAGCTGAGCCCTTATCTGACAGGTTTTCTCTTATCTCTTGAAAAAGGCGCAGAACGTGTGATTACCTTGAAAATGGAAATCCCTGGATCAATGCCACCTCTCATTCAGGAAATGCTGGAGAATTCTGAAGGACATGAACCCTTGACCCCAAGTTCAAGTGGGAACCCAGCAGAACACAGTCCCAGCGTGTCCCCCAGCTCAGTGGAGAACAGCGGAGTCAGTCAGTCACCGCGGCTGCAGTGAGACATTCCCCAGGACCGTCAGTTCCAGATTGAAATTGCAAGGAAACCATTTTTACTGCTGCTTAGTTTTTGAACTGAAATATGTTAAACTCAAAAGGACCAAGACGTTTTCATATGTATCAATATATATTCCTTACTGTGTAACTTGCCTAGAAATACAAACTTTTCAAATTCTGAAAATCAGCCATTTCATACCACCAGAATCTAGTTTAAAGCTTCTACTCTCCTCTCTGAACAGTCAAGATGCATGGCAAAGACCCAGTTGAGATGATCTAGCCCTGGTTAAGTTTCTGAAGACTTTGTACATACAGAAGTACGGTTCTGTTCTTTCTATACTGTATGTTGGTGCTTTCTTTTGTCTTGCATACTCAATAACCAAGACACCAAGGTTATGGAGCAGACCACTGTACATCCCCTGTACATCTTGCTTTCATGAATAAAAAGGCCTCACGGTAAGGAACCAGGACCTTTGTACAGTACAGGATAAGACTAAAGACACTCTGGTTCAAGTAATGTGGAAGCTTCTCCTTGCTTTTTGATGCTCTCAAGCTGCATCCTTTCTTTTATGTTGCCCAGATAGAGTATACCACTTCACTGAACTAGCAGAAGAGAATTCTGTATCAGTGAAACTGTCAGTTCAGTTAATCCAATCTCATTGTTCAACTATTAATGTCACTTTAAATTAAAAGTGGTTTATTCCTTAACGATACAACTACCGAATGAAAAAAATGAAGCATTTTTGCAGTCATGATAGCCTCCAAGGCAAAAACACTGTCCAGTGTTAATAAGTTTGTTTACCTGTTCACAAGCCATTGGAGAAATATCACAGGATAATCAGCAGGCTAGTCTGCCATCTGGACTCTAGTAGCCCAGTGTCCTTGCTGACTCAGGCCTGATCCTGGGATTTCCCCCGGTCTTGACGCTTGAAGGTATGGCCAAGTGGCCTCCACTGGCCTTGCTCAATCACTATGATGCAGACTGACAGCTCTGGGAGAGTGAGTGGTTGACAGACTCAAGTGTCTGCTTCTGAGTTCTCATGTAAGCACTAGTGGAAGTTTTGTTTGTTTGTTTTTGATATATTAGCAAAAGTCTGTGGTGTACCACTGGCTGTCTTTGTACACTGAGATGGCTTAACAGTCTTTCTATGTTCATATACTGTTTACCTTTTTCCATGGAGTCTCCTGGCGAAGAATAAATATATTTATTTTAAAGATGTGTGGGAACTTTTACTATGGTTTCACCTTCAGTAAAGACTCTAAGAACACAGTTCCATTTTTAATGTTTAAATTTCATTTCAAAAAGCAGATCTGTAGTCTGCAATCATGACAATTAAAATCTGTGCTAATGCACAGTAATCTATAACAATTCTACAAGCCAATCAGACAACACATGACATTTCAATGAGTAAAAAAGAGCATAAAACTGTATGTGTAAGAACAAAATGTTAAAAGGCCTACCACAATAATAAAAAACCATCAATTACATCATCACATTAAAATAAGCCAGATGTACAAAATTCTGAGACAGAAAAGACAAAGGACAACACAAGATATTTTTGAAAAATGTTCGTGCTCTTTGGGCACTTAATTAAACATTGCAAAATCAACATCTTCTTCTTCATCAGACTCTGCAAAATATTTTACTTCTTTCCTAGCCCGACCAGTCCGTGGGAGAGCAGGTGGTTCAGAAGTGAAGTCTGAGGGGAAGATGTCTACATCTGAATCCTGATCAAAAGACGTTTTCTTCGGTTTCTAACCACCCATCCAAAACAAAAAAAAAAAAAAAAAAAGAAAGAAAAAGTTTAAAAAATCCCAGTTAGGAAAATCTAGTGTTAAGAACTATTATTATTCCTTATACTTACATTTATGACATATTACCAATAACCATACTTTTAAAATTATAATTGACATGCTCACTTAAGACTAAAATGAATTATGGAAGGAAAGACAGATTAGATACAGTAATTACCTACCTTGGGCTCTTGTGTTATCAAGAGCCCAGTTAAACTCTCATCAATGCAACATCACTATTCCAATACTTTATTATTAAACAAGTATATACATATCCACATCAGAAAATATTCAAGTTGCCCTATTTTTAAGAACATATTCAGAATTTATGGGAGAACAAGACTTATGCACAGTATATAGCACACACTATATCAATACCATAAGTATTGATAAAATACTTTAAAAAGTCACGGAGTAGATAAGAGATAGAGAAAGGAAGTGATGGAGAGGATGAATTTCTAAAGCTATAACCATCCATATGTGTATTTGAAAGTTTTATGAGGAAGATAAAATAAATGGCAAAGAGAATGCAGCTGAGGTCACTCATTTACCCAAAAGAAACGGGGTTTCTAAAGGGTCAGATTAATTAGGAATATTAGTCAAACAATATAGTCAAGCAAACTCAATTTTTAAAAATCAAATTAATCCAAGTTCATATGACTATTCTAATATTCAAGCAGCATATACCTACAACAGTTCAATAAATGAAACAGAAGGTTCTGATTAAGTTGACTTATAGCACTCTCTTTGCATAAGAACGAGACTAGTTGCATGAATTAATGTCTCCTGTTGATGAGAGATGGACGCAGAGCTCTGACAAGGCATTCTATCAGTGAGCGACCACATGCAAAGCAGATCATGAGCCATGCTTTGAGCTGCTCTGCTTACCTTGCTGGCTGTTTTAGATGGTTTCCTTCCAGGGTTATAATCACCTTCATTTTCTGAGCCTGATGCTTTCCTTTTCTTTGCCCCTCGGCCTTTACCTAAAAGACACATGAAAAAATTTTTTCCTCCCAAAGGTAAATAAGATAAATGTCCAAGTGTTACAATTCTTTCTTTGGCATGCTAAACAGCGGGACCTGCAATCCTACCCTCCTACTGGTACTATAAATGACATACATAGTCTTTGACAGTGTGGAGTATATGTTGACTAAAGAGTATTTTAAAAATATACTTAAACACGTGAGAAAATCCTAGAAATAAGTTTTCAATGATTAAGTTCTGATAAAAGATGAGCATTTTACAATTACAACTCCTGAACTCAGGAACCAAACTTCTTACAAGAGTGAGTAAGTTTCCTGTCAAAATCGATAAACTTACAAGGCTTCACACCATACCTGCCTATATATTGACTTCCATAGGTTCTCTGATTGCTTTTTTTGTTGTTGTCTTTTTAAGCTTTCCTCAATAAACCACACACAAGAAGTGAGAGACAGAGGTCGGACAGACACAAGGAAGCTCACTGTGACATCTTTTCGTCACATTTTCAGTATATTTATTTAATCTGGTCAATGTTTTAACTTACAACTAATTGTACTAAACTGCTCTAACCTTCACTTGAATGCAGTACAATACTACGTGTATGTGAGCCAATTTAAAATAAAGTAGGTACCCTGTCACTAAACTCAATAAAATTGAAGAAAGAAATACTTTCCTTATAGCTTGTATTTAAGAGTTATACAAAACCAGTTCTTACCTTTTGGTGTTGTAGTCTTCTTTGGAATGCCAAATTCAGAATCTGAGTCAGAGTTTATAGTCTCTACTACCTTCTTCTGTTTAGGGACTCTCTTGGCTTTAGGGGCTGTATCTGAAGGTGGTTTACCTATTAAGCAAGCATCCTTTTAGTTGGTCAGTGCAATATACTTACCAACAAACCAAGCTGGTGTGAATTGTGTAATAGTGGATTTTATTATTATTACTACTACTACTATTATTATTATTATTACTGATAATAAACTGAGGAGTCATTAAACCAAGAAATGGTTTCTCTCTGCTTGGTGCCAGTAAAAAGGTAAATATCATCCCATAGATGATAAAACAAGTATTATTCAATTTGGCATACTTCAATTTTTAGATAATTCAATTGAGATATTTTAAGCAAGGAATATTAAAAGAAATTAAACAGCATCTTTTAAATATATATTCATGACAAAAAATTATCTTTGACACACTAATTATATAACCCATGTACAAGCACACTCTAAGTTCTAGCTTATAAAGATAATTTAGTGGAGGGAAGTATTTTATTGGTTCTCTGGTCCTCAAATAGAATAAATACAAAGCAACTCACTTCCCTCCAGTAGTTAAAAATCAAGATTTGGCATTTTTATGTGGAAAGAAACAAGAAAATCCTAGAACCGTAGATACAAGGCCCGCTTTATTGTACTATGTTTTAAAAAGAAACCTTGTATTTATGGTTTATATAAATACTATAATCACTTTGTACTTGTGCAATAAAAATGAGACTGGGAAACAGTTGTATCAGACAGACTGAAATGAGTGGCAATGGTTCCTATTAGAAAGTGAAAAGTGTTGCTAATGCACTGAAAAGCAGAACTGAATCTCAAGCTGAGGTGAAACAGTGCCTGCCCCTCACTGAGGTGAAACACAGTGCCTGCCCCTCACTGAGGTGAAACACCATGCCTGCCCCTCACTGAGGTGAAACACCGTGCCTGCCCCTCACTGGTGAGCAGCAGCAGGAGCTGCACATGAAGAGGGGGGCCAAAGACCATGGCTTTTACTCCTGACTCCTCCTGAGTAAATCTACTATAGGAATCCAAAGGCAGCTCCTAGCAGGAAGCAGGAAGCATGTTCATCACAATGGGGAAATAGAAACCAGTTTTTTCTGGTCACATTTTCAAGCTTGCAGAAGTTATGTGGCACTTTCAACACCTCCCACCAAACACAGGTCAGTTATCTAAATAATATAGACTGACTTTTGCTGTAAAATATTGACCAGAAGAGTACATCAGATCCTAGGAACTAGAATAAAAAGTGTAAGTCAACTGATATGGATGCTGGGAACTAAAACTCAAGTCCTCTAAAAGAATAACAAGTGCTCCTAACCACTGACCCATCTCTTCAGCCCCAAAAATGATGTCTTAAAAGGAAATTATAGAATCTGTCTTAGTTTGAGTTCAGAATCTGACTGACCCCAGGGCATGGATTTAAGCATAAATATTTACTTAGTAGGTGATAAGAGGAAGTACAGAATTTAGACAGCCAGTCAACAGGTAAGTTATCAAGCCAGTCCATAGTCTTGAAGCTTAATTAATCCCCTCAGAGAACTCTGCAGAGCCAATACAATAACCCAGACTCGGAACCTGAGAGACAATGGCACTGAGCTCCTTCTACACCTGCTTTCCTCAATCACTGCTGAAAGGTAGCTAGGTGAGATGGGAAGAGTTACCAGTCCATGACTGCAAAGTCAAAGTCCTCAGGGAAAGAAATGCAGACACAAGAGGACTGACTGGGAAGTGAGTGCCATAGGGATGCAGTTTGTGAAATTCCCAAACAATAAATAAAAATATTACGTTGGATAAAAAAGAAAAAGAAAATAAGAAATGTAGACACAGGCCAGCATGTCTTGAAGACATGAGGGAGCCTGTTAGGGGTGGGTGGCCCCTAGAATGCTGCCTAGACATTCCTCTGTACTCCTCTGTGTCTCCACAGTTCTAGTGTATTCAGATAGAATAGAATCTCATGATTATCAGTTCTGCTACATTCAATACACATGTGTCTCTAATGGTGTATACTATAGAGTTCCTTGCTTTTAGGGAGCAGTCCATATGGCTTAATATCTCACCTAGATGTGTATTTTTAAAGTAAGTATTTTTTTAAATATAAAGCACTACTACTGAACTTCAAAAAGAACAAGTTACATAATTTGCAATTGTAGAATATTAATGAAGCAACTCAGCATTTCATGAACAATCTAAGGCTATGGTGGGGAGGGGGAATCTATAATTAAAAAAAAAGAAAAGGAATATGATAACTATAGGAAGCAGAACTAACATAATATTGAACCAAGATAAATAAGTATTCCCTACCCAATCAACCCAACCAAAGGAGTTTAATAGGAAAACTATCTTTTGATACAATTATTTAATCTTGATAATTTCAAATATTTATACAATAAAACATGCTAATATACACCCTATTTATCTTCTCCAACTTCTCTCATATTCGTCTCCACATGTCCCTCCTCCAACTTCATTTTTTATAACCCACTAAGTCCAATTAATGCCCCTATGAGCACAGGAAAACTACTAGTGGGAATACCTTCAAAGAATGACACCCCCTCCCTATGATGTCATCAACTGTTAAGAGCTCTTAGAGTGGGCAACCTTTAAACTCAATTCTTTTTCTTTTGGGGGATGGTGTGTTCTGTACAGGGGTTGTCTGTTTAGCCCTGGCTATCCTGAACTTACACTCTAGACCAGGCTGGCGTCAAACTCACAGAGGCCTGCCTCTGCCTTCCCAGTGCTGGGATTAAAGAAGTGTACCACCACCACCCTGTTAAACTGCAATCTTAGCATGTTTTACCTCATATACAGACTTAAAAACAGACAGTTGAAAGTAGGGGGTGTGGGGGCCTATATTTTTAAAATATGGTCTAATAGATATTTTAGAAATTCTTAAGTTTCATAGTGACGTACTCATACAAATAGTTTAAAATTATATTAGATTCCCTTTCACATCAATCATTTCTATACAGCTTATGCAACAACACAAGCAGGTATTAAAGTACGTACCCTTTTTAGCAGCGACTGTTTTACTTGGAACTTTATCTGTTTGCTTCAGACCAAATGATGGTGCAAAAACAGAAGCAGTATCTTCTTCATTACTGTCAAATTTAGCTGAATCTAAAAATTTCAAAGCTTTTTTTAGTAAAGAGACTCTATAAAGACCTCTTAGTAAATTGATTCTTTGATGACTTCTCTTTAGCTAATAAATTGATCTTGTTTCTATTTTGACCATATAATTCACAATATACAAACAGCTGAAAATAGAATATATACCAATGTTATACCTCAAAAATGTTAACTGTTGTGAAACAATATACAAATGTACATGGCAGTGAAAATTAATAGTATCAAAAGCTAATTATTTAAAAGACAACTGGCACGTTCAGCAGAAACTAGTGATTTGTTTTCAGATGAGAAGGCTCCGCTGTGATAATTTCAGTATTTATACAAACACTATTACTCAATTGAAGAAAATCAGTACTAATGCCCAAATCTAAACAAGCAGTAAGCACTCCTATTTTTAAATCAACAAGTCACTGAAGACAAATTTTAAAGGCAAGCTTACCTTTAATTTACTTTTGGGGGTGAGGGAGAAGACAGAGTCTTGTAATGTAGCCCAGATTGGCTTCAAACTTTACAATCCTCCTGCCTTAGCCTCCCAAGTTCTAAGACAGGCATGTATCCCCATGCCCAGCTTTAGCTGATTTCTGTCCACAAATTAGTTTAATTTACCAATAACTCTCTCCTCGCTCAAACCATAGCAAGAAATTTTAAAATGGTCTCTTACACTTAATAATTTTACATGACAGCTTTGACAAGTTGTGTTAGCAATGAAGGTAATCCAAATTCATAGAAAATGTATAAAGTCTAGGTGTATCTGCACGTATATATTTAAAAATCCAAAACAAGTGTTTAGGAGTTGGCTCAGTCATTAATGCCTTTGTTCTGCAAGCAAAACCCACACAAATGCAAAGGGGGCATAGTGTCCTGCCTGAAATTCTAGACCACGGGAGGAAGAGAAAAGAAATTTCTTCTACACCAAAAAACTGACAGCTATGTTAGCTGAAATGGAAAACTTCAAGCTCAAGAGGAGACCCTGTGGAAAACATGGAAGATGACACCTGACATCAACCTTGGACCTCACACGCACATGTGCACACCCTTACACACATCATACACACAGAATAAAGACAGTAAATCAACTAAGTGACCCTGAAAACTGCATACACACAAAAAAAATATGTGTACTAAAAAATATACCCTAATTATATTTGCTGTGATAAAAGTTTTATTTTCTCAGCTATAAGAAATTGGTAAGATAAAAAAATAAAAGAAAGAAAGAAAGAAAGAAAGAAAGAAAGAAAGAAAGAAAGAAAGAAAGAAAGAAAGAGAGAGAAAAAAGAATTTGGTAAGTGAATCTGCATCTATACCAGTACTTTTATAGCAGAAAATAGATTAACATCACCACAAAAATCAACTTTCAATCTTCCAATTATTTTTATGTTTTTCTCATTATTAAACCTTATATGTCGATACTACACCTACTGAGCTAGCATCTGTCTACATGCTTCCATGATACCAATTCTAACCAGTCAATAAGTAAGTCTCACCATATTGGGCAAAGTGTAAGTCTTCCTTTAATGGAAAACTCTGCTGTTAAATTCTGACATAATGATTTTTCAAGTTTTCTTTCTATCAAGTAGAGCAATAATGTACTAATTAACTAATAAAAAGATTAACAGTACATACCATCTTCTGACTTCTGAGAATATGAAGGAAATGAAAACAGATTTCCAAAATCCTGACTTTTTTTGTCATGTGAAGATTTTCTATTAGAAAAAAAAATAGCACAAAGAGGTATAATTAAAATATTCAATACAATATACACTGTAGGATTATAATTATCAAAACTTTAGTTTTTTCTCCTTTGTTTTCTTTATTAAAGATAGGGCAACAACCATACACTGCCAATTTCCTCACAAACTTATGTAAGCAAATACATGAACACAAATATATGATAAAAAAAAATACTGATTTAATATAAGAATGGAAACAGGTAATGGTTTGAAATTATTCAAAGTGACACTAACTCAAACATTATAAGCAAAGCTCCAAAGAGAAAGGTGGACTCCTCATCATAGCAGGTGGCCATACCATTACTGGCCACAGACCACAGGTGGGTAGGTACTTTAGAAGCTAGCCAAGGCTGGTTATATTGAATTATAATCTTTTTTTTTTAATTTTATTTTATTTTCTAAATTTTTTTATTTACATTCCAAATCATTTCCCCTTTCTTGTTTCCTCCCTCCCCAAAAGTCCCATAAGCCCCCTTCCCTCCCTCTTTTCCCCATTCAACCCCCTCTCGCTTCTCTGTCCTGACATTCCCCTATATCCAGTCTTTCCAGGACCAGGGGTCTCTCCTTCCATCTTCTCGGAAATCTATTGATATTGTGTCTAGGGTATTCCGAGATTCTGGGTTAATATCCCCTTATCAGTGACTGCATACCATGTGTGTTCTTTTGTGATTGGGTTACCTCACTAAGGATGATATTTTCAAGTTCTGACCATTTGCCTAGGAATTTCGTGAATTCATTGTTTTTAATTGCAGAGTAGTATTCCATTGTGTAAATATACCACATCTGCTGAATCCATTCCTCCGTTGAGGGACATCTGGGTTCTTTCCAGCTTCTGGCTATTATAAATAAGGCTGCTATGAACATAGCGGAGCATGTGTCCTTATTGCAAGCAGGTAAAGTCTCTGGGTATATGCCCAGGAGTGGTATAGCAGGATCCTCTGGGAGTGTCATGGTGAGTTTTCTGAGGAATCGCCAGACTGCTTTCCAGAGTGGTTGTGCCAGCTTGCAATCCCACCAGCAGTGGAGGAGTGTTCCTCTTTCTCCACATCCTTGCCAACAACTGCTGTCTCCTGTGTTTTTGATCTTAGCCATTCTGACTGGTGTGAGATGGAATCTCAGGGTTGTTTTGATTTGCATTTCCCTAATGACTAAGGATGATGAACATCTCTTTAGGTGCTTCTCAGCCATTAGATATTCTTCAGGTGAGAACTCTTTGTTTAGCTCTGTACCCCATTTTTTAATAGGGTTACTTGCAAATGGTCAGATCTTGAAAATATCATCCTTAGTGAGGTAACCCAATCACAAAAGAACACACATGGTATGCAGTCACTGATAAGGGGATATTGACCCAGAATCTCGGAATACCCTAGACACAATCCGCATATCAATAGATTTCTAAGAAGATGGAAGGAGAGACCCCTGGTCCTGGAAAGACTGGATGTAGGGGAACGCCAGGACAGAGAAACGAGAGGGGGTTGAATGGAGAAAAGAGGGAGGGAAGGGGGCTTTTGGGACTTTCGGGGAGGGAGGAAACGGGAAAGGGGAAATGATTTGGAATGTAAATTAAAAAAAATAAAATAAAATAATAAAAAAAAAAAACCTGCATGGTATTGGTACAGTGACAGGCATGTAGATCAATGGAACAGAATTGAAGACCCAGAAATGAATCCACACTCCTATGGTCACTTGATCTTTGACAAAGGAGCTAAAACCATCCAGTGGAAAAAAGATAGCCTTTTCAACAAATGGTGCTGGCTCAACTGGAGGTCAACATGCAGAAGAATGCAAATTGACCCATTCTTATCTCCTTGCACTAAGCTCAAATCCAAGTGGATCAAGGACCTCCACATAAAACCAGACACACTGAAACTAATAGAAAGGAAACTAGGGAAAAACCTTGAACATATGGGCACAGGGGAGAATTTCCTGAATAGAACTCCAATAGCTTATGCTCTAAGATCAAGAATTGACAAATGGGACCTCATTAAATTATAAAGTTTTTGCAAGGCAAAAGACACTGTCAAAAAGACTAAGTGGCAACCAACTACCTGGGAAATGATCTTTACCAACCCTACATTCGACAGAGGGCTAATATCCAATATATAGAAAGAATTATAATGTCTTTAAAAAAACTACTTAATTCAGAAATCTCACATTCTCCATGTTAATACTGGCATTCATCAAAAGTAATAAAAGTAACCAAGGACAAATCTACTGGCAAAACAAGTTTCCTAATTCTAAAAATCTAGAAACATTTCCCAAGTCAGGAGCTGTCCAAATACACTCCTTGTGGATGACATTTTTGTAAACATTTTACTGGGACAAATTACACTCATTTATTTACATGTTGTTTGAGGTTACTTTCTTGCTACAAGGGCAGTTATAAAGAGCTGTTACAAAGCTTATGACATGGACACATAAAATAGTTATTTTCAAGCCCTTAATGAAAAAGCTTGCCAGTCTTTTCACTTAAGCAACAGCTGGGGAAATTAACAAACTAATTATTTCATAAGAAATCTTCAGCTACAACTGATCATTTCTTGGTGTTCATGAGCTTACTAGATAATGGCTGCTGCTTTACTTACTCTGGAGTAGCTTTGGATTTGCCTGGAGAAAAGGCATACTCATCTTTATCTAAGCTATCTGAAGGAACAAATTCATCTTCCCCATCATTTGTTATGGGAGATGATTTAACTTTCAGTTCTTCTAAATCATTATTCTCATCATCATCATCAGCATCATCATCCTCCTCTTCTGAGAAATCAAAAGTGTACTTAGGTCTTTCAGCTAAGAGAAAAACAGAAATAAATGTAACAGGACACAGTGACATGTTGCTACAGTTCCAAATAATTAAGAGCCTAAGGGAGAATCATTTGTGCCAAGGAGCTTGATGCCACCCTGCTTGACATAGGGAGGGACTCTCTCAAAAGCAACAAAATAATGTGAAACTCAAAATCCAAGATTTACTACCTAAAATACTTTTTAAGTATATTAAGAAAAAGATGAATTTTTAGAGAATAAAAACCTATGGTCTCCCGTAACACTTTCACTTACTGTGTTTGTTAGAACAACATAAACTGATGGGACTACTTGATTAGGATGGTTCTCATTATATTTAAATATTATTCAAGAACACACAGACATGATTGGTGTGAACTGCATCATACGGCCTATGCCATGTGAGTCCTGTACAAAGAACTATTATTATAAGATTTCTTTAATTACAAATAACAAAATTTACACTCTTTTAAAAATGATAAAACTTTCTTTTAGCTTGTCTAAGTGACAACATAATTTCCCTTTAGGGTTAGCTGCACTGTAAAATAAAAATCTAAGAATCAGCTCAGTTGACAAATGCTGCCTAGTATGCAAAAATCTCTGGATTCAAGTCCCATACACTGAGTCAGGCCATCCACTGAGCATACTGTTACATCCAGTAAAATAGGAAACAGCTATAAAGAAGAATCATGCATTCTGGCATGATGCAAGTAAGTTTTATTTTAAATTCTAGCATGCATTATAGAGGAGAATTTATAAACTATTTGGACACTCAATTTCATATTTTACTTTTCACATATAGAAAAACATAAGCATATTTTTGAAGCATTAACTAGTCTTAGCTAATTAATTTTCATGTACCTTAATCTAGCCACATAAATTATTCACCCTTATCATTTATACCTATACCCACTAGGAAAAGAAACTTACCCACTTGATAAGAGAACCAAACAATTTAAAGTCTGGCATGCAATTAAAAATATATTTGCCAGAGTTAACAACTAAGAAGTCATAATACTCATTTTAATAAATTAAAACTTAAGAAAATGTAAGGGAATCATAAAACAAACTAATCAGATTTTATAATTATTTGAGTAAGTGCAATTAACGAATATTCAAGAAAGATCAAATCATAGTCTTAACAGTAATATACTAGAAGATAAGGCGCTGTAGTCCAACTATAGCATTATATTTAGAGAACTATTTAGTACAAAGAATCAAACAGTTAAAGGGAGGAGACCTCTCATGATAAAAGTGGTAGAATATTTACGCAGAAAACTTCTAACAGAGCTATCACAGCTGCCAATGCTGTGACAAAACAATCTTTATGTTCTTTGGTTTGGGTTTTGTTCATTTTTAACAAATATCCCAAAGTCATGCAGGAAGCATTATCTAAGTTTTAATAATAAAATGAAGAAGAAAACATGATTTGGGCTGGAGAGATTGCTCAATGATTAGGAATACTTGTTCTTGAGGAAGACCCAGGTTGGTTCCTAGCACTGAAATGACAGCTCACACCCATTCATAACTTCAGACCCAGAGGATCTGGTACCCTTTTCTGACCTCAGCAGGTACCAGACATACACACATTGCACAGACATACATGTATGTAAAACATTTTTATATGTAAAATAGATGTTTTTAAAAAACATAATTCACTTTGTCTTTCTTTGGAATGATGATTTAATACTTTAGTAACACTGTTAATGCTACTTGAACCAAATGTATAGGTCAATGATTATATACAATAAAACAAATATAAAATGTATCAGAATACCAGCTGCTCTCCTAAGCAAAGAATCTCTTGGGATAACCACAGGCTCTGCTTCTTCCAAGTCACTCTCTGATTTAGACTCATCATCTGACCAAGGATTCCGTTTCTTCACTTTCTTCGCATTAGGTTTACCAGTTAATGTGGGTGTTTTTCTAACCCTGGTACCTAAAAGCAAGACAATGGTAATTTGCATATAAATATTCAAAGTTACTAGTGAAGCTTTTCTATGAAAGGTTCATTATAAAATAGAAATGTATATAAAAACTAAAAGTATTATTTGAACTACTAAAAAGAAATAAATCAATCAAAATCAGTAGAATTTAGACATACCCTAAAGTTCTTTTCTCTTTTACACACAAACATTCACAAAAGCATTCTAATGCCTTACCAGGCTCCTTTTTCTCTCTTTTGGGTTTGGGCCCTTTATTTACAGGAGCAGGGGTCAATGTCTCTTCTCCTGTACCTTCTACTGGTGTTCCACTAAGTTCTTCATCAAATTCTACTTTCACTACTGTAGTATCAGGATCACCCTATGTGTTAAAAATCAAACCAAATCCAATCATGAGTAAAAGTAAAAGGAAATTAACAATGCTTATTTTAGAGATACAGTTTCACTCAGAAGTTTCTTCATACTAGGTAAGAATTTTTAATATATTCCACTTGAGATATGTTTAACTTTATTTCAAATAACACTGCTTGTAAGCCTAAAATTCTGATATATTCACTGAAATAATAGCCACATAGAAAAATCTTAAAAGAATAAGCCAGGATCTTGGTTTGCAAAGCAACTATGACACCAAAAGCTATGTACTGAAAACAAAAAACAAAAACAAATAAACAAACATACAAAAGAAACCCCACACTATCAGTGCCTATACCTATTAGGAAAACATTTTCAAATTGCTGAACAAAAATAACAACAGGTATATTTTGTGAGGTACTATAAGGCTGAATCTAGCCTGAATTTATTGGTAAGGGCAGGAGAACTGGTAGGTAGGTACAATGTCAATACAACAGCAGTCAAAACATGAGTGAATGACAGCAGCAGCTCAAGGAAATGTGAACCATTCTGCTCAAGAAGGATCAGAGAAAACATCCCAAAGAAGTCTTTCCTACCAAGTTCTGAAAGAATCATCTGGGTTTGCCAGGTTTGTACAAAAGTGGTAAAAGCAGCAAGATGAGAAACAAAGCAAGTCCATAATCAGGATAACGGGCCTAGTTTCAGCCATTCTTAGTTCGAGGGGCTTATAGATCGGAGACAAACATTTAAGAGGTATTGTTTTAAGTAGGCAAAGCTCAGGGCAGGCAGGGATGAATTTATTGACACTACCTAAAGCAGGAAAAAAATGATAAGAAATGAACCCGACATCAAAAGACAGAGGCCACTGAGCTAAGATTAAAGCTGAGTGAGGTAAAGGCCCAGGCTAGAGGAATACAGGCCAGTCATCAGACAGGAAAGAATACTTGCTCTAGTGTCAAAATGCTCTTGTGTTTCAAATTGCTTCAAATACTAGCTCTCCACAAAAAAATTAAAATTAAAAAAATTCTCTGACCTGTAACTCCAACTTAGGCTTATTCACTAATCACAAAGAGCCTGCATTCTCAGTTACGTGTTGAATATATATGCATATATATTCCTTGGACTATAAGACAAACATGTCTAGACCTTTAGACTCTATAAGACCATCACACATCTTGCTTTCTTGTCTCTGAACATTCACTGAAGCCTTTACATCTGGCTAATACTGGCCCATCCTGCTCAAGGGTAAATTTCACATATTTTTTTTTAAGTTCTCAATAATAACTATCAATGCCAATAATGCTAGATGTGCTTAATAGTGTTTAACAAAAATCAAACAAGGAGATCATAAAAAGTGATGTTACTTCGAAAGCCAAATAAAGTTTATTTTCTGCTTAACACTCTCTTAATTTGTTATGATAATGTAAAATTTAAATTTATAAAGTTAACAATTTGTATGGTTTTGGGTTGGTTTTTGCTAAGACTTTAATTTAGGAAGATGTTCAGCAGAGAGTTTTTCTCATTCTCAAAACAGAATTTAGGTCCCTGTAATTCCAATCAACTCAGGAGGCTGAGGCAAGAAATCAATTAAGCTCATGAGTTTGAGATCAAACAGAAGGGATGAAAGGTGGCAACAAACTGAACTAAATAAGTGGCTCTAAATAGACGTGTGATCCTTCACTATTACGGTGTTCTTCCTGAACACAATCTTTCATGGAAGAATATTTCCTATCACGTCAAAATACATTACAAATCATAAAGCATGATTAAGCAAAAGCTTAAAGTAGATTCTACCAATGAGCTGACACAGGAATGTGTGATACCTTCTTCTTCTTCAGCAATTTTCTGCTGGCATCTGCCTTCATAGCAGTAATTTCAGGAACAATTCTTCTCCCATAAGGTGAGGGCATCGTCTCCTCCAGCTGAAGTTTCTTTACTTTAGGTTTGCCAACTTTACCTTTTATTGCTTTCCCAGACATTCCTGCCAGAATATCTTCTCGTTCTTGTGCTTCCACTTTCTGAAATATGATTAAAAGGGAAGGGGATAGATAAACAGCTCTTAAAAAAAATCACTATTGCATAAGAACCTGAAATAAATGATTCACATGTTAAATAAAGGTTTCTTTTCGGCTGTAATCTGAGACGAAATAATGGGAAGAGAAGAAAGAACTTTTAAGTCGGAACAGCTGAGTCTTAATCCCAATTCATGAATGGTAGCTTCCTACTCTTAATATCATACGGAAATGGTAATTAGTGACCTAGGTGGTTCTTTATAGTCCTATAAGAATATGGGATGGGACCACTGCTGACCTGCTGTCATCAGAAACCTGGCAGTTCACAGACAAAGTCAGTTCTTTTAAAAAGCACGATATGGGGCTAGACAGATAGCTCAATTATACACAGCACTGTGGCTCTTATAGAAAACATGAACTCAGTTCTCAGCACCCACGTGGTGTTTCATTTCCATTTGAACACCAATTTCAGGGCATTCTACCCCCTCTCATGACCTCTTTAGCACTAGTCACACAGGCGGTACGCAGACATATATGCAGAAAAACATCTATATGCATAATAAAGTAAAAAAGAAATCTTTAAAAAAGTATGAAGTTATTCTTTTCAATTGCTTTAATCATAACAATGATTCACAATTTTAAAGTAAGAAAGAAATCCCAAGACATTGAGCTTATGGTGTTTGTTATCAAAATAAATTAATATATAACTGCAATTAATGAGACAAATTCTAAATTCTACAAAATTATTCTTTATAATAACTAACAAATTTGGAAATATGTAAAGGAAAGTGCCATGTCGTGAATGACATTTAAATACATTTTGTTTAATAAAAGTTTTTAAGCATGATGTTTTGAAATCAAACACATTGATATTCAATGTTGATATTTTTACTTATAGTTATATATTCTTAACAAGTAACTGAGAGTTGGCAGAGCATCGACCATGTGGCAAGCTTTATAAAGTTCTATCATATCTATTTTAGAAATGATGATGAAAAAGGCTCTGCAAAGATGAATAATTATTTTTAACCATGCCAACAGAACGCCTCTCTAAACAAGTCCCTCCACTTCTCTAGGCTCCAAATCTTTGTTTTATAAAAAGGATGACTTCTTTCATTTGAGAACTACATGCAAGGCAGTATTAGCATACAAGGTATGTTCAATTGATAGTATCATCACTTTAAAGAATGCAGAGTAATAAAATTTAAGTCTAAATATTCTTAGTTATCAAAAAAAAAATACTGTATCTTGGGGCTGGAGAGATGGCTCAGTGGTTAAGAGCAAGTATTGCTCTTGCAGAGGACCCATGTTCAATTCCCATCACCCATAAGGTGGTTCGCGGTTTATAAACATCTGTAACTCCAGTTCCAGGGGATCTGGTACTCTCTTTTGAACTCCATGGAAACAACCATGCATATATACACACATTCAGACAAAACATTCAAGTTACATAAAACAATTGAATCTACAAAAAAATTAAAATTCCCTAGAATTTAAAGATTTATTTTTATTTATGTATATGTGTCTGTGTAAGTGCATACTACATTGTATATGGGAGCCTGTGAACATTAAGTCAAAAGAACGAAACAGGATCCTCTGGAAGAGATTAGCAAGTGTTTTTTTTTTGTTTTTTTTTTTTACGTGTTTCTTTTCTCTCTCTCTTTAATATATGCTCATTGTAAATAGTGACAGGTTTTATAAAGATAGTTTCTTTAGTGTATCTTAACTTTACCACAGTCTCCTCACACACAGGCCTTTCCTCTCACCCACTTCCTCATGGTTTGCCCCAGTCTCCTTAGGGCTTTCACATCCCCCACCCGGGATCCACATGTGAGAGGACAGATGTGATACCTGCCTACATCTGGCATATTCCAATTAATATGATAATTTTTAGCTGTATTCATCTTCTAGAAAGTGACGCTTCCATTCTTCTTCATGGCTGAGTAAAACTACATTGTGGGCCTGTGCCCTACTTTCTTCGTTGGCTCATCTGCTGACGGATACCTACTGAGTTAATGTAAGTAAGCGGTGCAATAAATACAGGTTAGCAAGCCTCTGTGGTATGCTGAGCCGGGGCACTTTTAGCAAGTGTTTTTAACCGCGGAGCCATTTGTTGGAATATTGCTAATTATCAAATAACAAATTAATGAATGAAAAGTGTAGCAACACTTAGGGCCCTGAGATTGACTCAAATGGTGACATTTCAGCTCTGGAATCTCTACTAGCAAAGTAAGCACAAAATGAGCATATTTCTCTCTTCTAGTCAGTGATCCAATTTAAAGTACTATCAGAATTGCAGTAATAGTAATAAGAAAGAGTAATTTTTTTAATGTATGTTTGGTCATCTTTAATATGATGGAAGCTAGGGTCTCACTCATGCTAGGGCCAAGTCCTGCGCCACTGAGCATACCCACAACACAAAATTAGTTTTTTTAATATATAAGCTAGCAGAAAGATACTATGCCTCTATTTTTAAAAAGTTAATTAATTAATTAGGTCAGTGTATACTATGGTACTTAAAAGATCAGGAACCTAAAACAACAACACAAAAAAAGTATCAAAAATTCCATCAGGCAAGTAATATGATACACTTTACAAATTCTAACTGTAAGAGAAGCCATGGTCAGGAAAATTAAATACTGGAATAATAACATACATCCAATTCTTCAACAATTAAATTAAATACTGGAATAATAACATACATCCAATTCTTCAACAAATGCTGCTAAGTCTTCTTTCCAAAGATCTGAAGGAGATTTCCTTTTGAGATCATTAACCTCTCGTCCCTACAATTAAGAGAGAGAGAGGGGGGGGGGTACGGTTTAACATTTAATAGTTTTTAAATGTGTAAAGGATAAATCAAAATACTAAGTTTTGGACAAAGAAAATCAAAGATATGGATAATACTGAAATAGTTCCAAATTATTTAACCCACAAACGTTCATACTTTTGTATCTCTCTGTTTAATGAGTTCTTCAACTTTTTCTTTAGTAAGAGACCATAGTGACATATTTAAAATATAATTAAAATCAGGGCCTGAAGGAGTTCCTGAATCAGAGGAACTGTCATCATGTTGGTTTTGTGTATCTTCCTCTTCTGCGGCCTATAAAAAAAAATAATAAACTTTATATTAAGGTCCATTATAATACCAGATCAGCATTTTAATTTAATTAATATTGGGCTTAAATGCTATATTATTAATGCTACTCCTTCAGGATGGTAGGAGTTTTTTGAGATTACCATCAAGATTGCCTATAAACCCTATTTCTTATTTTACAAAAAAAGCTTAAGATTTTCTTAAGCTAAATAACAAAACCTTCAGAAGGAATAGTATACTGTATCCCTATTTACTCAGGATTTTCTTAAGCTAAATAATAAAACCTTCAGAAGGAATAGTATACTGTATCCCTATTTACTCAGGATTTTCTTAAGCTAAATAATAAAACCTTCAGAAGGAATAGTATACTGTATCCCTATTTACTCAGGATTTTCTTAAGCTAAATAATAAAACCTTCAGAAGGAATAGTATACTGTATCCCTATTTACTCAGGATTTTCTTAAGCTAAATAATAAAACCTTCAGAAGGAATAGTATACTGTATCCCTATTTACTCAGGAGCTTGATGAAATATCAATTGCTTTCCTAAGTCCCAAACTGAAAAGACATTATATCTTAAAATTATTAAGTAAAATTTTTGTCATTACATATTGTCAGACTTTTATACTGGTTAGTTGATGGACATGAAAGCACACACACAAAAATCACTTATAAAGTTTTAATAGTTGTAAAAGCACAAATAGGCTACAATTACTCACTATGGATGTATTTTAATAACTCCCTATTACTGTGAGAATTTATTCAAATTTGAACTCAGGAAATAAGCTGACTGAAAACTAAGTTGATGATTTAAGGTAGAGAGACTTTCTGATATTTTATTCAGAAAAATAACTGCACTTTAAAGAAGCCTCTTATCCTAATACTATGTTTCAAATTACAATGAATTCAATAAAAGTAATTTTATGTGTCATTGCCTTCAAAGGCTTAAAAACAAAGGCATGAAATGAAATGAAATTAAAGTTTTTAAGACACTCAGACAGTTAAAAATGAAAGATACTCTAATGAGTCAGTTTATAAACAAAACAGCTTTACAATTAAAAATGTTGAAATAAAATAATGTATACCTACAAAGTTAGGTCTGAGTATACTTTGGAAATAAAGTGATAAAAATTAAAAGTGCAAATCAAGATGCTTCATGACATAAAACTATACATTCATTTACATAACAGTTGCTAGATGATTAGCAAGTACTAGATAATGTTTAATAGACTGCTCTACAGTGAGCTGCTGTGGAGCTACAGAAATCTGGGCTGTTAGCCCTCTGAGAGGTATTAGAGCACACTACAACTGCCTAAAACTCAAACTTCAGAGTGCATCTTGTCTATGTTTTCATGGCACCAGGAGCATTATTAATGAGCACTCTAAGAATATGTGTGTGTTTCACTGTTAACAAGATTATAGCTAAGGGCACTTTTAGAAATCGACTAATAAGTGAACTTTTCCATGCTTAATGATAGAATTTGCAGTATAAGAAATAATCTTTAAGTAGGTGTTTTATAACTCTGTGTCTGTCTCTGTCTGTCTCTCTCTCTGTCTCTCTCTCTGTCTCTCTCTCTCTCTCTCTCTCTCTCTCTCTCTCACACACACACACACACACACACACACACACGCCTTGTGGTACCTGAACTCCTTATTCCCTTAAGTGTACACTTGGCAACAATGCTGCAAAACTTTCCCGGTGTTAATATAACTACTAAAAGCAAGTTAGCTTTTATTCATGAATTCTGCTTCCACCAGAAGGGTATTCCAAAACCAGAACACCCTTATATTTTAAAATTGAGTAAGCACTGAATTCATTAGATTATTGGGCGATTTTTTTAAAAGATCTATAGTTTAAACCAACAACGACACAGTTCAAGAAGGATATAAATTTGGAGTCCAGCAACACAATAAGTCACAAGATGAAAGAATGTGCTCTTTCACCACACTGTCCTGTCCTACTTTATTAAGATAGTAAAGACTATTTTAGACTATTTTAGACTATTTTAGACTATTTTATACTTAAGCTTGATACTATAGAATTTTTTCTGATTTGACTCACTTTAACTTACTATATTGATTTCAAATCTGAGAAGAGCTTACTTTGAACAAGAGCAGTATTTCAATATACTTTGATGAAAAATTCAAAAAAAGTATGGTTGAAAACTATAAACTGCAAGGAAATATCAGTTCACAGTATATTACACAGTTTTGACTCCCTTAAACATGTTAACATTACTATCTTACATACATATGTGTGCATATATACATATATATGTGTACATATATATACATATATATGTGTACATATATACATATATATGTATATATATATATATATACAAATCTATTTCAGTATCTAAAAATACTAATCATTGCTGCTTTTTAACTTTTCTACATTTCTGTTCTCAATCACTGCGTTGTGATTGCCTTTTTAATTGATTGCCTTTTTATCATCACAAATATTAAGAAATTAACTCTTGAGGGAACTCTTAAGGTTTCAATATGTCATTCATTGAATTAATACAACTATTATCTAAAATGGACAACTTAATTATAATGTTTACATTTCGGACCAAAAGTCTAAACACAGGCAGAGCACGTTTGGTGTCAATGACTACAAGGCACATGTGTCTCTCATCTTCCCGGCCCCAACCACAACTAGACCAAGCAGATGCCACACTGTCATCACAGACTGGACAATGGAATGATTTTGAGGGCTACCAGTCTGGCTCTCAAAGAGTATGCATATACTTTACAGAAACCATCATGACAAATTAAACCTCTTAATGGCAGACTCGAGATCAAGGAGACTGAGCCACATTCTCAGCATGGACCCATTTCTAAAGACCCTGGTGGAGATGGGTGCTTTGTGGTTGGATGTGCACTGTGAATTCCTAAACTGTTTGCTCTGTGGGTTAGCAGAAGCCTTCAGTCTCCAAACACCTTAACACCTTTATCAGTTCTAAATTCAAACTTTTGGGGTTGGGGTTTGTTTGTTTTAGAAGTTGCTTTTCAGAGCTTCTCTGAGTATCTTTTTCTGCAGGTGATTACCTTTTCTTGTGCTTCTTTCCACGCTTTCACTGGGTCAGATTCATAACCTCTCTGGACTAACATTTGAATCAAATCTTTCTTTGACCTATTCTCTATGTGAGGGAAAAATAAAATTAGGATCAAGAAAAGAGATCAATTTGTATTTGCTTATATTCTATTGATAAAAATGTCTTCTATTAATAAAAACTTTTTTCCATTTAACTAATGTTCAAATCTTTAAAGGCTATGCCTTACCTATAGTAATTTTCCCTTGTATCTTCTCTAAAATGAAACGAGCTTGATTATTAAGCTTTGTAGATTCTGCTCCCAGCATTCCTACAAGCCATTCCTTCCGTAAACCATAATAACTTAATCGTAAATCAAAGAATTCTTTCAAAATGTCTTGCACAGTTTCATATTTCTTCAGACATCCCATATGATCAAAGAGTACCTACATAAAATACAAAGTTTTTTCTTTAAATTCAATAAATCTGTACTGGTATTTTAATTTATATAATATCTATAGTACGTAAAATAACTCTAATATGAATATACACTACACCTGAAACCCATTAAAAATAAGCCAAAATTATTAAAAACATTTCTACAAATATTCCTTTAATTACAGGAATTTGATAAATGCAATTACCAAAAACTATGGGAAAGTTTAAAATAGTAAAATTTTTAAGAGACTATTTTTTAGAAGGTTTCTTAGGAGGCTAGAGTGGTGGCTTGAAGTTAAAATTAAGTACATACTGTTCTTGCAGAAGACCTGAGTTTGGTACCTAGCATCAGAGGAAAGAAATTAATTGCTAGATTCTTTAGCATTCAAGCTTATTGTTGTAGCTCTTATAATAATCCAATGTATGAACATTTTAAAAAGATTACATTACCATGGAATTGCAAGTAAGAGTAGTTTGAAGTTTAAAAACTTTATGCAGGCCAGCAGCTTCTGCTTGCGCAAGTTTCTCTTCTGTCATTTTCACCACAAACTTCACAGTTGTATCAGTATGATATTCTTTGTAATCAGAAATCAGTGCTGGTGTTTTATCTGTTCCATTAAGCATAGGTTCTAGGACCTGCTCCTTGTACACCTAGGAAACATTTAAGAAGACAATAAATCTTGTTACAATACACTATCATGTTCTCATTAGTCACATAATCTTTTAAAAATTCTGAGGGCATGCTTGATGGTGAGAAAAGTCATACAAGATGAGCATTCTGGTTCTGACCTACTTACACACCACAGATATTGTAAGTCCATGGGTGTAAGGAGGATGACATTGCTGGACCTAGTAGAGTTCCATTTATAGCAACTGAAACTGATCTGAATTTACTGAGCATAGTTATATTGGCCTACAATATACATTCCATGCCTTTTGTTTTAAAACAAACACAAACATACAATCTCTTTTTTAAAATGAATTAAAGGGAGCACCAACTAATAGAATGGTTCTCAACCTTCATAATGCTGCGGTGATCCTCACTCATAAAATTATTTTGTTGCTACTTCATAACTGTAATGTTGCTGCTATTCTGTATCATAGTATAAATATCTGTGTTTTCTGATGGTTTTAGGTGACCTCTGTGAAAGGGTTGTTCAACTCCATAGGGGGAGTGAACCACAATGAGAACCACTAAGCTAATATAAAACACACTATTTCTTTTTACATATACTTAAAAACTTGAAAACTCAAAATACAAAATTCAAATACAAGGGTAAAAAAATATGTAATCAAACCTTTATATAGAATAAACAAACAGGTGAATTATTTGTGCCACAAAGAATGAAGCAATGCACTTCTCACTTAGTTATACTAACCTGTGTCCAAGTTCTAACTGGAAGTTCTGTAATCTCTACTGTGTTTCTGTCCACCACAAATATCTCACCACTAACAGCATACTGGTTCTGACCAAGTTCCTGGATGGTGCCTTTGAAGTTTTTATAGTTTGGAAGCTGCCGGGGAAATAGAAATGGCTTGATTTGGCTTTGCTCTTCAGTGCCACTACCACCTCTAAGCACATGACCTACCTTAGCACATGACCTACTGATATAGCCGGCTAATGGGACTAAAACTTCTAGTCCTCACTTGTTGCTTGCTAAGTTCCTTGATCTTGAACTTATGCCTTCTGCTAATATAATCTGAACACCACTTAATCTTCGCAACACTTTTCACAGGCTTCCTAGATTAGTCTCTTTTTCAGTCTACTGTCCAAATTCCTTCCTTGTTAAGTTTAATATCCTTTAAATTCAAACTCCTTTTGCTTCACACTGAATGGCTTGTAGAGTTTGTCTGGATCCAAATGAACTTTCTTAATTTTATTCTAGTGATTTTTCTTTCCTGAAGAACCACTACTTTTCTCCCATGGTCTGTTTAAAGATTTTGAATGCTTATAACTATCTGCTATCATTTAAATTGTGTGATTGTTCTACCAAGGTTTCATGTGAAAATATAGTTACCACTGTAAGAAATCTGAGTGAGGATTTTAGAAGTAAGGCTTTGTTCAACGGTTAGGATTAAACAAAGGTGATGCCCCATAACTGAATCCTAGAACTTTGCATGAAGAAGGAGAGAGGGGAGGCCAAAAAAGCGCACACACACATATGCGCACACACACATACACACACACACACATATGCACACACACATACACACACACACACACACAGAGAGAGAGAGAGAGACAGAGACAGACAGACAGACAGACAGACAGACAGACAGACAGACAGACAGACAGACTCTGTCAGCATGAAAGCCAGCATTACATGAAGTCTCTAGGTCCCAAAACCCCAGAATTATGAAATATAATATGCCTCTTTCCCACAAAAAAGTAACCTGCCACAGACAATTCTTTGTGATAACAAAAAGACTATCTACTACCTCTGACACATACTCAGCTCCCCACTTTATTCACCAATATAAATGTACTAATCCCTAACCAAATCATAAGAAATTATTTCCTCTTCAAAAATCTATACTTTATTGCTGTCACTAAGAAGTTCAACATATAGCAGGGGACATTTTATGTATATTGAATATCTTTGATCACCATAAATTTCAAGTCCTAATATCTTCTTCTGACAAGATACTAACTTTGGAAAACAAAGACCCTAACTCTTTCACTCACACCTTAGTAAAGGGCCATGCAATACAAGGGATATAAGAAGTATACACTAATAGAATAACTAGCTTATCATTCTCAAATGGATCTAAAACAGCTTAAATAAAATATTGTCATAGAAAGTCATTTGGAGCTTGGAAATTGTCTGCTGTGGATGCATGCAGGACCTAAGTTCATATCCCCAGGATCCACATAAAAAACAAGGCATGGCTGCATATAGCAGTAACCCCAGCAAAGAGATGATAAAAACAAGTAAATACCAGGAGCTCACTGGCTTGCCAGTCTAGCTGAAATGGCTGTGTCCAGTTCAGTGAGACATCTGGTCTCCAAGCAGTAAGACAGCAAAAGAGGAAGGCACTCAATGCCCTCTTCCGGCTTCTGTACTATACATATATGTATATGTATGTATGTATGTATGTATGTGTGTGTGTGTGTGTATATATATATATATATATGTCATGATATGGAAACTTTTCACAGCTTGATACTTTAACATGTGAGTGTACCAAGAACACCATTCTTTATACAATTCAGAGATTTTAAACCCTGATAAAGTACAAGGTATTTTAAATTTTCAATGAACACTTTCACCCCATAAAACTTATGTTCAGACTCAATCATTTATATGTTTCAGGTAAGCAAATATAAATTTATATCTTAATAGGATCCTATCTCCAACAGCTCTAAAATAAAAAAGATTCCATTATTTTTCAAAGAGAAATGAATTTTGTCCTTTATTTAAGTAAACAATCTAAGTCATAAAAACTTACCATGGGATGAGGATCCAAACCTTCTAGCATCCGCCTGACATTGTTCACAATTTCTCTAGCATCATAGTTGGGCAGTTTACAAGCCCATCCAGTCCCAATACCCTCAGCACCATTAATCAAAACCATGGGGATTATAGGGATATACCACTCTGGCTCTACACGTTGATTATCATCATAAAGGAACTTAAGCAAGTTATCATCCACAGCTGGAAAAAGAAGTCTTGCCAGAGAGCTAACAAAAGAAAATAGAAGAATATTGCTCTGAGAAATGAAACTTTATAAGGACTTAGATTTTAATAATTTTGACTAGATATAATAAAATTCACCTAATATTAGTACAAAGGCATATTTCTCTCAAGCACAAATCAGTATAAGAGTCCTTATGTACTCTGATATTTACTTATTTTCTTAAGTGCAACTAACTTTGTAAGAAGTTCCAATTATTCTGAATAAAATATCTAACCCATTTTCAGTCTAAAGAATAAAATTAGGTACAGAATAAAAATTTATTTTTTATTAGCACTGAATTTTTATCAAGAATGCATAAAAATTAAGGCCAAATTATTTATGATCAAATAATTTGAAGTATACACCCTGAGCAGAAAAACTAAATGATCCTCTCTTCACACTATATTTCTACTAAACTTTTACTTGATGTAACAAACCAAAATTGAACTTTATATCAGTAAGTTAGAAAATTATTTACCTTAACATTGTGAAAATATAACGAGGGCTTGCAGCATCTTTGCCACCATGAAGCCGAGTTCCAAACTGACCAATGGGCTGAAGCAAGTTAATGTTGTTACTGCCCACGAAGTTCTGAGCCAAATTCACAATAGTCATCATCAATGCTTGCTACAAAATAGAAAAAACAAAACAAAACAAGAGATTAACAGTCTAAGTTTTTAAGAACTATGCCTCAGCTTGTATTGAAACTAAAACTCTTAAATTCTATTGCATTTTTAAACACCTCATAAAAAGAAAACTCCTCTATTATGAATAATTATCATTTCGCATGCCAAAAATGTCAGTTCTCAGTTGATTCCATTTTTAATGCTTACTTCTCCATGATGATAAGCAGACATTTCCGCAACAGATCCAGCCAGCTGTGCAACTTTAACTTCACGTTTATCATTCCTCTTGAAACAGGTAAACAAAACTTTCCGTTGACCTGGCTTAAAGCCTATTTTTAAAAAGAACAACCCTCCTTTTAAAATAGTTTTAAAACAATTTTTAAAATACCATCACTGCATGAATCTCAGTCTCACCTCTTCCCCCAGATCACCTTCATGACTAACCTCTGGTAAGCCATGTAATCTACGCTGTCTCCGATCCTCCATAAAGTTGGTTAACCATTCCTATCTGTCATTTTTATATGTTATAAATAAAATACTTTAAAATACCAACTCTTTTAGTGGCAACATTACATGTTTGGGAGAAAATGAAAGACATTTACAGTTCCAAAAGAGTACCAATTCAAGGTCACCTGGACTTAAAGAACTATCCAGAAGTGTCATACCTCTTCCACAAGAGTCCTATTTCATATGACTTATGCCAGCAGTAACATACGTATTAGCAAACAAAACCTTGCTAGTTTCTATTAGTATATCTATAGTCATGAACACTTACAAATGTTTACTGAAGCAGTTAAGAATGCATGTAGACTTTAGAATTTTTAGAATCTGGATACTCAAGCCATGTGAATGAGAAAATTACTAAACCAGTCTCGGTGTCCTAAAAGCAATTGAAACAGTATCTTTCTAATAACCTCAATCATAAGATTATATGCTGTATTTTTCCTCCTTGCTTGAGACTAATGAACACAGCAATAACCTCATCCATATATGCTGACAGTTGCATCCATCATTGTGAGGCCAGAGCATGAAAGAAAAAAGATAATAAAATATGGCTACTTCTTTGAAAATTTCATAATGTAACTGAGGAAACAAAATTAGCTTAGACAATAAGAGGTGCATAAGAAGTAGCATAGAAGTTCATGTAATTTAGATGGAAGGAATATTTCATAGAAGGGAAACAATCTCAGGCTAGACATGACAGATGGCCAGAACTGCTATTAAATGAAAAACCAAGCAACACAAAGATGAACAGATTTGCTATGACTTATATAATTGGGGGTAGAGTTGTTACAAATAAGAAAATCAGTCCTAATAGAAAGTTTCTAAATTTCGTAAATTAGATTATTTATAAATTATATAAATTATTTAGATTGGGTTTTGTTAATGAGATATAAAGGCATTTTAAAACTTAAATCTTTCATAAATATTTAGACAAAGTTCTATTTTGCTTAACTTTTGAAATTACTTGAACAGAAAGAAAGAAAAAAAAAGACCTTTAAAGATTTTTCCTGAAAAACTCAAAGAAATAGTAAAAACATCAGCTCTCTTACCTCAAAGGTTTTAAGCTCTTTTGAATCAATTCTTCATGTTTTCTAAGACTTTAAAGAAGAATTTTAAATGGACTATAGACTTTAGTATTTTAAATAAGAATTTAAAGTGACCTATAAGGGCAGCCTAAAGTACACATAATTAAACCATATAGAGCATGAAAGGATGAGAAACTTTGATTACTCACCATCCACAAGAGATGGTATAGACCTCTCATTGTCTGAGTTTGAGAAGAGAATCAATTCCTTGTTGATGAAATCATTGTATGTCAAATGCTTTGTTGCTGTACCATATAAAAATTGCTAGGAGAAAGTTACATATTAATGTTATCAGTTTCACTGCATGAATCTCAGTCTCACCTCTTCCCCCAGATCACCTTCATGACTAACCTCTGGTAGGCCATGTAACCTACGCTGTCTCCGATCCTCCATAAAGTTGGTTAACCATTCTTTTCTGTCATCAATTTTCTTCTTACTAAATGCCTGAAGAAGTCCAAGAAGTGCCATATGTTAAAATTAATTTCATTATAAAACTTGAATCTATAAATGGTAAATAGCTCTAACAAACTAAAGTGGTTTTCCTAATAACTTTTAAGCAAAATTCTATTTCAGCTGTCTTTTTATTAAAGAAATAATAAAATCAAAATTTAACTCTTTAGGTATTATAATTTAAGAAAGACTTCTCACACGAAACTCTAGAAGTAAATGTATAGCAGGAAGGGAATAGCTAAAGAAATTTTTCTTTTATTCACAACATACTTACCAAGGTGATGGCAGCATCATCTTCAGGTCCAGCATATCTAAACAAAATGCGATGCCTTTCCATATCAGCAAAATATTCCTTTGCTTCTTTAGCTGTACTGGTACCCAATCCTGTATAATTTAATATAAAACAGGGTCACAAATAACGGCTGTTCAAAACCATCAAATGAAAAACTTATAGGAAAAGTCATTAAATTGTTATTAATTGATCAAGCTTAAGAAAGACAAACTAAATATATGCCTCATGTCTTAAATATACAATGCTACATATTAATAATTGTTTCTGTCAAACAAATCTAACTCAAATGATTATATCCTGATATAAAGATCATGTAACAGAAAATAATGAAAAAGGAAATTGTTACTTATTAAATAAAACCAAGGGAGCACAATGGGAAAAATTTAAGATGTGGGAAATTTACACAGAGCAGCTTCTTTAATGAATTAAAATGAGAAAATATCCATGAAATATGAAAAGGTTACATTCAGAGATTTAAGAGACCCATAAATCAGATTATTAACTGCTTGGATCTTGATTTAAAATAGTAAATATACAATACATTAATATAACCTTGATAAATTTTAACTTGGCTGGATTCTAAATGTTAAAAAAGAATATGGGTATTTGTTAGATGCACATTAAAGTTGTGACAATTGAAACACTATAAGGTCTAACAGTAATTTCAGATTTAACACTTAGCTAAGAAAGGCTAAATGGCATAAAACAGTGAGTTTTAAAATGAATAAGTAGCTGTATTCTTACATAAAATTCAAACTGCTAAGAAATTCTCTAAGTTATTACTATTATCATTATTCTTATTAGCAGTAGTAGTAGTAGTAGTGGGAGTTTAAAATTTTTCTTACAGAATTTTCTATTAAAAAAACCTGCAGCTTCCTGTCTGAGCTGGTGCCCTGAGCAGACCTTGGGCGCTAGCTCTGCACCCAATCCCACAACACCCAGAGGAAGCTGGACTCCCAGGAACTCTAAAACTCCTAAGATTATAGGATCATAGGATCTCAGGAGCTTGGTTACACCAGGATTTCAGGATCCCAGAGGCAGCTTGACTTCCAGGATCTCTTACACTCAGAATCTCAGGATCACAGAATCACAGAACTCTGAGGAGTTCTGACACAACCAAGATAAAAGGGACAGGCTCCAGTCAGCGAGTGCAGGTAGCACTAGAGATAACCAGATGGTGAGAGGCAAGTGCAAGAACATAAGCAACAGAAAGCAAGGTTACTTGGCATCATCAGAACCCAGTTATCCCACCACAGCAAGTCCTGGATATCCCATCACACCGGAAAAGCAAGTTTCAGATTTAAAATCACTTCTCATTAGGATGATATAGGACTTTCAGAAGGACTTAAATAAATACAGGAGAGCTTTTTCCTTTCTCTGCTATGTCCACAGTCATGAGTATGCTCTGACTACAGAAGAGGTTTGCCTCTAGTGTCCTCCGCTGTGGGAAAAAGAAGGTCTGGTTGGACCCCAATGAGACCAAGGAAATCACTAATGCCAACTCCCTTCAGCAACTCATGAAGCTGATCAAAGATGGGATGATCATCCAGAAGCCTGCTGTGACTGTCCATTCCCGGGCTCACTGCCAGAAAAACACCTTGGCCGGATGGAAGGGCAGGCATATGGGCATAGGGAAGAGGAAGGGTACTGCCAAAGGTCGGATGCCCAAGAAGGTGACCTGGATGAGGATGAGGATCCTGCACTGGCTTCTCAGGAGACACCAAGAATAAGAAGATTGACTGCCATATGTATCACAGCCTGGACCTGAAGGTCAAAGGGAATGTATTCAAAAACAAGCAGATTCTCATGAAGCACATCCACAAACTGAAGGCAGATACGGCCCACAAGAAGCTACTAGCTGACCAGGCTGAGGCTCACAGGTCTAAGATCAAAGGAAGCACAGAAGCGCCAATCGGAGTGCCTCCAGGCCAAGAAGGAAGATATCATCAAGACTCTGTCCAAGAAGGAAAAGACCAAGAAATAAAGCTTCCCCCATGTCTGTACATAGTGGCTTGGATGTGGCCTTACATGGATCAGTCTTTAAAATAAAACAAGCCTTTGAAATTAAGGAAGAAAGAAAGAAAGAAAGAAAGAAAGAAAGAAAGAAAGAAAGAAAGAAAGAAAGAAAGAAAGAAAGAAAGAAAGAAAGAAAGAAAGAAAGGCAGGCAGGCAGGCAGGCCAACATAGGTGAACAGGTAGAAGCCCTTAAAGAGGAAACACAAAAATCCCTTAAAGAATTACAAGAAAACACAACCAAATAGGTGAAGGAATTGAACAAAACCACCTAGGATCTAAAAAGGGAACTATAAACAATAAAGAGATTGGGAGTCATAGATCACCAACAGAATACAAGAGATAGAAGAGAGAATCTCAGGAGCAGAAGATACCATAGAAAACATTGACACAATAGTCAAAGAAAATGCAAAAAGCAAAAAGCTCCTAACCCAAAACATCCAGGAAATCCAGGACACAAGGAGAAGACCAAACCTAAATATAATAGGTATAGAAGAGAGCAAAGATTCCCAACTTAAAGGGCCAGTAAATATCTTCAGCAAAATTATAGAAGAAAACTTCCCTAACCTAAAGAAAGAGATGCCCATGAACATAGAAGAAGCCTACAGAACTCCAAATAGACAAGACTAGAAAAGAAATTTCTCATCACATAATAATCAAAACACCAAATACACAAAACAAGAATATTAAAAACAGTAAGAAAAAAAAAAGGTCAAGTAACATGTAAAGGCAGACCTATTAGAATTACACCAGACTTCTCACCAGAGACTATAAAAGCCAGAAGATCCTGGACAGATGTTGTACAGACCCTAAGAGAACACAGATGCCATACCCAGCAAAATTCCCCCAGCAAGATGGGGAAATCAGGATATTCCATGACAAAACCAAATTTCCACAATATCTTTCGACAAATCTGGCCTTACAAAGGATAATACATGGAAAACTTCAACACAAGGAAGGAAACTATACCCAAGAAAAAGCAAGAAAGTAATCTTCTTCCAACAAATCCAAAAGAAGATAGCCACACAAACATAATTCCACCTCTAATAACAAAAATAACAGGAAGCAACAATCAATTTTCCTTATTATCTCTTAACATCAATGGACTCAATTCCCCAATAAAAAGACAGACTAATGGACTGGATACATAAACAGGACCCAACATTTTGCTGCACACAGAAAAATGGAGGAACACTCCTCCATTGTTGGTGGGGCTGCAGGCTGGTACAACCTCTCTGGAAATCATTTTGGCGGATCCTCAGAAAATTGGATATAGTATTACCTGAGGACCCAGCTATACCACTACTGGGCATATATCCAAAAGATGCTCCAACATATAACAAGGACACATGCTCCACTATGTTCATAGCAGCCTTATTTATAATATCCAGAAGCTGGAAAGAACCCAGATGTCTCTCAACAGAGGAATGGATACAGAAACAATGGAGTTCTACTCAGCTATTAAAAACAATGACTTCATGAAATTCTTAAGCAAATGGATGGAACTAGAAAATATCATCCTGAGTGAAGTAACCCAATCACAAAAGAACATACATGTTATGTACTCACTAATAAGTGGATATTAGCCCAAAAGATCGGAATACCCAAGATACAATTCACAGACCACATGAAGCTCAAGAAGGTAGAGCAAAGTGTGAGTGCTTTGATCCTTCTTAGAAGGGGTAACACAATACACACGGGAGCAAATATAGAGATAAAGTGTGGATCAGAGACTGAAGGAAAGGCCATCCAGCGACTGTCCCACCTGAGGATCCATCCCATATACAGTCACCAAACTCAGACACTATTGTGGATGCCATGAAGTAAATGTTGACAGGAGCCTGATATAGTTGTCTCCTGAGAGACTCTGCCAGAGCCTGACATATACACAGGTGGATACTCACAGCGAAACATTGAACTGATCACAGGGTCCCCAGTGGAGGAGTTAGAGAAAGGACTGAAGGAGCTGAAGGGGTTTACAACCCCATAGGAAGAACAATGATATCAACCAACTAGAGCTCCCAGGGTCTAAACCACCATCCAAGGAGTACACATGGACCCATGGCTCCAGCCTATATGTAGCAGAGGATGGACTTGTCAGGCATCAACGAGAGAGAAGAGGACCTTGGTCAGGTGAAGAACTGATGCCCCAGTGTAGGGGAATGCAAGGGTGGGGAGGCAGGAGTGGGGGTAGAGAGGTTCCCCCTCATAGAAGCAGGGGGAGGGGGAATTGGGAAAGGGGACTACATTTGAAATGTAAATAAAATATCCAATAAAAAAAAATTTTAGTGAAAAAAAAACTTCGGTCAGTAATAAACTGATGATTTTAAAATCTAAAAGACAAACTTTCAAGGTATTTTATTACTCTAATAAAATAGATTACCTAGGCAGTCACTTTATAAACTTCAATATTAAACTACAAACCTTTGTAGTACTTTATTTTCCAGGCTTTCTGGTTTTCTATATGTTTTTTCCACTCATCAAATTCAGGAATACTATAAAAGGAAAGTTCCTGCTTATTTTTGCTTGCCTTAAATTAATTAGAAAAAAGAAGAAAAGAAATTAGTTCTTCTGCTAACACTAAAGAAAACATTGCAAAATTTAAAAGAATGCAAGTTGTACCTTTACAATGGGAGTAATGAACTCTTCAAGAAAACCATGCTTCAAAAGTGATGGCCAATTGTGATGAATAAAATTGATTAGCAGGCCTTTGATATGAGAACCATCTTGATCCTAAATAAATGTAAAGTAAAAAGTCCCATAATTTTATAAAATATAACTACTTTTAAACAAGTTTTAAAATGGATGAGTGAAGTCAAGGCAAAATCCCATTCAAATGCAGATAGGTATTTAATGAAAAAGTATAGATTATATGGCTGTCACTTAAACTACAACTTCAGTTAACAATAGTCTGAATATACTTGTCCTTACATAATGAACATGTTATCATTATACATGTTGTATGGTGTACCAAAATGTTTAAAGGTGGAATAATTCACACATGATTATAAGCCCACTTCCCTGGGCAATGGAAGAGGAAGACCATTGGGTGCAGTTATTTACATGTCTTCTCATGACATGAAAGATGCAAAACTTAAAACTATATTGCAGTTTTTTCTGGTGAATTTTTTACAAATGCTTTTACATTTGAAAAGATACTGTTGGTTACATATAAAGTCCTCCCTTTTTAATACTCTGGTTCTTTCTTGATTACTGTTATGTTAAAGTCCTCCTTGGCTTTGTTCATCTCAACTTAGGCCAAGGTATGCCAAAAGTAACTAGCAACCTACTAGGTCACTGTTTTTCTCTTACAGATGCCAACATTTCATTCCTATTCCCACATAGGTCTAATTACTATGATACAATACTGTGTCCTGTTCTTTTCCTACTTTGCTGCATTTCGAGAACATTTAAAAATAACCAGTAAGATTAATAACTGCCAAAAAATTAAATAATATAAAACGGGCTTCATGTGCAGGTTTCCATACAATAATGTGTCCTCTACAAGCACATAATCACTTTCACCTATACTACTTCCTGAGACAATTACCAAAAAAACAGTCTAAGAGTTAGAAATGTAGCTCAGTGGTAAAATATCTGTCCTGAGTCCAGCATGCATGCATACATATATTCATGAATAAGATAATCTGAAGATATGAACTGTACAGATGTAATAACTTTCAGACCAACCTGATCAGTCATAATCATAATCTTTCCATAACGCAAAGTTTTCAGAGATTCTGCATCATCATAACTTTTCTTGTATTGCAAACCAACTATTTTAATAATATTGTTTATTTCTGCATTTTCCATAATCTATACAAAAAGAAAAACATTGAAATTATTTTTAAATTGCTGAAGTATATGAAAGTATCCAGGAGTCTGAATCTACATTTGAAAATTCAATTTGAGCAATATGTTAGAAATGTCATGGATACCTGTGGGAATGAATACAAACCTGTTTATGAGATGCTTCTCGTACATTGAGAATTTTACCCCTGAGTGGGAAGACTCCATATCTGTCCCTCCCAATCACACCTAATCCAGATACTGCTAGAGATTTGGCAGAGTCCCCCTCTGTTAATATTAATGTACACTCCAGGGAATGTTTGCCACCTGAAAAATATTTTAAATTAAATATATTTTGAGTAGCTTATTTCATTAAGAAAAATATAGCCAGAAAAATTATCACAACAGTGATAATGAAAGACTATCAGTCACTTTATATCACACTTAATGAAGTTTAAATGGTAAACTGTAATTTATAATTGTAACTGTAAACTGTAAACTTTAAATACATTGTACTAGATTTCCAACCTCTTAAAATAGTAATAAATAGTACATGAAGCAATTTCTCCCTTCTGTCCTTCCTTCCTTTTTTCTCTATGTATGCATGGTTTTTATGTACCCATTCAGAGGCCACAGCAGGACATTAGCTGTTGCCCTCTATTGCTCTTTATCTGATTAATAACCTTGAGACAGAATCTTTCACTGAGCCAGAAACAACCTGTTTCATCAAGGCTGAATGGCCAGCAAGCTCTCAGAATCCACTTGCATCTCTACACAGCCCCTGTCTCACAATGCTAGAGTTAAAGGCACATGCACAGCTTTGTGCATGGGTGCTGGGGATTCAAACTTAGGTTCTCAACACTTATACTGCTAGCACTCTTACCCTATATGACACAATTTCAATAATACTCTTAACAGAAAATCATAGTATAAATGAAAACTTTCCATAACTAAAGGGCAAACTTAACATCATAAACTTGATCTGACTCTCACCAGCGTCGTTGGCATCATCCAGTTTGGGGATGCCTTTGATTTTACTGTACTTCACTGATGAACACTTCTTATTCAGCTGCGTCTGAGCCTTAAACTTCACCCAGTTCAATATGCTTTCTACAATGCCACAATTAGAGGCCTTGAAAAAAAGAAGTCAAAGGTCAACAGTATATAAGATAGCTGATAAGTTCACCTAAAATTTATACAATTGTCTATGACAGCTAGAATCCAGGCAGTTTGAAGACAAAATATAATGATTATAAGACATTCTAGTAAATTTTACTGAATGACAATAAAACTGTATTATAGCTAGTCAAACTAACTCAGACAACTATACATACAATGATCTACAGTACTAAGACAAACATGAGGAAAATCCCGTAAACATCATGAATATGAAGGCTCTAATAAGACTCTTATTACAAGTTAATAATAGTAAAGGCTTAATGACCCATTAATTTACTAATTGGAAAATCCAGACACTGACATTTTCGATACCCTTCAATTTAAAGTGTGAAGCCTAAAATCCTATGAGAAAAAAATACTGATTATGAAAATCACATTAGGATAAATCAGAAACTCATGCAAAAACCTCATTTTGCTAAAAGAGACTTTACCTAACACATTGCTTATAATTTAGAATGAATTGGTGTGTGATAAGATGACAAACTGTTTCCCTAATAGAGCTATGTATCTTCAACTCCAATTCTTAAAAGCTTTTTTTTATTTGTTTTTCTTTATTTTTTTTATTTTCTAAGTTTTTTTTTATTTACATTCCAAATCATTTCCCCTTTCCCGTTTCCTCCCTCCCCGAAAGTCCCATAAGCCCCCCTTCCCTCCCTCTTTTCTCCATTCAACCCCCTCTCGTTTCTCTGTCCTGGCATTCCCCTACATCCAGTCTTTCCAGGACCAGGGGTCTCTCCTTCCATCTTCTTAGAAATCTATTGATATGCGAATTGTGTCTAGGGTATTCCAAGATTCTGGGTTAATATCCCCTTATCAGTGACTGCATACCATGTGTGTTCTTTTGTGATTGGGTTACCACACTAAGGATGATATTTTCAAGTTCTGACCATTTGCCTAGGAATTTCGTGAATTCATTGTTTTTAATTGCAGAGTAGTATTCCATTGTGTAGATATACCACATCTTCTGAATCCATTCCTCCGTTGAGGGACATCTGGGTTCTTTCCAGCTTCTGGCTATTATAAATAAGGCTGCTATGAACATAGCGGAGCATGTATCCTTATTGCATGCAGGTAAAGCCTCTGGGTATATGCCCAGGAGTGGTATAGCCGGATCCTCCAGGAGTGTCATGCCCAGTTTTCTGAGGAACCGCCAGACTGCTTTCCAGAGTGGTTGTACCAGCTTGCAATTCCACCAGCAGTGGAGGAGTGTTCTTCTTTCTCCACATCCTCGCCAACAACTGCTGTCTCCTGTGTTTTTGATCTTAGCCATTCTGACTGGTGTGAGATGGAATCTGAGGGTTGTTTTGATTTGCATTTCCCTAATGACTAAGGATGATGAACATCACTTTAGGTGCTTCTCAGCCATTAGATATTCTTCAGGTGAGACCTCAAGCTGTTCTACAGAGCAATAGTGTTAAAAACCGCATGGTATTGGTACAGTGACAGGCATGTAGATCAATGGAACAGAATTGAAGTCCCAGAAATGAATCCACACTCCTATGGTCACTTGATCTTTGACAAAGGAGCTAAAACCATCCAGTGGAAAAAATATAGCCTTTTCAACAAATGGTGCTGGCTCAACTGGAGGTCAACATGCAGAAGAATGCAAATTGACCCATTCTTATCTCCTTGCACTAAGCTCAATTCCAAGTGGATCAAGGATCTCCACATAAAACCAGACACACTGAAACTAATAGAAGGGAAACTAGGGAAGAACCTTGAACATATGGGCACAGGGGAGAATTTCCTGAACAGAACTCCAATAGCTTATGCTCTAAGATCAAGAATAGACAAATGGGACCTCATTAAATTACAAAGTTTTTGCAAGGCAAAAGACACTGTCAAAAAGACAAAGCAGCAACCAACTAACTGGGAAATGATCTTTACCAACCCTACATCCGACAGAGGGCTAATATCCAATATATACAAAGAACTCAAGAAGTTAAACTCCAGAGAGGCAAGTAACCCTATTAAAAAATGGGGTACAGAGCTAAACAAAGAGTTCTCACCTGAAGAATATCTAAAAGCTTTTTTTAAAATCATCCTTAGTGATGTGGTTTTTAGGCACAATAGTTTTCTAGCCAATTTAATGGGGGAAAAAAAGTAACCTGTGCCAAATCTAGACTTGATTCACCTAAATAAAACAATGAAGTATCTATAACCAAATCATTCTGAAAGAGCAACTGTTATAATGACAGAAAGCTATGATGTAATGTGAGCTCAGAATTCATCATAAATATTCTATAGGTTGCAAGGCAAGGCCCTAAAAAGAACATTTGCTTCTGCTTCTTATACCCCCTACCTTTGAAAACCTAAAATTGGGATTTAAAAAACATTTTCTCCATGACAACTGTACTCTATTCCCCCAACACACTATAAATTTTCAAAGAAGAGGGGGCAGAGGGGGTACAGATGACACACACAGACATACAGATGGACATGAAGATAACTTTGGCTAGCTAATAACTTGATTCCATTCCCACTGCCAAATAACTTTAAAGGCGCCCCGCAGATATTTACTAAATGTTTAACTGGTAGTACTACTAACAAGGATGCCAAATGAAATCCTGAGTGGTGTACAATAGGTTACAAGGAGCCAATACAATATATATAGCCCACTGCTATAAAATTCAATTACAAAATCAAAATTTATTATTTATTGTACCCTCATTTTAGAAAAATTTTAAATAATGTGGAAATTCAAATGCAATTTGTAATAATGTAGAAAATGCTACATTTTGTATAGGATATCTTATACATACATATATATGTGTATATATATGTAGGATATGTTTAAACACACATATGTATATATGTGTATATATAGCAGTATATGTATATATTTCTTTGTGTTTGTGTGTATATGTGTGTGTGTTTCTACACATGTAGAATAATTTGAACAAAAGAGGAGAAAGATGAAAAGAGAAGGCTGTGAGGCTCTGCATGTCTGTCAATGGAAAATTGAACCTTTGCAATGGCCAACTCAAAGCTAACACACTTCCTTATGTAACTCCCTACTATGGTGCTTGACAAAACAGTTAATAGTTTAGTGAAACAATGTGTTTTACACTTTTAAAATTAGCAGAATGAAACATATTAGCTCAAAGTATAAACATGCCTTTGGCCACAGTCACTATGATAAAAGAGAGAATTTAGTCACAAATAAAATAAAATTAAAAAAAGAAAAATCATTTACTTCATTCTCAATAACTCTGAAAAATAATACAAGTTTAACTTACTGCTTTGAAAAACTTCTCTGAAAGTTGGCATTTGGACCCAAAGCTTTTGGGCTGCAGAGTCATGTTTTCCTTAGTTTGAGAATCAAAGGTTGGATTTTCAATAAGACAATTAATAAAAACCCATATATGGTTTTTAACCTGGGAAAAAATACAATAAAAATGGTCAACATTAAAACAGGCATGATGTGGTAATATAGCAGAACACATAAAAATATCTATCACTTACTTGAAATGGTTTCACTGATACACCAGCTTTGTTCTTTTTCTTAACTACTTCAATCAGTTTACCAACAACTTGATCTACTACATAATCCACATGCCGTCCACCCTGCAGAAGAGAGTACAGACACAAAATATCCAACAATTTGGTCTTACAGTATTCTTTTCTAGAGAATTATGAGACTGAAAATGATAGTGAGGTTCTGAAAGGATCCTTTAGGTCACAGTGTCAACAGGTTATCTTCTCTCATTCTCATTCCACATCTAATACCACATCTGTGGTGCTTCCTAATACTCAAGACCAGTTCTCGGATTATCTGAGCACCAAGGAAATGTTCAACAATGTAAGTGACATCACTCAGAGTTGGCATAGGTACCACATATTAACAGCTCAGTTCCTTTCAGGATTCTCTTCAACTTTCAAATTCCCCTAAGCTACCTACTCACATCCCACTCAGATTTAACAATTTGATAAGATTGTTCACAAAACTGAAGAACTTATTTATATTTCTTTTTCCTTTAACAGTTTATTATTAATAAAAAGATAGTTTTCCCAAGAGTGTCTCACTAGATATATAAACCATTCTTAGGGCAGGCCCCATGCCCAGTAATGATGGCCAACATAAAACAAAATAATGGCATGTTTGAAGGTTCTTTTTTATTTTTACCCTAAAAGTTTGCACATATATTTTGGTTTACAATTTTGTGATTTTATGGAATTTTCTGTGTGTGAATATGTGTCTCTGTACCTATGTTTCATGTGCTCTTTCTTCAGCTACTTTTTCTGTTTGTTTCATTCTATTCCAGTTTGTTCATTTCTATTATATTTTATTTTATCTTTATATTTTAGAGGGAGAAAGAGATGTGAATTGGGATAGAAGGGGAAGTGAGAGGATCTGGGAGATGGGGAGGAGAAACTGTAATCAGACTATTTTATAAGAAAAATCCATTTCCAATTTAAAAAGAAAAAAAAACAATAACAACAAAGAAAAAAAAAACTCATAAAAAGCCAAATGGATGGTATGTATGGAATACAGAGAAAGAAAAGTTCTTAACTTTCTCCAGCAATACTGCCTTCTTTCCTAATACGACTGTGTTATTTAACCTGAGATATCTCTGAACATCACTGCTTAGGGCATTTTTGCTTGTATGCACGTTTGTGCTAAATCCCCCCCACACACAGGTTTTTTAAAAAAAAGAAACCCAAACCATGTGACTCTGTTCCAACCAATGAGATTTTAGCAATTACTGGCCGGGTGGTTCTTCTAGGAAAACTATTATATTCCTGACCAAAAGATGGCAATTTGGCTTACTACCATTCTCCTCTCCCTAGAACTTGGAACTGAGTTATAGAAATACAATAGTATTTGAGGATAGGAAACAAAAGTCACAAGTTGTAGGTGGTAAAAAATTAGTCAGGAAAAACAGAGGCCCCTGGTGGCATTATGGTACTACATATAGTAGCAGCCTAAAAGAGTCCATCTTTTAGAAGAAATTATCTCTAGTTCCTGAGAGAAATGAGAGAGAAAAAAGTAAAACCTTTAAATCAAAAGGTTAAACTTTTTAAAAAAATAAAGTTTTAAGTCCCTGTCCAACAGAATCCAATCAACACTGGGATAAATTTCTATTGTCCAAGAAAAAGATATATTATGAAGAAAAGAAAAAGAAAAGAAAAATGCTAAAACATTACAAAACAAAACTTAAACAAGAGTCACAAATCACGGTTTTAAACTAGTCGATAGTAATTGCTTGCATTATTCACTACTTTATTATCATCAGTGAATAATCCTTTCAATTTATTCATTCATTCACTTTGCAGAGTCTGGATTAAAGTCAGAGCCTCAGACATGTTAAGTGAGCTCTCTACCAGTAGACTACACCTACAGACAATAAATGCTTTTGGGTAAGAAGAACTCTGTGTGACATTGAAGTCCAAAACCTACAGAAGAAGGTTCAAACTCCTTAAAATAACAAATAACATGTTCCATAACCTGACTACTCAAGGAGCTCATTTCCTATTATTCTCTACCATACTCAAAACTCAGAATACAAAATAATGAATCTTATCAATCTAAATTTCATAAAACATGTTCAATAATAAGCACTAAGTACATTAACTTCTCAATGTATATTTAAATACTTAGAATACAGCTAATTGATAAAATAACTTCCATTTTCATGAGTAAATTTTAATATAATGAAGCCACTTATTTTTGTTGTTTCATTGTTTAAAGTACTATTTTACCAATGATATGGAAAACAAGAAGAGTCTGGACACTTACTTTTGTAGTTGCAATACTATTCACAAAGCTGATCTGCTGGAAACCTTTTTCACTCAAGGTTAGACAAACATCCCATCTTTCATTTGCAAGTTCATGAATAACTTTGAGAGCTACCCCAGTTTCATCCAATTTGTCTTTCACATAAAGGTCTACATAGCTGCGAAATCCATTTACCTATTAATTTATAAAACAATGAACATTTACTCATAGGCCAACAGCATTAAAGCATGTTGTTAGTTACTTCTCTTACTTCCCTTCTCATTTACAGCAGCGTTCACCCAAGATGCAAGTCATCAAGCATTCCCTTCTTGACATCTGTTCTTAGAGCATTCATTTATGTGTGTGCTTGATAAAGATGAGAAAACATGTCTATTTAGGTACATTATATAGTTTTTCAGAAAACTTTTTTTTGTAAATGACAAATGTTAACTTTCCAGTATGAGTTCAGACATGAGAAAAATTAAAGCAAAAGACATCTATATCCTATGGAAAACAGCTATCCAAATAAATTAACAAATTTTCACAACCCCCACCCCAAAACAACTTAGACTGAAATCACTGCCATTCTGAAGTCTGTAGAAAGATGCATGCTTAAAAAAAAAAAAATCACAGAATCTCAGTATATGCTTAACCAGAACATAAGTTTAATAAGATGGTAAACACCTTAAACTAGATGCAGTAACTAATCAGTACTGGAAGAATATAAGCACAGAAAGCTTCTGGGCATGGTTGGGAGAAGCTCCTATTCTAGCCAGTTGTCTGTCTAAGGACTGCATCAAGTTTTCACATGGATCAAGAGAAAGATACATTTGCCATGTGTTGGCTAGGAGAAGACAGCAGCAGCCAGTAAATAATCCACCCAGCCTCCATTCTCTTATGAAAAGGAAACAAGGAGCCTGTCCTATTCTGTAGTTCAGGGGAGCTCAAGAAGCAGACTAAGGACACTGGTGGAAAGCCGCCACAGATAAGAAAAACGCTTAAGAGCAAATGAAAAACCTCTACTCGTGGAAAGATGTGCGTGCGCACTCTGAAACCAACCTGTAGGCTCAATGTGCAATTCAAGACTGAGATTTAATCAGATACTAAAGAACTCATCTTTTGCATGCTACCTCCAGACTAATAAGCCTCTAATAGCAACAGTAAATTTCAGCCAACAGGCACAAGACACAAACCATCTCTGCCAGGGAGCTAGAAGACACAAACAATGAAACCTAGAAAGAAACTTTAAACACTTAGAGAGATTAACATAAGGCCAATAACAAAGCCCATTTACCTCAGTGTCTGCCACTATACACAACACAAATTCTTCCATAAATACTTTCAGGAATACCAAAATAAATTTTAAAAATTGCAAATAAAATAATCATTAGAAACATCTCAGATGGAGCTGGATAGATTGTTCATTGGTTAGGAGCACTTCTGCTCTCCCAGAGGACAGAGGGCCTAGGTTCAATTCCCAGACCATATAAAAGCTCACAACCATCAGTAACACACACGGTGTACAAATATATACAAAGGCACAAACTTTATTTTATGTGTATTATATTAATACACATAAAAATATATCCAAATTTAAAACAAAACATCTCAGATGTTGTAACAGGCCCTTAGAATCAGTATTGTTAGTACAGTAGTCTCTAGTAGAAAAGACATACCACTTCAGTAAAGAGATGGAATTCAAATAATGAACAAAATGAAAATGCTAAAATTCAAAAGCACAGAAGACCTAAGAAATGACACTGGCAGGGTCATCAGAAGAAAGAACTAATAAATAGAAGGCAAGGAACAAAAACCAAACAAATTGAAACAGAACAAAATAGCCCAAGACTAGAGGAGTGCAATAAAGTCATCATATTTGTACTGTTATTTTGAAGGAAGAGAAAGAATGGGTCAGAAAGTTGACACAATCATGCCTAAAAGCTTTCAAAATTTGTGACAAAAATAAAATAACACAAATGAGCTGGAGAGATGGCTTAGTGGTTAAGAGCACTGTCTGCTCTTCCAGATGTCCCAAGATCAATCCCCAGCAACCACTTGGTGACTCATAACCATCTATGATGTGATCTGATGCCCTCTTCTGGCATGCAGGTATATATTCAGATAGAGCACTCATACATAAAATAAATAAATAAATCTTCTATACAAAATGAAACAACAGAGTCCAAATGCTCAAAGACATCTCACGGGATAAATAAAATCACAAATGAAACCACCACATACACAAGTACATATTAGATGTATAAAATCATCATGACAAAAGAAAAAGAAATACGTTAACCTTACCAAGAGAACACAGAGAAACACATCATAGCAGACTTCTAATCAAAACCATGCCAAAAAAGAATTGAGTAGCATCTTTACATTCTTAACGAAAATCACTGTCAACCCACAATTCTATTGAAAATATCCTTTGAAAGAGAAGAAAAAAATCGAGACTTTCTCATACAATAACAGGGAATAAATTGCCAGGTGTTGCACAAGACAAGTTAAAGAAAATCCTCAAGCAGAAATATAAGATTAAATCAAAACTTAAAACTGAGACAAATGACACATGTGTGTAATTAACTGCAAGTTCTCAGGAGGCTGAGGCAAGAGGGTTGCTTGAACCTGGGAGTCACAGGTCAGCCAGGACAACATGGCTATACCACCACCACAAGAAAGCAACAAACAAACAACAAAAACATAACTGCACACATGACTGTATACATCTCAGAAACTGAAAACTGCACTAATATTTCTTCTGCCTCCTTTTCTTCTCCATGATGATTATAACCTATATAAATAAGGGCAAAATGTCTTGGGCTTGGGAGACAATTCAGTGAGTAGAACACTTAGAGTAAAAGCAGGAGGCCCTGAGTCAAATTCCCCAGAACCAATATAAAGCCAGGCATAGCAGCACACATCTGCAATCCCAATGCTCCTACGGCAAAAGTGGGGTAGAGGCAGAAGAACCCCCAGAAACTGACAGCCAGCATGCCTGGCACATGTTACACAGTGCAGCAGTGAGGACAAAGCAACCTGTCTCAAACAAACTGGAAGGTAAGGACCAACAGGAAAATGTACATACGTGCGTGTATACACATGCAAGCACGCGCACACACACATGCGCACGAAATCTCTAGTAACAATGACACAAGGAGTGGAAGAGGAGACCTGGGGTTACAGGCTTATGAATTCCCTTAGCTATATGTGAAATATTAAAAGAAATGTTACCAAAAAACCTATGGAAATTACTAAAAAGACTTTCAAAGAATAATATGAAATAGATTCATTTTTTTTTTTGGAATGATCCAAGGACAGAAGAAAACAACATATGCATGACACAGAAATTAGCTAGCAAGATAATAGATCAAATAAATCAATAATCACATTAAAACAGTAATCATTTATACACACCAGTTAAATAAGATCAGACAAGATTTAAAAAGCAAGAAGCAACTATCTTTAGTCTACACAATAATAACACTATTAAAATATTTTCCAAGACACTTACAGGCAACTTCTTCCCATTAAACATGACCTTGACCCCTTTACATGAACCAGCTAAATCATATGCTCTTCTGGTCATGAGGGCCACTATGTCCTTGTCAAGTTTTTCCATCTTAAACTTGGATAGATCTGGCTGGAATGTTATGCATGTATAATCTTCACCATCAAAATGTTTTATTTTGGCTTCAGAAGTCTTCATCATATTATTCATCCACGTCTTTAAAAGAAAATATACACAAGTATTTCTTTAATGTTTCTAACTTTCGTAACACAAAGAATCAGCTCCCAAAAAATATTCATTTATCACAATATTTTTATTTTCCAACCTCACAACAAAACACCTTGAAATTGATTAATATTAAAGTAAAAAATTATAAATATTATAATTACATGAGGCTGGTAATAGAAATAAGCTACACAGCTTTTATACAAAGACAGTGATGCAATTTTCACATTTAACATGCCCACGGATTTTTATAAAAATAAACAGATATGTTTATCTGATAAAATTATTTTAGCATTATGTAAAATTCAGACTACTTTCTAAAGGCCTGCCAACATTTCTTACACATGAACCTGATGAGTCAGGGAGGAATTTTTCCAGCATGCTTAAGTGGTTGCATCTGCTAAATAAAGCACACTGCCTTAAAAGAATGATAAAGAGGCTATATAAAATTTCTTAGACATTCTAGCTTCTCTTTGGCAACTTGATTAATACTTTTAATCAAACAAAAAAGGTTATACTTTAACTTCTATTATCTAAGCAAAACAATAAAACATTTTTAAAGAAATAAAAAAATGAACATTTTTTTCATACCTGCTTAAAACTATGTTTGTATTCTTTGCAAGCCGTTTCTACTGTAAACTTTGTACTAAAAATATTACAAAGTTTTGCACCATAACCATTACGGCCTCCTGTAAAACAAGTTAAATATGAAAATTTTAGTTTAGAGTTATTTTTATGGAAGTTTATTTTACCTATCCTAGAGCAAGTCTGACATAAAACAGTTCTATTTGTTGTATCAATTTCTCAAGTACTGGCTGAATAGTCCTATGTTTAACATTTTTATATTAAAAAATATTAGAATTTAGTAATACAATATAGATACTACATAACATACAATATAGTATCATTAAAGCATCTATAATTACTTTCATGATTTAAGAAAAATGAGCCTAGTATCTTAAAACACAGTAAGTCCATGTGAGTACAAAATCTAAATTTTCTAACAAAATCACCTCATTTACATTGAGGCAAAATATTTTTCCAAAGTTCCTTGTATATAAAGTCCTTTTTTCTCTCTTGCCCATTTAAGGAAAAGAGTTAAACTCTTTTATTATAGAACGCTCGGTAGCAGGAGCGTCAGAGATGGCTCAGTCGTTAAGAGCATTCAGGTTCCATTCCCAGCACTCCTACAGAAGCTCACAATCATCTGAAATTACAGTTCCAGGACAACTGAAAAGCGCTTCTGGCCTCTACAGGAACCTGGCACACATGGTACACAAACATACATGTAGGCAAAATACCCATACATATAGAATAAAATAATAAAAATTTGAATAATATGTGTGTATATAACAGTCAGGTACCATAGGATTATTATCTAAATCAAAACCCAAACTGTCAGTTAGGCTAGAATTTCAGCATTTTTTTTTAATTCCAGCAATTTTATTGTAAAGTCTGTATATTATCCAACTTTTAACATGATACTACTAATACTATATAAAAAAAAACAGATAGTAGATTTTTTTTTAAATATTAATTTTAGAGGATTTTCTCACAAACTTTACATGAGATGTTTTAAGAAATGGGAACTTACTAATTACATGTTAAGAAAAGTGATACTTATCAATCAAAATTCCATTCAGACTTTACCTGTCACTTTTTTCTCATCATCATCATAATTACTTGATGTTAAAAGCTGTCCAAAAATTAAAGCAGGAACATAAACCTTCTCTACTTTGTGTTCTACTACTGGAATGCCTTTTCCATTATTCCAAATGCTTATAATATTAGATTCACTGTAAATACATAAGCAAAATTTAAAGCTCAAAATTAAATGTGTTAATTTACAAAAAATATATTGAACAATAAATTTAACTTGAATGGTTACAACAAGATGTAAGTCAGTGTCAACTGGAAAATAACGGCATAGCTTGATAAAAATACATATTTCACTATTAGGGACAAAGCTCATGTTAGGATCAGTAAGATCTGCAAGATATGACCACAACATTTCTTAGAATAAACCTTTCTCCATCTCCAAGGTAAGAGTAAGAAGGAGGCACAGTTTTAAAAGAAGCCATTAGGCATGATTCTCTCTGCTGCATTTTGGTAGAGCAAACATAGCCAGTGACTATTGCCATTTTAATTTCCAAACTATCTGTTAGAGCTATATAGTAGACACAAAAAAGGCACAAGCAGTCTAAAATGTATCCCATTCTCAACTTAAATTTTGTATGTTGTAAATCACTGTCATAAATTAACTTTAAAGGTTTTTAAAATACAATTATTTCCTATTCTGAATCTTTGAAATTTTCTATCATAAAACCATTACTTTCTACCATGAATGATACTGGACAGAAGCCACTAATTAGCAACAGACCCTTGATGGAGGCAGTAGCTTAGATTAAAAAAAAACTTCACCTACTATTTTGCTTTTAAAAGTGAGATGAACATTCAGTTGTATATGAGTAAGATTTTCAGAGACACAGATTCAAACCGAATACTAAAAATTGCCTTAAAATGCTAACTAGCCAAACATGTGGTCGGCACTCTAAAATACCCGGCAGTATTCAATTTACTAAGTTAGGTCATATAAAATGGAAAGAGCCAAATTCTAGACATGAAAAATAAATTTATCTCAGAATAAGCCCAGAATAGCACTAACATCCTGAATACTTTACATCCTGAAAAAAGAAAAATAAGAAAAGATGGATGAGTTCTTTTAACAACTAAAACCAACAGTATCAGAGAAAAATGGTCAAGCAAGTACTCTCTGAAGAAATGGGCACAAAGAACAGAAGAGAAATAGAACAACCAAGGCCGACGCAGCAGGAAGACAACAAAGCAGTAGAATCGTATATAACACATATTTGATCATAAATTGGGGATTACCTAAATAAAACAACTTAGCATAAAAGAAATTAAACTTGAAATATACTTACGGATCAATAGAAACCTTAATACAGGTCATGTTTTTGTCCCTCTGCTTGTTGTCAGCAGCATTAACTACAAGATGAAAAATGTCACAATGAGTAATAAAGCATACAGGGTCATACCAACTTAGGGACACAATTCTATGTACATCCCAACTTACTAGTAACATCTACAAGTGGTAACACTTGATCACCACTAACTTCAACTATAAAAAAAATTGTTTGCTAAATTAAACTAAGTTTTACTCAGTAATTCCAAATTATTATTATGTCACAGCAAACACACAAAAACATATGCATGTGCACACACACACAGACACACACACATAAGGCAGGGGTGTTTATTGACCTACAAATATAAAAAAGAACAAAAATGTCTAAATCTACTTAAAAGTGAAACATATATCTTAAAGATATATGAAACTTTATATCTTAAAGATATATGAAACTTTATATCTTAGTGACAAATAGTTACCTGTCTCAGTCTCCTTTAATAAACTAATGATTTTATATGCATATTAAACTAGTTTTTTTAACTGAAATCTTTTTTTAACTGAAGTCTTTAATGATTCAAAATTCTAAATCTTAAACTCATTATAAAAATACTTTTCTTTATATAATTAGTATCTCAAAAACTTAAAAAGAAAGATCCTCAGTTTCCAGATTAAAAGACCACGTAATAGGCCTAAAACAGTAGCGGCCAGAGCAGATGCAAAGGATAACCAGGTTTACTCCATCACTTTTCTGAAGGTCTTACAGGAAGAAGCTCAGAGATCGACAAAATCAGTCTAAGAAGCCTCAAACTATTGACTGTAATTGTATTAATCACAGATTGGGAAGGCAGCAGAGGCTACTAAACTCAGCTGCCCAGCAGAAACACCTAATCAGTGGGTGAGAAAACTACATTTACATGTCCAACCTCCAACTCACACAATCTTCCAAGATAAGGCCTTGCAGTTTCCCTATGTAACATGCTTCCGAAATAACCACGATGCTAATAAAACCCAGATGAGGGCACACATGACAGTACAGGCTCTCTATGGAATATAAATGCAACACACTAACTTCACACATGGAAACATCAGGAAAACACTAGAAAGCAAAGAAATACAAAACCATTACAGCTGCATATCATTTTTCTGAAGAACAAATTTAACATACATATTTATTATTTATTAATATTATTTATATTAATGTTAATTTTTAAATATCATACACTATTGGTATTTTATATATTTGCACATGTGTCAAATAAAAACCAGCAAGATACTTTATAAAATTATACTACAAGACTTGCAGTACATGGACAATACACTGACAGAAATACTTGCCTTACATCCTAAATAAGTACTTACCTAAAATTTCATCAAAAATCTTGTATAAGCCTGGAACAAAGGTAACCTCTCTGCAGTTCATCCCCACATCTTCATCATACACCCACATTAACTGTGTTAAGAGAATGATTCAAAAACAGTTTTACAACATAAATTCCTAGCTCCAATTTTACATAGCATAAATCCCCATTCTCAACAAGTTATGTTGATACACATCTGTAATCTCAACTCTCAGAGAAAGCTGAGGAAAGAGAATTGCCACAATTTGAGGTTCATCTGGGCTACAAGTAAATCAATGTTAGTCAGAACTACAAAGTAAAACCCAATCTCAAAAAGACAAATAAATAAAACAAATACAAACAAAAAACCAAAAATCAATATTGTCAGTTACTCTATTTAAAACAGGCATTCAAAGTAAAGCTGAAGTCAAGTTCAGTAGTCTCACAATGAACTTAAATAACTAAAATTGGAAAATTGTTCAAGTCACATTGCTTGAATCATATTCACACATAAGGTCAGCTTTAATGTAAGTCTGTAAATCAATAATAGTTTGTGCTGAGCCACATATAAGGCCTCGGGCTCAGTCTCTAGTGTCCAATAAAAACACCTCTGACTTCAGTTTCTCTTTCCACTTCAGAAAGCAGAGGTTAGGAGTCCTAATTCTAACCATTCTACAGCAGATGGGGACTCCAAATCAAATTCCTAAAACCTAGGAATTTCTGTTTTCTGTCAAGAATTATGTATCACTAGAAATAATACCTACATAATATTTAAAATTATGAAAAACATCTATTTACTTTCTACTTTCACTCCATAATTTAAGTTTATTCTAAAGAAAAAAATAGTGGAGTAAAACAATAAAAGCCTGACTTAGGACTTCCCAAAATTGTTAAATCAAGCAGGGAAATATATGTAAGCCAAAGCCACAGTAAACATAAATAAATCAGTTCTAGAAGACAGCACTGTTAAAGTAAACCACTGCACACACTATGCCGAACTTTTACCAATTCTTATGCCACCATTTTATTCTACACTTCTGTATTCTGATGTCCTTATCGCCATAAGTAATGAACACATTTCCATTTCTCCTAGGTCTCTCTCAGGGTTCATTTTATTTTGTTTTGTTTTTCTTTTGGTATGAGTTTCAGGCCCAGAGCCCTGAGCATTGTGAGCTATATCCTTAGTTCCTCTGTCCTTCTTAATCATGATCATAAACAGACACGAAGTCACAGACTTACAAACTGCATAACCATACTTTATTAAAATATTTTTTAAAAAGATATGCATATCCTCTAATCTCAATCAATTTTAGCAGGTAATTACCTGTGTCAACGGTTCTACTGATCCAATGTATGTATCAGGACGAAGGAGAATATGCTCCAGTTGGGTCTTCTTCTGGTACACTCTCTCCACAGACAACTTCTTAGAAGAGTCATTTTTGTTTGCTGTTTCCAACTCTTCCTTTTTTGCAGCATTGTTCTGATAAAAAAAAAAATTAACCAAAAAATTTAATTTAAATATCCTAAACCAAGGGGCAAACAAAAATGTGTATGGACACATGACATGGAATTCATCTTTCAGTTTCACTAATGTTACCTACTACTTAGACAGCCTTACACTAATCAGAATTAGTAGAGCAGGCCCCACCTCTCTAAGATACCAAGGTAATGTTTTGTGTTCCTCAAGATTTCCCAAAGGACTCACGTTGCAGTCAGGTTACAGAATCAGAATAAAAACTGAATGGCTCTGAGGGTCACACAAAACAGTTGATGTAGTTAATAAATACACTATGGCCAAGATTATCATGGTTATAAAGTCCTCAGGTTGCTCATCTAAGTCGATCATGCCAGTTTCAGTTCAGGATGAGCCAATACTAAAGCATCTATAGAGTCATTCCTCTGCCAGTTCCAAGGATATAGAGTTAAGTAATGGTAATGGTAACTATTTCTACAACATCTGAGAACCAAATCAAACTTCTAAGTCTAAAGACTCCCCCTCTTCTTCACAGCAACAGAGCATTTCCTTCTAGATTCCCCAATGCTGACTAATGCGGTATCTTATTAATAAAGGAAATTAAGATGGCCTATTTTCAGTTTCTTAACATAAACATAATACCATGTTTTAAATTATATCTTTAAAATGTCATTATATATGTTGCAAAATAAAAATCTAAGCCTTTTGAGTAATCTAAACAAAAATATCAAAATAAGAATTGTAACAGAAAAACCTTAGGGAATTCAAATATTAACTGTAATTTCTCAGTTACAGGTCATGAATTTTATATATATTAAAGGCACTTAATAACGTTTCAAATACTATTTTTACTGATTTTTGCTATAGTAATATTTTCTTTCATTTATACACTTATCTATTAATAGTTCTAAGTCGCTTAAAAATAGCTTTGTACAAAAGAAATAATTCCATAAGGTTTTCATATTCTATGTCTGTCAAGAGTTTGATGATAAACTAAATGGACAGAAAGAAGAACTATATTTTCAAAGTACCAGTTCTCAAATTACTAATAATATTCTCTGCTATTACAATGTTTATAGAAATAAACTACTTTTAAAATGGGCACTGTGATGAGATTGTCAATTTGATGGGATATAGAATAACCTAGAAGACAAAACTTGTGGATGTATCTGTGAGGATGTTTCAAGAACAGTTTAACAAAAATGGAAAAAAAGCTACTCTGACTGTGAGCAGCTTATGTGAAATAAATAGAATAGGAGAAAGCAAGGAGATCAGCAGCACTCCTATGCTTCCTGAATGCACATGTCATATGATCAGTTCACAGTACACCCTGGTCCCACAGTTAGAGCCACTCTCACGCCTTACCCTCCCCTCTGAACTGCCCAGAGTCCTGGCTTTTTTTTTTTTTTTTTTTGCCCTTTTTTGTTTTCCCAACTGTGAACATTCTCATGCAGCTGCAGCTACCATTTTCAGGGTCCATTGTTTTACAACATAAAACAAATTGTTGTAATCAACTGAACTGGACTCTCCAACTCTAAACTCTGCTCTCTTCAAGTTTTTTTTTTTCAGGTATTTTATCACAGCAAAGAGAGAATTAATAACCTATACAGGTTCCCAGAATAGTTAGCACAAAGATCATAATCACTAAAATTATTCTCTAATTACTTTAAAATGTGAGACATACCAATTCAAAGGAAGGTAATTTTCTATCAATAACTTAGAAAGGTGTCTCAAAGTATGTGATTATTGGCATAAAGGTTGCAAACCTATAGCAAGTGCATAAGAAAAAAGCTTTCCCATCCAGTTTATAACTCTAAAACAAACATCAAAATAAAAATATTTTCAAGATTAACTCAACCTAACTGAACTTAGTGTCTGCCTAACGTAGATTTCAAAATTTGCTAAACTGCATTGGCCTCTGGAGATGGACATCAGGGATAAAGCCCCTCGCAAAACATTTTCAACAATTTGACCACATCCCTGCACCTTCTTAACAAATGGTTACCACCTCCCCCTCTCCTTCTACCTACTCCCAAATGGCTATAAGAGAAAAAGAGAAGGTGAGAATCTACCCTATCAAATTCAAAGAACGAAACCTTAAAAATCAGAACACATAGTGTAATGTCAACAAGATTGAAGTTTAGGAAACTCCAAACCCCCTTCACCACTGAAACACAGACTAAACTGTAATATATGAACGATTCATCCTTGTTTGTAAGAAATCCAGAAACTGCTTAAGGGGTCCTGTCTCTTGGGTGAAAAACACAAAACCTCATCCAAGCCCAGGACCCTTTTCAGCAAGGCAGAACTGGGAGGAAATGCAGCTTCTTTCCCTGAGTGAACCTCCAAAGGAAAAGAAGTGCTATCACGGGGACTGTCTGCTGTCTTTCTTGAATTTAAGCAAGCTCTGGCAACAACAGTAGCTAAACTGAGAACAAAGGAAATCAAAATGATTTGGTCCAGCACCCAGAGTCTGTAGTTCTAGGGATAGACATTAGGTGGAGCTCTAGTACCAAGACTTATTACAGGGTGAGTGAGAGGACACAGTAGGGCAGAGGAGTTGCCCAGACTGTTCCCTAAAAAAAAGACAAAGCTCTTCAGTGAAAAAGCCCAGAGATGCTACACCCCTGGAAAAAGTTTGCAAAGTCTCCTGACTCTCTAAATGGACTAACTAGCTGGAGAAAGTACCCAGACTAGAGCCAGTTTGTTAAGAAGAGCTAACCCTGAGAGAAGCAACACAAATAAAGAAAAGGGGAAGCACGAAAAAACATTCCAAGGGATAAATTTAAATCTCCGTGGGCTGCCCTAAGGAAATGGGTGCTCCCATCAGTAATCCTAGCATTTGAGAAGTTAAGGCAGGAGGACTGCTATAAATAAAGTTCAGACTAGGCTAGAGAAGATCTTGCAGGGAGGGGAGAAGAGTGGAGGGAAAGGAGTGGAGGGGACAGGATGAAAGGGGACAGGAGAAGACAGGAGAGAAAGAGAAAAGATAAAAATAAGGGTAAAGAAAAAATAAAGGAGAAGGAGAAATGGAGATAGAAGGAAGCTCAGGGAACTGTCCAGATACACAACTGAACCAGAAAATCAGTAAAATAATGAACAAAATGAGATAATCAGATAATAAATAAAAAGACTCAAACATTATTGCTAAAACTAAAGAATAACTTAAAATATATAAAGACTCAACTTGGCCAACCACAAGAAAAAACAGTAACTATGAAGAAAGAAATTTCAAGGACAAACGAACCAACAAAGAAAGAATTAAGAAAAATTAACAGAATCTAACTCTCTTGTGGGCTATCATGAGTCAAACAGAATATGTTACAAAATGTCTCAAAGGAGAAGATAAAAATGGAAAGAACTTTCCAAATATGAGGAGAGAAATGAATGAATTTAACAAGCTCACAGTCAAGCAAACACAAACCTAAGGAACCTCTTCCTAAGATACATAATCAAACTGTCAAAGTCATGGATAAGCCATAGGCCCATCGAGGAGGCAATGAGTTCAATTTCCAATCTCATAGGAGAAAAACGTAACAAGAGAGAGCCCTGACAGCAATACAAGAAAACAATTCTCATATACTAAGCATTCTATTAGTTTACCAACAGTAACTCAACAGATACAGACTGAAACAGAAGTAGGATGATCCATTAAAACCTAGTAACCAAAATACCTGCCATAAGTGCTCTACAAACATTTTAAAGGTTAAAAATAACTCTTTAATCTTTAAGTTGTAAAGAAGAAAGTAAGCCAAAGCCAAGCAGAGTTACTGATGACAATCCATAAATATAGAACTTCCAATATTAATGAAGGACCATGCTTTAAAGTATGGAATAAATGTTTAAAAATAAAACTATAAAGGTTGTTTTAAATGTATGTGAAATAATATGCAACACTAAAACGAAAATATAATTTGTGCTATAATTTATTGACAGGTTTTAATTCTAAGTACTTTATATATCATCTTATTTTTGCTCTAGTCTGCCTTTGAGTAATTGCTGATAACCTAATAAAACTTTCTAGTTTAATAAGCTGTGGGAGGCAGAAGTATGTATACTACTTTTTTATATGCAATTGGTCAAGTTAAAATTAATTTAAAATTGAATGTTATCTCATTAAGCTGATCTATGTAATTACTGTGATTACCACAAAGAAAATATTGACAGAATATAAGTTGAGAAGGCAATGAAAGCATAACTCCACAAAAGAAGACAGCAAGGGAGAAAAAATAAAAGAGCTAGAAGCTATGAAGAAAACTCAACAGTATGTCCTTTCATATCAATGACTGCCTTAAATATTGATGGGCTTAATGTATCTTAAAATATATATTGATAATTTGATTTTTTTAATCCAACTACATGGTGCCCACAGAGATACACTTTTAGGTTTAAAAACATATGTGCTTCAGGAGAGATGATGGGGAAGCAGACTTCAAGCAAACAGGATCCAAAGAAAGTAGATACCACATTTACATTATACAAATAGACTAAGTTTAAACAAAAGCTGTGACAAAAGACAAAGACAATTTACCAAGAAGATATTGTTGTAAATAGATATATACTTAACACTAGAGTACAAAATAATAAAGCTAACATCCACAGAACTAAAGAGGGAGAAATAGCAATATAGTGATAATAAGAAACTCCTACATCCCACGTTCAACCATGGACAGCACAACCAGACCAAGAGTCAATGTGAAAACAAAGGACTTGAAGCATAAGACAAACCTAATAGTCATTTATATTAGACCCCACTCAAGAACAGCCGAATACACATTCTTCCCAAGTGCACATGAAGCATTCTCTGACACAAACCAGGTGTTAGCCCATAAAATAAGTCTCAACAAACTGAAGACTGAAGACATACATCCTCTCTGTCTATAATAGAATGAAACTTGAAATAAAAGGGAATCAGAAACTCCACAAATAGTGGAAATTAAACAATACACTTGTAAATTAAGAATCAAAGAAGAAATCACAAAATAACTTAGAAAGTATATGGGAATAAATAAAAGCAAAAAGGGCATCAGAACTTATAGGGTCAAGAAAAAGTGATACCACATTTAAATTTTTAAAATGAAGATGTTGAACCAATAGCATACATTAAGAAACTGCATAGAACTAATGTAAAATTAACAGACAGGAGTAAACGATATCCAGCTTCCTCAGCCTTACTGTCACCTTCCTTACAGAAGTTCCTTTGGCACGAGAATGAACTGGAAAAAGAGAATGCTTACTAAAAAAAATGTCATCAAATAAATACACACTATATACAATGAATGCACTGCCTAAAGCTCTAGAGAAGAAAGATCAGCCACAGGCCAAGTAACTAGTCATTTACAGTGTACCCATGATGGCTACAGGAGCAGAAACGAGGAATGCCAGTGGCTGGAGTGCTCCTACAAGTAGCTAGACTTTATGCTACTAATGACACTTTATCTAGGATTTCATTACCATCTACTCACCAAGACCACTTCCGAGAGACCTGCCTCATTTGTAACCAAAATGGTCCCTGTTCATTCTTCCTGGACCTGAGGCAATCTAAACTAGGTTTGTTCTCAGCTGCAGCCAAGTATAATATATGTACAATAAATCATGTCATTTTGATATCTCAGAGGAAAGATTTTTTTTTAAGTTCTTAAAGTCAATGAAAGCAAGAGTTGTGTGTGTGTGTGTGTGTGTGTGTGTGTGTGCGTGCGTTTAAGATCAACAAAATAAACAAAATGCTTTTTATGGTTTAAATGGGCAATATCTCACATAGGCTCATGTTTCAAACGACTGTTCTCAAGCTACTAGTATTATTTTGGGAGGATGTAGAACCTTGAGCAGGTGGGGACTAGCCTGCATAAACAGGTCAGTAGAAGCAGGCTACTGAAGGATACACTTACCATTGGTACTAACCTCAGCCCTGATATGATAATGATTCTGCCACACACTCTGTAAGCCTCCCTGCTACAAAAGACTGAAAGTTCTTAAAACCATGAACCAAAGTAAATCTCCTCCTTGAAGCCATTTCTGTCAGGTATTTTGGTCACAGCAATGCAAAAGTAACTCACTCTGAAACTGGAACCAAAGAAGCATAGTCACTGCTATGTTTAAATCTGAGCTTGGTTTAGTTTTTTTTAACTGACTTATGGGAACAAATTGCAAGAGGCTTGATATGTGAACTAGAGAAATCCCAAAAATGGAGAAATCCTAAGCAGAGTTTAATGGGTACTTCCAGTGGAAGCTCAAAAAGATCAGAATAATAACTGAAAAGTAGAGAGTGAAGCCTGAAACCAAGGTTTCAGGTGCAAGCATTGACTCTATTGGAAATTATAATCATTCCTGTTACAACTGGCAACAAATTTCTACATATTTTGCAACATCCTAACATTGTGGATGTTCTGCTCCCTCAAGAGTGCCCATATTCAGGTGCAGTCAGGTAAGGCTAGAGCCTGTGATTGGTCAGTGGAAGGGAAGGCAGAGCTGAAAGTTTTAGAGAGGGGACAGAGAGGAGAGAGATGGAGACAAGGAGGCAAGATGGAACCTATAGACGAAGATGAACCAGATCTAAGTGGCCTAAAGAGCCACAGGTAGCTATGGATAGCAGAGAAGGACAATTGAGTGATATAGTGTACATTTGCCCCATCTAGGTGTGTAGCTTGTATTTATACAGTTGAGTTTTGAGTTCTTTGTGTGGGCATTTTGGGGGTTGAAGATTTACTGTTATAAATCTGACTGATAAATTACAAGCCTCTGGAGTTTTCATTTACTGTGTTATGGGAATTTGTGACAGCTAGCCACAGGGGGCAGATGGCTAGGGAAATTTGAGGGGGTTCAGTGGTAGGCTAACCTCAGGAACCTGGAAAGACCTCGGCTTGCAACTCCCAATAGGGGAGGGGAGACTGAGCAACCAGTATCAAGGATTGTTTTGTTGTTGTTGTTGTTTTGGGGTTTTTGTTGTTGTTGTTAATTACACACTACATCCTGGAAATCTGAAGGAGGCTGAATTTAATGAACTAATTAATTTAGCAGAGTAATTTTCAAAAAGCCAGAAATATTTGGGATGTAGCATGGTTGTTGCTAGCAAATTAATATTAGCCAGCCTTGCAGAGCAGGAAAAAAAATTTGATTTGGCCAGAAAATAAGCATTGGCAAGACCAGGAGCTCATAACAGTTAAAAAGAGAGATTAGAACTGTTCAAATGAAGCTAAGCAATTTACACACTAGGACAATAACAATTGTCCATAAAACTCCACCCACCACAGGCTACAGAGTACTGTGCTTACTTGGGGGCCCTCTAGGCAGTGTGTTCCAGGCTTAGCTGTCCAGGAACTCAAAGGCCACTGCAGTTGTAGTCCAAAAGGGCCAGGCTACATCTAAAACTATGATTCAGTTTTTACAAATATTCAGAATGTAGGAACTACAGAATCATAGACTATTTTCATCAAGAATTTGAGAAACACGTATGAAACCAGCAAAGTCTGACAGAAGGTAACCTATAAGAGAACCTTCAAACTATGAGAATAATGCTTCACTTGAAATGGAGACCCCAAGAAAAGTAGGCACTAAGTAGACCCAGATCAAGAGGGCACATATGGGTTTCAAATGGCTAGGACATAAGGGTGGGTCTATTCAAGTTCGTTGAAGCTCACACCATGCAAATACATGTCTTTGGTGCTGCATGTGGGGCCAGAGGACTTAGTGTTTGTCCTGCTGAACAGTGCTCTGTGTTTGGCTTGGTCTTCCCTTGGTGCTCTTTTGTTCTTCAGTTTTGGAACAGTAATATCAACTGCATGCTATAGCATATTGATGTTTACCCTATTTTTATCTTATAAAGAGTCAAAAAGGGATTGGTTTGTGTCTGAGACACCTACACTTTTGAGCAATGTCAAGTTAGATTGAGTACACTTAGCACTGTTAGGTGGCCATAAGTATAAGAAAAACAGGGGGTTGCCATGATTTGAATCTGAAATGTCCCACACAGGCTCAATTTGGAATGCTTGGCAGTGTTACTTTGGAAGACAGTGGAAGTTTTATGTGATGAGGTCTAGCTAGAGAAAATTTGTCACTAAGGTTGAGTCTTTGAAAGCTACCTGGACCCAACTCCTACCACACTCAGCTTCCTGATCTACCATAATATGAACAGTCACCACTACACGCTTCTGTCACTACACCAAAATAAGTCTGTTTTCTCTATTTCCATCAGGCATCTCGGCACAGTAGCACAAAAGAGGCAAATATAGTTTAGCTAGAAAGTTCTTTTAAAAAAATGTAACTGAAATTGAAACAAAAGAGAGACATTATAACTTACAGAAAGTAGGTTTTCTAAGAGACAGCTAAAATTATATGCCAATTAGATAAACTAGAAGAAATTGATGAATTTCAAGATAAATAAATTTACCCTGCTTAATTATACAGAATGAAAGAAATCTAAACAAGAAGGGAAAGATAACTAAACAGTTAAGAATGTGTGCTATGGAGAACATGCTCCACCAAATCAACTAAGTAGGGCACATATGGGCTCACAGAGACTGAAACAACAAGCACAGGGCCTGCGTGAGTCTGCACCAGATCCTCTGATACATGTAATAGCTTTTAGCTTGGTGTTTTGTGTGACTCCAAACAGCAGGAGAGGCTGTATCTCTGACTCTTTGGCCTGCTCTTGGAACTGACTCTCTTCCTCCTATTGGGTTGCCTTGTCCAGCCTGGACATGTGGACTTTTGACTTGTCTTATTGGATCTTGTTTTGTCCTATGTGTGTCTCGAAGGCCTGCTCTTTTCTAAAGAGAAAATGAAGGGAGACTGAATCTAAAAGAGAAGGAAGGTGGGGTGGGGTCAAGCTGGAGGGGAGGGGGGAATCTGGTAGATAAAAGGGGGGGTGAAAGAATATGTGCTACACTTAGAGGGCCCCAAGTTGAGATTCCATGTCAAGTGGTTCACAACTACAGAAACTCCAGCTCCAACAGATCTAACATCTCCTCTTCTAGCCTCTACAGCAGCAATTCTCAATCTGTGGCCCATGACCTCTTTGAGGGCCGAGTGACTTTTTCACAGGGGACCCATATCCTATGTAACAGATATTTTCATTAAGATTCAAAATAGCGGCAAAATTACAGCTACAAATTAGCAACAAAAATAATTTTATGATTTGGGGGGGTGGGGTCACCACAACATGAGAAACTGTATTAAAGAGTCTCAGCATTAAGAAGATTGAGAACCATTGCTCTCTCTACAGACAGCCATATACATGTGGTAGATATTTACTTAGAGACATACATGTAAATGAAACAAAAATAATAAATCTTAAGAAAAAAATTCTTATCACCATAGATTTTATATAAAATTAAGAGACCTGAGTATTTTTAAATTGTTTAATGGCTTATCAAACTACAGTATTAAACTGAGCATAGTATTATATACTTGGAATTCCCAGCACTTGAGAAGCAGAAGCAGGAGAACTGCCACAAAGTTGAGGCCAGCTAGGATACAAAGCGAGTTCCAACTAGATGGTTTAATAGTTAAGAAAATTGCTGTTCTTAAAAAGAACCTAGGTTCAGTTCCTGGCACCCATAGCAAAACCACTTGTAAATCTAGTCCCAGAAGGTTTAATACCCTCTCTTAGTCTCCCAGACACTACACTCACGTGTGTATGTAAAGCCACAGATACATTCACATAAAATATAAATAACTACAATGTCTATTGAGCAAAGTTACAAAAAATAGAGTCCAGTTTTTAGAAAAATTATATAAATATATACATGCACAGCAGTTAATATGAATGAATATATATCCTACAGAATGTCAATAAAACTTTGTATAGAAAATATAAATGTGGGTCATTTTATTTTTACTTTTGATACATTTTCTAATTTTCTATAATGAATTCACAAAGGGGTGTTTAAAGCTTATTAATTCATGCATGTAAAGATATAAGTAAACTAGAATAAAACTGAATGTTTGACTAAAAGCACTGTTTATACTTAGCTGTTACTTTTGCCGTCCAAACTTTCTCATTACTGTATGGATAAAAGTAAAACCAAAATACACAAATAACACTGGCAGCCTTAGCAAAGTAGAAAGCAGAAATTAGATTTCAGTCAAATTGTCTTTTATGTTCCTATTCTCAGCAAATGTTTGAGCATTTATCTACCAGCTTACTAACCCCAACATAAAAGGTTCTCACAAAACATCGACAAGCTTTTCTAGCAGAAATATGCAAGAAAGGTCTCATTCAGTTCATGGATATTAGCAGAACTTAACTCTAAAGATTACTCTGGTCAGGCCACTGAAAATCAAAATCTGGAGGTATGGGGAGAGAAAGAAATTGTCCCTTAGTTAATTAATGAGATGACTTTATGCCCAGGAAAAGTTGAAAGTACAAACGCCCCTGGCTGTACTGAAAACAGGTACAGGAGAAACAAGAAAGACTTCTGCCCTGGTTATCAACAATACCTCTATCTCTAAAAGAAGATATTGTTCCAATAGCTTAGCCCATTTTAACAGTGTTGCTGAAGGCATTAGGAACACAGGAAATTTGTTTCAACTAGCACAAACTGTAAACTCCTATCTACACATTTTCTTCAGAAATATCCTCCCAAACCAAGCTTTCCCTAAGATAAAAAGCATTCAGACACTTGTCACGGGGTTAGAGATATGTGTATCTGACACTTGCTGTGCACCAGCATGATGGGAGGTATCTGGAATATTCTAATACTTACTTAACATAAGAGCTACACCAAGTAGATGCTGCCATTATGATTTCCTAGTGCATGTGGAATGAGGTCTGAAGAAAACTAACATTTAACAAAGCCAAATTATGAAACTATGTGATCTTAGTTCACAGTCCATATTTTTCTATCATGCTATGATACTAGCTAGGAACATACACTCTGAAAAGGAGATAAAATCCTTACTTTTTTATGTCAAAGTAAAAAGATCATTGGACAGAAAGAGACAGGCTTATCTCATACTCTCTGTTCTATTAGGGTACAAAAGAAGTTGTTTTGCTTTGAATGTATTAGAGGAAGGCTGTGGTAAAAAAGGAAGGGTAAGACCTAACCCAATTCACAGCCCACAACTGTCTTTGCCACATGCCCTAAGAGCACCTGATCTATTTTCTACATCCTGTTTCCCTCTTGACAACTAGGAAAAATAAAAGCTTTTGTTTAAAACAGGGATCCTATTTGTAGTGAGGTTTTACAAAGATACATGAAAGGCTTGCTTTTAAAAGTATACTTAGAATGGAACTCTCACCATATAAGTGTTTAACAGACCTGAGACTACAGGTGACCAAGCATACTTCTATTCAGTTTACAAAAAGTACTTCTAAATACTGTGACATTAGCTTTACTGGAGAATTTAGTGCTATCTGCAAGTGCTTAATGATAGCCTCAAGAAGGTAGTATTTGAATACCCAGTTCATCAACAATAACTGAGGGTGGAATATATATCCAGACTTTTGCTAAACATTACAAAATATATAAAAAAGGAAAACGTGGTCTCTGAATTGATAAGTTTATGTTATTGTTCAGACAAATTATCATACATAAACATTCCCTAAAAGGGCATATGTTTTATGATAGAGTAACAAGTTTGATTTAAAAAGAGCATAAACTAAAAATATAAATAAAAAGAGCATAATATGAAAAATAAGTTTGGTGAGACTCTTAAGGTAGCCTTAAAGAGCACTTAAGATTTAGACTGCTGGGGTTAGAAATGGCTCAGTGGTTAAGAGCACACTGCCTGTTCTTCCAGAGGTCCTGAGTTCAATTCCCAGCAGCCATATGGTAGCTCATAACCATCTATAATAATATCCGATGCCCTCTTCTGGCACACATATGTACATGCAGACAGAGCACTCATATACCTTGAATGAATGAATGAATGAATGAATGAATGAATAGATTTAGACTGTTAACCGGGTGATAGTGGTCTCTTTTGATCCGAAGAGGCAGGTGGATCTCTGTCTGATCTACAGAGCTAGTTCTAAGACAGCTAAGACTACACAAACAAACAAACAAACAAACAAACAAACAAACCAGTATAAATACTGCTAGCAAGAGGAAAGAGGCATTCCTGATGAATTGTAAAGAAAACAGTAAGAGCTCATGAAGTATGGGAACTATAGGAAACTAATCTCAATGGAGAGGACACACAGATTATGAACATAGACTTAAAGGCCCACTAAACTCAAGTTCTTAAAACAAAATTTTAAACTGTTTAAATATAGTGACTTTTTAAAAAAAATTACTAATATCCATAATACAGGCCAACAAGATAGCCCAGTAGTTAAAAGCACTTCCCCATCAAGGCAGAAGGAAAGAACCCATGCCCAAAGGCTGACCTCTGACTTCCACATATGCATTGTGGATTGTGCACATATACACATGCACAAACACATACAATCAATCAATCAATCAATAAATGCAATCATTTTTAAAGAAAAATGCAGACAGAAAACCACAACCAATCAAAGTGTAGAATTGTGATGCTCAATTGAAACTGATTCATCTATTAACACAACTCCTAAACCTAAGGCTCAGGAATCACTGTAAAAGAAAGGACAGAAAGACTGTTAGAATCAGAGAAACAGGAAGCTTACTGTGATATTATGTCTCCTAGGACTTTCAGAAGCTATCTCCATGAAGTCTTACCAACCAGACTGCCTAAGCATGACCTGAACAAGGCTGACATGAATAGACATGTTAGCTAACTGTGAAAAGGACAAGATCAAGAAGTTTCCACCCCAGACAAAGACAGCTCAAGAGTGCTGAGGATGGTGGAAATAATCTTCCCAAGGGAAAAGAACACCAACCAGATATCCAATACCAACAGCCCCAGAAACATATATACACAAGTAGCATTATATGGATTGAGCAGGTTGTATTTAAATATTTAGGAACACACATACACACACATATATATGTAACAACAATTAAAGAAAAAAGACTATGGATTTGAAATAGAGCAAGGGGTAGTATATGGGAAAGTTTGGCAGGAGAAAAAGGAAAGGAGAAATAATGCAATTACAATCTCAACTATGTTTTAAATATATTTTAAAAAATATCCATGGCAGGGGCTGGAGAGATGGCTCAGCAGCTAAGAGCACTGACTGCTCTTCCAGAGATCCTGAGTTCAATTCCCATCAACCACATGGTGGCTCACAACCATCTGTAATGGAATTCAAGATGTCCTCTTCCATGTGTCTGAAGACAGCTACAGTGTGCTCACATAAAACAAATAAATCTTTAAAAAAAAAATCCATGGCAAAAAAAAATATATGTGATATATAATTATATATTTTTAAAGAAACTATAATGTTGTGAGTATATCTTTTAAGTACAAACAACTTTCACATATAAACATTATAGTATTTACAGATAAAGTATTATAATTCTAGATTTTACATTATTTCAAAGTAATGAAAAGAAAGGTAGGTGACCCTGAGATGAATTTTACTGAAGCCTGATAACAGATACAAAAGTATACTATTTCTGACTACCAGGTTTTTAGATACTTTGTCACTTTATATAACTTATTTTATTTTCTTTTTAAGTTAAAATAGAATTACATTGTTTCTTCCCTTTCTGTTCCCTCCTCCAACCTGTCCCATGTTCTCCCACTATATTACTTAATCTACCAATGTAGCATATTCATTTGAAAAAATATAAGCCATAAATTTATAGTCTAGTATTTTCTCAAACATTTGCTACAATTAAAAAATTAGCATCTTCTACTAACCAAGTTTTACAAGCTAAAAATTCAGGAAACTTGACTGCTTTAAATTCAGTGTATATTTAATTTTAAATGGTTATACCATATTTTTCTAATTATTAAAATTTCAGTTAGGATACTAAAAACCAAAATCAAATCAAATCAATCATTATAAGTAAAAAACGGTGTTAAGAACCCCTCTGTTGTGTTATTTCTGACAGTAAAAGGTATCACAAGACAGTATTGACACACACTGACTGAAAGTAGTACAGGAGTCCCTTGGCTAGCATAAGATAGGTGGATTAACTCAAGCTCTGTATACTATCCAAACAGGTGGCAACATGAGACTAGCTTCACTGTCAACACTGCCACTGCAGTAAGTCCCCAAACTCCCACAATGAAAATCTAAGCTTTCACCTAGCTAAATCATTTTATGTAAAATCAACAAAAAACCAATCATTCCCCAGTATAACTCACTTAAACTTTGCCAGTAACAAACATTAATTCAGCACCATGCTACATTCAAACTCTGAGTTCTCAATGGTCTGCTTAACAAAATAGTAACAGAAAGATTTAAGCTCCCTGAAAAAAAGTCTCACCTGCAATATGTATTGCAGACAGAATATGAACATGTGTCAAAGCCCACATCAAATCACCATCATCTTCCAGTAAAGAAAACTAGCCAGGCCCTGTGTGATGGTTCACATGTGTAATCTTAGCACTCATGAAGCTAAGGAAGGAGGATCACAAGTTCAAAGCCCATCTAGGTAGGTGAATGGGCATATACACACTCTCTCCTCTCTTATACACAAATGAACAAGAATTTAAAGCAACCTATAAGCTTTATTACAGACATAAAGATGCTCGAATTAAAGAACATAAAGCAAGCACAAACCTGAAAGAGGACTTCTAATGTGATTGTCTTTTCAATAACCTAATTCAACAAGATATATTTTATAAGATCAAATTTTATTTTACTGTATGTCCCACAATCTAGTTTACAATAAATTTAACCAATTTTAGTTTCAAACAGATTTTTTTCTAATTTCGAATGAAATTCAACAAGTTTTGCTCAATTTTGTATGTAAAGTTTTCCCATTGATCTTAAAAGGAAAGGTGCCCATTAAATTGTTTATAAAATTAATAACAGCAAATTAAAATACTACCATGAATTAAAAACAATCCAACTATGTCACAAAATGTTTGCTATGGTGAAAGAACTTGAGAGGTGGCTCAGCAGCACTAGCTCCTCTTGCAGATGACCTGGGTTCCCAAGGATCTGAGTGGCTGCAGTTCCAAGATATAGATGCCCTCTTCTGGCCTTCCTCGCCTAGGCACCAGGCACTCAAGTGTTGCACAGACATACAAGCAGGCAAAACACCCATACTTAGAAAATAATAATGTAAAAATATTTGCCAAAGGGGGAGGGGGAACTAGACTGATAGTTCAATGGTTAAGAGCACTCACTGCACTTCTAAAGGTCCTGAGTTCAATTCCCAGCACCCATTCGACAGCTCACAACTCTCTGATGTCTTCTTCTGGTGTTCAGAGTACATGCAGACAAAAGCACTCATATACATAAATAATTCTTAAAAAGAAAATATTTGCCATTGCAGAACCAAGTCACAGACAAGCTGCTCAGATGTCGGTGCTTCCACAGTTACCAGTTACTCTAGCATATGATCACACTCCATCTTCAGATGTTTAGTTTTAGTAACCGGTAAGGCACAGTAATTTCAATCATTCTTTCCATGGACACATATCCACTAACTTACTATCTAATCTAACTTTTCTTCTCCACGCTCGCCTACTACACTATACATATTTCTGGAGATTTGAAGATAAGAACCTGGCAAGTTACACTGTAGAGTATCTTGTCACGGCCCTGCAAATGGTTAAACTGTTTTCCTGCTGTTCATAAAAACATCCTTTTTATAAGGAACACTTGTCGATAGAAACTACTGCTACTCCGGACTCATCTAAATCTCAAGCAAACAAAGAAAACGAGGAACAAAAATGCCAACCGATATCAAGTTCCTTAGTGTGTTCAAAAGGCGGGGAATTGGGATCCTCTGGAAGGGGTGTGTTAAAGTGTAAATTTTCTGTCCTAGCTGCCGGCCTCATCTACTAAGTCCGGTGTTTTGTTTGGGAAATGACCCTGGTCTGAACTCAGTGCTGAGTAAGTGAAATGCTGGAGTTATTGATCTGTCGTGGGAACCCTGCTCCAACTGCTCCTGCTGCACTTGCTACTTCCACCTCCCACCGGGAACTGAGCTCCGCAATCCTCCAAGTTCAGGCTTAAGCACCCCCTCACCTCCTGGGGACACCCCTGGGCCCCCAAAGACGCACTCGGGAGGCTGACGTAAGTAAGCTCTTCTTTTAATCCGGCCGGCAGACGGACCAGCTGCGGTCTCTAACCTGCTGTCAAAGTCATCCCAAATACCCTCTGTGCGAAATGAGCCTTTTCTGGGGAGGCGCAACCCGCAGTGGCCATTCAAGCTCACGTTCTTTTGGGATAGGCCTCCGGAAGCTGTAGTATTTGGCATAAGTACAGGGCCCAGGTCCTGCACTATTTTCTGGCGCTGCGCTCATGGAGGGTTGGCCCGGAGGCACGCATTATGGCGGCCCCCCACGTCTCAGTGTGCACCCTGAAGTTTCAGGTGAGCATTCTTCGGCAGCCTGAGCCTCGGTAGAGGCGAAAAGCAGAGAGAAAAGGCACACGGGGCTAGGCCCAGTCTGCAGCCCGACAGGGCGCCCGCTGCGCCGCGCTCTCGGCCCCCGCCCGCATCGCCCGCGGCCCACGAACAATGCGCCCGCCCGCCCGCGCGCGCCGCACTCACCACCCAGGTCAGCGCCCCGTCAGCGCCCGCGAGGCTGGACTTGGCCATGGCAGCGCCTCCCGTGCAGGCCAGGGGCTGCTTGCGCTCTGGGGCCGCCGGGCCCGCCGCTCGCACTGACCGCTGCGCGCCGCACTCCTAGCCGCGCCCCATCGCGGGCTCGAGCCGCTGAGGAGGCCGCGCCGCCCGCCGCCTCAAACTCGAGCGCGGCGCCCGGGCCTAGAGTGCGGCCGAGGGCGAGGAAGGGCTGGCGGTGCGGCGCGACCTTCCGCGGCCCACGCGGGCGATCTGGACCGCGGACGAGGGACGAGGGTCGGAGCAGTCCGGCTAGGACCGGCGAGCCAAAGCCCTGACAGGAACAAGCCGCTGCTTCTCAAGCCACCGAAGCTGCAGAGTCCTCGCCGCGGTCGCCGCCGCCTCAAAGGCCGCCACTGCCTCAAAACCGCCCAAGCGGCGTCTGACCGGGTCCTCGGGAGCACAGGCCAAGAGGGACAATAAACAGAGCCTCCGCGGTGGCCTCCCTTTAGTCCGACATAACACCGCGCACACACACACACACACACACTCACACACACTCACACACACACACAGGCGCGCTTCGGGAGGGGGAGGGTGCGGTGGCCACCGACTGTCAGTCAGCCATGGGTCGTCCAATCACAGCCTTGTCACTACAGTCCTTCGACCAATCCCAAAATTTCAGACCCCTAGAGGGGCGGGACCCAAGGGAAAAACGTCATTGCGGGTAGCAACCGGGAGGCAGACTTGGGTTTTTTTGTTTGTATGTGAGAGTGAGTGTAAGACAGAGCGAGGCAGAGTGAATGGGGTTTCCGTCAGAAGGGAGAGCGGGCGGCTGTCATGGGTCATTCCGGGGCATCCAGAGGAGCCGGGAGTCCTGGGACGAGGGCTGTGTCCCGCAGACCTGCCAGGAAGCTAGGGAGAAGGGGGAGGGTGGGGGCAGGGAGGCAGGAAGCCTCAGGCGTCCCCAGGGACTGGGCCGGGAGTGAGCTAGAGAACTGCAGACGGGACTGTGCGCCGCTCGGAGCAGCCGGACCCCGCGCTCAGGCCCCATTTGCTGCTGCGCAGAGCATCCGCCAGAAGGTCTCCCTGTCCTTCATCTGCTCTCCCCCAAACAGGGCAAGCAGTCCATAGTGCCACCAGTTAGGGAACTTAGGTAAGAGTGCCCAGAGAACGTTCCTGGGAAGGAATGCGAACAGGTCAGGGCTCCCTTTCCGGGCTGCTGACCTTTCCTCCCAACAAAGCAGACAGGTCCCGGTCACTTCTCATCTTTCAAGAACTGCACCACCACCACTCCTAAGAGGGCACACATGGTTTTTTTGAACTTCCAGAGTCGTTTTCAGGTACACGTTAAGGTATAGACTTTTTTTCCTGTAGAAGCTTTCTAAGAATAAAATTTGCAGCACCAAAGCCTTTGGCAGATGGAAGAGCTCTTGACTTCGCCCAGCCTGTAAATGGAATTGCATTCAACAAGTTTCCTTGGGCATACTCCCCGCCATGTTCTGCCAGGCATGGCAATGGGTTTAAAGGGACAACAGCCTCAGATGTCAATCTTCTAAGAATGACTCACACACAGGAGGACACCAAAGTTCTTTATCCAGATAGAGCTAACAACTTTCTGTGAAAGTGTATCCATGAGTCTCTAAGTCAGCTGAGTACTTCCCTTAAGGGAAAACAAAAATGTCTGGGGTCACACCTCTCAACCGCAGCATTCTGAATCCAAGTGGGGAGCTCTGAAACATGGAAATAATTTAAATGTAGCTCTTAATTAGCTCTCTGGAGACCATGGAATTTCAGTTTATTTGAGGATTCTAAGAACACCAAAGTCTTTATTTTGAATCTGGTGTTATAGCTTATAAATCACTAGCCAGAATCTAAGCCGGGCTGGGTGCCTGACTATAGAGCACTATAGCCGTGTTACCAACTCTCCGAAGTCCAGCTTTGGGCCTTCTTACCTGGGGATTTTTACTCATTTATGTACTATGACTTTACATCCCTAAGTACCCAAATATTTCATGTTAGAAAACAGATGATTTTAAAGGTTGGGTATTTTAAAGATAAGTGTATGTATGCTCATGTAGAAGCCAAACTGTCTCTTTCTCTGATTTTGAGAGGTCTTGCTGCAGCTCAAGCTGACCTTGATCCTTTGTCTCAGCCTCCCAATCACTGGGATTCCATGAATAACCACCATACCCAGCTCTTGTCTCCTTTTTAAAACATCACTTTAAAAACTTTTAAGCTTCAGATTTTGAACCCAAAATCCAAATAGTTAATTAGTAAATTTCATGTCCTTGATCTGATGCACTATTAAACTCATTAGCTTTCTAAGTGTAAATAAACTTTCTAATGATTGAATGATTGTTACTAACCTAGGGACTGGAAAGATGGCTCAGAGGTTAAAGGACTTGTTCCTCCTCCAGAGGACCCTGGTTCAGTTGTAACTCCAGTTCAAAGGATCCAATGGCCTCTCTGGCTTTCTTGAATACAAGGCACACAAATGCTACACAGATATACATGCAGGCAAAACAGTCATATACATAATTAAAAAAATCAGTATACAATATTAAATGAGCAAATGAACATTTTAAAGCAGAAACTTGTGACAAATAGGTAAACTCAATTGCTGAAAGACTCTGTGTCTAGCAGGCATGTTTTATAATAAAACCAGTTGCTCAGAGTTTCCTTCGAGAATGAGGTTCAGTAACTGTATTATAAGCGGAGGTCCAGAGTCAGACCTGGGCAGGCTCTGGTTGTTGGTTCAGTGTCCATGAATCCCTGTGGGCCCAGGTTAGTTGATCCTCTAGGTTTTCTTGTGTTGTCCTTGGCCCCTCAGCCCCTATAATCCTGACTTTAGTTCTTCTTGTGGGACACCCAACAGTGCTGGTGGACAGGGTGTCTCTGACTTTTTTGCCTGCTTTTGGAATGATTTTCCTCCTACTGGATTGCCTCTTCCAGCTTAATATAAGGGGAGGTCCCTGGTCTTATGGGAACTTGATATACCGTGATTGGTTGATATCCCTGGAAGGGCTGCTCTTTTCTAAAGGGAAATGGAGGAGAAGTGTTTTGGGGGAAGAAGGGAAATGGAGGAGAAGGACTAGGAAGAGAGAAGGGAGAAGAAACTGTGGTCCAGGTGTAATACATGAGAGAATAAAAAAAGAAAAACCAAAAAGAAGCTTTCTTTCACTCCCGAAGCAAAAATGAAGTTCATTCTCTAACCCAGTAAAGATATAAAGCATTAAAGCTGAGTTCATTTGTAATTTGTTTTGCTAAATGTTAAAAATGGATTTTCTCATATTTTACATTTGAGAAATAAGTATATACATTTGCAAAGATATTTGTATTTTCATTGATATACTCTTATGTCATTTAAATTTCTATTTATAAAGTATTTTTTAAAAAGGAGTAATATCAAGTAATTTTAGTTTTCAGAGTATTGTAACAATAGCTGTTTCATTAAAAACTATATCAGGATTGGAGACTAGTAATAGATGGTGGTGGTGGTGGTGGTGGTGGTGGTGGTGGTGATGGTAGTGATGATGATGGTGGTGGTGGTGGTGATGGTGGTGGTGGTGGTGGTGGTGGTGGTAGTTGTGGTAATGATGAGCATAGTGCCATGTATATACTAAGAAAGTACACCTACCCTGAGCTAGTCCTAATCTTTTCTTTTTGTTTTGTTTCATTATTTTTACTTTTTACTTTGAGACAGTCTCCCTAAGTTTTCCAAGCTGACCTTGAACATTCTATCCTCCTACCTCAGATTCCCACAATAAATGGAGTTACAGCCCTGTGCTACCAAGTCTGGCTAGATTTGTTCTTTTGTTTTTTAACTACTATATACTCCTTGTATATGTATACCTACTACATTTAAATACAACTTAAATTCAGTAACAAGCATGGGTCATAATGAAAAACTTTAGAAATCAGATCATGTCCACAACTGTAATATATATATACACACACACACACACACACACACACACACACACAGCACACACAAACACACACACACACACACACACACACACACACACACACACACACACACACACACATATATATATATATATATATATATATATATATATATATATATATATATATTCTCATTAACAACCATGGAAGCTCAACTTCAGTTGTTGCTTTGGGTTTCTGCGTCCTTCGTTTGACAGTGTCTCACTGTGAAGCCAGCACAAGCTGGCCTTACATTTAGGATCCTCCTGTCCCAGCCTCAGTACCCAGACTGCTGGACTTTTAGGCATGCTCTGCTTACAGGCCAATTAAGTGCCTGCTGTGTTAAGTACTCTGAGTATGGAAACCTAAAGAGACAATGAAAACAGTTCCCAAATTGAGTTTATATAATTCTGTTATACAGTTTTGAAATGTGTTGTATAATTTTGAGCCAGTGTTTCAGGTCCAAAGGCAATTTTGTACTTGTTTATTTGCTGCTCAATAGCCTCTTAAAGTCACACCTATCACTAAACTTTATACACAGTAGTTAACTTAATCAATAAATAAATATGGAAAATGTCTATTGAAAACTAGTGCCATGAACTGTCATGTAGAAACCATGCATTGATCTGATATTGAGATTCAACCTAAGGCCAGATGTTTCAGTCAGTAAGCATTTAGAGCTATTATTGCTGCTCCAAACTCCAGGTTGTCCCCATTGTGTTAGTTGTGGATACTGAGTATATACAAAATTGCTAGATTTAGAGCAAGAAGGAACTTACAATGTCTGGCATTTGGTGTACTTAGTAGATAGTTATCTAGGTTACAACTCAACATTTAAACATAACCGTTACATTTCAGTTTTCTTCAGAAGTGGGATCAAGAGAGAGAAGAAAGGTTTTCTCTCAAGGTAGCATTTTGTTTTGTAAGGTGTCTATAAGTAACTGTTGTAGATTAACTCTGATTTGTCAGACTATTTAATTTGTGTGTGTGTGTGTGTGTGTGTGTGTACAAGTATTGAGGAAAACTGACAACAGAAGTGATGACCACATTCCTGAGCCTGAGTGTCACCACTACTAGAAAAAAAAAAAACCTAAACATCATTTATCATCATCATCATCATCATTATTAATTTTATTTTTTCTTTTGTTTTACACTCCAGATTTTATTCCCCTCCTGGTCCACCCTCCAACTGTTCCACTTCCCATACCTCCTTCCTACCCCTTTTCTCCACAAGGAAGTCCCCCCACCCCCACCCCCCACTCTACCAGACCTCTAAACTCCCTGTGGCCTCCAGTCTCTGGAGGGTTAGGTGAATCTTCTCTGACTGAACCCAGACCCAGCAGTCCTCTGCTGTATATGGGTTTAGGGGCTTCATATCCACTAGTGTATAGTGCTTGGTTGGTGGTCCAATGTTTGAGAGATATCAGGGGTCCAGATTAATTGAGACTGCTGGTCCTCCTACAGAGTTGCCCTCTTCCTCAGCTTCTTCCAGCTTTCTCCTAATTCAATCACAGGGGTCGGCAGCTTCTGTCCATTGGTTGGGAGCAAATATCTGCATCTGACCCTTTCAGCTGCTTGTTGGGTCTTTCAGAGAGCAGTCATGATAGGTCCCTTTTTGTGAGCACTCCATAGTCTCAGTAATAGTTTCAGGCCTTGGGGCCTCCCCTTGAGCTGGATCCCACTTTGGCCTGTCCCTGGACCTTCTTTTCCTCAGACTCCTCTTCATTTCCATTCCTGTAGTTCTTTCAGACAGGAACAATTATGGGCCAGAGTTTTGACTGTGGGATGACAACCCCATCCCTTACTTCATGCCCTGTCTTTCTGCTGAATGTGAATGCTACAAGTTCCCTCTCCCCACTGTAGAGCATTTCATCTAGGGTCCCTCCCTTTGAGTCCTGAGAGTCTCTCCCCTCCCAAGTCTCTGATGCATTCTGGTAGGGTCCTCCTACCTCCTGAGGTTGCCTGTTTCCATTCTTTCTGCTGGCCTTCAGGGCTTTAGTTCTTTTTCCCCACCTAATACCAGATCATGTTCCCCTGTCACCACCCCCTGTCCCCTTTCCCTTCCCTCCCTCTCTCCTCCATTGTGGTTGCTTTCTTCTTCCTCCCAAGTGGGACTGAGGAGTCCTCACTTGGGCCCTTCAGCTTGTTGACCGTTTTGAGTTCTGTGGACTGTATCTTGGGTATTCTGTACTTTTTTTTTTTTTTGGCTAATCTCCACTTATTAGTGAGTACATACCATGCATGTCCTTTTGGGTCTGAGTTACCTCACTCGGGATGATATTTTCTAGTTCCATCCATTTGGCTGCAAAACTCAGGATGTCCTCATTCCTAATAGCTGAGTAGTATTCCATTGTGTAAATGAACCACATTTTCTGTATCTATTCTACTGTCATGGAACTTCTGGGTTGTTTCCAGATTCTGGCTATCACAAATAAGGCCGCTATGAACATAGTAGAACATGTGCCCCTGTGGCATGGTGGGGCATCTTTTGGGTATATTCCCAAGAGTGGTACTGCGGGGTCTTCAGGTAGATCACTAAACATCTTTCATTCCTACCTGTAATGAATACAGAATACTTATTTTTGTTTTGAAGGAATTTGGCTTTATTGAGCCTAGTAAGCTGTTCGGATCCTAGTTTTAATTACTTGTATAGACAGAGGGACATCTTCATTCACTTTTCCTTGATATAAATCAATGATTCATGGCTCTTAACTGCTCTCCTGCATTCAATAATGTAGAAAATACAATTAGCACATGCGTGACTTAAAGCTGTTCTTGGCCTTTGCAATGGAGTCTAGTAGACTGGGCGTTCTCAGCACAACTGTTTTGTTCTGAACAGCTCAGAACACCAGGTGCTGCCATCTTCCTGTCCTTCACAGACTGTAGCCCAACACTGTTTATCTACACCAGCACCTCAAAGGTCCTTTAAGAATTATAACTGAAGAAAAAAGATAGCAGACTTTGTCTGCTCCCATTTCTGGAGTAAGAAACTCCATAGCTGGAGCTGTCAAATTTTTTCATCCTATAATCTGTTAAAAATATTTTAATTGGCAAGTGAAGCCCAGGATGAATTATAAATATTAACACTAGAAAAATCTCAGGTTGAAAACCTCAAAAGTCAGAGGACTTCTTAAATAAAGCATGGAAGGAACTTGAAAGTCATTGAAGGTGTTAATTATCACAGCACCGAAGCACACTGTCTTTTAGTACACCAATTAACAACAACAAACCAAGTTATTCCTTCTTTTCAAACTGTTAAATTAGCCTCAGTATTTTACATAACTATTACTTTGTCTACCATCTTTGCCTGAGATTATTAGAAAGCAAGAAGATGAAGAAATCTAAAGAAGGTTAATTTCTTAAGGAAACATACTCCTGTCTTAAGTGTTTGGGGGAATAGAAAAACAAAGCCAGTCTGCTTAGTAAATCCCACAGTGTGTAGTGTTGCAGAATCGCATTAAGGGTCTGGCACATAGTCAATGTTCAGTAAGTATCTGATCAAACCATGCAATGAAGCATTGGCACCCTGTGCTCAGATGTAGTCATTTGACATTTACTCTTCAGCATCTTACATCTTGGGTATCGTTCTTCTTTGAATACTAGAGAGGGTCGCAGTATCTTGAACTGTTTGAGTTAACGTGTTATCAAGAATTGATTAGGAATTAAATGGGCCAGGCACAGTGGCACATGCCCTGTGACACTCAATAGGCATTAGTGATCATTGCAATTTTGAGGCCAGCTTAGTTAACATAGCAAGGTCCAGAAAGGCCATGGGAGAAAGAATGGAGGGCAAGAAGGGGACACTTGGGCCACGGCAATCAAACATGGCCTCGGAGTGCTTACCATTCTCTTTGTAAGCAGATCCTCAGCCCCCAGTTGGTTCAGTAGGGGCCAGGCTCTTTCCTAAATATCAGCCCAAGATACAGGGGTGTAATCTGTCTTAACTGTATTCAAGAAATGAGAGGCTAAGAAACTCACAGAGCAATTTAAGTAGTTGGAATGAAAGTTCAAAATCAAGTGGAGAATTCAAAATTCTCCCCTACTCCAAGTCATACCCTTCTGCCACAAAGCCAAGCACAGTTGGCAAAATAGAAGATTTGGCAGCATTCTGGGAACTTGGAAGTCCTGGTTAAATAGTCCTCAGTCCTCACCATTGGCCTTCAGCACACATGCTCCCCTGCCCCGTGTTGTTTATTATTAAACTCTGGTGACAACTACACTCCGTATCACTGACTAATCATCTTCAAAATCAAACTGCATCTGCTTTGGTTTGCCTTATTACAAAGTCAATTGCCTTTAAAGTCTAAACTATGAAAGAGAACCTGAGGACCATGGTCTCTTGTGTCTTGTAATTGATCATCTGTACAATTTAAACTTTGTCATTCAAACCCTATGTCCTTATTCTAAAGATATAGTTGCTTTCAAATGCTGAGAGGGAAAGCAGACAAATGCTAGGATTGGGCTTATGTGCACATTTTGTACAGCTTCCAGTGCACAGAATATTTTTCAAGGTGAGATGATTGGTCTGTGGATATCCCAGCACCCTGCTTATGACCTACTTTATATCTTACATTTACATTCTTTCCAGCTTTTTGCAAACGATGTCTAGATTTACTAGAATTAAATATCTCTGAGATATAAGAGTGCATTTTGGAAATTTTGTTTCAGAAACAAGCAACACGCAATAGGTTTTCATGGGTAACTGTCCAGATGGCCTGGTTGCATTTTCAATTTCTTAGGGCACGTGCAGGGAACAAGTTCTTGAACATAGTCAGGGTTCAGTAAGTAGCTGTACAAACTTCACAGTAAGGCTCTTTCCAGAATTCCCTATTGACATCCTGAAAATATATCTTAGAGAAAAGACTTATTGAACCAGTGTATGTTATCTGTTATCAGAACATGCTTATTTTGTAAGTTTAGAACATTCATACCTAATGGAGTCCAGGAGCTCCCCTGTTATGTGTATGGAGATAGACATGAGTACATGTATCTTACCTGTACCAGAAAACATACTCTAGATTGCACAAGTTACATGATTCACAGATGCTCCAACCTAAAAACAACCCAACTGGCCATTGCTGACAGAATAGTCTCATTGTCTGTGAATGCAGTGGAGTCCTGCCCAGTGCTAGCAATAACTGATGGCTAGACACACTGTGAATCCCAAAGAGTGTGCTAGTGAGGACAGAGGGAGGGGAAGAGACACTGTAAGGTCTGTTTTAACTCTTAAAAGGTAACTTTTAAAGCATGTAAATATCTACACTAACAGAAGATATGAGCACCTGCAGATGTAAGCTTGAGTATGGTCATTTCTATTTGCTAGATTAGGTGATAACATGAGTGTGCTCATCCTAAATCACCCAGATGCACATTTGTGTATTCTATACTTTGTGTGTTACTGCTACATTTTTTTGTTTTGTTTTGTTTTTAATTTTTATTTTTATTTTCTATATTCTTTATTTACATTCCAAATGATTTTCCCTTTCCCGGTTCCCCCCCTCCCTGAAAGTCCCATAAGCCCTCTTCCCTCCCGCTGTTCCCCATTTGCCTAAGAATTTCATGAATTCATTGTTTTAATTGCTGAGTAGTATTCCATTGTGTAAATATACATGGAAAATATCTCTGATAAAATTGAAGAAATATATAGAAAAACACATTGAGATTGACTATTTCATGGAAAAATTATACAGATAAAATGGTAGACATAAAAATATTCCTAAGTTGATTGAAAGTGGAATTATAAACATTTTCTGATAAAATTGAAAATCTACAAGGAAAATATTTCTGATAAAACTCAAGATATAGATAAAAAAAACACGTTAAAACTGACTATTTCATGAAAAATTATACAGATAAAATGGTAGGCATAAAAATATTCCTAAATTGATTGAAAGTAGAAGTAAAAACATTTCCTGATAAAATTGAAGATTTACCAGGAAAATATCTTTGATAAAATTGAAGAAATTCATACAGATAAATTGGTAGGAAGTAAAATATTCCTAAGTTGATTGAAAGTGAAATTATAAACATTTTCTGATAAAATTGAAGATTTACATTGAAAATATCTCTGATAAAATTGAAGAAATATATAAAAAACTCGTTAATATTGAGTATTTCATGGAAAATTATACAGATAAAATGGTAGGCATAAAAATATTCCTAAGTTTTTTGAAAGTGGAATTATAAACACTTTCTGATAAAATTGAAGATCTACAAGAAAAATATTCCTGAAAAAATTCAAGAAATATATAGAAAAACATGTTAAAACTGACTATAACATGGAAAATTATACAGATGAAATGGAAGGTATAAAAATGTTCCTAAGTTGATTGAAAGTAAAATTATAGACATTGTCTGAAAAAACCTGAAGATCCACATGGAAAATACTTCTGACAAAATTGAAGAAAAATACAGGAAAATGTTAAAATTAAAGATAATCATGGATAATTATACCGACAAAATGGTAGGCACAAAAACATTCCTAAATTGATTGAAAGTGGAAATACAAACACCCACCCCCAACAAAACCGAAGAAATACACAGAAAAAATGTTAAATTAAAGATTATCATGGAAAATAATACAGTCAAAATGGTAGACACAAAAGGCATTATTAAATTGAAAGAGGAGTCACAACATTTTCTGATAAAATCGAAGATCCACATGAAAAACATCTCTGTTAGACTATGTTTTTTGTTGGGGAATTGAGTCTATTGACATTATAAGATATTAAGGAATAGTAATTGTTGCTTCCTGTTATTTTTGATGTTCTTTTTATGTTTGTGTGGTTACTTTCTTTTGGGTTTGTTGGAAAAAGATTACTTTCTTGCTTTTTCTAGGGTGTAGTTTCCCTCCTCATGTTGGCTTTTTCCATCTATTATCCTTTGTAGGGCTGGATTTGTGGAAAGATATTGTGTAAATTTGGTTTTATCATGGAATATCTTGGTTTCTCTATCTATGGTAATTGAGAGTTTTGCTGGGTATAGTAGTTTGGGCTGGCATTTGTGTTCTCTTAGGGTCTGTATGAGATCTGCCCAGGATCTTCTGGCTTTCATTGTCTCAGATGAGAAGTCTGGTGTAATTCTGCTAGGCCTGCCTTTATAGGTTACTTGACTGTTTTCTCTTACTGCTTTTAATATTCTTTCTTTGTTTAGTGCATTTGGTGTTTTGATTATTATGTGCCGGGAGGACTTTCTGTTCTGGTCCAGTCTGTTTGGAGTTCTATAGGCTTCTTGTATGTTCATGGACATCTCTTTCTTTAGGTTAGGGAAGTTTTCTTCTATAAATTTGTTGAAGATATTTACTGGCCCTTTAAGTTGGAAATCTTCACTCTCTTCTATACCTATAATCCTTAGGTTTGGTCTTCTCATTGTGTCCTGGATTTCCTGGATGTTTTGGCTCAGGAGCTTTTTGCATTTTGCATTTTCTCTAACTGTTGAGTCAATGTTTTCTATGGTATCTTCAGCCCCTGGGATTCTTTCTTCTGTCTCTTGTATTCTGCTGTTGCATCTATGACTCCTGAATTCTCTCCAAGATTTTCTATCTCCAGAGATGTCTCACTTTGTGATTTCTTTATTGCTTCTACTTCCATTTTTAGATCGTGGATGGTTTTGTTCAGTTCCTTCACTTGTTTGTTTGTGTTCTCCTGTAATTCTTTCAGGGATTTTTGTGTTTCCTCTTTAAGGGCCTTTACCATTTGACCCATGTTCTCCTGTATTTCTTTAAGGGAGTTTTTTTATGTCCTTCTTGATGTCCTCTAACAGCATCGTGAGAAGAGACTTTAAATCCAACTCTTGCTTTTCCAGTGTGTATCTGGGATTTGCTGTGGTGGGAGAACTGGGCTCTGATGTTGCCAAGTAGCCTTGGTTTCTGTTGGTAGGGTTCTTGTGCTTGCTTTTTGCCTTCTGGTTATCTCTGGTGTTAGTTGGTCTTGTTGTCTCTGGCTGGAGCTTGCCCCTGCTATGGGCCTGTAAACCTGTGTCTGTACTCCTGGGAGACCAACTCTCTTCTGACAGGGTCTGTGCACAGAAGGCGGTGGAGCTGTCTGGTTCCCTGCTGCAGATGGCGGCTGGAAGGGAAGACTCCTGTCCCAGCTGCTCCACTGATCGTATGCCCAGTTTGCTCCTAGCTGTACCCCTCCAGAGAGAAGGTGGAGATCTCACCTCTGCATTAGAAGTGAAATCGCTGCTGGGAGCTCACGCTCTCCTGGTGGGCCAAGCACAGAAGGCTCTACTGCTACATTTTAAGAAAAAATCTTTTAGGGTCTAGAGAGCTGGCTTGGCTGCTTTTCCAGAGGACCTGAGTTTGATTTCCAGTACACACATAGCAGCTCAGAGCTATAACGCTAGTACAGGGGATCCAATGACTTCTTCTGGCCTCCCTGTACACCAGGCATATATGTGATGCACAGAAATATATGCAGGCAAAACACCTAAAATAATTAAATAATATTTCTTAAAATGGAAAGAAAAATATTTAGTTTAAAAATGTTGCTTCATGTCAGATGATGATGGCACATGCCTTTAATCCCAGCACTTAGGAAGCAGAGGTAAGTGAATTTCTGTGAGTTCTAGGCCAACCTGAACTACAGATGAGTTGCAGGACAGCCTGGGCTGCAAAGAAAACTCTATTTTGAAAAAACAAAAAAACAGCAAAAAAACCCAACAAAACAACAACAAAAACTAACCAACCAAACAACAAACAAACAAAAACCTTGCCTCAGAAATCAGGTATGGTGACATAATACATCTACAATCTTAGCACTCTGGAGGTAAAAGACAGGAGAGTCAAAACTTCAAGGTTATCCTTGGTGGCCACATAGCAAGTTCAGTCTTAGGATACAGGAGACCATGTCTTAAAAGAAACAAACAAATAAAACCAAACCTTGACAAAGTGTAGAAAAGCAACCTCGCCAATGCCTCAAATCAGAGCAGAGAGTGGCAGGGACCTTCCACCCACTTGGTTTCTTTTTGACTTGAGTACAAAATTATATGACATCTTCAATAAACACAGTTTACAGTCGGTGCGATGGAGACCTGAGAACTCATGCAGAAGCACTGGAGAGTCGTAATAAAATTGCTTAGCTGCCAGGTTTAGCTGCACATCTTTACTTCCTAAATCTCAATTTTCAAGAGGAAAAATATAGGAACATATGAAATTTCTTAGTATTGATAGTTATAACTATTATTATTTATTGGCATGGTGCTGGCACTTTTCCTGCTTATTAACTTTGATCCCGTTTGGATAGGAGGCTGGGTTTTTGGCAATTTGTGTGGTTTTTGTTTGGGTTAGGCGCTTGATCGGTGGTGGCAGTTGTTACTGTGAGAGCATCTCACTATAAGATCCAGGCTGATCAGAGACTCGCTATATAGTACAGACTGACAGAGAGCTTACAGCATTCCTCCTGTCTCAATATCCCACGTGCTAGGGTGCCATTCGGGCCAGCTTGAATTAGGTATTTGTTTCTCAACAGTCTCAAAATTCATCATGTCTTCTGGTTATAAACGCCTATAGAAGAGGATTGTATAGGACAAGCAGACCTGTAAATGGTTCTTTAGCATGGCCTTTCCCCCACTTCTCTTGCACAGTGGGGCTTATGTCTTTCTGGGGCATTCCATGTGTGCCAGCACAACACACACACTCAGCAGGAACTGTCAATGGAATCTTAAGCTCTGTTCTGAGCGTTCCTTTACTTGTTTCAGGAACATTGCAACTCCCATAGTCTTGCCCAGCCAGCTTGCTCAGCCAAGGCATGTGCAGTTGGCTCAGCATCAGCAACTGTGAGGCTGGATAAGCACTTTGCTCAGATCCAGCTTCTCAGTCCACGAGCAGGCTCTCAGGCTGGAGGATGGCTAGACTTGGAAGTGGATGCTTTGTTACACACTGTGCATGCATTTCAAAATGCTACAGGGGTTCCTGCTTTTACCTGCCAGAAGCCAGTATCATAGCAACAGCCACCACCAGCACTATCCTCACTGTGTGAACAGTGTCTTCAGACATGCTGCCCCTTAAAAGACAAAGTACCTTCCCTCCCTCCATCAGTGAGAATTACTGTCATTTTCAATACTGTCAAAAAGATTTGGTGAATTACTTGTCATTATTATAAACCACTTCATAGTCAAGAACACTAGGGCTGGAATGTTGACTGCCAAATGTTCTGCCGAGGTGAGCAACAGAATTGCAATTTCAGCAGACATGTCTTTTTTTTTTAATCTTTTCAATATTATTCCCAAAATGATACAAGGAGGCATTAAGGAAAAGTTTAAGGAGAGCAGACAGGACAGTGAACATTGGTACTTGCTAAGAACAAAAGCAAACAAACACTAAAATCGTTCCAACCAACATCCTTCTGACATAGTAAGTTTCTCAGCTTTCCAAAAGGGCCAAAATCATGACAAGTATTTAGGCCAAATAGAAAACCTTAAGGATTTTTTAAACAACCCACAGATAATGCTTATCCACGCTGAAGTGCTCTGAGAGTGAGCCTATGCTGGAGGGCCAACAGGTCCAAGGTCACTGCTCTCAGAGCTTTCCTGGTTAAGCAGCTTCAGCCTTATCCTCATGAACGGCTGATACCGTGAAGATGGTCACTGATGGCCCTACGTGCTCTGTATCTGAGACCCAAAACAGGATAGATATTTGATAAGAGAAGATTACAAAGCTCCAAAAGATAGTAAGGAAAATTCACAATCATATAACTTCCTATTATTTACTCCATGTCGATATTAAACATCAACCCTTTGGCATCTGTTATATTTAACTCATTCTACCAATATTTATGGAACACCTTTTGTGTCAGCCGAGTTAGCAGACGCTAAAGAGGAATGAACTAAAGACAGGGCACACCTCTCATGAAGCTCGTGGAAGGAAAAACAAGGAATAACCAGCTGCTTGAGTCTGTAATTGCATCTGGGGAAAACAGCAGGAGGCAGAAGAGGCTGTTGGGACACTATTGAGCTCTGATGATGGAATGCGTTAACACACCAAAATCACCCAACAGTATATGTGAGGCTGGGGCAGGAGAGAACAGTCACAGCTGAAGAAGAGATTTTCTCCAGATCAGGCAGGGCTGGGTCACATTAAGGATTCTTCTCATGGACCATGAAAAATAAGGAAAAGATGAACCACTGAAGGATTTGTAAGCAGTATCATGAATTACAGTTGGAGTTTACTATTTTATTTGTTCTAATATATACTACATGCTATATTATCTAATATATAATAAATATATCATTTCCTCATCACTGCCAAAAGATCAGGTAACAGGTCTTTGAAAGCATGCTGGGCTGGGTACTATGTTTCTATCCTTTTACTATCAGAAAATCTAGACCTGGTGAATTATTGTCTCCCTCCTTCTAGCAGCAATGAGCCTTACATAAACTTAAAAGTAGTTCTTCATCATCTGACAAGAGATTGATGTCTAGGGTTTATAAAGAACCCAAAAGTTGCACATAGAAAAAGAAGTGGAGACAGGTTACTTGTGTCAAGGCTTCGCTGTTGCCCAGATCCTCCTTGGCATTAGTTTTCTAGGGAGTGGTCATTTCGAGTGGAGTGGAATGCAATTACAGTGTGGCTTTGCTTTGCATTTCCCTGAAGGCCAAGCTTCATAGTTCTTATCTGTGCAATTTCAACATTTAGGAGTAAGACTCTGTCTCAAAAATAGGAGGGGGAGAATATGAAGCACTATGTGGAGGAGGAGCACTGTGTGGAGGAGGAGCACTGTGTGGAGGAGAACTATGTGGAGGAGGAGGAGCACTATGCGGAGGAGGAGCAATATGTGGAGGAGGAGTACTGTGTTGGAGGAGAAGCACTATGTGGAGGGGGAGGACTATGTGGAGAAGGAGGACTGTGGAGGAGGAGGACTGTGTGGAGGAGGAGGATTATGTGGAGGAGGAGCACTATGTGGCAGAGGACTATGTGGAAGAGTATGTGCAAGAGGATGAGAAGGATACTCATGTATGTCACTTGCAGGAAAATCAATGAAACTGGTGGTTTCTGTTAAGTGAAGTAAACTAGACCCAAAAAGACAAATATTGCAGTCCACCTCTCACATGTGCAAAGTGCACTGTAAATTTTTAAATGTGAAATTAAAGGGATTATGTGGAGAGAAACTAAAAGGGAGGAGGAACCAGAAAGGATAGTGGGGATGGGAACATAGACAGATTGTTCAGTTTTCTCTCAACATGTAGATTTTACGTATGTGTGCATACATAAAGTCAAATGTGTATGTGTACATACAAGTACACACACGGAAAGTCAAACAATTTGTAAGTAACAAGGAGACCAGGAGGAAGAGGAAGGAAGTCTCAGATAGCAGGAGCTGAGCTATCCTTTTCGAGGGCCTCTGACAGCAGCATAAGAGCCCATAGGGCAGAAAGGCAGGTTCCCTAGGTTCTGACTTTGAGGGAATTCTTATCGCTGGACAGGACTGCCACTTTCAGAGGCAGCCACCTCCCACCTCTGTTTATTCACCTTGCATTTCCCATCTATCCAATCCCTCTTCCTCTCCCTTTTCTTCTCCCTCTCCCTCTCCCTCTTGCTCTCTCACTCTCTTCATTTTTCTGTTTGCTTTTTGAAACAAGGGCTTACCAAGTAAACCCAGCTGACCTGGAACTCACTATGTAGATCAGGCTAGCCTCAAAAATCACAGAGCTCTGCCTATCTGTTTCCCAGGTTCTGGGATTAACTGAAAAATGTCACAGATATTTTTAATTTCAAGTTTCTTAATTAATCCTTCCAAAATATAATTTCTTCATGTCTCTAATTCCTCCCTCTGGGAGACAAAAGGACCCAAATTGATGTTTCCTTCCATCTGAGTAATTCAATGGTGTTTTTTACTTTTACCATTATTCAAATGTAAGAGTGACAATTTGAGAAATATAACCAGTGAGTGGCTTGCCTCTTCATAACCTATTCTGAGGAAATTTTCTGTAATTTTATAACAAACATTTCAGCTTTTACCCACATTTTTGGCTTCTGAATGCAAGAGCACAGCCAGGCTTCTTCAGCAGAAGAACTAGAGAGAAATTCTACTGTTTCCCAGTGGGCTCTAGGACACAATACTCTCCTAATCTGGGAAGAGCAGGAGAAGAGGGGGGAGGAAGGGAAGGAAAGAGGAAGGAGAGGAGGGGAGAAGAAAGGCATGACTAGATTCCTCCAGTTTGGTTTTGAACTTTTCAAAACCACCTTTGGATACTTAAAAAGTCATTTTTGTACTGGACCCTCTTGTCAGACTGTCCTCATGACAGGTCACAGGACAAAACTTGAAGTCTCAGGGAACTACTGCCCCCACCCCCAAACGCAGCCATCCAGTGTCTCCTAAAGTCAGTCTGAGCTGAGCCACTCCTGTGAGGAGAAGTCAGCTGGACACCCCCTCCCCGCCCTACCCCTGCCTCCAGACTGTATATTTGTATTAAGTTGGCTTGGTTCTCTGCTGCTACCTCGTTCTACCAATTGGCTACATGATTTTAAATATTAAAGTTTCATGAGTTTAAAACAGGTCATCAAATCACTGGCTAATACTCAAATCATGGCACAGTCAAAAATAAAAAGTAGCAATTCTACAAACCCAGTGGGTACATTGCTAAAAATTCTATTTTCATATAAACAGGTACGGGAACTTGAGGAAATGCTAAGACAAGAAGCCCTGTGGCTGAACCAGAGTGCATTGATGGTCTCCAGGTGTCTTCCTTTCTTACCCCTCCCCCAACTTCCTACAGCTAGACCAAAGGAAACATCAAAATAAACAAGGAGACAAAAAGCCAGACAGGTGCTGTGCCTGCCTTGAAGGTGACACTTCAGGATCCTGTGCTGGAAGAAGACTAGGGTCATGGGGAGACAAAAGCTAGGAGCCTTAGGAAAAGTTACCAAGCAACAACTCAATTCCACAGCTTCTCACAGGGTCACCACAAAGTTCCAAACTTTCTGCAACTACGAGGGATGCCTGTTGTGTGTATTTTAGAGAAATTGCAAATATCCCTACAGGTACTGTTGGATCAGTGTTTTTATACATTTGGTCTCAAACCTGGGACAAATGGCTGAGGTGCCCATTAACATATTAAACCTAACCTGCCCCCAGACCCCCCCTAATTCTGCAACCCAGGGACCCGGCTTTCCTACCTCCAGCTCCTCTGACCCCTGTGTGACTCAGCCTTTCAGGCTACGCCAGCCCAGTCTCTTGGCCCAGGTTGCCCCTCTTGGTCAGCAGTTTCTCTCCCTCTTACCCTCCCCCCTTTCTTCACATGGTCTAGCTCAGTTAGGGTCATGTTCACTGTAGACGCCCCCAGATGTCTCTGTGTCTGGCTATGCTTTATCTCCCTTACCTACAACAAACCTCCTCCACCTCGGAGTTGTCATGTTCTTCCTTTTCCTTACCTTTTTTCATTCAATATATTTTTCATTCGATATATATTACCGCTTCGTGAGCTATGTCCCGTATCTGAGACAAGAGCTAGAGGAGAAATCTGTGGCGAGCAGACATGACTTGGTGAAGCCAGCAGAGAAATATGCTCGCTTGTTTGGAAGAGCCGGTTTGAAGGAGAGCTCAGATCGGCATGACCATGTTTCTCCACCCCATTCTGTACAGTAAGCTGGCCTTCGAGTCCAATGCCTGCAGTTTATATCTAAACGTAGCTCCACAGGACACAGAGAGGGCTATGCAAAAAGAGGTTGTAGGTGCCGTATTCGCCGAGTTATGGATACACTGTACAGTGTAATAATACATCTAGTCTCCCTCAAGCATTCAAGTGACAGTACCTCTGTCTTTCTGTCTCTCTCTGTCTCTGTCTCTCTCTGTCTGTCTGTCTCTGTGTCCCTCTGTCTCTCTGTCTCGCTACCCCCTGCCCCCCATTCTTTATTTTTTGTTGTTGTTGTTGTTTTATTTTGTTTTTTCAAGACAAGGTTTCTCTGTATAAGAGCCCTGGCTGTCTTGGAACTCACTTTGTAAACCAAGTTGGTCTGGAACGCACAGAGATGCCCTGAACTCTGCTTCCCAGACTCTGGGATTAAAGGTGTCCACCACCACTGCCTGGCTACAGTGCCATTTTTAATTTTCAATAGAGGTGTGTTCTCTCGTGGATGATACCCTTTCTTCAACTTTAAAATTACTGTGCACTTAGTCTTTTAATAGCTCTCCCAAACCCATTTTTTTCTATTCCTAAATATTTAACTTTTACTACTATAGAATGTTGATAAAAATTAGTTAGAAAACCCCCATTTTAGACAAGACTTTTCATTGAAAAACTTCAATAAAAAGAAGTGTTTTACTGGTTCAACTTACATGTTATTTTTTAAACTGTTTTTACTGACATTTAGTGCACATTTTATGACAGCTATCATAACCAGCCATAAATATCTACTCCAAGAAATATTAGGAACAGGCCTCGGCCTCTTAACCACTGATCTGGAGCTCACCTGCAGTCAGGACTGGCCATACTGAAACACTTAGAGGCTTTGATTTTAACAGGCGCCCAGCCTTCAAGGTCTTCTCTGCTGTCTAAGCCCTTCCCATGTGCTTATGTATATCATAAATTTTCTGAAATTATTCAACGACAGAACAATCTTCTCCATATAGAATCTCAAGAAATAGATTGGTGGAAATGCTGGCTCAGAAATTAGCAGCCAAGCTTCTGTGTAACTGCTGACTTCTCTATTCCCTGGAGAAATAAGAACTCTGAATGATGCAGGTGAAGGAAGAAAATAGCTCCACTGAAAAACAGCAAAAGGGAATCAAGAATGCATGTAACAAAAGAAATGCACTGCTTGCACTGAACAATGCTGACTGGAATAGTTATCGGGTTTAAATAAATGGAGTGACTCACCATGCTCAGGGACTGGAAGACAGAACTGATAAGATGCACCCCCCCTAACTCACACTGATTGCCCGCCTCACTGGTTGACCCCATTCCCACACCCACACACTGATTGACCCCCACCCCATCACCCACACACTCTAATTGACAGTGCAACACAATCCTTGACAGGATGCCAGCAGTCATCTTTGTAGAAATTACCAAACTTGAAATAAAGCTAGAATCATACTTTGTTTCCAAACTCACTACAAAGAGGAGTAACCCAGACCCTGAAGCACTGACAGAGGGTAATTATTAAATCATGAGAATAGAGTTATGGACTCCAAATACAACTACACCAAGAGTGGTCTTTTCAACAGATGACACTAGAAAACCTCAGGTTGAGTCTGAGGTTAGACCCCCACAGCATATGGAGCATTCACAGACATAAGGAAGAGACTTGGCTGGGTGGTGGCAGTGGCCCAGACCTCTAAATCCAGCACTTGGGAGGCAGAGGGTTATGGGGGAATCTCTGTGAGTTCAGGGCCAGCTTGTTCTACAGAGCTAGTTCTCAGCACCCACATTAAGTGGTATACAATTGCCTGGAATTCCAGGGAATCTGACATTCTCTTCTGGCCTCCAAGGGCACCTGCATTCATGTGCACAGAGCCACTCCAACATATACACATGTTCACATTATTTAAAATAAAATAAATCTAGTAAAAGGAAAAAGAACCTAGCCTTAACTATTTTACAATATAAAATCTGACTTATTTTAGCTGGAAAATTTGAACTCCAAGCTGTTTCCAATCTTTAAGTTAAACACTAAATATAGAAACTATGTAATAAAGTTTGTTTTGGTATGATGAAAGCCCACATCAAAGCGACTTTGTGTTCTCAGTTAGAAGTGTGTCAAGAACATGCCAGGAGCTTGATTTTCTTTAGGCTAAATATGAGGTTAGGGTAAATAGAACTAAGATCTAGGGCTCAAACTTAAAGAGAAATACAGAGAGACTTGACCTGGAATGGAAATACGAACCATGTAACCACGATTGTAGAGGCCCCTGGAAGTCACCTTTATTGCTTTGTCCTTCAAGGACATTTTAAGTGTGGACCCCAGTGTTTAAAAATAAATGAGAATCATTTATTCATTCAACAAACATTGACTGCTAGGCTAAAGACTGGTGAATATGAACGAATTATTCTGTACTGATTGCATTATCTATCTTGTATGCTTTTCATGTCTGAAATACTTTATAAGATGTTATTTTAACTGATAAATTGTTCAGTTTCAGTGTTCATTGATAGTAACTATTAATACTATTACTACTCTTGATGTTAGGATTTTTCTACACAGGATTCACTTTTTGCTTGCATTTTATGTTGTGTGTGCACATGGTCATCAGAGTGTGGAGTTGCTTTTCCCCTTCCACCATGTGGCTTAATTCAGGTTCTCAGGCTTGGCAACAAGTACCCTTTCCTACTGAGCCATTTCAGGTATATGTATATACACATATATATTATGTTTTTAAATATTTATTTTAAAATACATATTAAATTAAAATGTTTTATTTATATAAATATATTAAATAACCATTCAGGATATATATATTTACATATATATCCTGAATGGTTAATATATATATATATATATGTATATATATATATATATACATATATATATATATGGCAGAGCTAGAATTAACATTAAGTGAAAATTAATTTTTCAATTGATCCTAAATTTAAAAACTCTGAAAACTTTTGGGGGTTGGGGGTAAGGCATTTAATTATTTTTGTTTGGCTTTTCAGAATGCCTGAAGTTTGATTCCTAGCTCATGCAGTGATCAGTGAGCCTGTTGATAGGTGTTCTAATAAGACTCTGTATGTACTTAGGGCTACATTGGGCCCTAGGGTATGGTCCCAATATTGATAAAGGAAAATAAGTCTTTGCTCTCATTGCTTTCTGAATAGAATCTTGGTCACATGTTCCCACAACCCCATCACGGAGCGATGTTCTGAAGGTCATCCTCAGCAACCCACAGGAGCGCAATCACTTAGTGGAACAGGTGTGACTCTAGGACGCTGTCTAATTGGCACTGTCCTAACAGGGCTGCTACTAAAAGAGTCAAGGGAAAGCAGATGAACAATGATGGGCTTCCTTTGCTTGGCTGAGGACTGTCACTGTAGCCTTTTCTGATGCTTTTGGCTTTGTTGCTCAGCTCAGCATCCCATATGACCGAGGCTGTCTAAATCCCAACATAAGACCTCTGCCCAGTGGAAAGTTCACATCCAAAGCAAAAATGACAGAAAGATCTATTTAAGTTGAAAGGAGAGAGGACAGAAGAGTTTTACCGCACCCCGTTCCTGTGTGTTCAGTAGGAGTAAGCACCAAGCTCGCTGTCTCTCTTCTACTTTCTTGTGGATGTTTCTAGCAGAGCCCCTACAAGCCAGCTCCGTTAGATCTTCCTCCTGTCAAGAAGCTCTGACAATGCGGACCTACCTGATCCGGATGCCGTCTCCATCCTGCTCAGGCTGAGAGCGTTGCCCACACTCCTCTCAGTCTCTCTCCTTCCCGCCTTTCCCTTTTTAAATTGCACAACTGGCAGGACTCCAGGTCTGACTCCATCCCAGGACTTCAGAAAAACAGCAAAGAACTCTCAGCTTCAGTGTGCCCAGGATCTGGGAGGAAGGATGGACAATCGGATGGATGGCAGCCCAGGGCTGGAGTGGAAATTCAGCATTAGCCAATCATGCAGGTGTTGCCTCTGCAGGTTGAAACCAGGTGACATTAACCAAAAATAGAAAGGAACAGGATCTCCAGGTACAGAAGGAGGTACCTGTCCCACTGGCCTGAGGTCTGGCCACAGGGAGTATATGACCATGATGTGTTTTACAGGATGGCCTTGACTGTTTGGCCTTATCTGCAAACTATTCTTTGTTTGGAAGTTCATCGTTGCTTCCTGTCTCAACTAATAACCCTGCCTCTTTTTACTGAAAAATAAATACATTTAGAGCCATCAAGGACCTCCAGCACGGCGGTCCATAGTTTCTCTTACCCATATCCACTTTGCCCCTGATTCTCAGCAACAGCAAAGATGGCTTTCTCTGATGCTCAAGTCTGTGGTGTTCCCCCACTCCCCCTCTCAAGCTTTGATTTCACCTGGAAATGCCACAATATCCTTTTCATTTGAATACACCACTGCCAGGGCCTCTTCTAATTCTGCCCTCTGGACAATGTCCACCTCACTTTCTCCCTTTATTCAGTCAATCTCCTGAACTTCTGTGTCAGCATTCTGGGGACTCTGACACTGACTCTCTCTGTGGCTCTTCTCTGTAGCTCACATCAGGGTGCTTTCTTAGTTACTTGCTGTTCCTTCCACATCTCTTTCACAAGCTCATTTCCTCTATGTGGCCAGGCTACTGTTGCCTCCTGGGTCAGCCCTTACTCCCTGACCTCCTCTACTCTCAGGGTCCCTTTAGCTGATCCCAGCTCCTGCCTTGCCTCTTGGCTACACCCACAAGACCAGGGAGCTCACACAGGGCTCCTCTCATTATCATAAGTCCCAGACCGATTTCTTCATTTACACTGCATAATGAGCACTTCACCAGATTTTATTCCAGCTGCTGGGGATGGGCACAGGAATGTATGTCTACCTCTGGGGACAAGGGTGAAGACAATAGCAAACAAATAGATATCAGGGGGTAGCATGTAAGTATTCTTTGAGGGAGTAAGAAAAGCCCTCTTTTTGAAAGTTGCCACTTGAGTGCAGCTCTGAAGGAGAAGGAGGTTCAGTGTGTATGTAGGAAAGTTCAGGGGCGCGGGGGGGGGGGGCGGTGGACTAGGGGTTCTAGTATGAGGAAAGAGCAAGCAAGACCAAGGCATGGGGCTTCAGTCATGGTCCCAGAAACATGGGGAGCAACTCAGTAACAGAGAAGGTGGAGGTCGAGGCTTGAGAGGTAGCAGATGCCTAGTAAAGAGTCCAGTATTCTCCGAGGAACTGGTCTTATAGCACTTGAGTTTTGAACAAGGGACATGCTCTGACTTGGTGTGCCTATGTTCCAGCTTATGCCCCCAACTTACCCAAAAGTCCTTCCTACCTGTAACCCTGGCAACTCTTTACCTTTAAAAAACATTTTTAAAATACAGCTTAATAGCAATAGTAGTTTTCTATAGAAATTTTTATATTTTGCTTTTGTTGTTTTAGGTTTTTTTGTTTGTTTGTTTTGATAAAAGGTCTTACTGTATGGACCAGACTGGTCTTGAACTTGAATCCTTGAACTTGAACTCATCCTGCACCACTGTGCTAGCCCAATACCACTATTCTTTTTTTTTATTTTATTTTATTTTTTTAATTTACATTCCAAATCACTTCCCCCTTCCCGTTTCCTCCCTCCCCGAAAGTCCTATAAGCCCCCTTCCCTCCCTCTTTTCTCCATTCAACCCCCTCTCGTTACTCTGTCCTGGCGTTCCCCTACATCCAGTCTTTCCAGGACCAGGGGTCTCTCCTTCCATCTTCTTAGAAATCTATTGATATGCGGATTGTGTCTAGGGTATTCCGAGATTCTGGGTCAATATCCCCTTATCAGTGACTGCATACCATGTGTGTTCTTTTGTGATTGGGTTACCTCACTAAGGATGATATTTTCAAGATCTGACCATTTGCCTAGGAATTTCGTGAATTCATTGTTTTTAAATGCAGAGTAGTATTCCATTGTGTAGATATACCACATCTTCTGAATCCATTCCTCCGTTGAGGGACGTCTGGGTTCTTTCCAGCTTCTGGCTATTATAAATAAGGCTGCTATGAACATAGTGGAGCATGTGTCCTTATTGCATGCAGATACGATATGATAGTATACATAAGCGACCCAAAGAACTCCACCAGAGAACTCCTACAGCTGATAAACGACTTCAGCAAAGTGGCCAGATATAAAATCAACTCAAGCAAGTCAGAAGCCTTCCTATACTCAAAGGATAAGCAGGCTGAGAAAGAAGTAAGAAAAATAATACCCTTCACGATAGCCACAAACCATATTAAGTATCTTGGCGTGACTCTAACCAAACAAGTGAAAGATCTGTATGACAAGAACTTCAAGTCTCTGAAGAAAGAAATTGAAGAAGACCTCAGAAGATGGAAAAATCTGCCATGCTCATGGATTGGCAGGATTAATATAGTAAAAATGAGCATCTTACCAAAAGTAATACACAGATTCAATGCAATCCTCATCAAAATCCCAACTCAATTCTTCATAGAGTTAGAAAGAGCAATTCAAAAATTCATCTGGAATAACAGAAAACCCAGAATAGCTAAAACTATTCTCAAGAGTAAAAGAACCTCTGGGGGAATCAGTATCCCGGACCTCAAGCTGTACTACAGAGCAATAGTGTTAAAAACCGCATGGTATTGGTACAGTAACAGACATGTAGATCAATACCACTATTCTTAAGGACAATTGCTGGCAGTATGTGGTGCTATAATCGTAATTTTAAAATGAAATCTACAAATGTAGTAAATAATGGCAATACTTATTTTATTAGAATCTAAGTAACAGAGGTCTTAAGGTAAAACTCTCCATAGCTTGTGTCTTCTCTCTCTCTCTCTCCTAGGCTGCCCCAGATACGCCCATGGTTTCTGACAGCTTTGGGAGGGCAGAATCATACCAGCATGGTCATTTTATAAAGGGAGTGGCAAGACTTGCAAGTCGACCAGGTCTGGGCCCTGTGTGCTCCACATCCAAGGCACAGGCTGAGGTTGGTGTAGAAGTGTGAGTCCCAATTTGAAGGCCCAGTTCCACTTCCTGCTTCACCACCTAACCGCTAGTGAAGTGCACAAGTCTCTTCTTATTTGGACATTTGTTTTATATCAGTTGCAAAGGAAATCAATGATTTTTAGAGGCTCCTTTCCAGAGATATATATATTCCTGATAATTAATATCTTAATTAGTATCTGGAATCGCTCACCTAGTGTGGGTGGCAGGAGATGGAAGGTTTGGGAAGATTTGTGCATCCTCCAGGGAAACTGGTTATTCCAGAAACTTTAAAATATCCCCGTGCATGTAAAGAAAATAAGCACACCCAGACATTATCTACCTGAAGAACTCTTCTTTGTCCCCTGCAGTCAGCCCAGCAGGCAGCTGGAATCTTAATGTTACCTAATAAGGAAGGAACATGTTCCATCCTTAAACTTTACTTTCTGCATCCCGCTTGGGAGAGCAAGAAGCTGGTGGCCAAAGCAGGAGGCACTGGGATGCCTCCTGGAACCTTGGCTGCTCTGGGCTCTGGAAACAAGGACACTAGGAAGATACAGGACACTGACTTGCCAGTTCTTCCGTTTTGAGTTCCCACCGCAGGGATCCTGGGTTCTTGACTGTACAAGGAAACAGAGACTTGAGAAAAAAAGACTTAGACGAATTTTACCAACACCCCGGGGGCAGGGGGTGTGCATCAGCATGCAGGATGACACTAAATGGGAGGAGCTGGAGGTGGAATTAAGGGCAAGGGTTGTTGAGGAGGTGGGGAGGGGACAGCTTGTAACTCAGGCAAAGAAAGGGCTTCCAGCTAACAAAGGAAAGCAGAGGGACAGCAGAGAGGCCTCTCTGTGCTTCCCATCAGCAACCTGGTGACTGGCAGACAGCACAGAGCCAAGGGACCCTGGAAGATTTGGGAGTCCAGGCTGAGGTCTGGTAGATTCATTAGCAAAGATAGAAATACACATTCTTCAACTAAACTAAAACTTCAGTTGGATGTGAGGAAAACAAAGGGGAGGAAAAAGGTAGAAGGTGTTCCCGCAATGGCTTGTCTCTGTAACTTCTCCAAACTGAAAGGCATACAATGTCCAGCTCCCAGAGACTCCCCGACAACTACCAAAGAGCACATTAAACTCCAGACTCATACAAAACCCTAGGTAGCCTGAGACACGGGCTTCAGACAGCCAGCAAGCAGACAAGCCCCTCCTCCCATAAGCCACATTCCTCTTCCAGCTGCACAGCCAGACTGAGCAGAGCCAAACCGGAGCACTCCCCAGGGACAAGTAGGAATGCAAAACAGAGCTGAACTGAGCTCCGGGAAGATTCATGTCCAAGCGAGTTTTTATGAGGCTAACAAAGGATGTCAGAAAAACTAAGGCCAACTGGAGCACAGCCCCATCTTTAAATCCCTGAGGTTGAATGAAGTGCTCCAGCTAATAAGAGCTTCCTTTTGGAGAGAACTGTTCAGCAAAGCTATTAACTGCTTGGATATTGGGAGAGAAACCCAGTGATTTATTAAGATTTGAAGAAACGTAATAAAACTCATTCACGGTCTGAGTTCTTTAGACCTCAGCTTCATTTTATGTATTCGTAGGCTATTTTATTCCTTCTCCTCTTCCCTTCTCCTTCTCTTCTTCTTCACCCCTCCTTTTCATTCCCCCCACTTCTCCTCCATTGAATAAGTCTCAGATTGTAGTCCAGGCTGCTCTTTAATTTGTGGCAATCCTCCTGTCTCAGCCTCCAGACTGCTGAGATTTCATATGTCATGTCACCATGTCCAGCCCAAGATTCTGTTCTTTTTTTTTTTCACTTTGATTTTTTATATTATAGAAGTCAAATCCAGACCCAAAATAAAAACAGGAACTATAAACAAAATATATATATAAAAGTCACCAATAAAATATTTGCAAACTAACCTGAAAGTTAATTAACAACATCCCACAATCAAGCAATTTTTCTTTTAGGAGTTTGTGAACAGTGCAAAAGTAGAGAATTTTTTAGGTAAGCCTGTGGAGGCGACCTTTGTGATAGCTTTCAATGAGGAATGGTTACACTGATCAGAATTTGTTCTGTAGCAATTGGTAACAAAATACTAATGCCTGACAATTTTGACAAACATGCACTGTTATCTCTAAGGGAAAGCCACCATGAGTTGGGCTTGTCTTTCCTATCAGAAAATTCTTCTGTGATCCCTCTGTAGTTGCCAGGGATGGAGGTGGGTTGGGGGTGGGGGTGGGGGTGGGGGTGGGGAAACATCTGCTCTACTAGAGAATGGGGCTAGAATTTCTCAACCCTGTCCTGTTTCAGATGTGTTTGGCATCAAAAATGAATCTTTCTGAAATATGTTCATAGTGTATGACTGTTTAAAACACTGTGATGATATAGAAGGCGAGAAGAGAGGAAGTACTGCTCGCCATGCCTACGCCCTAAGTACTGGTTCACACCGCCAGAGGCAAACACAGTTCTCATCTAGAGGGGATGAAAGAGTCAGGCCCAGGACACAGACCCAGGTAAACCAAAAACGTGTTCAAATGGAGAAACAGCTTCATAAAAACCTTACTGTTACAGAACAAAACAAAGTACAAGGCTCTTTTTAAGTACATTTATGGAACTAGAAGGTCAGAAGTTACGGGAAAGTAGTAAGTGTCATGCTCCCTGACAACATTCTAAGCTTTGGGTTTGGTGAAAACTAGTAATCTAAGCTATTATACTGTGAATGTAGTTACAAGGTTAAGTCAGGTCAGAAGGAGAGACTGGTGAATGGTTAGTGTAAGGAATAAAGGCAGCCCTGTGGATCTGCAGCACCCCAGTATCCACCATCACCATGTTCTCAATACCTAGTCTGTATGTTGTTTCAACTGTGCTGGAGCCTTCCAGACCTAGGTGGCAAAGCTTGTTCCATGGACTCTTAAGACCTTATGTAAGAGAGCAATCATTATAGACCATCACTGAATCCATCTGGTGTACTGAGGATACCAGGGTACCAACGTTCCTGTCAGCAATCATCTATGATGCCATCAACCCAAATGGCAGTGTGTGAGCAAACCCAATGTTATAGGGAATCTTGGAAGCCACTCTTCCTTGGTGCAAAAGAAAGTCCCTCAGGATCCAGAAACTTCTGGGAGGTGCTGGTGGGCAGGAAGAGAACCATAGCCGGACACACAAGGCCTCTGCAGAATAATAGAGAGGAGCTGAACACCCTCTCTTCACTGCCACTGCAGGGCAATGCTCAGCTCGGGGTGCCATGCATCCCAGTCCCCACTGGCAGAGAGAGGACATTTGAAATCCTCACACAGAGGCACTGATTGTATGTGGTGCTGGTAGGTGGGGGTGGCAGGCTGATGCACATCTTCATACCCCAGGATTGGTATTTACTCAGTAGATGTTCCATGACCAAGTGAACTAACTTCAGTCCCATCCTGCTGTGAGCTTATCATGTAACACTAAGTATTCAGTTCAGCTTGTGCCTTGGCTTTTCCATCTGCTTAGTAGGCATGAACCCTGAGAGAAATCTTTTGAAAAATTTAGAGTTGCCTTTCCTTTGTTTGTCCCAAATTATGGGCAGGTGTCAAACTGTCAGTGTCAAAACAGCACCATTATAATATCTTTCTTCTGATCAAAAAGCTTCTTTAGCTGGATACAGTGGCTTATGCCTGCAACCCCAGTACGCTTGAGGCAGAGGCAGAAGGATTGCCAAGAGTTCAGAGTGAGACCCTGCCTTAATTTCTTTTCCTGGTACTATGGTCAACAAAAGCAACTCAAGGAAGAAAGGGTTTGGCTTACAGTTCAAGGGTTCACAGTTCTCGCTGACAGGGAAACCCAGGCAGCAGGAGTTGAAAGCAGCAGTTGAGTGGCATCCACAAGCAGGAAGCAGCGAGCAATGGCAGCTGATGCTTGGCCCCCTTGTCTTCTGAACCCATCAAGGATCTGCAGCCTTACCTTCTGCAGTCAAGGAATGGAGGCGCTCACAGTCGGCAGGTCTTCCCACATCATGGAAACTAAGAAGGTCCAACTCATGCACATCTCCCAGGTGACTGCAGATTGTATCCAAAAGACAACTAAGCAAGACTTTGAGATGGACCACAGACTCTATCTCAAAAACCTCCAAGCCCAAAGTGTCTCTAGTGTGTGAAAACATTTTCCTTATAAGTCAAAGGTAATTTCATTATACTTTAAAAGCTTGAACTCAGTTAATTTCTAACAAGTATTAAGATTTTTTGTTCTCCACTTTAAATATGCTCCACAACAATTCATTTAATTGATAACACAGTTACCTGTATATCTGGTTTTAACTGTGTTAACAACTACAACTTTATCTGTGACTGCCTGAATGCTTTTGCTACAGCAAGCCTTGTGATTTTAACTAATATTTAATCTTCACAACAACTCAATAAGGACAATATTATTCCTTTTCTAAGTGTGCAAAATCAGACATTAAAATGGGAACCCAACTAGGACATAACAGAATGAGCCTCTGACCTGATCTATACTTCCCAATCTTTCACTCCTCTTTTCATTCTGTCAATGAACTGACTTTACAATAAACCTATGAGGTCAGCCAAATGACTCAGTGGGCAAAGGCATTTGCCATACAAACCTGATGAGCTGACTTAGATCCCACAGAAAGATGGACAGAGAGAACCAACTTCACAGTAATTCTCACCTCCATGCGTTCACTATGGTGAATATTCCTCTCCAATCTAATAATAACAATTTTGAAGGAGAACCTTTAAAGATTTATTTTAGTATGTATATTGTGTATACACATGTGTGATGGATACCTATGGATTACAGAAGAGAGTTTTGGATTTCCTGAAGCTGGAATTACACATGGTTGTGACTACCATGAGTCCTGGGATTTGCATCTTCTGAAAAAAAGTAGCAAGTGCTCTTAACCACTGATCCATCTCTCTTTGCCCCACTGAAAATGGTGAAACTAAAATAATTAACAAACTAGGGTATGCATTCATGAATGTCAGAATTACTCATTGTTTTCCTTTTTAAAAAGTTTTTTTTATTTCATATATATCCATTTTGCCTGCCTGTATGACAGTGAACCACACGCATGCAGTACCTGCAGAGGCTGTACAGCCATAAGAAGTTGTTGGAGCCTTTAGACCTGAAGTTATAGACAATCCTGAGTGGAATTGTGGGTGATGGGAAATCAGGGTGTCTGGAAGAACAGTTAGTGCTTTTTTGAAGCAGTGTCATACACACATACACACACACACACACACACACACACACACACACAGTCTTGGCCAGTCTAAACTTGTGGCAATCCTCCTGTGTCCTCTGAGTTCTGGGATTATAGGCACGTAACCACCATGCAAGGCTCTAATTAGTTTACAATAAGACACCCGACATGAGAGGCAAACATCCAAACTCACTGATTTTTCTGCCTCAGCTGTCCATTATTTGGTACAAACTGCATCAGATGAACAGTAGACATACAGCTTCTGACATTCTCTAAGTCAAACAACAGTCCTGGTAAAGACTAAAAAAAAAAAAAAAACAGAAAAAATTATGCAGAAGACATTGGTTGCCATGTAAAGGTACTCCTTTAAAAATTTAAATATACACCAGGCACAGTAGTACATACTTCTAATCTGCACCTGCAAGGCTGAGGCAAGAGAATTTACCTTGAGGCCAGTTTGGGCTACTTGGTGATATTTGAAACAAAACTGGGCTCCATTTAAAATGTCTTTTAAAGATAATTCCCACTGTCAGGCATCGAAAGTCTCTACATCAGCTATTGCCTCATATATTTGGCTAACTGTACTAGGACATGGAAAACTTGTTCTGTGACTATTCTGGGGCCCTGGCAGGTTCCACCACAGGTATTGTCTTGTACCTCAGAAAGAGAACTGTGTAGTGTCATCACACTGGCTGGAGGCAAAAATTCTTGAGAAGCAAGTCGAATTTGGCTTGCAGCCATCTGTACTCATAAGTCTCCAGTGTTCTAGCAACACAATGGGTTTATATAGTAGTAGCACCACTGTAGCTCAGGAGAGAAATATTACACAAAACTTACAAGCCAAGATAGTCAACCACAGTTCTAAAGAATCACACATGTTTTAAATAACTTTGATGCAGAAGCTGACTTCCCACATCTTCCTCAGTGCTTGGCATGTGTGGGGAACTTGACTTGACACTAACCCTACACTTAGACAATTCACAGTGTGAAATTAGAAAAGCTGAAAGAGTTATAACCAAGGTATCAAATAGTTATGCGTATTACAATCAATTGGGCAGGAATGGTTCACCTAAAGCAGTGATTCTCACCCTTCCGAATGCTGAGATCTTTTAATGCAGTTCCTCATGTTGTGGTGACCCCTAGACAAAAAAATTATTTTTGTTGCTATGACATAACTGTACTTTTGCTACTGTTATGAATCGTAATGTAAATATTTTTGGAGGTAGAGGTTTGCCAGAGGGGTTGTGACCCACAGATTGAGAACCACTGGCCTATAGTCATTAAATATTAGCCAGAATCAGTGGATCAACTTCAGTTGCCTTGTTTACTGATCAGTGTCATCCAGGAAGACATAAAACAGAGTTGCATTGTCAGCTAATATTATCTGACATTCCGCTCTGCCTTTTAGAAGAGTAGAGCATGAGAATCAGCAAGGGTAGCAGAGAGAACAACACATAAAGATAGAATTCCCCTATGGTCCGGTTCAACCAATTCACAAATTTTGCCCAACTTGCAAGATTTCATTATATGTACTATTTTTTAAAATCTGAGTTAAATAATTATTCTAAAATTTGTTGAAGTTTGTTTCAACTTTGAGATATACTAAAGGGCCAATGGAAATCTCAAAGCAAACTTCTACCCTGGGCTTAGATTTCTCCTTAATCTAAAATGGGTGTGATGCCTTAGTCACTTTTCTATTGCTGTGGGTAAGACATCACAACCGAGGCAACTTATAGAAGAAAACATTTATTTGGAGCTTATAGTTTCAGTGGGTTAGAGTCCAGGATCATCATGTTGGGAGCCTGGCAATCCACAGACATATAACAGAATTAACAGTGTTAACTGGGGAAGCCATGGACTTTTAAAACCTCCAGTGACACTTCTCTTCCGACAAAGTCATAGCCCCTAATCTTTCCCAAAGAGTTCCCACAACTGAGGACCAAGTGTTCAAACATAGTTTGAACTTATGGGAGCTATTTCCATCCAAGTCACCACACATGGCTCATCTTGATGGTCATTTAGGTCTGGGCGTGTCTATAAGGGTGCCTGAATGTGGGTGGCACTATTTCATAGGTTGTGTCCCACAATGAAAAGGGAAGATAGGAAAATACCAGGTGAACATCTCTGTTTTGTGACTGTGCACATGATGTACAGCCACCTGATGCTCCTGATTGTGCACACAATGTACACATTTCAGGGAACACAGCCTGGTGTTCCTGCTACCAGGCCTTCCCTGAAATGGTAAACTGGGTCCCATCATATGGCAAGTCCAAAAAAAAAATACCCTTCCTTGCTTAAATTATTTTTGTCATAGCAGTGGGGAAGTAACTAATACAATGCTTAAAATCCACACTCTCAGATATTCAGTTGATTTGCAAAACATCTATCCAGTAGTACAAAACCCAACATTAGAACCCACTGTATGTGTAACAGATGACAAGTACATTGGATGAACCTAAAAAATAAAACAATAAGTTAGATCGAGTCTGCACAGGGAAGCAGAACATGCTGACTTTCAAGTGGAGGTTCTTGAAATCAGCACCTCCGTACTCAGCGGGGTCCAAGTTGTGACCCCAAACACTTCAGTAAGAAGAAGTGCAGTTAAAATAATCCCTGAAGTGCTGGGATGTCACTGATCATACCAGTAAGGGCACAGTGCTTTTAGCAATAGTAATTTTCCATAATTAAAAGTTCATGCTCAGGACTCACAGGCACAAGTTAAAAAGAATCCAGAGAATCGTGTTTGGAAACCTGTCCATACTGTGGTCTGGCCAGTAATTGCCATTTGGGGAAATTACATACCAGGAGTGGGATGAGAACTTCACTTGTGAAGAACAGAGGAAATGTTTGTTGAGGACTAACATGATTCAGTAGTCTTTTTGTTTTTATTTGGTTTTTTGTTTTTGTTTTTGTTTTTTTTTTTTTTTTGGTTGTTGTTGTTAAGACAGAATTTCTCTGTGTAGTCCTGGCTGACCTGCAGCTCTGTAGACCAGGTTGACCTCAAACTTGCAGAGATCCACCTGCCTTTGCCTCCCAAGTGCTGGGATTAAAGGAAGGTACCATCACCACCCAGTTCAGTAGACTATTTAAAAGATCATGTGCTTTGCAGTGCTATGCAGAATGTTCTGGAGAGAGACACCAGCTACAGAAAACACATGAGGAAGTATGAGGGCTTATTTCTATATTGTGAGATTGGAAAGGAATGAGTGGACGATAGTAATATTTAGAAAGGCCCAGAAGGGAATTGAGGAGACACAAGTGTTAGTGAGGGGAACCAAAGCGATGATTCACTGCAAGTTAGCCTGTGGGATGCCTCGCTGGCAATCAGTCATCTAGCTACGTGATTTTTTTAACTCTAAGTGACTCCTATGATTTCATTAGATAAGGCTGCTAGGAACAGGCAATCTCTTAATTAACACACTTACCTCCTGCTAATTATGACAAGCAAGGTATAATATTTATTATGGAGAGCTGGGGTTTAGCCTTGTCTTTAAAACCTCTTTCCTAGGCAATGTTGTCTACATCTGATCAAAGTAGAGCTGCTACATGGAAGTGCTGCCATTTACAGGAGATAGGGGCTGTATTAGTCAGGGTTCTCTAGAGTCACAGAACGTATGGGTTGTCTCTATATAGTTAAGGAATTTGTCGATGGCTTACAGCTTGTAGTCCAACTCCTCAGCAATGGTCAGCAGCAGCTGTGGATGGAAGTCCAAGGATCTAGCAGTTGCTCAGTCCTACAAGGCAAGCAGGCAAGGAAGAGTGAGAGTCTTCTTCCACTGTCCTTATGTAGGTCTCCAGCAGAGGGTGTGGCCCAGATTAAAGGTGTGTGCCACTGCGCCTTTAATCCCAGATGACCTGGAACTCAGAGATCTCCTTGTCTTAATCTTCTGGAATTCATAGCCTCTATGCTTCAAGATCTCCATGCCAAGATCCAGGTCAGAAACTTGTATCTCTGAGCCTCCAGATTAGCATCATAGGTGAGCCTTCCAATTCTTGATTAGTTCATTCCAGATATAGTCAAGTTGACAAACAGGAATAGCCACTACAGGGGCCCACTCACGACAACCACCTTCTTTCACAGCCTCTGGCAGCTCTAAGAACACCAGGGAATAAAAGCTGGGGAAAAAGAGGTTTATAGTCACATGTCCTTGCAAAATCACTGCCATCCTGCAAGGCCAAGCATATCTGCCATGGACAGTAGAAGCCCTTTCCAATTCTCAGGGAATTTCATTCATCTTTACACTAGACTGAATAGGCAACAGTGATAGGAAGCTTTGCAGGTACAGGGCATCCCTATACTAACTGCATTCAAAAGCCCCAGCTGATTTCACCCAAAAGTGTTATCCAAGAGGAGTCCCAGGGAGGACACAGTACTGAGGGCGAAACAGAAGCCAGAGGTCTCAAGCCAGACCAATGAGTCATTCAATGAACCTTTGCAAGTGTTTGGACAAAGGGGTATACTGTGGGACACACTGTGAAATACTGCAGCTTCCACGGAGAGATTGTTTTTCTTTTCTATTTGTATTTTTTGTTTTCTTTTGGTGGTGGTGGGTTTACAAGAGTAGAGGGCACATACAAAGGAATGGAGAGATGAGTGGGATTGGGGTGCATGATATGAAATTTACGAAGAATCAATAAAAAGTTTTTTAAGCCCCAAACTTTCTGTTTACACATTTTGCACTGTGATCTTGGCGCTGCTCGGATACTGAGCGGCTCAGTAGGGTTCTATGGCACACAGCATAGGAAGGCATCCAGGCCTGGCAGGAGAGAAGAGAGGAAGGCATACAGCATCCTGGTGTCGGCAGAGCATAAAGGTTATGTCCCCAGATGTTACTAATATAGGAGACTGGGCTGTTTGTGACATCATCTCAGAATTGTTCTAGGTATTCTGAATTTTTTAAAAAAGTATTTTCTTTTCTTGACTTTTACTATCCTGTCTTAGGAAATCTGGCACAAACAAAACAGGAAACTAACCAAATTACTGAAGTTCTTAGTCTGCATGAGTTCTTGTCTTGACTAAATATGACACTTGAAATTAGGGGTCTACCCACCTTGTGTTTCTGCTGCATAACTTCACAGTCAGAGCATGGCCCAACGAGGCAAACGACAAGTGGGCAGGTACTCAAGAGTAGCCCTTGCTTTCTTATGTCCCCTGCAAGCTTGGTCTGAGAGAAGAAACTACAAAAGGCTGAAATTATGCCTTTTTCATTAAAACCAAGAAATAAGCAAAAGCAGCCAGAATATTGTGGGAAATTACAAAGACAAAGTCCTTTGGTACACTATTGAGGAAAACAAAAATAACCAAATTTAATCACTGTAACCATTGTAATCTCCTAAATATTAGCTATTAGACTGGAAATGGCTGGCTTGTTGATGGCCTAACTTCTTCCTTGAGAAAAGGAGAACAGCAGAGACAGGGTGTAGGAATTCTGGTCTATAATTCTAACTCTCAGAGACCAAGGCAGGAGGATTGCTATGCGCTGAGTTCCAGACCAGAAAAACAAAACAAAACAAAACAAAACAAAACAAAAAAACCAAAGAACCAAGTGTCGGGAGAGCCTGAGAGGGTAAGTGCTTGCTGTGCATGTGAGGTGCTGTGCATCTCAGTTTGAATATTCAGAACACACACAAACTTGTATACCATCACACACATGCAAAAACTGTACTCCTGAGGCAAGACAGGAAGCAGGGACAGATTTCCAAGATGCTTGCAGGTCACATGCCCTGGTGTATGCAGGACCACACAAGAGAGATCTAAATTCAAGACAGGTGGAAGGCAAGGACCAGCAACGGAGCTTGCTCTCTAATCTCCATGTTCTATACTGTGGCACCATGTACAGCATGTGGGCTCGCGCATGCGCACACACACTCAATACAGGGACTTCTTAATAAATTCACTAGCCTGAGTCTAAGAATTTTGACACAAAATCACCAGTGTAGCTCAGAGGTCTATCTCTCCAATGCTCCTTTCTTCAACTGAGCAGCAGTCCTTCTGTGGTGGGATGCAATCCTCATTCTATGATCTGACGTGTCTAACGATCCTAGGCTCGAGGCACCAGCGTGAGGGTGAGGGAGCGAGGGAAGGAGCAGAAATATCAAATATACATTTTATTTTCTTCCTGGTTCTATTTATGCATTCTCATTGTAAAATATCCACCAACAGTTCACAGAAGGAATTATTTCATAAATAGAAGTATATTTATTCAGTATGTAATTCATTCTGTGATGAGAGAACTAAAAATTGTATTTTTATCAGGAAACGGGGCTTAAATACAGCTCTGCATTCAATCCAAGGAAAACCATTAACTCACATTCACAAAGAAAAATGAAGTTTCCATTAATAAACTTTTTTAAAAACCTCATGGTATATCATGTGAAGCATTTGAGAAATAAAATGTTGGATGGTTTTAGTTGTAAGAGCCATTCCTTTGTCTGAACCTGTGAACACTGGCACCACAGGGTCTATGGAACAGGGAGGGAGAGCAGATAAAATGGTGCTGAGTAACAGGGGCTGTGGTCCTCGCACCCACCTACCTGGAGAACAGAAGTCTGGGGTTTGGAGTAGGGCATGCGGGCACATAGCTATAATCCCAAGGGTGAGGCTACAGCAGGAGAGTTGTGCCAGGGCAGACAAGGCTACACAGCAGACTCCATGCCCTGAAGGAGGGCACACATTAGGTTCTCACTGGGTCTTTGGGCAGTTCCTCTGTTTCTTGCTATTTTCGGAAAACATTTTATTAAGGAAATGCAGGGCCTTCCCCCAGCAGCAGAGGGCAGGCACTGCACAGTCAGCACCATGAGATGCTTGAATCCCAGCAAAAGTGCAGCTTTATTTCCTCAGCCACAAGGTTCTGGAACTCACTACCTCACGACTCCTACTACAAAGCTCTCCACCATCATTCCCCTTCAGCATTTAATCTGTTTCAAATTACAGTTTACAAGAAGGAGATCAAAGACCCTCTTTGCTTCTTAAGGCTTTTACCTCTGCAAGGGACATCACACCATTTAAGACAACAGTGTTTCTCTACCCAGGAATTCAGTATGTGAAATATGCCTTTGTTTCCAAGCATTTACTTCCATGAATCCTAGATCATTCCCAAACATTAAGCTTACTGGAGTCACACAGGACATCCTGCTCTGGGTCATTTTTTTTTAATTTTAATTTATTTACATTTCAAGTGTTATCTCTTTACCTGGTTTCCCCCTCTCCCAGAAACCCCTCTCCTATCCTACCCTTCCCTTGCTTCTACGAGGGTGTTCTTCCACCCACCCACCCACTCCCACCTCCCTACCCTCAATTCCTCTACACTTGGGGCATCTATCAAACCTTCATAGGACCAAGGACCTCTCCATCCATTGATGTCTGACAAGGTCATCCTCTGCTACATATGCAGCCAGAGCCATGTGTACTCTTTGGTTGGTGGCTTAGTCCCTGTGAGCTCTGGAGAATCTGGTTGGTTGATATTGTTGTTCTTCTTATGGGGTTGCAAACCCTTCAGTCCCTTCTCCAACTCCTCCATTGGGGACCCTACACTCAGAGCAATGGTTGGCTGCAAGCATCCAACTCTGTATTTTTCAGGCTCTGGCAGGGCCTCTTAGGAGACAGCTATATCAGGCTCCTTTCAGCAAGCTTTTTTTAGCATCTACAATAGGGTTGGAGTTTGGTGGTGACTGTCTCTGGGATGACTCCCCAGGTGGGACAGTCTCTGGATGGCCTTTCCTTCAGTCCCTGCTCTGCACTTTGTCTCCATATTTGCTCCCAAGAGTATTTTGTTCTCCTTTCTAAGAAGGTCCGAAGCGCCCACACTTTGGTCTTCCTTCTTCTTGAACTTCATGTGATCTGTGAATTGTATCTTGGGTATTCGGAGCTTTTGGGCTAATATCCACTAGACAGGCTGCCCTCTCTCTCCCTATCTATTCAATATAGTACTTGAAGTTCTAGTTAGAGCAATTAGACAACAAAAGGATGTCAAAGGGATACAAATTGGAAAGGAAGAAGTCAAAATATCACTATTTGCAGATGAAATGATTGTACACTTAAGTGACCCCAAAAACTCCACCAGAGAACTCCTACAGCTGATAACTTCAGGAAAGTGGCTGGATATAAAATTAACTCAAACAAATCAGTAGCCATGGTACCCTTCACAATAGCCACAAACAATATCAAGTATCTTGCTGTGACTCTAACCAAACAAGTGAAAGATCTGTATGACAAGAACTTCAAGTCTCTGAAGAAAGAAATCAAAGAAGACCTCAGAAGATGGAGAGATCTCTCATGCTCATGGATCGACAGGATTAATATAGTAAAAATGGCCATCTTGCCAAAAGCAATCTACAGATTCAAAATTCCAACTCAATTCTTCACATAGTTTGAAAGAGCAATTCTCAAATTCATCTGGGTCATATTTAAGAGCAGTCTTCAGCACACTGTTTATGGCTGACAGGCTGCTTCCCTTTCTTCCCGCTAAGTCCCTTTCCTAGTACAAGGTGTTCATTTTCCCAAGCACACTTGATAGAGAGGATGGTTTCCACTCTGTGGTGTTTTCTGACAATCACAAGTTGGCAAAAAAATATCAAGGTGGGGGCCCTTAAATTATAGGATCTCTCTTGCATTGAGGATGAGAACTTCAGGTCAAGGACCAACCAAATGACTGGAGCATCAGCTTGGAGAAGTATGATAATTCATTCCATACATACAGGTTTAAATCTATTCAGATCAGTAGTGTCTTAGTATTTATTTGCCAGAGACCACAAAATAAACAAACTCTAAATTTCTGAGGGCAGGTGCTTTTAGAGAAGGGGGAACCCAAGTGTCTGGGTACCAAGAAGGTAGTGAGAGGTGCCTCTGGAGAAGGGAAGAGGGGAACAAGAGGGTCCTAAGGGGCCTTTGATATTGTTGTTTTTCATTAGAAGATGTAGATGAAAGCAAAGGTTTATATTACTTAAGGATTTCTTGTATCATTTATTTATATTTGGGGGTATTATGAATACCAAACACAGGTTCTCTAGAAAATCAGGAAGCACTATGAACCACAGAGTCATCTCTCCAGCCTCAAGTTCTTTATACTCTCGAGAGGAAAATACATTGTTTCATACTTTACTATCTTTAGTTTCATTATTTTTGCACTTTCTTGTATTAGTTTTTAACAGTAAGATAATTAAATAATGGCAGAGGTATCTGGAAAGAACAATAAAGATACTAATGACTTTCTTTTTTTTTCCCTTTTGGTTTTCAAGATAGGGTTTCTCTATGTAGCCTTGGCAATCCTAATATTTACTCTTTAGGCTAGGCTGGTCTCAGACTCACAGAGATCCACCATCTGCCTCTGCCTCCCAAGTGCTGGGACTAAAGGCACATGACACCCACTGTCTCTTTTTAAAATAGGGGTTTTCTATGTAGCCAGACTGGCCTGGAACTCTTAGTCTTGTTCCAGTCTCCTGAGTACTGGAATTATAACTATGCGTCACCATGGCCATCACCTAGCGATGATTTATTTTTCTTTAAACTGAGAGTGCCCTAGAGGACTGGCCAGCTCTGTAGAGAGGACTTCCCAAAGTGCAATAGAATACACTTTTCAAAATACTCTGAGCCACTCGCAGTTTGAATTTAAAGACAGCAACAAAAACTGAGTACATTTGTTTCACAGGCAATTGAAAGAAATTGAGGAAAGGTCTATATTATAAAGATAGGGACTACCACACAGTCTCTACTTTGGTATTGAGAGGAATGATTTCCAGAAGCCTGGGCAACCACTTCACGGGTCCTAAGCACCTGCAGTCTTTAGGATAGCTGCCTCTTCACAAGCTACTCGGCATGTCTAACTATCTTTTAAACAATTTATAGTTTTAAAAATTATATTAAATGTCTGAAATATAAACATATTGCTATAAAGTGAAGATTCTTGTAGGGCAGAACACTCCTAGGCAAGTAACCTTTATATGGGACTATGCACAAAAATCCATGATCAAATAAAACGTGGAATGCATTGGTTTGGCTTTGATTATTACATTTGATCTACATGGAATCAGAATATTTAAGAACATGGATGCAAACATATTAGTAAGGAGTGACCTGCAGGAGATGTCACTGAAGAGTTGGGGATTTACGGTGGTAGGGATTGGGATCTGGAGGGGTCTTGTCCTAGAGAAGGCTTTGCCAGCTGCTCCTATATGGGGGTGTAGGTCTGTACAGATAGAAGCTTTGCAAGCTGCTCCGGTATGGGGGTGTGGGTGTATACAGATAGAGTACCAACTATAGGAGCCACCATACATCACCTCTCAATATGCACCCAAAATCCAGACGTTATGTTAAATATCTTCATTTAAAAGTTTCAGTTGAAAAAGACTGGAGACAAGTCACCACTGTGAATTGTACACAATGCTAAGAAAGAGGAAGAAAGCTGGGGAAAACTATGAAGCTGGCAGTTGTGGCACAAATCTACAGAAGTAAAATCAGGGAACTTCCCAAGCTTAGGCAGCAGGATCCACAGAGTTCAATGCTAGCCTGGGCTACCACTAAGACTCTGCTTCAAACCCCAACAAAACAAAATAGAAAGGCAAGGTGAGACTCTGACAGTATTTTATAATGGCTATAGTGAATCGAGAAGGGAGGTGGGTTTTGCTTACATCTTCAAAAAAGAAAATGGAAGAAAGTCAAAGGAACACATAAACATGAAATTAAGCAGAAAGCAAAACTAGCTAAGGAAAATGGCTTCTGAAAGTGACACTGCATTGAGTGGCATCTGAGAAATCGACCTCACAAGTAAAGCTCCATGGTTTCATACTGCAGGTTCATAAACAGTACTGCTACTGTAGTTATCCACTGCTGTGTAACAGTCGTTCCATGTCCCTTAAGGCCACTGGTTCTCAAGGCTCTGGCACATTCTAGGAGTGCAGCAGTCTGTCCTGAGTGGCAGAGCTCTGACCTGTGCAGCAGGCCCTTGGAAAGTGCAGCCTCAAATCCCCTGGGAAAGGACTGGTCAGGGTTGGCTTTTGGAGTAACCAGCCACCTCTTCCTTTTCTGGAGCTGGCTGTATTATCCCAGACACACAGAGGTAAGTCTTTCCAGAGTGAGCAGGCCCTTAATGACGGGCCTCAGAAGACCACAAGCATACATTCATCAGTTGACGGGACACAAGAGCCAGCTCTAATTTTGTGTGGAAGGGGAACAAGGGATTTAAGAGACGGGGAACACTGGCTGGCTGCTACTACTGCAATTTAGCTTTTACAAAAAAGGAGGACATAGTTGTTCGTTAACACCATTGCTAAGTGTGTAGCCACCAAAATCTTAAATGCACATACCTCTGCATATATTCTGTGTGAAATATGTATAGGGATGTTCTAATGCTAGCAATAAAAAAGAAAACAATAGTCTGTAAATAAAGGGACAGTATAAATTACAAAACTGTGCTATAAAATGAGAAGATTAATGAGTGGAAATGAACAGATTTCTAAAAGTTTTAATAAAGTTAGCAGAAAGAGGCTGTACATCCATAGAGAAACCATTAAAGACATGAAAGCTGATCTGTGCACACAGGTGAAGCTCACAGGAAGTCTTGGAATCCCACATCAGCAGTCTTGCCAGTCACCTCTGGAAATAGTGTAGGGTTGGGGGTGGAGGCAGCAATTTTGAATTTTAAGTTAAAATAACTTTAATGATTTAAGCATTTGAAAACTGATAAGCTAGTCTGAGTTTCAACCCACAGTGTATCTCTATGACATGCCCTGTCAGGCCTTACAGTAGCAGCTATTTAGTTTTTCAAAACTCTTTCTGGCTTAATTATGAATTTCCTGTTAATTAGACTTTGCAGATTTCTGAACAAGTCTTGGGGATAGAGGGCGGATGTGATGGTTCAACCCTGTAATCCTAGCATGTGAGAGTCTGAAGGGAGAGGAATGTGCCCAGTTTGAGGCCAGCATGAGCTACAGAGACTCAATCTCAGAACAACACAGGCTTTTGAGGGGAGAGCAAATTAAGAAAGATGCTAAGATCTCACTTGTACAGTTAGCTGCCACTTAGTTTTTCAATTTGATATCTATACATTGGGGATAAGATAAAGTAGTTTTTGCCAATCTAGAGGAAACATCCATGTGTAATAAATCAGCTGGACTTCGTGGTGGCTTAGTCTTCATTTCCCTCAAAAGTATTTAAGGAAGGCATGCTTGAATCTCCTAGTTTATACATAAATAAAACCACAAAACCACAACTTCTATTATTACAGACCCTCCAAATTTAGAATAGCTTATATTGAAGTTGCTGGTTCTAAGAACATTGATGTTAAAGTGTCCTAGAATATCCATAAAATGGTACTCACAAACTTGTAAGTCTATGGCCTTACACTTCAGGAAGAAGGGCTTGGGACAGAATCCTGCCTATAGTGACATTCAAGAAACTGTTTGGAAGGGTCAAGACCCCTCATGGGTTTTGAGGATTTTTGTGGTGAAACCATGAGAAGCCTGAGCTAACTTACTGCTAATCTTACGGACCTCGAAATTCCATGACAAGGTGAATGTTCCCTAGAGGTCTCTCATTCAGAGGCACTTAGTTTTTTTTGTAAAGTGTCTGACCATTTACGCAGCTACGAATAATTTGAAGTCTGAGAGTTCCTGAATATTGATATTCAAGACATAACAAGTTCAGCTACAATAAGCTACTTAAAAAAACAAGGCAGATTTTCTTTTGAGACAGGGTCTCATGTAGCCAAGCATAGCTTTGTATTCTTATTTGATTCTCCTTTATTCAGTTTATCTATTCTTTTGTGTGTCATGGAAGAACATATTCATAAGGAAAAGTGAAATACAACTTTTTAGCAAGAGAGTACTTCTCAAAAGTTGGCCTAATGTTTACTGGCAAACACCTAAAGATGCTGATTTAAATGGGAGAGATGAGGTTTAGAGACAATTGCTACTCTTTCACTCTATAAGATTCTAGTATCTTTATTGATTGGTATTAAATCCTATAGCTAGAAACAGATTCACGCACCTTAAACTATGGTGACCTACTCTATCGTATCAAGGCATGTCTCAAATAGTATCTGCTTAATGGTTTCAGATTTCATTCACATCACTTAACTTTCTCATACAAAACAGTTTCAAAGCCAAGAATATTTTATTCAATGAGGTAGTTTATAATCCAAAGGCAAAGAATATCCAAGTTCCCATGCATTGTTATGGAACTTGCAATGTATCTTTAAACAAGTTGTTAGTAATAAATGTTTGCATAACCGGTGTATACTGAGGTAGTTTTCAATGTTCATCATACTCAGTAGAGCCTGTTTTTAGGCAAAGTAAGCACTGAAAAGGTATAAATCAAAATAATTCATTTTATTTTTTTAACTGTCCATATATTTACAATGATAAAAACCTTCATGCATCATATAACATAAGAGATACTTGACTTTGACAGTTATTCAAAATTAAGAATGGTAGGAAAATCTAATCAGAAAATGTTAAGTAACTAGTAGCCCCACATCGTATCACAGTCATGAATAGTATTTAATCATGAATACCATCATTTTCATTTACAACTTTAGTAACAGTGTTTAGATTAGAATTTCATATGGTTACTTTATGCCAAATATCTTATGCCAAATTCTAGTTACAGGCAGAAGTATTTAATTGAAGATTTCTTATGGTCCACACTATGAAGATATATTTTAATGAGGATTACATGATGTACAGCCAGCAAAAGAAACCTGTTGGACAGGGTGGTGAACTGCCAACTAGATACGCACTGAGCTAATACACTACTGGAGGCCCTGGCAGGTCCGTGATTGTGGCCAGCATTTCCCTGAAGTTCAGGCTTTCAGAGGTCATTGAACGTTATAATTATCTCCAAGCCATTTTCTCCACTGTCATTTAAGCTTTGTCTAAACAGCTGGGTGTGTTGCCAAGCAACATCTCCATCTCCTCTGCTTAACTCTGCTTCTAATGTAACTTCTGTCGCACCAGAAAAATCATTATAGGAACGTAGATTTTTATCTGTTGGAGGGAAAAAAGAATTTACACTTGAGTTTTGGTAGTTTGAAAAGCGAGAAGTTTCAAATGCACCTCTTATAGGACTGATACAGTTTAAAATAACTCCTTAAAAACAGGTACTTTTCTTTATAGAAGAAATATATCCTTTGTAACAAAGAGGTTATTTTTCTTCCTGCATTTTTCACACACACACACACACACGCACGCACACGCACACACACACACACACACACACACACACACACACACACACACACACACACACACCTATCAGCCTGTCTAATACAAAATGAGATGAAATGACTTTTAATACAGTTATATGAGTAACTCTTTGGTATATCTCAGTGAAATGCATCCAGCCCAGCGTGACAGGCAGTCACTTCTTGTGAATGCTCTAGCTGAACCTACCTCCCAGCAGGTTGACTTGAGCCATCTCAGATCGCAGTTTCCACCTCACTGATCCACTTTCAAAGCTTTGGCTACTTGTTCGGATGGAAACATTATCTACTTTTAGACCAACTGACCCACACTCGAACTTCCAGGAAATATAAGCAAAAGATGATCCTTCTTTTCGGGCCAAATAAACCTAAAAAATTCGGGGCAAGTGGGAGAAATTTTCAGAAGAAATCAAATAGTGTAGAAAATGGAAGTCTTATCATTGCAGAATACTTTCAACAAAGGGTAACTAAAAATGAAAATTTTTCCACTAAAAAGGTTCTTAATTCTATCATTTTTCATGTCATTAGCAATATTTCCTGTGGCATCTTTTTGTGTATATAAAAAGTTATTACAGTACATATGTCCCTAAAGTATAATCTGTTTAGAAGTTGACTACCTGACCATCTTACCAAAAGTAATATACAGATTCAATGCAATCCCCATCAAAATCCCAACTCAATTCTTCATAGAGTTAGAAAGAGCAATTCAAAAATTCATCTGGAATAACAGAAAACCCAGAATAGCTAAAACTATTCTCAAGAGTAAAAGAACCTCTGGGGGAATCAGTATCCCGGACCTCAAGCTGTACTACAGAGCAATAGTGTTAAAAACCGCATGGTATTGGTACAGTGACAGGCATGTAGATCAATGGAACAGAATTGAAGACCCAGAAATGAATCCACACTCCTATGGTCACTTGATCTTTGACAAAAGAGCTAAAACCATTCAGTGGAAAAAAGATAGCCTTTTAAACAAATGGTGCTGGCTCAGCTGGAGGTCAACATGCAGAAGAATGCAAATTGACCCATTCTTATCTCCTTGCACTAAGCTCAATTCTAAGTGGATCAAGGATCTCCACATAAAACCAGACACACTGAAACTAATAGAAGGGAAACTAGGGAAGAACCTTGAACATATGGGCACAGGGGAGAATTTCCTGAACAGAACTCCAATAGCTTATGCTCTAAGATCAAGAATAGACAAATGGGACCTCATTAAATTACAAAGTTTTTGCAAGGCAAAAGACACTGTCAAAAAGACAAAGCGGCAACCAACTAACTGGGAAATGATCTTTACCAACCTTACATCCAAAACAGAGGGCTAATATCCAATATATACAAAGAACTCAAGAAGTTAAACTCCAGAGAGGCAAGTAACCCTATTAAAAAATGGGGTACAGAGCGAAACAAAGAGTTCTCACCTGAAGAATATCTAATGGCTGAGAAGCACCTAAAGAGATGTTCATCATCCTTAGTCATTAGGGAAATGCAAATCAAAACAACCCTGAGATTCCATCTCACACCAGTCAGGATGGCTAAGATCAAAAACACAGGAGACAGCAGTTGTTGGCGAGGATGTGGAGAAAGAGGAACACTCCTCCACTGCTGGTGGAATTGCAAGCTGGTACAACCACTCTGGAAAGCAGTCTGGCGGTTCCTCCGAAAACTGGACATGACACTCCCGGAGGATCCAGCTATACCACTCCTGGGCATATACCCAGAGGCTTTACCTGCATGCAATAAGGACACATGCTCCACTATGCTCATAGCAGCCTTATTTATAATAGCCAGAAGCTGGAAAGAACCCAGATGTCCCTCAATGGAGGAATGGATTCAGAAGATGTGGTATATCTACACAATGCAATTCTACTCTGCAATTAAAAACAATGAATTCACGAAATTCCTAGGCAAATGGTCAGAACTTGAAAATATCATCCTTAGTGAAGTAACCCAATCACAAAAGAACACACATGGTATGCAGTCACTGATAAGGGGATATTAACCCAGAATCTCGGAATAACCTAGACACAATTCGCATGTCAATAGATTTCTAAGAAGATGGAAGGAGAGACCCCTGGTCCTGGAAAGACTGGATGTAGGGGAATGCCAGGACAGAGAAAGGAGAGGGGGTTGAATGGAGAAAAGAGGGAGGGAAGGGGGCTTATGGGACTTTCGGGGAGGGAGGAAACGGGAAGGGGGATATGATTTGGAATGTAAATTAAAAAAAAAAGTTTACTACCTAAAGCAAGCACTGAGAGGAAATGACTGTCCTTCCAAATAACTGCCCTTTGACTCATCTCAAGTCAGGATTTTAAAACACAATTCCCAATGACAGTGAGGCCACAGCCTCTCAAAGGACATGACTCAGTTCAGGTACCACCAAGGGCTTTGGAAATAACATACAGACCTGCCTTTCCAGTGCACCCCTCCCCCCTTCTCACTTTAAACAGTCATAGCTCATGGTGCTCAGGTCTACAGGCTGTTTCCAGTATATTCCTGTCACAGCTACCCTTCCATTTGTGTCATGAAACTCACATCTCTACCTGGGTCCTCTATAGCCCACCCTCCTCACTTGGGCCTGACCCTAAGAACCTCACTCTATTCTCTACTCTTGTCTGTACTCTCACAATACCTCTGTGTGTCTGTATGCTCTAAAAGAGGTCCCTCCTCACTACGCTACACCACCCACGTACGATAGCATCTGCTCTCACTGCTCAACACCACTCTCATCAGGTTTGGGTTTTAGGTCCCACATCCTCGATGGCATCTGCCTAATCATACCTCAGATTGCAGGCTCTTGCCTTAAGTCTGTCAGTGCCCTCCAACACTTCATCACGCCTGGACATGCTGAATTTTCCTTACTTCAGTGTAAATATTTGTGTTTTGTTTTTCCTGTATGTGCTACTTTGTCTTCTAGTTTCTATCATCAGGTAAAAATAATGATGACTAGCATTTACTTGCTCTATCTTTCTTCCTGGTTAAATATGCTTGTGTGGACTTTTTTTTTTTGTCAACTTGACTCAAACCTAGATATATTTGGGAAGAGGGAACCTTAATTGAGAAAATTACCCTTCCAGAATACTCCAAATGACAGAAGAAAGTAGAATATAAAGAAAAACATGTGATTCTATAGCTCTTAGTTCATATTCAACAATATAATTTAGGTTTACATTAATATGCAAGTGGCTGAAAATAATAACTTACCAATAGGTAATGTTGCCAAGGAGAAGATGAAATAGTGTTATGTTATACTATGTTATGTTTATAGAAAAAAATTCAAGGATACTAATCTGACAATATATGACAGAAGCTATAGCTAATGATGACAATTTTACTCTGTAAGGAAGCATCTGGAAAATGAAGCTGCATTTGGGGCACATTACAGATGAAGAATGATGGGGATGTGCTGAATACAAAACTCAATCATAGAATCAGTCTTTAGTACTAGATACTCCAGGCTACCAATGGTTAGAAATATGGAGGAAGTGAATCCAGCATATATAAATACGCCTGTCAGTTAAAAAAATTCTAGAAAAATCAAATATTAAGCAAGATCTCTGGCCTTAAACACATTTAACCTGAAAAGCAGAAAAACAAAAAGCAGTTCACTTTTTTAAAAAAGCAATTTAAGTTCATTGTATGAAAAAATGTGAATGCTAGAGAAATTCACTTATTAAAAAAAGTGGGGAACACTTTTTAGCTAAGTTCACAAAGTAAATTGGTTACATATATATGCATGAAGGTAAGCCTATTAGTATTATCTTGATTGTGATGTAGTAGGGCCCATGTCAGGGCATGTTGTACTTTGTTGCATAAGAAAGCCCTGGGAACAAGCTAGTAGGCAGCCTTCCATGCCTCTGCTTGAGTTCCTGGCTTACGTCAAAAGGACTACAAAGTGGTAAGATGAAATACCCTTCCTTCCCCAAGCTGTTTTTGGCACTGTTTTACCACAGTTATAGAAAGTCTAACAAGGACAATACTTGTCAATTTTAAATGTTATCAGAATGATTAAATTGAACAATCTTGCTCTAAGAAGATGGTCTTGGGGGTTGGAGAGGCTTGTTCTTTCAGAAGACCTGGATTCCATTCCTTGCATCTACATGGAGTGGCTCACAAATTCCTGCATCTCTAACTGCAGGAGATCTGACTCCCTCTTCTGCCCTCACTGCCACAGGCACCTGTGCTTATCTGCTTAGACATATACACATAATTTAAAAAATAAATATAAGGGCTGGAGAGATGACTCAGTGGTTAAGAGCACTGACTGCTCTTCCAGAGGTCCTGAGTTCAATTCCCAGCAACAACATGGTGGCTTATAATCATCTGTAATGGGATCCAATTCCCTCTTCTGGTGTGTCTGAAGACATCAGCAGTGTATTCACATACATAAAATAAATCTTTAAAAAAAACTTGAAAAAAAATAAATCCTTAAAAATATAGCAGGAGGCAGAGGTAGGCAGATCTCTACATTTAAGGCCAGTCTAATTTCCATAGCAAGGTTCAGGCCAGTCATAGATAGGCAGTAAGACCCTGCCTCAGAAAAGCTTTTCCCACCCTCAGATTTAGATATGTATAGTCAACTATTGCCTTCTGTTATTAGGGTCAGATGCATGAAGCTATCAAGTGTTCCACTCAAGGCCAGGACAATCTCACTACAACATCCTCTGGTGTTCAAAATTTCCTATAGTATATGGATACTTGATTTTTGACAAAGAAGCCAAAACCATACAATGGAAAAAAGAAAGCATCTTCAACAAATGGTGTTGGTCTAACTGGATGTCTGCATGTTGGAGAATGCAAATAGATCCATACTTATCACCATGAACAAAACTCAAGTCCAAGTGGATCAAAGACATTAAATAAGACTGGACATACTAAATCTAACAGAAGAGAGAGTAGGAATAGTCTTGAACACAATGGCACAGGAGACAAATTCCTGAACAGAACACCAACAGCTCAGGCTCTAAGATCACCAATTAATAAGTGGAACCTCTTGAAACTGAAAAGCTTCTGTAAGGCAAAGGACACTGTAATTAGGACAAAACTGCAGCCTACAGAATGAGGAAAGATCTTCACCAACCCTACATCCCACAGAGGGCTAATATCCAAAATACATAAAGAACTTAAGAAGTTAGACACCAACAAACCAAATATCCTAATTTAAAAAATGGGGTAGATAGTTAAACCAAGAATTCTCAACAGAGGAATCTCAAATGGCCGAGAAACACTTAAGGTTCAACATCCTTAGTCATCAGGGAAATGCAAATCAAAACAACCTTGAGATTCCATCTTATACTCATCAGAATAGCTAAGATCAAAAACTCAAGATAGCATATGTCAGTGAGGATGTGGAGCAAGGGACCACTCCTCCATTGCTGGTGGGAGTATAAGCTTGTACAACCACTTTGGAAATCAATTTGGCGTTTTTCAGAACACTGGAAATAGTTGTATCTCAAGACCCAGCTATACCACTCTTGGGCATATGCCCCCAAAATGCGGTTGCTCAGTTATGCTCATAGTAGTTTTATTTGTAATAGCCAGAAACTGGGAACATCCCAGATGTCCACTGAAGAATGGATAAAGAAAACATGGTATATTTACACAATGGGATATTACTTAGCTATTAAAAACAAAAACATCATGAAATTTCAGGCAAACGGATGAAACTGGAAAATATCCTGAACAGAGATCCAGAAAAACATACACGTATGTACTCATTTAGAAGTGGTATTAGCCATAAAGTACAGGATAACCAGGCTACAACCTACAGATCCACAAAGGCTGAGTAACTAGCAAAGCCCAAGGGAGGAGGATGCTTGAATGTCACTCAGAAGGGTAAGTGAAATAGACATCAGAAGTGGATGGAGAGAGTGGGTGGGAGAGGGAGTAGGGAGGGCAACAACAGAGGTGAGGATCAGGTATGGGCAGAGTGGGAGTTAAGGGTAACAGGGCTGAGAGAGACGGGAAATCAGCCGGGGGCATCTCTAGAACAAGATGGAGACCTGGGATAGGAGAGGCTCCTGGAAAGATATGGGACTCCTAGCAGCAAGAGAATGGAGCCAGAAGTTGCCATCTCCTGTAGCTAGGCAGGATTTCTAGTAGAGAGAGAGGTACACCAACCCACCCATAAAACCTTCAACCCAAAATTCACCCTACCTACAAAATGTGCAGGGATAAGACGGAGCAGAGATTGAGGGACTGGTCAACCAATGACTGGCCCAACTTCAGATCCGTCACATGGGAGAAAGTCAATCCCTAACACTATTGACTTAACTCTGCTATGTTTGTAGACAGGAGTCTAGCTGAGAGGCTTCATCTATCAGCTGAAGGAAACAGATGCAGAGACCTACAGCCAAACATCAGGCAGAGCTCAGGGAGTCTTGTGGAAGAGTCAGGGGAAGGATTGAGGGAGCCAGAGAGGTCAAGGGCATCATACACAGACTTACAGAGCCAACAAACCTGGGCTTATGGGGTTCATAGAGACTGAACCACCAATCAAAGAGCATGCATGGAATGGACCTGGGCCCTTACACATAGTAACAGATGTGAAACTTGGTCTTCATGTGGGTTCCCCAATAACTGAAGCAGGGGCTGCGTTTGACTCCAACTCAGACTCTCTTGCCTGCCTTTGGACATGTTTCCCCTAGTTGAGTTGCCTTGTCTGGCCTCAGTGGGAGAGGATGGGCTTCGTCCTGATGAACTCAAGTAGCTGATGCAGAGGCCATGGAGGGGTGCTATTTACTGGCTTGTTCCATGAGGCTTGCTCAGCATTCTTTCTTAAAGAACCTGGAACCACCAGCCCAGGGATAGCCCCACCCACAATGGGCTGGAACTTCAAGACCCATCTAGAAAATGCCCTATGGCTTATATACAGCCTGATCTGAGAGAGCATTTAACTGAGGTTCACTCTTCTCAGATGACTTTAGCTTGTGTCAAGTAGACATGAAACTAGCCAGCACAGTCATAGGCCCCCCGAGGCTTACTACTTCTTGAATACATCCTGAATCCCAAGCACATTTGTCAATCTCCACGTTTGTTGAGTGACTAAATGAAAAGTTATTGACACAAAAGGGTATAGTGACAGAAAAAAAAACTGTTCAAAAGTCTTGAGCTTGAGATATAAAGCAGCAGGAAGATGCTTGAGAGCATGTGCAAGGCTCTGAGCAATACGGGGGGGGGGGGGAAGAAAAAAAAGACAAAACAGTGCACTCAAGGTGCAGATTCACTGCACATATCCAATCATGTCTTCTTGCCTTCCACAGTCTCCACTACACACTGACTATGCATTAGGCATCAGATATATGACTATGACAGGATATGGGAAATGACAATGGGGCTCTAACAGAGATTAGTCTACTCTTACACACAGCTGCTTAATAAAGGTGCAAGGTACAGGGTAAAAAGAATCTAAAAAGGTAACATGTAACATTCAGTTGGCTGGCAATTGACATCAAGCCACACTCTAATGACAAGAAGTCAATCAAAAAGGAAACTAAAGGAGGTTCTGAGAAGGACAGATAGTTGCAAGGCAGAGCACAGAGCAAGATGAGGACAGACGAACAGCTAGGGTGACTTCTAGAAAGAGCATTAAATTCAGGAGCAACTGAAATTTGGAAAGCACTTCTCCAAGACAGAATAGAGCACATGCAGGCGCCATGCAGTTGGGGATGTGAGTTAGGTAATTGTTTACTTGCCTTCCAAAGTTGCACCAGTCTTGATTTGATTTTCATATTCTTTTTAATTCAGATATTACTGAGCAATGTATTTGGAAACTAGAATATGTAGTAAGTCTCTGTGGCCTTGGGAGGTAAAAGTCTCTAATACTGTGAGAAGAGATTGCTTGTTATCCACTGTGTGGGATGTCACTAAAGAGAGTACTGGGAACTGGCTTACTATTCAACAGAGCTGGCAAACAACCAAAGATGGCTGATGCCTCTAAATGGGAAAGACAAGGTTTAATGTCAACTGCTACTGATTTTCTTTCATCCCTCTCCTCTCTTTCCCTCCTCTCCTCACCTCTCCCCTATTCTCTCCTCTCTTCCTCTCCCCTCCCTCTTCCTTCTCTCTCTCTATGAAATAGTCAATCTTAACGTGTTTTCCTATGTATTTCTTCAATTATATCAGAGATATTTTCCATTAGATCTTCAATTTTATCAGAAAATGTTTATACTTCCACTTTCAATCAACTTAAAAATATTTTTATGCCTACTATTTTATCTGTATAATTTTCCATGATAATCTTCAATTTTAAGGTTTTTCTATATATTTCTTCAATTTTAGCAGAAATATTTTCCATGTAAATCTTCAATTTTACCAGACAATGTCTATAATTTTACTTTCAATCAACTTAGGAATATTTTTATGCCTTCCATTTAATCTGTATAATTTTCCATGAAATAGTTTTAATGTATTTTTCTATATATTTCTTGAATTTTATCAGAAATATTTTCCTTGTAGATCTTCAATTTTATCAGAAAATGTTTATAATTCCACTTTCAAACAACTTAGGAATATTTTTATGCCTACCATTTTATCTGTATAATTTTTCCATGAAATAGTCAATCTTAATGTGTTTTTCTATATATTTCTTCAATTTTATCAGAGATATTTTCCATGTAAATCTTCAATTTTATCAGAAAATGTTTATAATTCCACTTTCAATCAACTTAGAAATATTTTTTACGCCTACCATTTTATCTGTAAAATTTTCCATGATAATCTTCAATTTTAATGCTTTTCTATATATTTCTTCAATTTTAGCAGAAATATTTCTCATGTAAATCTTCAATTTTATCAGAAAATGTTTATAATCTACCTTCAATCAACTTAGGAATATTTTTATTCCTACCATTTTATCTGTATATTTTTCCATGAAATAGTCAATTTTAACACTAAGTTCTATAGTTAGAAACAGATTCACTCAATAAAGTATTGTGCCATACTCTACACTAAATCAAACCAGGTCTCGAGTAGGCATATCTGCTTTCTGTTTAATGGCCTTTGTAATTCATCACATCACTGAACTCCTCCTACAATGTTCCTGCTAACTACAGTGTTCTATTTTGATTCATGTATCAAAACAGAGCACATATTTCTGCTGTTTTGATGAACACCTACTCATCTTTCAGTGTCCAGCTCAAATACTGCCTGTTTTGAGGCGATCTGCCCAACTCCCACAGTCAGAGCTAATTACCTCGGCGTTTCCATAGCAATGCACTGCTATCCTTATTATAGCACTCTGCATGGTGGTTAAGATGGCTGTTTATGTTTTCCCTGTTAGACAGTAAGGAAAAAGGACTTGTATTCACTCATTTAACTGAGAAGAGGCCTGGTGTACACAAGAGGCACTCAGCAAATGTCTGCAGATGAACATAGGAGTGTGGAAGACAAAGGAGAAGCCTGCCAGAGCTGCCCTGCTTCTCGAACACTGCACCTTCTGGCACACGCCATCATTTTCTCTATTATTTTCCCTAGCAACACTGCTGGTTAGGGAGAAACATGAGCTTTCTTCAGTTTAGCAAGCACAGACTATTTTCTGCATAGGCAAAACTTCTATTCCATTGTGCTTCCTGCCTGGAAATTTAGGCTAAGGCCAGTCTTCTACCAACTACAGAATCATTATAGACACTGTAAAATTCTAAGTTCTTTCTTTATTCTGTTTTGTTTTTGCTTTTGTTGAGACAGGGTTTCTCTGTGTACCCGTGGCTGTCCTGGAACTCACTCTGTAGACCAGGTTGGCCTCAAACTCACAAACATCCACTTGCCTTTGCCTCCTGAGTACTGGGATTAAGGATGGGCACCACCACCACATGGAGAAATTCTAAGTTTTATTGTTTGGTTTTTATGCATTTCTTTGGCTAAGTAAAAATATTTGCAAAATTGCAAGCTTAATAATCCTATAAACTATTCTCGGTTCAGCAAAGGGAAATCCCCACTTTATGGTTAGATGCAATCATTTGTTTATTTTTACAGATGATATATATATATATATATCATCTGTAAAAATAATATATATATATATATATATATATATATATATATATCTGTGAGTGTGCATGTGGGTGTCTGTGCCTATGAGTGGGTGTGGATAGCCTCTTCATGCTCTGCCTGTTTCTTTTGAAGCAAGGTCTCTCTCCGAACATGGGTTCATTATTTCTCAGTTAAGCTGAATACCAGAAAGCCCCAGCAATATACTCCAGCTTCTGCCCAACTCAAAGCTGGGGTTATAGATATGTGTGGGATGCCCAGACATGAAAAGATTTTAGAACATGAAAAATGAACAACAATGGCATCCTTAGATAAGGTGACATAAATGTTTAATTTGTTCAGAATTGTTGAGTTGTCTGGTAACGATATGTGATGGGTCGTTTTCCTTTCAGGCACTTTCAGTATGTGACTTGCTAGGCTCTATGTCTGCTGATGTTCATGTGTGGCTGAGCTCATGACTGGATACCAGGTGCTCTTAACTTCTAAGCCACCTCTCCAGCCCTGAATAGATATGATCTAACTCAACTTTGTAATACTGCAGCCATAGGTAAGTTCAAAAACAAAAGCTCATAACTGAATTTGAGACAGAGAGCAGACTTTCTTTGTTTCTTTGTACTGTATGGTAGATGCTCATGAACATGGCACCTTCATTCTATGACTTATTTTTTGATCTATCCAATGACTTACAAGTGAACAATGTCCCTTTAAATATTTTTATATGCTGATTTTAAAACACCCTATGAGTTAATTAATGTCTTGGCAGGAGTGGGGGACAGCTATCAATATGTTTGAGGTATGAGACAGTTAGATGGCTCCGTGGGCAAAGGCACCTGCTGAGCAAGTCTGCTGACTTGTGTTAAATATCTGGACCCCACATAAAAGTGAAAGGTGAGAATCAACTTCATAAAGTAATCCTCTGACCTTTACACATGGCCCATGGCATGTGTATCCACTCTTTGTCCTCCAACATAATTAATAAAAAAATACAGTATTATCTATTGTTGTCATGTGGGTAACAGACTTTTTATGGTGTTTCCAAGGAACATGGATTCTTTAAAGCAAAGCTCTCCTTCCTTCTTAGTTAGCTTTCTGGACATTGGGCTAAATCTATTAAAACTCACTAGAACCTAGTATTTAGTAGGCTGGCAATATATGGTTGTGAAGGAATTAAATGGTAGCACTCTTACATATTTATATGGTAGTCATGAAAGTTATTGGTCACTTGATTAATTTTTTTCCTAAAACAGAATTCAGGCAGTGTTAAGAACCTTTGTTGCTTTGCAGAGGACCAGTGTTCAATTTCCAACACCACATGGTGGTTCACAACCATCCATAACTCTAGTTTCAGGTGACATGATACCCTCTTCTGACCTCCATGGGTATGAAGCATGCACATGGTGCACATACATATATGCAAGCAAAATACAAACATAAAATAAAATGAAAAAATCTAATAAAAATTTAAAAGTATTAAATTTGAACACTGATAAAATAGATATTTCCATGATATAAGTATAAGAATCTCTAATGCATTTTTGATTAAATACTGGGAATTACCCAAAACAATTATATCAATTTCATATTATATGTAATTGGAAAATGAAGGCAATCTATATCTGCTTAAAAAATGACACAGATTCTAAATAATTTCATGCATTAAATTACCATGTTCCAGTCTTTCTCGACTTTTCTGAATATGGATTCCATTTTCCATACACCATTCTCCCATCCAGAAATGTTTGTGTTGTTGTCTGAGACGCGAATGTAACGGTCTCTCACGATATCATAACGGAGGTGAAACTGCTTAGAAATCTTTTCGTTTTCAGAAGGGATGAACAGAATCTCCTTTCTCTTAAAAAAAAAAAGGGCAGAAATTCAATATCCAATGTTGTGGAGACATAAAAACAAAGAGATGCTATGTGCAGTATAGTAAAGTATAGTAAAGTATAAAAACTATATAAACTCACAATGCACACAACAAGTCAAATACTGATATAACAGAAGGCACTGCTGGAAAGGAAGTGTAATTTAAGGATTAATTTTCATAATCCACTCTGGTGATTTGAGTAAGAATGGCTTCCATAGACTCATATATTTGAATACCTGGTCTTGTTTCTTGAAACTATTTGGAAAGTATCACCCTTGTTAGAGGAGGTATGTCATGGGAAAAGGGTTTGAGTCTTCAAAAGTCCCCTGAGGTCATCAAAGAGCTCTCTGTTTCCTGTGTATGAATCTCAGCTGCAGTTTCAGTGCCAAGTCTACCTACCTGCCTACCTGCTGCCATGTTCCCCCTCCCTGAGGGTGGTGGACTCCTTTCCTTCTGGAAATAAAAGTCCAAATAAACACTGTCTTCTCTAAGTTACCTTGGTCATGCTGCTTTGTCCCAGCAATAGAAAGCCATCTACGTACATAGCCTTATTCATTTCCCCTCATTTCTACTTTTCTACCTCCATCTGTGACTCTGACACTAAAGGTCACTACTAGGTTTGCATTCTCAACTTCTCTTTCAGTGCTCCACACAGACAATAGTAATCTTAAGGTAAAAGCTTGACAACTGAATTGACTCCAGATCCTGCCAAGGCCCATCAGAAGGCAAAATCACCCACTGTGGAGAATCAGCAATCTTTGCACTCTCAATTTGATATAATAGCTATTACTCCACCACAAAAGTGGGGAACACTATGAAAATATCTAACAAAAGTGGGTGCATGCGTGCATGCATGTGTGTAATGTTTTAAAATATTATCATTTGCCGGGCGGTGGTGGCGCACGCCTTTAATCCCAGCACTTGGGAGGCAGAGGCAGGTGGATTTCTGAGTTCGAGGCCAGCCTGGTCTACAGAGTGAGTTCCAGGACAGCCAGGGCTACACAGAGAAACCCTGTCTTGAAAAAAAAAACCAAAAAAAAAATATTATCATTTAGTGGGTGTGGTGGAGTAAACATAATTGCAGTCAGTACTGGGAAGGCTAATGCAGGAAGATAGCAAGTTTGACACCAACCTGAACTACACTGCAAGACCTTATCTTAAAAAAAAAAATCAAAACCCCTTATCAGTCTACATATGAAAGAGAATATATTTCTTTAGCAGAACCTGTCTATTTGCTGTCAAAGATTAATATAAGCAAGTTATTATTTTTTAGAATTTGATTTTAGCATTCTCAATTCTCTTCCTATCTTCTTCCTTTCTCCTGCCTTCCTCCTTTCCTTTTGTTGCACTGAGGACCCAGCACCTTGAGAATATGCACATCTACAACCCAACATCTTCTTCTCTATTTTATCAAAGATATTTGAGAATACTAATACAAACCACAGAGAAGTATTTGGAATGATAACCTATTCTCTTACAAAGCATAATTAGTTGTCAAGACTTAAAAAAAGCACATTACTGAATGTAGCATGTATGGAAAGAAGCAAAGCAACACATAACAAGATTAATCTTTCATTAAAAAAACAATAGAGACCATGCTGGTCTCAGACTTGAGATTCTTCCGTCTCAGTCTCCCTAGGTCTGGAACTACAGGCACATGACATCCCTCTTAGCTTTCATAAAATGAAGTTAAGATAAAACTTTACTTTCTGGAAACAATATCAGCAATATTGTCTGCTTGCTCCAAATGACTCTGAGGTTAAGATGCAACTATTTTTTAGGGTTAACATTCCTTTATGCTCATTTTTAGAACATCTATTTGTAAAGTGGGAGTCAGTGGTTTCTTTTTAAATCCATGGCACTAAGATGGTCCCAGAAACTGAGAAATTCTCAAAGTTTTCGAAGGGGAAAATAAACTCATTCTATGACCCAGTTTGTATTTTTAAAGTTTAATCAGTGCACCCCCATGTGAGAGGAAGCACACTCCCTTCAAAGGAAAGGAACTGGAGACCTAAATAGTGCCCATGTTTTCAGCTGCACACAGCTGTGAGTTCAATGAGCTCCCCCTTTAATGGCTAAATCTAGATTCAGACTCCTAACTTGCACTGTGTCAGCAGTGTTTGGAATGATTTGTTGAACTTGGCTGTTATAATTCTACAGCTAAAGCGACATTACTAACAGCCTGTCACAGATGATGGGATGAACTAAAAAGCAAACACAGAATTTACTGGGATTTTAGAACATGAAAAACGAACAACAATGGCATCCTTAGATAAGGTGACATAAATGTTTAATTTGTTCAGAATTGTTGAGTTGTCTGGTAACGATATGTGATGGGTCGTTTTCCTTTCAGGCACTTTCAGTATGTGACTTGCTAGGCTCTATGTCTGCTGAATAATGCAGCAATGCTTCTTGAAGCTCCCTAGGTAAGAGGCGATCTAGTGTCCTATGTCTCCCTGGACATGGACTTCCACCATATGGATCAGATTCAGGGTTAGTCACTCCACTTCTATAAATTAAATGTGTGAGAGCAATCCTTCCCTCAGTACCGAGGCTTGAATACAGGGCCTCACACATGCTTGGCAAGTGCTTTACTGCTGAGCTTCTCTCTTACACTTCTTTTCCCTTTGACAAAAGTTTCACTAATGGCCACACTGAACTTGCAATTTTCCTGCTTTAGCCTCTATAACATCTAGTGATACAGGTGGGTGCCAAGAGAAACAGCTACATAATAATTCTTAGACTAAATAAAAAAGATTTTGACAGCCTTAACCACTAAAGCAACCCATTGTTAGAAATGTGTCTAGTTTTATTAGATAGAAGAGAAAAATGAGATTTAAATTGTGTTACATATTGTAAATCTATCCCTATATACTACTCATAAAGCCTCCCGGAAGAAAGCTTTCATTACCTAGGACTTCAGTACGCACAGAGTCTAAGTCAGACTGCTTAGCTAGAACACATACCTCTAGACCCGTCTCACCTCGGGCCACTCTCCAAGCCAATGACCCAGATACCCTTCCACCAAGTTCTCCAGGTTGGGGGGTTTTGGGAGAAATAAATTCAACAAGCTCCACAATTATCCTCTGGAGAAGTTCTTTTCTTCTGCTTTCTGATAAAGATAGCTGTCTCTGTAATTAATGTTTAAAATCAGAGTTTATGAGAATACAGAAGTCTACCTCTAAGCAAAATAAAATCTGAAGAGTTCTTGAAAGAATAAAGATTACTACTTAGAAAATTTAAAACTATGGAAAACTTAATTTTATATATTTTATTTTAATAAATCATTCAGCATCTATTTTAAACTCTCATGACCTGGATTACTGTAGCTTTAAAATGGGAGGTAGCACCTTCTGTTCTGCTTCTGACAGACTAGCTTGTGTTGTACCAATGGCCTAGTTAAGAAAAATCTATGAGACATGTGCACATACATACAAAAAGAGGGGATGGGGGAGATTGACTGGGTGCATAAAATAGGAAGCTACCAAGGAACCAGGATGTGAGAAGATTCCAGGGGAAAATGAAGTAATGTGAAGGAGCACACTGTACCCCTTCCCCTCCCAGGGACTTGCCAGTTATTAAGCTGTATGAGAAGAGGCTGAGAAACCAGGAACAAACTATGGGCCAAAGCTCTGAGAAGCAACACAGAATTCCTAACAGAATGGAAGGCAGGCAAATGAAGTCAAACAGAAAACACTCCAGCCAGGCTCTCCTGTTCCAGGCTTGGGTCTCTATCAAGCTCCTATCATAAGACTGAAAGGTGAGTTCAAACTAGACTGAGACATGACCATACATGTCAATATAAATTCAGGTTTAGGTAGTTGGCTTCATTTTTGCTGTCAGGCAGAAGAAAATTAGTTGTTTTTTAAAGTATCGCAAAACTGTATACATGCACAAAATACTACCAAAGGGTTATAAAAGGCTCTTCCATCTCAGACCCCTTCTTCCTTTTCCCTCAGTAATCAGTATAACCATCCCATGCCTTATTCTAGAAAATTTTATACATGAACATGTAGATACATTTATATATACATATGTATACAAGTACATCATCATACTCAAGGTACAGTTTGAAAATTAAACAGGATACTTTTTTGATTCTTCAGATGGGGTCTCACTATGTAGTTCAGGTTAGCCTGTTAGCCTGAAATTCACTAGCCTCCTACTGCATCCTCCCAACAGCCCCAACAGCTAAGACTGCTAGGATTACAAACATTCACCAATATGACAGCAATGACATAGTGTGTGTGTGTGTGTGTGCACATGTGCCTATCATATGTTCCAGAGTAGAAGTTAGAGGTTAACATCAGGTATCTTCCTCTATCTTTCTCCATGCTACTTTTGAGAGAGGATTTCTAATTAACCCGCATCTCCCCATCTTACTTAGACCAGCAGTTAGAAAGCTCCTAGGATCTATCTGTGTAACTGATCAGTGCTGGGGTTACAGGTGCAAACTGCCACATTTATAGTTTATACGGATTCTGGGGATCCTCACGTTTATGCAGCAAGCACTTTATCTACTGAGCTATTTCCCAAGCCCACAACACATACTTCTTATGCAAATACCACAAATACTGAAAGGTTGTTTTATTCATTTTGAGAAGGAATGTGACATTTACATAAAACACCTTATAATACTTAAATGAACTATGCAAAAATTTCCATGAATAAAAAGACACTGGATTATTAAAATAGTCTTGGTAGAAAGATGTTTCTACTTTAGGAATTTCAATGGTAGCTAAGTATAAAGCTCAGTTGGTAAGCTGTTTGCCTAGGATCCCTAAGGCCCTGGGTTCCATCCTCTGCACTACATAAGCCTGGGTGTGGCAGCTAGTAACTCACCGAGAATAAGAGACTGTGGAGTTCTCAGCACTCAGTGGACACCTGTGTCACACCCCTCCCCTCAAGGCTTGGGGGTTACTGAAGAAGAGGGGGCAGAAAGTTTGTAAGAGCCACTTGTGGCTGACTGACTATAATCAGTCACAGACACAGCAGGGAAGCTGTACATGTCAAACTCACAGTAGTTATGACAGCATGCACAAGACCTGTGTATACAACCAAGCCTGACAAATCCCAGCATGGAAGCAGGGAGGTGGGAATGAAGTCCCACCATTATCTAGGGAGCTACTGGCAATTAATAATTGCTGGGATGAAGAGAGCTAGTTTTCCTGAAGGGTATGACTCCTGGTGTGGGTCAAGTTCTAGGCCAGGTCTCACACCAAGAGTATTTGGGCAGCATATATTTAAAAAAAAAAAAAAGATATGAAGTGTGTGGGTGGGTGGGTGGGGATGAGGGAAGGAAGGTGGATCTAGGGATACTTGTGGGCTGGTAAATATCAAAATGCACTGTAGGAAATTCTCAAAGAATAAGGGTAATTTTTAAAAACTAGGCATGCTGTTGCACATATTATCCTAACACTTGAGGTCAAACATACATGAGATCTTTCTCAATAAGTAAATAAAGAGTTAAAACTGGCTACTCCTGATATGTAAAATTTCAAATAGCCTCTTTAAAATGACAACCACCACATACCTGCTTATTAAGCCCATTGATAGTTTCTCGAAGTAACTCTTCTTTAACCTTGGTCCTCCTGGACATCACCTCATCATGTTTACAAGAGTATCGCCAGGTGACATCAACTACCTGGAATCAGTGACAGAACACAACTATTTAACAAAATCACAGTGCTCCTTATTTTTTATAAACATCTACAATGCAAAAACACTCTTACATGTAACTAAGAAAAATATCCTTTGTTAGAATTTAAAAACCAGAGTTGAGGGTATTGTCCAACTAAAGTAAAAACAAAGAAAAGCTGAACATGATAGATTACTACCATAATCCAGGAATAAGGAGGCTGAGGCAGATACGGGAGTTCAAGGCCAACCTCACCAGTCATAGTAAAACAAAATGAAAGTGAAAGACATTGAAAAGAATACACTTTAATTTTTTTCAACAAAATAGTGATATATAAATAGTTTTCAGAATGTTTGATTTTCATATTTTAAAGCTGCTGCCACTGCAGAATTAAACAAACAAAACTTTATTCTCATTGCTCTATTGTTACAGAACTGATTTCTGACAGGACAAGTAAAGGGAAAAAAAATCCAGGGTCCTTAAGCCATCTTTGGCAGGACAGTTCATTAATGTAGATGCTCAAAATAAGTCTCAACTAACTAAAACATAAAAAGCTCTAAGAAGAAAATGAGAGAAAATCATTGTCATGGAGCAGCAAAGCTTTCTTTGATACAACATAAAAAGCAAAATCTTTGAGAACATTCTAAATGTGACTGCTGAGTTCTTCTCTTTTACCATTTAGAACACATGAGGCAAATATTAACAACACATAATTCTAGAAACAACTTACCTAAGAACGTTTACAAATAGAAACCTCGAAACTCAGAAGAAAAGCGGCACAGGTTTAGAAAATGAAAGCTAGCACAGGCTCCAGGACACTGTGTGATTAGGGAAGCACACTTGGACAGCACAACTATGCTCTCCTTGGCAGGGCTGAACTGAAAAGCGTAAAGCCATACTAAACTTTGGCAAGGATATGGAGAAACTAGCAAGCTCATGAACTGCTGGTAAGAAAATAAAATGGTGCTACTGTTTTGTAAAATAATCTGACAATGACCCAGCCATTCTACTCCTAGGCAACGAGAAAAAGCAAGTATATACCTGAATGTTTGCAGCAGCTTAATTTAAGATTAAAAACTAAACTCACCCAATATCCATCTATAGGTAAATGGATACAAGTATCCCTCAGACACCCACAGGGGAAACACTGATTCCAATGACGTTATGGTGTTTACAAATGACAAAGGAAGCAGCACCCTACAAATGTATGTGGTCCATATGTCAAGTACACTTTGAAGGTGTGCATTTTCTCTGATGTCCTACCTCATCTTTAGAGAATGCTATTATATAGGAAAGCTTCTTGCCCCACCCTATTTCATAAAGGAGGGGTTTGTCGCAGACATCCTCACATGCATCACAGTGCAGCCACCGCTGCTGAGATGGAGAATAGACTTCTGTCCAAACATGGTCTACTCATGTGGGAGAAGAGAAAGAAAAGTGAAATAGAAGTTAAGTTTATAAAACAAGAATGACTTCCAATAACTGTAACTAATCCTCTAAGAATCACATAATAGACTAACATCGAGTTAATTAGCAAAAACATTTTGTGGCACACATAACTGTACAGTATTTATATTTAAAATGTAGTCAGTTTAAGTTTTAACTAAAGATGATGTGTGCTGTGACTCTAAGGCAGGCAAAGCTTTCAGAAGAGCATCCAAACTACCAGGCTGTGAAGGAATGGATGTGACTTCTGAAACAACAACCTCTCCGGACCCAGAAGGAGGCCTGACAGAGTACCTGGTTATTTATGGTCTATATTTAGTTCTGAAATAGAGTCTCATTAGTAGGTAAATGGATACCCAGGCTGGTTTCAATCCTCCTGCCTTAAACCCCCTTGAGCACTTGAAGCTCTATATTTGATTGTGAGAGAAGACTATCAGCTGAAAGTTTCATTGAATTCTAAAACAACAGTGGAAACAAGGAAAATCCTGGAACAGGGAAAGAGACTTTCAACACGGACCTGACATGAGATTTTTCTAAATGAAGAGCAAGTCCAACACCAAGGTTTTCCTCAGTGTCTGTAGAATGTAGTATAGGCTTACTACATCAACTACAGCAATCCTTTAAACACGATCTCTATAGCACATTACTACACACATGCCCATCCACATAGAACAGGGCTACTGTTAATGTCACTGATAGGATAGAGTCCAGGTACTGAGAATGGGGCAGCTGTGGTACAACTGTTACAGAGCCTTGAGATAGCCTGTGAGGCTGGTACTGCTGTTACCTTACAGAAGATTAACAGAAAACTCAGGTGATATGAGAAAGAGAAAATGAGGGGATCAGGCTGTAAACCTCCACTCCAAGTTTACAAAGCCCCTTTCTTCTCTCTCCCCTACTCACGCTGTACCTGTGCAATCCCACACATATCGAGCTTCAAACCCTAATGCACGGCAGCACAATGTAAAACAATTGGCCCATTCACCACAGCGTCCACATCTTGTTTCCAGAAGCTTCTCTGGGTTGTTATATCTGGTTTAAAAAAAAAACAACAAAGACAAGAGCTGTGATTCATGATTAAAATTAAATTTTTAAAGAATTTAAATCACTTGTATGCTAAAACACCAATCATGATTTTTAGTTTCTTATTGTATAATATTGATTAAAGCACACAGCCTATACAAGGTACTGTTCTAGTCTTTGTGAACCATGCTTAAAAGGTAGAACTGTCTTCAATGAGTCTAGTTCACTATATGCAGTCAGTTTTAGTCTTAATTAAAAATGGGTGCTACCACTTCCAAGAAGGTGAGTGCACTGATTAGCTTATCCATACTATCACACTCAGAATCAGTTTTACAAGTCATGTAACAGCTAAGATATAGGAGAATTGCTGGACAGGGGAATTTCTATCTTGACTAGATTCTAAAAATATTTAGATAGGCAGGTTTTCTAAAAAAAAAATGTGATTAAGATATTCAATGGTACTCTTGCAAGTAAATAAGCTTGCTATATAATTACCTTTAAAAATTACGCAATGAATTTTAGCTTGGGGCAGAGGCAGGGGATTTAGCTCAGTTGGTAGGGTACTTGCCTATTATACATGAACCATCAGTTCGATTCCCATCATCAAAAAAGATGGCATGGTATTGTACAAGTAAAATCTGAGGGTTTGGAAGGGAGGAGGAGACTAGGAATCCAAAGTCATTCTAGGCCAGCCTGTGCTATATGAGACACTGCCTCTAAACATGAAAACCAAAACTAGGGCTGTGGGGATTAGGGCTGGAGAGATGGCTCAGTGCTTAGGAACACTTGCTGTGGAAACATAAGGACCTGACTTTGGATCCAGTACTCAAGAGCTGGGTGTGACCATGCACACTTGTAACCCCAGTGCTGTGGGTGATGAAGGCAGGATTTCTGGGGCTTGGTAGACACCTGTCTCCAGGGAATAAGGTAGAGAAAGGTGGCCAAGACTTCATTCTCCCTGTATGCAAATACAGCTGGATTCCTCACTTATACAGATATTTTAACTTAGTATAAGTTCCAGTTTTCTTTTTAATAATGATTTTTGACTAATTTTCTGGACACACTTAAAAATGCTTGCTAATTTACAAGCAAGATGTACGCAGCATTCTCCCAAAAGTGATTTCAATTACAAATTACAAAAGAATAGAGAGCACTGGAGCTGGAGAGATGGCTCAGCGGTTAAGAGCACTGTCTGCTCTTCCAGAGGTCCTGAGTTCAATTCCCAGCAACCACGTGGTGGCTCACAACCATCTGTAATGGGATCCGATGCCCTCTTCTGATGTATCTGAAGTCAGTGATGGTGTACTCACATACATAAAATAAATAAAATCTAAAGAAAATAGAAAGAAAAAAAACAAAAGAAAAAAAATAGAGAGCACTGAGATTTTCACACTGCACTGAGAAAGGCTGGTGTGTGTCTTGTGTTCTAGCTAAGCAGAAAGGCTAGCCCCAGACCTTGAAGGAAAAGGTAGTGCCTTGAATGAAATGGCTCCGCAATGAAATGTCTGCTAAGCAGCTGTTTTGCCTAAGCTAAGAGAATTCAGCATTCGAACTGACAAGGGATGCAAGGCTACAGGAAGGCAGAAAAATGAACTAGAGCGTTCTGGTCTTGGGCCAAGTCAAACAGAGTAGAGCAAGAGCGATTCCTCAATGGTGAAGCATTGCACCAGCAATTCTGAGGCCCTGAGGTCTAACTCTGGTACTAGAAAAACATAAAAAAATACTCCCAAAAATGTGTTTATTCTCCAGTTTCGTACAAACCAACTACTAAAAGTAAAGCAGGCAAATGATTAGAAAATAGGCTTTGCATAAATACACTAGAATAAATACCATAAATACCAGTACTGCATACTATATTGTTAGTTTAATTCTATTGCCTAGGGAAAAACTAACAAAAAGCCTCATAAGAGAGATTTAACTAGGTATGATCTGCAAAGGGGCTGTGTAAATATATACTGAAGAACAATAAAACAAAGCTTGTTTTATATAAGCACCGGGTATTATAGTAGTCTTTCATGTATAATATAGGACGGGCTCTAAATTAAGACAGAACTGAGTGCTAAACTCCAACAGAACAGGCTTTTCAAACATGTGGCATCTTTTCTTGTTGGGCAAGAACTAAATTTCATAACTATTGCCTATTAAGAAAATCTAACAAGAAGCTTATAAGCTACAAGTTGAAAAAAGTAAACTGAAAACTTTTAATTTCTCAAGTTTAAAACGGAGATATGATTATTCAGGTTTAGCGGTGCACATGTGTAATTTTGATATGTACAAGGATAACTGAGATTCAAAGTAGGACTCAGTCTCAAACAAAACCAATTAATCAAACAAGAAAAATGCAGAAATTGAGATAGATATGAAAGGCTGAGACAGAGGAAGTCCTAAGTAAAACAATTTCTGTCCTTACTTTTACCCTTGTATCTGATGATTAATTAAAGACAGCACTATATTTACTATCATAATGGTGTCACTATCACTAATATTCTCCCTGCATACCACAGTATTTCATACTTTAAAACACTATGAATATATGTAAAAGTGTGTGCCCTGCAATAGGAATCAACAAACTGCATAAAAGGAGACAGGAAGGACTGGAGATTAGCTTAGTTGGTAAATTGCCTGCCTAACATGCACAAAGCTAGAGGTTTAGTACCCAGCACTGGATACAGTGTGATACATGCCTAAAATCTTAGCACTCAACAAATAGAGGTAGAAAAATTAGAAGTTCCAGGCTACACAAGACACATACATACACATAAGGGAGAGACAGGACAGACAGAGAAAATGAGATAGTAAGTATTTTGGTCATTACTCTTATAGTCATCAGTATTCAGCAACTCTTGCAGCCTGAAAACTGTCACAGGACCCATAAGTCAGAGGGTTGTGTCCTAACAAAACTAGAGAATGTGGATATGGCTGGGTCTAGTCTGCCAGTCTAGACTGTAGACTTCTGTCCTAAAGAAATATCAAGTCCAGTTAAAATGGAGATTAAAAGCTAATTTGATAGTATATCACTGTTAACCATCCCACTGAGCCCCACGCCCCTCACTTTGCAGGTACCCACCTTGGGAAGCGGTTGCTCAACTGGCAGGCATCACAGTAATGATCCTCCACATTCTTTGCACCCCACTTCAGCTCATCATCATTGGGCAGCAATGCCTCATCTCTAGATCTAGTCTCTCCACCACATTTGTTGCACACAATGTTATTCACCCAGCGAAAAAACTCCTCTTTAAACCAGTGTAGGAGCTCCAGTAGAAGGAAGTCCTCATCACTTACATTAGTACCTTGGAAGTTAGAAGAGAAGCAGTTAAGGTCTAAAGTCCACAAAATCCAAAACTTCCCATATACTTTATGTTCAGATTGAGAGCAGAAATATATGAAATGATTAAAATGATAAAAGCTTTCACAAAGAATATGCAAGGAATGTCAGATGCTGTGAACAGGGCTAACACACACATAGTAAGCTGTGTGACTGAAGTTACAGCAGAAGGAACCACTGCAGCCTCTGCTATGCAAATGAGCAGAGCGTGACACCGTCTCAAGGAATGGGGGTCAACATGGAGTCGACCCAAAGAAAACAAGGGAGACAGATGAATATGATTTTGAGAAACACAGCTTAAGTGGTAGCATACTTGCTTGATGTGTGCAGGGCCCAGAGTTTTGTCACCAGCACTATCAAATAAATATTAATTATGTCTATATTAAATTTGCTACTGGGTATATATGCAGGTAAACATGAAATGATAAGAAAATCATAGGTGGATGTCTGAATTCCAGATATGGTAAATATCATGCTGTTAGCTTTTAAAAGAAATTTATTTTATGTGTATGGGTATCTTGCCTATATGTCTAGTGCCCCTGGAGGGCAGAAATGGTTTAGACTTCATGAAATTAGACTTACAGAAGATTGTGAACTTCTATCTGGGTACTCCTCTGTAATAGCTGACAATGTTCTCCAGTATCTACTGTTGTTTTTTTTAAATCAGTGCTTCAACTGTGTAATAAAATTCATCCATGGATATGCATACCAAAAGACAAACACACAAGCATATCTAGAGTGTACAAAACAGCCCCAGCAAGTAAGCATGACACAAAATATTTTGCACAATTTATCAATCATTGTGCCCAATTCATCATCTCCTATCTATTTTAAAAATTACATTTACCCATGGATGTGTGTGTGTGTTTGTGTATGTGTATGCTCATGTGTGCCAGAGTATACTTGTGTGAAGGTCAGAGGACAACTTGTGAAAATTGGTTCTCCTACTATGTGGGTCCTCAGAGAATGTTGATGCTGTCAAGTAGCTCAACTAGCTGAGGTATCTTGTCAGCCCTGCCTACCCATTCCTGTGTTAACCCACTGGGCTATCTTGCTAGCCCTTATCTCTACATTTAATGTTTTGTTATTAAAAGACATAAAAATATGTATGAAGGAAATACATAGTATAATGCCAAGATATAATACATCTGATGTTCATCACAGGTGTTTGAAATATTATTAACAATACTAGGAATGACAATATAATGGGATATCTGCAAAATTGTTTTTTTAAAAAGTCATTTAAGCCCTTTAGTAACAGGTATTTGCAATGCACTTACTCTTTTAAAATCAAGTAGTAAATTTACATTAAGTTGTTAAAAATCTCAACTTGTCTAGATAGGAAGTAATTTAAAAATCTTGAAAAGTGTATTAAAATACAAACCATTAAAAATAAAACAAAACATGTTGAAAGGTCTTTACGGATGCACACTTGGCTATCAATGCCATCCCATCGCTTTCCTTATGAAGAAGAGCTGGGCCACTGACATCGATGCTACGGATAGCTTTAGTTAGAGGAGAATATTGCATCTTTTTATTTGCTTCAATTTCTTAAGTATGACTGACATCACTGAAGTTGAGACTGTGTGAGTTAACTTTTGATAAACTTTTAAATTTTAGTCCTAAGGATAAACCACAACCCAAACTAACTTTAACTTTTAAAATAAATGTATGTGTGTGTATAGCAAAACAGAACCAATGGTAAAATGACTTATGATACACATGCACATGCATGGGACATAGGAAACACTTTAATTTATATACCCACTTATAGGTGGGCTGATAGAGTTCAAACCCATGCTGCTCAAAGGTCACCTAGACCCATTTTCTCTTAGCTTTATCTGATATATTTCACAAATGTAAAAGCACAGGGGGAGGCTCCTACAGTTCAGCAAAACTTGTTGCTTTTAAATTTGTTAATTCTTCCCAAATTATTTTGTGATTAGATATAATCTCAATTAAAATTATAAAATAATTTTTCTCAAAAATCTATTTACTACAGAATTTACATGAAAAGAAGATGCACCTAAGAGGCAACAGAGTCTGGCAACTCAGTTCAGACATGGAACACCTGTCTGAAGTATGCAAGTCACTAGGTTCCATCACAGTACAGCAAACAAACACAAAACAGCTAGTACAGGACACTTTAAGAATCACCCTGGCAGTCAGTTCTTGTCCACTGTTGACGAGATAATCAGCACTGTGTATATTATCTATACAGCATAGGTTTACCTGTCATTTTACTTGTGATAGTGGTGCATGTATAAAGATTTTTTTAAGGTAAATGAACTTACCAATTTTTAATAGTCAAATATTACATTACTATTAAAAAAATCAACGAAACAAGAAAGAGTACTGAAAGACAAACCTCTTTATTTTTTTTGAGACAGGTCTTCTGTATCAGTCAAAAGATAGTTTAAAAGTGAATAAATGGCATTTAATAAAGTTGGCACTGCATGTGATGGTGCAGGCCTGTAATCTCAAGCACTCAGGAGACTGAGGTAAGAAGCAGTCCAGGCTAGATATACAGGAAAACAGTAGCTCAAAACCAAAACCAAACACATTAAATAAATAAAAAACACCAAGACAAAATTGTCATGTCAAAGAAATTTTAAGAGAATGGATTACCCATTAAGTTGAGACAAGTAGTTACCTAGATATTTGATACTGTTAATATATTTATTTAAGAAGTCTGTCTTTCTCTATAGTACTACAATAGTTAAGAGTTACAAGATAGCATGTTTATAACTGGACTGCAGAAGGCCTCGATAGTGTGTGCATGTGTGCGTGCATTGCACGTGTGAATGGATGTGCCACAGTACACAGAAGACAAGCTCAGGTGTTGATCCTTGCCTGTTTGAGTCAGCATCTCTTTCTGTCACTTGTATGGTCCAAATAACTGAGCTTCTGGGAGTCCACTGTCTCCATCTCCCATCTTCCTGTAGGAGTGCAGATTACAGATATATGCTACTACATCAGTTTTTGTGGATTCTGGGTACTCAAACTCAGGAATTCATTCTTGTGTGGTAAGCACTTACTTTAGTCCTGGCCATTTCCCCATCCTGGGAAAGTTTTCTTAAAAGCAAGATTCGACCAATAATATAAATCCAGAAATGGAAAATTATGCTATTTTAAAACCTCTGAATTTCAGAAGATACACCTAATAAATTAACAAATAATATTGAGGTAGGGAGTAGTAAAATTCTAATGTGTCTAGCAAAGGAAAGTATCAATCTAGAACACATAAAACTGTCCTACAAATCAGTGACAATACTATTCATCCTCTTAAAATAACATCAGCATCAGAAGGACAAATACTCTTTCTTTGAAACAATACCACATGCCATTGGCAAAAGGGAATTTGTCCAAGGAACAAGGAGGCAAGCTTCATGAGCACTTCGGTGGATGGCATTTAGCACAAATAAGAATAGACAGTAATCTCAGTGCCCATCCATGGGGAACTGTGGAAGTTAAATATACATGCAGTACAGTGTTTAAATATATCTGTACTACAGCAGTTTACAGAGACCTAAAAAGATGTTCTTGATATGAAAATGAAAAATATGAAGGAACTGAAAGTATGTGAGATGATAGATTTTGTATAAATCCCACACAAATTAAACTCTTTTCTTGGTAGAATTATTTGGAAGAACAAATTTTGAAGAATCACACCATATGGGAGGAGCAAGGATTGACTGACTGGGAGAAAATCTTAAATTTCCTCAATAATGTTAATGTTTTCTAGTACAACAATAATGACATAGTCACATTCAAAATAATGTGAGACTTGCTAGCATCTTCCTCAGCCTTGTCCCAGCAAGTAACAGTATTCTTACTAGGAAAGTCAGGGCTGAGATATGGTGTAGTCAATTTGTCTAGTTTGCTGAAGGCCCTGGGTTCTATCCTCAGCCTGGGGGGTACTGTGGAGATGGGGGTATAGTTACTGAAAAATAGGATGTTAGTCAAAACACTTCAATATATATATTTCTCATCTCAGAATAGGAAAAAAACATGATACATGTTAGAAACTTAATTTTACATCAAGAAATGAGGAGCACAAAGAAAGAGCAGATTAGGATTACAAACGAACATTTCTGTTCCTAATCTTGATCTAAAACATAACAGCTTTGCCTGAGTAATCACAGTGTGGGACAGTGAAATGAAAGCCAGCACCACCACTGTTGGGAAAAGAAAGGAAGCCTTTCACAAGGTGCCTGCAGTGTACACAAGTGACTAGGACTCTGAAGATACAGTAAAACATGCTTATTATAAAGCCTGGCTACCACTTTCCCCCAAATATACAGTGCCCTAAAAACATAGTACTGAACAATAAGATAACTGGATAAAAACCAATTATATAAAAAGCAAAAACCCTATAGCCATAAAATATTCACAACTAAAATTCTGAGACTATTAATGTTAACAAATGATTATAAAGGTCAAAACTATTTTTCTGGGCTGTTTAAATGAACTAACTCATTTGTTCTTTTAATTATTCTTATTTCCAGATGGAGAGACAGAGACAGAGGGGTTGCTCAGTGTGAGTAGGCAACCATGAGCTTATACAAAGGCAGCTGTTGTGAAATTATTATGCACCAATAAATAATATCTAATAACAAAAGTAAACCTGTGTCTACCTTTAGGGATGAATTCTGTTACAGTCACTACAGCTAGACATAGTAGAGCATGCCTGCAATCCCAGCACTTGAGATGCAGATGCAGTAAGATCATGAAGGCAGTGCCAGTCCCAAGCTATATACTGAGACTCTGTTTTAAAAACTAAAGAGTGTGGCTGGAGTTCCATGGAGGACCACTTGTCCAACAGATGCAACACACTAGGTTCAATCTGTAGCACAGTAAAAAAAAAACCAAAAAACAGCGCATACAAATAATACTTGCTGTATATTCCATAAAGTTCTACCTTCCCCACAAACATACATATACCAATATTATAATAAAAAATGCGTATCCAGGTTAAAAATACTTTTAAGAGAAATGTTAAATAGATATTTTTCAAGGACAATATACAAATGCCCATTAAAAGATGTTCAACATTATTGGAAAGTGAATCAAAACTGAGATGCTACTTCAGTTCTATTAACATGGTTATTATATATATAAAATAATGTAAAATTAAAAAATTATGTTTGTATGTAATTGTATTATTACATATATTATTATAAATATATATGATTTTATAGGTATAAATATATAAAATATTATATATGAATATATATTAATATCTGCTAACAGAGATAAGAACTGAAACCCTATGCACCACTGATGAGAAGGCAAAAAAAGGTACAGCCACTATGGAAAAATTTGGTAATTCCTCCAAAAAAATAAAATAAAATTAGCATACTAGCACTTTGAAGTTTAAATACCAAATAATTATAACTAGGTCTCAAAGTGATATCTGTTTATCCACTTTTATAGCAGCATTAAGAGCTAAACATGAAAGCAACAGAAGTATCCACCAACAGATGACTAGACAGGCAAGACATGGGTGTACACATAATGGATCATCATCTATCTCACAACAGAAGATAACACTACAGTATATTATAGCATGAATAAGTCTTCAAGTCATTACACTAAATCAAATAAACCAACCACAAAGCACTTCCATGCAATAGAGCTGTCAAGATCAGAGAGTAGAACAGTGATTGCCAGTAGCTGGAGTTCGGGAAGGGCAGGGCATAATCCTTTAATGGGTAGATTTTCTCTTTTATACGACAAAAGGAAGGATGGTGATAAGGGTCACGCAGCAGCAGCAAAATCCTCAATAGCAATGAACCATATGCTTAAAAGGCTAGGATAGGAAGATTTCTACATTACTATTACCATAAAATACTTTTTTAAAGAAGGAAAAATATGTCCATTATTGTTATACTTCTTCAAAATTCATATTGGTTTAGGTTATTTATTTATAGTGTGGACACGCAGCTAAAGGCACTTCTATCTAGCAATGATGCACAATTAGCAATAAATGATTATGGAAGCCACTACCTTTATCTAACTTTCTAGCTCTGAATAACTTTTCTTGAGATTTTCTTTTTAGTTCATTGACTGGAATACAAGTCAATGCTTTCTCCTGGAGGACAGGATTTTCATAGAGCTGCACATGCTGAATGTTGGACTGAAGAACTTTTAAGATGGTTGAATCACCAACAACCTAAGAAGAAAAAAAACTAAAGTTAGCTTTTTATAATACTATGGAAATAATCTAATAATGCTGTGGTTCTCGGATTTCATAAAGACGATGTGAATTCACCAAAAATAATTATATGGATACCTTCCTTTATAATGCTAAGATCTGGGCCTGTCTATTTTCCACTGTGTATATACTACTGAAGACACACGTTTGCTGTTGAATTTCTAATCATATGCTCTGAGCAAGACAGTGCTCTGAGCAATGCATCTTTAAACCCTTGTAACATAGGGCATCACAAAGGAGGCATGGTTTTATCAGACAGAGAATGTCAGTACATACCTAAAAGAGGAAAGGTGTATGCATAGACTAGAGGGGGAAAGGAAAGTAGTATGCCTATCCGCCAAAGTGTTGACAGAAAGTGAAAAAGTTTCCAAAATAACTGTAAGGTGTGAGAAGCTAAAGACTGCACAACAGGAAGGGAAATGGATGGGCAGGGTCTGCAGGAGGAACAGTGTTTCTTCTTCTTAATAATCTCATCACCAAAGAAGCCTGCCTCTTGACACTGCATGCTTAGAGTCCCAAAAGAAAGGTTAGTCATCAAGTCCATACCAGGTGCTTCTGTGCAGATGATGGAAGCAAATGCAGCTGGCAGGCTCCTAGGCTCTGCCAGGTATGGAGTCAACAAAACTAGCATGAGCCACGAGAAATGAAAAATGTGTTAGAATTTCACCGCTGAGATTGAAAAGAAGTACGTTTCCAAGACTAGAGCACATATCACAAAGACATTCCTCCAATGGGGTTACACCCTGGAAAACGTGTCACAAGTTGACAATATCTTGAGTGAAAAAACATTTTGTCTCCCTATTCCACTGGTGACATGGCACACTGTGGACCTCAGGATGCGGAGGCTGGTGGAGCTGCAGCTCACTGCCCCTGTTCATCATTGCTAGAGAGTATCTTTCCATATATCTTTAGTCCAGGAAGACAGTGAACACACTTAGTTTCTAGGGTTTCTCCTGGATGTGTACTGCCTTTCTTTCATACTACTGTAAAGTAGAAAACTCAAATCAAACCTGTAAGCTAAACACTGTAAAGTGGGAACCATCAGTATTTAAAAATCTCTAGTACAGATCTTGGGAATAAAATTTTAAACACTGAAATAAAGAAGTCACTGGTATGATTAAACAGCAGAATAAATGTATCAAAGAAAGATCAATCAGAAGTCTAAGACATTTTCTAAGAGTAATGCATAAAAAGAACAGGCACTCAAGATAAATCAGAGTTTCCAAATATAGGAGGAATTCTAGAAAAAATTACAAACAATGTAAAAAAGAAACATTTCAAAGGGGGCTGGGGCTGGAGAGATGGCTCAGTGTTAAGAGCACTGACTGCTCTTCCAGAGATCCTTAGTTCAATGCCCAGCAACCACATGGTGGCTCATAACCACCTATACTGAGATCTGATGCCTTCTTCTGGCATGCAGTGTACATGCAGATACAGCAGTCATATACACAAAAACAAATAAGTAAATCTTGGGAAAAAGAAACATCTTAAAGAAATAACAGAAGCAAATCTCACATAGCTGAAGAGCTAGGATGAATAGAAAACTAACTAGACTACAACAGTGAATAGCAGTAGGTAAAAAATAAAATCCTAAAAGTCTTTAAGCAGTAAGAAAAATTAAATGCATATGGGGAAGGGGGGAGAGAGTCTGGTATCAAATATTTTATTGAAAACACATGAAGCACATGGTTTGAAATTCTGATGAAAAATGACTAGGAACATAGAACTCATACACAACCTAGCTAATATATGTAGAAGGGTAAAATTAATATACATTATATAAACTATCACAACACAATAACCATTAATCAGGAGACAGGTGTTACTTAACAAGAGCAATCATAGTAAATGTGACTGGATTAGCAAATCATTACCGAATGTAGTATGCCAGGCATTGTGTCAAGCATTGGGATATGTGTACAAGAAAGAAGTAGGAGCTAAGCTCAGAGGCAAAGGCTTGCATCCCAGCTACAGCAGAGGTTCAGGTCAGAAAATTGTTAGGTACAAGGCCAGGATGGACAACTAGATGACACCTTGTCTCAGCAGGTGTAAAGTAAAAAGAATTGAGGTCATAGGGTTCAGTGGTACAGTACCTGCCTAGCATGACAACTAGGTATAATCTTCAGTATCTCAGACACACACACACGGATGCACACATGCACTCATATACACAAGGAAGATGAGAAAGAAGAAGATTAAATGAAGAAAGAAAAAATGAAGGAACAAACAAAGCAAAAGAATGAATCATATATTCATAGATCCACCACAGTGAGTTGATAAATAACTGTCTGTGAATGAATCAGACACTGGAAAAGTAATTAAAACTGAAACAAACAAGGCCACTGCCCTCAAAGATCAAGTAGCCTATGATACACAGGAATCCAATGACACTTACTTCCATAAATGTTTACCAATCCCCTATTTACTATGATACTAGGAATAAATAGTAAGTTAAACAATTTATTCTTAAGTTATCAAGGAAGGCTAGGGATCGAGCTCAGTTGGTACAGTGCTTATCTAGCATGTATCACTGGACATAACCTAGGAACACTTTGGAAGCGTATCAATGCAGGACCATACTCTGGGGTAGGTGGTCCGTGGCATGTCTGTGGGAGACTGTCTTGATAAAGTAAATTGGTATTAGAAGACTCAGCCCACTGTGGGAGACACTGAGCAGGAGAAAAATAGGAATGATGGGTAGATTTTCCCCATGAGAAGCTAGAACAGCAGTTAACCACTTATAGTAAGAAATGACCAGCTGCACTCAATAGTGAGCGATCAAGTGAAAACAGGCTGAGCTATGCCCTTACAGTCAGGTGTGCTGCTACAGACCCACAATACTAGGAGGGCAGAGGCGGGCAGCTCAGTTTATTACTCTTGGTGACAGTTAGTTCCAAAGCTAGCCTGGGTATACAAAAGTCCGTCTAAAACAAATGAGAACAACTGAAGAAATGTAGCAGAACAAAGACTCTAGATCTTAGAACAGGTTGTAATAATATAAATAGGGAAAATAAGTTGCAAGGGACCAAGTCGTCCAAGTGGCACCTGATGTGGGTTAACTGCTGGCACTGATGAATTGTACCGAATGGTTCAATGAGAAGATAATGCTAGAACTATCATTAATTTTAGTCAAAAATTTAAAGCAATGAACTTATAATACTGGTTAATATTTAAATGAAAAATGGCTTCCCCATGAGCTGCAGAAGTATTCAGAGGAGAAAAAGAACGGCACGAAGTAGAAGTGTCTATGATGTGTGGCAGGGCTAGTTTCAAGAGCTCCTGGCTAAGCACATTTATAGGTATGGAGACTTTTGGATTTGTTTTCAAGACAGGATTTCTCTTTACAACCCTGGCTGTACTAGAACTTGCTCTGTAGACCCGGTTCGCCTCAAACTCAGAGGTCTCCCTCCTTCTGGCTCCTGAGTGCTGGTTTTACTAAACACCATCCCTGGTTTTAAAATACTACAAATAACTATGGGTATTAAAGCTAATACAAGTAGACAGGCAAAAATGAGAGGGCATTCTATTCTAACATGGATTCCTTCCCTTCTTCACATAGTCACCAGCAAACTCTGCATCATAATGTAGCAACAACAACAAAAAAAATCAGGAGACTTAACAAAGTTATACACCCAAATCCAAAATTATCAGTACTATGTAAAATGTAGATTTTATGTGCATAGTTAGAAAGTAAGCAATTCATTACCAATTTTTAGAATTAAATGAGTTTTTCATTGCATTGTTGTATAATATACACAGTATTCATGAATACATGTTCACAATATCTTACTGGTGGCACATAATGAAAGGATGGAGACATGTCAGATAAGTGTTTGAGAAATGGAGACAGAGAGGATGGGAGAGCAGCAGCAAGAAGTCTTGGTCACTCGCATTCAAGGGAAAGCTGTATACTGATGTGTTTTAAATCAGTTTATCAGGTTCTCAAACAACGGTCTGTTAAAAACACCAGTTCAAACACAGGTCTGTGAGGCCAGTGAAACCTTGGAGAGAACAGGCCTAAGGAAAGGTACAAACGCTACAAGAAGCCTTCCTGAAAAGAGAGACCAGAGTGTCAGAGGATGGGATCCTAGTTAACAGCTGTATTCAACAGTTGAGTAGAAAGCAAACACAGGGGCAGTTGTAAGAACTTAAGCAGTAGAAAAGTCAACAGGGAGAACATGCTGATTGACACACAGAAATTATTATAAAGCAAAATTTATTTAAAACAGTCTCCATTTTTATTTGAAAGAATTCTTATTAAAATGATACATTTAAAGTGATGTCTTTTTCCTAAATGTAGATTTTCATTTACTGAGAGGGTAAAAACTCATTTAGAGTATTTTTATTTTCAATTTATACCTTTCTATCCAGAAATTACCTCATTCATTGTAGTTTTAATGGCACTCAAATGATCATCAACAATAAACTTTATTTTCTTGTCTTATCTCACTACATACTCATTGGCCCATAAAGGGGGGCTTAAGCCATAGAAATAGAAGGCTGTTGACTGCAGGTTGATCACAGCAGCTGGGGAACCATATACTAAGGCTACATAAGGCAGCAGTTAATTGTCTGACAGAGGAAAACTTATTTGGAGTATAAATGGAAGTTTAAAGTGTGGAATCTGTTTGGAACCAAAAAGGCTTTTTCTTCACTATTCATAGTTTCAGTTATTTTGGTTTTGATGTGAGATATTTAAGACTCTATAAGAAAGTACAACACTTAGGATTCTGTCAAATCAGTGATGATGGATGAGCATCCGCATACTCTCCAAGCCCATCAGCTCTTTCCACCCTTCATACCATCCTTTACATTTGTGACTTCTCGATGGAAACCTATTTTTAAGCATGAAAGTTCTGTTTAATAATACAAAATACTTAACAAGGTGACAGTTTAATTCCTTTTGGAATTTAATGAACATTTCTTACAAAAAATAAATGTTTCTGTGTGTAAATTATATATTGTTGCAAAAAGAAACCCTATGAACTACTAAGAGATATAAATATCACCCACAATTTTACCACTTTTCAGAAGATTATGGTTAAGATATGTGTAGGTACTTTTCCAGATTTTAAATTCATATATGTGTGTTTTCAATACAAAAAATTGAAATGTTACATACATTTACTTTATAGTGTTTAGTTTTACCAGTCTCAGTTTACCTGTCTTCTCTAGCTGGTCTTGACCTCAAATTTGGCAGGGTCTCCCAATGTAGCTCAGGTTATCTTGGAACTCATGATCCTTCTGAATGCTAGAATTAATGTCCCACCCATCACATTCATCATTATCACTAAAAAAGATGTATTTTTAACTTGTGTGTAGGTGTGAGTGCATGGTTCTATACATGAGGGAAGGAGCCTGTGTAATCAGAAGAGGTTACTGGATCCCATTGAGCAGGAGTAACCGATGGTTGTAGGTCACAGGATACAAGTGGTGGGAACCTCTGTAAGAATAATACATGCTCTTAATTATTAAGCAATCTTTCCAGTCCTAGCTTCATCACTTTTAATAGAGATTAAATGTGCAAACATCAGGATGTATCATAGTTGAAGCAATCCCCTACTTAAGGATGTAAAGGCATGTCCAACATTTAAGAGTGGCAGATTAGCAAATTACTGAACATTAAAATTCTTATACTCAAATAGATTTCTTCTCTTATTAAATAGATTCAGAATAATAAGTTGCCTTATTGTTGGTTTATGAGACAATAAATTTAAAAATTAGTGAGCTCAGAGAGTCTATAGCTCAGTAGTATAGCATCTTTCTATCACTTGAGAAGCCTTGGCTGTCAACCCCAACACTGTAATAAGAACAAATATGTGGGTGACTTTATTTTCCCATTATTATATTATTTAATAATTTCAATGGAATAACCATAAATTATGATAATTATTTTAAAAATATATCCTTATATAAAACAGGCAGTAATTTCTAGTGGTAAAGAATTTATGAAAAATTCTTAACAATTTTATATGCATCATGACTTAAACTTTAAAAAACTAACTTGATATAACTACAGAAACAGTTACAAAGTTTACTAGACTTTATTTAGCTTCAATGGAAGTTATTTTTTTCAATTTGATGTTAGTTCGTTATAAATCTCAACTTGTATTAGCATTCAAAATGATGATGGTAAAGTAAATGTTAAGTTCTCCTACAGAATAGAAACTGATGATTAAAAGTTTAAATGAAATGATATTTAGAGCCAGAGAGATAGCTCAGTGGTAAAGAGTGCTTACTTCTCTTGCACAGTTCAGTTTCCAGCATCTACATAGCAACTTACAGTTGCCTGTAACTCCAGTTTCAGGGGATCTGATGTCCTCTTCTGGTTTAAACTCATGCAGGCTCACAAACAAAGTTAAGTAAAACTTATTTTGTAAAATGTATTCCAGATGCTTGTCTGTAGTCTCAACACTTGGGATGTGGGAACAGGAGGATAGGAAGTTCAAGGTCACTTTTAAGTACACACCAAGTTTGAGGTCAACCCAGGTTACAAAAAAAAGTGTATTCTAGTAATTCATGTACAACCAAGAGCTGTTCATAAATTATTAGAATTTCATAAAGTTCATAAAGAAATAAGAACCAAGGAGGAGTTGATAAATACTGTCCCACCAATAGTGTATATCTCTGGAAGTTTGTTGGTAATAATGCAATTTGTTTTGACAGATAGCATCTTAAAGCTGTCATTATTTATGCCTTACATAACATCTGAACTGCAAGGTTAGGAGCAAACCATGATTCAGAAAGTAGGAAGAGATCTCCTGAGCAACAACACTAATGAAGTACTTAGTTCAGGAATAAATATAAATATTTTTAAGTTTTTGTAATAATGGTTAGCATTGAACATTTTAAACTTTTAACACTAATTAAACAAAAGACAGTAGGAAATTTTAAAAAGATGTATTCTAACACTCTAAGTAGAAAACTTCAAAGTTGTTAAAAAAAAAAAGGTTAAGTAAGGCTCTGTATCTGTCAATGTATCTAGAACTGATAAAGACCTAAGGTGTCTTTGATGGGCTGCTTACACACACGGAAGGGATATGAGAATCCACAGGAGGTTTTTTGAATTTATTCTTATTTTACCACTTAAGTTTTACATGATTGATATATGAAATATTATTTAGAAGCACACAACCTAGAAATAGACAGTGATTGATTGTATTATGTTCAACACTCTATTACAAGTACAATGTACACTGAAAAATGTGGCCTATGCCTATAACCTCAGCATCTTGTGGGTGGAGGTATGAGGATAGTGAGCTTAAGGCCAATCTGGCTCAAGTGAGGCCTTGTCTCAAAAAAAAAAAAAGTACAGGAGGACACACTGCTGTAAGGAGTGGGGTGGGATGACTGGAGTTATACCTTGTCAGTCAAGCTATACTGTTCTGTAACTGACAACTTTGTACTGAAGATATGAAACTTTACATAGAGAATAACTGTTTCTAAAAGCAAACTCTGAGCTTCAGAGTTTACAAGGCTTTCCACTTCACATATACTGGCTCCTGTTATGTTTGATGATTCAACAGTTACTTTTCTAAGAACTGGATGAATTTATTACTATAAACCAATGAAATGTATGAAGCTAAGGAAAAGAGAAACAAGGACTTGAAGTACTTACAGGTTTTATAAGTCAAAGGAGACACAAATGAGTATGGATAGAGGAATTAAATCTTCTCTAGAAATCCAAGGAGTTAAATCTATCTTTCTCTCTCTCTCTCTCTCTCTCTCTCTCTCTCTCTCTCTCTCTCTCTCTCTCTCTCTCTCTCTCTCTCACACACACACACACACACACACACACACGCAACCAGGAACTACTACTCAATACAAGTTACAAGAAAGAACGGGACACATCTGTCTCTTAGCTGTCCAGGACGTACAACCTTTACTATTTTCAAAGGAACATCTGGGGGTCTTCTAGGATGAGACAAAGAAAAGATTCTCATCTTTGAGTGGCTACCAGGGAAAGAAGAGCTTAAAGCATCTAGAATTAGCTAATGTGAAAAGATGATGGGTGGATTTAAGAATTTATCCTGTAATGTTTTACTTTATGGAGGATAGTGACCACTAAAATGAAAATAAATGGCTAAGAGTTTAAAATTGTTATTCATAAAATTACTATAGAAATAGCAGAAAAAGTTGACAGTGGAAATTGAGAATATTTAATAACCTTTATCAAAAGGAGTTTTTGCAAACAAAGTATCTCATATTGTTAAAGAATATTGTCCTCCAGGTATGACATGACCCCTGTTCTATTAGAATCACAGAAGCTGTGATGACCAGCACTTGGGAGACCTTCATAAGACTGGGCTAGTCCTTCAGAGAAACAAAGTGTACAAAGGACGTTAGAACCTGTGGTGGTTTGAATGAGATGTTGTCACCCATAAGTCTTGGGCATTTGAGTATTTTCCTCCAGATGTTTGGTTTAGGAGGTATGGCCTTGCTGGAGGAAATGTGTCAATGCAGGCAAATGCCAAGATCTCAAAAGCTATATGCCATTCTCAGTTAGCCCTCTTTCTGCTTGCTTCCTGTTTATAGTTCAAGACGTAAGCTCTCACAGACTGCATGTCTCCCACCTGCTTCAATGCTGTTCCTTGTCATTATGGACACTAATACTCTTTACCCATAAGCTCTAAATAAACCTCCTTTTCTATAAATTTGCCTTAGACAGAGTGTTTTATACAGCAACAGAAAAGGAACTAATACAGACTCTTGCCTAAGATTCTACTTTCTCCCTGCGTCTTCTACGACCTAACCCAGCTGCATATGCTGCCAGGAGTGCCCGGAGTAAACAAGGAGTGGACAGCTAACTACAAAGGAGATTCCATCTATGCCACTTCTGGGAGGAGTGCGCCCTGACCCACAGCAGGCGGACCTTTTCAGTGATGCAGATGTTTACATATTCTTCATAAGCCTATAAGTAAGCCCAATAAATTCAGTAGTTCACCAAGCTAGACTTGGATGAACTCGTTTTCTTGGTCTGCTGCTAGTAAGGTATAGTAGATATTTGTTTATATCTCCCCAAGAAAAGTCATACAGCTATTTTAAATGGGATTGTTTAAATTTACAAATAGTGCCTGCTAAGGCATCAAAAACCTTGACTTCAGTTCTTCATGTTAATAATTAAATTTCACTGATTTTAAGTATTTATTGTCAGTTCATTAATAGATTATCATTTACCTAAAACCGAAAGAACCCATTTTTTTTTTTTAATTTAAGATACAGATAATAGTTGGGCCAAGAGAATTAAATTCCCATCAAGATTGGCAGCAGGTAAAATTTGGATTACAAGTGTAAACACAATCGAGGCAATCAATTTATCTAATTGCCATAACACACACAGGTTCAGTAGTTTCATTTGTTTGAGGTTAAAGACATACTCATTTGTGTAACGGATTTAAACACTGAGAAAACAAGCAGATTATAGACAACAAATAAAACTTAATTGTTTCAGAAGAAGTATGTCACAAATTATATTTTAAAGTATAAGTACCACAGCTTGGCATGTTTATACACAACTATAATCCCACCACTCAAGAGGCTGAAGTGTGAGGTCACGGCGTGAAGGTCAGCCTGGGCTACATACATACTTCTAAGCAAGCAGAGAAGTCTCTTCTGGAAGAAACTGAAGAAAGGAGGAAAACAAAAGGTGGCCATTTCCCTTGCATTTGCTACAACTCTGACAATTTTCAAAATTTTTAGCAAATTTAATGATGTTAGAGTTCTAAACCCAAGAACATCTGACATATGACTTAGGAAAGCGTCTCTTTTGCTGTTTCAACACTGAGAAAAGTAAGGAATGTTGGTTTTCACACTACCATTGGAGCAGAGGGTGGGCTTGGCAGCTGCCCTGTTTGGTTTCCTGAGTGCTGCATTAACCCAGCAGGATCTTCAGACTGCTCCAGAGGAAGCTTAACAGCAGCAGGGTGCTGAGAGAATTCCACCTTCTTACTTGATCCATCCAATCTGCTGCTTCTCTCTATGGCAATCAGGTCACGGATTTTCTGTAACTGTTCCACTGAAGCTTTTTTAGGAAAGATGAGATGTGTTTCTCCCTGGAATTTACAGAATTGAGAAAAATCTTAATTTCTGCTTTAAAGTGACAGTCATTCTTATACACAGCGGTGTTGACTCTGTGAGTGTATCATATCATTTTTTTAAAAATATTTTTTATATGTGTGGGTATTTTGCCTGTGTGTGTGTGTGTATATGTGTGTGTGTGTGTGTGTGTGTGTGTTTGTCTTGTGCACTGTGTGTCTGGTGCCAGGGAAGCCAGAGGAGAGTGTCTGCTCCACTGAAATTGGCATTACACATGTTTTTGAGCTGCTGTTTGGATGCTGGGAGTCAAACTCTAGTTATTTTGAAGAGCAGACAACTCCTTTAACCATGGCACCATCTCTCCAGCCCTGAATGCATCATATATCAACAAATATACTAGTTTTTAAACTAAAAGAAAAATATGTTTCCTTATTAGTATATAAAGCTTGCATAGTTAATGTAATCCAGGGACCTTTTTTTATTTGTCTTTTGAGACAGATGTCCCATATTCCAGGTCAGCCACGAATTTGTTCTCTAGCAGAGGATGACCTTGAACTTCCTGATCTTCCTCCTTCCATTTCCTAAGTGCTGGAATTATAGGCCTATGACACCAAGTCTAGTCTATGTAGTGCTGGGCTTGAACCTATGACTTCATGCATGCTTGGCAAGCAGTACTCTGCCAACTGACCTACATCCCTAGCCTTAGGAGAGCTTTAGAAAATTAAAACATTTTACAATATAGCATAAGAGTAGCTATATATATATATATATATATATATATATATATATATATGTGAGATGTTCTCATAATACAGTTTAAAAACAAAAGCATAACAAAAAGAGTCTTAATAAAACCAGTAAGAAGTTATGTAACACATAGTAAGATAAATATGGTTGACAATTGACTATCTCAAAATAGTCAATAGTATTTTCAATGTTCCCAAAGAAACTATGTATGTTTGAGATGATATGAATGACAGTTACCTTGACCTTGTTTAATAAATTGTATATAATAATAATTAGATGTATGCAATTTTAACTAAAACATTCTTTTTTATAAAAGTTGTAAAACAGTTTCTAACCCACGTCTTTAGAAAACAGTTACATGATCAGAAGTGTGTTCTCTGGGGGCACCATTTTCCCAAAACAGTTAAAATAATACATTGATAGTTAAATTTTTTTTATGATGCTAAGAGTCTTTCACACACTAGGATAGACTAAATGGTAAGAGTGGAAAAGTATATATTTGTATATTCTCTGCAATAAAATAAAGTACTATTATTTTCTGTTAAGTTCCATACAACGTTATGATGGTAGAAACACTGCCGCACAAAAGGCTTGAGTCAAGAGGCTGAGGCCTATAATCCAGCTACTCAGGATGCTGGGCAGCAGAGTCCCAATATCAATGAAGGCAAGTCCTCTACCCCCAAGTGACACTTCAGTCCCAAACTGTAGACTCATTTCTTTGTTTTTTAAGTTTAGGGTCTCACTGTGTAGCTTTGGTTGGTCAACAACTCATTATATAGACTGGGTAGGCCAAAAATTCACAGAGATCTGCCTGCCTCTGCCTCCTGATTGAAAGAATGTACCAAAATGCCTGGCACTATATTTATTTTCTTAAAGATACATTTTAAAAATAATTTTATTTATACATCTGTGTGTATGAATGTGAGTATGGATAACAACAAAGATTCTTAGACGGCATTGGAACTCCTGGACCTGGAGTTACAGGCCTTTGTGAGTTACTCTATGTGGGTGATGAGAACCAAAATCAGGTCCTCTGCATAAGTAGCAACTGCCCTTAACAGCTGGGCTATCTTTCAGCACCTGCCCCTGCCTCAATCCGTTGCTGACACACACACACACACACACACACACACACACACACACACGCGCACACGCACTCATGCATACACACATGCATTTACATATATACAGTATTAATAAGAAAGATAAAGCTTCAAGCAAAACACAACAAAATAAGCAATATTTGTTGATATTAGTTAAGTGCTTATCAACAGCACAGACTTTAATATAGACACAAAACTCCTAACTTAGTCAATTATAAACCAAGAAAACAGGTGATATGAAAATATACCCAATCGAGTTTCAAGGAGTTGAGAAGCAACCGTGGCAAACAGTAATTTTACAAACTGTAATGTGACTAAAGGCTGTTGCCACACCTCTTGAGTCCAAGAGGACAGATGTGTAGTTCATGCCTTGCCTTCCCCTCTAATCAATCCTAGAAATGGTTACCTACGGATCAACATGTTCATGTTAAACATTCATAGCAACACATTAAAAGTGAAAATTACAGGATAAATTAAAATAGATCCAAGAATGTTTTAAGAAATTAAGGATTCTAAGATTCAACAAACCTGCTTATAAAAACATTTTTTCCATGACAATTCTCACTGTAGAATGTTTAGCAAATCTGTCCCATGACAACTAAATGCCAGTAATGTGATTCAGAAAACCAAACAACCCAAATTGTTCTGAAGCTTCATCCTTATTGAAGCCTGGGAGAGGGGATGCAATGGGATGACAAGTGTGGCTCCCAGCTGAGAACTGCCCTGCTACACCAAACTTCAGGGTCACAATATCATTTGGAGCCCATCCTTCCTCAACTTCATTCATAATTTTCAGGATTTTAATATATACTGGTAAATTTCAGGGTAAATATTAGATATATCTTTCAACTTAAAAGCCTACCAAAATTTCTAATACATTTTCAGCTCTATCAGTCCATCACACAACTTAGTTATTCTGAGCCAACTTAGTGGCTCATTTTATTCCACTAAGTAATACTTTAACAGTATTTGATAGTAAAGTAGCCCAAACTGTCAAAAAGCCAGGCAGTGCTTTCACCCATAAAAACTGCCACTTTCCAAGATTTTTTTCATCTCAATTAGTGGTACTCCTATCTACTTAGTGTCTGAAACCTAAACCTAGCTGTGTCTAATTTCTTCCTTTCCCCTGTACAGATGTTAAATTTATCAAGACTGATTCATTCCTTTGCCCATGCACACACACACAGTTCCTGGGTCCATTTAGATTCTGTCTCTGTGCCATCAGTGCTCAGTTCAGCAACTGCTTACAGTCTACTACCTGCGCTGTAATAGCAATATTCTAGGAGCTAGGAACACTGGAGCAAACAAACAAAGGGTCTCCCAAAATATATATAACCACTGCTATGCCATCTTAGACCAGTGTAAGAAGCCAACGTGGTTTTCATCCCTTGCCTACACTCTAGATTATCCAGAATATTCTCTTTACAATAACTGAAATAATATTTGAAAAGTATCTTCCCTGCTTTAAACTTTCCAGTGATGTCAATACTAGTTCCAGAATTTTCTTGTCTCTTTGACAAAATATCTAACATAAACAATTTAAAAGATGAAGGATTAATTTTGGCTCAGATTCAGAAGGCTCAGTCCCTAGTCACTTGGCAACATGTTTCGGAGCCCACCACCAGGCAGAATATCATGGTGGGGACCATGTGGAGGAGGCACACTCTCTAGGAAGACAGGTTGTGGTCAAGGTAAGAAATAGCATACAAAGACATGTCCCTTGAGAGCTCCTTCCTCCACACATCTCCATAGTTTTACTAATTAATCAAGTTAAAGTTTGAATCCCTCAAGGGATTAAACCATTCATTTAGTGATGGACCTCCTGCTTTGTAATCTCTGAGATAAGTGTTTTACCAATCTCCCAGGTGTTAATCAATCTAATCAAATCGATAATCAAGATTAACTATCACAGTCTAAGGGTAGTCTTTACCTGATATGGCCTGGCCTCTATCTATGCCTAAAGCTATTTTCCTTGTCAGAACTACTACAGGTAGAAGCCCTTTGCCTAAGCCAATCCCTTGAATGAATTGAGTTTCAGGTACCTGAGTGGTTTCTTGTCACTCAGGTCCTACCCTTTACCACCTCAGAGACCTTCTGTGGTCACAGTGGCTGCAACTCTAAATGCTTGAGTATAGTACCACGTCTTGTTGTCTTCTTTACCCTTGTTGCCTCTTTCCTGTTTTCTAACCTACTAGAACATAAGCTGTGGGTGAGATGGGATTATATCAACTTACTTCACTATTACATCCTCAAGGTGTGCATCAGAATTTGGTTAGGAAAGGTAGATAGGATAAAAAGCCCTATAACCTATTTCTTTAACAACATCTACAAATGGCACCAGTATTCCTACTCAACTTTTTTTAAATGCCCTATACACCAGAAATAGGGGTACATATAAGATTCAAAATCTTCAGTGTGCCTGTCTGTCCATTTTACAGAGACAGTCTTAGTATATAATAGGCTGCCCTGAACTCATGTTCTCTAGCCTCAGTTTCCCAAGAAGATAAGACTACAGGATGTATCAGCATACCTGGCTAAAATTCATAACTTTAGTAATTACATTTACTGTATTATAATAGTAAATTCTACCACAAAGTTTGAAAGGATAGAAAGACCAAACTCTTCTTGTGAAAAAAAAAAAAAAACCAAACAGACAAAAAAACGGTAAAACATCTTGAGATTACTGTCGAAGGAGAAAAGCATTCTGTGGGGCAAGTGACTTTTCTGTATTTTACTTTTTCTACTTCTTACTGGAGACAGTGGTGATACTGTTGCATTCACTGCACACTCACATATCAATTGAGCATACTGCTAGAAGAATGAAGGAGCCACATTTGATCCTTGGGTTGTATTTCATGCTCTTTATTCTAAACATTGAGATTTTTAAGAATTCCTATCTATAGAGACTTGTTACATTTTATCCTGACTTCATTATACTTTAAAAATGTCTAACAGGTTAAAAAAAATACAAATAGTTCTACACATTTCCAAAATGACCAATTAATTTTAAAAATGTCATACAAGAGGGGCTAGGGAGATGGCTCAGCAGTAAAGAACACTGGCTGCTCTCCCAGAGGTCCTGAGTTCAGTTCCCAGCAATCACATGTTGACCCACAACCATCTGTAATAGAATCCGATGCCCTCTTCTGGTGTGTCTGAAGACAGCTACTGTGTACTCACATATACTAAATAAATAAATCTTAAAAATATATATTAAAAAAATGACATTCAAACAACTATTCCCTGTTACTACTATTTGCTCTGCACATAAAGAATGGGGAGGAGACCCTTTCACATACTTACCTCTTCAAAGCCCATTTCAAATAAACACTCAACAGCTCCTCTGACAGGCAGGAGTCTAGTAGAAAAGGCTGTGTTCCCAATACGGATAGATCTGTACTTTTCATCACTAGGGTTTCTGATTTGAAAAAAAAAAGATAACATAATGGGTAATATACTACCACTCATCTTTTTAAGAGTTTATGCATGTTTCTTTCACATTTTCTACCAGCTGTACTCTTACACATGGTAGTATAGATTCCAACTGTAAAGAATGAGCAGTCCAGACAAGCATTTACATGTCATGATCTGTACTTCAGTACCACTGAGTACCTGTACTGTCCAACTTCATGGATGACTGTATCAATATTGCTATAGGAAGTTGTGTGGCTGTTACAGATAAGTTCTTTATTAGTCTTTAAAGTTTCTAAAAGAAGACCCAGACAGAGGGTAGAACTTGTCTGCTTGTTCTGAGGGATCTTGTCATCTCTAATGGTGTTCATACTACAACGATGGGCATTAAGAAGCACATGTGAACTGAAACACAGCTTAAAAGCTTTGCTGCCAGTGTGATGAGTCTTAACGGTCACTTAGCGTCCCTTCCTCCTTGTACCAATGACTGTTTTTACTGTAAGTTCTACCTCATTTTAAAATATGTTTTTAGCATAGAAAATAAGGTAATATAAAATAAAATAAAACCACAAATATTCAAGGACAAAGCTCTAAATATTACTGCTTAACTGTCATACATTAGTGCTGGTCTACAAACTCCCTTCCACAACAACTGCAAGACAGTGTGTTCAATAACTTTTATAATAATTTGATAATACTATGAGATTTTCCATTGTGTTCTATAAAATTTGTAGGTCCACAAAGGAGTGGAAATTTAAAAAAAAATTCTTTTCACAAATGATTTCAGAAGCAAGCATTGATTGCTGGGAGCTTGGGAGCGTTTACCCTCTCTACATTTACTATGTATTAGGGACAGGGTTTCTCAGTCTTGAATTTAATTTAGACCACAGGAAATTTAGACCACAGCTAAGGGGAGCCTCCCCATGCACCACAGAATGCTCAACATCCCTGTTTTCCCTAGCACATCATTTATACAAACAAAATCTAAACTACAAAGCCAGCCTAGCATGTGTCAATCAAAGCACTAATGACTTCATGACGCACATCAGCTACCACTGTCATATACATATCTAAGCCGGGCACTGACCCAAATTTTTGCTTGATTCTTAATTTTCTCTATACAGGTTTTTGTTTTTGTTGTCATGCTTTGATGCTTCCCCCATCCATTTCTGTTATTGATTAAATATTCTTGTAAGTTGTAATATTTACTTCACTTCTTAGCAGTTATCTTGTATATTTTCTTGGGACATTTTTCTGAATGTGTAGTTTTTCATGATTTAAAAGGATAGAATCTTGAGAAGACAGCAGAATTTCTTGTACTGTGCTCAACCATAACTTTGAAAATTTTTTTGTCTTTCTAGTCATTTTACTCTCATAGTTAGCTACCAAATTATTTAATTTTCAGAAAAATATTATTTGCTTTTGTATTTGAATCAGGTAAGGAAAGTCGCATTCCTCCTCCTACTTTTTCTGAAACAGGGCCTCTGCCTTAGGAAGGATACAGGAACTATCACTGGTCCCTCCTCTAGCATCTACTTTTCTCTCGAGCAAACACTTAATACTTATCAAGGTATAGTAGTGTATGCCTATAATACCAATATGCCAAATGATGGAACTATTTAAATAACAGAAAACAATTCTCAAACACCAAAAAATCCAACAAAACTCCCACTGTAGGACACAAGACAAAACAAAACAAAAATACTTGAATGTGGGAAGGGGTCTGTACACTAGAGGGGATGGTGACAGAGAAGGACTAAGGGTAAGCAATGGATGACAGACACATGAATTTCAAAGAACAAACTTAGCCAAACACTCCACCAAACTTTTCACCTAATTTAACAGAAGTAATAATAATGATAATAGCAATAATAATAACAACAACAACAAAAACCAACTCAGTAGTAGCTATATATCTATATATGTGCCAGGTCCTTCATTTATGTTGTGGTAATCCTAGAATAGAGTATTTTTCTTCCTAAGTAAGGAAACTCAAACATGGAAATTTTATATATATATATACACACACACACACACACATATATATTGCCTATGATCACACTTAAAATACTTGACTAAAATTGAAATGTACTGCTCTGGTTAGAACGTTTATACATATTCCACCACACAAGCTGCCAGCAGACTTACCAACCTTCAATTACCCTCAATTTCTCTACATGTCAGTGGCAACCTACATTAAAAATTAGAAGTCAGTTCTATCGTTTTTGTCTTCTATTACTTCTTGCATTGTCATTGAGAATTATCTTTCTCTATTCTGTTGGATTTATGGCTATGATTATGCAATAGCTTCACAATCAATGCCTGTTTCTTCTAATGCTATTCCTGAGCAAACTCCACTACAGAAACTGTGAGTTCCTTTTGTCTATCCCTTCACATAAATGTCTCAAGTTGGGTATCCCCACTATCTCCTAACATAAGAATATAAATACAGGGACATAAACACTATCTTGGAATTGTTCTTTGATATTACATGATAGCTGTTTTTCACACCTTTCTTCTCCCAAATATATTTATATTATTTGAACAAAGGAACTATGTTTGATTTTTGGCTCTTCACTCAGTACAGTTCATAGTCAACAACTGTGTGTGCTTTGTAAACAAAACAGTAGAATATCGGATACGTATGTTAAAGAATGAATGAATTAGGGACAGGAGATCCATTCAGATGGTAGAGTGCTTGCCTCCCAACCATGGAACCCTGGCTCTATCTGTAGCAGCTCATAATAGCAAGTGTGGTAGCCCACACCTGTAATTTAGAGGTGTAGGTCGGAGGATAAGAAGTTCAACATTATTCTTAGGTACATGACAAGTTCTAGGCCAAACTTTGGTACATGAATCAAATTAGCTAAACAGCTCACCTATGGTGTCAGGAAAACTAATATAGAGTTGTTTTGTTTTTCTCTTGATAAAGTCCATAATACATTCATCTAAAATGGGTGGCAGAGTTTGCATACAAATTAGCACACATTTCTTTCTGGAGCTTATTTAGATTTATTACTGTTGGGGATGTGATAAACATCATTCAAGTAGAAATTTAAGAGTATTATTTCACTGTAGATTATAGTAACAAGTATCGGCTTAAAAACTAGCTAATGAATTTTTATTTGCACATCCATCCTATAAACTGTTCTGAGATAGAGGCAGAAGACATGGTGGGACAATATGCCTTCAAAAGTGCCTCCAGTCTGCTACACAGCAATGCAAACAGAAATCTGATTTTTCTCTACTCAAATTACAGAAGTAGAATTATAATGTGCGGCCAGGAACCAGGAAGACGTATGGAGCTTTTCCGTAAGAGTTAGGAAGTCACTGGATTTGGACATGAAGAAACAGGATATCATCTCCCAACGAAGCCAGACCGTGAACTCTAAGAACACAAGTATATTATTGTTGAAAACAAACAAAAAGAGCAATGTTTCACATCAACCTGAATCATTTCACTTATAAATTCCTCTAATTTCCTTTCGAAGACAAAAACTCAAGAACAGAAATGTAAGCCACAGTAAAGGCTGTAAAAAACAGCTTCTTTTAGAAGCTTAGTAAACATTCATAATGACGGTTATGATCCCAAGTAATTGCATGCAAATCTGTCCTTCAAAGCACTCTGATCTTAGCATCTTTGGTTTCAGTGTACTGAAAGAATCCAAATGTCTTTACAAATCCGTCCCTCTCTTATGTGCAGGACATAGGAGGTGGAGGACTTAAGGAATTCAGTATGAAACGTCAGCTGTGGGCTCTGGAGAATCAAGCTTATGAGTTCTTTCAGACACCTTGTACTCTGAGGTGCTGTGAGATCTCTGGATTAAGCTGAGGTGTCATAAAGGAGGAAGGTGATCTTCACACAGGTCACAATTGTGTAGCTGTGAGCATGCCCAAGTGCTGCATAACATTTGGCATAGGATCGCATTACGTTCTCTTTTCAGTTTATTTTAAACATCACTAATGTTACCTAAATGAACAATTATGGTTGTGGTGGTGCACACCTGTAATCTCAGCTTTTGGTAGGTCGAGATGAGAGACTGACATGAGCCCTGAGGTACAGATCAAGTTCCATGCCAGTCTGGGGTACAGGACAACACCTCAAACAAACACCTCAATGTCTCAAACATATCGCTCACAACTAATTCTCTAAAGCTGGGCCACATAAATTGTACAGCCTACAGACTTCGGGTCAGTGTACTGTAAGAGCCAGCGCGCAGGGGCTTAACTGAAGTAACCTCCACTCCAGCACACTTCCCCGAACTAAGTCCTTTTGACCTAAAAGGCTGTGGGAGGTGCTGACTCAAAACTTCCAGCCCGTGAGGAGCGGATGAGGAGAGAGCGGCACTCTGAACCAAGGTGACTAACACAAACTTCCTAACTTAAACTAGGAATGTGTCAGCCCCCGAACTCGGCGTGAACAATTAACCGGCACTCAGGCTGAGTCACAGCGCCGGGATCCTGCAGCGAGATGGGACACCACAGCTGTCAGACGCAGTGACAGCCCCAGCGAGCCCGCGTCGCCCAGCCCGCCCCGCCTCAGGCCCGAGAGTCAGCGGCCCCGCCCGCCTGCGGCCCTCAGGCTCCAGGGCCCCGGCTGCACCTCAGGATGTTGTCGGCGTAGGTGAGCAGCAGCTTGGAGGCCTCCAGAAAAGTCTCCGGGGTGTTCTGGCATAACTCGGCCACGGCCGGGGACGCAGAGCTCGACGAGCTGCCTAGGGTGGCCGACGCCATAGCTGCGCCGAGGCCTTCACCACCTCGCGCACCGCGGCCCGCACTGAGCAGGCGCCGAGGAGCGCCTAGGCCGCCCAGGAGGCCTGAGGCCAGAGGGCGGGGCGAGGCGCCGAGGGGCGGGGCTAGGGGCGGGGCTAGCCACCCGGAGGCCGGTTGTCAACGTTGGAGCGCCGGGGGCCAGCCGGTGTAGGAGAGGGCTGTGGCGGCTTCTTGTGTGAGCCCATAGATAATTGTACAGCCGTCTTTTCACGGTAGATAATGTATTTTGTGGGAGAAAAGAATCCAGAAGAAAGTGCAAGTTTTTGTTCTGTCTTTTTTGGGGGGGAAGGGGCTAAGAAGAAGGGGGTTGCCATCATGGTTAATGGCCTAGGCTGGGCTCACACTCAGTCTTGCCCTTTAATTACTGGTGTCCGGCTTCAAAAACAAAAGCATAGCTCAGAACTCTGCTGGGTTTCTGAGTCGTACATTCTCCGAATTCTGTTGATGAACATCACCTCAGTCATTGCTCACAAGGTATGATTCTGCTGTAAGGGGCATTTTTAAGCAGTATATCTCACCCTTGTCGCGGGCATCAACACTGGGAATTGCCTCCAGCATTGAGCTACATACTCAGCCTGACTCATTACTTCTTTTTCTTCTTCAAGACAGGGTTTCTCTGCATAGCTCTGGTTAAACTGGAACTCAAGCTGTAAATCAGGCTGGCCTTAAACTCAGATCTGCCAGACCTCTGCCTCCTGAGTACTGGGATTAAAGGCTTGTTCACCACTACCTGGCTTTATTATTAGTTTTTAATGTTGATATGCCGCTAAGGGGCACTAGACCTTGATTGGTAGTCAGGTCAGGGAGTTTTCCATACGCCCCTCTTATTGAATAGCTGGAATCACAAGTATGAACCACTACACTAGCATGTAGCAGGTATTTCTTGGCCTTGTGTTTTAAAGATATCTACTTATGTGACCTCCTTTGACACTTTATTATCTGTTGCTTTTTAATGTTTCTGGGAAATTTCCTCTGAGAATTTTCTAGAACTTCTGAATATTCATCTGTCAAATATACCTAAATTTTTAGCATTTAGGTTTGTAGACCAACTTTAAGAGTATTGTTTTCAGCTAGGCATGTTGGCAAATTCCAAAATTTGGAAGGTAGAGGCAGGAGAATCAAAAGTTCAAGGTTAATCCTGGTTTTGTAGTGAGGTTGAGGCCAGGCTGGGCTACACCAGACCCTGTCAACAAACACACTACACACACACAATATACACACAACTCTACCACTACCACCACCACCAAAGACATGAAAGCAGGAGGGAGATGAGAGAAAAGGGAGTAAAAAGGGGAGTGCAAAGGTGATGGAAGAGTTGGATGGGCTGTAGCGAAAGAACATTGTATATCTGTGAGACTGTGAAAGAATAATTCTTAAAAAGAGAATATTATGTTCAACAAAGAGTATGTTATTAGCTGTTGTTTAAATTTTTCAGTGGCTAACTACTAACATTTTTTTTCTGGCTCATCACAAAGTAATAATTAGGTTTGTGGCCCCACTTCAAGTGCTATGGTCCCAGCTATTTGCTGTGAGTATTCGCTGATCCTGGTGATCTCAGTATGTAAAAGGTACAAGCAGGCCAAGTGGTGCAGTCTTGTTGGAAAAAGTCTACCACTGAAGGCAGGTTTTGAGACTGTATGCCCCTGCCCTACTTCCAGGTCACTCCTCTGCTTGTGCTGTGGTAAAGGATGTGAGCGTTCAATTTCCTGCTCTGGCTGCCGTGCTGTTCTGCCATCATTGACTCTAACCTTTGGAGCCATAAGCCAAAGTGAATGGTTTTATAAGTTGCCTTGGTTGTGGTGTTTTACCACAGCAATAGAAAACTAGGGTAAGCATGGCTTCAGATATTTTTTTGAAAACCGGTGCTAAGCTTGGATTTATCATATTGGGTTATGGAAGTCGTTATTCCTGCAATTCCAGTACCAGATGCTATTCCCAAAGCGACCAAGAGTGGCACAACCTCAACTGCCCTCTTACGTTGGGCAGCTATCATATCTACAGCTGGGATTGATAGGAGCTCATTTCCCTGGATTACTCCTAGTTCAGGGAAAAGGAAAACTCCTGACCCACAGAAACTAGTACTAAGAGAGTGGGATACTGCTGTGATGAACTTGACCATATGGCTTTGGGAGGGGCATATTATGGGAGGATTTTGGAAGACTTGGGCTAGAAGACAAAATAAATTGTATTCTTTGTAGAGAAAAGGAGCTCTAGGAAGCTTAACATTACAGCCAAGGCATATGCTGGAGAGGGGAAGTTTCACACAGTTGGGACCTCACCCAGCAAAACTTCCAGCTTGATCCCAGAAAGTTAACTGAATAAAAATGTATTGCTGCTAATGTGATTCAAGTGGCCCCATCCGTGGCTGGCAGCCACACTCGGCTGTTTTGTTCCCACAGTGCCAGCTTTAGACTTGAAGGATACAAGAATGAGGGGTCACAGATCCTACCTATGTTGCTTCTGAGAGTCTCTGAAGCCAGGCAACATGTGGTAGGGAATTCTCTGCATGAAGATTCTGAGAGAGTTAAGAGTCGTGACAGACCATTGTGTGGAGCTGTGAAAGGGAAGCTTGGGTTCCAGTGGAGACCACAAGATGTTAGAGATATCAACACTATGAAAAATCTGCCAAGGAGGATTGAATAGAGAGAGTAGGTCCAGCCCAAGAGAGAGATGCAGGCTACAGGAAAGCTGGAGAGGCGGAGCCCCTTAACAGAAGACATGGGGCTACAGGATTTGTTGTTTCATCCTGCTAGGTTCTAGTCATGGTTTGTGTTCTTATTCACTTGGACCTTTTGGGATGGTAATCTGTGTCATATATTGGAAATATGTGATTTGCCTTTTGATTTTACAGAAAATTGAATTCTGAGATGCTTTGCATCTTAGAAGAGACTTTGGGCTTTTAAACAGTGTTAAGATTGTGAAAGACTACAGGCACTTTTGAAGTTTCATTAAATGCATTTTGCATCATATGATCAGGAGTCTTTAAAGACCAGGGAGTGGAGTGTGGTGGTTTGAATGAAAAATGTTCCCCACAGGCTCTATCTAGTATTTGAACTCATGGTTTCCAATCAGTGGTCCAGTTTGGGGCCATTTAGGTGGTCCAGCCTTGCTGGAAGAAGTACGTCACTGAAGGTAGTAGAGAAAACAACTTTGTTCTCTTGGCTTGTGGTAAAGGATGTGAGCTTTCTGTTTCTTCCTCTAGCCACCATGCTTGCTGTCTGATGACATGCTGTCCCCACAGCCCTCCGGAAATATAATCCCTTTGCCTCGGAGCCATTTCTCCCACACCTCATTTTTATTTTTACGTGTGTGTGTGTGTGTGTGTGTGTGTGTAAGTGTGTATATGGTGTGTGTGTAAGCATGTGTGTGTATGTGTGAGTGTGTGTGTGTGTAAGTGTGTGTAGCATGTGCATAATATGCCCTTGCCATGGCATTTAGAGATCAGAGAACAATTTCTGGGAGTTGGCTTTTTTCTTCCACTGTTAAGAGTTCTGGAAATGAGCCTATCCCTCAATGGCTGAGTGTGATGAGGCACACCTTTAATCCCAGCCATTGGGAGGTAGGGGCAGATGTGAGACTGAGGCCAGCCTGGTCTACAGAGTGAGTGCCAGGACAGCCAGGGCTACACTGTAAAACCCTGTCTGGAAAAAAACAAAACCAAATCAAACAACAATAATAACAATAACAAAACAAAAGCAAAAAACAAACCCAAACCCAGAAAAACACAGAAACAAACAAGCAATCAACCAAATACCCCTTAACCAGGCCACAAGGGGTAGGGGGTGAGGGAGAGTGAGGGAGTGGTAGAAATGGAATTCAGGTTATCAAACTATAAAGTGGCAGGTACCTTTATCTACTAAGTTCTGTTCTCAAATTTGGCACTGGCCACATGGACCTGGTATTTTGTGTGTATTGTACTCCTGCCTGTTGAAATGCCTGCTTCCCCCTCGTTACTACACATGTATTCACTCAGTTCACAGGTTGACGTCTAGGTCCACTTCTTTGAAGCATTTCATATCTTAATGAGATAGCACTGACCTCAGTCTCCTTTGTGTTACAATAATATTACAAACAGAAGTTCAATTTGTTGGGTAGAAAGTTTATTTAATTAAGAATGGTATTTGGAAATAAAGTTTTGAACCAGAGAAATTCTAAGAGGAGGCTATGATAAGCAGAACCAAGTTGAAGATTTGTGTTCGTGAATACACCTACACCATGATATTTTAGAAAACAATACGGTACTAATCCACATACAGCTGTTACTATGATTTTAAAAACTTCTTACCCCTTTCCAGATGGAAGCAAAATGATCACAGAAAGAAATAGAAATATAAATTACAGTCTTGTTATGTCACTTTTTTATGTCTGTGCATTGTTTCTAGAATTCTTTCCCTGGGAAGATGTAAACACCCAGCCACTTTATAAAGCACCAACAATAAAGCAATGTAAAATTCCCCAATCCGACTTTGAGTATCTCTAAGTTTATTCAGCTTACCTTCAGAACATTGGTGAAGGGTTGCTTACAGGAATGTGGGATACCCCAAAGCATCTGCACCACCAGAAAGTTTCACTACAGCATGGCTGATGACATGACTTCTCCATATTCCCCTTTCAGCTAACCTTCCTATGTCTACATACCCCAGTGCCTTTTGAGATCGGAGAATGCCTGCAGTTGAAGCAGTATTACATACAAATTGCCAAAAGGTACAGGAGGAATTAACACTTTCCATTGCAGGGAGATCATACTAAGCAAGTGGTGAGCCACTGGATCAAGAACAAGTTGGGTTCTCCTAAACATTTTACAGAGTAGACTTCCAAATAAATCATATCCAGGACTAATGAGGAAATAGCTAAACTTACCTCAAATTCTTTTCTACAGTTGGAAAGCTAGCATACACAGCAACAATGGCCTCAAAAGGTATCACCCACAAGAGAGCATACAAGCGTGACTTCAAGATTCAGGTGGAGATAGCATAGTCAATCCTTTATCTGAAGAAAAAGCAAAGGTCATAGGTGGGACAGACTTGAACAGTTAATAAACATCCCCTGCCTGTGTCGCTGTTTATCCTACTTACCCATTACACATTTATCTCTGAGCAAGTAAATTAAACTTTTCGTAAGCTCAGATATTTCCAATTCAAATATTGGGCATATTCTGTTCACTTCCTGTCATGAGTCAGCCATTAAAAATTTATTTTTACAGAAGTAGTTGTTTACATCGTTTGCTATGGTAAATAAGGGTAAGGAAAAATGGAGGTGAAGGGGACACCATAACCACTGCAGATCACTACAGACTTTAGACTTTGTTTTGTTTTAAAGACAGTCTTCAGGGTGGTAACCCAGGCTAACTACACAGCTGAGGACTGAGCTTCTGATCCTCTGCCTCCCAAGTGCTGAAATTGCAGACAGCAACATTATCCGATTTCTTTGCAAACCTTTAAAAGTGGATGCTATATTCTGTTTTGTAACTTACGTCTCCTAACAAATTCTCAACATCTTTGCACATTTCGAAATATTCAGTCGTAGTATTGTTTTCATTGTCTGCGTGGCATTTAGATGTTTCCCAAACAACCTCGGTTTTTTGGTGAGTGACATTCTGAAGCGTTCTCTGTAGAATATTTTCTACAGAGATACTAGGGAGGCCTGACTTCGTGGCTACAGCTATAGGTCCCCGGAATGTCCTGGGGAAATGACAGCCTCCCTTTTCTGGCAACACCGGAATATCTAGGCATTATCGCTGTTTGCTAAGATGCGGTTACGCAAGTGATCAAAACAGGATCTGGAACTAGAAAGGCGGACTCACAACCCGGGAAACCGGCGGAAGTCCTGCCCGGAGCGTCTGACCTCTGACACCAGGCGGAGGTCTCCGGGCGGAAACGCTGCGCAGCGGAAGAGTACGCATGCGCACTCGGTGGGCGCCCACAAAGGTTTGTTTCGGGTAGTAGCGGCGGTACGCTGGGTAGGGGTGTTTCAGGGTAGGGGTGGAGGGCGTGGCATGGCTGTGGAACTCTGAGAGCTGATCTCAGGAAGTAACACCCGACCTTCCAGCCACAGCGGTGCTGGGCTGTTGCGGGACTGCTGGAAAGTCTAGCTGCCCTACACGGAAGTAGATAAAGTGCACTTCACAGAATGGGCCTGAGGAGGCCTCCTGTGCATTGATCTTAGAAATGCCACATGGACTCAGTCCACACAGTACACTAATCTTCGGTGAGCCTGAAGAAGGACGCCCCCTGCAGGGTGGGATGGTGTTGTAAAACCCAGTGAACTAGCTATCAGTTGAAAGTCTGAGGGACCTCATAGATTACAAATAAAAGTTAAGTCCAAGCGAGGACTGCATTTCTCTGTGACTTTTAGCACATGACCACAACCATACCTTGGGTGTGTGTAAGATCCTTCGGTTGTTTAAACGACATTTGCTGTCTCTTGTGGTCTGTTCCAGGAATGTGTTTCTGATCTTCTGAATTTCAACCATGTTGTCAAAGTGCTTGCAACATTTTCTAAAAGTCACAAGCTCCCATCCATATCCAGTGTCATATTGTTGGTTATTAAGCAAACACAGGTTTTATGGAACTGTGCCAGCAGCCATGTTGCGCAGGCGAGTTGTCATCACAGGCATTGGACTGGTGACACCACTTGGTGTTGGGACTCAACTAGTTTGGGATCGGCTTCTCCGAGGAGAAAGTGGAATTGTTTCTGTAGTTGGTGATGAGTACAAGAGTATTCCTTGCAGTGTAGCTGCTTATGTACCGAGAGGTTCACAGGAAGGTCAGTTTAATGAACAAAATTTTGTGTCCAAATCAGAGGCCAAGTCCATGTCCTCTCCCACCATCATGGCCGTCGGGGCAGCAGAGTTGGCCCTGAAAGACTCCCGCTGGCATCCGAAACTCGAAGCAGATCAAGTGGCTACTGGCGTTGCTATTGGCATGGGCATGGTTCCTCTTGAAGTTGTTTCTGAAACTGCTTTGATGTTTCAGACTAAAGGTTATAATAAAGTCAGCCCATTCTTTGTCCCTAAGATTCTGATCAATATGGCAGCAGGCCAGGTTAGCATTCGCTACAAACTCAAGGGCCCCAATCACTCAGTGTCCACAGCCTGCACCACGGGTGCACATGCTGTGGGGGACTCCTTTAGATTTATAGCCCATGGTGACGCAGATGTGATGGTGGCTGGAGGCACAGACTCTTGCATTAGTCCATTATCTCTCGCTGGGTTTTCCAGAGCCCGGGCTCTGAGCACAAACCCACATCCTAAGCTGGCCTGCCGACCATTTCATCCAGAGAGAGATGGTTTTGTCATGGGTGAGGGAGCTGCTGTGCTGGTGTTGGAAGAATATGAGCATGCTGTTCAGAGAGGAGCCCGGATCTACGCCGAAGTTTTGGGTTATGGACTGTCAGGTGATGCCGGTCACATAACTGCCCCCGACCCTGAAGGAGAAGGTGCTTTAAGGTAAAGAATGGTTGTTCTGTTCAAAATACATTTTCCTCTTAAGATACTGTTAAGGCACTATTGTAACTTCAAATTAAAAGAAAAAAACCTGGTGTATACTATGTATTTTTCGATCTTAGGCCAAAGGGTTTTTTTTTTAAATTATTCTTTGCTTGAAGTGATTGAAAACATTTGAAAAATCTATAAACAAAAATTGAATGGACTTTAGTTAAAGCTAGTAGAGTTGTGTCTTTGCTAGCCTCCTATGCCCCACCTTCTGTTTGGAAATCATGGGTGTGCTCCCTTCCTCAGCCTCCATCTGAACACTTACCAGACCTGGAGAATAGAGACAGACCTGCTAGATGTGTCTAGGTGGATTCTGTTCTTTTCAAAGCAGCATTTCTTGGCCCCAAATTACCCAGAGGTCTTGCTAACATGCCAGTTCTGACTGCAGGTCAGACTCTGTGTTTCTAACTAGCTCCAATCTAAAGGCTATACTTTTGAGAAAAAAAAAAGTAACTTTTTGATCCAATTAAATCAGCCAAAAGTTTAGCAAGCTTTGCTATAAAGGGACAAAACCTAGCTACTTTTTGCTTTGTGGATCATATGACACTTAGGGTGGGGCTTGCCCAGTGTTCCCGGAGACCTGATTTTACACAAGCTACTCAGATGAACAATCTCCTGTTATGATAATTTTCTTCTCTTACCAGATGCATGGCTGCTGCTGTAAAAAATGCAGGCATATCACCTGAGCAGATATCCTATGTCAACGCCCATGCCACCTCCACACCACTGGGTGATGCAGCTGAGAACAGAGCCATCAAGAGACTCTTTAGGGACCATGCCTGTGCCCTTGCCATATCCTCCACAAAGGGAGCCACTGGGCATCTTCTGGGGGCTGCAGGGGCAGTTGAGGCAGCTTTTACTGCCCTGGCTTGTTATCATCAGAAACTACCACCAACTTTAAACCTTGATTGTACAGAGCCAGAATTTGATCTCAATTATGTTCCACTGGAGGCACAGGAATGGAAAACTGAGGGTCGATGTATCGGACTCACCAATTCCTTTGGGTTTGGTGGTACTAATGCAACTCTTTGTATTGCTGGTATGTAAACATTGGCTTTTAATGGTCATAAATGTATAAATAGTATGTATGTTGATATGTCTTATGTCAATACCTAGATGACTTTAGCACAAGTAGTACTTGTACATTTCTTTGCTAGTGAACAAGCTGCCCAGTACTTGTGTATTTCTTTGCTAGTGAACAAGCTGCCCAGTACTTGTGCATTTCTTTGCTAGTGAACAAGCTGCCCAGTACTTGTGCATTTCTTTGCTAGTGAACAAACTGCCCAGTACTTGTGGATATTTCACAGCATCTTGCTGTCTCCTGTGAGTTTTCAGTGGTAACTAGTGACAACCAGAAATGTCTCTTGAGGACAGAATAACCTGCACACAGAACTATTGATTTATGTTTTTCTAATGCACTATTTCATCCATCATGGACCTTTTCAGATATTTATTTAGAGACTAGCTCCTCTGAGCAAGGCTGTGCTGCTGCATGGTGGGACTCTAGGGGCACCACTGTCATAGAGCATATAGACAGGAATACAATACAAGTAGAAGTATGCATAATCAGTCAGCATCCTTTGAGGACAGCTGTCAGCCAGTGATGGATGACCTATTCACCCCTGACTCGTGTAATGTCCTTAGTGGAATTTCCCCAAGCTCCTAAGCTTTCATTTCTCTGAAGGAGGAAGTAAAACTGGTTTGCCTTTTTCTTGTCCTTCCTTCCTTCCTTCCTTCCTTCCTTCCTTCCTTCCTTCCTTCCTTCCTTCTTTTCTTCATCTTTTTCTTTTCCTTCTTTGAGACAGGGTTACTCAAGTTAGCTGTCTTGGAACTCACTCTATAGACCCTGGCTGACCTTGAACTCAACAGAGATGTGCCTGCCTCTGCCTCCCAAGTACTGCAATTAAAGGTGTATACCACCATAGCCTGGCTGGTTTGGTATTTCTCGTTCTGGATTTATTTGTGTGAGAGAGAGAGAGGGAGGGAGGAGAGAGGAGAGAGAGAAGATAAATGGCTATATGTTTATGTGCCTTTCTGTAGAACGAGGAGCAGTCCCAAATTTTGCTTAAAACTTTTCATTCTGGTTTAATTTTTTTGTTTTGAGTTTTAAAAGTAATGTGTATGAGTGTTTTTCCCTGAGGTCAGAAGAGGGCATTGGATCCCCTGGAACTGGAGTTATGGAAGATTATGAACTACCCTATCAGTGCTTAGAACCAAACCCAAGTCTCTGCAAGAGCAACAAGTCTTGTACCTGCCGAATCATCTTTCCAGCCCTTTGTCCTTGTTTTTTAGAATCTGTGTGTGTTGGAGTGGGACACACCTGTGGGTGCATATACCATAGTGGTGGTCAGAGGACAACTTTGTGGAGTTGTTTTTCTCCTCCCACTTTTCTGTGAGTCCCAGGGATCAAACTCAGATCTTTAGGCTTACATTGCAAGCACTTTACCAGCTGAGCCATTTTGGTGACCAGCTTTTCAATTAAAAATAAAGGTGGGGGGAGGTGTCTCACTTTGTATCACAAACCTGCCCCAAATTTTCTGTGTAGCTCTGCCTAGCCCCAAACCTGTCATGAAGAACAAGCAGCCTGTGACGTACAAGTGCAGGCATTATAAGTTTGTGGCACTTCACCTGGATTAGTTTTAGCCAGCTATCTATGTTGACTCTGACTGTGGTCCTTCCTCCTGTAACGCTCAAACATTATAAACTGGTATCAATTTCCATTAACATATAGTGCTCAGCTGGGAACTTGCTGGGTACTTTATGTTGTCACCAGTGAAAAAGTATTCATTAAACAAGGTTCAAAGGAAGTTGAATACATGTGTCAGCAAATGCAAGTCAAAGGAAAGGTGAGAAGAAAGAGTATTCCAGTCTGAGGGGATTCAATGTAGAAAGTTCTAGAAGTTAGAACACTTGCCCTAAACAAATCCAATGTACTCTGAGGTGGGAGTTTGAGAGAGAAAGTTGGAAGATCTACTAGGTGTTGGATCATAAAAAAAACCTACAAGTTTTCAGGAAGTGAGGGCAATAAACTATTTAAGATTTGAGATAGTAAGATGGCTTTGTAATGTGTCCATTTGGCGGGGGGGAGTGACGGGGGCTGAACTATTTCCCAGTAGTTAGTTACTTTCCGTTTTGCTTAGGGTTAGTTATAAGAGATTTCTGATGAGTGATATAAAAGGTATTACTGAATCTTAATATGAGTCAGTAGGTAAGCCTGAACTGCTCGTTCCTTGAGCTCCGAATCCTCCTGTGAAGGTCCGCCTTTGGCTCCCCTGCGCTGAATAACCCTAGCTCTTGCCCATGCCATCAAAATAAAAAACAGGAACTGGTCAAATTTTCACTTCCTTCTTGTTTTTGTGAGTTCTGGTTGGCTATCAGAACTTTACAGTTGTCTTTTGTTCCCTGCACCTGCTCTGTGTTTCAAACCCAAGCTCTAGAAGTCACAACTAGTCACAACAGCACTTCAGAAGACACTAGTCCTCATCCTTGTGTAATGCCTGATCCATGTAACAAACACTCACTTCTGTGCTACTGGCTTTGTGTCCCCAGCTGAGCCTTGATGATTACATGGTAAGGGGAAAGGGTGTTATAGGTGTGTCATTACCAGTTTATTTTAAAAATCTCACTGGCAGTGGAGATAGGGAACAGACCCCAGGAAAGCTTGAGTCCCTTAAGGGATTAAAATCAGGAGGGTGTTGGAACGATAAGGATGTGTGTAGCAGTAGTTAAACCACCTTGTGCTCCCAGCCACCTGCCAGAACCCTCTGGATTTGAGAATGAAACACACACACACACACACACACATACACACACCTGTTAATTTTAATGTCTTGACTAACTCGAAAGCTGGGTAGTTCTAATTCTTCCTGCTGCTAGCAAACACTCCCTTCCTGTACTTCTGAGTTAACATCTTTTAAAATCTATATTTCATTTCTGCTACCCCAAACACAATTGGGGAAGTGGCCCATGTGGCCATATTCCCTGATTCTCACATGTCGGCTAGCCTTTAGGTCTCATCTTTCTTCTTCCCTGTCTCTGCCATCTTCCTCTCCCCCAGTCCCTAGCCTGAGAAAATCTAAAGGTCCCACCTCAGTCTACCTGCCCAGCCATTGGCTGTTGGCTCTTTATTGATTGATCAAAAACCAATTTGAGGCAAGAACCTTCAATGTTTGGACACACAGATTCCCGATTTGGGGTCAGGATTAATTCAAAGCTTTAGAACCAATTCCCAACAGATAGGTTGACTCATTTGTTTTCCAAGTATAAAATCAGCTATGCTGTTTAAACCAACTCTAAGACATTGATGTACATCCCATTTTAGTATAGTTCGGTGAGTGTTACTAAGCATGCATGCATATTTGTAAATACTGCTTCAGTCAAAATGAACATTTTTATCACATCTAAAATTGCTTTGTGACCTGTTACAAGAGGGTATCCCAGAGTTCTTTTATGCCATGCCTACACTATAAGAACATGTCTTTGTTCAAAACCCACACTAAATTTCTTCACCCCTAATAAAAGCCTTTATCAGCTGTTTCTGTCAGCTGTGTTTGAGATTCTCCCTTCTGCTATGTATCATGCACAAAAGTTTTCCTTTTAATTCTTTAACTGGCAGCAAAAAATGAAACCAATCAAAACCCATAGATGGTAATGTCAGTCACCCTCAGCCATCATCTTGGTAGGCCTTGATGGTCTCCCAGGTTGTGAATCCCAAGATTTCATTCCTGAGCAGTGTGAGCCATTGGTGTTTGTCATCTCTTTCACACATAAGTGTGAGGGCCAGAGTTTAGATTCCCAGTATCCATGTAAATGCCAGGCAACTGTTGCCTGCCTGTAATTTGAACATATGGTTACAAACACTTCAGTTTGAGATCCTGCATATTCAGTTCTTTCTATGTGTCTGTTGGTCACAGATACTGGACCTGTGTGGCAGTTCTGAGGCTCTGCCTTGTGTATGTCATAAGACACTAGAGTTCAGACTTGAGGGAATTCTACAAGCTTTGCAAGTAGGCCACTTGGATATTGTTAGGTCCATTTCTGCCACTTTTGTTAGCCAGATGCATCTTGTGTGTGCTTTGGAATAGCTAGTGACTAAGACTTGTTAATGGGAATTGGCAGCCATTTGCACCTGGGCTATGCAGGTGCTTCTGGGGAGTGAGTATGCATGTGACCCAGAAGGCTTCACTCTTAATATGGTTCCTTTATATCTACTCATATGCCCCTAATTGAAATATCTCTCTCCTGTTCTAGGTCATGCTTCCTAGACTGCTAACCAAAAGCCAGGCCTTCTTTATATATATATTTTCAGTTTGGGGCTACTGCTACCAAAGGGTGGATAGTTAAATGAGAAATGTACCTCAGAGGCCATGTATTTGGATACCAGGTCTCCAGCTGGTGGTGCTGTTTGAGCTATGAAACCTTTAGGAGGGATAGTCTTGCTGGAGGAAGCATGCCACTGGGAGTGGGCTTTGAGAGTTTATAGCTTGCTCCATTTCCACTTCACTCTCTGTTCTCTATGAGGGATTAAATCTCTTAACCTGCTGTTTTGAGGGAAGAGTAAGGAAGGATGGGAGTAAGTCATGAGTTAGTTGCCCAGGAGTCCCTGTTCTTCTCAGAGTTCAATAAAGAACCAAATTCCCAGGGATGAAGTAAGCAAAGACACAGAAGAGATGAAAACAGGCAGAAAGTACCAGTTGGAAAGGTAGTGTCTCAGAGCCAGAGTACCATCAGGTAGACTCCAGGCTGGTCTTACAGGACCCTGGTTCTCCCATTTTTTTAATCCCTCTTTTTCTTAACTTCTTCCTCCTCTCTCATTACTTCTTCTCAACATAGATGGCCCTTGGTCCAGGGAGATAAAGCCCTGGGAGTAAACATCCCAACTGCAGGGTCCAGATATTACCTTCCTTGATTGTTCAGCTGCTTATGTGGGAATTTTGTCTCTTTCCCTATAACCTCTTCCCTGATTGCCTATTCATGTTAAGTCCTCATACATCGACCTGGTGCCACAATTCCCTGTCAATATAGTCTCCCCCTTAGGAACCATAAGCCAAAAACTCTTCTTTCTTCGAGTTGCTTCTGGTCTTGGTGTTATTATCAGAACAACAAAAGTAATGAATACACAGAGTGACACCAATGCAGCCTTGCCTGCTTGGGTTATCTTCCCCCCTTGGCCCCTTCCAGTCCATTCCCAGCATCACTACAATGCAGCCGCCATTCTTTTCAACGTGACTTCCAGCAAGAACTTATTTAGGAAGTAAAATCAGGATTCAACAATTGACTGCTTTCACTTTCCTTCCGACCCAAATTCCCTGTCTCCTGTTTTGTTTGTTTTGTTTTTTTCGTTCTATGTTTCCATCCCTGCTTTTTTAGTTTGTGTTCTGTTGCTGTGTTAAACACAATTTTTGGAGGAAAGGATTTATTTTAGCTTACATCTTACAGTCCATTATAAAGTCAAGGTAGGAACTCAAGGCAGGAACTAAAGCAGAGGCCATGAAGGAATGCCAGTTATTAGATTGTTCCCCATGGCTTGTTTAGATTGCTTTCTTATACGATACAGGCCTCACCCAACCAGGAGTGGCACTACCCACAGTGGGCTGACTCCTCCCTCCCACATTAATCATTACTCAAAAAAAAAATGCCTCCACAGATTTGACTATTGGCTAATCTCATGGTGGCATTTTCTCAATTGTTGTTCCCTTTGCCCAGAAAACCCTCCTTGTGTCAAGGTGACAAAACTAACCAGCATGCCTGTTGTCATTCCTAGGGCATACAACAGTGTCTGGCACAGGATTTGTGATGGTTGGTGTTCTCAGCTGTGTGGGCTTTAGAATCACCTAGGAGAGGAATCTCAATGAAGGAATATTTGGGTTAGGTCAGCCTGTGAAGATGTTCTTGGGGATTATCTTGATTACCTTAACTGAAGTGGGAAGATCTGCTTACTGCTGAGGTGACAGTGGGAAACTGTACCTCTTGTGCCTGCTCCCCCAAATGCTGATGGTCTGATCAAGAGCACATAGTAATTACATGCTTTGTGTGACATTGTTGTCTGCATTTTATGGATAAGGCATCCAAAGGCCCTTTACATTTTAGTATTTTGAGACAGGATCCATGCCATGTGGCCTAGGCTGGTCTTAATTTCCAAGTTCCAGGCTTACAGACATGCGCTTTAGAGACTCATTTAAGAATCTGAAAGTTCAATTGACTGGTAACAGGACAGGAGCTCAAAGGAACCTTATGAACATCAAGGAGCAAACTCTTGACATCAGAAACATAAGACCCTCTTGAAGAGCAAACTTGAGTCTCCTCACCAAGAGTGGCCTATACTTACAGGGAGAAGCCGAGCTTTCCTGGACTCTGTTCAGAATTGAATGAAATAACAGAAGAAATAACAGAAACTATGGCTATTTTGTTTTTGCAGATACTGATGGTTATATTAGAATGTGTAAACCATGCTACTAGTCAAATCCCAGCCCTCACATTAAAGATAGAAGTATTTGATAGTCTCTGGATTTAATAATATATGTTACATGTTTTTATTTATAATTTAAAAAAAACTACCATAAAACCTTAAAGGAAAGACCTATTATTTACAGATAAAAATATAGGTTTTTATACATTCATTTATGTTTATTTGCATACATATAAAAATAAACCTTAAAAGAGAAGTTAACATAGTGCGGAAATGTGTCACCTCTGAGCCCCAGCCCTCTTCACCATGCACAACAAAGTGGGGATCACGGGTCACAGGTGGGACTGAAATACTCATGCTCATTCTGTTTTTCCTCTCAGTATATTTTAAAAGTCTGTTAGTTGAAAGCAAGGGAGCAAAGTTTGGCTAGAAACATATTCAGATAGAGAAAGAATTGGAAATTTCTAATTACTGATCTAAGTTAACTCATTGCTGAAACCATTGTGTTGGATTTGCATTGGATAAATGGTCAATGCGAATTGCCTTTATTTCTGTGCTGTTTGGTTCTGCTGTGGGCCATCCTCTGTTAACGGTAGACTTGTGGGAAGTGGCTGACCACAAAGGTTACTTGCTGTTCCAAGTGACATCCCTTTCCAGCAGGGTTGTGAGTGATTCTACCTGATGTTTTGTTTGTATGTCTATTTACAGATTATGCTAAGGCAGTCGGTATGGGACCCTTTGCCCACAGGCCTGGTTTGCATGCATGCTTGAGATGAGCAGGGTTTGCATATTCATGGTTTGCACAGCCCTTTGCCCTTCATCTCCTTTTTTCTCCTTACAAAGATTATTTTAGAAATCGTCTTTTGGTCTAAAGCAAGAGAGAGGTATTCGATTGAAAATGCATTCAGAGAGGCAATTAGAATATTTTAATAACTAAGTGCTGTTCTTACATTGCCATTCAGACAGATAAATGTACAACAAAGCATAATACGGAGATCCTGGAAGGAATGCCCCAGACAAGCCAGAGCTGGAGCTGCATAGTAAGTAGAACAGTGCTGGGAGAGAGTGGAGAGAATCCTTCAAACATCTGCAACCTGCCTTCCTCTCACAATAGTGGGAACGGGCTCTGGAGAAGTTTGGGGCTCTGTGAACCTTTAGAGGCAGAACCTATCTAGAGGAAGTGGTTGATTGAGAGGCAGGAAGCCTTGAGGATTACAGCCCAGTCTCACTTCCAGATCTAATCTTCCTACTTTCTGATCTACTCAGGTGTGAGTGAGCATTAGTCCCATAGTCATGCACCCACAGTCAGTAGCTGCACGTGCCACCATGCCTCCTCTGCCATGATGGAGTAACTTTATCACAGAAATGGCAAAAGCAATTAATACAAGAATGTCCCTGTAATAAATTCTTTTCCAGTCTGAACGTCACATCATTTCTGAATTCTTTCACTTTTAAACCATAACACTGAGTCTCTTGGGAGAGCTCATTTTGTATAAACCTTCCCTTGTAATTATTGTTCTTGTAATTATTGTAATTCCCTTGTTCTTGTAATTATTAAGAACAGATTCCTGAAAAAAAAAAAAAGAACAGATTCCTGGAAGATAGGTTGGGACAATACATAGAAAGAAATAGTGCCATCAAGTTCTATGCTGTCTCTCCAGTTTCTTTCTTTGTTTCTCTCTCTCTCTCTCTCTCTCCCTTCCTTCTTTCCTTTCTTTCTCCTCCTCTTCCTCCTCCTCCTCTGTCTCCTCTCAGGGATTCTTTTCCCATAAGTACCCTTTGTCTTCCCCACTCTGAGATGACATTTCAGTGGGAGATTCTGAAGAGCACCTCCAGTCACATTTTCTGTAACTCATCTAAACATAGATGTCAAAAGTGTGTCATTTATCTTGTCAATCTGCCTTATATCAGCTTGATTTGCATTCCTTTATGAAACAGGTACAGGAAGCAGCAGAGAAGTTATTTATTGATGGCAAGAGCAGCACCATTCATTTTTGTACTGTGAATATCTCTCTTGAGTCAGGGCATTTGTCGCAGAAGCTTGGTTACCAAGCCCAACATTTTCTATAGCCTGCTTTTAAAAATAAAGTTTTATTTTATGTGTGTGTGTGTGTGTATATATATCTCTATGTGCATGCACATATGCGTGTGCTTGTTGGTGATCAGGAGGCCAATAGATGGCATCAGCTCCCCAGAGTTGGAGTTACAGGTGTTTGGGAGCTTCTGCCATGTTTACTGAGAACAGAACTCTGGTCATTTGTAAAAGATACAAGCTCTTCTCACTGCTGAGCCATCCCTCCTGCCTACTATCTGCCTTTTGTAGAAAATGTTGCCAATTTTCACTCTAAATGACAAGCAGACTCATTTAAGGAGGTAAGTTCAATTTTTACACAATATCTAACAGCACACAAATGCTGCTTTGCTATAAAACACTGTCTCACCTGGACTCATCAGGTGACTAAAGGCAGGAAGTCTGACAGCCTCTGTCAGGCATGTTAGTCACTCAAGAATTGTCTGCCTTACCTATCTCATCTTGCTTCAAGGCTGGAGGTGCAGAGGTCAGTCATGGTCCTGAACCTTGAACTCCAAGAGTACCAGAACTCATAGCAAAATTACCAGTTGAGGGCAGTGACAAAGGATGGCAAGGCTGCACCCTGAAGCAGAAGCAACAACCTGAGTGACCCCTATGGAACACCTTGAGGAACAGAAGCTGAGACAATGTCTACACCTTGACCAGAGCTGCTTAACAACACACACCTCTGTCCCAGCACTGCTTGTCAGAATCATTTCTCTGATCATTAGATAGACTGTCTTCTGTAAACTTCATTGATTCTCTGTGAGAATCATATCATGCATCCCAGTCCCACTCATCTCCCCGTCTCCTCGTATTTATCCTTTGCCCTTACAATCTCCCCCAGAAAATGAAATGCATACATACAAAAAAAAAACCAACCAAAACCAAAGCATAGAAAACATCTCATCATGGAAGCTGTAGTATGTCACAGTGTATCCTACAGCATGTTCCTCTGTCCATACATCTTCACCCGTGAATACTCATTGCAATGAGTCATTGGTATGGTTGAAGCTCTCTGGCTTCTATGACACCATCAACATTGGATCCTCATTGGAGCTTCTCCTGGTTATTCTGTTATTGTACTGTGTCCTGGAGATCCTGCAGCTTTGGAACAACAGGACTGACCCTTTCACACAACATAACCGTTTACAGATGATTGTGTTTGATTTGGGGGTGGGCCAATTCAGAGCCCTAGATCTGGGCCTGGGTGGTAGTTGAGCTGACTGGACTTTGGCTCTCTTTTATCAGTACCACCACATCAAGCTCTAGATTTCCAAAGCTCATGACCCCGTGGGCAGCTTTCCTGACTGCCAGAGATGGCAAGGAGCAGGGAGGCATTATCTCTGCATCTGTTCCACACCATGGCAGATAAGTGGAAGGGGCAGTTCTCCCACACTCATGCTGTTGGGACTGGCACACCCATACCCCCACTGCCAGAACCAGCTCCACTGTGCTGCCTTGGTGAGGTGCAGGGCCTGTTGTTCTGAGTGCTGCTGCCAGTGAGAGATGCTCTCCTAATTACCACATCCAGTGTAGGGCGGACCAGTTATGTACAGATCCTGGATGAATGTGGATACCCTGACCAGGGACATCCCCATGTTCTCTAGTGGTAATATGAACCATGGACATCAATACTGACCCTTGTTGCTGAATAGCAACAGACTTAGAAATAGCCCTCAGTGGCAGCTTGGGCTGGGACATCACCAAAGCCTCAGTTGGCAGGGCTCAAAACAGGCTACTCCTCTCCACACTGAGTCTCTAGTTTCATCTCTTCCCAATGCACAAGCTGCTCCAGCTTTCTCTGTCATCTGACCATTACATATGTTCGCACTGTGGTGATTCCACTGCAGGCTGGCCACATGGCTGTGGGGCCCTGGGTGACATCCTCCTTCCTTGCTATACATCATGGCAGGTGTCTGTGGCCCACCTGTGCCATACTGGAGGTCAGGTATGTGGGTGGCATGGTAGTCCACAGGTCTCTGTCTGTGTTCTTCTTCCTGTGTTGTACTGCCTGGATTGGATTTTATTTGATTGATTTGTTTTTTATGAGTCCTAGGCATAACACTACATTGGCCACCAAGCCAGGCATCAAGCTAGTACAAGCAAAGGACTGCCATCTGCCCTACCCCTGACTGATATAAGAATACCATCACCAATAAGGTGTCTCTTTGCCCATTGCCATGGAGGGTTTAGGCTTAGTGAAAGAGGGTACTTTGCTGTCTCTAGGGAAAATAGAAGGTGTCTATTTTAGGGTCATTGAAAGATATATTCATATGAAATCAGTCTTCTTTGCCCAAATTGTCAAGATTATCTTTCTGATTTACCTGGATGAATGATTCCTTCTGATTCTTTTCTTCCAAATTTTTCTGTTTAGAATCATCTTTACTTTGTAATTGGAAAAGAAAAGGATCAGAAACATTTTGAGGCATCAGTCACTCATCACAAGCAGAAATGTTACTTTTGTGCTTTTAACTTCGTGCTCACAATACTACAGCAACATCAGAAAAGAACTAGGCGAAAAGTGGAGGCCCATGCAAGAAATTCTAGTACTCAGGAGGCTGAGACAGGAGCATCTGAAGTTCCGGGTCAGCTTGGGCTATATGATGAGACCCTGGCTCAGAGAGAGCTTAAAAATTAATTTCTGGTCTGTAGTTTATTATGGAAATTTAATTCCTTTTATCAATTTGTTATATTTTATTGGGAATTACACATACCACACACATATATGTACATGTACATACACTTATACATATATATTTATATACTTACACACAGACATACCGGGCATAGCAGTTTTTCTAGATGTAGCATATATTGTTATTAATTTCAATGTGTAAGTCAGCTCACAATTGATGTCTTTGGGGTGATACTTGCACAGATAAAACATCAGTTAAGTCAAGTTTCCAATCTTGACTCAAGAGCATCCTGCCTGGTCTCCCTGTGGAGCTTGTCTGACCAAGAGAAAGATGTCTGCTTTCTTCTCTAATCGGAAGCACTTCATCTTTTTGAAGTGGTTATGTGACCAATGATGCTGGTCAATCACATCCCAGCAGTAAACTGAACTGATTGCATTTCATTCAGTTAGCCCAGACTTGGTATAATTTAAATCTGGAAAGGAACCAGTCAGTAGATAATTAGAATGTTTAATGAGGGTTATTATCAGCTGTTGCTCACAGACAAAGAAAGCTGTAAATGCAAGGCCATTCTTGTCCCATTGCTCATAAGTAATTCTTTAGTGTTTAGATATTGCTTTATATTTCTTAAATTATTTTTCTCATTACCCTTTGGAGAGGAGAAAAATACATCAAACTACAAACAAAAACACTTTGATTTTTTCTTGCATATTAATTTCTAGTTTACAGATGGGAGATATGAAACTCTCACAGAACAAACACTAATTTATCCTGCTACACTAACAAAAGTAAATGCAAAATATTCTCCTACTGAGTGGCCACACCAATAGCCACAATCAAATAAGCAACATATGCAATCAGAATGTAACTGGTAGAAAAGAAATTCTGGGGGCTGGAGACATGGCTTAGCAGTTAAGAGCACTGACTGCTCTTCTGGAAGACCTGGGTTCAATTCCAGCATCCACATGGCAGCCCACAACTGTCTGTAACTCCTGTTCCAGAGGACCCATCACCCTTACACAGACATACATGCAGTCAAAACAGCAATACTTATAAAATAAAAATAAATAAATGATTAAAGAAATTCTGGGACAGATGCTTGTAGTGTTTGGAGCGGAAAAGAACACTTCCTTGTAGGCAGTTCGTGTGTTGAGTGAGTTTCAGTAGAAGCACTGAGTCTCCCTGACTGCTGATGTCTGTGCCCTTACTTTCCTTCATCCTCTACTTTAACACACATTGACTTTTCTGTGTAATGAACATATAACTGGAACTACATACCAGAGACATTTGTTTCTGACTCACAGACCTGCTGGCCTGTCAGACATGGTTTGATACTCAGACCCACCGGCCAGCAGCTCTGCCTCAGTCTGAGGACATGATGTTGACCCAATTCTTAGAGGTCTGTTTTCTCAAAGTGACTTCAGTGCAAAAATATAGACTCAACACAGAAATAAAGTCCTTTCTTGGTGAGTTTTCTGTGACCAGAGCAAGGTACCTTTGAGAGTCAAGAGTCTAGGAAGTTTGCCTGCCTAGCATCCCAAGGGTCTTTTGGACATATGATGATTGTAGACTAGAGGACAATGAAGTTCTGCAGTCATGGATAGCATCTTCCTTATATTCTCTTGGCATGTCCTTTATATCATTTGCCATTAAGAATGTAGCAGCATGCAAAATAGGGCTAGAGTAGGTGAAAATATCATCCTGAGCAAGGTAACCCAATCATAAAAGAACACACATGGTATGCCCTCACTGATAAATGGATATTAGCCCCAAAGCTCAGAATACCCAAGAATAATCACAGACCACATGAAGCTCAAGAAGAAGGAAGACTAAAGTGTGGGTGCTTCAGTTCTTCTGAGAAAGGGAACAAAATACTCACAGGAGTAAATATGGAGATACAGTGTAGAGCAGAGACTGAAGGAAATGTCATCCAGAGACTGTCCAACTTGAGCATTCATCCCATATACAATCACCAAACTCCAGTACTATTGTGGATGCCAAGAAATGCTTGCTGAAGGGAGCCTGATATAGCTGTTTCCTGAGAGGCCCTGCCAGAGCCTTACAAATACAGAGGTGGATTCTTGCAGCCAACCGTTGGACTGAGTGTGGGGTCCCCAATGGAGGAGTTAGAGAAAGGACTGAAGGAACTGAAGGGGTTTGCAACCTCACAGGAAGAAAAACAATATCAACCAACCAGACCCCCCAGAGCTCCCAGGGACTAAGCCATCAACCAATAAGTATGCATGACTCCAGCTGCATATGTAGCAGAGGATTGCTTTATCAGGCATCAATGGAAGGAGAGGTCCTTAGTCCTATGAAGGCTTGATAGATGCCCCAGAGTAGGGGAATTGTGGGCAGGGAGGTGCAAGTGGGGTGGGTGGAGGAACACCCTCATAGAAGCAGGGGGATGGAGGATGGGATAGGGGGTTTCCAGGAGAGGGGGAAACTGGGAAAGGAGATAACATTTGAAATTTAAATAAAGAAAATATCCAATTTAAAAAAAAAGTTCTCATAGAATTCTGCACTAAAATCACCTGTCTTTAGTTTTTTTTTTTTTTTTGGTTTGGAGGTTTGTTTTATTGACTCCTATTTTCTTAGGGATGATGGGGCTGTTTAGATAGTTTTTCTGATCTTGATTTAACTTTGGTAAGTGGTATCTGTCTTGAAAATAATCCATTTCATCTAGATTTTAAAGTTTTGTTGAGTATAGGCTTTTGTAATAAGATCTGATGATTTTTTTGAGTTTCCTCAATTTTTGTTGTTATGTCTCATTTTTCATTTCTAATTTTGTTAATTTGGATATAGTCTCTCTGCCTTTTAGTTAGTTTGGCTAAGGGTTTATCTGTCCTGTTGATTTACTTAAAGAACCAGTCCTTGGTTTTATTGATTCTTTGAATTGTTATTTTTGTTTCTAATTGGTTGATTTCAGCCCTGAATTTGAGTATTTCCTGCCTTCTACTTCTCTTGGGTGTGTTTGCTTCATTTTGTTGTAAAGTTCTCAGGTGTGCTGTTAAGTTGCTAGTATAGGATCTCTCCAATTTCTTTATGAAGGCACTTAGAACTCTGAATTTTCCTCTTAGCACTGCTTTCATTGTGTCCTATAAGTTTGGGTATGCTGTGCCTTCATTTTCATTAAATTCTAGAAAGTCTTTAATTTCTTTATTTCTTCCATGACAAAGTTATCATTGACTAGAGAGTTGTTCTGTTTCCATGAGTATGTGGGCTTTCTGTTGCTTTTGTTTTTACTGAAGTCTAGCCTTAGTCCTGTTATGTATCTGATAGAATGCATGGGATCTTTTCATCTTCTTGTATCTGTTGAGACATGTTTTGTGCCTGATTATATGATCAGTTTCAAAAAGGGTTTCATGTAGTACTGAGAAGAAGGTATATTCTTTTGTTTTGGAGTGTTCTGAAAATATCTGTTAAATTCATTCGTTTCATAACTTCTGTTAGTTTCATTTTGTCTCTGTTTAGTTTCTGTTTCAATGACCTATCCATTGGTAAGAGTGGGGTGTTGAAGTTTCCCAGTACTGTTGTATGAGGTTAGATTCATGTTTTGAACTTGAATAATGTTTCTTTTATAAATGTGGGTGTCCTTGCATTTGGGACATAGATGTTCAGAATTGAGAGTTCATCATCTTGGTGGATTTTTCCTTTGATGAGTATAAAGTGTCCTTCCCTGTCTCCTGATTAATTGTGGTTGAAAGTCTATTTTATTGGATATTAGAATGGCTACTCCAGCTTGTTTCTTGGGAATGTTTGCTTGGACATTTTTTTCCAGCCCTTTACTCTGTGATAGCATCTCTTTGTTTTTGAGGTATGTTTCTTATATGCAGCAAAGTGATGGATTCTGTTTATGTATCCTGTCTGTTAGCCTGTCTTATTATTGAGGAATTGAGTCCATTGATGTTGAAAGATATAAACACCAATAATTGTTAGTTCTTTATATTTTGTTGTTGGAGGTGGTATTATGTATGTGTGAATCTCTTCTTTTTGAGTTTGTTGTGAGATGATTAATTTCTTGTGTTTTCTTGGGTTGGAGTTTTACTTCTAGTAGCCTTTGTAGGGTTGGATTAGTACAAAATATTGTTTAGATTAGTCTTTGTCATGAAATATCTTGCTTTCTCCATCTACGGTGATTGAGAATTTTGCTGGTGTAGTAGCCTGGGCTGGCATCTATAGTCTCTTATAGTCTGTATGACATTTGTCCAGGATTTTCTGGCCTTTACAGTCTCTGTTGAGAAGTCTGGGGTAATTCTGATAGGTCTGTCTTTATATGTTACTTGATCTTTTTTCCTTATCTCTTTTAATAGTCTTTGTTTGTTCTGTGTATGTGGTGTTTTGCTTATTAGGTGATGGGAGGAGTTTCTTTTCTGGCCCAATATTTTTGGCATTCTGTAGGCTTCTTGTACATTCATGGGCATCTATTTCTTTAGGTTAGAAAAGTTTTCTTCTATGATTTTGTCGAAGATGTTTCCTGGCCTTTTGAACTGGGAAGCTTTACCATTTACTATTCCTATTATTTATAGGTTTGGTCTTTTCATTGAGTCCCAAATTTCCTGGTTGTTTTGGCTTAGGAACTTTTTACACTTTGTATTTTCTTTGACTGATGTGTCATTATCTTCTATGGTGTCTTACACACTTGTGGCTCTCTCTTCTATCTCTTGTATTCTGTTTATGATGCTTGCATCTGTAGCTCATGATCTCTTTCCTAGGTTTTCTATTTCTAGGGTTGCCTCCATTTGTGATTTCTTTATTGTTTCTATTTCCATTTTTAGGTCTTGGACCATTTTGTTCAATTCTTTCACCTGTTTGATAGTATTTTCCTGTATTTCTTTTGGAGATTTATTTGTTTCCTCTTTAAGGCCTTTTACCTGTTTGTCTGTGTTTTTCTGTATTTCTTTAATGGAATTATTTTTATCCTTTTTAAAGGCCTCTATCTTCTTCATTAAATAGAATTTTAGGTCAGAACCTCACTCTTCAGGTGTGGTATCCAGAGCTTGTGGCAGTAGGAAAACTGGGTTCAGATGGTGTCAAGTTACATTGGCTTCTGTTGCTTATGTTCTTGCCCTTGCCTTTTGCCATCTGGTTATCTCTGGTGTTAAGTGGCCTGGGTGTCTTTGATTGGAGCAGGACTCCTTGGAGGTAGATAGAACTTTGTGACCTGGGTTAGAGCATGTCTCCAGGGAAGCAGGCAGTTCTGTCTCTAGTTAGAGCAGGCCTCCTGTGTCCCTGGTGAGGGAAGACCTCCTGGAGACAGGCAGGCTGTGGGGTGGGAGTCAGGGCAGGTTGCAGCCAGTATGCTGATCTGCCATGGGTGTAGGTGGAGATACAGATTGGAAGGGAAATTGGGCTCTGCCAAAGTGGATAGAGCCTATGTCTGCTGGGCTCTGTGGGGGTCCCAGCTGGGGTGGGTGTCTCACTTGTATCCCTGGTTAGGGTAGACCTCCTGGGAGACAGGCAGGTTGTGGAGTTTGTGCAGCAGGCACCCTGATCTGCCACAGACCTGAAGGGCAATGGGCCTTTTTTTTCTTTTAAAGCTATTTTTTTTAAATAAATATTTTTAGATGGTTAGTCTATGAACATCATGATGGGAAGCAGGCAGCTATGGCACTAGAATAGTACCTGAGAGCTTTATGTCCTGATCCACAAGGGGTGGGAGAGAGAGAGAGAGAGAGAGAGAGAGAGAGAGAGAGAGAGAGAGAGAGAGAGAGAAGAGAGAGAGAGAGAGAGGGAGGAGGAGGAGGAGGAGGAAGAAGAAGAAGAAGAAGGAGGAGGAGGAGGAGGAGGAGGAGGAGAAGGAGGTGGAGGAGGAGAGAGGGAATGGACTTGAGCTTGAGCTTGGTATAAGCTTTGAAGTGACAATGCCCACCCCCAGTGGGCACACTTCCTCCAACAAGGCCACACCTCCTAATCCTTCATAAACATTTCCACAAATTGGGGAACCACACATTCAAGCTTGTTGACCTTTGTGTGCCACCTTCATCCAAAATACAATATTTTTTTTTTTGCTTTATTAGATAACTTTACTGAGCCTCAGATATTGACAATGAATCAGTAGAGAAAAGACATTTTTCAGGTCACTGAATTTTGAATACTCAGTTACATAATACGACTACATTATAAAAAGTTAGATAACGAAAAAGAACAAATACCTGAAATTCAAAAATAAGCAGTGAGCCGTAACTTGGCCTGAAGTACCCAATAAGACTCTATGGGAAGAGAAAGGAAAAACAAAGAAGTTCTGGAGATGTTGGAGGGGTAGTTTGGGTGGTATACTTGCTTAGTAGGCCTGGGGTTTAACTCCCAGCACAAGGTAAACCAGGCATGCCAATAAGTGCTTGTAATCCCAGCACTTGAAACATGGAGGCTACACAGCAAACTTGAGGCTAGCCTCAGATACGTGACACTTTGTCTCCAAAGTCAAACAAGCAAACCAAAAGGAGTCCATGTTTAATATCTACAAAACTTTTGTTTTCTCAAGTCATAATTCATTTATAAATCTATACATTCTAATTTTTCCATTTGGTAATCAGTATGTTTGACATAAATATTTATCTTGTTGAAATATTTCTTTGAGTAAGTTCTCCAAAGTGGATATAATGGTTTGCAGTAGAGGCTGTGAGGACAATCTCCCACTGTAGATTGGTTGCTATGTATGTCCACGTTAGTCTCACGTATCTAGCTTGTATCAATGGGATGTCAGGAATATGAGCCAAGCTGAGTTCTGAGGAGTGACATTCCCTTGGGAAGCTGTTGGAGCCGTAAGAAGGACAGTACCACCAAGGAGCAGGAACAGGATGGTCTCAGCTGAGCTGACTGAACCATGTTCTGAGGTTCAGTTGACCCTCAGGTTCTGTTCTTCAAAAGTCACGAGGATGGTGGGTGCAGTGGAGTAAAGCTTAAGATTCTGTTTTTTGTTTGTTTGGTTTTTTGGGTTTTTTTCTGCATAGCTTTGGCTATCCTGTAACTTGCCCTTTAGATCAGGCTGACCTTGATCTCAGAGTTCTGCCTCCCATAATCTCTCAAATGCTGGGATTAAAGGTACACTACCACAGCTGAATTTCTTCCCTACAGTTTTAGACAGTGTGTCATAGTTCAGGCTGGTCTTGAAGTCACTAGTTACTAGTAACTGAGGATGACCTGAGCTTCTGACCCTCCTATCTCCACCTCCTAAGTGTAGGCATTGGAAGCGTGTACCCCATTTATGCAGTGCTGTGGACTGAGCTGTAGGCTTCATGTATTTTAGGTAAATACTCTACCAACTGAGCCATATCTCTAGCTCTGACCTATCATTTTAGAGTTTAAATTCTCTTGGGTAGTCTCAAGAGAATGCATTCGATGTGAGAGGTGACACCATGGATCATTATAATTAAGTGAGAGTCAGAGCTTAAGATAAGCAACATTTACCAGATAATTTCCGCACCTGGTTCCCAAATTGGTCTTTTGCACTTATCTTCACTTTGATTTTATGTCTGAAAGCTGCTTTAGTAATGAAAAACAAGATGAGCAATTAGTTTTTCACTTTGCAGGCATCAAATAAAAATTTTAAGTTACTGAGAACAGAGGAAGCTAATTTTTTTTGTTTTTGTTTTTTGAGGTGTGAGGGATGTGAATGTACTTATAAGTCAGCTGGGATGATTGCTAGTTTACTTGTACTTATAGCAGGCTCTTCAGCCTTTCCAAACACTGTGTGCACGAGTTTCTGACATTGTTAAGATTATTCTCCCTGAGTTTAGGATCATGAGGCCTGAATCTTGTTTTCAATAGCTGCTAAAACTCTTCCTTATCAGTTCCTAGTTTTTCTGTAGTCTCTGACTTCTTTATTCTGGCCCTACAGCCATGGATCCATATTAACACTTACATAAAAACAATAGAAGTTTGGTTCATTTTAGACTTTAAGGCCATTTTAGGTTTTAAAATGAGATAATTAGTGTCTATAAATTAAATATAACTGAATTTCATGCCATATTCGACACAGTTTTTCTTTAAATTTACAACTAATCCCCAACCTTGTTGAAAGATTGGCACTAATGTTTTCTATCATATCTCCCCTTCAGAGAACAAAATAGATTCAAAGAACAACAGATTCCAAGTATTTGAAGACACGGTCCCAGCTTCCGTAGAACCCCAGGAAATACAGTGCAGTTTGAGGCAAGTTCAAGTCCCTGCGTGGAAGATGTCTAAGCTGCATAGAGTTTGTAACATAGCAGCTGTTTAAGAACTGTGCTCAAGGAGAGGTAGAAACATGGGTTTCTAGAAGGTCTTCACTTGGGAGGTTATGTGCATAGCCTGAGTCCTGAGGAAGATCCTCTAGAAACAGAACTCAAGCAGGACTTTGTCAAGGCATCTGCTCAAAACCTGTGACAACTCTGTACATCAGTCCTTCCAATAACTTAAGTCCTTTTGTTTGTCTAACAACACTCTGTATGGTCTCTTTCCTTCTGTACTTTTTCTGATTTTGTCTCATTCCCTGTCCCTCTTCTGTCTCTGTCCCCAGTGATCTGTTTTCTGAGCTGCTCCTTCTGTTTGCTCTTGGCTTATGTCAGGTCACAGTCTCTGCTTGCTGCCAGCTGACTGCTCTGTGCAGGAAGGTCTAACCCCTACTTCCATCACGCTACCATTTACAATCCTCTCGTTGAGGTAACCCTGATCATGTGTTAAAGTCTGCACCCTGATACACTTCTTAAGGCTTCTTTCCTTTCCTTTTTTTTCCATACCACACTTGATCCTGTAACAGAATCTAAGGTTCACTTTCTGATGTTTGCTCTGTATTTATTTCTTACCCTCTGCAGAGGCTAGCTCCACAAGTGTTGGCATTCTTGATCAGTTTCGTTTCAGAAAGAATCCTAAATGTCTGCATTACTAATAGTAACAGGAACACAGTAGGTGCTCAAAAATGAATGCAGAATTTGTGAGTATGAGAGTTAGGCAGCGACGCCACGTGGTAGAAACTCCAAATGAGCTCTGGTGAAGGGAAGATGCCTCAGGTCTCCCAGTCAGCAGGACAGAAGCTACCTGCTTCTAGCTGGAGTCAGATCAGAGAGGGACAAACATGGTAAGTGTTACTCTTCTTATTGAGAGTCAAGGAAGAACAGTGGTAACATGACAGTGAGGAGTCCTTGAAAGGAAGGCAGAAGGGGCTTTCCATGCAAGGAAAATCAGGAATCATGACTGTGATACTTTGTATTATTACTATGGTGTTATAACTTGTTGGGTACCCTCTAAGGTATGTCCACCGTATACACACACACATGCTCATGTAAAATTCATGTGAAATCAATCTAATTAATGGATGAAAGCATAGGAGTTAGTAGCATTTATTCTATTCAAAATTCCTTAAGATTTTTAAAATAACCCCAAAGGAAAACCTCATACTCATAAACCCATGAAACTGTCTGTTATAGTACTCTGAAGTCTCTGGAAAACACTCATTTGTGTTTCTCTAGGGTTTTCTGTTTGTTTGTTTGTTTTGCTTTAGTTGTTTTTCCTGATGTTTACAGAGAAAATGACACCGAAGAAATGTGTTGGTTAAGTTCCTGTTTTCAAGGTTCACCCAGGTTCTAACTGCTTCTCTAATTCACTCTTCCCTGTCACCCAACTGTGCTCTACAATAAGATGTTCCTGTGGTTGGTTATCCAGTCATTGTTTGTTTGCCCAGTTGTTTTCTGTGGTGCGCATTCACTCTGTAGCCTGGGAAGCAATGCACTTGAGAACATCCTCCTTCAGCCTCCCCTGTGACTAATTCCAGGTCTATGAGCCACTGCCTAGATGTGTTTATTTTCTTAGCCTGTTAATTCTAGGAATATACTTCCTAAAACATTCACACATTTTGAAGTGTCGCTATGTGTAACATAAGTTGAATGTTATATAATGCTAGAAAAGTAGAAATAGAAGTTGCTGGGTGTGGTGGTCCCCAACTTTGATTTCAGTGCTCAAGAGCCAGAACACTGGATTTCTGTGGGTTTGAGGCTAATCTGCTTTACATAGCAAGTTCCAGGCCATAGTAAGACTAGGTCTTAAAAAGCAAAGCAAGACAAAACAAAACAAATCAGAAACAAACAAGGAACAACAACACCAACAACACAAAATAGAAAAAAACCCAAATGAAAATGTGTAAGCCTGGATTCCACAGATTCCACATATGTTAGCATTTTGTCTAAACTCCACCCCACAATTACCTGGCAATAGCCAGGTATGCTCCTCTCCACAGTTACCTGGCAACAGCCAGGTAGGCCTGGCCCACTATAAAAGAGGTTGCTTGCCCCCTCCTCCCTCCTCTTGCCCTCTTGCTCCCTCTCTTCCCCATTCCCTTCCTCCCTCTCTCCATGTGGTCATGGCTTACCTCTCTCCACTCTCTTTCTCTCTGCCTTTCTCTGCCTCTTAACTCCCTTCCCCATGCCCAGAATAAACTCTGTTCTATACAACACAATCATGTGGCTGGTTCCTCAGGGGGAAGGGAGGCCTTGGCATGGGTCCCTGCCAAGGCACCCCCTTCCCCTATTCCTCACCACACCCCCAATAGAACATATCTTAGACATCTTTCTCTTTTTATGGACACATCAACATGTCGCCTACACTGAGACTGAAAGTTTAACTTGAAGGAAAGTGCAGATTCCAGTGGCTTTCTATGCTACAAACGAAGCTCAGAAGCAGCATATTTTCACAACCATGAAGTTAAAAGAGGTGTGTGACTAGAGAAAAATCAAGAACTTATGTAGTAATAAATAGTTGAAATGAATTTGGACCATTGTTAGCAAAAGGTTTGCTTCCATAATATATAAACAGTATTAATAAATCATTGAAAATACAATGATCTGGGCTTGGTGGTATACACTTTTAATTCTAGAACTTCAGAAGCTAAGGCAGGAGGATCATGAATTCTAAGCTCACTTCAGCTTATATATTTTCCTTTGGATTTTTCAGACCTGGTTTAAAAAGCAAACAAAACAAAATGTAAAACAAAAATCAACCAACTATTCTACTTGCAGAAAACCTCAAAAGATAACAAAATACAATGAAATATACTTTATGAAAAAGCAAGCAGGTGTAATTATTTTTGAGGATTCTCAGATAGTACAAAATTTAAAGTGCAAGCAGCATTTGGTGTTGGTGGAACAGAGAAGAGAGCCTCGAGAGAGAAGAGAGAGTGAAGCTAGTGTCAGACAATAGGGCAGACGGTGGCCAGATGAGCACTTTGAGAGTAGACTGTAGGTGAAAGAAGACAAATTGTTTGGTGATGTCACTAAAGAGAGTGACACAGGGACCAATACACTGAGGAACAAGGGCAACTAATAGAGAAAGGAGAATCCCGCAGCATGCAACACTAGAGGGATTTAAGTACAGATGGGAAAGGAGGAACCTAGGTGCAAATCCCCTAGCACACTAAGTACACTGAAAGGAAACCATAGCTAGAGGGAATGCCAGAACCCTAAAAACTCCACTGATAAACACAGCTATTTAGAGAAGCAAGGGAACCAGGATGGTAACAAACATTTCAATCAGCACAAACCTAATGTACAGATTCACTAGGAAGATTCAGTGGCTAACAAGAGCTCATCAGTGAACCTGGATGGATATATGTGACTGTCTGCATTTGTGCACATGTGTGTATATGCCTGTATGTATATATGTGTGCATGTATGCATCTGTGCACTTATATACACACATGTATGTATGTGAACATGTGTATGTGTATGTGTGTATTGTTTGGTTGCAGGAGGACTTAGCCTATAGATATAGACTTAAACTTAGAAAACTAGTGTACAGCCAGGCAGGGAACATTGATTTTATCTAGCATTTGGGAGGCAGAGGCAGGCAGTAGTTTATACAGAAAGTTCTTAACCACCTGTGGTTACATAGGGAAACAATCTCTCTTAAAAAAAAAAGGAAAGGAAGGAAGGATGGAAGGAAGGAAAGAAAAAAGAAGGAAGGAAGGAACAAAGGAAGGAAGGAGAAAAGAAAAAAGATACAGCAAGCAAGCAAGCAAACAGGAAAGAAAATGTGTACAAATTGAAGAATAAATACTGTTAGTTGATTTTATGTTGTTTTAAGAAAACATCTGAGACTATAATTTTAAAGAAATAGATTTATTTTAGGCATAGCCCTGGAGGGTGTGGTTGGGTCTTCTACGACCACGGACCACACCCCACATCCCATGTAGCCAGGAACACATGCTGCTTTGTGATAATGGAAAAACAAGAGGGTGAGCATGTGCCTGGAGAGATGGGTGAGAACAAGAGAAGGTACCAAGCATCCAGCAACAACTTCCCCTTCTAGTAGAATGAATGAGTTCACTCATGAAGGCTCCCTCTGATGACCCACATAACCTTCCACTGGCTCAGTTCTTAACCCTTTTGAACTGACAATCAAGTGTCAACATGAGGCTGAACTTGTGGTTCAGTAGTGATGCATATGCTTGGCATGTGCAAGGTCCTGGGTTCAATTCCTGATGCCTCCAGTAACTTTCCAAAATGATTTTCAGAGGGGACAAGTCATATTCATGTTATAGCAGGTGAACAATAACTATTTAAGGGAGACATAAAAGCAGATATGCTAAGTATAAAATGATTAGTACATTCAAATTGGCTAGGCTAATTAAATAATTGAGTTTGACTACCTATAATTTTCTCAATTGTGTATTTATTCTTTATACATCAATTGTGGCAGTGCAGCTATCAAAGATATTCATTTAGTCCCCCATGTCACAGTGTACTTTCTATACAACCCAGGCAGCTGCCACAGTTTACTGTAAAGAAAGCTCTGGTCAGCGTGATTACTCTGAGCCTGACAGTTCCTTCTGCCAGAAGACATGATTTGAATAGAAAGCTTTTGCTCAGAAACAATGAAGTTTAGCCTCATCAGTTAATCAAGAAGTGTGAGGCTGGGAGATGTGATTTCACCACGTGGAAAATGCCTGGTGCCCAATGGCACCTGCTTGCCAAATGTGGTCTTCCAGTAAAATTGTTCAGTATGCCACCAGCTGGGATCTATGCAACCGCTCCTGGATGTGTGCCAGGAGAGAGTGGGAAAGGGAGGGTCCAGCTGCCAGGGCTGCCCAACACAGGATTGAAAGGATCAAAACTGGAAGTGCCGCTTCCAGATAGCAGACCTCTGGGTTCAGCCAATTATGTAAATGCTGGGTCAGCCAATTATGTAAATGATATGAAGCAGGATTTATATTGTGTAGTTTCAGACGAAGGCCCTGTTCTTATAAAGCCTATCCTGGGTTGAGACTATTTCAACTTTTAAACTTCCTTCCCAGTTTTTGTTTTATTTTCCCCAACTTTTGGAGAAACTCTCTCCAAGCACTGTAAATACAGAGAACAAGACCTTTCTCTTTTGATGAATAACTCTCACAAAGAGAAAACACCAGCAGAAACAGCAGGATTTAATCACTTGCCGTGGTATGTTTTTAAGCTCAGCAGGTATAAGTTCTCAAGAGCTGGTTCAATAGATTTTTTTTTAAGCAAAGAAATGCCATGCATAATATTTTCTCTTTTGATTCCACAAAGCCAAACTGAACCACTGGAGATTATGGCTATGAACATTACATGAGGATGCAGGAAGACCCTTCAGGTATCTGTGTTCACAAACCGTCCTGAAGCCTTTTATGGCAGAAGAGGAAAACAGATTGTAGAGAAGGGCATTTACTAAAAATAAAACAGTTCTGAGCTCAGTCCTCAGGGATGGTTGGTGACAGAAAGCAGGTGACTGTAGGGGACTTAGACTTCCTGTGAGGATCCAGTGAGATCTAAAATTCTGAGGAGAAACCCCACACCCTAGATGCTACCTCTACCCTACCAGGCAACTGTCAGGAGGAATCAGTGGGCATCAAGTGTACCTGCCCATACTTTTGTCTCCAGAAAGAGCTGTTGGTTGAAAACCTCAATTGGGATTGGATGGAGAGACCGCTCAGTGGTTAAGACTGCCTGCCTCTTCAGCAGAGGACCTGAGTTCCATTCCCAGCATACACCTGAACCAACCTTCTTTCTTCTGTAGTGGAATAATTTTCCTCACTTGAAAGATCCCTAGAAGACATATCTCGTGTATGTCCTTAAAGTGGCTTCAGTCAAAATAGCATGAAGGGCATGAAAGAACTAAATATAGTAGTTTCATTTTGGGACTTCTGATATATAATCATCCAGTTATCACAGAGTTCCATGGGGTATTTGCTATTCTCTGTTTTAAAAAAAGTTGCTTATTTTCTACTAAAAAGTAAGTGAAAACTCTCTTTCTTTCTTTCTTTCTTTCTTTCTTTCTTTCTTTCTTTCTTTCTTTCTTTCTTTCTTTCTTTCTTTCTTTCTTTCGTTCTTTCCTTTTGGTAATTTTGAGCCAGGGTCTCACTATATAGCTTTGGTGATCCTGGCACTCACTATGTAGGTCAGACTGGCTTCAAATTAACAGATATCCTCTTGTCTCTCTGCCTCCTAAATGCTGGGATTAAAGTCCATATGCCACCACATCTGGCTCCAGTTTCTTGCATTATCCTTTCAGAAAAAATTATCAGAAGAATTTTACTTGAATGCATTACTATCTAAGGTATTTAAAAGGTTAATTATAACCATAAGAAGTTATTTATAGATACATAATATTTAAAAAAGTAAACTTATTTTAAGGTCATGATGTTTGGAGTGAGTAAAAAGACAAAATGTTGAATGCAATTGACATAAATAGATTATTGTGACTATAAAATATTTTATGTAAGTCTCATGATAACTATAAAAATAAAAACCTATGTAATATAAAGAAGCATGAATAAAAGCAAATCTTAATAAAGGAGCAATAAGAGAGGAAGCCAGGTGTGGTACCTCACACTGGTAAAGAAATACCTGAAAAGCTGAGATAGGAAAATTATCATGAGTTAGAGACCAGAGGGCAACACAGTGAGTATCAGTCTAGTCTGCATTACAGAGTAAGACCTTGTCTCAGCTGAGGAGAAGGAAGAGACAGGAACAAAGCAACTATAAGATATCCAGATCACAATTACCAACATGACAATAGTATTTCTGTAATGTGGAGGTTTGATTGAGAAATGTCCTCCATAGGCTCATGCACTTTAATTCTTGTTCCCCAGCTGGTGGAACTTTTTGGGAGGGTTATGGAACCTTTAGAAAGAGGAGTGTTTCTAGAAGGTTCTATGCAAGCTCCTAGAGGAGAAAAGGCAACAATACTTTGACCCAGCTGTAAACATTCTAAACTATAAGACCACCTAGCCAGGCAAGATATGCCTTCTTGTGCAATAGTGGCACATGGTGATAACTGACTGGTCTCTGGAATGGAGGCCCATTCCACAAGGGAATACAGGTCTAGTACTGGTCAAAATATGTAGCTGAGGAAGTCATAGGCCTAGAGGAAACACATTGCAATTGTTTATCCAAGCTGACATACATAGAGTTAAACTGCTTTCTAAATATTTGTTTATATATAAATTTTACATTTATAGACATATTTTTCCTAGACTTAGATAAATTTCTCCTCCCAGTGAAGGATTGTGAGCACAGAGAATCATGGTTGTACAAAATATTGAAAATGAGAGAAGAGTGAGTGTCTAGCCCTAAATAAGATATATAATCATCTCCTCCAAAGCTCAGAGAATACCATGGGGGAAGAGAATTTATGTATGAGCCAGATTGCAGGAAGAAGAGCCGCAGACTTTCATCTTCTGAGTAAGACACGACCATTGCAACATCAAATTCATAGCAACTACATATGCCTGCACTCGATCTGCATAAGAATGGACTGGCTAATGGTCTGATATGGATGGAGGAGTGGCTCAGGGTAGGGGTGGGGTAACCATCATGCCAACTATTTCCTGTTTACAGATTCAGTGAGGAGGAGCTCATTACATTCATTGTGGACCCACTGGTGACCCTACTGGGCATCATGGAGATTTCCAATCCAATAGTCACACAGATGGCCCTAGCAAAACTAAAAGGGTTATGAAACAAATCCAAAAGTCATGAATTTGGGAAGGGGACTAGTGGGGTGGGTAGAGTGGAAACTTCTGTATCCAAAGGTCTAGATCTACGAGTGAATTCTCATATTTACAAGCTTTTGTTGTGTAAACCTTGTTCCCTGATTTTAAACTACCGGTTGAATAATGTTGGTGAAAGCCAAGTACTGGACGGATTAGTGGTAGGTGGGTTTGATTAGGGTTAGAGAATACAGAGGACAAAGAAGAGAGACCAGCAGAAAGAGGAAGAATAAGAAGAGAAAAGGAAGTTGCCATGAGGGGAGATGGACCATGAGATCATGTCCAGGAGAAACAGCAAGTCTCTGGGGTACATCGCTGGGGAAGCAGCTGGGCCAGCAGTTAGAAAAGTAGATTAGGGGTTATCCCAGTATTGTTAAAGTTAAAACAGCCATAGTCGGAGTCTAATTCATTTGTAAGCTAGTCAGGGATAAGTTTTAAATAGTTGTACTACATTCATGCTTAAGGGACATGAGCCAGGCAAAGAAAGACAAACTGTTTGATCACACAGATTTGCAGAACCTAGAAAAGGGAAAGGGAAAGGGGAAGGAGAGAGAGAGAAAGAGAGAGAGAGAGAGAGAGAGAGAGAGAGAGAGAGAGAGAGAGAGAGAGAGAGAGAGAGAGAGAGAGAGAGGAAGAAGAGGAGGAAGAGGAGGAGGAGGAGGAGGAGGAGGAGGAAGAAAGCTGCAGAGTGGAGAGATTTTATCAAGGGCCAAAGCTTGTTACAAGTGTGCTTCTGAACACTGTATGTGCTGCAGTTAACAGAGGTAAAAACAGCACATGGTGTTCTTCAGAATGTTAGCCTTTTAAATTATAATTTGTTATTTATGTGCTTCTGTGTGGGTTTATGTGTGTGATTCCAGAAGTGGGTGCCAGATCACAGTTGTGAAATGGCCAACCTCAGAATTAGAAACTGAACTTGGGGAGCTAGAGAGATAGCTCAGTGGTTAAGAGCACTGACTGCTTTTCCAGAGGTTCTGAGTTCAATTCCAGTAACCATAATGTGGTGACTCATAACCATCTGTAATATGATCTGATGCCCTCTTCTGGTGTGTCTGAAGACATCTATAGTATACTCGTATACATAAAATAAATAAATCTTAAAAAGAAAGAAAGAAACTGAACTTGGATTCTTTGTAAAAGCAGCAAATGTTCTTCTCAACTGCTGAGCTGTCTCTCCAGCCCCAGGACTGTCAATTTTAAGGTTTATTGTCATACACAAGAGTCTTTATGAGAGATATTAGCATATGGATATGCTAATTACCTTGATTGCAGTAATCATTTCATAATACATACAGAGGTCAAAACGTTACACTGTAAAGTTTAGGTACATGTACTTTTAAATTTGCAAATGATACTGGTGGCACAGGCCTTTAATTCCAGCAAATGGGAGGTAGAGGTAGGTGCATCTCAAGAGTTGGAGGCCAGCCTAATCTAAAGAGAGAGAGTTCTCGGCCAGCCGGGACCACAGAAAAACCCTATCCTGAAACAAAACAAAACAAAAGAAAACAAAACAAAACATCTTATGAAAAATAAAGTAAAATAAATCCAAATGGCCACATGGTGGAGCCAAAGCCTTGGTAGTTAATAGGCCTTTCAGTTAGTGCAATTTTCTTCTTCCCTAGAAATGTGGCCACTTAAACTGAACTAGTTTATTTTAAAAAATGTTTAAGAGTAAATGTTTCTTTGTCGTGTTTTCAATATAACACTTTGTTTCTAACAATGTTTTTATGTCACAAGATAGACCTGATTTGTCCTTATTCTTTCAAACTTAAAAAACTGTAATTTTTAAACCCTGTGTAGCATAAGCTCAGTGTGGTGCAAAAGGCACAGTCATGTTTACTTATTAAGGATAAGACCAGCAGAATCTATGAGAAATGGAAATTCCATTCCTCAAAAAAAAATGCTGAAATTTCCCTATGGTGTCTCTCCAGCAAGAGACATTCACAAGTGGAGAGTTACTTGTATCCTTCTTGTACTACACCTCCATGTTTGCTGATACAGCTACTGAAAAGAGCCAGTGAAAACCCGAGGACCCACTGGCTAAAGGTTTCATTGTACTTTCCAAATGAAACAGAGTTCTGGAGAGAAACAGGACATGGATTGCAAGTTAGTGAGCACCAGAGATGTAATGTTTTGCACTTCTTGTAGACTCAAGTACAGACATTTATTCAACAAATGTTCTTCAGTGTTTACTAGGCTTAGGACTGTGATTGCAGGTTTGGGAAATGAATTTTAAAGCAAAAACTGCCACCTTCTGGAACTGCAAATGCCACCAGCACTCCTGGGTATCAGGGACACAGAGCACAAAAACTCATGTGTTACGGAGGTGGAGAATCATGAGTGTTATTAGTTCTAAGAAGCATCTTGTTTGTTCTAGAATATTTTGACTTCCGTTAAACATTATCCTTTTCTATAAGAAGAAATAAAGAGGAAGCAATATGTTTCCATTAGAGAGTTTTTTATATCAGCCCTCTAGGTTAGGAGATCTCATTTTGGTAACCTTAAGTATTGGAGGGCTGATAAAAGATGGTGTACAGAAAGGAAGTCAGATGCAGAACCATTCCTCCCAGCTCTCTGTGACAGGGAAGTCTCTGGTAGGAGGAGTCACTGTTGTAGCGTGCTTGCTGACTCAGCTGGTGTGAGAGTTGGAAATCTGAGCTGGCTGGCAACTGACAAGCAGGTTAGTGTTATCTGAAAGGAGAGAACCTTTTTTGAGAAAATGCTTCCACAAGATGCAGCTATAAGGCATTTTCTTAATTAGCTATTGATGGGGGTGGGTCCAGCCCATTGTGGGTAGTGCCATACTGGGTTGGTGGTCCTGTGTTCTATCTAAAGGAAGCAATCCAGTAAGCAGCACCCCTTCATGGCCTCTTCATCAGCTCCTGCCTCCACTTTCCTGCCTTGCTTGAGTTCCTATCCTGACTCCCTTCAATGATGAGCACTGATGTCAAAGTGTAGCCCAGATAAATCCTTTTCTTCCCAACTTGTTTTTTTGTTATGGTGTTTTAGTGCAGCAATAGAAACCCTAAGACAAAACCTATAGCTATGCTGATGAGCGATGTGCTTAATTAACAAAATAGAGAAGAAAAAGCTTGAATTTGGGGTCTCAGATCAGATTAAAGCTGTATTATATGGTCCTCAGGTCTAGAGGACAGAATTGGCTGAGACCTAATGTGATAACTCAGTATGCAAACAGAATATGGTAAAGAGCGAAGCAGCAAGGGGCCAGTGCAAGGGTAAGATAAGAGTGTGAGGCAAGGGGTTGCCTGGCTCCATGACTGACACCAAAGATCCTCAGAGAATGTCATTTCTCCTTCAAGCTTCAATGTCCTCATCTGTCAAAAAAGGAAAGGGATGCAGATGCTCACTGGAGAAAGGCACCTGAGACAGGCATAACAAGAACAGAAAATGGACTCCTACAATCTGTCCTCTCATCTTCACACACATGCTATGACACACACACACACACACACACACAAACAGACACAGAGAGAGAGAGAGAGAGAGAGAGAGAGAGAGAGAGAGAGAGAGAGAGAGAGAGAGAGAGAGAGAGAGAGAGACAGACACACAGACAGACAGACAGACAGACAGACAGACACACACATACACACACACAAGTCACTCAATCAACCAACCAAATAATAAACTATTTTAAAAAGAGTAAGCAAGGAGGGAATATTACTATATTAAAAGTCACAAGATATCTTTGCATACCCCTAAAGATAAATAGCAAAAGCTGTTCATTGGAGTCAGAAATTCATGATATCACATGGCATCAGGCAAGATGAAATAGATGATCTGAGTCTCCCATACAACAGAGTCTCCTCTCCTCCTCCTCATCCCCATCACATCATCGATAGTGTCTGGAAGTCATTTCTTGTGAACAGTATGGCATAGTTCATCTCTCTTATGTTTAACATAAAATGTCTGCATCCCTTTCCTTTTTTGATGGATGAGGACATTGAAGCTTAAAGGAGAAATGACATTCTCTGAGGAACTTTGGTGTCAGTGATGGAGCCAGGCAGCTCCTTGCCTCACAGTCTTATCTTTGTGCCAATGGAAATTCTGTTTTGGCTGATGTCTTTGGTGTAAATTTGTTTTTAAGTAATTTAACAACAACAACAACAACAACAACAAAAATATCAAAGAATAGTATTTTATGATGCTAAAATTGTATGGAATTTGCCTTTCTATGCAACTCATAAAGTTTTATTAGGACATGGCACCACATATATACTTAAGTTTGTTGATGGCTGTCTTTGGTGCTGACAGAGACCACATGGCCACTGGAGCTTGAAATACTTCATGGAGAGAATTTGCTGAGTGCTGATATCCATTCTACAAATGTCCCACCCTCATATATTCCCGATATATTCTCTGACTTGTTCCTAAATGGTTAGAAATGAGGACTTTTTGCAAATATTTAGGCTTAAAATCCCTTTGAAACATTACCAGTGGGAGCCACTGAGATACCAGAGCATTGGCATTGAGCACCACACTGTGAAAATGACTGATCTATTGTGAGTCCCAGCAGTTAGTTCAGATGTGAACAAAGATTCTACCTTTGGTCTGCTCCAAGGCCTCTTCTGGGTTTCCCTTCCCTCTTCATAATGCTGAGAAGTATTAGGTAAATTCTGAGTCCCTATTCTACATTTCTGCAATGCTGTGTGTCATTCTAATAGTTTATGCTTCTTTACAACTACTTAAAACACTTTTTATTTTTTTGATCATGTCTCTGTTTCTGGAAGAATTGTCTAACTTTTTTTTTGTAAGGTTTATTTATTTATTTTATGTATGTGAGTACACTGTTGCTCTCTTCAGATACACCAGAAGAGGGCATCAGATCCCATTAGAAATGGTTGTGAGCCATCATGTGGTTGCCTAGAAGTGAACTCAGGACCTCTGGAAGAGCAGTCTGTGCTTTTAACCACTGAACCATCTCTCGAGCCCAGAAATATCTAACTTTAAGGCCAGAAATAAAATTTTAGATGCTGACAGGTAAAATAAATGAAAAAAAGAAGATAAAAACGTCTGTAATGGTTGGGTACAGTCTGTGTACCCAGGGCTGCTCAGTGTGGTCATGGTGGCAGGGGTTGGAACCTTGCGGAAGGTTATAAAATCACAGAGTGGTATCCCACCTCCTTTTCCTACCTAGATCCTATCCTGCTGATGTAAATTGTACTAAGACAGCAAGACCTGGTTTCCTCTCTGGCTGTGTAAAATCTAAATGTGCTCCCTCTGGCTTCCTGTCCAGTCACATGGAGTCCAAATGTCAGGCCAATGAACTTGTCATATCATTCACTATTAGACCATCCTCAGAGGCCTAGCTCATGATGGTACCTAATTGCCAGCTTTTAATCTCCATTACTGTGAGCTGAGTGTCAGTGGTGAACACACAGAGACACAGTTCCACACTGCTACCCTCAGAAGCCTGCACTCCTCTACTGTCTTATTACCTTCCACTTAGTTCAAATGGGGATTCATGGTTTTGTTGCTGAAAAAAATATCAAAACTATCCAGTACTTGAAACAGTGTGGAAATTTTTATTAAAGATATTTTAATATAGTCTTAATTACAGGGATTAAGAGGAAGACAGTCACTCATAAGAAATCAAGACAGTCAAGAGGATGAGTCCAAACTTCGCAGAGACAGAAAGGCATCTCATGTGTCCTGATGGTGGCTGAATGTAGGACTTCAGAAGATTCACCATCCTTCCACTGCCCCTGTTTGCTTCCTTGGTATTGGGAACTGATTACAGCTTGGCTTTGGAGATGCCTTGGAAGGGGTCATGTAAGAAGTCATTAGGGTTGCCCAAGGGGATTGGTTATATGTGCCTTCCTATGAATGAGGTTTCTAATGGGGAAATGTCAGCTTTGCATACTGGAAGAGGGAGAGGTCTTAAGAAGCTGGTAATATCAATGGAGTTCTTTCTTCTTTGCTTTGACTGCTTCTAGGATGAAGGGATGCTTCTCTGTTCTCCCATTTCCATCCCCTTTTCCCCTACTTTTCCAGGTGTTTTATGGAGACCATCACCTTTCACATTTGGTCCTTAAAGGATGTCCTAGGTACAAACCACAGCACCTCTTATCTTTCTTATCTTTAGAAATGTCTCAATCATATTTTTTCTTTCATCGTCAGAAAGCCAAGGAAGACAAGATCTGAGCTAACAAAATGGCATGGCAAGCCCCCTGGCACACTGAGAAGAGTTCCCTTAGCTGAGGGCCATAGAATGTCACAGGTTCTAGACTTTTCACATGTACAAGTAATAAGAGAAACTATGATTTCTGTTGTGAAATGTTTTAGTATTTAAGTGTAGGTAATTATAACTGGTTGGATCTGCCAGCTTCCCAATAAGTTTAAACTTTTAATTAATTATGAATGCTTAAGGCCTTAGCTGTCCCCAACTAGATCTTATAACTTAAATGAACCCATTTATATTAATCTGTGCTCTTCCACGTGGCTCCTTAGTCACCTCTTCTTCAGCTCTGGCTGGGGAATCTCTCTCCTCAGTGTCTGCCTTTTGAGTCTCCCACCTAAGCCTCTCTCCCAGAGTTCCTATTTCTCTGATCAGAAGTCCCACCTATTCTTTCTGGCCTCAGCCATTGGCCATTCAGATCTTTAATAAACCAATTAGAAGGTGTTGGAGGGAGAGTTTACAAAATATGATATAGCCATATGAATAACATTACCAAAGTCCAGGGTGCGCTCAACTCTCTGCTTGAATAATACAAAGTCAATCTTTACGAACTGCACAAAACAATTACCCCAAAAGTTAACAAATTCAAATCTGAAAAATGGATTGTAATCCCTGTGTCCTTAAACCCTTGAATATAGAGTAGAAGTGTAGGTTGCTGCTTTATAAGGGATTCTTACCTATCCTCCTTTATTATGAAGAGATTTCATTATATTCAAAGGTACCATGCAAGATTTCAGAGGAGAAAAATCAACCAATAATCCTATCTAGCTATGACACCTATGAAACACAACACAAACCAGCATGATAATAACACTAAGGATACAGTAGTTGCACTCATACCTTGGTGATAACCACAGCTCTGTAATTGGTCATCTCAATAAGAGGGAATTCATGCCTGGTACTAGAAACCTAGCCAATTGCACAGGGTTATTGAAATCATGAATCTTGAAGGAGAACCTACAACAATTTTACTAAACCAGCATATTCCTAACTACATTCTAAGTATTTGTCTTTATACCCACAGATAAGTTTAGTTCTTATTCTGCATCAGGGAAACTTCTCTTTGCAACAGACAGAGACCCTTGCAGAAAACCACAACTAATCAAAATGTAGAGGTGTGCAGCCCAGTCCCAATGGGTGTATCTACAACACAAATTTTGCACCCAAGACTCAGGGATCATTAGGGAAGAAGGGGAAGAAAAATTATAAAAACTATAGGAACAGGGGGTCTTATGTGAGATTGTGTCTTCTAGAAATGTCAACAAAGCTACACCCTTAAAGTCAAGCCAGCATGGTTGCCTAAGAAGACAAGAACACAGATGACAGCACTAGACACAGTAATGTGGTTGCGGGAAACTCCATCAAGTCTCAGTTCTCAATAGAGGACTACAGGAAACTAGTCAATGCTGGCAATTGGAGAAAGTTTTTTCTCCAAGGTAGATCACACTAATAGACTGTCCAAGACCAAAGGTCAACCTTGCAAACACATATATACAATTAATATTGCAGGAATTGAGCAGGTTATATTTATATATTTAGAATATATATACATATATATATATGTATATATATGTAAATAAAAGAAAAGAGGCCATGAATTGAGAGAGAGAGAGAGAGAGAGAGAGAGAGAGAGAGAGAGAGAGAGAGAGAGAGAGAGAGAAAGGGGCATACATGGGAAGAACTGAAGGGAGGATAAGGAAGGGGAGAAATGATGTAATTCTACAATAACAAATAAATTACTATTATAAAAAGAACTTTTCCCTCAAGCTTGGGTTGTTGCTCAGTGATGGAATTATTGCTTAACATGTACACACACACACACACACACACACACACACACACACACACACACACACACCTATTAACTCTCTATAGGAAAATTCTTACATTGCTTCCTACTGCAGGTGCATAACTCAGCTCCAAAGTACTTTTTTGATCAGAAAAGTCTATTTTTAGTGTTGGCTGTGGAGCAGAATGTATGTGTTCAGATGGACCTTGGTCATGAATTTGCTTAGATCTTGCAGAATTTAAAAGCCTTTTCGTATAACGGCTCCAATTTTGACAATAATGTTTTCAAACCTCTCAGATAAGCAATCCCCTGATCTCTGCATTTACTTTGGAGCTGATCTTTCCCTTTGCTGTGTCCTTAGCTAGAACAGATTATTATCTTGACTCAGAATGGGAGTGAATAGCTTCATTCTGGATACTATTTTTTCTTTCCCTTTTTTTCCTGGGCTATATAATGGGTTTGCTTATTTGTTTCCTAAGTGTGCACAGAGGATGGGATTGCCGAAGGTCCTGCAGTACAGCAGTGAAGTAAATAACACCCTGCTTTAATGGGATTTGCTTGAAAGAGGAAAGCTAGAAGAAGGGCAAAGAACATACCACACTCACCACTCTAGATCATGACAAGTGCTACAAGGAGAAATGAAGCCAAGCAGTAGTTTACAATGATTTCAGATGATCCTGTCACTCAGAAGAGGAGATTCCTGGGCAGAGAGCCAAATGAAATGAGCTAGCCATTAGGATATCCCCAGCAGACAGAGGACAAAGGCCTCAGGCAGATTGCTTAGTGTGTGGGAGGAATGTCAAGGGGCCTATGTGGGTGGAGAGGATAAAGCTTGGGCAGGGAAGGCAGTAGAAACAAGTCCTATTAGGTAGCCAGCTACCAGATCATAATTTGAGTGTGTGTGTGTGTGTGTGTGTGTGTGTGTGTGTGTGTGTGTGTGTGTGCGCGCGCGTTGTTGGGATCAAACCTAATGTGTGTTGGGAATGCACTTTACTACTGAACTACATTCCAGCTACTCTATCTGATCATGTATGTTTTATGGATATGTTGAAGAAGACTTTTATTTTAAACCACTGGAAGGATAACATAGTGAGGCCACTTTCAGAAGTCTACCCTGGTACTCTAGTTATTTCAGGGGAAAAGTAGTCTGCAGGGATATCTACTAACAATCTCTTGCAGATTTCTAACTGGTGGGCGATGGAACAGGCTTTGAACCATAGTTACCATGAACAGGTGACATGTGCTGACTGTTCAAGACAGCCCGGAGACTGGCACAGAGGCATTTCTTGGACTCCTTTTCTATGCTTGATTTGATTGTCTTCTAGAATTCCTCAAGGTAGCCTGTGCTTATTTCTGTTAAATGGTTTATATTTTGATTTTATCTATTCCTATTTGTGCCTGAGTACCTGTGTGTTCACTTGTGTGTGTGTATGTTTGCACGCGCATATGCATGTGCCACAATGCACATATGGAAATCAAAGGACAACCTGCAGGAGTTCTCTCCTTCCACCCTGTTGGTCCTGGTGATCCAACTCAGTGACCTAGCTTGGTAACAAGTGCCCTTATGAGCTGAGCCCTCTTACTGATGGCTGTTTTGAGATTTTTTTTTTCTGAGACAGGGTTTCTCTATGTAGCTTTAGCTGTCCTGAAATTCACACTGTAGACCGGGCTGGCCTTGAACTCAGATCCACCTACCTCTGCCTCCTGAGTGCTGGGATTAAAGGCATGCACCACTCTCACCTAGCTGTTTTGAGATTTTTTCATGGTGTATCTATATATCTCTCTATCTGAGTTCTTATCCTGAGGCCATGCCTGATTTTCCCCAGTTGCCTGCCTATGTGCTTCACATAACTGGTATGACATGAATGCTTATTTAAATACAGATCAATAAGTTAATAGAAAACATAACTAAGAAGACGGTATTGATCAGGAGATAAGTTAAATCAATGATGTACAGTCTGTGGAAGGCTTCCTGGAGCCTCAGAGTCTGGCTGTGCTAGGGGAGCCGACCTGCTATGCTGGCCTTCTTTAATTCCAATCAGACTGACTATATAAACATTACCCCAAAATACCTTCTGTGTCTAGAACTCCATGACACAGCAAATTAATGAATATGTAATACCCCAAATTTCCGAAAAAAAAATACTTTAAAAATGTCTGTGCTTCTGAGAGCAGATAGCAATTTGGAGCTTATTGATTATGAAGGGATAATTATAGTCACACCATTTACCTCTTGGCTCCTCTAAACTGAAACTTCCAAATCAGACACTGTTTGTTTTCCCAACCCCTACATACTACACAGTGGATATTTTTGTCCTTTTTATATGAAATATAAAAAAGTGTCAAAAACATTTTAATGGATTTTTTTTTATTTTAATGGGATGATGCTCTGAAATGAGAGGTCATAGATATGCTTTTGAAATAGAGAAAGAAGAATAGAATACAAGCTGTGGTAGTTTGGATAAGAGATGATTCCTGAGGCTCACATATTTGAACATCTGGTCTTAACCTGGTGGCGCTCTTTGGAGGAGTTTAGCAGGCCTGGTCTTCCTGGAGGAAGTATGTCACTGGGGTAGACTTTGAGAGTATATAGACTGGCCCTAGTTGCAGTTTGAAGATGTGAGCTCTCAGATTCCCACCCCTGCCACCATGCCTGCCGCTTGCTGTTATGTGTCTCTACCATAACAAAGTCTTGTCTCCCTGAAACCACAAGCCAAAATAAACTTTTCTTCTATAGCTGCTTTTTGTCGAGATGCTTTATGACAGCAACAGGAAAGTGTTGTTTCAGTGAGCCAGGAGTTGGGCAGCAAGAGACACAGGCTGTTCTTATGTCCTCATTCCTTTTCATAGGATGACTGTGGACTGCAACAAGAAAAATGGGCTAAAGTGATAATAATAAACATTCTCAATCAATACTATCAATCAATAAATCAACAATTAAGGCAGAGTGCCAAGTTATGAGCTACATTTATACTTCCATTGTAAGTGACAGAAAACCCAAGTACAGCTCAGGCCAGGCAGCCAGGGAGCAGTTCTAGCTTTGTGAAATCCCTCTAAACCTCTGTCTGCAGGCCTCCTTTGTTTTCCTTTTTATGGCTGCAGATGGATGCTTCATCTCAGGTTCTGTCTCTGAATTCCAGATGTTTCCACATATTCTCCACCAAGCATAGAGCCTACCTCATTGCAGACATCCAAGTGTGAGCATGTGAGCAAATGATGAGTCTGTGAAAAAGCCCAAGGTTGTATTGAAGTGGAAGTTCAGTGTTGTGTGTTATTCAGTGGTTGCTCAGTATCAGATGGTCTGAGCAATTTAACTTTGCCTTATTGCAGGTTATGTCATCTGAAGGTAGATACCGGTGTACTTTGGATTAGAAGGTAATTACTAGAGATCATTATCTATGAGACAGAGACAGGCAAGCCCAGACAAGTGTTTAGCAACCTGGAGTTTTATTCTGTTTGGGTTATACATGCTCACTTCTTCCAGTAATGCTCTTGGCTGCCCAGCTCCTTTACCTGCATGTGCTGTGCATGTACATCCCTCTTCAAATAATGGTCCTAGAAATCTCAGACTCCAACCTGCATTGAGCTGCATGCATACCTCTGTCAGGATAAGGTCCTCTTCCTCCTGATGGTCAGCAAACTTGGACATTTCCCACTCAAACGTATTTTTAATATATCCTGGTTTGAAGCTGGAAGAATCCAGAACTATCCAAAACTCATTTTAGGAGCATGTGTAGTGAGAAAAAAAACCACAAACAAACAAAAACAAAAAAACAAAACAAAACAAAAAACCAAAAAACAAAAACAAAAAAAACTCCAGAAAAACCTCAAGTAAACTTTTAGGGAAAGTCTTGTGTTTATTACATTAAGCCTAAGTGTAGTTGGGCATGGATATGATTAAAAATCATATGCATAGAAAGGACATGCACATACAATAGGAAAATGGTCAAGTGACTTAGCCTATCAATGAAAACAGAGAACCATCCTTAACTACACCCCTTAGTAACAAGCTTCTTTTGAATCACTAAGAAGAAGCACCAAACACTAACTGGGTCCTTGAGCATCCTCACTCGCTGACAGGCCCTTGATCCTTGAGCATCCTCACTCACTCACAGGTCATTGATCCTTGAGTATGGTTTGCTGTCAGTCTTCACTATATCCCTCTCTAATCTACACTACTGCTTTACTTTAAATATGGTTGTCTTGTAACTTTTGAAAATGTCTATGAGCTCTTATTTTCAATTTTTTGGAAAGAGGCCAAGAAGATGAAACAGCCAGCACTGACCTTGACCACCACTGTTGAAAGAATCCAGATTCAAACGTTGGCATGTAGCTTAGGTCTCTCAAATCCCTTGTAGCACCTATAGGTCAAATACTGTCTGTTAGAATTCACTCATGCTTGACTGGCTCCGGGTTTGTACTTCTGCCCTATACCTCCCGTCCAGCAGACGCAGACAAGTCTGGGAATGATGGGAAAGCCTGAAGACATGTGCAGCTCAGCTAGTAACTGGCAGCTGGATAGCAACTAGGGGCTTGTTGACCTGTGCGCTATAGCCCTGCATCTGCTGTAGCACAGCAATTTGCTTTTGCCAAGATCTTAGAAGCAAAAACATAGATGAACAGGAGAAGGTGCAAGGTAATAGAAGGCTTCACTCATACAAACACAGTGTCCTAGCCTGAGCTGCTGAGCAAGATTGCTTAGGTTGTATGGCCTACTGGACAGAAAGCCCAAACTCAAGGTCCTAGTAGATTAGGATCTTTGAGGGTCGTTTTCCTATTGACAGTCTTCTTGGGTGCCCTCACAAGGGAAACACTTTTTCTTTTATGCAGAACACAGATGCTCACAGCCTTGCTTCCTTACATCTTGATTTCTGTTCCCTTTTGTATCTACAGAAGTATTTCTGCTGTTGTAATTCCACTGCATTTGCAGCTTCTGTAGAAAGGATGGTTAAACCTGTGTTTCATACCACACCAATCACTTACTTCATCAATGACTGCTCTCTTCTGACCTTCCTATTCTTTCCCCACATTGACAGGCTAGGGGCTTTCTAAATCTCTAAATCTCTAAATTCTGATTCTTTTTTGTTTAAGACTTGTCTTGGAGTTATTTGATTTTGGGTTTTCCTATAATATTGTAAGGAGCCAAACCAGTTGTTCTGCCCTTTGTTTAGACAGAGGAGAGGAAAGGAAGGAGTAGGAGGAGGAACTGTGATGGGGGTACAGAGAGGAAGAGGAGAGGGTGGCTCATATTGGGATATAAAGTGAATAAATAAATTAATTAGAAAAGAAATATCCACACCAAAAACCCAGTTTCCTCCCTTGCAAGCTCTGCCTATGACAGTATGGTCACAGTTTAATCAAGTTCTCTGCCATTTACAAGAATCATCCTTTCTCCACCACTGAGTACTTGCTTCTTTCTTTCTGGGCCCTCGTCAGGACAGTCTAATCTGCAGCAGAGCGTCATCCTCAAGTCTGTATCTACGTGTATTTCTCCCTAAAAGTCCCTAACTCTTGTTACTATCATACTGGGGCTGGGGGCTGGGGGTGGGATAGAGATGGGACTTCAACATATGAGTTTTGGCCAGCCCAAACTTACAGTCTAAAACAGAGATGTACTTGGTGGTGTAGGCCTGTGCAATGTAACTTTTGAGCAGCAAGAACTACTTATAACCTGTGTGGTCAGAGAAGTAAAGCTTATCAGTGGGATTCTAACACAAGCTGTTCACTGCTGAGACTCAAGCCTAGGACTGAAGCACCAGAAATCCCAAACAAAGCCCCACTATTGTGACTAATAGAAGAAGTAGCTTATCTGAGGCAACCAGTGTCCTACTGTCAACTACAATTTAACAGGGTGAAATGAAGAGTTTACATCCTTAATTTTGAAGCACATAGATTGCTCTGAACTTGATGACTGTATTCATTGTGCACACACTCAGGGCTGGTGAACTGCAGCTGCTTTGTATCCCTCTGCTTCCTGCATGCTCTCTTCAGATGTCCCTGGTGTGGTTTCTGCTCCACTGTGTCAATTATGAACTGTTAATTGACAGTCAGTGATGGAGCTGAGTGTGATCCTACAAGAATCTGCTTCTCGATAATGGCTCTTGGTGAGATAAGTACTTCAAGGGTATAGCTCAGTGGTAGAGTTTCTTTGACTACTTAGGCATGAGGTAGAAATATTTGAGACTCTTCTTGATCTAAGAAGAGAGGAGCAAGATTTGCTTAACATATTTATACTATGTGTATAGGAAATGCATATTTAAATTATAAGCATGTCATCTACATCGATTTGTTTCTTTTGAATATTTTAGTAATGTCTTTCTTCTCACCATTTACATTCTTCACAGCAGACAACTATCAAAGCCCTTAGAGGTGCCCAAGTGAATTAAAAACAGCTCCATAAGGAGGGAAAATCAAGCCACCTTGAGGTCGGCATCCTTAAATTAAAATTATTACTAGAGGACATAAGGTCTTTGATGAGTGCCTAGACATGTCCATCCTTACTCCTGTGTTTTCAATAAGACACTTTTTTTGCCTTATATTTCATCTCTTCATTGTGTGTTTCATGCTGTCACTATGGTTTGGGCTGCTGTCTTTGAAGAGCCTTAATACCTTCTTAATTGCATTGTGACAGGTTTGTCATCTAAAGCTCCTCATTCTTACTAGAAATATATTTTGTGTTTTGTTGGGGAAGAGTACTTAAGATGGCTGTGTAAAATTGTGAGGATGGCAGAATTTGCCTCCGGCCATCCTTGCTGTTCTGTGGTTTTTATGATCTCTGGTGTGACTGAACTACCTCACAGACAAGGTGGAATATAGCCTTTTCCCTTGATGTGTGCATGTTAATTTGAAAGTAATTGTTGGTCGATAATAGCACAATTTAAGGTATAGACACAGAAAAACCAAGAACAACTCATATGCACAAAGAAAGACCCTGTTATCCCAATAAGGCCACTGCTTCTGCTCTGGTGTAGACCTAGTGTGAGCGCATGCAATTTTACTTGTGGTTTATGTATGTAGTCTTGTAAATATAAACTTACAATAACAATAAACAACTTACAATAAACAATTTGCTCATCTAACTTAGTTATTCATTTTATTTAGATTCTACTGTAGCAAACATTTTTATAATTACAAAAATTTTTTATGTAAGAATAACTCCTTAGGTATTCTGTTTTTATAGGTATTTGCATATAAACTTTATTTTCATAGTTCTTAGGTCAAACTTTGTCTTAGAATACATACCCAGAGGTATGAATGTTGTTTCAAAGGATAGACACATGTTTGAACTTTTTCATACTTTTTAATTATGTAATAGAAATTGCATAACACTGGCCTAGAATGTAGTTCAATGGTAGAATACTTTCTCAGCATGTGCAAGGCCCTGGGTTTGAGAATCACAAAAATAAAAAGAGAAAGAAATCAAATGGCATTTAATATTCTTCCTTGCATATTCTGTAACACTCTCTATAAACCTGGTTACAATTGGAAAGAGGAGAGAGATGGGAGAAAACAAACACTGTGGTTAGATGGACAGATTGTGAGTTTGACTATTTTTTCCATAGATTTATTTAGCACATGTCTTTTGCTGTGGTATGTTTTGAGGTCCAGCTATAGCTCCTCCTGCTCTACTTCTCTCTCTGGGTGTCCAGAAACCACTGCAGGTCTGGCTGGAAGGATGAAGTGGAGTCTGGAGTGGGTGGTGTTCTACAGGCTCTCGATCTGGCTGGGAGTGCCAGGAGAAGGGACTGGGGTCGGGGTAGAGTGGGGCAGCGTGAGAGGCACGGGGTGTTGGGTAGGAGAAGGCCTTTTCTGAGGATTTTACCCTTATAGCTCTTTTTAGGGGAAGACCTTCTCCAACAATTGTCAATGAAACAGCTCTCTGAGATGATCTGCGTTTGTGCACATGCCTTTATTCCAGGTGCGCTTGTATGCATATACTTTATTGGGGTGAATCAGGGATGTAGATGGACTTTGGAAATTTGGAAGGAGTTTTCAGGGTAAATGAAAATCATTGGCTGGAGTTTAAATGCCTCATTTTCAAGGAGAGACATTTCAGGAAACCCAGATACTTGTTTGATGGGTTCTTATAGGGAAAGAGGAAGGTGAACTTGTAGGTCTGCCAAGGACTATATGACTTTCTTCAGGTAGAGTGTGGAGGTTCCGGCTCCCCAGACAAGGTGAAAAAAAGGGAAATCCTGCTGGTAAAGGGAAGTTCCCCATTTTGCTCTGAGCTCAGAGAGCTATCTGGACAAAGGTAGACTGCGACCTTAATTAGCAGGTCCCAACATCTCCCTTAGTTGTTTTCTGTTTTTAGATTTTATTTATAATTTTTTGTGTGTATGGATGTTTTGCTTGTATAAATGTCTGTACACTACATGCATCAGTACCCACAGAAGCCAGAAGAGGACTGGAGTTCCAGATGGTTGTGAACCCATGTGGGTTCTGGGAATGAAACTTTAGTCTTCTGGAATAGCAGCCAACAAGCACTCATAATCCCTGACCAATTCTCCAACCACAAATCAAGCATTTTTTTAACGTATTATTTAGCCTGTGAGTACATTTTAATTTTTTCTCTAAGATGATATATCAGTTTTTATTTCATGTTTCCTCTTTGTTTTTGGATTAGGATGTGTTTTATCTTACCAGAGCCTAATTACCCACCTGGAAATGTTAGTTTTCAGGAAACACAGGGCACTATTATTTTTGTTTTGTTGTTGTTGTTGGTTTTTTTAATTAGATATTTGCTTTATTTACATTTCAAATGGTATCCCCTTTCTGAGTTACCCCTCTGAAAACCCCCTATCCCATCCCCCTCCCTCTGCTCACCCCCCTCCCAATTTCTTGACTTGCATTCCCCTATTCTGGGGAACTGAGCCTTCACAGGCCCCTCCTCTCGTTGATGTCTGAAATGGTCATCTTCTGCTACATATGCAGCTGGAGCCATGGGTCCCTCTATGTGTACTCTTTGGTTGGCGGCTTAGTCCCTGGGAGCTCTGGGAGTACTGGTTGGTACATATTGTTCCTCCTGCAGGACTGCAAAATCTCCAGCTCCTTGGGTCCTCTCTCTAGCTGCTCCATTGGGGACCCTATTCTCATTCTATTGGTTGGCTGTGAGCCATGGGTATTTTGATCCACTTTTCAATAAGGATCAAAGTATCCACACTTTGGTCTTCTTTATTCTTGAGCTTCATGTGGTCTGTGAGTTGTATCTCGGGTATTCCGAGCTTTTGGGCTAATATCTACTTATCAGTGAGTGCATACCATGTGTGTTCTTTTGTGACTGGGTTACCTCACTAAGGATGATATTTTCTAGCTCCATCCACTTGCCTAAGAATTTCATGAATTCATTGTTTTTAATAGCTGAGTAGTACTCCATTGTGTAAATGTACCACATTTTCTATATCCATTCCTCTGTTGAGGGACATCTGGGTTCTTTCCAGATTCTGGCTATTACAAATAAGGCTGCTATGAACATAGTGGAGCATGTGTCCTTATTACATGTTGGAGCATCTTCTAGGTATATGCCCAGGAGTGGTATAGCTGGGTTCTCAGGTAGTGTTATGTCCAATTTTCTGAGGATCCTCAGGGCACTATTTTTATTTTGGTGTTGCTGTGGTTAGAATGTAAGCTGTCTACCCTAGACATGTTATATGCTTGGTCAGTAGCTTGTGTTTCTGTTCTGAGAGAGTCTGGGAAGTATCTGGGGAGGTAGGCTTAGGCTGAGTCATTTTGGGATGCTGTCTAGGTCCCAACTGGGGAGACAGGCACAGGCTGAATCATGTTGAGAGGCTGTACCAGGTCTTCAGTGTTCTTTCTCCTTACTGTTTCAGTTGGTGTCCACCAAGTGGTGAAGATGCTTTTTTCTGTGGTCCTCTACAACCAGTCTACTGTACTCAAGTGCACAGTGACAAGTGACATGAACTCAATACTCTAATGTCGAGCTAGAATAAACTCTTTTAACTTTATCTTGATTCTGCTAGGCTTTTTTTTTAATGTGTTTTAATGTTTGCCTGCATGTATGTCTGTACTATGCATGTGCCTAGTACTTAGATAGCAGCCTAAAAGAGGGCATTGTACACTACTGGAAATGGAGTTACAGGTGGTTGTTAGGCACCATCTGGAGTTAAATCTGGGTCTTGAGGAAAAGCAGTCAGTGCTTTGAATTGCTGAGTCCCTTCCCTCTGGACTGGGTATCTTACCACAGGGATAGAAACAGTAATTGAGATAGCTATGTTCATGCTAGTCAGGTGCTCTAACACTGAGTTCACTCTAAGCATTAAGGCAGCAGCATTGTTGTGGATCTAGGCAGGTAGAGAAGCTTATGGTCCCCTTCCTTCTGCTCCTAGCAGGCTGCTGCATCCTTAGTACTAGTGTCCTATTCAAAATCTTCAGTATCTAGTAGTTACCATTAAGCTGTTCTAATGCTTTCTGTTGTTTTGATCAAGACTTTCATGGCAAACCCCAAAAGTGGGAAGAAAGAGTCATAGAGACAAACTTGAGCTAGAATTCTATTTCTTCTTTTTCCTGGTAGATGACCTTGGGTACTTATATCACTTTCAGCCATACCTTTTTTTCTTTTTGCTTATATTACCTTTCCTTCTTCCCTCTGTCTTTGTCTCTGTCTCATAAATAAATGACTGATAAGTGAGGATTAGAAGTTAGTAATATTATTTTATTTGTATTTGTGTATTTGCACGTACATGTGGGTATCTGCAGAAATCAGGTGAGCATGCTAGATTTCTGGAGCTGGGGTCACAAGCAGTTGTGCAGCTTTGTGTGGGTACTTAGAATTGAACCACAGTCCTATACAAGAGTATCAGTTATCTTTAACTGCTAAGGAACATCTCCATTGCCTGATTTCTTAAATAATGCCTTTAAAATTTATTCTTATGGGATTTCATACACGTACACAGAGTTCTATGATCATGTCTATTCCCAGTCCCTCCTAGGCTCCTCCAACACACACTTCCCTCTATCTTCATGCCCTTTTATTACCCAGAGTCCCTTAGTGCTTCAGAACTGGAGCATGGAAAACCTATGCCCTCCAAAGGAGAATGACTCTATCTCACTCAGCAGCCACTTGCTGACTACAGTAGCTCTTCCGGTAGGGGTTGGGCCTAGTAAATTCCTTTCCCACCCATACTGCTATGGATTTGTCATGTCCAGAAGACAATGTCTCACAGCATTCCCCAGCCTCTGGATTTCATTCTTCCTGTACCCTCTTCTGTGATGTTGAAGACCAGAATAAGGAATAGTTTAGCTACCTTGGACTCCATTTGACTAAGGCTGTACTCACTCCCCTTTTAGTAATAATGTTGTCAGCCTGAGACTCTTACCTGTATATACTACGCACACTCCCAACTCTGAACAAGGCACCCAACAACCTATTAACAGCATAGGATACCTACACTCAACTCCAAACAGTGGAGCAAGTTTCTTCCTTAAGGATCTCCAAATCAGAAGGTTTCTATTCAAATGCACATCAGTGTATACTAGTCTGAGGGAAGAAGGACTGATCTGGCAAAACCATATCTCCAAGTGATTAAGCTTATTCAGACGGTTAATGATTTGCTCAATCTGGTCTACATACTGCAATCTAATCACAATTCTGGACTTTTGGAGCTTTCTGGTGTTGAGAACTTCACAAAGAAAGGACAATGTAAACCCCATTTGTCCCCATTTAAGGATCCCATTTGTCTCCATTTTGAGGACCAGCCCTGATTTTAAAAAGGCCATAAGGCACCATCTTCAGGATAGACCATAAGTCTCAGAAACTAAGTCATAAGACATCTGCTCTAGGAATGGGCCATAAAATTCAGAACAAGATCATAAAACCCTCTCCCAAAGAACAGCATGTGGATAACCACAAAAATGGAAAAATATCTTATCTCAGAATGGGTCACCTGCACTGGGCAGCCCTATTTCAACACATGATTAAATGTTCATGACATAGGAATGTAGACCACTGATCACCTGTGACTCCCTAGCACCCACCAATGAAATTTTAACTTACCTAATTCTTCTAGAGAGTTCCCCCTCCCCCGTTCCCTAATAAGAAATCCTGTGTGCCTTTATCCGGGGTCACCATTTCAAAGAATGACCCCCGCATGCTGGTTGTTTCTGCAGAATAAACACTCTTTGTATTTGCATACTATCTGAGTCTGGTGTTTTCCTTCAGTGATATTCTGACCATTACAACAATACAATAATTGCCCCCCCTTTTTTTGGTGGAGTTTGAGGGGTATATCTGACCTGACCTGTATCCCTTGTAACAAAACTGTAATTGCAGGTGCTATGTATTTCTGAGTTTTGCGAGCTGAACTAGAAAATTAGGAACCCAGAGGAATTCATAGAAATACCCTGACTTATAGCTGGTAGGTTAGAAGTGCAATTGACTTGAGAATGCTGTTGTCTGACTGTTATCAAAGGAAGTACAGAGGTCCTGTTGGGGACTGGGACTTCAATTTGTGGGATCTTTGTAAATCATGGTCCTTAGTGTAGAATTAAGTTTTAGTGAGTGAATCAGTAACACAGTGAACTAAAATACATCACAAAAAGTAATCACAGGTCCTGGCATTCTCACTGCTGTGTCCTTGGACTCCACATAGTATGCAGGAATTTTTTTTAATAGACTCCAGGTCATACTTGAGCTGGTAGAGGGAGACCTGCTCTTTCAGTCACAACTTTCTCAAAGTTAATTAGAATTTCAAAGGAATGGAACATGATGTATAAAATTATTAGCAAATTTTTATAAAATTTGTGTAAATATTATGATTACTATTTTTACTCTATTTGTATTACTAATAAATTAATGTTTTATAATGAAATTCTCCAATTTGGTCAACTTGACACAAACCTAGATATATCTAGGAAGAGGGAATCTTAGTTGAGAAAAATACTTCCATAAGATTTGCCTGTAGGCATGTCTGTGAGGCATTATGTTGATTAATGATGGATGTGAAAGGTCACTGTAGGTTGAATCACCCCTAGATAGGTGGTTCTGGGTTGTATATGAAAGCAGGCTGAATATCCTATGAGGAGTAAGCTAGTAAGCAGCATTCCTTCATGGCTTCTGCTTCAGTTCCTACCTCCAACTTGAGTTCCTGCCCTGACTTCCCTCAATAATGGAGTGTAACCTGAGGATTTTAATAATAAATAATTCCCTTTCTCTCCAAGTTACTTTTGATCATGGTGATTTATCACAACAGAAACCCTACCTAAGAGACAGAGACTGTCTTGAAGAAAGCAGAGTATTTTTTTTCTACTATAAAAACTCCCGGAGGATCCGGCTATACCACTCCTGGGCATATACCCAGAGGCTTTACCTGCATGCAATAAGGACACATGCTCCACTATGTTCATAGCAGCCTTATTTATAATAGCCAGAAGCTGGAAAGAACCCAGATGTCCCTCAACGGAGGAATGGATTCAGAAGATGTGGTATATCTACACAATGGAATACTACTCTGCAATTAAAAACAATGAATTTACGAAATTCCTAGGCAAATGGTCAGATCTTGAAAATATCATCTTTAGTGAGGTAACCCAATCACAAAAGAACGCACATGGTATGCAGTCACTGATAAGGGGATATTGACCCAGAATCTCGGAATACCCTAGACACAATCCGCATATCAATAGATTTCTAAGAAGATGGAAGGAGAGACCCCTGGTCCTGGAAAGACTGGATGTAGGGGAACGCCAGGACAGAGTAACGAGAGGGGGTTGAATGGAGAAAAGAGGGAGGGAAGGGGGCTTATGGGACTTTCGGGGAGGGAGGAAACGGGAAAGGGGAAGTGATTTGGAATGTAAATTAAAAAAATAAAATAAGCCGGGCGGTGGTGGCGCACGCCTTTAATCCCAGCACTTGGGAGGCAGAGGCAGGAGGATTTCTGAGTTCGAGGCCAGCCTGGTCTACAAAGTGAGTTCCAGGACAGCCAGGGCTACACAGAGAAACCCTGTCTCGAAAAACCAAAAAAAAAAAAAAAAAAAAAAAAAAAAAAAAAAAAAAATAGTACAACTTCAATTAATAAGAGGAGACTTTGCAGGTATCTGAAATCCAAGATAGGTTTCTTTTTGAGACAAGGTCTTCTTACATAGTCCAGGCTCAACTCAAAGTCAAGATTCTCTTGCCTTGGAACCTGATTATTGAGATTACAAATATGTTCCATGCCTAGCCAGTTTAGTACTTTGATCTTGGTATCTTTCAAAGTTTCTTGCCAATTCTGTATTTTCTTAGACAGAACATGAATGGTCTGGAGGGATGAGCTGGTCCATCCCTTCTGTTCTCACACATACTGGGAAACATGCAAGTGCAAAGGGATACTATTAAAAGACAGAATTTTTGAATCAAGGGGATAGAAGGAGAAATATTTCAGGGTAAATACACAAACAATGATTCAGCAAAACCCCTAGCAGCAGATTTCCCAAGGTTAGAGTAAGAAATGACCACCACACTCAGGAGGTTTTAAACCATCAAAAGGACAAGAGAAGAATCTCCACATGTCATACTGTAGTTTAAAAGTGAACTGAGGAAAACAACCAAAAGTTGTGAGAAAGAAGCAGCAAGTCACATGTAAAGGTAAACTCATCAGAATCACAGCTGGTTTCTTAATAGAATTATCAATATCTGAAAGGGCATGAACAGTGTCTTCCAAGCACTGAAAGATAATGACTGCCAACATTGATTAAGATATCCAGCAAAACTACCCAGCATAATTGAAGGATAAAGGAGAATTTCTCATAAAGAGAACAAAGGGAAGGAACTCATGGCCACTACTCCATAACCACAGAAGATATTTGTTATAACTCTGTAGTCTAAGGAGAAAACATATCCAAGAGGCTACAGGAAAGAACAAAGCATTCCTAATGAGAAATAGACTCAAGAACTTGAATTATATAAAATAGAGGTTTTAGATATCAAATACAAAGAAATTTACAAAAAGGAAAAAAAAAAACAAAACAATCACTGAAAACTGTGAGAGAAAAGCAGGAATGGATTTAAAATACAGCAAAATCAACACAATGGAGGGAGTAAACACACTATTCAAAAGTAATGCCTAGTTCCTCCATCAAAAACACAAATTAGTAGGCTGGATTGCAAAAACAACAAGAATTCATCCATTTTCTTGCCTCAGAGGAACACACATCTCCATCAATGGCAAATGCAACCCTGGGAACAGGATTCATTCCACACAAAAAGAATAGGAAAACAAGCAGGTGTCACACCATTCTAACAAGTGACTCAATAGACTTCAAACAAAAACTCTCAGAGAGCTGCTTCATACTGACCAAAGGGATACTTCAGTAAGTTTAGTCATCATTCTAATCTCACCATTAAACAGGTCATCACAATAAATATGCAAATGAAGGAGTGTCTGTACGAATAGTAGGAATTCCCTTCTTCAGTGAAAGGCAACGTTCCCTCTCCTTTTCCTACCAGTGTCAGAAGCCTTCCCAGACTTTCACTCCCCACTTTTCCCACATTTCCACATGAATTTTCTCTCTAGAGCTTTAATAATCCTTTACTTACGCAGAAGGTCTATTTGTTAATTTAAGGCGTTTAGTGTATCTGCTGGGGTCCATCAAAGCCTTCTGCTAGTCATTTAACATGCCCAAAGAAGTGCTTCAAGGAAGTGGGTAGGGAAATTCCAAGGTTTTGAATAAATGCTTTTATGGACTAAAAAATTGACCTAAATCAAGCATCTTTGGGTGAGTGACCAATATAGACTGCTGTGCTGGTTTCTTGGGGTCTAAGGATGGGCGATAGCTCACAATATCTTTGTAACTGGAGGCTAGATCCTTTTCAGCAACAATTTTTCTGTTTAGTGTCTCTCCATCCTGCTTTTGATTAGATTTTGTTGTTGTTATCCAAAAATTTCTTTTTTTATACAACTCAGTATTGTTTGGAGTATGTGTTCCCAATTGGGGAAAACTAAAACCATTCTAATCTTTGAGGCAATATTTTAACAATTTATTTGATTCTAAATTCTACCTGAAAGTTTCCTCTTGATCATTACTAATGTCATTGGGTCACTGTATGTGTGTGACCATGTGGGTGAGGGACATTATTAAGGTAAATAACTTTTCCCCTCAGTGCTTTTCAGAACACACATAAACATACACACAAACACATACAAAGCCATATAGAAGCACAGGATGATATTAGTACTGTGAACTATAATGCTTTTTGTAGCATTTGACAGTGTTTCAAGAAACTGACATAATTTTAAGGGGATCCTCTCCATTTCCCTCTCCCTCCCTCTCTTTTTCCTTCTCCCTTTTCATCTCCCTTTCTTTCTTTGCAGTCCTGGGTGTCAAACTCAGGATTTTTCACATTTTGGACAAGTACTCTACTCCTGAGTTATGTCTTCTACCCTTAACAGGACATTCTAAGTGGAAAGAATAGCTCTAATATACATACATGGAATGATTGTTTCAGGAGCATCATGTCTAGATGTACCATAGACAAGACAGACGATGTAGTTGGGAGAATATGGGATTTAGGATCAACAAGATATGTTTCAACTATATGGGGTTGCTTTTGAATGCCTTAAGGAAGACTTATATTATTCTGTAGATGTAATGGTTTTGTGCAAAAACAAGTAATGTTTTATGCTATGCTAATCCAATTATCTAATGAGCTCAAGTTAGGAAGAGCATTCACAATACATCTATGGCAGGGAGCCCAGGATTGGGAAGCTTTTTAGTATACCTAATGTTGGAACTTCTGGTTAGAGACATTTAAATGACGGTGACCAATTTGGCTGGCTGGGAAGCTTGCAGTGTGGGGACATCTATGGTTTGGCCTTCAGGCTTCTATGTATGTGAGCTTGTAGAGAAAGGGAAGCTGAGTTCTGAAAAACCGGTGTCAGCTCCTCAGTTAGTCTGAGGAAAGGCCTACCTTGAGGAAAGGCCTATGGTTTGAACATCTAAGTGCCCAGGAATGAAGCCCACTGGTGCCTTGGTTTGTCTGTCTCAGTCCTAGAAAAATCTTTTAGAAACTCCAGAAAGCAGAAAAACTGGGTCATATAGCAGGTACCATTCTGGTCCTGAATGGTCTATCTGGTTTGACCTTAGTCAGAGGCTGAGGATATAGGATCACACTCCAATTAGGAGAATCCACTTGTAGGGGCCTCACTATATCTGCAAAATTGGCATATATAATTCTAGTTAATCATTTATGCCATTTGAACTAGAGCACTGTCTGTATTCAGATCATTGTTCCCTCCTTCAAGATCCTGTGGCAGAGGAGAATTTAGGAAATGCCCTTTTAAGCATACCTTCCCTGCCTAGGTCCTAGTAGAGAGTTTCTAGGAGTAACACTTGGTTAGAAAGAGGTAGAGTTTCCAAAGATTCTTTTAGAGAGTCCTAGAGAATCAACCACATTCTGATTGAGGCAAGTTCTCTGTGAAAGCACTGGTAGCCAAATTTCCTCTGCTACATGTGTGAAGGTCTCTAGATCCCTGTGTGAAGCACTCCTACCTGCGACACAGAGCACTTCTGCATTTCCCAGCTTAATTATGGCTACAGCAAGCAGTTATAGTTATTGTTATTAACTTTTCTTGGCAGGGCTTTAACTCCAGAAGGGGAAATTAGAGAACAGATTTGGAATCTAGGGTTGAGGTCTGGGCGTGGGGCAGAGGCTGGACAAGACAGGCCTGCGTTTTGTGAGTATGGAAGTCCTTGAGGTCTATTAGGCACCACATGTGGTATAATTAACCTTGCTACTTGCTACTGGGTGGTAACCTGGGAAGGACTAGAGGCACATCCAGAAGGTCAGAGGTAGACAGAGATATATCTGAAACTCAGCTAGGCTGAGGAAAAAATGGAAGGCCTGGCATTCAGGGATGAATTTGAAGTCCTGGAAAAGATTCCACGAGGGTCAAGACTGGGCTAAAATAGACTCATCATGAAGGAACTAAACAGACAAGCCTTGGTGGTTGGGAAAGTCAAGGTAGAAAATAGTGATGTTGCATACCTGTGATTCTGTGGATCCTGGACCAAGCATTGACCTTTAGGGGCCAAGTTGAGTACATTGGAAATCACAGTGGCTTAAGACAGTAAGATGATGTTTAGAACCCTTGCATAACATTGCTAGGGCTTCCCTAAGCAAGTCAAGACTGATTTAAGATGAAGCAAGGAAGGATGTTGTTAGAAATAAGTTTGAGGTTGCAAATCAAGAGACCACAATCCAGTTAAAGTGTCTCAACAAGGCAGAAGTTTATTTCCTATCAGAAGTGTGTGTTATTCACAAATGTGAGAGAATAAGCATACCTGCACAGGAAGTACACTTGGCTTGTGGGTGAGCAAGCACACCTGCACAGGAAGTTTACTTAGTTTGTATTTTAACTAGCTACTGACTGTGTCTTTTCCCCATTGGCTGGGATTTGACCTCATGGTCTTTGAGGGCAGATAATTTCAAAAGAATTGGAGCAAACAATGAAGATGAGTGGAACAGCAGACCCCTAAGATTTGGTGATGCAAAGCAGGGCATTTGTGCTAAACCAAGCTTACTCTGGAAAGGTTAAAAACATTTGTGTAGAGGTTTTACCAGATGGGGAAGGTAAAGAGATTTGAATTCCTTGTTATAAACAAAAGTTTTGCAGTGTTTGTCAGGACAGCCTAATATTAAATGTTTCTTACAATATGAAGATAGAAGAGCTACTGACTGTGTCCTGGATGGGACACAATAGATTTAGGACTGAGATAGGCACACCCTCAAATATGGGACCCTTATGTGGCCCCACAGACACTGCCACATATGTGAAATCACAGAGGGGTTCTTTAATGGAGGTATATAAAATGAGACCTTGAGACTATGTAATGACATTTGTCACTTTTTCTAGATGGCTTCATACACTTAGTGAGGTTCCAAGAAATCAGTTTTCCATTTTGTGCCCCAGTGTACCCCATTTGGTGCTTGGATTCACATTCATCACACACATTTTTAAAACAGAATGCGATCTATTAATTTATTATAAAATATTGGCTTTCATTTAAAATTGACAATTGTACTGAAGTTCTGACTTTTTTATTGCTGCTATTTTGAATTTTCTATTTTCTTTCAATCAATTTAATTTTAGCAAGCTAGCTTTCTTTTTATGTGTTTTAGTGTGCGCATAGTTTTCCCCCCTTTGGTTATGTTTTTATTCAAATAGGCTGTCTCTATTGGCTCTCTGGAATGAAACAAATTTCAATAGTTTATGCAGAAGACTCTTTTTCTTCTGTGGTAGGCTTCTTTTCTGCTGGTTTTCTTGGTAACCACAACCCTTTCCCCCCATAGGCTTCTTTAGCTTCTTGACATCCTTAGGCTTCCTTTCTTTCTTGCCTACAGCCGGCTTCTTGTCTGCAGTCTCCTCTGCTGCAATCTTCTTCATATTGGCTGCCAGTGCAGTGGCTGCTGTTTCCAGTTTTTCACCTGGAGTTTGTGATTTCTGGCCTCAGGAAGAATGGCATTCTTGTGTATAGTCTTTGCGTAAGGGTTCAGCTTCAACATGATCCTCAAGTTCTTCAATGGATTCTTCTTCAAGACTCTACACTGAATCTTCTTGCACTGTGACTGCAGGGCTCTTTGGATATCTGGGATTTTCAAGATTCTGCTAAGATCTGAGTTCACCATCTTATGCATGGGAAGTTTATAGTTACTCTGGAGGAAAGCAGCCTTATGCCAAATGCCATTACTACTCATCTAACTTTCAGAAAGCACTTTGTTTTTTGTTTTTTGTTTTTTTGTTTTTTTGGTTTTTCGAGACAGGGTTTCTCTGTATAGCCCTGGCTGTCCTGGAACTCGCTCTGTAGACCAGGCTCGGTGGTGGCGCATGCCTTTAATCCCAGCACTTGGGAGGCAGAGGCAGGAGGATTTCTGAGTTCGAGGCCAGCCTGGTCTACAAAGTGAGTTCCAGGACAGCCAAGGCTACACAGAGAAACCCTGTCTCGAAAAAAAAAAAAAAGAAAGAAAAGAAATTCAAAGCCAGAAAGCACTTTGAATTCAAGTGCAGAGACATCCCACATGGCCACCGGGAACAAGTTTTAAAATCCTCAGCTTGCTTACATTAAGCAGAATAATACCAAGAATGTTTCTGAGGGCCTTGATGAAACCATTATCTTCATTGTATATGACACAGGGTCCCCAGCACTGGATCTGCTGTAGATTTCTCACTTTGCTCTGGCCAGCTCTCATTCTTTGAGAGATATAGATATTTTTGATGTCATTCCAAGTTTTAAGTTTCTTAAGCTCCTTGGTATTCTTGTACTCTTCAACCTGATCTTCAACAACCAAAGCAATTCTGAAACTCCCTTAATAGGCAGACTTTAGACATCACCAAAGTTGGCAAGGATGAGGCAGCCAGGGTAGAAGAGATGGCATATCGCTTTGGTTGTGGGTGCCAATGAGGGCAGGTTTTGGTTGTTGCAAATGTTCAGTCCCCACGACACATATTTCCAAAGGCACCCTGGGCAGAACAGTAGGGTAGATCTCATCACTTCGAACTCTTGGAATTTGAGCCACAGCTCTGCCAGTATCCCAAGAATCAGAACTGGTCTGATGACCTGCTAATTCCCTGATGTCATAGGACTGTCTGTTGTTTTTCCTTAAGTTCGTATGAACAAAGTTCAAAATATTCAGTCTTATGGGAGCTTTGAACACAGCTGGCAAAGTGACATTATTGCCAGATGACTCCCCCAGGGTAAACTGATAATAAGGTAAGGCACAAGCCATTACAAGAGAGAAGAAGGCCACACTCCTCTCTTGGTATTGTTTTTTTTAAGCCCTCGCTGCTTTTTAGGGGTGAGAATGTAGCTCAGGGGTAGGACACTTGTCCAGTATGTATGCAACACTGGGTTCAGTTTCTAGAACCAACAAATTAATTTAAAATGTTGGAAGTTTCCTTATAAAGATATTGACAAATTACTCTATTGGAAAATTATTAGATTAGAAAATATTCCATTTATATTTACAATTATCTAAAACCAAAACACATCAATACCTTTTTTTCTTTGTTGTGGTATTGAGGGAACATTGAAATGGGGTTTCACTATGTTGACCCTGCTAGCTTTGAGCATATGAACATCCTGTCTTGACCTCTGCATACCAGGATCAGAGTTATAAACCATCAAACCCAGGTAAACATTAGATTTCATAAATATTTCCCATGTTTACTTTTCTACCGACTCGGGGTGCTGGAGCATGGCTGTATAATTTTCAAACTCGGGAGAATTGTAAGGTCCAGACCTCCCTGAGCTAGTCTGTGTTACATACTGAGAACCTCTTTCAAAAACAACAACAACAAAACAAAAATAAAGATACAACTTGAGAGGAAGAGAGAGAGAGAGAGAGAGAGAGAGGAAGAAGAAGAAGAAGGAGAAGAAGAAGAAGAAGAAGAAGAAGAAGAAGAAGAAGAAGAAGAAGAAGAAGAAGAAGAAGAAGAAGAAGAAGAGTCCCTCCTACCCCCACCGCCAACACACTTAGCTCTTCTAGCACATTCATATGTACAAGAACTCCAAGGCACATATATGGGAGCTGCTTGACAAAGGAGGTGGCACCTTCACTTTTCCTAGATGTCAACTTAGTCTTAAATTGCTGTTTCAACTCCCCTCCTGAGGTGAGCCTGAGAGTTCTCTCTCCAGCTCTCTAACACCTGCATTTTCTGACTTGTGAGTTTCTGGCAGATTGATGTGTGTGGAATGGTCTCTTGTGGATGTTTTGAGCTCTGTTTCCTACTTTACTATATGTGTGAGCACCCTTCCTGTTATGTGGCTCTCTGAAGGCTGCTCACTGTCCTCTGCTACCTGGCAGTTGTGTTTCCTATTGGTTGGGGATCATGTTTGGTACACTGGGTCTTCATCACATTTTGGTCATGATCTATGTGTTCCAGTCTCTGACCATGCATTAATTTCATGTTGTTGTTAGAGGCTGTATTTTGACCTAGTGGATATGTTATCAATTTTGTGTGTAAAGATTCATATTCTATCCTGTTAATGCAGTTTTATAAGTAGCAGTTTCTTGTTTATCTGGGCTATCTTCCAAATGAACGAGACAGAGATATAAGATTTATTTAATCAAGCTTTTGTGGCACAATAGTTGAACAGTTATTAATCTATTCTTTTCTTCTAAGCGAATTTGGCTGCCTTCCAGCCAGAATCCTGGAGATACTTGCCTTCTAGTATTCATCTGGCTCTTTCCGCTCCAGGTGATTTTCCATGGTACCTCCTGGACCCTCTCCACATGGTCATTCTCCCTCTTCTTCTTCTTTGTCTTGTCTTCTTCTTCCTCTTCCTCTTTGTCTTTGTTTTCTCCTCCTCCCTCCCTCCATCCCTTCCCCAGTCTCCTTCACTGGAATCAGAAGTCCTGCTCAGCCACTGACTGATCAGCTTTCATTGTCAAATAAGAGAATAAATGGGGAGCAAGGGTTACATAGGCTTGAGTCAGGAGATACTTAGAATAAGCATTACAGTGCTATGCCTGATTGCAACAAGATAGGGGACAGAGAATTCAGCATTTGAACAATTCAAGGATAATCTTTACACAGTGCACAAAAACATTATGCCTACACTATCCAATAACACAGCTTCTGCATTAACTTATAATACTTTACAATTATTTTTCTACTTTTATTTTTAAAGCCTGTAAAATGTGATTCTGTATGTGATGGAGGATTCTTACATTTTCTCATGAGCTACTAGGATCGTGCTTAATTTTTAAAAGAAATATTAATTACATTAAAGTCTTCCTGGCATACTCTGTCATGGGGCACGTTGCCATGTACAGATGTTTTTGACTGTTTTCCACCATTTTACTGGTTTCTGTGCTGTTTGTACTTGCAGAGCATCACGCCATTTAATTGACTTGGCTCACTAATCCTCACACCAATTAATTATTCTATATGACAGAAGTTCTCTATTTCTTCAACATGGAGTACAATACACCATAAAATTGATGGAAACTTAGGGTTCTGTCCACTTTTGGTAAGAATTTAAAAATTGCAAATCAATTTAAAGAGAAACAAATTTATTTGCTGTTTTGTGTGGTGCTGGGATTGAAGTCAGAGACTCGTGCACACCTACTGAGCAGTCAGTCCACCACACAGCACCGTTCCCAGCCCACTAACAGGTTTTTTGTTTTTAAGGGCTATTTATCTAGGAATTCCATTTTTCATGATCCAATTTTGAAACTATTTTATGCTTTTCCATTATATTAAAGTTTAAAATTTATTATTATATCTTTGTTCAAATTTCTTATCCAATTGTGCAATGACTTAACTAGAGAAATACTTTCCTTAGAGTTAATAGAGGTTACTAAATAATAAGTCACAGCACCAATTTGAGTAACTGGCTTCTAGGTCATTAGGTCTCTATCATGTCCTTTTTCAATTTGTGTGGTTATTCTGTTCCTCCTCTTTCCTCCTTTTTCTCTCCCTCTCTTCCTGCTCCCTCCATCTCTTCCCTCCATAGATAAACAGCTCTCTTTGTCTTTGTGTAGTTCATTCCCAGTGAATTTCCCAGACTACTTTATATATTATTTTTTCTCTTTGGGGGCTCAGAGAACTTATTTTGTCTACCATTTAAAAAATTACAATGGTTTTAAAATTAATTTTACATTTTTTTTGAGAGACTTTCCTGTAGCCCAGGTTAGCCTCCAACTCACTGTGCAGCCAAGAATGACCTTGAATTCTTTACCATCCCATCTCTATCTCTAATGTGCTGTGATTCCAGGTGTATAACACTATGACTGGCTTATGCAATGCTGAGGATCAAACCCAGAGCATCTTGCATGCCATGGAGCACAGTTCCAACTGAAAAGCATCCCTGCCTACTCATTTTTATTTAGCAATATGTGTTCTTATTTTATTTCTAACTACTTTGGATTTAGATTTCTTGCTTATTTTATTTCTTTGTTTATCTCTTTGAGGTTACAATGATATTTGGTATAAATCCATACAATGAGTCATAGAATCAGGTATTTTTAGCTGTAGTTTTATGTATGTATTTTGTCTTAAGGATTTGGTGGTTCATTTGCCACAAGAATTCTCTCTCTCTCTCTCTCTCTCTCTCTCTCTCTCTCTCACAACCCCCCCCCCCACAAACCTATGGGGAGAGGTGATAGAGGAAAGGCAGATTCTCTGTATATAGTCTTTTACTTCGAGGCTCCTTAGAACTGGGTTTATGGGAATATATCACCATGCTTGGCAGTTATCTCAATTTTGAATACATTCATGTTTTGAAATACTTTATGGTGGTTACATGTCAAAATTATACAAAATTCTCATAACAGACACAAGGGATCAAACTGTTTCAAAAATTAAAATAGTTTAAGAATATCTCATAGTTATTCAGCATAACAGATTTTCAGCATTTCTTGTTTTGTCTGTAGTAATTAAGGGCTGTTAGTGTTATAGCAACTTTTGCATCTTTGTGTTTGAGCTGCATTTGTCCACAGTATGTGATGCTCATGGGTAGCTCAATTGCATATTATAGATACAAGAATCATTTAAATGTGATTTGGGTCTCAAGAAAGTTGTCATTACTTTTGTCACAAAACAAACATATAAAGTCTTGTTTTGTGGATTTTGGGTAGTGTCATCCATTCTTACAGCTACCACTGTCTCTGTTGCTTTAGATTGTGTAATGGGAAATTTGAATATGCAGCTTATAGCCCATACCACAACAAATTAATAGGTTTAAATGAGGAATGCTATGCTAAAACACTAAATTTTAAATCCTCATGCAAGTAGAAGCTAATTATCTGCTTTATGCAAATTATTCTGTCTCAATTTATGCATAAAGCTGTTCGAGTAGATTTTGTTTCTTAGAAGAAAAGTTCTGTTTCTAAGTAATAGAACAGTATATGAATTATCCTGGGTCACATTTTAATACTATCATTAAAGCTTCACTGACAATTGCTAACGTCTTGTTAAACAGTAAAGTGGGCATAAACTCCAGTTTTGGGGATTCTAGGTCTCAAAATGAATAGTCATTAGATGGGGAAATCTGTAAATTTCAACAATTTTTGCATTAGAGTTGAAATATGCTAGGGCTGTTTAGGAACCTGGGGTTCCAGCTAAGCTGGTTCTGTTTGGAGTGGCCAATCTGCCCACTGTTAGTTCCCAGTCGAGTACTTAAGCTGGTGGGATATGCCCAAGGAAACTGGTCTGATGAGTTGTACAGATGTCCTTCATTTTGAAATAGTCTCTCATGCAGGGAAGAGAAAGGCTCATGAGAGTCAAGAAGGAAAGGAAGATGACAAAATCTAGGGAGTAAATAGAACTTACAAGACCCAGGAAATTCAAAAACTTCCAAGACTTGTCAAAGTTCCTTCCTCTGGTTAGAAGAGTAGCTTCCTGTCAGTCATGAACTGGGATGCTCACACTCTGCAGGGAGTCCTAGAGATGACATCTGTTATCATCAATACTTCAATGACTTCTTAGTGACACATTCCTATTGAGACATCCATTCTCCTCTGAGTACTAAGTTAGACTTTGGTAGAAAGTTTTTTCTATCAGCGTCCCATCTGCAGTGAATACATGTTTGTTCATGACTCCCAAGGACAGGTTATACTGTGTTGTTCTTAGCATTTTGGCCCAGCATAGCTTAGAACTTTCTACTTCTTTTCTGGAACACAGACATTTATGAAGGCAGTACATGTGTATACCCATGAACCTCCTTAAATATGCCTTCTGTATACCTTTAATCTGTCTTGAATATACCTTCCTTAAACATTCATTGTAATAAACTGCTTCTAATGCTACCTTGGCTAAGATGCTTTTTTTAATTGAATATATTCTTTATTTGCATTTCAAATGTTATATCCTTTCCCGGTTTCCCACCTCCCTGAAAACCCCCACCCATTCTCCCACACCCCTGCCTCCAAGAATATGCCCCTCCACCCAATCCACTCCCACCTACCCCCCTCGATTTCTCCACCCTGGGGCATCTAGTGAGTCTTCATAGGACCAAGGACCTCTCCTCCCCCAGATGCTGACAAGGCATTCCTCTGCCACTCTATGGCTGGAAATATATACCCCTTGGTTGATGGTTTAGTCCCTGGGAGCCCTGGGGTATCTGGTTGGCCGACATCATCATTCTTCCTACGGGACTACAAACCCCTTCAGCTCCACCAGTCTGCCTCCAACTCCTCCATTGAGGACACCGTCCTCAGTCCAATGGTTGGCTGTGACCATCTGCCTCTGAATCTGTAAGGCTCTGGCAGGGCCCTTCCAGAGACAACCATAACAGGCTCCTTTCGGTACCCACTTCTTGTCATCCATAGTAGTGTCGGGTTTGGTGACTGTTTATAGGATGAATCCCCATTTAGGAGAGTCTCTGGGTGGCCTTTCCTTCAGTCTCTGCTCCACACTTTGTCTCTATAATTGCTCCTGTGAGTATTTTGTTCCCATTCTCAGAGGAACCAAAAGCATCCCTTCAGTTCTCCTTCTTTTTGAGCTTCCTGTGGTCTGTGAATTGTAATTTGTTTATTTTGAACTTTTGGGCTAATATCCACTTTTCAGTGAGTGAATACCATGTATGTTCTTTTGTGATTGGGTTACCAAACTCAGTATGATACTTTCTAGTTTCATCCATTTGCTTAAGAATTTCATGAATTCATTGTTTTTAATAGCTGAATAGTACTCCATTGTGTATATATACCACAATTTCTGTATCCATTCTTCTGTTGAAGGACATCTGGGTTCTTTCCAGCTTCTGGCTATTATAAATAAGGCTGCTATAGACATAGTGGAGCATGTGTCCTTACTACATGTTGGAGTATCTTCTGGGTACATGCCCAGGAGTGGTATAGCTGGATCCTCAGGTCTATGTCTAATTTTCTGAGGAACCACCAAACTGATTTCCAGAGTGGTTTTACAAGCTTGCAATCCCACCAACAATGGAGGAGTGTTCCTCTTTCTCTACCTCCCCTCTAGCATATGCTGTCCCCTGAGTATTGCATATTAGCCATTCTGACTGGTGTGAGGTGGAATCTCAGTGTTGTTTTGATTTGCATTTCCCTGCTAATTAAGGATGTTGAACATTTATTTAGGTGCTTCAGAGCAATTCGAGTTTCCTCAGTTGAAAATTCCCTGTTTAGCTCTGTACCCCATTTTTAATAGGATTATTTGGCTCTCTAGAGTCTAAGTTCTTGAGTTCTTTGTATACCTTGGATATTAGCCCTCTATCGGATGTAGGATTGGTAAAGATCTTTTTCTACTCTGTTGGTTCTCATTTTGTCCTGTTGACAGTGTCCTTTGCCTTGCAGAAGCTTTGTAGTTTTATGAGGTCCCATTTGTCGATTCTTGTTCTTAGAGCATAAGCCACTGGTGTTCTATTCAGGAAATTTTTCCCTATGCCCATGTGTTCAAGGGTCTTCCCCACTTTCTCCTCTGTAAGCTTCAGTGTGTCTGGTTTTATGTGTAGGTCCTTGATCCAATTGGACTTTAGCTTTGTACAAGGAGATAAGAATGGGTCGATTTGCATTTTTCTGCATGTTGACCTCCAGTTGGTCCAGCATCATTTGTTAAAAATGCTGTTTTTTTTCCCCCACTGGATGTTTTTGACTCCTTTGTCAAATATCAAGTAGGTGTGTGGGTTCATTTCCGGGTCTTCAATTCTATTCCATTGATCTTCCTGCCTGTCTCCATACCATTACCATACAGTTTTTTTTATCACTATTGCTCTGTAGTAGAGCTTGAGGTCAGGGATGGTGATTCCCCCAGGAGATCTTTTGTTGTGGAGAATTTTTTGCTATCCTGGGTTATTTGTTGTTCCAAATGAATTTGCATATTACTCTTTCTAGCTCTATGAAGAATTGATTTGGAATTTTTATGGGGATTGCATTGAATCTGTAGATAACTTTCAGCAAGATGGCCATTTTTAGTATATTAATCCTGCTAATCCATGAGTATGGGAGATCTTTCAATCTTCTGAAATCATCTTCAATTTCTTTCTTCAGAGGCTTGAAGTTCTTGTCATACAGATCTTTCACTTGCTTGGTTAGAGTCACACCAAGGTATGTAATATTATTTGTGACCTTTGTGAAGGCTGTCGTTTCCCTAATTTCTTTCTCAGCTTGTTTATCCTTTGAGTAGAGGAAGGTTACTGATTTGTTTGAATTAATTTTATATCCAGTCACTTTTCTTAAGTTGTTTGTCAGCTTTAGGAGTTCTTTGGTGGAAGTTTTGGGGTTGCTTAGGTATACCATCAAATCATCTGCAAACAGTGATATTTCAACTTCTTCCTTTCCAATTTGTATATCTTTGACCTTTGTTGTCTGATTACTCTGTGTAAGACTTCGAGTACTATATTGAATATATAGGGAAATAGTGGGCAGCCTTTTCTGATCCCCAATTTTAGTGGGGTTGCTTCAAGTTTCTCTCCATTTAGTTTGATATTGGCTACCTGTTTGCAGTATATTGCTTCCCATATGTTTAGGTATGGGCCTTGAATTCTCCATCTCTCCAAGACTTTTATCATGAAGGGATGCTGGATTTTGTCAAAAGCCTTTTCAGTATCTAATGAAATGACCATGTGGGTTTTTCCTTGAGTTTGTTTATGTAGTGGATTACATTAATGGATTTCCATATATTGAACCATTCCTGCATCCCTGGGATGAAGCTTACCTGATTATGGTGAATTATAGTTTTGATGCATTCTTGGATTCAGTTGGCCAGAATTTTCTTGTGTATTTTTGCATCAATATTCATAAGGGATGTTGGTTTGAAGTTCTCTTTCCTTGTTTCATCTTTATTTGGTTTATGTATAAGTTTTATTGTGGCTTCATAGAATAAATTGGGTTGTGTTCCTTGAATTTCTATTTTGTGGAATCATTTGAAGAGTATCGGTATTAGCTCTTCTTTGAAGATATGATAGAATTCCCCACTATACCTATCTGGTCCTGGGCTTTTTTTTTATTGGGAGACTATTAACAACTGTTTCTATTTCCTGAGGGCTTATGGGACCATTTAGATGGTTCCAGCTACATATGTAGCAGAAGACTGCCTTATCTGGTATCAATGGGAGGGGAGGCCCTTGGTCCTGTAGAGGCTTGGTGCCTTAGTGTAGGGGGATGGTAGAGGGGTGAAGAGGGAGTGGGTGGGTGGAGGAACACTCTCTTAGAGACAAAGGGGAGGTCAGATGGGATGGGTGGTGTGCGGAGGGGAGAACAGGAAAGGGAACAATATTTGAAATATAAATAAATAAAATAACCAAAAAAACCGGAGGAATTGCTTTTAGTTTCTGTCTACTTAAATTGTTATTGGCTACGTGCTTGCTTAAAACTGCCTTTTATTATGGTGAGCTATGTTCTTTCTATACTTAATCTTTGCAGAACTTTTATCATAAATCTATGTTGGAGTTTGTCAATCTAATAAAATACTCATGCAGTTTTATCCCTTTCAATTTGTTTATATGGTGGATTACATTGACAGATTTCCATATGTTGAACCATTCCTGTATCTCTAGTATGAAGGCTACTTCATCATGCTGGATGATCTTTTTGATGTATTCTTGAAATCACTTTGCAAGCATTTCATTCAGTAGTTTTGTATCAGTGTTCATGAGAGAAATTGGTTTGTAATTCTTGTGCATTATTTGGTCTTTATATGGTTTGATAGTCAGGGTAACTGTGGGCTCATACAATGAATTGGGCAATGTTCTTATGTTTCTATTTTATGGAATAATTTGAGGAGTATTGATGTTAATTCTTCTTTGAAAGTCTGGTAGAATTATGTGTTTAAATCATCTGGCCCTGTGCTTTTGTTTGTTGAGAGACTTAATGACTGCTTGTACTTCACTATGGGTTTGAATTGCTTATTTGATCTTGATTTAACTTTAGTAAGTTGTTCCTATCTAGAAAATTATGCATTTCTTTTAGACTTTACAATTTGGTAGAATACGTGTTTTTTTTTTTTTAAAGAACATTGCCCAATTCTTTTCCAGGCTGTTCCTTGTTTCCTGAGTCCTGATGGCTCTGGGTAGGCCTCTATTGAGCCAGGAATTTGAGCAGAAGTGGTGGTCTCACCTGTATTCTCAGGTGTGTCAGCACTCCTGGGAGACCAGCTTTCTCCCGGAGGGATTTGGTTATGGATTGCTGTGGCACAGGGTCAGCTCCTGGTGCAGGTGGAAACTGGAAGGTAGCTCTATGCTTAGTTTTTCTATGGCTGACCTTTCTATTGGTGAGAGTGGAGTACCAAAGTCTTCCACTATCAGTGTGTGAAGGTCAATATGTGACTTAAACTGTAGTAGTGTTTCTTTGTTTTACAAACTCGGATGCCCTTGTGTTCAGGGCATATATGGTAAGAATCAAAATGTCATCTTGGTGTATTTTCCTTTAGATGTGCACATTCATCTTTCCCTTTCTCGTTTGATTAGTTTTGTTTTGAAGTCTATTTTGTGTAGATATTAAAATCACCACATCAGCTTGTTTCTTAGGTCCACTTGCTTGGAATATCTTTTTCCAACTCTTTACTCTTGTATAATATTTATCTTTGATGTTGAAGTGTTTTTCTTGGATTCCGGGGAAGGATGGATCCTGCTTTTGCATTTATTGTTAATTTATGGTTTTTTCTGGGGAATTGAGATCATTGATATTGAGAAATTCCAATAATCAATGGTTGTTGATTCCTGCTATTTTTTTTTATTGTTGTTGTTGTGTTTGTTTTCCTTCTTTAGATTTTTCTGGTATAAGATTATTTATTTTCTGTATTTTTATGGTTGTAGTTAACATCCTTAAGTTGGAGTTTTCCATCTTTCACCTTCTAAAGGGCTAGATCTGCAGATAAATATTCTTCAAATTTGGTTTTATCATGGAATCTCTTATTTTCTCCATCTACAATGACTGAAAGTTTTGTTGAGTATAGTAGTCTTGGTTGGAATCTGTGGACTCTTAGAGTCTACATCATATCTGTCCAGGCCTATCTGCCTTTTAGAGTCTCCGTTGAGAAGTCAAGTGTACTTATAATAGTTCTACCTTTATATGTTCCTTGATCTTTTTATTTTGCAGCTTTAACATCCTTTGTTCTGTACATTTTTATTATGTGGTAAGAAGAGTTTCTTTTCTGGTCCAATCTATTTGGTGTTCATATACATGCTTCTTGTACCTTTATTGGCATTTCTTTCTATCTTTTTAAAAAATATTTAAAGATTGTAAGAATCTTGCATTGTAAGAATTGTTCACATTACAACCTAATTCAGTCCTTCCTTTCCTCCCAGTACATTCATGTGGAGGCAGGGGTGTGGGGAGGAGGTATGGGATGTGGAACAGTCAGAGGGTGGATAGGGGTTGGGGGGGAATAAAATATGGAGTATAAAAATAAATAAATTAATAATAATAATAGAATTGTGTTAGAATTTTGATAGGGATTGCATTGATTATGTAGATTGATGTTGCTGAGATGGCCATTTTCACTATGTTAATCCTACTGATCTATCAACATGGGAGATCTTTCCATATTCTGCTATCTTCCTCAATTTCTTTCTTCAGAGACTTGAAGTTCTTGTCATACAGGTGTTTCACTCTCTAGGTTAGAATTACTTCAAGATATTTTATGTTATTTGTGGGTATTGTGAAGGGTACTGTATCGCTACTTTCTTTCTCAGCCTGATTATCACCTGTGTGGAGGAAGTCTACTGATTTATTTGAGTTAATTTTGTATTTGCTGAAGGTTTTTATAAGCTGTGGGGGTTCTCTAGTAGAATTTTTGGTATCACTTAAGTATACTATCATTTTGTCTTCTAAATGTGATACTTTGACTTCTTCCTTTCTAATTTGTATCCTTTTGATATCCTTTAGTTGTCTGATTGCTGTAGCTAGAGCTTTAATTACTATATTGAAGAAATTCTCAAAGAATCAGTTCTTGGTTTTGTTGATTCTTTGTATTTTTCTCTTTGTTTCTAATTGATTGATTTCATCACTGAGTATGATTCTTTCCTGCCATTTACTCCTCCTGGATGTGTTTGCTTTTTTTGTTTTTTTTTTTTGTCTAAAGTCTCAGATGCACTTTTAATTTGTTAATATGGGAACTCTCCATTTTCTTCTTGAGGTCACTTAGTGCTATGAACTTTCCTCTTAACACATATTGTCTAATAAGTTTGGTTTTGTTGTGGTTATGCCTGCATTTTCATTAATTCTAGAAAGTTTTAAATTTCTTATTTCTTTCCTGACCCAGTTATCATTGAGTAGAAAAATTTTCAGTTTCCATGAGTATGTAGGCTTCCTGTTGTTTCTGTTGTTGTTGAAGTCCAGCTTTAATACATGGTAATTTGATAAGATGCATGGGGTTATTTCAGTCTTTTTGTATGTATTGAGGCTTGCTTTGTGACCCATTTTATGGCTAGTTTTGCAGAAGGTTCTATGAAGTGTTGAGAAGAATACATATTCTTTTGTGTTTGGGTAAAATGTTCTATAGGTATACATTAGGTCCATTTGAATCATAACCTCTGTTGGTTATGTTTGGGTGTTGAGGTCTCCCAGTATTAATGTTTGGGGTTTGGTCTGTGAGTTAAGCTTTAGTAATGTTTCTTTTACAAGTGGGTGCACTTGCATTTGGGGCATAGATATACAGAATTGAGTTGTACTCATGGTGGATTTTTCCTTTGATGAGTATGAAGTTTCCTTCCTTGTCTCTTTTGATTGCTTTTGGTTGATAGTCTGTTTATTAGACATTAGAATGGCTACTACAGCTTGTTTCTTGGGTCTGCTTCCTTGGAAAAGCTTTTTCCAGCCCTTTATACTGAAAGAATGGCTATCTTTGTTGCTAAGATGTATTTCTTGTATATAATAGAATGATGAATTCTGTTTACTCATCCATTCTGTTTGCCCATGTATGTCTTTTTACTGGAAAATTGAGTCCATTCCTGTTATGATGTTGATGGTGGTTGAGTATGTGCATATGTTTCTCTTTTGCTGTTTTAATGGTGTGAAATTATCTATTTCTTATGTTTTCTTAAGTATAGTTAACCTCATTGGAATGGAGTTTTCCTTCTAGGATCTTCTGTAGGGCTGGATCAGTGGAAAGGTATTGTTTAAATTTGGCTTTGTCATCTGATATCTTGGTTTATCCACAGGAATAATACATCTATTTTTGGATACAGTGTCTCTGTCATGAATCCTTATTCAGTCAGTGGTGCATGGTGGAAGGGGGAGGATGGAAGAAAGGGAAGAATTTGAGGAGGGAAAGAAGGGAAGTGGGAAGGAGGGGAAGAGAGGAGGTGAAGAGAAGGGGAAGAGGGCTGCACCTTAAGTCCTGTTGCTGTAAGGACAAATAACAAGACAGAAAAGTGTATCTTCACCCTCTATGGATTTCAAAACAATTAAGAAAAAGACAGAGGAGCTGGGTAGAGGCCCAAATGTCAGCTTTATTGCTAACAAATCTGGATTATAGGTCACTGCTTGGACCTGGGGATGAAAGCTAGCTTGCTATTGTCAACCCCTGACCACCAAGTTGGATCAATTTACCTTAACAGGTCTCCATACAGTGACTGAAGTGGAGGCAGTGTGAATATCTCCAAACCAAGACTGTACATCACATGATTCACACTCAGTAGCTCATGAGAAATAGAGCCCAACATGGTACAAACATATCTATAAATAATTAAAAAAAAGCAACTCTAGTTTTTAAACTTGAGGAGCACAGGATGAATAAGGGAATAATTATGCCTTTAAAGCGAAGATATCATTATGGTGCTAGAGAGGTAATTCAATGTTTAAGAACAATTGCTGCTATTATAAAAGACCTGTTTTTAGTTCCCTGCACCCATAAATCAGCTTATAACCATTCTTAACTCTAGTCCCAGATGATATGATGTTCTCTTCTGACCTCTGCAGGTACCAGGCCTATATGTGTTGCACAGACTTGCATGCAGGCAAAATACTCATTCATTTAAAATAAAATAAAATAAAACAAATAAATCTTAAAAATTAAAAATACATTTCATTATGTAATTTGTGTATAGTCTTCACTATTTCATCCTTCCTCTCTGGGATGAAATTAGCATGCTTGCTAGTGGGATAAACTTGAATTTACTTCACCCTGAGGTAAGGCAGAGAACTTTCGGCTTCCACAGTGACAAGTCAAGAGCTTTCAGACCTTTTGGGAATTGCAAGCTTGGTTAAGATGAAGTCATGCTGGGATCTTTTAGGACTGAAAGCAATAGTCCAGAATTGTAACTGCCCGCAGTTACATCTAATGGGGGGGCGGGGGGGTATCTGGAAGGGAAGCTGGGGATGTATGGAAAGGTGGTGAGAAGAGATGGAGACCAAGACAACACCTCCTGCTCAAGGTCTCAAAGTTTAATGGAGGACTCCAAATGTATAGGCGCGGGGGTGGGGATGGGAGAAACCTTTCCTCTGAAGGCTGAAAGTTTCTCCACAGAACCAGTTTGATTGCTCTGCAGGTAGATAGTGTTTCTCAGGAAACTGCAGGTTCTTGAAGAACAATGGGCTTCACCTTGGTCTGAGTGCTCCACCCTAGGTGGAGGGGATTATGGCTAACACAGGAGTTCCCACTCAAAGGTTGCGAGAGGAACTTCACATTGGTCGATGTCAAATTCCTGCCAGTTGGCATGGCACCCCAATAAGGTTCTCTAAACAGAATTGATAAAAACTGCAAGAGGCAGGACTTGAAGGATTCAAAAGAACTTTAAGCACAAATGTCCACAAGCTTTCTGCTGAAGAGTTCTGGGTCTTTGGGGGAGTTCCTACCATGAATCATTTACTTAGTAGTGTCTGAAAGAGGGGTCTTGGCACAATCAAACTATGCAGATGTAGAATTGTGGCTGGTTTCAGTTTTATGTCTAGGGTGAGTGAGGCAGGCTAGACAGAGAGGAAAAATTAAGTGGGAAGGAAAAGACGTTGGGAGTGTCTAAGAGTTCCAGCACAGCAAACCTTGCTGTATGTAAAGAGTGCCTATTGATACAATCTTACTGTCATAGAAAGATGTTTCACAGGACTTTAAAATAGCAATGGATTATGCTTACAATATAGACAAATAAGGCCTTCTTCCCTTCTCAGCTGTTAAGTCTGCACTTCTCTAAGATATTTCAGAAATTGCATTTCTAGAAAAGGCCTATCTTAATTCATTGTGTAGTCCTCAAGATCCATGGTTTTGTTTTGTCAGATTATGGTCCTAACTACTCTAGAGACAGGTTATAATCTATTATAGTGAATAAAAGAAGGGAAGGGGAATAAAACAGACTCTTTGCAGCTTGTGACATGAAGCTTCAGAGTCACTGGAATAATACAGACACACAGACACACAGATAGGCATACACACCTGTTCACATACATACATGCATACACACATGCACACACACATGTGCACACACACAAGCACACACACCATACAGGCTCACATACACTTGCATATACACATACATGGATACTACTAAGACACTTAAACATGACTGTCCCCTTAGAAGCCCATACACCCATTTGGGTGTGTTTTCCCCATTTTCTGGGTACTTTCTTTCCACTACCTGTCTGCTTGAATCCATTAGGATGTCTTCTTAGTGAAGTCCAGCTCAGCTTCTCAATGGCTTCTTCTGAAAAGAACCCAGTTTCACCTTGTAGAGTCCTCTGAAAGAACTCAGGTTCCAGCAGGGGGCTGCACAGAGCTTTCTCCAGCTCCACTCCACTGCCACTGAAACTCTTCATGTAGAAAATAAAATAGATGAATACTTCTAGACCAGAGCAATAGAATCCAATTCCAGCTCCTCCTTGACATTTAAGGCAGCAAAGCCAACATGTAGGAAGATGCACTTAATGAGACCTGACCTTCAACAATTCAGCGGACTTTTCTCAAGAGCCTGAGTCTCCACTAATACTGAAAGACCTGCAAAGGGTCCTCACAAGAACCAGAGACCACAGAGGGTCAGAGGGAAGGAGGGAAGGGAAGGAGAGGAGGAAAGGGGTAGGGGATGCCCTTAGCATTTTCTCTCAGAATTGTGGGAGCTTCAAATCCAAAACCTAGAGGGTAAAAAAGCAACTGAAAACTCAAGAAGCTTTGAACTTGAAGCTGTGACCACAGAATATCTTCTTCGGAAAACCTGGCTTTGCAGTTAAACTTTTCAAGTAACTGGATGAGATCCACCATACTCTGAAGAGTGATCTCATTCACTCTGAGTCAATTGATTGTAGATACCAACCACATCTGTACAATACCATCATAATAACCTCTAGGCCAGTGGTTCTAAACCTCCCTAATGTCCTAATGTTTCTTATGTCATGGTGACCCCAAACCATAAAATTATTTTCATTGCTACTTCATAAATGTTATTTTGCTTGTTATTGAACTGTAATAAATATCTGTGTTTTCTGATGGTCTAATGTGAAAGGGGTGTTCGACCTCAAAGGAGTCGAGACCCATCACTGCTCTAGCTCAATGTTTCATTAAATAACTGGGAAACGCACTTCTTCTTTATCTTCTCTTCTCCCTCATCCCACCTTCATCTACATTCTACGTCTTAATCACCTGCTCTTATTCTTCCAAATGTAGTTTAATATTTTTTCCATTTCTTTTTCTGTAATTGTTTATTTTATGTATATGAGTACACTGTAACTGTCTTCAGACACACCAGAAGAGGGCATCTGATCCCATTACAGATGGCTGTGATCCAACATGTACTTGTTGGGATTTGAACTCGGGACCTGTGGAAGAGCTGTCATCTCTTTTGTTTGTTTGCTTGTTTTTAGTAGATATAAAACTCTTGACTCTTACTGTGGTACAAATCCAAAATAAGAACAATTTTTAGACATCAGAGTTCATTATAATAAGTCTGTACTTCAATGTCCTTCATATCACCTAAGGATTTTATCTTCATAGTAGTTAAGAGTTGATCTTTCTGCTGTCAAGGAACAAATTGTAGGCACAGTTATTTGGATACAGATTTCCTGCTATGATCAAAGCTATTTTACTTGAGTGATTGTCATCATTCTCAGCCCACAGGAACAGGTTACATTCATTTAAGAAATGGTGTATGTGTTAAAATGGTCTATCCATGAAGTCATTCATCAACTGTTTCAATGAACAATGGTTGTGCTTGAAGAGTGGCACAGACATTAGGTGAGGGTAAGATTCTGGTTCATTGGCTGTGACGATTTTAAAAAGCATTCATCTCAGTAAAAGAGTAGTTTATAAGGTCATCTTCTTCAAAGTTGATACAATAATTATATATACCAAGCAAAACATTCAGTCTCACCGTTTGTTGTTCTCTTACAAGTCACCTCCCAAATTAATTGTCTATGTTTAGGTTAGGGAAGTTTTCTTCTATAATTTTGTTGAAGATATTTATTGGCCCTTTAAGTTGGGAATATTCTCTTTCTTCTATACCTATTTTCCTTAGGTTTGGTCTTCTCATTGTGTCCTGGATTTCCTGGATGTTGGCTTAGGAGCTTTTTGCTTTTTGTGTTTTCTTTGACTGTTGTGTCAATGTTTTCTATGGTATCTTCTGCACCTGAGATTCTCTTTTCTATCTCTTGTCTTCTGTTGGTGATGCTTGCATTGATAACTCCTGATCTCTTTCCTAGGTTTTCTAACTCCAGGGTTGTCTCCCTTGTGATTTCTTTGTTTCTATTTCCATTTTTAGATCCTGGATGGTTTTGTTCATTTTCTTCACCTGTTTGATTGTGTTTTTCTTTTCTTTATTGGATTTATGTGTTTCCTCCTTAAGGGCTTCTAGGTGTTTAACGGTTTAACCCCATTTGAAGGAGGCTAAACAAGCAGATCCTGGTGAAACCCTCTTCTTTCCTACCTCTTATGACTCCTTAGGCATCTAGCCCATCTCCATTTCTAAATGTCAGCTCCCAATAAGTTTATTTATATTGGCAGAAACATTATGAGGCTTCAGAAGCCAGTTGATTGCAGGGCAGCAGAGCTCCAGGGCAGGTATGGTAAATCCTGAGGCTGATTCTGAATGACTGAAGATTCTGTTTAGAAGGTAAGAGAGAAAAAGTGTGTCCTGGCTTGGGCTAGCCATTTAATAATTCAATTTCAAAAAGATGACATATCGTCTAATCAAAACAGAAGTGATTCTCCAAGTCTGCAGCTATGAATGAGTATTTCTAGACTATGGGGATTTTCTTGTTTTCTTTAGTCAATTGCTGGAGGTAGAATACACACATGTTCTCTGTCTCTGTCTCTGTCTTTGGGTCTCTCTCTCTCTCTCTCTCTCTCTTTCTCTCTCTCTCTCTCATGTTAGAAGCCCTCAGTGTGTTTCACACCCCCTGATGTTTGTTTGATATTTCTGCAACAGGTATTTAGAAATTATACCATAAAGCCAAATGTAATGGCTAACAAATTCAGCATTTTATTGAGTCTGTGAGTCCTGGCCACACTAATAAAGAAAACACAAAGGCAGGATTATAAAATGTGATTCAGGGGTTAGCATTCCTGTAGTTGCTGATCTAACCCTGAGGATTTCTTAGTATGCCATCAGCCTGCTTATTTTCTACAAACCTTCTATAACAAGTTTTCTATTTTTTAATATTATTTTTTCAGAGCTGAGGACCAAACACAGGACTTGTGCTTAGTTTTAATTTCTTGAAATAAGTTATTGATTCGTTAAACCTATAAACCTATAATTTGTTGAGGTATTATTGGAAAATTTTGCTTAATGATTCAAAGGGCCTTCTGAGAGGGAAATTAATGAGAATTCTCAATGATGATCTCCAGAAAATGTTGATTCTTCAATGATTATTAAAATTAACTTGTGTTCATGTACGAGTCCCTGTCTCTATCCCCAAATGCCAAACTCCCAGTCTCCTCCAGTGGACTCTTCTCCATGGCAGACACAGGCAGCTCTTAATATCTAATTCCAAACAAAGTCACTAAAGCTGGATGTCTGTGTTGTAGAGGGATTGATGTGAAGGTAATGGAAATAAAATGGGCTTTTCTATGGAAAATAATAGAATAGGAATGTTATCAGAAGAATTTGCATGCCTACTTGTCTACTCACTGGCAAGGCAGGATTCATCATTAGAAAGGAGATGCTGACGGGAACCTGAAATAGCTGTCTCCTGAGAGGCCCTGCCAGATCCTGACTTATACAGATGTGGATGCTGGTAGCCAACCATTGAACTGATCATGGGGTCCCCAATGGAGGAGTTAGAGAAAGGACTGAAGGACCTGAAGAGGTTTGCAACCCCATAGGAAGAACAACAATATCAACCAACCAGAGCACCCAGGGTCTAAACCACCAACCAAGAAGTACACTTGGAGGGACCCATGGCTCCAGCTGTATATGTAGCAGAGGTTGACATTGTTGGGCAACAATGGGATAAGAGGCCCTTGGTCTGGTGAAGGACTAATGCCCCAGTGTAGGGTAATGCAAGGGCAGGGAGGTGGTTGGGGCTACACCCTCATAGAAGCAGGAGGAGGGGAATAGGGTAGGTGGGTTTCTGGAGGGGGATTGGAAAAGATGATAACATTTGGAATGTAAATAAAATATCCAATTAAAAAGAAGAGAAAAAGGGAAATAATGGAGATGCCATTTGTAGAGAGTAGTTGTTTTTCTGTACTTTCAACTCCTCCAGAGTCAGTGCCCCCAAATCTGGAGATAATAGGTTTAGGAATACAGATTGTCCAAGAAGTCTTTGGAATACAGTTAGTAAACAGGCAGAAAAAGGCAGAACCCATGGCAAAGGTAATTGGGTCCAGGAGGTGGTGTTCTCTAACCCAGCCCTGGATAGGCTTGTGCCTTGTGAGTTGACTGAACAATGCTGGGTTTCTGTTCTCCCATACAGAGTTTGGTATCCACTCTGACACAGTGCTGTGCACTTTAACTTCTTGTGTCCTAAAGGGCTGACAGTGGGACATCCAGGAGAATCCTGAGAGTGAAACTGGGGATCCCTTCCTCACAAAGCTTCCCCTCCAGGCTTAGGCTACAAGTCAGGAGAACAAGCCTAGCTCCCGAAGCCTGAGTTGCTTCCTGCTTTGTGGCCACTAAGCAGGCAAAGATGGAAAAGAAAGAAATTTCAGGATATTTTCAATTAATTTATTGAGTAGAGATAAAGGATAGACATACCTTAGACACAAGTGTGGGCATTTTGGAAAAAAGTTGCTTTTAAGACCCAGGGACAGTGGCACACATCTGAGGCAAGGCTGTTGTGAAGAGGTTGGAAAATGCCACCAGACCCCAGAGTATAAAGACCCCTCCCTTCCTGGAAGGGAGAGGAGGTCGATGGAGCACATAGGCACTCCTCCCTTCCTGGATTATGTTCTTCAGGAAAACCACAGGGCAGACTGGACCAACCATTGGCCACCTACAGACAGGGAAGTGCTTGCCACCTCATTCCCTAAGGACCAATCAGTTTAAAACTTACACTGTTTCGCCAATCACATTGTGCCTAGTTGCTGTTGCTCTATTCTACTCCTGAAAGCAGTATAAAAACCGGCTGCCCAGGGTTACCACCTCTCCTTTGGGTGCAGGATGTCCCCATCGCACTGGAACAATAGATTCCTCTTGCTTTTGCATCTATTCCGGGCTCCATGTGGTTCACTCAGAGGGTTCCTGGTAGCTTAGGCTCATCAGAGTTTTACAGTCGCTTCCTGAGAGAGTTAAGTGTCTTAATCTTGTTGCTTTTGACTTACCTCATGTAAAAGATGTAATTTACATCCAGACGTAAAGACTGAACAAAGTTCAAGAACTAAGTAAAAAAGTACAAGTTGGTTTATTGATTTTCTTATCTTGATGAATTTCTTTTGTACATGAAATAAACATTAGGGTAGTTTTAAGATGTATATTCTTTAGATTTAGGGATGTCGCTGTGATTTAGGCACTCTAACTGTGTCTTCAAAAGGCCACCCCATCTTTCTAAGAGGCAAGATGCTTCAGGATGGTGGGGAACATGTTAAGTCCAATGGATCCCATGATCATGGGCCCACTGTCACACTTCTCTTTAGCTCTCACCTCAGGGCTGATAATAGCTCTCTCTTCTACAGGCTACCCCTTAGAAACAGTGATCTTTGTAAACCAAACCAAACCAAACCAAACTAAACCCCCTTTCAAAAACTGTTTGCTGTAGAATAATGATCTGCCAGTGCATCAGCACATAGATTGAGTGTAAAGCTGCAACACCGAGTGTGGGCTAGCCACCATGGCAAGGGGCACCATCTCCTTGTGGTGGCAGCACTGCCCAAGGAGGAGCAGGAGTGTGAGCTAGGAACTCTCCACTGAGGCCTGGAAAGGACCTTGATTATTGACAATAGGAGGGTTGGGTACACAAGCCAGTATATTCTTCAGATTTAGGGATATCGGTATTGTAGATACCATTACATTTCAGGGTTGAAACAGTCTGACTCCAAATACACATTGTTTATTTCTTTGAAAAACCATTTTTGCTTGTGATATTTTCAGGAAAATGAACACTACTCTGTAGGCAATTTGACTTTGTCAGGTTTTTCTTGAAGCCTCATGGATTTGATAGTGATGGTATTCTTTCCCTGTACAGTTTATTAATTTCCCATTATTTTTTTCTTGCTCAGCTGCAGGTTGCCTGTGTCCTTGAAAAAAGGATCACAGTCTCATAAAACAACCTTTCAGTGCCTTGTTCACAGTTTCCAATGCCTCTTTCTTACCTAGAGCTCTCCCCTCAGGGCTGATAATAGCTCTCTCTTCTACAGGCTACCCCTTAGAAATAGTGCTCTTTGTAAACCAAACCAAACCAAACCAAACCAAACCCCCTTTCAAAGACTGTTTGCTGTAGAATAATGATCTGCCAGTGCATCAGCACATAGATTGAGTGTAAAGCTGCAACACTGAGTGTGGGCTAGCTACCATGGGGCACCATCGCCTTGTGGTGGCAGTACTGCCCAAGGAGGAGCAGGAGTGTGAGATAGGAACTCTCCACTGAGGCCTGGAAAGGACCTTGACTATTGACAATAGGAGGTTTGGGTGCACAAATCAGGCATCCTCTGACCTGTTCAAGTGTCTATTAGGTACAGTGTTATAGTGTGGCAGAAATACAGCTGCTACTAAAGCAACTGTCTTCATATGGGAGATGTTATATCCTGCACTGTGGTTGTGGCACTTCTGGGGTTTAGCACCTCTCCAGGGGCAGAGGATACCTCAAATAGCATTTCAGTTATGAATCAGCATTTATAGATTTTTTAAGGTCTTTGTTTCCCAAAGAGAGTAAGAAGCTGATTTTTGTAAATATGTGAGATGATATCTTGAACCATTTTACTAATATTATATTGTCTGTAAATAATTTAAAATATTCAGTATTAGCTGTGATATATATGTCTACATAAATGAACTTTAATTTATACTTTAGAGGGTTAACTAATGTTGAAGACACTTTAAGTAGAATACAGTGTTGATGTTATTTAAATATTAAGCATAAGTTTTTTTGGGTGGTGTTTGTTCTTGAGATGGGATTTTATGTTGCCCAGGATGGCTTTGAACCTTTTTCTCAAAAGTGATAAGCTTGTAGGTATGCACTGCTAACTCAGTTCACCCTGGTTTCTTATTTAGAACAAGGTGTCCAGTATTCTAGTAACTTTTACTTAGGGGGTAACCAGATGTTTAACAAGAAACCACTTAAGGGAAGAAGTGTTTATTTTAGCTTACAATTTGAGGGGTTGATTCCATCATGGTGGGGAAGACATGTCAGTAGGAGTGGGAAGCTGGTTGGTCACATTGTATACAAACTCAGAAAGTAGATAGTAAACAGGAAGTCAAGACCTGTCCCCAGTGACTCACAAGTTGCAAGCAGTGCCACTTTCTAAAGGTGCCCAACACTCCCAAGCCCTGCCACCAGCTAGGAACAAGAGTTCAGAGATATGTGGTGAAAGGAAACACTTGACATTCAACTCTCAATACTCAGACACCTTTTTCATCTCATGTGTGGGTCAAGACTGGGGAGTCCACAATTTACTGTACAACAGAACCCTATGCATAGCACTCAGCTCATTCCTACCCTCCTCTCTTACAGCAAGTATGGAGGATATGATCTATATGTTAATCTTTTGAAATAAGGAAAGAAGAATGCTCTTATTGGGTCTGTTGGGTCAGTTTGTGTCATGAGGACATAGCTTCCACTTGAGTAAGATGTACATGGACGCTGTGCACATGGATGCTGTTCTCCAGCTTAAATCTCCTGGAGTCTGAAGCACAGACATAGACATTGAACCAATTTAGTAGATTCCTAGAATGTTCTAGATTTCTTTCCTCCTCTCTTTTCTCTCCCTTTTCTTACCTTTCTTTCTTCATTCTCTTTTGCTTTTTAGAATATTATTTGATTATGTTTGTGTTTTGTAAATATTTACACATCTTGATTGTTCAGTAGGAATCAATGACTGCATGGCATCCAGGGTTAATAGAATCCCAAAGATGTCCTCCTTTCCTGTACAAGGTTAGCTTTAAAATAAAAGTTCTTCCTTAAATATTTAGGAAACTGAAGACTTTTTTGGAGGTTCTGAAAGGGTCAGCTCAGGAACTTTGGGAAGGTCATGGAACATTTGCCCCTCCCAGAAGGGATAGGGTAAATTACATTCTGCAGACCACAGGGAGGTACTTGCATCTAGGGGAGGCCCGGAGTTATTCCAAGACCATTGGCCACCTACGTCATTCCCTAACAACCAATTAGTTTAAAGGTAACACTGTTCTGCCAATCACATTATGCCTAATGGCAGCTGCCCTGAGGACTGTATAAAGGCCTGCGCAGCAGGCTATGCATGATTGTTCTCTCCCCATGTGCAGGGTGACCCCAGAATGCTGGGTTAAATAAAATTCCTCTTGCTTTTTGCATTGATTCCTGTCTCCACATTGTTCACTCAGGGGGTCTCTGGTAAGTTAAGGCTCCCCGAGTCTTACAGTTCCTCTATTTAGTCCCCCAAATCATGTAGTATTCAGAGAAACATTTAAATGAGATCAATTTCCAGAACACAATAACCCTGCTCTTACAACCAATTAACTTTAGCCTAGAGCCAAGCTTCTGATCTGGGGATGGAGCCTTTTTTTATCCACACAAGAAAAGCAATTAATGTTTTTATCATATCTAGTTAAGGGGTAGAAGAAATGGAACTTGTCATCATCACTCTCTATTTACCTTCCTCTGTAACTCAATAGGCATACAATTTATCTAAACCTCCAATTATTTGTTAATGTAGCAAATTTGTAACCTAGAAAAAGCACCTTACATTCCACTGCTAAATCAACTTATTAACATAGTGAAATTAAACTAGATCACACGTAGAGAACTTTCCACATAAATCTTTTCACTCTGTAATGAATTTTTTAATATAAAATAATCTTATTCAAAATTCAGACCACCTGACCTTAACTCTGTCTTGACCAGATGTAAGGACCGAAGATTTACAGCAGTCCACAGTGAAACCAAGTTGACCAGCAGGCAACAAAGCTACAGAAGAGGCTACACTTACTTTTCTGCATCGAGTAGTAACAGTCCATTCCATGCTCTTCTTCCTGAACCTCAGAGGCAAAGGTGGACTGACTTATCCAAAATATTGACTTAAATGTAAGATTTTCTATTGTATTTTCATAAAGAATAATTTTCTATTTGTACCATCAAAGCAGGCTCTCAACTTACTTTTGATTAAATCAGCTCTATTAAGAATCCATTCAATTCTTTTTTTTCTGACCTTGAAATAAATAAAAATCCCGAATGGTCAAAGAAGACAGAAGTGGGAGGTTGATGGTGTGTAAGGCTAGGGTTATGCACTGAGGTAGTAAGGCCTGCATAGAGGTCCTTGAGCAGTGAGGAAAGTATCCCTTTAGCTTTTCTCAGTGGCAACTTTGGTGAATCCAGTGAGGGTCCTAAGGGGATTTCTCTAGGAAGGGACTTCCTGCTCTGGCACTTGGCATGGGCCACCATTGTTCTCTTCAATGCAGCACACCTGCCCTGTGTGTCCTTTGCTTCATTCTGATGATTTGCAATGCAGCCATGTTTTAAAACGATTTCTAATAGAATGTAAAAAATTGATGTGAGACTCTTTATATAGTACACAGGAGACTGTATACTCAATCCAGTGACAGTGGTACATGCCTGGTGACAGTCCCCACAAGTTAGAGTCATTGCAAGGAAGGACAGCAAGTGTGATTCTTCAGTGTAGCATATCCCTACTGGGAAGCATTTCTCTTATTAAGGGAGTAAAAGGCATACACGTTCACACACACACACACACACACACACACACACACACACACACACACACACACACACAGGAAGGGAGGGAGAGAGAGAGAGAGAGAGACAGAGACAGAGACAGAGACAGACAGACAGACAGACAGACAGACAGACAGACAGACAAAAAGCAGGCAGACACATACATAGAGCACATGAAAGAGTGAAAAGGAAGAATCTTTGGAAACACATACTTTTCTCCTCTTAGTGAGTGTTCAACCCCTCACCAAATCCTTACTTCGCTCATGGAGAGAAGGATCAAACTGATTCAGCACAAGTTGAGCCATCATCTACCTTCCACTCAGCAGCTCAGCCACTTCCTCTTTCCTTTTGCTCCCTTGATAGCCAACTTCTTCAAATATGTCTAAATATCTTCCTTTCCTCCCAGCCTTATTAGAATACATGTCAGTCAGGTTTCTGTTACTGGAACTGTGTTGCCATGGCTACCAATTACCACCATGCAATCAAATCCAAGACACTCATCATCTTACTACTTATTACAAGTCTGCATCAGCTCCATACAGTTCACTACTCTAGTTTCCAGAAGCCCTCCCATCTCTTATTATCCCTGCCCACCACAGTCACTTGATCCTCTCTGCCCACCCAGGCATCTTTCTGATGGTCATTTTACTGGGTCTCTTTCATCTTCTTGACTTCCTCCACTTGCATGTCTGACAGACACCCAACATCCCACGCTAAGACTCTTAATATTCTCACTAGCTAGTCTCTCAAAGCTTAGCTGGTGGCAAGTTGGTCATTGCAATTCCACTTGACAAAACATTGCCATTACTGTTTTTATTTTTGTTTCCCATCTCATATCTGATCAGTATGGTTCTCCCACACACATTTATCTATAACTGGCCATTTTCACCAGTTTGCTGTTAAGGACAGAGTTCTGGGTGTAGAGAGCTTTTGGTACCACTTATAGAAATTTGGCAAGTATTTGTCACTGGGCTCAAGGGAATAGGCTCAGATAGAATATTCACATTTGGGCTAATGCAAGGATCAAGGTGAACGCAGCCAAGGAACATGTGACTTCCCTTTTGTCTTGGTAATCCTGAGAAGGCCTCAGACCCAGTGACTTGGTGACTTTGTTTATTGCTTTGTTTGATTATTACCTGGTGTGATCTCTTTGTTCACTGCCTTGTTTAATCACTTTGTTTTTGATCTAAGAACTGACCCTATTCTCTGCTAGTACCTACTATGATATGAAAGCTGGCTGGGAAAAATTAAAGCCACTTCAGCCTCAGCACTGGCTGGAGTAATGTTATAATGTTTGTCTGATTGTCTTTTTTCTTTTCAATCCTCACTCCTGTCCTTTAGATCCTGTTGACTGACTGAGCTGTCTTGGTCACCTGGGATAAGGGAGGAGCCCAAGAATGAATGTGGGTGACCTTAGCTGTAACTTACAGCATTGGCAATAAAGAACCTGAAGAGGCCATCTCCTGTAGCCAGGCAAGAACCCCAACAGAGTGATAGGGACACCAACTCACCCACAAAACTTGTTACACGAAATTTATCCTGTCTACAAGGAATGTAGGAGCAGGAGATAGAGCCGAGACTGAGAGAATGGTGAACCAATAACCATCCCAAACTTGAGATTCATCCTGTGGGCAAGAACCAATCCATGACACTATTAATGATACTCTTATGTTTGCAGTGAGGAGTCTACCATGGCTGTCCTCTGGGAGTCTCCACCCAGCAGATGACTCAGACATATGCAGAGACATACAACCAAACAGTGGATGGAGCTTGGGGACTCTTATGGAAGAATAGGAGGAAGGATTGCTGGTCCCAAAGGAGATAGGAACTCCACAGGAGGACCAACAGAGTCAATTAACTTGGACTCTTGGGCCTCTCAGAGACTGAACCAGCAACCAAAGAGCATACGTGGGCTGAACCTAGGCCTATCTGCATGTATGTAGCAGAGGTGTAGCTGGTCCTTAACAGCTGGAGCAGGGGATATCCCAAAAGCTGTTGCCCGTATGTGGAATATATTCTCAATGGGCTACCTTGTCTGGCCTCAGTGGGAGAGAATGCATCTAGCCCCACAGAGACCTGATGTGCCAGGATGGGGGAATACCAAGGGGAGTCTCACCCTCTCAGAGGAGAAGGAGAGGGGGATGGGGGAGAGGATTGTGGGAACTTTCCTCATTAGACCTTAGGTCATTACACTTTATAGTCTTGCTTTCTTTCTAGAACTTTCCTCTAAACATAACTGTTAAAGTAATCCTTCAAAAATATGGTCATATTTTGTTTGTGCTAATTTCTTGTCTCACTTAGGATAAAACCGAAACACAGCTTCTAAAGACAGCCTGGAATTTTTTTCATCTGGCTCTGTGGTCCCTTTAACCTCACCTCATTCTCCCATGCTTCTTTGTACTCCAGCCACACAGACCTACTTGCAGTGTTTCCTACATAACACACTTATTGTCACCGCAGGGCACCTGTGGAATCTACATTCTGAACCAGTGTCCCTCAGTTATGCCAACAGATACTGCTGTATGCAGGAGCATGTCCAGAAGCCTCTTGGGGGAACTTGTCAGACTGCCCCCTATGAGGAAACACCTGGTTTTGTTTTTGCTGTCACTGTCATCTACTTTATTTTTGCATGGTCTCTAGTATCACCTGACAGATTTAATATTTGTTTGTTTTTTGTCTGGCTTCTTATTAGAATGTAAATTTTAGTCAAGGAGATACATCAATTGTTTTATTTTTCCATTGCTGTATTTCCAATATGTAGATAGTATCTGATGTATATAGTCGATACTCATTAAGAATGCATTAAACACATGACTTCTCTTGGTAACTGATGTTACATGTCACCTGAGTGTCTTGGGAAGTGAGCTGCAGACTGACCGGTAGAATTGGTCATAAACTATCTCCATTAATGCTGCTGCCCAAAGCCTGCCCAAACATGTAGTTGGTCTGCGAACTGCAAAATTCAAGGTAGGGGTAAGGATCAGTGCTTGGTTCCAAGAAATATGGCATTAAAGCTGTGCATAGTGGCATATATTTGTCTCCAAAGGAGTCAGTGAGTGTTCCTGGCTTGCCTCCCCTTCTCTCCCCCCTCTCTCCTCCCTCCCCGCTCTATCTCTTGTCACTCTTCCCAAGGGAGATAGGGAGATCTGCTATCCATATACTTCTTACAGGGGTAACTGGTTCTCTACAGCAGGGTGATCAGCAGAGAGACTCAGCTTCTTTGGTATCTGTGTCAACTTCAATTTCCTCCTTCTCTATTCCCCCCACACCTGGCATCACCCTGAGTAGAGACTAGAGGCAAGATTTCTGCTTCAAGCAGTATGATTCTGAGGGGCTCTACTCCTGTGAGCTCCCCACTAGGTTGGCCAAGGCTTAGTTGGGCTTCCATCTAAGCTACAGTAATTTCTCCTTCCTCCCTCCCTTTCTGTCTTCATGGATAAGTGCTAGGGCTCAGTGTCTAGTACCACATAAACTTGGCATTTATGCAATCTCAGTACCCAGAAAGTACGGAGGAAGATCAGTAGTACAGGTTCATCTTGGGATATGTTCAAGGGCAAGCTGGGATATATGCAACTCTATCTCAAGAAAAGCAAAATTATATACATTTCAAATAATTTTTGCCCAGGCAGGAGTTACTTTAATCTTTAGTTGCAAACCCTGGAGAAAATATGCTGACATTTTTCTTGCTTTTAGGAAGACATGCATTAATAATCTGAGAAATTCTGATATTTTGACTTAGTGTGCTATGAAACTTCTCTCATCATCTTCTGCTAGATACCTGTTGCCCAGTTTGTGACCTTCTGATTTTCCATGTTTTTTTCTGGTCCTATGGAAGCATCACAGATCCCCAAGCATCTTCGAAGTGGCCACATACCACAGTATACCATTCACTCACTTTGTTTTTGGGAATCTCTCTTAGTTACTTTTCTATTGCTGTGAAGAGACATCAAGACAGGGCAATTATAAAAGAAAGCATTTCATTGAGAGTTTGCTTACAGTTTCAGAGAATAAGTCTGTGACTATCATGTCAAGGAGCATGGCAGTAGGCAGGCATGGCACTGGATCAATAATTAAGAGCTTGCATCTGATCTAAAAGCATAAGGAGGAGTGGGGGAGGAGCTCACAATTGGCCTGTACAGAGTCTATATGGAGGGAAGCTGAGCTGGGAGGGAACCGGACAGGCTAGAGGTGATCTGCTGACTGCCTGGATCTTAATATACTTGAAGGTGGTCTTCTTCTGTATACTTTCCATATGTTAAACAATAACCTCATAATTTCAAAATAAAACTTTATATGCCTTAAGTAACACCTAGCTCCTACCCTCTGCCCCAGCCTTGGCAAGCACCTTTATATTCTACAAAGTGTGTCACATTTGTTGAAAGGCCAAATCACCCTTCTGTATTTGTTTCTGTGGCACAATTCCTGACCAAATCAACTAAGGAAGGAAGAGGTTTCTTTTGTCTCACAATTTGACAGGAATTCCACGAGGGTGGGTAAAGGAAGGCAAGAAGAGAGTGATTAATGCTGGTACTTTGTCTGCTTTCCCCTTTTAGGTAGTCCTAGTTATGTAAGACTCAGAGAAGCTTTAACTTACTGGAGAACAATATGGAGACAGGAATCTATGCAAAAAGGAAGAGGAATTTTATTTAATCCAGCATGCTGGGGTCACCCTGCACATGGGGAGAGAACGACCACATGCAGCCCACTCCATGGGCCTTTATACAGTCCTCAGGGCAGCTGCCATTAGGCACTATGTGATTGGCAGAACAGTGTTACCTTTAAGCTTCTGTTTTTAGTTCTTTGAATCTCTACTTTAAGATCATTAGCTGTACTGTGCCTATGTGTTTCTTAACAATAGTGAACTAGCAGTTCAAAATGTAGGGGCCAAAAGTCAACAATAGCAGGAGAATTAAGGGTCTTAACAGGGTAGATGTGCGGGTGGTTTTCCAAGAGGAGGAGTTAACCCAAGACTCAAACCAGCCCTGACTATGTTCTCTTTCTTTTCCACTTGGGTAGTCCTTTCTCCTCACCTTGGCCATTGACTCATTATCAACCCTGGAATGATCTATGTAAAAGCAACACTCCTCAGCTAAGGCAGCACATAGCCCTCCTATTCTGCAGTACTACTTCTGATAATGAAGTTAGTGACTGATGGAAGTTTCTATTTTCTCTATATCTAAATCAATGGCTGCCCTCAGACTGTCAGAATTTTCCCCTTGTAAAACCAGAGTGGAAGTCCTGGTGGCTGCCTCGGCCATCCCCAACCCCAACAGAAGGGAGAGAGTGAGTGCTGTAACAGGTTTGGTGAATGGGCACATGGGAAAGGGGAAGGAACCAGAATCCAAGTGTACCACCAGGCAGTCATGATCAAGGTCGAGTGATCTTGAGTTTGAGCAGATTGTCTGTCTTTTGTACCATCTAGTGGGGGTCTCTGGGGAGCTGGGTGTCTGTATGCTTCACATGGAAAGCATGCACATGGACCACAGTACCATCCATCTTGAGGCTTGTGGGAGTGGCTATCAGTGCTAGGAAGTATCCCTTCCATCAGGGTTCTAGCAACTGTCCCCAAAGCTTCCTTTCACATATTCAATCACTAGTCTGGAAGTGGTGAGGAGTCTCTGGCATCCCAGGAACATTTAAAGCAGACAGTTTGGGCCAAATCTCATGTTGTGGGACACCTCCTGGGAGGGTCCAGTGGACACCAAAGGAGTTGGGGTACCAGACAGGATTTCAAAAGGGTCAGGTTAAAATGGATGGGGCTGTTCTGGGCTCAGAACTGGGCCAAGGGGAAGGTCACCACACAGCCTGAGCCAGTCTCCAAGGTCAATTTAGTTAAGGTTTCTCATTTTCTCTACCTGCTCTGAGATCTGGGGACAGTATGCCCAATAATGCTTCCAATTAGTCACTAATATCTCTGTCAATCCCTGATTTACCTTAAGAGACAAAAGCAGGACCATTGTCTGATCCAATTACCTTGGGCACTCCAAACCTTGGGAAAATTTCTTCTAACATCTTCTTTAGCTGTCATGACAGCTGTTTCCTGCTTGGTGGGGAAAGCCCCAACCCATCCAGAGAAAGTATCCACAAACACTAGAAGGTGTTTGTAACCATATTTTCCTGCCTTAACTTCTATAAAATCTCTCAATATAATCTAGGCTGTTCTCCCCTAGGTCTTTTGCCTTGTTTACTCTTGGCTGCATGAGCATTCACTTGCTGGCATATCTTACATTATTTTACTATCTCTCTGGGCCAAAACCTGAGTCTTATAAATATATACTTTAGGTCCCTTAACTGCTTGGACAAGCTTTTTATCCCCTAAATGAGTCCATCTGTGCATTTGGCCTAGTAAGTCTTTTGCTTACTTTCTGGGGATTGAGTATAGTTCTCCCTTCTTGTGTGCACCATTGTCCTTTCTTCATAATAGTTGGTAGGGTGGCTAGCAATCTAACTCCTTTCTTCGTCAACATATTCTAAGTGAGGCCATCCCTTCGTTCAGTCCCATTTCCTAGTGGGTGTCTCTTGCAGGCCCATAACCAGTATAGGCTCCTGCATAGCCACTTCTGGAGCCACTAGATCTGCCTGGTTATTGCCCACTGAGTTTTTTCCCTTCTGATGCTCTGGGCAGTGAATAATACTCACAGTTGCCGGCTTCATTAGGGTATCTAAGAGGTCCAAGATTTCCTGTTTGTTTCCTCTGATGTGAGCAGTCCTCTTGGCATATATTCCTGTGGATGTGTGGCAAAGGCATACCTGCCGTCTGTGTGGATGTTAATTTTCTTGTTGGCTCCAAGTTCCAAGGTCTTGGTGAGGACAATTAGCTCCACATTCTGCATTGACATGGAAGGGGGTAGAGGCTCTACCTAGATGACATTTGTACCATTCACCACAGCAGCACCTGTTCATCTCTGACCTTCATGGAGAAAACTGCTTCTGTTTGTAAACCAGGTAGCCTCCTCTTTTGGCAGGGGTCAGTCAGAGAGGTCTCTCCTTTTGGGTCAGTTAGCTGTGGTCTGTTGGGCAGGAAGTGTGTCTGGACCCCAATTTTGGAGAGTATGTCTCGCCCCAACAGTGGGTAGGGACTATCTGGGGTGACCCTAAATGAATAGGCTGCTCATCCCATCCCTTGGTCCACTTGATCTTCAGGTAGTCCATGAATACATTTTGGTGCCAGTGGCTTCTTGGACCCAAGATCTTTTCTTGGAAGCAGGGCCATTGGGTTGGAGGACCGAGTGTTGAGCCCCTATGTCCATCAAGAACTGAGTGGGTTTCTCCTCTACTCTCAGAGGGAGTGTTACCCTGTGTTAGGGGAGGGGGTCCAAACTGAGTCTCTCCTAATCACTGTCTTCACCCAGGGCTAACACCTTTGCCATTTGGGGACACTTTTCCCAAGGCCTGAGAATTCCCACTCCTCGTTTCTGTTTGTTAGGGCACACTTGGGCCCAGTGGCCTCTCTCCTTGCAGTATAGGCACTGGTCCTTTTCTGTCTCTCTTCTCTGCTTTTCCTAACTACTGTAGCCAGGACTCTCTGTAGCTTCCTTCCCTTTGTTTTTCTTTTTCATTTCTTTTTTCTCTATTCCCTCTCCTCCTCTGTCTCCCTGTCTCAGCAAACTGTACCAAATCCCTCAATGGCTTATTCTTTTTCTTTCTCTGTTCTTTCTCCTCCTCTTTCTCCCTGTCTCAGCAAACTGCACTAAATCCCTCAACAACTTATCTTTTCTCTTTCTCTGCTCATTTTCCTCCTATGTCTCCCTTTCTCAGCAAACTGTACTAAATCTCTTAATGGCTTACATTTCCTCTCTAGCCTCTGAAGCTTTTTACTGGTATCTCTACTAGCCTGGTCTATAAAAGTCATTGTCCCAGTAGTTTTATATTCCTTGCCCCTGGGGTCATAGGGTGTATATTGGTGGAATGCCTCTATGATGCACTCTAGAAAGGCTGTGGTCCCTGTTTAACCTCACATACCTTGGTCAAATTTGTGGGTTGCCATGCATCCCCCTTGAGACATGCCAATGGAATCTGGTGGTGGACCTTCAGGTGCCCCTTACCTTTTGCCATATTAAAGTCCCAGTCAGGTCTAGTCAGGGAAAGCCTGCTGTTCACAACACCCTGGTCAATTGATGGTGCCTCCGTGTCTGAGGGGGTGTTATTCTTTTTGGATTCCTGTATTATAAATTAAACAGTCTCAAAGAGATTAATCAGCCTCTTGGGAAATGTGCCCTTAGTGAGAGAGCCACCGCAGTACCAAGGGAGGTGGTTCTCAGGTCTCTTCCTGCTTCTCCCTGGTCCTGTATGGAATGATGATCCCAGAACCAGAGCTGGCAGTTGGCTGGGCCATGGGGGCAAGGGTGGGGAGATACAGGGAGGGTCTTGGAGCAACAGGTCTGCTGTTGAAGGGCCTTGGGGGGATCAACTTTTCAGGTCCGGATTTCTCTTCTCATGCTTCCCTTTTCCTGAAGACCAGAACCTATGAGGTGGGTCTTGGGAAAAGAAAGGCTTTTATCTATGAGGGGGGTGGATATTCCACTAGATTCTTCTAGGTAACTATAAAGACTTTCTCTTTTACTGCTTTGATTACTGCAAGTCAAAAGTCCCTACGGGTAGGTCATTCAGAGAGGCCAAGAGTAACTAACTTGCTTTTCAGTTGGTCTAATGTCCAAAGAACAATATTGTAGTGGCTATTCCTGGTTGTCAACTTGACTAAATCTGGAATGAACTAATCAAGAATTGGAAGGCTTGGTGGCACATGCCTTAATCTGGGTCACACCTTCTGCTGGAGACCTATATAAGGACATTGGAAGAAGGAAGATTCACTCTGGCTTTTCCTGGCCTGCCTCGTGTGACTGAGCAACTGCTAGATCCTCAGACTTCCATCCACAACTCTCTCGTGTGACTAAGCAACTGCTAGATCCTTGGACTTCCATCCACAAGTACTACTGACTATTGTTGGGGAGTTTGACTATAAGCTATAAGTCATCGGCAAATTCCCTAACTATATAGAAACTACCCATACGTTCTGTGACTCTAGACAACCCTGACTAATACAAATATCATCAGTCTAAGTCCAAGAACACAGAATGAGACACCAACAAACATAGAGAAAAATGATCAGCACATAGACAGCTCGACCCTGCCATATGTGGGCATCTAGGTTCAAGAACACAGAACAAGAGACTAACAAACACAGAGAAAAACAATCACCACACAGATAGCCTGACCCTGCCATGGGCCGGCATCCAGGCCCAAGAACACAGAGAAAGATAATCAATACACAGTTCGCCCCTTGATGGACCCAGTTAGAGACACAAGGTGCTCCTGTTCATGTGGCAGGAACCAGATAATAGAGTTGCTCGGTCAGCTCCAGCCGCTGAAACAAACTAGGTGCTCCTGCCCATATGGCAGAAGGCAGATAAACCAAATTATAGCCAGACCCTGCTTTCACTGTTACTGTCTTGCTGTTTCTAGTAGGAACAGAACCTTCCTGGATCTCTCCCAGGGCCCTGAAGTGTCCTCCGGCCTCTCTCCCCCCACCCCTGTGGTCTTGACTTATGCGTCATACTCAACTGTACCAGACATGGTAGGCTCTCTGAGCCTCCCAGACACTTGCAAGCAAACCAAAAGTTCAGACAGGCTTACAGACTCTGACAAACAGTGAGACAGACAGAAAAGGTAACTGTGCTCAAGACCTCCAATTTATTGCTCCAGTGTTCCCACAGGAGGTCAGATTCCTGGCCAATGCACCAAATGTAAGACTTGGGAGAACCTTAACTTACTGGAGACCCCCTGAGTGAAAAACGTGGAGACGATTTGTTGCAAAAAGCAGGAGGAATTTTATTTAATCCAGCATGCTGGGGTCGCCTTGTACTTGGGGAGAGAACGACCATGTGCAGCCCACTGCATGGGCCTTTATATAGTCCTCAGGGGGACTGCCATTAGGCACAATGTGATTGGCAGAACAGTGTTACCTTGAAACTAATTGGTTGTTAGGGAATGAAGTAGGTGGTCAATGGTCTCAGAATAACTCTGGGCCTCCCTGAGCCACAGGGACCTCCCTGTGGTCCGAGGAATGTAATTTACCCTCACCCTTCTGGGAGGGGCAAGTTCCATGACCTTTCCAAAGTTCCTGAGCTAACTCTTTCAGTTACTTCAGCACAGGTGTGGTGCTTTGATGAAAGTTATCTCCATAGGCTTATAGGGAGTGGCAACTATTCAAAGGTATGCCTTTGTGGGAGTAGGTGTGGCCTTGTTGAAAAGAGTGTGTCACAGGTTGAGTGAGTTTTGAGATTCCAGATGCTCAGGTCAGGCACAGCATCTCTCTCTTCCTGCTTCTTGATGATCCAGATGTAGAACTCTTGTATCCATCATGTCTACCTGCATGCTTCCATGATTCTTACTGTGATGATAATGGATGAAATAAATCCTTGAAGCTGTAAGCCACCCCCAATTAAATATTTTCATTTATAATAATTTGTCCTTGTATCTCTTCACATCAATAGAACACAGAGTACGGCACAAGAGGATGCCTTACTATTTTTCCCACCATGTTAAAGCGACCAGAGTAATCCCTCAAAGATATATCCAAGGCTTGTCTGATTCCAAAAGTTTGGTGATTCTTAAGGCTGTCAAGTTGACAGTGTCAACCATCACAATGTTCCTTGGTGTTTCACAGTACTTTGTCTCTAGCTCTTTTGAACATGCCATGGTCTTTGGGTCTTAAATCTTGTATTAGGTACTGGCATTCTCAGTTCAAAGTCTCTGAATTCTTCATTCCTGTATACTCAGTGTGTCATAGAGTCCCTGGCACAGGGGTAGGTACTTACCATAAACCTAGAAAAAACTGCGAAGAGGGATGATACTGTACAAATGTCATTTTCCAAATATACTGAGATTTCCACTGGTGGGATTAGGTGTGCTTTTCTTTAGTTCTTTATTCTTCATGTTGCTGTACATGCCTCTAATTTCAGAGTGTGGGAGGTAAGAAAAGAGAATCTTGAGTTCAGTGCCAGTCTAGTAACCTAGAGGCTCTATCTCAAAAAGCAGAATGTTTTATTTCTTGGAGAGTGAGAGGAATGTGTCTGTGCACATTCCAGCTAGGGTGTGTGGGTTGTACATCCAGGTAGGGTGTGTAGGTTGTACATCCAGCTAGACTGTGTGAGTTGTAGGATCTAGTTAGGCTGTGTGAGTTGTACATCCAACTAGGGTGTATGGATTGTACAGTCCAGCTAGGGTGTGTAAGTTGTACATCCAGCTAGGGTATGTGGGTTGTACATCCAGCTAGGTTGTGTGAGTTGTAGGATATAGTTAGGTTGTGTGGGTTGTACATCCAGCTAGGGTGTATGGGTTATACAGTCCAGCTAGAGTGTGTGGGTTGTACATCCAGCTAGGGTGTGTGGATTGCACATCCAGCTAGGCTGTGTGGGTTGTATGGTCCTGCCAGGGTGTGAGGGCTCCTGCTATATAGAAACTGGCATCATCATCACTTCTCTGCTTTCTTTAGGAACTGTCAGATCACTATTTCTGCAGTGAACAGGGAAACAGTTGCTTTACTTTTGTGTTATAAAACATTGGGTTCTAGTAACAGTGGAAACTTCCTTATCCTAGGAAGATTTACAATAGACCAGAAAATCTAAACCCATCTTCTTTCAACGATGGGTGAAGTTCTCATGCACATTGTGAACTACGACCACCTGCTTCTCTTTAGCTTACTTCAAAGTGAAACCAGTTAGTCTTTTGACTATTTTAATGAGTTGTTTCCCTAGTTGTTTGCAACATTGTTTGCTACAGTTAAGCAAATGTATTAGAGGCATGCAGAGATCTCTCAAACATGGTTGTTGGCTTTACTCAGAGCTTTGTTATTAATAATTTCTCAGTAAGCAGCTCTGAAATCCTCCTGGTTTGAGGGACAGAACCCTTCTGATATCAAAGGAGGTAGAGAGAAGCAATAAACCTCTGTAAATTAAGGGAGGATATTGTTGGGTGATCTCTGGCCTTGATGTAGTTTTCAAAATACATCAAAGTGAAGCAACAAGAAGTGATCATTGCAAGTCAGGAGCTGTAGATTGTGGTGTGGATGTCTTTCTTGGTTGAGATCTTAAGCCATCCATCTATTAGGCAGAAATGATTGGTAATAGAATTGTACATATTTTACTCATAAGGAAAGAAAAAAAATATTGTGTCTTCTAATTTGATGACATGGTGGCAGATCTATTGATTATGTGTCTCCCTTTTGGTGTAGATATAATGTTATTTGATTTGACTCTATGCAATAAATTCACATTTATAGGTTAACTTGTCCACTGTGCCTCCATGTGTACCTATGCAGAGCTGCCTTAGACAAAACAAATGAAATTAGGATTGTTTGTCCCATATAATTAAAGTACAAATTTGTGGAGTAAGAGTTGGCTACAGACTGGGAAAATAATAAAAAATAAATATCACTGGAAATCCCTTTAGATGCACAGTGACATTCAGAAATAGCTCCCTGTGTTTTGCTTGTGTGTTTGTTGTTATTTTTCCAAAGCCAAGAACAGAGAAGTGAATTGTGCTAATGTTTTCTGTTGATTTTCCCATGGTCTTAAAAATCTCAAGATTCTTTTAGAATTGATAGGATGACTACATTAAGTAGCTTGGTACAGAGTGGAGAAAATCAAGCCTATCTGCAGATGAAAGCATGGCTGTATGGCAAAGCTAGAAGCCAATTTCCACAGGAGATTTTGGCTTGGAGGATTAGCAAGGTAGAATTGCCATCTGATCTATACTGGGGGATATTTTAGGATAAACTGCAACCTGGTAATTATCTCTAGTTCTGATTGATGGGTTGGAGGGTAGAAAATACATTAGCTATTAATGGTTTATTTTCTCTGGATCATTATGAAAGCCAGATGTTTATGGATCAGAAGTAATTTCACAATCAAAAATTAAAAAAAAAACAAAACAAATCCTGTTTGGCATTCCCAAGTCAGAAGATGTCAGTGGTCTTGACAATATAAATGGCAATGTGCTGATTAAGATGACTCTATCTGGCAGAGTTAGATTAGAAGTCTCATTGAGATGGACTGTTTGAAAGACTGTATAGGAAAGCATTTTTTACTAGATAGCATCTGAAATCCTGTTTGGAAGATACTAATGGAACTTCTATCAGATGCCTTTGATGCACTGAGCTGCATCCTGCTGCCTGTGTCATCTTAGTACACACAGGTAGACAGTTACTAGCATCCCTCATCCAGTGTAGGGTATCAAGGATAGTGTATCTCTGCTTCGCAGAGAAAGTAGATCACCACAGACAGATAACCTGGGGCTGGTAGGAAGTTAATGTCTTGTGGGTTACTGACTATCAAAGAGCCTGTGGGAGTCCATAAATGTCTCATGCTTTTTGTTTGTGTAAGACAAGTCTGACTTACAACCTACATAGACTGACTTACCTCTGCCCACAGAAGTAACCAGTTCACTAACACGCTTTCCTGTAATGTGTTACTGGTTACTGCTCTGAGTCCATTTCTAGTAAATCCATCTATCTACAAGAAGACATTGCTCTAGCTTTGTGTTCTGCAGGGATTACCCAGCCTCACTATCTCTGGATTTAACACACAGTACAAAGTTTGAAAAAGACACGAAGTTACAGGAAAAGGATGGATTTCAGTTGGAGCTGTGGAGAGCCTTCCTGTAGGTAGTTTCCTTATCTTTGTAAAGGGTAAGAGACCACCATTTATGATGGTCAATATTTTCTTTATTCTGAAGAGCAATTGTTTCTGGTTTCTAATGCTTTCATTATAGAAGAAAGTAACAAATATGGGGAGTGAAAGCCCACATTGGTTCTGTTTGTATCATTGACATAGTATGATGAAATGTAAGTGTACAACACTCAGTGTGGTAAGTTGTGAAGAAGAATAAGCCTAGGAGATAGGGAAGGAGAGAAAGTCATCCTTTTCTCCTTCAATGGTTAGGCCTCGTCCTAGGCCAAAATTGATCCATTAATGGGTCATGAATTCCAAGGGGACTGAGGCTATTTACTTCTGTGTTATGGACTCACATGGCACTTGTTATTTGATTGGTGCTTAGTTTAGCATGCTGGAAGTGAATGGATAGATGGTCTGATTGTATTTCCTCTGAGATGATGTGAAAGAGAGTCATTGTTAGAATAGGGCCCAGTATCTGTTGTTTATTTGGGCCATCAGCTTGGCAGCTCAGCCCATCCTGTTCATAACAGTCACTCAGAACCCAAGCACAGAACCCAATCAAAGGCCTTCCCTTGGTATCAGACTTCTCAGGAGCCCTGGTAAGCAGCTGGGATTCAAGGTCAGCTAGAAAAAGCAAAGTCGAGATCATAGAACATTAGGATTTGGGCCCTTGTGTAGGTTAGTTTTCCATCCTAAACTTAACACTTTTAATGTAATTAAAAGGTTCTAAATATTCATACCCATGTGCAGTGAAATGCTTGTGTTTCATATGTGTGAAGCTCCTGGTATAGTCCTCTCTCATTAGTGCATTTCTGTGACTCTGCAATTACCCAAAAAATCTCCTAGGCTGAAGAAAGTGAAGGGAAAGAAGTGGACTGGCCAGTTCACAGCCAGGGATTATATTCTTAAGGATCAGGGAGCTATTGATTTTTGTTCATGTTGACATGCTATTGGGAAATCAACACATGCTAGCAATTCACCATTTCCAAAGACTAGTCTTAAGAACTTTGCTAAAGCACGGGCATTTTGGTTTTGACCTTCCATGTTTCTGCCACTGTGTCTGGTTTTCTGGGCATTGTGCTTCCTCTTGTCCCAGGCTCTGCCCTTTCTTCTTGTTCTTTTGCACTGTGGGCTCCAAGCCTGCTTGGGAGCTGGAAGCACTTGGCACAGACTCAGTGGGTATATGTTCTCCCACTGACCTTTCCTGACAGCTCTTCTGCTTTCCAGCCCCCTGGATTGGAAGGAACCAAGCATTCATTTGTCCATCAAATGTTTTATTTTTGTAGCTACTGAATCTTCCAGTTCAGTAGATGCATTCCTGGCCAAAAGCTGCCTAAATTACTTTTCAACAAAAGCCGCCCTCCAAACTCTCCTTCCCAGCATGAACTTGGAGTGTGTAATGGGGATAGGAGCGACTGGCTACAGAACTCTGAGACAGTGAGAGCCTGGCTGGCTTTATTAACTGGTGTGCTTTGATTTGTGAAGACCCTTTGGCATTGGAAAGTTCCTTCTCCTCATTCCAAATTGAACTGTAAAGAAATAATATTCTCACTTGGGCAGGATACTCATCTTCATGCCAGAGGACAGAATAGCTGCTGTTCTCCACTGCATATATACCTTCTCTTTTCAATGACTTTGCAGATTCTCCTATAAAAGCATAAAATTTGCTCTCCCAAGTCTTGACTTGGGCTGGGTTTGGGACTTCTTTCCACAAAGAGAATGAGATAAAGTGACTTGTATACTTTACTCTGTTTAGTAACACTGCCCAAAGTTATGCACAGGAGCCTAATGGGCTGTTGAATTGAGACTCAGGTATCATGTGGACTAGCATGCCACAATCCTTGATGAGTGTCCTCTATGTGACCTTTGGTCTTGTGAATGTTAATAAAGGGTTATTTGATATCACTGAGTTGTAAGCAGGCAGTCATACAGCAAAGTCTAACTGAACATGGACTTGACATACTCACCAATATTCACTATGTTTAAGTCTAGGGAGACAGTGGCAGTGTGAATGACAATGGGCAGCAGAACCCAGGGAGTGGAGATGATACTGCAGTACAGAAGGAACAATGCTCAGTAATGTCTTTGTCTGACTCACTGACAGATGAGACTGAGAACATGTTCTTTACCATCTTTGTGTTTTAAAGCCTTTACCATTGTTGTAGGCTACTTTCCATTGCAACTCTGAGCTTACCTCTAGGTTCCACCCTAGGACTTCCCTGTACCCTGTGGTGCTGTTACGGGTGGGGACAGATAGGGCATGTATCTGACAAGGGTCGAGCTAGTTCTGGAACTCTGATCTTGGATGACAATGGCATAACAGAGTTTATGGGAAACATCCATATTATGCCTTCTTGATTATGTTTAACTCCATGGATTCAAGAAATACTTTTTCAAATATCATTTTTTATTCTCAAATGACTGCAATGTATATATGCATGATGCAAAGATGCATAATTTGACTCCTGTGAACAGTATTTGATTGTGAACTCTTTAACACTAAAGTCTTCAACACTGAGGCTAAAAATGATTTACATAAATTTGATATCACAATTTCTTTCCTGGAACTTATTTCTGGACCCAGCAAAGTGTTTTATCTCTACAGGAAGTAAATTCCGGCCCTACTGCTGCTTTAAAAATTTAGGATGACTATATCTAGATTTTCCTGACTTCATCTAACAGTGGACATTCTCCATCATGAGCAAAACTCAAAGAACTTAGTAAACTCCTGAAGAAGCAATCTTTAGGCAACTGAAGCTATTTCTGGATTTATACATATTCCCTTAAGAAAAGTTTAGGATCAAAATACATTAATATCTTTTCATTTGACTGCTTTTCAAATAAGAATGTGAAATGATTCTTATTTTTTAATTTTATTTATGATATATGTATATTTACATATATGTATATTATATTTTCTTTATTTGCATTTCAAATTTTATCCCCTTTCCCGGTCCCACCCCCAGAAACCCCTTCCATAACCCATTCCCCCCTCCCACTGCTTCTATAAGGGTGTTCCTCTATCTACCCACCCACTCCTGCCTCCCCCCCCCATTCCCCTACACTGGGGCATCTATCTAGCCTTCATAGGACCAAGGACCTCTCCTCCCATTGATGCCTGATAAGGCCATCCTCTGCTACATATGCAGCTGGAGCCATGTGTACTCGTTAGTCTTTGGGAGCTCTGGGGTCTGGTTGGTTGATATCGTTGTTCTTCCTATGAGGCTGCAAACCCCTTCAACTCCTGCAGTCCTTTCTCTAACTCCTCCTTTGGGGACCCCACACTCAGCCCAATGGTTGGTTGTGAGCATCTGCCTCTGTATTTGTGAGGCTCTGGCAGGGCCTCAGGAGACAGCAATATCAGGCTCTTTTCAGCAAGCATTTCTTAGTAATGATTCTTATTTTTAAAAAGACATTATAGATTCAAGGGAGATAAAAGCTAGATGGAGAAAAATTCTGCTGTGAACCATGTGCCTTTGGGAAGGGAGTCTTGCCTGCATCCCCTTGATGCCTGTGGTGGGCAGCTTGCTGCTCATCTGACTCCACATTTCATCCAGTAGGACCTTGTCAGTACAGAAACTGCAAAAAAAAAAAAAAAAAAGCCTGCTGTTTTTTTAAGGTGTCAATCAATATAGATAAAGGCCTTGAGAGTTTGAGAGAAAACTTATACCAATCAGAGCTTGTGCACTTGGAAGACCTAGTTAAAGGTGTTTTCCAGGAGGATCATCCCTTTCCAGTAGCCTGGTGTTTGCACTGGGTAAGCTCAGAGCCTCCCCTCCCCCTTGCCTCATTTCTGAAGGTTGCTTGAGGCTGTGTTTGCTGTCCTGGTGTGCTATGCATAATAAAAAGATTCCAGAGGGAAAAATTGGTCTTTGAGAGGCAGTGTGTGCATGGGAGGTATTGACAGACTTCCATGGAAGATTGCTAGCTCCAGACATTGAGCAAGCTGCCCCCAGCCCCCTCCCCCCGCTAGCATAAGGTTTACATGAATGGATGCAGAATAATTTCACAGGGAAGGACCTCTGTACTTTGGATCTTGTTAAGACCCACTGAACATCCTTGAATCTCCAAAGGAAATTCTGGGACCCCAGTCTCCTCCTCCATCTATCTTTTGTGTCCTGGCCCAAATCAGTGGGTTCGTTTTGTTCATATCACAGTGTGTTGCTTCATTATAGGTCCAAAGAAAAGTGGACAATTATTATGTCATTTTCCCTGGGGAGATGGGAATGTTCACCCCAGGTAGGGCAATGGTGATAGACAGAAGAAATGATTCAACCCAAGTCTAGCTTAGTGAGCCAGTGAGTTTATTGGTGTTACTTGTAGAAGTGTGGGTGAAGGACAACTTACAGGTGAATGGATAACATAAAGGGAGCTGAGTAACTGAAAAATTCTCCTATGTCCCCCCACAGCCTCTCTTTTTCCTTTTCATTATATATTTTTTACTATCTAAAGCAGCTTTAAAATTTAAATATATTATGATCTTAATCTTCTTATTCTGCAGGTCCTTTAAATCCTCTCCCAGACTCTACCTATACAACTTGAAGTTTTTTCGTAAAAAACAAACTAAAAACCAATACAACAGAATCCTCTGAAACCAAGAAAACAAAAACAAAATAAAACAACACCCAAAAAGAAAAAAACCCACAAATTATAACCAAAATAACAACTTTGAAGTCCATTATACGTTGTTCAACTACTCCTGATCATTGAATATGAAGCTTGTCCTAGAGTGATTGATATACTCAGTGTCACTTCATCAGAGAAAACCAATTTTCCTTTCCCAGCTGGTGTAAATGACTATTCAGTTGAACCTTTATCAAAGTGTCTAGGTATTCATTTGTTCATTCATTCATTCATTCATTTGTTCATTCATTCATTTTTTAAAAAAATAAATCAAAAACCATCACATTAAAGTTGGACAAAACAGACCAACAGAAAGAAAAGAACCCTAGAGAAGGCCCAGGAAATAGAAACCCATTTGTTCACAGGAATTCCATAAAAACACTTGAAGCTGTAGAGGTCCTGGTGTATACTCCTGCAGGTCATGTGCATGGTGCTTCATAAGTCTTCGTAAGTCACACTAAGTTCAAATGGCCCATACTTTTAGCTGTCTCTCCCTGTATTCCCTTCCACACTCCCTCGCCTCTTCCCTTCCCCACTAGATTCTCTTATTCCAGTATCCCTATCCATATTTATCTATTCTATTTCTCTTTCCTAATGAGATCTATCTGTTTCCTTTAGTACTTGACTCTGTACCTATACTCTGTGGTTCTATGGAATTTAGCTTGGTTGTCATTACCTTAACAGATAATATCCACACATAAGTAAATTCATATCATGTTTGTCTTTCTGGGTCTGGGTTACCCAACTCAGGTTGATTTTTTTCTAGTTCTATCCATTTGCCTGAAAATGTCATGTAATTTCTTTAAAAAATATGGCTGACTAATACTCCATTGTGTAAACGTACCACATTTTCTTTATCCATTCTTTAACTGAGGGACATCTATGTTGTTTTTTTTTTTCTATTTTTTGACTATTAGGAACATAGCAGCAATTACCATGTTTGAGCAAGTGTCTCTGTAGGAAGATGGGGCATCCTGTGGGTATATGTCAAAGAGTGGTAGAGCTGGATCTTGAGATAGATTAATTCCCATCTTTCTGTGGAGTTACACAGATTTCTACAGTGGCTTTCTAAGTTTTCACTCCCACCAAAAATGGATGAGTGTTCCCCTTGCTCCATGTCCTCACCAGATTAGCTGTGCCTGTTTATTTTCTAAGGGATGACAGAAAGGGAGTGGATCCAAGTGGGAAGGGAATTGAGGAAGAACTGGGAAGAGTAGAGGAAGGGAGAAGAAAAAAAAACTATTTTCTTTTTTAATTTTTTATTAAATATAATCTTTATTTACATTTCAAGCGGTAAACCCTTTCCCAGTTTCCCTCCCCCAAACCCCCAACCCCTCCTCCCACTCCCTGCCTCCAAGTATATGCCCCTCCACCCAACCCACTCCCACCTCCTCCCCCCTCAATTTCCCCTTGTTGGGGCATCTATTTAGCCTTCACCTGACCAAGGACCACTCCTCCCACTGATGCCTGACAAGGCTTTCCTCTGCCACATTTTTGGCTGGAACCATGTGTACCTGCTGGTTGATGGTTTAGTCCCTGGGAATCCTGGGGCATCTGGGTGGCCAACATCGTTGTTCTTCCTGTGGGGCTGTAAAACCCTTCAGCTCCTCCGGACCACCCCCCCCCAACTCTTCCATTGGGGACACCACTCCCAGAACAATGGTTGACTGCTAGCATCTGCCTCTGTATGTGTAAGGCCCTGGCAGGGCCCTTCCAAAGACAAGCATGGCATGATCCTTATGATATGCGATTCTTGTCGTCCATTGTAGTGTTGGGGTTTAATGACTGTTTATAGAGTGAATCCCCAGGTAGGGCAGTCTCTGGGTGGCCTTTACTTCAGTCCCTGCTCCACACTTTGCCTCCATTATTGCTCCTGTAAGTATATTGTGCCCTTTCTCAGAGGAACCCAAACACCCCCACTTCAGTCCTCTTTCTTCTTGAGCTTCCTGTGGCCTGTGAATTGTAACTTGTTTATTTTGAGCATTTTGGCTAACATCCACTTATCAGTGAGTGCAAACCATGTGGGTTCTTTTGTGATTGGGTTACCTCACTCAGGATGACACTTTCTAGTTCCACCCATTTGCCTAAGAATTTCATGAATTCATTGCTTTTAATAGCTGAATAGTACTCCATAATGTATATATACCACAGTTTCTGTACCCATTCCTCAGTTGAAGGATATCTGGGTTCTTTCCAGGTTCTGGCTATTATGAATAAGGTAGCTATGAACATAGTGGAGCATGTGTCCTTATTATGTGTAGGAGAATCTTCTGGGTATATACCCAGGGGTATAGCTGGGTCCTCAGGTAGTACTATGTCTAATTTTCTGAGGAATCACCAAACTGATTTCCAGAGTGGTTTTACCAGCTTGCAATTCCACCAACATTGGAGAAGTGTTCCTCTTTCCCTACATCCTCTCCAGCATCTGCTGTCCCCTGAGTTTTTCATCTTAGCCATTCTGATAGGTGTGAGGTGGAATCTCAATGTTGTTTTGATTTGTATTTCCCTGATAACTAAGGATGCTGAACATTTCTTTAGGTGCATTAGAACCATTCGAGTTTCCTCACTTGAGAATTCCCTATTTAACTCTGTACCCCACTTTTTAATAAGGCTATTTGACTCTGTTGAGCCTAACTTCTTGAGTTCTTTGTATACATTGGATATTGTCCATCTATCAGATGTAGGATTGGTAAAGATCTTTTGCCAATTTGTTGGTTGCCGTTTTGTCCTACTGACCATGTCCTTTGCCTTACAGAAGATTTGCAGTTTCATGAGGTCCCATTTGTCGATTTTTGTTCTTAGGGCATAAGCCGTTGGTGTTCTGTTCAGGAACTTTTCCCCTGTGCCCATGTGTTCAAGATTCTTCTCCACTTTCTCCTCTATAAGCTTCAGTGTGTCTGGTTTTATGTGTAGGTCCTTGATTCACTTGGACTTGAGCTTTGTGCAAGGAGATAAGAATGGGTCAATTTGCATTTTTCTGCATGCTGACAGCCAGTTGATCCAGCACCATTTGTTAAAAATGCTGTCTTTTTTCCACTGGATGCTTTTAGCTATTTTGTCAAATATCAAGTGACCGTACATGTGTGGGTTCTTTTCTGGGTCTTCAATTCTTTTCCGTTGATCTACCTGCCTGTACCAATACCAATACCAAACAGTTTTTATCACTATTGTTCTGTAGTAGAGCTTGAGGTCAGAGATGGTGATTCCCCCAGGAAATCTTTTGTTGTGGAGAAAAGTTTTTGCTATCCTGGGTTTCTTGTTATTCCAGAATTTGAGAATTGCTCTTTCTAGATCTATGAAGAATTGAGTTGGGATTTTGATGGGAATTGCATTGAATCTGTAGATTGCTTTCAGCAGGATGGCCATTTTTATTATATTGATCCTGCCAATCCATAAATATGGGAGATCTTTCCATCTTCTGAGATCTTCTTTGATTTCTTTCTTCAGAGGCTTGAAGTTTTTGTCATAAAGATCTTTCACTTGCTTCGTTAGGGTCATACCAAGGTATGAAATATTATTTGGGACTATTGTGTAGGGTGTCATTTCCCTATTTTCTTTCTCAGCTTGTTTATCCTTTGAGTAGAGGAAGGCTACTGATTTGCTTGAGTTAATTTTATATCCTGCCACTTTGCTGAAGTTGTTTATCAGCTTTAGGAGTTCTCTGGTGGAAGTTTTGGGGTCATTTAAGTATACGATCATATCCTCTGCAAATAGTAATATTTTGACTTCTTCTTTTCCAATTTGTAAACTTTTGACCTCTTTTTGTTGTCTGATTGCTCTGGCTAGAACTTCAAGTACTATATTGAATAGATAGGGAGAGAGTGGGCAGCCTTGTCTGGTTCCCGACTTTAGCAGGATTGCTTCAAGTTTCTCTCCGTTTAGTTTGATGTTGGTTACTGGTTTACAGTATATTGCTTTCACTATGGTTAGGGATGGGCCTTGGATTCCCCATCTCTCCAAGACTTATCATAAATGGAAGCTGGATTTTATCAAAAGTTTTTTCAGCATTTGATGAAAAGACCATGTGTTTTTTTTCCTTGAGTTTGTTTATATAGTGTATTATGTTGATAGATTTCCCTATATTGAACTATCCCTGCATCCCTGGGATGAAGCCTGCCTGATTATGGTGAATTATAGTTTTGATGGATTCTTGAATTTGGTTGGCCAGAATTTTGTTGCATCGATGTTCATGAGGGAGATTGGTCTGAAGTTCTCCTTCCTTGTTTGGTTTAGGTATGTTATTTTGGCTTCATAGAATGAGTTGGGTAGTGTTCCTTGAGTTTCTATTTCATGGAAGAGTTTGAAGAGTGTCAGTGTTAGCTCTTCTTTAAAGGTCTGATAAAATTCCCTGCTAAACACATCTGGCCCTGGGCTCTTTTTTGATGGGAGACTATTGACTGCTTCTATTTCCTCAGGACTTATGGGACTATTTAGATGGTTTATCTGATCATCTTTTAACGTTGTTATCTGGTATGTATCAAGAAAGTTGTCCATTTAGTCCAGATTTTCAAACTTTGTTGAGTATAAGTTTTTGTAGTAGGATCTGATGATTTTTTGAATTTCCACAGTTTCTGTTGTTATGTCTCCTTTTTCATTAATGATTTTATTAATTTGGGTGGTGCTTCTTTGGCCTCTGGTTAGTCTGGCTAAGGGTTTATCTATCTTGTTGATTTTCTCAAAGAACCAGCTCCTGGTTTTGTTGATTCTTTATATAGTTCTTTTTGTTTCTATTTGGTTGGTTTCAGCCCTGAGTTTGATTATTTCCTGCTGCCTACTCCTCTTGGATGTAATTGCTTCTTTTTGTTCTAGAATTTTCAAGTGCTCTGTCAAGCTGTTAGTGTAGGCTCTCTCCATTTTCTTTTTGGAGGTACTCAGAGCTATGAGTTTCCCTCTTAGTACTGCTTTCATTGTGTCCCATAAGTTTTGGTATGATGTGTCTTCATTTTCATTGAACTCTAAAAAGTCTTTAATTTCTTTCTTATTTGTTCTTTGTCCAAGCTTTTGTTGAGAAGAGCATTGTTCAAAGTCCATGTGTATGTGTGTTTTCCACTGTTTTTGTTTGTGCTTATGACCAGCTTTAGGCTGTGGTGATCTGATAAGGTGCATGGAATAATTTCAATATTTCTGTATCAGTTGAGGCCTGTTTTGTGACCAACTATATGATCAATTTTGGAGACGGTACCATGTGGTGCTGAAGGGAAGGTCTGTTCTTTTGCTTGAGGGTAGAATGTTCTGTTAGATCCATTTTTTTCCATAACTTCAGTTAGTTTCAGTGTGTTTAGTTTCTGTTTTCATGATTAGTCCATTGTTGATATTGGGGTGTTGAAGTCTCCCACTATTATTGTGTGGGGTGCAACGTGTGCTTTGAGCTTTAGTAACATTTCCTTTATGAATGTGGGTGCGCTTGCATTGGGACCATAGATGTTCAGAATTGAAAGAACTCCACCAGAGAACTCCTACAGCTGATAAGCAACTTCAGCGAAGTGGCCAGATATAAAATCAACTCAAGCAAGTCAGTAGCCTTCCTATACTCAAAGGATAAGCAGGCTGAGAAAGAAATAGGAGAAATGATACCCTTCACGATAGCCACAAACAATATAAAGCATCTTGGTGTGACTCTAACCAAACAAGTGAAAGATCTGTATGACAAGAGCTACAAGTCTCTGAAAAAAGAAATTGAAGAAGAACTCAGAAGATGGAAAAATCTTCCATGCTCATGGATTGGCAGGATTAATGCCAATGACCATCTTGCCAAAAGCAATCTACAGATTCAATGCAATCCCCATCAAAATCCCAACTCAATTCTTCATAGAGTTAGAAAGAGCAATTCAAAAATTTATCTGGAATAACAGAAAACCCAGGATAGCTAAAACTATTCTCAAGAGTAAAAGAACTTCTGGGGAAATCAGTATCCTGGACCTCAAGCTGTACTACAGAGCAATAGTGTTAAAAACTCCATGGTATTGGTACACTGACAGGCATGTAGATCAATGGAACAGAATTGAAGACCCAGAAATGAATCCACACTCCTATGGTCACTTGATCTTTGACAAAGGAGCTAAAACCATCCAGTGGAAAAAAGATAGCTTTTTCAACAAATAGTGCTGGTTCAACTGGAGGTCAACAAGCAGAAGAATACAAATTAACCCATTCTTATCTCCTTGCACTAAGCTCAATTCCAAGTGGATCAAGGACCTCCACATAAAACCAGACACACTGAAACTAATAGAAAGGAAACTAGGGAAGAACCTTGAACATATGGGCACAGGGGAGAATTTCCTGAACAGAACTCCAATAGCTTATGCTCTAAGATCAAGAATTGACAAATGGGACCTCATTAAATTACAAAGTTGTTGTAAGGCAAAAGACACTGTCAAAAGGACAAAGCGGCAACCAACTAACTGGGAAATGATCTTTACCAACCTTACATCCGACAGAGGGCTAATATCCAATATATACAAAGAACTCAAGAAGTTAGACTCCAGAGAGGCAAGTAACCCTATTAAAAACTGGGGTACAGAGCTAACCAAAGAGTTCTTACCTGAAGAATATCTAATGGTTGAGAAGCACCTAAAGAGATGTTCATCATCCTTAGTCATTAGGGAAATGCAAATCTAACCAACCCTGAGATTCCATCTCACACCAGTCAGAATGACTAAGATCAAAATCACAGGAGACAGCAGTTGTTGGCGAGGATGTGGAGAAAGAGGAACACTCCTCCACTGCTGGTGGGATTGCTAGCTGGTACAACCACTCTGGAAAGCAGTCTGGCAGTTCCTCAGAAAATGGGCGTGACACTCCCAGAGGATCCTGCTATACCACTCTTGGGCATATACCCAGAGACTTCCCCTGCATGCAATAAGAACACATGTTCCACTGTGTTCATAGCAGCCTTATTTATACTAGCCAGAAGCTGGAAAGAACCCAGATGTCCCTCAATGGAGGAATGGATTCAGAAGATGTGGTATATTTACACAATGGAATACTACTCCGCAATTAAAAACAATGAATTCACAAAATTCCTAGGCAGAACTTGAAAATATCATCCTTAGTGAGGTAACCCAATCACAAAAGAACACACATGGTATGCAGTCACTGATAAGGGGATATTAACCCTGAATCTCGGAATACCCTAGACACAATCCGCATATCAATAGATTTCTAAGAAGAAGGAAGGAGAGACCCCTGATCCTGGAAAGACTGGATGTAGGGAAATGCCAGGACAGAGAAGCGAGAGGGGGTTGAATGGGGAACAGAGGGAGGGAAGGGGCCTTATGGGACTTTCAGGGAGGGAGGAAACGGGAAAGGGGAAATGATTTGGAATGTAAATAAAAAAACCTAGAAAATAAAAAAAATATAAAAATTAAAAAGAGAGAGAGAGAGAGAGAGAGAGAAAAAAAAGAAAAAGAAAGCTCATCTGTGTATACTTTTTCTTTGACCAGAATGAAGTTACCCTCCTTATCTTTTTTGACAACTCTTGGTTGAAAGTCAATTTTATCTGATATAAGAATGGCCACTCCAGCTTGTTTCTTGGGACCATTTGCTTGGAAAATTGTTTTCCAACCTTTGACTCTGAAGTAGTGACTGCCTTTGTCACTGAGGTGGGTTTCTTGTATGCAGCAAAATGTTGGCTCCTGTTTATGTATCCAGACTGTTAATCTATGTCTTTTTATTGGGGAATTGAGACCATTGATGTTAAGAGATATTAAGGAAAAGTGATTGTTGCTTACTGTTATCTTCTTTGTTAAAGGTGAAATTCTGTTTGTGTAGCTATCTTCTATTGGGTTTGTTTTAAGATTACCTCATTGCTTTTTCTATGGTGTGGGTTCCTGCCTTGTGTTGGTATTTTCCACCCATTATCCTTTGTAGAGCTGGATTTGTGGAAAGATATTGTGTAAATTTGTTTTTGTCATGGAATGTCTTGTTTTCTTCATCTATCATAATTGAATGTTTTGCTGGGTATAGCAGTCTGGGCTGACATTTATGTTCTCTTAGGGTCTGTATGACGTCTGCCCAGGATCTTCTAGCTTTCATAGTTTCTAGTGAGAAGTCTGGTGTAATTCTGATAGGTCTACCATTATATGTTACTTGACCTTTTCCCCTTACTGCTTTTAATATTCTTTCTTTGTTTAGTGCATTTGGTATTTTGATTATTATGTGGCAGGAGGACTTTCTGTTCTGGTCCAGTCTGTTTGGAGTTCTATAGGTTTCTAGTATGTTCATGGGCATCTCTTTCTTTAGGTTAGGGAAGTTTTCTTCCATAATTTTGTTGAAGATGTTTACTGGCCCTTTAAGATGTAAATCCTCGCTCTCTTCTATACCTATAATCCTAAGGTTGGGTCTTCTCATTGTGCCCTGTATTTCCTGCATGTTTTGGGTTACCAACTTTTTGCATTTTGTATTTTCTTTGACTGTTGAGTCAAAGTTTTTTATGGAATCTTCAGCATCTGAGATTCTTTTTTCTATCTCTTGTATTCTATTGTTGATGCTGGCATCTTTGACTCCTGAATTCTTTCCAAGGTTTTCTATCTCCAGAGATGTCTCACTTTGCGATTTCTTTATAGTGTCTACTTCCATTTTTAGATCTTGGATAGTTTTCTTCAGTTCTTTCACTTGTTTGTGTTTTCCTGAAATTCTTTAAGGTATTTTTGTGTTTCCTCTTTAAGGGCTTCCACCTGTTGACCCATGTTCTCCTGTTTCTTTTAGAGATTTTTGTGATTCCTCTTTAAGGGCTTCTGCATGTTGACCCATATTCTCCCATAGTTCCCTATGGGATTTTTGTGTTGCCTCGTTAAGGGTTTCTACCTGTTGACCCATGTTTTCCCATATTTCTTTAATGGATTTTTGTGTCTCCTCTTTAAGGGTTTCTACCTGTTGACCCATATTCTTCTGCATTTCTTTAAGGGATTTTTGTGATTCTTCATTAAGGGCTTCTACCCATTGATCCATGTTCTTATGTATTTCTTTAATTCCTTCTTGAATTCCTCTAACAGAATCATGAGATGTGAGTTTAAATCCAGCTGTTGCTTTTCCGATGTGATGGATTATCATGGATTTGCTGTTGTGGGAGAACTGGGTTTTGATGGTGCCATGTTGCCTTGATTTTTGTTGGTAATGATCTTGCGTTTGCCTTTGGCCATCTAGTTATCTACAGTGTTAGCTGGTCTTGCTGTCTCTGACTGTGACTTCTCTGTCCTTCAGGCCTGTGTATCTGTACTCCTGGGATTCCCTTCTCTCAAATGTCCTTCATACAGCTGGTTTTCCAGGAAGTATCAGGAAATGGGGTCTTCCCTGTGGCAGACTTGGCAAGAGTTGAATGTCCTACAAACTGTTGGTTCTCGAATGCCACGCTGCTGCTGGATCTCAGGAAGTGCGGGCTTCCCCCATGCAGACCTGGCACAGGCCGAATGCTCTGCTGCTGCTGGATCTTGTATGCCCTGCTGCTGGATCTCTAGAAAGCACCAGGAAATGGGGTCTTCCACCGTGGCAGACCTAGCAGAGGTCTACCATGTCGGAACTAATCGAAAAAATTGTTTTCAACAGATATCTTGGACCCATCTTTCAGAGGAAATGCCATAATGATTTCCATAGTGGCTGTAAAAATTTGCACTCCCACCAAAAATGGACAAGTATTCCTCTTATTATGTGAGCACATGCATGCATGCATGCACACATACTCATGCATGCACACACACAAACCCCACATTAACTGTCATTTGTTGATCTCAGCCATACTGCCAAATATAAGATGAAACCTCAAAGAAGTTTGAATTTGCATTTCCCTTATAGCTATGGATGTTCAACATTTCTTTAGGTCTTTCTTGAGAATTTGTGTTTCTGCTTTTGAAAATTCTCTACTTAGATCTGTATTCCATTTTTGAATTGGGTTATTTGTTTTCTTTATATATGGTTTCTTGAGTTATATAGATACTTGGAATATTAGTCCTTTATTGAATGTGGAGTTGGTAAAAAATCTTTCCCTGGTTTGTAGTCTGACAGTTTGTCTGAATGACAGCACCCTTTGTCTTACAGAAGTTTCTCAGTTTTATGAGATCCCATTTATTAATAATTGATCTTAGTGCCTGTACAAATGATGTTCTTCTGTTCAGAAAGTCTTTTCCTGTGACAGTGAGTTCAAGGCTATCCTACTTTCTAGTATATTTGGTTTTATGTTGATGTCTTTTATCTTCTTGAACTTGCATTTTATGCAGGATGATAAAATGAATCTATTTGCATTCTTCTACATGCAGTTTGTTCCATACCATTTGTTGAAGATGCTGTCTTTTTCTCCCAGTATGCATTTATGACCTCTTTTTCAAAAGTCAGGTGTCCATAGATGTATGAATGTAAGTCAAAGTCTTCAGTTTGATTCCACTAATCAACATCTTTGTTCTTGTGCCAATACAATACTGTTTTTATTCATGTATCTTATAGTACAACTTGAAGTTTGGGTGGCACGACCTCCAACAGTCTGGATTTTTTTCCAGGAATATTTTAGCGCTCCTGTTTGTTGTTTTCACTTTTTTCCATATGAAGCTGAGAATTGCCATTTCAATATGTGTGAAGAATTGTGTTGGAATTTTCATGGGGATTGCATTGTGTCTGTAGACTGCTTTGCTATGTTGGCCATTTTTTACTCTATTAATCCTACATACCCATGAGCATGGGAGATCTTTCCATATTCTGATGTCTTCAATTTCTTTCTTCAATGACTTGAAGTCTTTATCAATGCTTAATTGGTTAGAGTTACCACAAGATGTTTTAGATTATTTGAGGCCATTGTGAAAGGTATCTTTTCCATAATTTCTTTCTCAGAATGTCATTGTACATATGAGGGCTACTGAGTTTTTGAGTTAATCTTCTACACAGCTAGTTTCCTGAAAGTATTTATCAGTTTTTACAGCCCCTTACAGTGTCTCCCACAGCCAACTTTTCTTATAGCCTTTTCTACAGCCATTCATCCAGAGCCTCTTACAGTCTCTCCTACAGTTCTTTTAAAGTCTCTTCCACAACATCTCCTACAGCCCCTCCAACAGCTTCTACAGTCTCTCACAGTTCCTCCCCTGCATTTCCTACAGATGCTCTATAGCCTCATATAGCTCTCCTATAAATTCTGTTTGAGCTTCTCTTAGAATCCTTCGATAGCTTCTCCTACAGTCTCTCCTACAGCCCCTCATTCTATAGCCAGTTCCACTGTACTCCCAGAACATTTCCTACATTCTTTCTGAGATGTCCTATAATCCTCCTTACAGCTCTCCTAAAGCCATCCTATTGTTTCCTGCAGTGTCTTCTGTTGCTTAACATTTTTTTTCAGGCACACTGTTGTAGAGAGAACATCATTTAAAAGACCTATGTCCTATGACTTAGGCAGGAAATAGAAGGTGGGACATTGGGAAGAGAAAGAATTCTGGGAGAGATAGAGGTGGGGAGATTTGCCTTAAAGATGTGGCTTGAGAGACACATGGTACCTGAGCATGTGACAGAATGTAGGCCACAATATATGGGATATTTTAAATTATATCTAATTAGAGAAGAGTCTAGCTATATGGCCAAGTTATCTGTAAATATATTTTGAGTCTGAATCTTATTTCTGGGAGCATGGGCTGGGAGGAAAAACCAGGGGCTGACCACAGCACACCACAGAGACACTCTCCACTGTTCCCTCTCTGTATCTTTCTTTTGCCTATTAGCTAGCTGTCTGGACATTAGGCAACACCCATTCCAATCCAAACAAAACTTTAATCTACAGCCCAAGGCTTTACCTTCTCCTGGAGGCTTACCTCATCTTGATTATCAATACAACCCTGTGTATTGAGTTAGAGCACTCTCTATAGCCTGTGACAGACATCATTGCTCTGAGGATGAGAATGAAAAGCACTCATCCAGGACAAGGACTGGATATTCCTGTGGTGTCTGCCCATTACAGCACTGAGTACAGATTAGAAACTTCATAAACACTGGCAAAGCATGCTTTCCTGACATATTCCTGCAAAACTTACAGCTTCCTGTTTTCTTGTCCTGTAAGGACTGACATTTTGGCACTTCTTGAGGACAAGGGGCTATACATACCTGTTTCAGATATCTTCCATTTAATTTATTTATTTATCTATCTGTGCATCTTTCTCTCTTTCTACTTCCCTATCTATCCATCCATCTATTTACTTATTCACTTTATATATCCTAATCACAGTCCCCTCTTTCCTCTCCTCCCTGTCCTGCCCTCATATACCCTACTCTCATTACCTCCTCTAATTCTCCTGAGAGAAGGGGAAGCCCACTCATGGGTACCAATCCAAACTAGCACATCAAGTTGCAGCATCCTCTTCCATCCGAGGCCAGACAAGATAGCCCAGCTAGGGGAGGGTGATACAAAGGCAGGTAACAGAGTCAGAGACAGTTCCCACTCCAGTTGTTAGGGGACTAACATGAAGACCAAGCTGTACTTTTACTACAAATATGTAGGGTGCCTAGGTCCAGCCCCTGCATGCTCTTTGGTTGGTGGTTTAGTCAATGTGAGCTCCTATGGACCCAGATTAGTTGACTCTATAAGTCTTCTTATGGTGTCCTTGACCCCTCCGTCTCCTTCAATGCTCCCCCCCACACACACCCCATTCTTCTACAAGTTTTCCTAAGCTCCACCTAATGTTTCTCAATTGGTCTCTGGGTCTATTTCCATGCACTGCTGGATGAAACCTACCAAAAGACAGTTATGTTAGACTCCTGTCTGCTTGCATCACAGAGTATCAGTAATAGTGTCAGGGGTTGGCTCTCTCCCATGGGATGGTCCAGTCATTGGTTGGCTATTCCCTCAATCTCTGCTCCATCTTTATCCCTACACATCTTGCCGAGAGGAAAAATTTTGGGTTTAAGGTTTTGTAGGTGAGTTAGTGCACCTTCCCTCTACTGGAAGTCCTGCCTGATTATAGGAGGTGGTTACTTCAGTCTCCACATCCTCAATTAATAGGAATATAAGGTAGGATCAGTCCCATAGACTCCTGGGTGCTTCCTCCATCCCAGGTCTCCAGCTCATCTCAGAGATGCCCCTCTTCTTCCTTCATACCGTCTTAGTCTTCTCACACCGGATCCCATTCTAGATGGTAAATAGCTGCAACGACTGTCTCTTCATTCCAAATTGCCAGCATCTTTCATATTACCGGACACCTAATAGACTCTTAGTATGTGTTTACCAAGCATGCAGGAAGTGTTTTATTTTACGCTGAGGTAACTAGGAACACAAAATAATTCTGCCAGTAAAGGATATTTGTAGTGCTGAGATCTGGGGATTTGGAAGAGTACATAAGACTGTCAATAAAAATTGTGGTGGGAGGAGTTTATAATATGCTGTAAGAGATAAGGCATTAGGAAAATAGTTTTTAAGGAACTGTCAGCTAAGGTTTTCTAGATATTGTCCTGTAATATTTGGACTGCTTTGAAGATTATATTTTGTTTATAGAGGTAATGAATAAATTAGACATCCATGACTTAGTTTGAAAAATGCTAATAAAAAGGACCTATATCTTGTTGGAGGGGTTGTTGAATTTTCATTTTCTTATAAACACAAGAGAGAAGGTAGAATTAAGGATGCCTGGGAGAGGGTCATGGAGAAGAAACTATTTTGGATTGTAGGAGTTTTTAAAAGCCTGGTTGATGGAAGAAAGGGGTTACAGAACATACAAGGCTCTTGATTCTTATTTATCTACTAGAGTCTTCTTAACTGAGGCTGCTAGACTAAGAACAGACCCATTAGCTATCAATCTACATCTACTCTTTCCTTACAGAATGATTGGATAGGGAATACGGTTACTATGCCTGCAGGTGGTATATTTGTGGCACTAAAAATGAGAAGTTAGCCATTTTGGATTGAAATAGAATATTTTAAAAATATGGGGCCTCTCTAGAGTGTTTTCTTTTGTGTGGTAGAATTAAGGGGGTGGAGAGTTAGAAGGTGGGGAGAGCTAAGGAATTCAATAGCCAGGGGAGGAAGAAGTCTACAATCTAAGTCACTACAGGAATATGTGTCATAGTTACTCTGGAATACCTAACTTGGAAGGTTTGGTGAACACAAAACAAGCTTCAATTTTGTCTGTACCACTTCACATTTTTGTCTCCTTTGTCTCAGGAGTCTAGCCTAAGCTAATTAATGCATAACATATCTGTGAGCTGACACCATCTCGCCTAGCTTTTGTATCATGGCTACCATCACAAGAAGACTGATGGCAGCTTCCTTGGTCTGGCTTCTGTAATTGGCTGCAGTGCAGGGTATTGTTAAGAAGAAGGTATAATGGGTGCAGTGAGTCCAGCAACAGACACATGGTTCTGCCCTCTGAAGGATTGTGTTCTGTTACAGAGTCTTTGTTTATAAGAAATTTGTTGCACAGCTGAAGAAATGTTACAGTCACAAATGCTAAGTTAATAGACCACTAAATTTATAGACTTCATTCAGGCTCTGGCAGTCCTGAGAGGATGAGGAAGCTGAAGAGAAATGCCTAGAGAACTCCATAGAGTGAAGTTGCAATATGAAGGCTTGTCATATTGCAAGCACACTCACCAAGTACTCGAAGTTTCTGTGTCATCAACATGATCCAGTTCTTTCATTTCTGTCTCCAGAACAGCCCAGGATGGATGTGAAGATACAGACTGGATTGTTTCTGAGCATTGGTTACATAGCTGCTTCTTTTCACTCTTAACCCATATTCCAGGGAATGGCAAGATCCTGAAGTTCATTCATTCACACTGTGCTTTGAAGCTTATCAATGACTTCCAAAGCTATAGCTGCATCACCAGACTCTCCTGGGTTGTATTTGGCTGCAGGATATCACCTACAGTGTTCCACAGATCCTGTGAAGTCACCACATGCTGATGGTCCAGTCCAGCACTGATATTGTAAAGAACAACAGAAGAGAAAGGAGAGAAAGGAGATAGATAGATAGATAGATAGATAGATAGATAGATAGATAGATAGATAAAGAGAGAGAGACAAAGAGAGACAGAGAGAGACAGACAGAGAGAGAGACAGAGAGAGAGACAGAGAGAGAGACAGACAGAAACAGACAGACAGACAGAGAGAGACAGAAGACAGAGAGAGACAGAGAGAGAGAGAGAGAGAGAGAGAGAGAGAGAGAGAGAGAGAGAGAGAGAGAGAGAGAGAGAACCCTTTCTACTCTTTAATTAGAAAAGTCTTAAAGAAGGAAAGTCCTGGACAGTTCCAATTTGGAGATTTCTGTGTTCCTGGGGAGCAGACCATGCCCTTGACTAACAGACTTACTACAAGGAGAGAAAGAATCAGTTCTCCTAAGAACAGTGAGAGAGATAGACCGATAAAGCCTACCTGGACAGGAGCTTCATAAATATTTACTAAATTAAAATGTAGGAAAATCTTTTTAGCCACCCTAGATGTCCAGGATTTTAGAAGAATAACTTGGAGCCCAACTTTAAGTGTGGGCTTAATTTTGCTGAGCCAACTGTCTCATCCTTGAGAAAAGTCTGGGTCTCCCAGCTGCTCTGCTAAGCTCTTGTCTGGCTCCGGCAAATTTATAGCCTTCTGTGAGGCAGCCTTCATAATGGAAATGCTGACAGACCAAGTTTTGCTGTCAGGAAGGACAGAGCTGAGATAAAGCTTGAAGATGAAGGGAAGGCACACTTCAACCTTGTGGGATTGCCATGCAGGCAGGTCACAGAGAAGAACCACAACTTTAATTGGCCAGGGCTCTGAAAGAGGCCCTCTACATAACACTTGGGCCTCAAATTGGTTTGGATTTATGTATGTGAGCATTTTTTATAGGACAATGAAAAACTTAAGCCTGGGGGAGTTAGAGGTAGATCCTTACTTTCATTTTTGGCTTTCCCAATGAGATCAGTTGTAGACAATGGCCTGTGGGAGAATGCAGCCTACCATATGCTATAGTTGAAAAAGGCTTGTAAGAACAAGAGGAAAGTGTTTCCATTTATACCACATGGAATAGTTGATTGCAACAGGAAACAAAACATGAAGCTTCAGAAGTTTAGTTTCTGCCCTTTACTGATACAGTCTGTCCTTGAAATAGATGGATTTCCTTTGCTCATTTGGCTCATGGTCTTACACATTCATTACCTGTGTATAGACATGTACCTTCCTGTCTAGGTTTGAAATATGTACAAATGGTTTTTGTTTGTTTGGTTATTTGAATTTTTCAAATTGATTTATTTATTCACTTTACACCCTAATCACAGGCCCCCTCCTCCCAGGCTCTCCTTCACACAGCTTCTCCCCAACTCCTACTCCCCTTCTTCCCTGAGTACTGTCTCACCCAGGCACCTCATGTCAGCTGAACTAGGCACATTTTCTCCCTCTGGGGCCAGACAAGGAACAGGATGTACAGGCAGGCAACAGAGTCAGGGTAAGCCCTCACCCCAGTTGTTGGATGACCTGCATAAAGACCAAGCTGCACATCTACATATGTGTAGGAAGCCTAGGTCCAGCCCGTTGATGGTTGATGGTTCAGTCTCTGGGAGTTCTCAAGGGCCCAGTTTAGTTGACTTTGTTAATCTGCTTGTGGAGTTCCTATTCCCTCTGGAGTCCTTCCCCCAACTCTTTCACAGGACTTCTTGAGCTGTGTCCAATGTTTGGATGAATTTCAGCAAGGGTAAGAGGACCCAAAGAATAACTCTTTAGTCATTACCTATCAGGAAACATGGGGCCAGGCTCAATACTGGATGGGTTCCAAGCAGATGAATTAGAATCTTTCAGTGCTGTTGTACTGCCAAAAGAAATAGGTCATGGCACTTCCTCATGGTGTTGACTGTCTTTGTTCCTTCTACACTAGAGTGCACTGGCAGAGGGCACCCACAGTTCACCAAGCTTCTGCTGTATAATGGGTACCCGTGGGCATTTCCCTTCAGTTTGTGGCATTTACTTGTATCCACAGCTAAAGGCTCTGGGTGTTGCTGTCTTCATTGTTCCAGTGCAGGGCAAAGCTCAGAGAGATCAAACACTTTCTCCACAGCTACCATGAAAGCAAATCATGGTGATAGAACTCAAGTTTTGAGTTGTCTTGAACTCTTAAAATCTGACTTTAATTGTCGACTTGGGTATCCAAATTGTAGGTTTGAGAAACTTTCTGCTTCACTATCTGAGAGACAGGATTATGCACGCAATAGTTGTTCAGGGGTAGAACTCCTGGACCATGGGAGGTAAAAATGATTTTTATAATAATATCAGAGTGTTCGATTGTTCCTCTGTCATTACCTTCATGCATGAAAGGATGCTTTTTGGGAGTGACAGGAAGTGTGATGTTGCCACTCTTCTGAGGATGAATGGTGATAGGCTATTGGATTACTTTCTATTTTAATGTGGATATTATAAACACAGATAATTATAACCCAAGTAAATAAGAACTCCTCAACATTTTAAGAGCATGGAAAGATTCTTAGCAAGTTCGGGAACCTTGAAATATTGATTAAAGCAATGACCCTCTCTCACCTTCTTCAGTCTAGACACCTATGATGTATTCCTGGCACCTCCCACACATTACCTTGGCAGGTTGTTTTACCCATCCAATCCTTGCTTCTTGTCTCAGATGTAAGCAACAGTTCTAGAACTTGCTTTATAGAGTTGTCTCAATTCATTGATAGTTAATACTAACAAGACCGTTAAATCAAATACAACTTCAGACCTAGCAGCATTGAGGCATGTTTAACTAATTAAGCAATCCCCTTTCCTCCCCACACCCTTAACAAAGACAAATTAGCTCTATGTATTGTTTCCAATAATGGAATAAAGCTATCTTAGTCTTATTAGAATAAACTATATTATAAAATAGTATTTGGGGAATATTAATCATGAACATATAACTTCTTTAACACAAATCAAGTCTATGAAATCACTCCATGTCTGGAAATTGAACACTGGCAAGCCTCAGCATCTGGCTTGTCTTCTTCTCCAAGGAGTACTCTTCTGACTTCTAATACAGTAGACTATCTTTGCCTAATTTAAATTTTATAATAGATATCCTAAAACTGTAACCATATAGTCTTTTGTAGGGTCATTGTCTTCCTTGGGTCATTTTAGAGAATGGGTTATTATCAGTAGTGTACTTTTTAGATCCCTGGTTGGCCTGGAACTTGCCATATAAAGTAGGATGCCTTTAAACTCATAGAGGTCCACTTGCCTCTAAGATAGGGTTTAGTTTGTGCCAACAATCTCAGCTGGCCTACACATATTCTTATTCCTGTGTAGATGAATCTTTCTTTTGGAGACATCCTCAGGAGTGGGCTTTTTTGTTAATAGGGACTAAGTGATGTTGTAGGTGCAGCTTGCTTGGTCATCAAAGACATGATTAGCTTTCCAGTAGTTTGTAAGGCAGTTATAAAAATTTGCATTTCTACTTGTGAGGTGAGGCTGAATGTTTGTCTTAAGCATTCTTGTTGCTATCTTAATGAGTTTGAATTTTCATTTTTTGGCTGGCCAACACAGTTGACTCTCCATTAGTATATTATTTGAATATGTTTTTAAAAGATGTATTTATTTTTATTTTAAATGGATAAGTATCCATGTACATATGTATACTGTGTGCATGTTTGGTGCTTGTGGAGAACAGGAGTGGGAGCTAGATGCCTGAGAACTGGTAGTAAGTGACCATGTGGGAGCTGGGACCTGAACTCAGGTTACCTTCAAGATTAGCAGATGGCTTAGCACCTCAGCTCTTATTGAGGAGTTTTGTTTTTCTGTGAAGTGCATGTTTAGAAATTTTGCCTTTTTTTCTTGTGTTGTCTCTCTTTTTTTAAAAAAAATCAATTCGAGGAAGTTATTTATTAGCTCACATGAAAGTCCTTATGCTTTAATGCATTTTTAATGTCCTTTAGAGAGGCATTCTGCAGCCCCAATTATTTAAACATTAAGTTGGTGACGCAGTATGGTGAGCATAGCAACTACTGTCAAATCCGTCTCCACAAGCTTTGGTATTACAGAAGTTCATGTGCAAGAACAGACAGCAGAGATGTCTTCTGAGTCTGGATAAGACTTTTAACTGCTCTGATTATGCACCATTAACTGTACAATGTAAAGGAACAAGAGACCATATTGTCTCAGAGTTCATTCATAAGCTGTTTCCCACAGCACTTTACAAAGGGTAAACAATCCACACTGAGCTCGGGGACCTGGAATGAGAAGACACTACACTGATACACAGAAGTGAGCTCACCAACCACCTGATTAAGTGCTGGGTTTGCAAGAAGCATTCAGATAGACTTGCTTCTCTGTTTAGCTTTTTTATGGAAGGCAGTGGTCTGGTCCCTCCAAATGCCTATCCTAATTTCTAGCCAGGCATTCATGCCAAATAAACTGATCACTGACTGCTCTTTCCCAAGCTTCTCCTTATTGCTGCTAAACTATGACTTTACCTTAAAGTCACCTGGGAAATTATGGGCATTTAAGAAGGTGATCATGGGTTCATCTCTTTTGTAAGTCTCCCTAGCTGACTCTTGTTGCAGCTGAAGCTGAGAGTCAGTGTTGTGCAGCAGCCTATTGGTGTGTCTTAGTAAAAAGAACTCAGAAATCAAGTTCAAGGCCTATTCATCACCTCTCAGTCAATTCTTGGAGTGAGGTTGTGGAATGTGAGGTTCTTCCTAGGAAGGTGACTCTCCATGTATCCATCTTTCCAAAGACAACTAAAGGTTGCCTGGCCCTCTGTGGTTTCTTCATCCTCTCTTCAAGATCTTCCCTTTAAAGTATATTTTTTCTCCTTTTCTTTCCCAATTAATATTTCCAAGGCAAAATCTCTCTTGCATCCACCTCTTCTGAGTTTTTAGACATCATGTGATCTCAAGCTCTGTTGCTAAGGAGAGACACAGAAGTTCGGATATTGGGGTAGATAGAGAAGGGAGGAGAGGGGCAAACCTGGATTATCAGGCCTGTAACATAACTCCTACTTTAATTTTTTCCTCTTTTGAGAATTCAATATATTCTTCCACTCCCCCAAGTCCTCCCAGATGACTCCTACACTCTTTGTCTACCCTACATCATGTCTTTCGGGGACCTTGTCTGGCTTGAGCCTGTGCAGGTCCTGTGTGTGCTGTCACAGTCATTGTGGGTTCATGTGTATCTCAGCTCTGTCATGCCTGGAAGACCTTGTTTCATTGATGTCATCCACCATCTTAGGCTCTTGCAATCTTTCTGCCTCCTCTACTACAAAGATCCTCAAGCTTTGAGGGAAAGGGTGTTGATAAAGAAGTCCATCCCATTTAAGGCTGAGTGCACCAAAATCTCTCATTCTCTTCACACTGGCCTAACCCCTTCTTAAGATGACATGGAAAAGCCTTACTAATATTGAGGTCAGCACACTGCCACTCTGTCTTCTTCTGTATCTTTTGATGAAAGGCATACTAATGGTCTCACCCTGGATGAAGATTCCTTCTGTCATTCTGGCTTTGGTGAGTGCATAGTCCCAGGTTTGGTTATGCTATGTGGTAGGAGAGAAAGTGATTGGCAGGAACATTCTAAAAAACAAAAACCAAAAGTACCAAAAAGGGATACCTACAATAATGACACGTGTCCCTCTCTACATTATGTCAACAACAAAGAACATTATCTCTGAGAATATACTGTGTTAATTGCCATTAAGTACTTTTGATGTTATCTGTAGCCATGAAAACAGCTTGTAATTACACTTTTTATAGTCTATGTACGGTAATAACTGAACATGCAAAAATGGCTTCCTTTCTGCAAGATTTTGGCATGGCTCTACTTACAAACATAGAAAATAGTTAGCAATCCCAGAGTGCAACCTTGGGAGCATTCTATAATCACCCTGGGCATCTACCCAAAGAAATGCTATTATGTTAAAAATAATGTTTACTACAAATTCTGGCTTAGTAATTTTATTTTCTTATTTATTTTATATGTGAGGATGTGACCACAATGTTTCTGTGGAGGTCAAAACACAATCTTCTGGATAAGTTCTCTTCATAGATTCTGGAAATGAAATTCAGGTTGTTGGGCATGGTTATTCACATATTAGTGGAACACAAACTCTGGGACAAACAGTGCACAGCATTCCTCAGCTATCAAAACATGCTGTCTCATCCTACCATGACCATTCTTAAAGGTCAAAACCAACAGATAATTTTATGCCAAAATTTCTTCTTAAAAAGTACTTTTATGTTTGTTTATTTGCGTGTCTCTCTGTGTTTTTCTCTTTCTTTCTGTCTATGTCTGTCTGTCTCTGTCTCTCTCTCCCTGTGTGTGTGTGTGTGTGTGTGTGTGTGTGTGTGTGTGTGTGTACACAAGGAGTGAGTTGAGGACATCAAATCCCCTGGAGCTGGAGCTACCAGCAGTTGTGAAGCTCTAGTGGGTGCTGGGTATATAACATGGGTCCTCTGGAAGAGCAGAAAGCCCTATTTTATTTATTTATTTATTTATGAAATATATTGCATATATATAACATATATATATTATAATACATCTATATATATCTATATATATACCCAGTTTCCCTGCCTCTTGGAAACCCCCTATCCCACCCCCTTCCTGAGCTTCTATGAGGGTGTTGCTCTACCCATCCACCCACTCTTGCCTCCTCCCCCTCAATTTCCTTACACTGGGGCCTTCATAGGACCAAGGACCTTCCATTGAAACCTGACAAGGCCATCCTCTGCTACATATGCAGCTGTAGCCATGTGTACTCCTTGGTTGGTGGCTTAGTCCCTGGGGGCTCTGGTCAGTTGACATTGTTGTTCTACCTATGGGAAGAACTGAGAAAATAAACATTTTCTCAGTTCTTTATGAATTGTATACAGTGAGATCTTCTGGCACAGGGTGCCATACCCAAGTGGCAGAGGGAGGCAGCTTAAATAACCAGGAGTGTGGAGGTGCCTGCTTTAACAGGTAGAACCACTCTCACCAGATCATCACACCCAGAACCCTTTGGCAGAAGCCCTCCAGTTTCCATCTCCAGTTTGGGACCACCCTCTGCCACCACATACCATATCCAAGTGATGCACAGATGTAGCTAACCACTCAGGAGTGCAGAAAGGTTGACAAGCACAGGTAGGACCACCCCTGCTGCACAGAGAAAACAGCCAGAAACCCTGAGGACAAGAGCCTAGGAACAGGCTGGGGAAGGAGTCTTCTAATTACCACCTGCACCCAGAGTTGATCAGGGCCACAGAGCTACATATCCAAATACAACCACAAGAGATCTGGTCTCACAGGAATACCTACAAACCGGTATACACAGAGAGAACGGGACTCCCAGGAGCACAGATTGAGAGGCTTGCATGACAGATAAGCCACAGGCAGAGACAGGAGCACCAGCTAACACCAGAGATAACCAGATGGCAAAAGGCAAATGCAAGAACATCATCAAGAGAAACCAAGGCAACATGGCACCATCTGAATCAGTTTCTCCAATAACGGCAAGTCCTGGATACCCCAGCACACCAGAAAAGCAGGACCTGGATTTAAAATCACATCTCATGATGCTGATAGAGGATTTCAAGAAGGACATAAATAACTCCCTTAAAGAAGTACAGGAGAACATGAGTAAACAGATAGAAGACCGTAAAAAGGAAACACAAAAATCACTTAAAGAAATACAGTAGAACATGTGTCAACAGATAGAAGCCCATAAATAGGAAAAACAAAAATCATTTAAAGAAATACAAGAGAACATGGGTCAATGGGCAGAAGTCCTGAAAGAGGAAACACAAAAATCCCTTAAAGAATTACAGTAAAACGCAAACAAACAAGTGAGGGAACTGAGCAAAACTATCCAGGATCTAAAAAAGGAAGTAGAAACAACTAAGAAATAACAAAGGGAGACAACTTTGGAGATAGAAAACCTTGGAAAGAAATCAGGAGTCATAGATGGCAAACATCAACAACAGAATACAAGAGATAGAAGAAAGAATCTCAGGTGCTGAAGATACCATAGAAAGCATTGACTCAACAGTCAAAGAAAATACAAAATGCAAACAGCTTGTAACCCAAAACATTCAGAAAATCCAGGACACAATGAGAAGACCAAACTTAAGAATTATAGGCATAGAAGAGAGTGAAGATTTCCAACTTAAAGGGCCAGTAAATATCTTCAACAAAATTATAGAAGAAAACTTCCCTAACCTAAAGAAAGAGATGTCCATGAACATACTAGAAGCCTACAGAACTCCAAACAGACTGGACCAGAACAGAAAGTCCTCCTGGCACATAATAATCAAAACACCAAATGCACTAAACAAAGAAAGAATTTTAAAAGTAGTAAGAGAAAAAGGCCAAGTAACATATAAAGGAAGACCTATCAGAATTACATCAGACTTGTCACCAGAGACTATGAAAGTTAGAAGATCCTGGGCAGATCTGATACAGACTCTAAGAGAACACAAATGCCAGCCCAGACTACTATACCCAACAAAACTCTCAATCACCACAGATGGAGAAACCAAGGTATTCCATGATAAAACCAAATTTACACAATATCTTTCCACGAATCCAGCCCTACAAAGGATAATAAATGGGAAATACCAATATTTCAGGTCATCTACACCCTAGAAAAAGCAAGATAGTAATCTTCTTTCAACAAACCCAAAAGAAGATAACCACCAAACATAAGAATAACATCAAAAATAACAGGAAGCAACAATCACTATTTCTTAATATCTTTTAACATCAATGAACTCAATTCTCCAATAAAAAGACATAGACTAACAGACTGGTTACAAAAACAGGACCCAGCATTTTGCTGCATACAGGAAATGCACTTCAGTGTCAAAGACAAAAACTACCTCAGAGTAAAAGGCTGGAAAACAATTTTCCAAGCAAATGGTCTGAGGAAATAAGCTGGAGTACCCATTCTAATATCAGATAAAATTGACTTTCAGCCAAAAGTCATCAAAAAAGACACAGGATACTTCATACTCATCAAATGAAAAATCCACCAAGTAGAACTATCACTTGTGAACATATATGCTCCAAATGCAAGGGTTCCCTCATTCATAAAAGAAACTTTATTAAAGCTCAAAGCACACATTGTACCTCACACAATAATTGTGGGTGACTTCAACACTCCACTCTCTTCAAAAGACAGATCAGGGAAACACAAACTAAACAGAGATACAGTGAAACTAGTTGAAGTTTTGGACCAAATGGATTTAACATATATACATAGAACATTTCATCCTACATCAAAAGAATATACTTTCTTCTCAGCACCTCATGGTACCTTCTCCACAATTGACCATATAATTGTTCACAAACAAGACCTCAACAGATATAAGGAGATCAAACTAATCCCATGCCTCCTATCACATCACTATGGAGTAAGAGTGGTCTTCAATAGCAGCAAAACCAACAGAAAGCCCACATACACATGGAAGCTGAGCAATGCTCTACTCAATGATACATTGGTCAAGGAAGAAATAAGAAAAGAAATCAAAGACATTTTAGAATTGAATGAAAATGAAGCCACAACATACCCAATCCTATGGGACACAACGAAAGCAGTGTTAAGAGGAAAACTCATAGCCCTGAGTATCTCAAAAAAAAAAAAAAAACTGGAGAGAGCATACACTAGCAGCTTAACAGCACACCTGAAAGCTCTGGAACAGAAAGAGGCTAATAAACCCAAGAGGAGTAGAAGGCAGGAAATCATCAAACTCAGGGAAGAAATCAATCAATCAAGTAGAAACAAAAAGAACCATACAAAGAATCAATAAAACCAGGAGCTGGTTCTTTGAGAAAATCAACAAGATAGATAAACCCTTAGCTAGACTAACTAGAGGGCACAGAAACAGTATCCAAATTAACAAAATCAGAAATGAAAAGGAAGATATAACAACAGAAACAGATGAAATTCAAAAAATCACCAGATCCTACTACAAAAGCCTATACTCAACATAACTAGAAAATCTGGAGCAAATGGACAGTTTCCTAAACAGATACAAAATACCAAAATTAAATCAGGATCAAATAGACCATCTAAACACTCCCATAACCCCTAAAGAAATAGAAGCAGTCATCGAAAGTCTCCCAACCAAAAAAAGCATAGGACCAGATCATTTTAGTGCAGAATTATATCAGACCTTCAAAGAAGACCTAACACCAATACTCTTCAAATTATTACACAAAATAGAAACAGAAAGAACACTACCCAACTCGTTCTATGAAGCCACAATTATGCTAATACCAAAACCACATAAAGATTCAACAAAGAAAGAGAACTTCAGAAAAATTTCTCTTATGAATACCCATGCAAAAATACTCAATAAAATTCTTGCCAATCAAATCCAAGAACACATCAAAATGATCATTTACCAAGATCAAGCAGGCTTCATCCTAGGGATGCAGGGATGGTTCAATATAGGGAAATCCATCAATGTAATCCACTATATAGACAAACTCAAAAAAAAACCACATGGTTATTTCATTAGATGCTGAGAAAGCACTTGACAAAATTTAGCATCCCTTCATGCTAACAGTATTGGAAAGATCAGGAATTCAAGGCCCATATTTAAACATAGTAAAAGCAATATACAGCAAACTGGTAGCCAACATCAAATTAAATGGAGAGAAACTTGAATCAATTCCGCCAAAATCAGGGACTAGACAAGACTGCCCTCTTTCTCCATATCTATTCAATATTGTACTTGAAGTTCTAACTAGAGCAATTAGATATCAAAAGGAGGTCAAAGGGATACAAATTGGAAAGGAAGAATTAAAATTTTCACTATTTGCAGATGATATGATAGTACAGTTAAGTGACCCAAAAACTCCACCAGAGAACTCTAACAGCTGATAAACAACTTCAGCAAAGTGACCGGATATAAAATTAACTCAAACAAATCTATAGCCTTTCTCTACTCAAAGGATAAACAGGCTGAGAATGAAATTAGGGAAATGACACCCTTCACGATTGCCACAAACAATATAAAGTATCTTGGTGTGACTTTAACCAAACAAGTGAAAGATCTATATGACTGGAACTTCAACTCTGAAGAAAGATCTTGAAGAAAACCTCAGAAGATGGAAAGATCTCACATGCTCATGGATTGGCAGGATTAATATAGTAAAAATGGCCATCTTGCCAAAAGCAGTATACAGATTCAATGCAATCCCCATCAAAATCCCAACTCAATTCTTCATAGAGTTAGAAAGAGCAATTCTCAAATTCATCTGGAATAACAAAAAACCCAGGATAGCGAAAACTATTATCAACAGTAAACGATCTTCTGGGGAAATCAGTATCCCAGAACTCAAGCAATAGTGTTAAAAACTGCATGATATTGATACAAAGACAGGCAGGTAGATCTATGTTATAGAACTGAAGACCCATACATGAACCCACACAGCTACGGTCACTTGATCTTTGACAAAGGAGCTAAATTCATCCAGTGGAAAAAAGATAGCCTTTTCATCAAATGGTGCTGGCTTAACTGGTGGCCAGTATGCAGAAGAATGTAAATTGATCCATTCTTATCTTCTTGTACTAAGCTCAAGTCCAAATGGATCAAAGACCTCCACATAAAACCAGACACACTGAAACTAATAGAAAAGAAACTGGGGAAGAGTCTTGAACACATGGGCACAGGGGACAATTTCATGAACTGAACACCAATTGCTTATGCCCTAAGATCAAGAATTGACTCTCAGTCAGCCATTGAACTGAGCACAGGGTCCTCAATGGAGGAACTAGAGAAAGGACCCAAGGAGCTGAAATGGTTTGCAGAGCCACAGGAGGAACAACAATATGAGTCACCTAGTCTCAGAACTCCCAGGGACAAAACCATCAACCAAAGATTGCACATGGAGTTACCCATGGCTCCAGACACATAGGCAGCAGAGGATGGTCTTGTTAGACACCAAAGGGAGGAGAGGTTCTTGGTCTTGGAAAGACTTGATGCTATAGTGTAGAGGAATACCAGGACAGGGAAGTGGGGGAGAGTTGATTGGGGAAGGGGAGATGGCTTATGGGATTTTCAGGGGAGAGGTGAACCAGGAAATGTGACAACATTTGAAATGTAAATAAAGAATATATCTAATAAAAAAAATTGTATACAATGCATTTTGATTGTGTTTCTCCCAACTCCTAGTCTTAACACCTCTCAGATCCACCTCCATTTCCCTAATCTCTTAACTTTGTGTCCTATTTTAAACATTTTTAATAATTCATCATCTTTAATTTGTGCTGTCTGTGTACTAGTGGGTCAGGAATAATAAGAGGTCAGCTATACATTGTAAGGCAAACCAATACGCTCATATCCTTAGTGAAGAATCCTTTATCACATGTCCTTTCACATGCTTGTTTTAGCAAAACATCCTTTCACCTATATCTGCTTCAGCTAAATATTCTTTCAGGTGTCTGCTTTAGCAAAACATTGTTTCATTTGTGTTCAGTTCAGGAAAACTCTCCTTCACATGTTTGCACCAGCAAACACCATCTGACACAACCAACTTTCCAAAGAATACAGAGATTTCCACTTCAAGAAAAATCTGGTAGAAAGCAGAGGGCAGAATAAAAAAGATGAAAAATGATAAAATGGACTCCCAGAAAATTATGTTAATTAGTGGAACTAAGTTTGAGGTCAGTGACAAAGTGATGAGTCAGCACCATGGAAAAGTAAATCAAGAAAAGCACTCATGCAGAATGTGAAAAAAATATAAATTGATAAAAATGATGAGAAGGAAGATACAATAAACAAAACAGAATAAGGATTCAGCAAATGGATGATAATTTGTGTTCACAAGAAGAATGCTTGGGCAGAGGAATAAATTTAAATGGAATAAATGAGCCAATAAGCCAGGAGGCTTACTGAGAAATTCCATGATGCACCCAAATGAACTAAGTGAATGAGGTCTGTGTTCAAGCTTATCCTGACAAGCATCGTTTTGCTAAATGAAGGAGGAAAACAGTCTTAGGCAAGCATTAAGACTAGGCAAAGATGGTACTCCTAAGGGTATAAGAGTGTGGTAGTCAGGACTGAACCTGGATGAGTTGCTGGTGACTGATATGTGGCTGCAGCTAGTAAAACAAGAGGTCCAGTGAACCTTAGTGCATGATCCTGTTAGCACATTGGAAACGTGTGATTGGGTGACTGCCTTCATTTCAATTGGGGTCACAGCAGAGATTACTTTGTCTGGAAGGTCACAGCAGTGGGAAAGGACTATTAAAAGACACAAGATATGAGTAAGATGTGGGACATGAAGAGGCCATTTGTGAACATTTTAATTCTAAAGGAATGCTTTAGGCAGTAGCCGAAGATAATATAGAAGTCAGGGCTGCCGTGAGCCTGGCTTAGGAGGCTTACATCACTTGACTCATAGTGACGAAACTGCCACAGAATGGTGGGAGAGTGACTCTCTGACTACCCAATGATGTGTTTAACATGTTTTTACATACTTTAGCACAGTTATTTCTACGTTTCAAGGCACTGATTTTTATATAATATTTTATTAATTATTTGAGAATTTCATACATGGTTATTTTGTAGCTTGATCAGACTCATTACCTGCTACTGACCTCCTAACTCCTAGATCTATCCTAACCTCCAAACCCCTCCAAAGTTCATGTTTTCTTTAAAAAACATTAAATAACCCAGGTCCTCTGCCTTTTACTGCCCATGTTCTTATGTGTGGGGCCATCTGTTGGTGTGTGGCTGACCTACCAGTGATGATAACCTGAGAGAAAGTTGGCTCCTCTAGTCCCCAACAGCCATCAAGTGTCAAGAGATCCACAGCAGGGGTGGATAGAGGCTGGACCCTTGCCTGGCCTTAGGGGAAGGGCTGAGGTGGGAATCAGTGTTGGAAGGCCTGGTGATCTCTTGTAACATTCTCTAACTGTGCTGGAAGCTATTGACTGATGGCTTCTAGAGACTCAATACTCTCTTGCTTGTTCTGTGGCCGAAACCCGCTGGCTTCTTTTCTTTTTAACTCTCTGTGTTTTCTTTTTCACTTATCTCTCTGTGCTTTATTTTTACCTTAGAAATCTCTGTGCTTTGTTAAATGCTCTATCTTTATTTTATAACTCTATATTACTGTTCTATGCTTCATTAAGCACAGAAAACTTAACTCTTTATTAGTATTCTGTGTTTCATTAAACACTGGGGAAACTTTTTTATTAATATTCTGTGCCAAAAACTTAACTCTTATTGTTTTGTGCTTCATTAAGCACTGGGGAAATTTAACTCTTTATTGCTGTTCTGTGCTAAAATTTTTTTTTGTTTTGTTTTTCTAAGTTTTTTTTAATTTACATTCAAAATCATTTCCCCTTTCACATTTCCTCCCTCCCCGAAAGTCCCATAAACCCCCTTCCCTCCCTCTTTTCCCCATTCAACTCCCTCTTGCTTCTCTGTCCTGGCGTTCCTCTACATCCAGTCTTTCCAGGACCAGGGGTCTCTCCTTCCATCTTCTTAGAAATCTATTGATATGCGAATTGTGTCTTGGGTATTCCAAAATTCTGGGTTAATATCGCCTTATCAGAAATTCAAAAAATCATCAGATCCTACTACAAAAACCTGTATTCAACACAACTAGAAAATCTCGAGGAAATGGACAATTTCCTTGACAGATATCAAATACCAAAATTAAATCAGGATCAAATAGACCATCTAAACCGTCCTATAACCCCTGAAGAAATAGAAGTTGTCATTGGAAGTCTTCCAACCAAAAAAAGCAAAGGTCCAGATGGTTTTAGTGCAGAATTCTATCAGACCTTCAAAGAAGACGAAACACCAATACTCTTCAAACTGTTCCACAAAATAGAAACAGAAGGAATACTACCCAACTCGTTCTATGAAGTCACAATTACACTAATACCAAAAGCACACAAAGATCCGACAAAGAAAGAGAATCTCAGGCTAATCTCATTTATGAATATCAATGCAAAAATACTCAATAAAATTCTTGCCAACCGAATCCAAGAACACATCAAAACGATCATTCACTACGATCAAGTAGGCTTCATCCCAGGGATGCAGAGATGGTTCAATATAAGGAAATCCATCAATGTAATACACTATATAAACAATCTCAGAGAAAAAAAACCACATGGTCATCTCAATAGATGCTGAGAAAGCATTTGACAAAATTCAGCATCCTTTCATGCTAAACGTCTTGGAAAGATCAGGAATTCGAGGCCCATATCTAAACATAGTAAAAGCAAATTACAGCAAACCAGTAGCCAGCATCAATCTAAATGGAGAGAAACTTGAAGCAATCCCACTAAAATCAGGGACTAGACAAGGCTGCCCTCTCTCTCCATATCTTTTCAATATAGTACTTGAAGTTCTAGCTAGAGCAATTAGACAACAAAAGGAAGTCAACCGGTTCACTATTTGCAGATGATATGATAGTATAACTAAGCGACCCAAAGAACTCCACCAGAGAACTCCTACAGCTGATAAACAACTTCAGTAAAGTGGCCGGATATAAAATCAACTCAAGCAAGTCAGTAGCCTTCCTATACTCAAAGGATAAGCAGGCTGAGAAAGAAGTAAGTGAAATGATATCCTTCACGATAGCCACAAACCATATAAAGTATCTTGGTGTGACTCTAACCAAACAAGTGAAAGATCTCTATGACAAGAACTTCAAGTCTCTGAAGAAAGAAATTGAAGAAGACCTCAGAAAATGGAAAAATCTTCCATGCTCATGGATTGGCAGGATTGATATAGTAAAAATGACCATCTTACCAAAAGTAATATACAGATTCAATGCAATCCCCATCATAATCCCAACTCAATTCTTCATAGAGTTAGAAAGAGCAATTCAAAAATTCATCTGGAATAACAGAAAACCCGGAATAGCTAAAACTATTCTCAAGAGTAAAAGAACCTCTGGGGGAATCATAATCCTGACCTCAAGCTGTACTACAGAGCAATAGTGTTAAAAAACCGCATGTATTGGTACAGTGACAGGCATGTAGATCAATGGAACAGAATTGAAGACCCAGAAATGAATCCACACTCCTATGGTCACTTGATCTTTGACAAAGGAGCTAAAACCATCCAGTGGAAAAAAGATAGCCTTTTCAACAAATGGTGCTGGCTCAACTGGAGGTCCACATGCAGAAGAATGCACATCGACCCATTCTTATCTCCTTGCACTAAGCTCAATTCCAAGTGGATCAAGGACCTCCACATAAAACCAGACACACTGAAATTAATAGAAAGGAAACTAGGGAAGAACCTTGAAAATATGGGCACAGGGGAGAATTTCCTGAATAGAACTCCAATAGCTTATGCTCTAAGATCAAGAATAGACAAATGGGACCTCATTAAATTACAAAGTTTTTGCAAGACAAAAGACACTGTCAAAAAGACAAAGCGGCAACCAACTAACTGGGAAATGATCTTTACCAACCCTACATCTGACAGAGGGCTAATATCCAATATATACAAAGAACTCAAGAAGTTAGACTCCAGAGAGGCAAGTAACCCTATTAAAAAATGGGGTACAGGTCTAAACAAAGAGTTCTCACCTGAAGAATATCTAAAAGCTGAGAAGCACCTAAAGAAGATGTGGTATATTTACAAAATGGTGTACTACCCTCCAAATAAAAGCAAGGAATTCACGAAATTCCTAGGCAAATCGTCAGAACTGGAAAATATCATCCTTATTGAGGTAACCCTACCACAAAAGAACACACATGGTATGCAATCACTGATTAGGGGATATTAACCAGAATCTCGGAATACCCTAGACACAATTCACATATCAATAGATTTCTAAGAAGATGGAAGGAGAGACCCCTGATCCTGGAAAGACTGGATGTAGGGGAACGCCAGGACAGAGAAGCGAGAGGGCGTTGAATGGGGAAAAGAGGGAGGGAAGGGGGCTTATGGGACTTTCGGGGAGGGAGGAAATGGGAAAGGGGAAATGATTTTGAATGTAATGTTCTTTTGTGATTGTGTTACCTCACTAAGGATGATATTTTCCAGTTCTGACCATTTGCCTAGGAATTTCGTGAATTCATTGTTTTTAATTGCAGAGTAGTATTCCATTGTGTAAATATACCACATCTTCTGAATCCATTCCTCCGTTGAGGGACATCTGGGTTCTTTCCAGCTTCTGGCTATTATAAATAAGGCTGCTATGAACATAGTGGAGCATGTGTCCTTATTGCATGCAGGTAAAGGCTCTGGGTATATGCCCAGGAGTTGTATAACAGGATCCTCTGGGAGTGTCATGCCCAGTTTTCTGAGGAACCACCAGACTGCTTTCCAGAGTGGTTGTACCAGCTTGCAATCTCACAAGCAGTGGAGGAGTGTTCCTCTTTCTCCACATCCTCGCCAACAACTGCTGTCTCCTGTGTTTTTGATCTTAGCCATTCTGACTGGTGTGAGATGGAATCTCAGGGTTGTTTTGATTTGCATTTCCCAAATGACTAAGGATGATGAACATTTCTTTAGGTGCTTCTCAGCCATTAGATATTCTTCAGGCGAGCACTCTTTATTTAGCTCTATACCCCATTTTTAATAGGGTTATTTGGCTCTCTGGAGTCTAACTTCTTGAGTTCTTTGTATATATTGGATAGTAGCCCTCTGTTGGCTGTAGGGTTGGTAAAGATAGTTTGATAGTGATAGTGATAGTTTGACTTCTTCCTTTCAAATTTGTATCCCTTTAACCTCTTTTTGTTTTCTAATTGCTCTAGCTAGAACTTCAAGTACTATACTGAAAAGATATGGAGAGAGAGGGCAGCCTTGTCTAGTCCCTGATTTCAGTGGGATTGCTTCAAGTTTCTCTCCATTCAGATTGATGTTGGCTACTGGTTTGCTGTAAATTGCTTTTACTATGTTTAGATATGGGCCTCGAATTCCTGATCTTTCCAAGACCTTTAGCATGAAAGGATGCTGAATTTTGTCAAATGCTTTCTCAGCATCTAATGAGATGACCATGTGGTTTTTTTCTTTGAGATTGTTTATGTAGTGTATTACATTGATGGACTTCCTTATATTGAACCATCCCTGGGATGAAGCCTACTTGATCGTAGTGAGTGATCGTTTTGATGTGTTCTTGGATTCGGTTAGCAAGAATTTTATTGAGTATTTTTGCATCGATATTCATAAGAGAGATTGGCCTGAGATTCTCTTTCTTTGTCGGATCTTTGTGTGCTTTTGGTATTAGCCTAATTGTGGCTTCATCGAACTAGTTGGGTAGTGTTCCTTTTGTTTCAATTTTGTGGAACAGTTTGAAGAGTATTGGTGTTAGGTCTTCTTTGAAGGTCTAATAGAATTCTGCACTAAAACCATCTGGACCTTTGCTTTTTCTGGTTGGAAGACTTCCAATGACGACTTCTATTTCTTCAGGGGTTATATGACGGTTTAGATGATCTATTTGATCCTGATTTAATTTTGGTATTTGGTATCTGTCAAGGAAATTGTTCATTTCCTCGAGATTTTTTTAGTTGTGTTGAATACAGGTTTTTGTAGTAGGATCTGATGATTTTTTGAATTTCCTTAGTTTCTGCTGTTATCTCTCCCTTTTAGTTTCTGATTTTATTAATTTGGATACTGTCTCTGTGCCCTCTGATTAGTCTTGCTAATGGCTTATCTATCTTGTTGATTTTCTCAAAGAACCAACTCCTTGTTTCGTTGATTCTTTTTATGGTTTTATTTGTTTCTATTTGATTGATTTCAGCCCTGAGTTTGATGATTTCCTGTCTTCTACTCCTCTTTGGTGTATTTACTTCTTTTTGTTCCAGGGCTTTCAGGTGTGCCATTAAGCTGTTAGTGTATGCTATCTTCCGTTTCTTTTTGGCGGCTCTCAGGGCTATGAATTTTCCTCTTAGCACTGCTTTCATTGTGTCCCATAAATTAGGGTATGTTGTGCCTTCATTTTCATTAAATTTCAAAAAGTCTTTGATTTCTTTCTTTATTTCCACCTTGACCAAGTTATCATTGAGTAGAACATTGTTCAGCCTCCATGTGTATGTGGGTTTTCTGTTGTTTTTGTTGCCATTGAAGACCACCCTTATTCCATAGTGATCTGATAGGAGGTATGGGATTATTTCTATCTTCTTGTATCTGTTAAGGTCTGATTTGTGACCAATTATATGGTCGATTTTGGAGAAGGTACCATGAGGTGCTGAGAAGAAGGTGTATTCTTTAGCTCTAGGATGAAATGTTCTATATACATCTGTTAGTTCCATTTGGTCCAAGGCTTCAATTAGATTCACTGTGTCCCTGTTTAGTTTCTGTTTTCCTGAACGATCCACTTCAGAGTGCGGGGTGTTGAAGTCACCCACTATTATTGTGTGAGGTGTGATGTGTGATTTGAGCTTTAGTAAAGTTTCTTTTATGAATGAGGGTGCCCTTGCATTTGGAGCATAGATATTCAGAATTGGCAGTTCTTCTTGGTGAATTTTTCCTTTGACAAGTATGTAGTGTCCTTCTGTGTCTTTTTTGATGAATTTAGGTTGGAAGTCATTTTTATCTGATATTAGGATGGCTACTCCAGCTCGTTTCTTGGGGCCATTTGCTTGTAAAATTGTTTTCCAGCCTTTTACTCTGAGGTAGTGTTTGTCTTTGACACTGAGGTGCATTTCCTGCATGCAGCAAAATGCTGGGTCCTGTTTACGTATCCAGTCTGTTAGTCTATGTCTTTTTATTGGGGAATTGAGACCATTGATATTAAGAGAGATTAAGGCATAGTGATTATTGCCACCTGCCATTCTTGACGCTCTCTTTATGTTTGAGTGTTTATCTACTTTCGGGTTCGATGCAAGAAGGTTACTATCTCCTTTTTTCCAGCGTGTTGTTTCTCTTTTTTTATTGGCGGTTTCCACCTATTATCCTTTGCATGGCTGGGTTTGTGGAAAGATATTGTGAAAATTTGGTTTTATCATGGAATATCTTGGTCTCTCCATCTATGGTGATTGAGAGTTTTGCTGGGTAGAGTAGTCTAGGCTGGCATTTGTGTTCTCTTAGTGTCTGCATGAGATCTGCCCAGGATCTTCTGGCTTTCATAGTCTCTGGAGAGAAATCTGATGTGATTCGGATAGGTCTTCCTTTGTATGTTACTTGACCCTTTTCTCTTACTCTTTTAATATTCTTTCTTTGTTTAATACATTTGATGTTTTGATTATTATGTGACGGGAGGTATTTCTGTTCTGGTCCAGTCTGTTTGGAGTTCTGTAGGCTTCTTGTAAGTTCATCGGCATCTCTCTCTTTAAGTTAGGGAAGTTTTCCTCCATAATTTTGTTGAAGATGTTTACTGGCCCTTTAAGTTGCAAATCTTCACTCTCATCTATACCTATAATCCTTAGGTTTGGTCTTCTCATTGTGTCCTGGATTTCCTGGATGTTTTGGGTTACACGTTTTTTGCATTTTGCATTTTCTTTGACTGTTGAGTCCATGCTTTCTATGGAATCTTCAGCACTTGAGATTCTTTCTTCCATCTCTTGTATTCTACTGTTGATGTTTGCATCTATGACTCCTGATTTCTTCCCAAGGTTTTCTATCTCCAAAGTTGTCTCCCTTTGTGATTTCTTAGTTGTTTGTACTTCCTTTTTTAGATCCTGGATGGATTTGCTGAGAACCTTCACTTGTTTGTTTATATTTTCCTGTATTTCTTTAAGGTATTTTTGCATTTTCTCTTTCAGGATTTCTGCCTGTTGACCCAAGTTCTCCTGTATTTCTCTAAGCGATTTTTGTGTTTCCTCCTCATAGGCTTCCATCTGTTGATCCATTGCCTCCTGCATTTCTTTAAGCAGTTCTCGTGTTTCCTTTGTACGGGCATCTATCCGTTGATTCATTTCTTTAAGCAATTTTTCTGTTGCCTCCCTATGGGCATCCATCTGTTGACCCATATTCTTCTGCATTTCTTTATGCAATTTTTGTGATTTCTTTGAAAGTGCATCTAACTGTTGATTCATTTCTTTAAGCGATTTTTGTGTTGTCTCCTTGTGGGCCTCCATCTGTTGATCCATGTTCTCCTGCATTTCTCTAAGCAATTTTTGTGTTTCCTTTGTAAGGGCTTCTAACCCTTGATTCATGGTCTCCTGTAATTCTTTATTAGATTTATTTGTGTCCTTCTTGTGATCCTCTAATAGCATCATGAGAAGTGATTTTAAATCCAGATCTTGTCTTTCGGGTGTGGTGGGGTATCCAGGACTTGCTGCTGTTGGAGAGTTGGGTTTGGATGGTGCCATATTACTTTGATTTCTGTTAATAACGTTCCTACGTTTGCCTCTTGCCATCTGGTTACCTCTGGTGTTAGTTGGTCCTGCTGTCACTGGCTGTTGGTTGGACGTCCTATGAGACTGCAAAGCTATTTCTGCCCCCCCCCCCCGTATTACCGGCATTCCCCTGGCACTGATTTCTGGGGCCTGCCCTGCTCCTGAGTGACTTTGGAGCCCTGATGTGCCTTGCCCCAAGTGATGTTATATTGGGGAGTCCCTGCGCATCCAAAGGCTCAGCACAGTGGATTCCCGGAGCAGACATCACCAAAGGGAGGCTGGTAGGCTCCCGCCTGCTCATCGATTACTGCAGTCCTGCCCAGCTCTTGGAGCAGATTACACACAAGCTGCCTGAGGCACAAGCGATATTATGCCTGTCTGTCTCTGAGCCTGGCGGTCCCAACTACCTGGACACTGGAGCAAAGATGTCGGAGTGCACTCTGCACTCTCTCGGCGGCGCAGGTCACCCTGCAGGGGGTATGGCCCACAGCAGAGCTGGCGCCCAGACGTTCACAACGCTTTCCAGTTCTTGGGAGCAGATGGAAGCCCCAACAGGCCATGTCCCAAGCAATGTTATATTGGGGAGAACCTGGGTACCTGTCTCCTCATTGCGGTAGATCCCGGAACAGAGGTTGCCAAAGGGAAGCTGGTAGGCTCCCGCCCAGTGCAGGGGGGTGGGGGGGTTCCCTCTGCAAGCCAGAAGTCCCACAGCAGAGCTGGCGCGCTGGTTACTGCAGATCTGCCCAGCTCTTGGAGCAGGTTACACACAAGCTGCCTGAGACCGAAGCGATATTATGCCTGTCTGTCTCCGAGCCTGGCGGTTCCAACTACCTGGACACTGGAGCAAAGATGGCGGAGTCTGTGCTAAAAATTTAACTCTATTACTTGTGCTTAAATAAGTGCTAATATCTGGTGGTTAATACATGCTGCTAATCATGGGGGTCAGGTAAAAGCTTTATTGCTAACACTCCTTTTTCTGGACAGGCAGTCACAAGCCCTTCACTGGCCTGGCTGGTTAACATTTTGTGAACCAGAGAGGAAGGAAAGGAAAAGAATAAAGTTACTTCACACAGGCAAATTTGGACAAACACATAAATTCATACATTCACACTCTAGCCAGGCCTGACCAGCTGTCTCAGTTAACTGCACAAGTATTCATACATGCTTACATACTTGCACATATACTTACATATGTATATATAAACAAACTGACATATACATTTGGATAGATGGCTGGGTAGATGGTTGGATTATAGATTATTTTTTTTCCTCTGGCCTTTTTGTAGATACAAGTTCTTAGAAAATTACCTCATAGATTAAATGTTACACAAAATGGGAGTTACAAAGGGATGTTGATATTAAGTTCAAAGCAGTGTTTTATTCTATATGTTCATTATAAGTTCAAGCAACAGTTTCACATGACCTTGTCTTATCATATTGTATGCCTGTGGTTTCATCCTTGGACCTGAATGATTTTCTTTGGATACAAATTTGTCCCAAGCCTATATTTCCTTTCAGTGTAATATGAAAGCTCATTTTTTTTTCTTATTACACAGCCTTTACTTACTGATATGAGGAACGGGCAGATTCTATTCTTGATTCTGACTTTATTACATCTTTCTAGCAAAATAACTAAAATCATCTCTTAAAACTTTCTTCGTAGGAGTTAAAATATTCCTAAGTTGATTGAAAGTTGAATTATAACCATTTTCTGATAAAATTGAAGATTTACATGGAAAATATTTCTGATAAAATTGAAAAAATATATGGAAAAACATTAAAATTGAAGATTATTATGAAAAATTATACAGATAAAATGGTAGGCATAAAAATATTTCTAAGTTGATTGAAAGTGAAATTATAAACATTTTCTGATAAAATTGAAGATTTACCTGGGAAATATCTCTGATAAAATTGGAGAAATATATAAAAAACACGTTAAGATTGAGTATTTCATGGAAAATTTAAACAGATAAAATGGTAGGCATAAAGATATTCCTAAGTTTTTTGAAAGTGGAATTATAAACACTTTCTGATAAAATATAAGATCTACAAGAAAAATATTCCTGAAAAAATTCAAGAAATATATAGAGAAACATGTTAAAACTGACTATTACATGGAAAATTATACAGATAAAATGGAAGGTATAAAAATGTTCCTAAGTTGATTGAAAGTAAAATTATAGACATTGTCTGATAAAACTGAAGATCCACATGGAAAATACTTCTGACAAAATTGAAGAAAAATACAGAAAAACGTTAAAATTGAAGATTATCATGGACAATTATACCGACAAAATGGTAGGCACAAAAACATTCCTAAATTGATTGAAAGTGAAGCTACAAACATCAATCAACTTAAGAATATTTTAATTCCTACCAATTTATCTATATAAATTTCTTCAATTTTATCAGAGATATTTTCCATGTAAATCTTCAATTTTATCAGAAAATGCTTTTACCTCTACTTTCAATCAATTTAGGAATATTTTTATGCCTACTATCTTATCTGTATAATTTTTCATGAAATAGTTTTAACGTGTTTTTCTATATATTTCTTCAGTTTTATCAGAAATATTTTCCTTGTAGATTTTCAATTTTTCAGAAAATAATAATATTTTATAATTCCACTTTCAATCAACTTAGGAATATTTTTATGCCTACCATTTTATCTGTATAATTTTTCCATGAAATAGTTAATCTTAACGTGTTTTTCTATATATTTCTTCAATTTTATCAGAGATATTTTCCATGTATATTTACACAATGGAATACCACTCAGCAATTTAAAACAATGAATTCATGAAATTCTTAGGCAAATGGGGAACAGGGGGAGGGAAGAGGGCTTATGGGACTTTCAGGGAGGGGGGAACCGGGAAAGGGGAAATCATTTGGAATGTAAATAAAGAATATAGAAAATAAAATAAAAAAATTAAAAAAAAACTTTCTTCGTATGATTATTTTAATCAAATCAGGAATTTTATAAAAATCATTAATTCATCAGAACTGGAAAATATCATCCTTAGTGAGATAACCCAATCACAAAAGAACACACATGGTATGCAGTCACTGATAAGGGGATATTAACCCAGAATCTCGGAATACCCAAGACACAATTCACATATCAATAGATTTCCAAGAAGATGTTAGGAGAGACCCCTGGTTCTGGAAAGACTGGATGTAGGGGAATGCCAGGACAAAGAAGCGAGAGGGGGTTGAATGGGGAACAGAGGGAGGGAAGGGGGCTGATGGAACTTTCGGGCAGGGAGGAATCGGGAAAGGGGAAATGATTTGGAATGTAAATAAAAAAATATAGAAAATAAAAATAAAAAAATCATTAATTCATCTAAACAACATTAACTCCTGAAAGTTCATCTTTATGTTAATCTGCAGGAAATCTGCCCAATAGGGTGGGCTAATGCCAATGGATTATTTTATTAATTTAATAATGACAGGAAAGGCATGTCAGTTCCAAGAAGCAATCCTGAAATGAAGTATCTTTGGGACCTTGCCTCAGAACTCACCCATCTCAGTTCATGCAAAAACGTGGGTCACCTCCAGGAAGGCCACCTGCTTGTCTTAATCTTTCCTAGATGGCTCCTGACAAGCACATTGGTGCCAAAGACACTGTGACACTGTTTTTCTCCTGTTCTCTTTACCTCTTTTTCTGCTCTCTCTTCCCTGATTAATGAACTATTTTTTTTTAAAAAAAAGGGATATAAATTTATAGGCTATTAAATCCTCCTAATAATGAAAAATGCATGACCCAAAGTAAAAAAAAAATGCCCGAACTTCAGTATTTCTCATAACTAATACATTTAATTATGAATTAATAAATAATCATATAACAAGATTAATCTGGATTAGAACTCATTACTAGACTGTGGTAATTTAGATAGAATAGCAGTTGAGTGATAAAGTGCTCTCATAATCCCTTAAACAGTTAAGAATATGCACTTGGAGCCAGCAAGATGGCTCATCAGGCACACACACTTGTCACCAAAACTGACCTAAGTTCTGTCCCTGAAGCCTACACAGTAGAAGGAGAGAGCCAACCTCAGCAAGCTGTCTTTTGATGTCTCTGCATATACATCCATCTGTATACACACAACGAGAAAACAAACAAGTAAGATTTTAAAAAGGTGTCATATTGCAAGGCATGGTGATGCACAGGTGCAATACCAGCACTTGGGAAGTAAAGGCAAGGGGATTGGAAGTTTGAGATAATTCTCAGTAACAAAATGCGTTTGAGGTTAGCCTAAGCAGCACAATTAAACCAAAGTGGGAAAAGGGTATTCTATACTCTCGTTTCCGAGATGTTGAGTACAGTATGTCTAAAGATGATCATTTTAAGTGGGGAAACCATTAATAAAATTAATAGGATACACAGTATAGGATACACAGTAGGTTGCACCGGGGCATGACTGACATCTTAACAAGGCAGAGCCTGAAACAAGAGGAACTCACAGAGTTTGGGGCTAGTCTAGACTACATAAGACCCTGTCCACAAACAAACAGTTCCTTTAACATAATATGGGAAGACAAAGAGAACACAATAAAGGAGAATGAAAGAAATAAAACAGGTTCACAACGAAAACTCACTGACAAAATATGGTCACTGAGCCAGTGAACAAAGCACATTACACTCTGTAAGTAGTTGAAGCAGCCGCCTGCTAACTTAGGTTTTGTGTATCAGCACTATACTGCAGTCCATGTCACAGTTTTGTTGACCAAATGGGGATAACGAGACCTACTTCTGAGAAGCTAGGGGACCAAAGGGGACTTTCCACACCCCTGCAAAAGTGTTGTTGCCATAGAGACAGCAGTATTATCTCCAGTTTCTGACATCTGACTTTTGTCAGGGCCATACTCTGAGCTGAGAAATCACAGCCATTGCAGTTCTTCAAACTGAGTTTCCTCATCTCTAAGATAATGATTAAAGCCTACTCATAAAATTGTCCTGGGGATTAAATGCAATATTAAGCATAAAATGCCCAGTACAGAGCAGTCAGCTACTACAATTACAATACTGTGCTGTTAGCTTTAAATATGAGTTAATTAAGTATATATCAATAAAGCTGAAATTGTGTGTATGTGTGCATGTATGAGTGTGTGAGCATGTGTGTGTATGTGTGTGTGAATGCAATACACATTTGTTACAGAACAGGGTGTCATATCCCCCAGAGCTGAACTTTTAGATTGTTGTAAGCTTCCTGATGTGGTTGTTGAGAAGTGAACTCAGGTCTCCCCAGAAAGGAAGCATGCATTCTTGAACACTGATCCATCTCTCCAGACTAGGGTCATTATTAAAATATCTGACTAGATCCCAACCTACAAGTGTAGCAGTCATCAAAGACTTCATAAATGCACCTGATAGCTTCTTGTAATGAAACAAACACAGTCATGACATGCTATAAAACAATTAATATGGTGAAACTTCACAATGGAATATTTACATCCACCTTTCCATAAGAATTTACCGTATGGGGCATGGATGGATGGATCAGTGTCTACAAGCATGTACACTCATATCTGCCCTCTACCATTGTAATCTCCACCAAAATAAAAACAAGCAAACAAAATAAACAAAACAAATCATAGAAAGCATCTGATGGTAGTGTGTCACAGTGTGTCCCACAGCATATTCCTCTGTTCACACATTTTTACTTGCAGATCATTTCAATGAGTCATTGGATTGGTTCAAGACCTCTGACTTCCATCATGCCATCAACACTGGATCTTCACTGGGACTCCTCTTGACTATCCTGACACACACTAAATCTTAAAAAATTGACCAAATGAAATTGAATCGTTATTCTTTGATGTTTCCAAAATTCTATAGTAAAATATTGTTTTAAACAGTCAAAAATATTCTATTTTAAAAGAGATGTTTCTGGAAAATATGATATAGGGTAAAGTTCTTTATTTATGGAGGGAAGCAGAGGTTTGTTTAGTTTAAACACAATTACTTTACAGGTAGACTTAATGGACTAAGATGCAAGAAAGCAAACAAAACATAGAGGTCATTAAAATGTGTTTCGCTAATAGTAACCCTTAGAAGTATGTTACATATTAATGTTTCAGTTAATGGCTGTGTGTATACATGTGTGAATATATCTACATATGAATGTATGTATGTGTATATACATAAGATTGCCTTAGGTTGGAGAAATAGTTTTCCTTACTGTTGTGACACAAGTTATTTTTATTTCCTGTATTTTGAAAAGTTCTAGTGTGCCTGTGGTGCAAACAAGAGGCTGGTCTACAGAGAGAATTCTATTACAGTCAAGGTTGTACATAGAAACTGTCTCAAACAAACAAACAAAAAACCCAAATCAAATAAAATCCAATACACACAAAAAATCATTAATCAGGACTTTTTAAATTATTCATTTAGATTTCAAATGATATCCCCTTTCTGATTACCCCTCCACAACCCAATTAACCCCTCCCCCTCCCCTTTTCCTCTATGAGAGTGCATCTCCACCCACCCACCCACTTCTGGCTCACTCCCCTAACATCACCCTATGCTGGGCATCCCCTCCCATTGATGTCTGATAAGGCCATCCTCTGCTACACATGTATCTGGAGTCATGGCTCCCTCCAAGTATATTCTTTGGTTAGTGGTTTAGACCCTGGGAGCTCTGGGTGACCCAGTTAGATGATTTTGTTCTTCATATGGGGTTGCAATTCCCTTCAGCTCCTTTAGTTCTTCCCCTAGATCTTCCACTGTGGTCCTCACGCTCAGTCAGATGGTTGGCTGTGAGCATCTGCAACTGTATTAGTCAGCTGCTGGTAGAACCTCTCAGGGGACAGTCATACCAGGCTCCTGTGAGCAAGCACATCTTGGCATCAGCAATAGTGTGGGGGTTTGGTGTCTGCAAATGGCATGCCTCCCTAGGTGGGGTGGTCTCTGGAAGGCCTTTCCTTTAGTCTCTGTTCCATTTTTTTGGTCTCTGTCTTTTCTTTGGACAGGAACATTTCTGGGTTAAAATTTTGAGCTGTGTAGGTGTTCCCATCCCTCAACTGGGGGCTGCGCCTATCCATTGGATATGGTGTGTAAAGGTTCTATCTCCCCTTTGTGGGTATTTTGTCTAAAGTCATCACCATTGGGTCCTGGGAACCTCTTGCTTAGGGGATAATTTTTAACAGGATATCAAGATAAAACAAAGCAATATCTATGTGAATAGTGGGATTATTTATTTTCCTTCATATTTTATGTTACTTTCTTTAAATATTTTTTCTATTTATATCCATTTTATAGTGTTTAGAAAATTTATAATTGGAAAAAGAAAGCTTAAAATTATGAATTAAGAGGAATCCTTTGAGGACCAGTCAGCAGGTTTTGTTCTGGTTGTACAGGTGACTCTTGTCAAGCAGTGACTCACTCAGACAGAAAGCAAGGTCAAAAGTTATCCAGCACTGGTCTGAAAGGTGTGTAGTGAGCAAGTGCAGAAAACGTTTAGGCGGAGAATCCAGATCTGTTTACGTTCCTTCTCTGTTAAACTATGTGCCTCCTGAATTCACTCAAACTTGTGTAAAATCTAATGTGAATATCTAATTTTATATGGGGTCCAGGTGTTCTCTGATTCCCATCCAGTAGCAGAGCATGGTTATTTATAACCCAGCTACGTCCTACAGAAGCAGTTCACAGGAAACAGTCGCACACATCTGTGCTTCACAGAGCTCCAGATGCCCTACGCTTCGGGTTTGCTATATCAGCTTCACCTGTCCTATGATACCCTGGACATTCAATCCACGTGGATGCTCAACATCAGCGCACCATTCTGGGGAGAAATGACCCAATCCCAGGCAGAGGGAAGTGACTGTCATCCCACAGTGAAGAGATTATGTGGCTTCGTACAGTGGCTCCTGAGAGTGAGTCCTCAGACATTTAGTACCTTGTAGAAGTTTTCACAATCTCTTTAAATTCTACTATTGGAGGTAATGTAACAAAACAATTGCCAAAAATATTTATAAGGCAAAGCATATTCACTCTTTTGGTCTTAAAATCTCCTGTCTTTATAAAATGATCATGACATGTGTGTGTGTGTGTGTGTGTGCATGTATATGTGTGGTGGGTATGAGTCTGTGTATGTATGTATGAGTGTGTGTGTATGGTGTGTGCATGGTGTAGGTGTATGTATGTGTGTGTAGTGTGTGTGTATGTGTGTGTTTATGACCATGTGTGTGTGTCTGACCATGTATGTGTACACATATGTGTGTGTGGCCATGTGTGTGCATGTATATATATATATATATATATATATATATATATATATATATATATATATATAAATGTGTGTGTGTGTGATGTGTATGTGTGCATGAGTCTGTGTATATGTGTGTTTCAGTGTGTGTATGTATGCATGTGTGAGTGTGTGAATGGTGTGTGTATGAGTATGAATGTGTGTATGACTGTGTTTGCATGAGTATGTATATGGTGTTGTGTGAGTGTGTGTATGTGTGTGGTGTTTATATGTGAGTGTGTGTATATGTGTATGTCATGTGTATATGTATATGTCATATATGTATGTGTGTGGTGTGTGTATATGTATATATATTCATTTATGTGTGTGGTGTTCACATGTGTGAGTCTGTGTATGTGTATATGAGTGTGTATGTTTCAGTTGGTATGGTGTCATGTGTGGGTGTGTGTATGAGTGTGTGTGAGAGAGAGACAGAGAAAGAGAAAGAAACAGGTGGGGGACAGATGCGGTCACTTGGAAAAAATACAAAATTGTTCTGCAATTGTGAAGTCTGAGGCCCTGAACTGGAGTTAGAATAGTCTGGAGTGAAAGAGTCAGAGTTTAAACATTTTTTTTGCAGTCAGTGGCAAGTGTATGTTCACACACAGATACTTCTTATTCTTTAATAATGGGAGGAAATTTTTCTTTCAGGTATATAAAATGTTCCCTTTCTCATAAAATATCTAGAAAAATGAGCAGCAAATTATCTCCTTCTAATGAACCTTGCACAGAGTCAGAGCACAGTAAAAAGTTATGATGTGGATGCTGGTTAGGTGGAATAACCTACAGCATGTTTAACAACACATAGTCACTGAAATGATCCCATTAGATTGTGATTGTCTGAGGAAATATAGTTCTCATCAGTACAATCTTTTAAAACTGAATCTTAAGGATTTTACTGTGGGCTTAGAGGGCCAATTTCAAGTAAATTCTCACATTTTGAGACCTTTCACTTTAATTCAATGGGATTACTAAGTTATGGTCATTGAATTTATGGTGTGAATTTCTAGGGCAAAAGAAGAGCTATGAGTGTAGTAAGAGAGGCTCAGAGCAGCAGGTGCTGAGAATAGTCACCTCCCGTCATGGTAGCTCATGACATGGCACCCTCATCTCTGTCTCTGATAGTGCATCTGCTTTCCCTACTCCTTCTGGTCAGCATCTTTCTCAGAGGTTCCCTGCTGCATTGGTGCTGGTTCTGAACCATTACCTTATCCTCTATGTCTTAGAAATAACCTATGTCTTTGCAGTGGTCTGAAGAAGAATGGTCTCCAGAAACCTCTACATTCAAAAATGTATTCACCAGGCTGTGGCAATATTTGAGCATGATTAGGACATGTGGCCTTGTTAGAGTAGGCATGGAGTTCTTAGAGGAAGTGTATTACTAGACTCCCTCTCCCTCTCCCTCTCCCTCACCCTCTCCCTCTCCATCTCCCTTCCCCCACCCCATCTCTGCCTGCATCTTACTGTGTGGCTCTCAACTACTTTTTCAGCACCATGCCTGCCTGCACAACACCATGCTCCCTGCAATGATGATAATAATACTAAACCTCTGGAAGTGTAAGCCATCCCCCAGTTAAATGCTTTCTCTTACAAGAGTTGCCTTGGCCATGATGTCTCTTTATAGCAATAGAATACTGAATACTGACTAAGACAGTCCTTTGCAAGTCTTTGCTTCAATAAATAACAACAATAAATTCGATAACATAGAAACTTTAAACCTCATTGTCTCACAGCTTATCTCTGAAAGACCTATGTTATTGAGAGTGCTTTAATTTTCTCTGTCCCAATAAGACACTCACAATGCATTCATCCAACTCAGAGTAGTAGTCATATTATAATAAGTCCAGACACAACCATGACTCCAGAGCTTGATGGTTGGTGGTAAGATTTTCACCATGAGTATCAATTGTTCCTAATTTGTCTCCTTGGAAAGAATTTATGTGAATGTTCTACTAAGATACACTTTGCTAAGTCCTGTCAGCGATGCTGAGAGAGGATTGTCTGTACTGAGGCAAGGGCCTACTCAGCAAGGACTTATAAGCATCTTCCATGTGTAAAGCACTGAGTAGAGAGAATTGAATTTATGATGTTCACCAGAGAGGTAGTAATGCAGACACCTCCTTCCAAAGTCACTATAAAGAGCAAAGACAGGCTTTCCCTGTTGAGTTTATAATACACACATGATTTGTAATTTAGTTAATTCAATGCATCTAAGTAGGAGCTAGTTGATATAAAGCACGGAGTGCCCATGCATTGAAGTGCCAGCTCCTCTTAGGAGGCCAGGTCAGGCCATGAATCACAGAGCACCAACAAGTGGAAAGCAAGCATTTGGGAAGGTGTCTGGGGCATCTGTAGAAAATAAGTGAAGAAAAAGTTTATTAAGCAGCCACTTTCCACTGTGCCTTAAAGTATGTAAGAATAAGGATAATCTTTGTCCTTTGTTTGGGTTGGTGTTTAATGGTAGAGATTCTAGGCTTAGATTATTCAAAACCTACTTTAATAAGGGTTCAAATGTTTCAATCTCCACTTCTAGACCACGGTCCAATGGAAGGGGAGAAAAGATGGTAAATAGAACAATGGATGAAGACTTGTTTAGAAGTATTTCTTTGGGGCAATTCTAATCTCCATTGTCAGTATAGCAGCAGTCCAGTTTAGTAGTGTCAGGATACAAAACACAAATCAGCAGCAGTGGCATGATCCAGCAGAAACAGCCAGGCTTCCATGGAATCAGCACAAGTCAGTGGGAGGGACTAGAATTAGTTAGTACATGGAAGTTCTCTGTCATGCCTCTCAGTGAAGTGAAGACCAGTGAAGGTGTGAGACCAATGAAGCAGTATGAGACTAGCTACGCAAGCACACCATCAGTGTCCATTGAGTCCTATTTATACTCTGTCCAAACATCATGTGTCCTCACACTAGTCTTGCCTCAGCAAAACAAACACTACGTGACTCTGTATAACATGACATAACCAGAAACTTTCATATCAGAGGTGCTCTGAGAACTTCTACAATTGTCTCTTAATTTATACAGTATTTGTATTTGATGCCTAGACACCATGTTCTGGGGGAGTGGTTGAACTGACTCTAGGTATTTCTTCCTCTTCTTCTTCTCCTTCTCCTCCTCCTTCTTCTTCTCCTCTCATGGCTGATACTTTGGACTTAATTTTGGTTTTATTTTTTAAGTTTTTGAAACCTTAAGACTCATGTCCTTTCTATGAGCAGGGGCTGAATAAATGCTCTTAGTCACTCTGAGATGCTCAGCAGTGCCTAGAATCCAAAGCTTTTCTGGTGGAGCTGGTGGATGAATCCCAAAGTGTCAGCATGCATAGCTAGAAGTTCAGGCTCTGCCAGGTGGTCTAGGGCAGAACACTGTGGGAATCACCCAAGCAAAGGAGAAGGACCATATTGCTGCACTCAAGGTGAGAGGCAGCATATCTAATCTCAGGGGCCTTAGGACTTTGAAGTGCAGACTGAGATCGCCACTTATTTGACACTCAAATTGTTGGCACAGATAGGCTGAAGGCTCAGCAGGGAGAGAAGAGAAACAGAAAGCCTTCCAAGAAGAAGCTGAAAACTGACCTACTTATCCTGATGATGAGATTTGCTTCTGGTCCCCCACAGGCCAAGCCCAGGCTCCCTGACATGAAAACCACGCACTCACTGCTAAGGACTTAGAGACAAGGAATTTTTCAAATGCCTGTTTTTCTTTTTTCCCCAGTAAGGATGCTTTGTTCCACTGGGTAATATCTGTGCCCAGCCTAGAAATAGTCATGGTAATGAGGATTATTTGTGTGGAGTCAACAAGTCCAGAAAGGAGTGGGCAGACAGCATGGCCATCTGGTTTCTGTGCTCTGCTCCCTGCACAGGACCCATAAAACCTATGGGGACATATGGGAGGAGAGTGGGAGGATGAGGGGGCTAAAGGAACAGAGGCAGGTGTCAACCTGTCCTTTCGTTTTCCTGAACTCCTTGCCAAAAGCTCATACTCCTCTCTTTTTGGGGGCAAAAATGGCCTTTCCAAACCTTTTTGGTCCATATTTTGGGAGGTCCATTTCTTAGACTTACAGGGCAAACTACAATACAGGCCTTATTGACAGTGAAACTAATGACTTGGGGGTATCCGACTCTTTATGGTGGTATATGACAGTATGTTAGGAAGGAAATGGCACCTTTGAGTTCTATCTACCTAGCACAGGGGTAACCTCTACTCTTCCACAGCTGCCTCTAGGCATTAGCAAATGCTCCAAAGGGACAGCTATGGGCTATAGGGCCACAGCAGGCTAATCTAGACGGAGGCTGAGCATACCAGCTGGCTGAATTTGAAACAGAGGAATGGATAGGAGTTTTATGCTAACCTTTCACCATATCTTTGTTGTAGAAATGTTCATCATACACCATCAATCTAAAGTCAACAATTTTAAAAAGATAAAGTCTATAACTTAGTGTTATACTAAAGTAGCAATAATAAATGCATACCCTAAATCTAAGGTGACATCCTTTTAAATATTTCTTCTTGATTATTTGATTTGTGGTGTGTGTGTGTGTGTGGTGTGGGTGTGTGCTTGTATTAGTTCAGAAGATGTTAGATCTCTTGGAACTGGAGTTACAGGTGGTTGTGAGATGCCTTATGTTGGTATTCAGAATTAAAGTCAGGCCTTTTATTTCCCATTCTGAGAATGCATCCAAAGCCTTGTGCATTCTAGGCAAGGGCTCTAACACAGAACTGCATCTCTAGTATTTTCCTCAAAGACAGTAAATTATTTGTGTCTGTGTCTACTCTGAAGATGGTGTTGTGTGCTGTTCAAGTTCTCCCTGATCCTAAGCACTTTCCCTGATGCTGGCTCATGGCCTAGCCTCTGGGCAGAAACCACACTCGCCTGAAAGGAACAGTTCTGCCTTCCCTGGTTTCTTGCTTCTTAGGAATGACCTATGCTAGTGGTTAGGATTTCTGAGGGGAGGGCCTTTTATTCAACTGGGACTAAACTTAAGGATGAATCCATTTCTAGAACTTCTGTAATAAAAGTTTAGCTAAACTAACTGTGGCAACTGTATTCAAGTTCTAAGACTTCTTGGGTTGAACTTTCTATTCCTGGGTATTGGCTGTGAAGGTTTGTCAGGTCTTCATGTTCAGACTCTGTTTCTCAATTCCAGGGTGGCCTCCTGTCTTAGTTATGGCTTCTATGACTATGATTAAACTCCATGACCATAAGCAACATGGAGAGGAATAAGTCTATTTCTCTTACAGTTCTCAGGTCACTCTATCACTGAGGGAAGTCAAAACAAGAACTCAAGGCAGGGGAGGGGAGACAGGAATTGAAGCACAGGCCATAGAAGATGCTGCTTCCTGGCTTGGTCTTCTCAGCTTGCTCAGCTTGCTTTCTTGTTCACATTGGCTATACAGGCACAATCACCTCTGAACAGTCTGATTTTGGTCTCCACTCTGGAGACAAAATATCTTTGTGTTGTTTGAGCCATTGTTATTTGAAGCTTTTGTATTAGTCAATGGAGACTAAGTCATGCTGCAAAGATAGATGATTCTTCTAACAGCTTAAATCTTTTGAACTGGCAAAAGACCATCATTTCACAGAAAGAATATGCTTTAATCCCTGTTCAGATGTGACAAAGATATGTATGGAAAAATCTAGTTTTTCCAGAGGGAGGAGCCATGGTCTATGGAGAATGAGCACAGGTGAAGTCCTGAAGCTACAGCATCCCAGAGACAAATGCAGGGCATGGCCACAACCCAGGGTCTCAGCCACAGTGTCTTCCCTGCAGGACCTCCATTTGCCAGTAGATCAAAAGCTGTCATGTGTCTTTTCATCTTTGGTCTTTCCAGATGTAAGAGTTCACATCTGAGTCAAGTAAGTGCTTATTTTATATATATGTATATATATATATATATATATATATATATATATATATATATATATATATATATATATATTTCTCATTAAAATGCCCTTGATATGGGAGAGGCAGAGCACCTATTCCCTTAGTTCCTGCAAGTGCAGATCAGAAGTTAGGTGCAGGCTACATGACCTAGCCAGCATAAGGCTGCAGCTGATAAATTTCTCCTGTTCCCTGCTTGTTGGCCCCTCCCCCTAGGGAATCCCAGTGTTGGGGCTGTTGCCTCTCTCTCCCTCTGCCCCTTCCTTCTCCCATCTCCAGTGCTTACTTCCTGCTCCCACTTCCTCTGTTCCCTCCACTCCTGTCTTCTCTCTCTTACCTTACTTTCCAATGCTTCTCTCCTCCTCTCTTCCATTTTCACTCTTTTGTCTCTGGTCATTTGTAAGTCCTCCTGGTGACTCATCTAGCATCTATTTAGTGTGTACAGCCATGACCAGAATGTCTCTTTGTTTGAAGACAGTTTTTATAAACTCTCCTCCATTTTTTCTATTCACATATATGCTTATATCTTTCCTGACCCCAGGTTTCAAGGCTGGATACGTGTTTATGCCACAGTTCAGCCTGTCTTTAAGTGTGGAGTATAGTTGTTTGAATCACAATGACTTCCAGTTCCTGTATTAGTTACTTTTGATGTGAAGAAACACTTTGAGAAAGGAAACTAATAAGCATTTAATTTCGGGGTTTGCTTACAGTTTCAGAAGATGAGTCTTTGAACACCACAGCAAGGATCATGACATGAAGCAGAAGGGACACACAGAAAAAGAAAGACAGACAGACTGGAAGGAAAGGAGGGAAGGAGGGAAAGAGGGAAGGAGGGAAGGAGGGAAGGAGGGAGGGAGGGAAGGAGGGAAGGAGGGAGGGAGGGAGAGAGAGAGAGAGAGAGAGAGAGAGAGAGAGAGAGAGAGAGAGAGAGAGAGAGAGAGAGAGAGAGAACTCGGAATGACATGGGCTTTTGAAACTTTAAAATATACCTGTAATAACATATGTCCTACAACAAGGCCACACCTTCTCTAACAAGGCATCTAATTCTTCCCAAACAGTTCCACCAATTGCAGACCAAGCATTCAAATATATGATCCTATGTTGGTCATTCAAACCATCACCTGGAGTATAGAACCAAGCCTCATCTCTTCTTTAGTGTCTGATGTTTTAGCTCCCAGCAGTGAGTATTCTGGCAACGAGTTGTGATTTCATCCATATCAGTTGCTATGGTAGTTAATACATTCTCATTTCTCTGTATTTCTCTATTTTGGCACAGTGTCATAGTTTAGGAGCACCTTTCTTTTCTTCTTTGGTCCAATTGGAATAGTGCAGCTGGAAGCACTTTTGCTCATGTCTCCTGATGAGTTTGTGTGTGTGTGTGTGTGTGTGTGTGTGTGTAGCCATTGAATATATACTTAGAAATGAACTTTCTGGTGAAGAACACACATAGAACTTGAGTACTTGCCATTTTCCAGAGTACTTATCCCACTGGCAACAAATGAGAGTTTTAATAACTTTGTATTCTGGCAAAGATTTGTTTTTTTACCATTCCATGACTTGCTGTGGTAGATCATTGTGGTTTAACTTTTTACTCCCCAACGATTAGCCAGTCTGAGTACACACACACCTCCCCCCACACACACATACACACATGTGAGCACACATTCTGTCCTTGATGCCCATGAGATCCTCCAGGAATACCCTGGATTCTTAAGTGCTTCTCATGACTTACCACATCCTCTTGCACAGCTCACAGTATCTCTAGATTACCTATGATGCCTAACACTATGTCACTATCTAGTGCTGTATAAGTGCCTAACAGTATAGAAGTACCTTATGTAACTAAGCATCTAATACTGTTAGGACATACTACTTAATACTACGATGATGATGATGATGACGAAGAAGATGATGACAACACAATGTCTAACACTGTGTCTAATACTTTGTCTATTTAGGGACAACAGGAAACTGTCTGACTATGTTTGGTAAAGATACAATTTTCTCCTAAAGAACTATGATGTAGTTGGTTGAATTTATGAATGCATGATATATGGAAGATTTCCCATGTATCATGTATGTGTGCATGTATGTATCTATAGGAATAACATAAATGTGATTTTTATCCTCTTTTGTTATGCAAAAATGTAAATAAAGTAATTTAAAGATAAGTTATAGTTCAGTTTCTCTTCCTTTTTTCTGTCACCAGCTAAACACATTTTAGATTGATTGCGAGATGAAAGAAACACAAGAGCATATTTCCTGTTATAAACGACTGACGATATTAACCAGCAGTTAGTCAAGAATTTTTTTATGCCAAGGTCTCCTTGCCAGTACCTGCCCTTGTCACTGTTACTCCTGGGAATTAGAAAGGGTTACTTTTATTCTTTTCTTTGTCAGATGAATCCTGTTGTTCCATTTTTTTTAAATATATCTTTTCTTTTTTTTACATTTTTTATTAGATATTTTCTTTATTTACATTTCAAATGTTATCCCCTTTCCTCATTTCCCCTCTGAAAACCTATCTTATCCCCTCTTCCCCCTGCTCACTAACCCACCCACTCCCATTTCCCATCCTGACATTCCCCTACACTGGGCCAGGACCCAAGGAACTGTTTTTTCATTTAAAGAGGTCTCCAGGTTAGGAGGAACAGGACATTTGACAGCCCAGGGTGTACTTTGGCCAGGAGAGCATGGTGCTGGTAACCAGTTTCTAGACAATGCCTTGAGAAATTGTTAGTAGCAAATTCTACTCCCTCAGACACTTACCTTCAAATACACCTGAGATACCTACATGTAGGACCCACATGTCTAGGCCAGGAGTGCTGGCTGAACTTCCAGGCAGTGCCATTCCCCATTTCTCATTTAAACTAACCTGAAAGGGATCTTGTGTCTCAGATGAAATAACAGAACAAAGACTCACACATTTTCCTAGGCTCAAATTGCATGTGAAATAAGTAATAGTTGCAGGATTTTTTTTGTTTTACTTTTGAAATTTTATTTCTTTTTTTTATTTTCTATATTCCAAATGATTTCCCCTTTCCCAGTTCCCCTTCCCTGAAAGTTCAATAAACACTCTTCCCTCCCCCTGTTCCCCAATCAACCCCCTCCCACCTCTCTGTCCTGGTATTCCCCTACACTGCTACATCCAGTCTTTCCAGGACCAGGGGCTTCTCCTTCCTTCCTTCTGGGAATCAATTGATATGTGAATGGTGTCTTGGGTATTCCTAGATTCTGGGTTAATATCCACTTATCAGCAACTGCATACCATGTGTGTTTTCTGATTGGGTTACCTCACTAAGGATGGCATTTTTCAGTTCTGACCATTTGCCTAAGAATTTCAGGAATTCGTTGTTTTCAATTGCAGAGCAGTATTCCATTGTGTAAATATACCACATCTTCTATATCCATTCCTCCGTTGAGGGACATCTGGGTTCTTTCCAGCTTCTGGCTATTATAAATAAGGCTGCTATGAACATAGTGGAGCATGTGTCCTTATTGCATGCCAGGGAGACCTCTGGGTATATGCCCAGGAGTGGTATAACAGGGTCCTCCAGGAGTGTCATGCCCAGTTTTCTGAGGAACCGCCAGACTGCTTCCCAGAGAGGTTGTACCAGCTTGCAATCCCACCAGCAGTGGAGGAGTGTTCCTCTTTCTCCACATCCTCGCCAACACCTGATGTCTCCTGAGTTTTGATCTTAGCCATTCTGACTCTCAGGGTTGTTTTGATTTGCATTTCCCTAATGACTAAGGATGTTGAACATTTCTTTAGGTGCTTCTCAGCCATTAGATATTCTTGAGGTGAAAACTCTTTGTTTAGATCTGTACCCCAGTTTTTAATAGGGTTATTTGGCTCTCTGGAGTCTAACTTCTTGAGTTCTTTGTATATATTGGATATTAGCCCTCTGTCGGATGTAGGGTTGGTAAAGATCTTTTCCCAATTTGCTCCCAATTGGCTGCTGTTTTGTCTGATTGACAGTGTCCTTTGCCTTACAGAAACTTTGCAATTTTATGAGGTCCCATTTGTCAATTCTTGATCTTAGAGCATAAGCTATTGGTGTTCTGTTCAGGAAATTTTCCCCTCTGCCCATGTGTTCAAGGCTCTTCCCCAGTTTCTTTTCTATTAGTTTCAGTGTGTCTGGTTTTATGTGGAGGTCCTTGTCCCACTTGGAGTAGAGCTTAGTACAAGGAGATACGAATGGATTGATTTGCATTCTTCTGCATGCTGACCTCCAGTTGAACCAGCACCATTTGTTGAAAAGGCTATCTTTTTTCCACTGGATGGTTTTAGCTCCTTTGTCAAAAATCAAGTGACCATAGGAGTATGGGTTCATTTCTGGGTCTTCAGTTCTATTCCATTGATCTACCTGCCTGTCACTCTACCAATACCATGCAGTTTTTAACACTATTGCTCTGTAGTACTGCTTGAGGTCCAGGATACTGATTTCCCCCAGAAGTTCTTTTACTATTGAGAATAGTTTTAGCTATCGTGGGTTTTCTGTTACTCCAGATGAATTTGAGATTTGCTCTTTCTAACTCTATGAAGAATTGAATTGGGATTTTGATGGGAATTGCATTGAATCTGTATAATGCTTTTGGCAAGATGGCCATTTTTACTATATTAATCCTGCCAATCCATGAGCATGACAGATATTTCCATCTTCTGAAGTCTTCTTCAATTTCTTTCTTCAGAGATTTGAAGTTCTTGTTATACAGATCTTTCACTTGTTTGGTTAGAGTTACACCAAGATACTTTATAATGTTTGTGGCTATTGTGAAGAGTGTCATTTCCCTAATTTCATTCTCAGCCCATTTATCCTTTGAGTAGAGGAAGGCTACTGATTTGCTTGAGTTGATTTTATATCCAGCCACTTTGTTGAAGTTGTTTATCAGCTGTAGGAGTTCTCTGGTGGAGGTCTTTGGGTCACTTAAGTATACTATCATATCGTCTGCAAATAGTGATAGTTTGACTTCTTCCTTTCCAATTTGTATCCCTTTGACTTGCTTATGTTGTCTAATTGCTCTAGCTAGAATTTCAAGTACTATATTGAAAAGATATGGAGAGAGAGGGCAGCCTTGTCTACTCCCTGATTTTAGTGGGATTGCTTCAAGTTTCTCTCCATTTAGTTTGATGTTGGCTACCGGTTTGCTATAAATTGCTTTTACTATGTTTAGATATGGGCCTCGAATTCCTGATCTTTCCAAGACTTTTAGCATGAAAGGATGCTGAATTTGTCAAATGCTTTTTCAGCATCTAATGAAATGACCATGTGGCTTCTTTTTTCTTTCAGATTGTTTATGTAGTGGATTACATTTATGGTCTTCCTTATATTGAACCATCCCTGCATCCCTTGTATGAAGCCTACTTGATCGTGATGAATGATCATTTTGATGTGTTCTTGGATTCAGTTGGTAAGAATTTTATTGAGTATTTTTGCATCGATAATCATAAGAGAAATTGGTCTGAAATTCTCTTTTTTTGTCAGATCTTTGTGTGATTTTGGTATCAGCGTAATTGTGGCTTCATCGAATGAGTTGGGTAGTGTTCCTTCTGTTTCTATTTTGTGGAATAGTTTGAAGAGTATTGTTGTTAGGTCTTCTTTGAAGGTCTGATAGATTTCTGCACTAAAACCATCTGGTCCTGTGCTTATTTTGGTTGGAAGACTTTCAATGACCACTTCTATTTCTTTAGGCGTTTAGGGACTGTTTAGATTATCTATTTGATCCTGATTTAATTTTGGTATTTGGTATCTGTCTAGGAAATTGTCCATTTCCTCTGATTTTCAAGTTGTGTTGAATATAGGCTTTTGTAGTAGGATCTGATGATTTTTTGAAATTCATCAGTTTCTGTTGTTATTTCTCTTTTTTCATTTCTGGTTTTATTAATGTGGATACTGTCTCTGTGCACTCTGTTAGTCTGGCTAAGGGTTTATCTATCTTGTTCATTTTCTCAAAGAACCAACCCCTAGTTTTGTCGATTCTTTGTATGGTTCTATTTGTTTCTACTTGATTGATTTCATCCCTGATTTTGATGATTTCTGCCTTCTACTCCTCTTGGGTATATTTGCTTCTTTTTGTTCCAAGACTTTCAGGTGTGCCATTAAGCTGCTAGTGTATGCTCTCTCCAATTTCTTTTTGGAGGTACTCAGGGCTATGAGTTTTTCTCTTAGCACCACTTCCATTGTGTCCCATAAATTAGGGTATGTTGTGCCTTCATTTTCATTAAATTTTAGAAATTCTTTGATTTCTTTCTTTATTTCTTCCTTGATCAAGGTATCATTTAGTAGAGCATTGTTCAGCTTTCATGTGTATGTGTGGTCCTCGGTGCGGAGGCCATGCTGAAAGCTGGTGTGAGGGTTCCGGGGGAGTGTGCCGCCCTCGCCACCTGCCTTGCCGTTATTGCAGCTGCTGTCGCTGACTGTGGGCCTCCTTGCAGAGGCCCCGCTAAAAGTGGGTGCGGGGGTTTACCCACGCTGCTCTGTGCCTGATCCAGTCTGAGGCTGGCGAAGGCTGCCTAGCCTGGAAAGGTTATGACTGAGCAGCCTACACTGTTCCAGGAGAGAGAACCTCTTCCCGTGTGTTACAGCTCTTTGTGATAAAACCTCCCAGATGGCAATCTTCAAACACCCTTTATTGTTCTATAGGATCGAGGTTGAGATTTATATATGATTTGGGGATGCTCCGGAGTTTGGGAGCAGGTACTTCTCATTGGCTTGGATTGAGAGGTTGGGGAAACCTTATTTACACGTGGGGAGGGCTTGGGGCTGCAACTAGGTGACTGGTAGCCACACATCTCTCCTGGGGGGGGGGGTGCGCTGCAACTGCGCCACGATCTATGTTCCAGGGGGCGGTGACTGAACTCCTCCTGTCCCATGCAGGTGGAAGCTCCGCCCACAAGGTTGTAGGTAGAGGCCACCCCCTACCGGGTCCTGGGGTTCAAAGTCTTTGCTCTACCTGAGAACTAGGCTGCCTGTGCACAGACCACCTCCCAACTTGTATGTGGGCTTTCTGTTGTTTTTGTTGCTATTGAAGACCACCCTTATTCCATAGTGATCTGATAGGAGGCAGGGGATTAGTTCGATCTTCTTATATCTGCTGAGGTCTGTTTTGTGACCAATTATAGGGCCAGTTTTGGAGAAGTTACCATGAGGTGCTGAGAAGAAGGTATATTCTTTTGCTTTAGGATGAAATGTTCTCTATATATATCTGTTAAATCCATTTGGTCCAAAACTTCAATTAGTTTCACTGTGTCCCTGTATAGTTTCTGTTTTCCTGATCAGTCCATTGCAGAGAGTAGAGTGTTGAAGTCACCCACAATTATTGTGTGAGGTGCAATGTGTGCTTTGAGCTTTAGTAAAGTTTCTTTTACGAATGAGGGCACCCTTGTTAAGAATTGAGAGTTCTTCTTGGTGGATTTTTCCTTTGACCAGTATGTAATGTCCTTTCGTGTCTTTTTGGATGACTTTAAGTTGAAAATCAATTTTATCCGATATTAGGATGGCTACTCCAGCTTGTTTCCTGGGGCCATTTCCTTATAAAATTGGTTCCAACCTTTTACTCTGAGGTAGTGTTTGAGGTCCATTTCCTGTATGCAGCAAAATGCTGGGTCCTGTTTTTGTATCCAGTCTGTTAGTCTATATCTTTTTATTTGGGAATTGAGAGCTTTGCTGTTAAGAGATATTAAGGAATAGTGATTATTGCTTCCTGCAATTCTTGATGTTATTTTTATGTTTGAGTGGTTATCTTCTTTTGGGTTTGATGAAGGAAGGTTACTATCTTGTTTTTTCCAGGGTGTAGTTTCCCTCCTTGTATTGGCCATTTCCACCTATTATCCTTTGTAGGGCTGGGTTTGTGGAAAGATATTGTGTAAATTTGGTTTTATCATGAAATATCTTGGTTTCTCCATCTATGGTGATTGAGAGTTTTGCTGGGTATAGTAATCTGGGCTGGCATTTTTGTTCTCTTAGAGTCTGTATGAGATCTGCCCAGGATCTTCTAACTTTCATAGTTTCTGGTGAGAAGTCTGATGTAATTCTGATAGGTATTCCTTTATATGTTACTTGGCCTTTTTCTCTTACTGCTTTTAATATTCTTTCATTGATTAGTACATTTGGTGTTTTGATTATTATGTGCCGGGAGGTATTTCTGTTCTCGTCCAGTCTGTTTGGAGTTCTGTAGGCTTCTTGTATATTCATAGGTATGTTTCTCTTTAGGTTAGGGAAGTTTTCTTCTATAATTTTGTTGAAGATATTTACTGGTCTTTTAAGTTGCAAATCTTCACTCTCTTCTATATCTATAATCCTTAGGTTTGGTCTTCTCATTGTGTCCTGTATTTCCTGGATGTTTTGGGTTACAAGCTTTTTGCATTTTGCATTTTATTTGTGGAGTCAATTCTTTCTATGGTATCTTCAGCATCTGAGATTCTTTCTTCTATCTCCTGTATTCTATTGTTGATGTTTGCATCTGTGAACCCTGATTTCTTCCCAAGATTTTCTATCTCCAAAGTTGTCTCCCTTTGTGGTTTCTTAGTTGACCTATATTCTCCTGAATTTCTTTAAACGATTTTTAGTTTCCTTTGCAAGGGCTTCTACCTGTTGATTTTTGTTCTCCTGTACTTCTTTAAGAGATTTATTTAAGCCCTTCTTGAAATCCTCTAATAGAATCATGAGAACTGATTTTAAATCCAAATCTTGCCTTTGTGGTACGTTGGGGTATTCAGGACTTGCCGCTGTCAGAAAGTTGGGTTCAGATGGTGTCATATTCCCTTGATTCTGTTAATAACATTCCTATGTTTGCCTTTTGCTATCTGGTTATCTCTGGATTTAGTTAGTCCTGCTGTCACTGGCTGGTGCTTGAACCTCCTGTGAGCATGCATGGCTATTTCTGCACCCCTGGATGACTGTGTTTCCGCTGGCACAGATTGCTGAGGGGCTGCCCTGCTCCTGGGTGCAGTTGAAGCCCTGATGTACCTTGCCCCCAGTGATGTTTTACTCAGGATATCTCTGTGTATCTGGAGTCTCTGTCTGATTTATCACCAGTGCAAAGATGGCGGAGGCTGCTGTGCTGCCCCCAGGCGCGGGTCACCCTGCAGGGCAAGTGTCCCACAGCAGAGCTGGTGACCAGAGCTTCCTTGCTCTTGGGCACAGGTGGAACCCTAGCAGGCTGTGTCCCAAGCGATATTATATTCTGGATATCTCTGTGTACCTGGAGTCCCTGTCTGGTCTATCACTGGAGAAAAGACGGCAGAAGCTGTGGTGCCCCCTTTAGGCACTGGTCACTCTGCAGGGCAAATGTCCCACAGCAGAGCTGGTGCACAGATGACCACAGAGCTGCCCAGCTCTTGGGCACAGGCAGCACCCGAGCTGGCTGTGTCCCAAGTGATGTTATACTTGGGTTATCTCTGTGTACCTGGATTCCTTGTCTGCTCTGTCGCTGGAACAAAGATGGCAGAGGCTGCTGCACTCCCTCCAGCTGTGGGTAACTCACATAGTTGCAATTTTAAGCCTCTAAACTTTGTGGTACATAACTTTAGAGCAAGAGCCCTGTAGTTTCCAAGGACTGAGATACAGTGTCCAACATAGTTTTGAGATGGATGTGTTATTTATGTTGGGTGATGGGCTCTTTTGTGCACAGGTTTTTTTACTAGGACCAAAATGAAGGATGTGACAAATAAAATTCTATCTTCATCTCTCTATATCATCTATATCTATCTAATCTCTATCTATCTATCTATCTATCTATCTATCTATCTATCTATCTATCTATCTATCTATCTTCATCATCTTCATCATCATCATCATCATCTATCTATAATCCCATAGTTCTTGATGAGTCCAACTGTGACCTAGAATTTTGATTCATGCCCATGTGTCTCCCATTGACATCCATATATGCAGAGGCCTTAGGTTAGATCTGTGAAGATCCCTTCTTGGTTTAGTCTTAGTGACCCCCTGTGAGTCCATGTTAGTTGATTCTGTAGGTTTTCTTGTGGTGTCCTTGACCTCTCTGGCTTTTCTCCCTGTAGTGGCTATTCCTGGTTGTCAACTTGACTATATCTGGAATGGACTGCAATCAAGAATTGGAAGGCTCACCTATGATCCTAATCTGGAGGTTCAGAGATATAAGTTTCTGACCTGACATGGAGATCTTGAAGCATACTGGCTATTAATTCCAGAAGATTAAGACAAAGAGATTTCTGAGTTCAAGGTCATCTGGGATTAAAGGCTCAGTGGCACACACCTTTAATCTGGGTGACACCCTCTGCTGGAGACCTACATAAGTACATTTAAAGAATGAAGATTCATTCTTCCTTCCTTGCCTGCTAGCCTCGTGGGACTGAGCAACTGCTAGATCTTTGGACTGCCATCCACAGCTGCTGCTGACCATTGTTGGGGAGTTGGACTATAAACTGTAATTCACCAACAAATTCCCTAACTATATAGAGACTACCCATATGTTCTGTGACTCTAGAGAACTGTGACTAATACACTCCCCATCTTCCACAGGATTCCCAGAGCTCCACTTAAGGTTTGGGTATGGGTTTCTACATCTGTTTCCATCAGTTGCTGAACAAAGCCTTTTTGATGATTTATTTACTTATTTACTTATTTATTTATTTAAGTCAGAGTTACTCTCTGTACCCCAGGCTGGCCTGGGATTTGTGATGCTTCTGCCTCAGCCTCCTGAATGCTGTTGTGAGAAACCTGCATACCTGTGCCTGGATATAGGTTACATTTTTTACACATTAATTACATGAATTACTCTGGAGCAGAGACATCTCTGAACATTTCACTGCCTGCCTAGAGGATTAGGAGCCCTATAAATCCTCTTCATCTAACATGCTGCATAGCTAGTGTCCCTCTTTCCTCAAACACGTCCTTATTGAGTACTATGGGTATAGAACTATATTAATAAATTTAATCAACAAAGCTCCCACCATTCAGCCCTTGATCTTCTTTCTGCTGTTATCTGCACATGAGAAATCCTTCACTTCACTTGACAAGTGGTTCCGTCCTCAATCTATGTGTTTTACTTAGAGTGAATGAAATAGGAACCTCCTTTGGCTGTGGTGGTCCATTTCTGTTGTCTCAGCATTCCAGAGGCAGAGGCAGAAGGATTATCACAACTTAGAGGTTCACATAGGAACTTTCAGGCTATCTTGGTCTACATAATAAGGCCCTGTCTCAAAAACAAACAAACAAACAAAACCAAAAAAAAAAAGCCAAAAAAAATCAAACCAAACCAAACCAAATCAAAACAAAAACAAACAATAATAACAACAATAAGCAACAATCAGCAAATCACCATATGAATGAACAAAGGAAAGGAAAAAGAGGAAGAATAAGCCTATCTACCAAGCATTTCTCAATTACATGGCCTGTTGGGTTCCATTTCTGAAGTCCCCATAGACCAACTTGTTGATTAAGGCACAGCAACAGTCATGCCTGCTGTCTAAAACAAGCAACTTTGTGCCACATTCCTTTGTCATCACAGAAATGGAGGGGAGTCCTCTTCTCTATCCTATCACAGTAACTTTTTTTTTAACCGAAGGCTACTTTTATTGGCATTCCTCACCACTTTCCTAGCAGTTCTCCAAGTAAAGTTAAGTAGATACAGGAGTTAAAATAATGTATTGTGTTCTCTACTGGTGGTTCATGGCCCCAAATGCATTTTAAAACTTTCTGTGGAACTTATGTATACACATGCCTGAGATGACTCTATGAGCCTCTAGGGCAGTTGTTTTCAACCTTTCTAATGCTATGTGTGGCCTTCCCAGCCTTGAACAGGCCCTTCGAAGCCTTGAGCAGGCTAAACAATCCTTGAGAGCTTGCCACAATGGACCTTATCGACCTTGTTGGAGTCACCTGCCTTGGTTGCATGTGCAAGTTCCCACAGGAACTTAGAAGATTAGACTGCTAAACTGACCTTGCTTTGAAAACAAAGGATGGGTTCTATGGGCTTTCCCTATATAAACACAGTGCTGAATGTTAAATTTGGAGCCTTGATCAGAACCTTGTCTTGGCTTCATTCTTTCATTCCTCTCCTCTTTTTCATTTCAAGCCCTCCTTTCATGTAAACACAGTTAGTCCTTGACTTCTGGAAGCTACTGGTATGATCCTTTAATGCAGTTTTTTATGCTGTGATGACCCCTCACTTTAAAATTATTTTGTTGGTACTCCAATAAGTCTAATTTTGCTACTGTTATGAGTTATAATGTACATATTTGATATGCAGAATATCTTTCCTTTGAACTCCCAAAGGTCATGACCCACAGGTTGAGGAGTCACTGATCTAGATCAAAATACCTGTATATTCAATATATTGACATGCTTTTCTGAAGACCATTGTTGGAGTCACCAGTACTTCCATTCTGAGGTTAGGCTTTGTTGTAGGCATTTACTTAAAGTCTAAGTTATTTATTTCCATGCTGTGTAATCATATTTTTATATATTAGCTCTATTTTCCTCTTTAATTTCCTTCCTTCCTTCCTTCCTTCCTTCCTTCCTTCCTTCCTTTCTTCCTTCCTTCCTCTCTTTCTCTCTTTCTTTTGTTCTTTATTTTCTAACACATTGATTTTTATTAGGGTTTTTCTTTAGCTAATATATTTTCTGCTTCTCTTTGAACCCAGACCTGTAGGTTTTCCAGTGGTCTCTGTTTGCAGGTCTATGACCCTGCAAACAGTGGGATGCTTGAATGTAGGCACAAAGATGCTAGGAGAAGGTGGGCCACCCCATCAGAGAAAGACTGTGGAAAAGACCATTTTCTGGACCCTGCTGCTCCTTACTCACATCCCCCTATTTTCTGTGCCCTCCTTTGCATGGCTCAGGAGGTACTAATGTCTCTCAGAGTGTGGAATTGAGAGCATTTATTGCTTAGGATATTATCAGTGACTGTAGCTACCCTAACTCACCTTTCCATACCTGCTAATCTTGCTGTAAATAGTTGAAAGCACATGGAGACCCTGTGCGCAGAACTTCTGCTTTCCCTGCAGGAGGCTGGACAACTTTGTTTTATGATAGTCCCTTTTCAAGTTCCAAAGCAGAAGTGAAGAAGCCAGTTGTCCATGGTGGTGAGATGTGGTAAAACGTTCCTGCTCTTGCCTCAGCCTCCAACCCCAACTCTGCTTCCTACAAACACTTTCGCCCCTTAGGCTTATCAAGAAACACTGGACATTTCCCTTATATGACATTTGCATGGGTGACTCGAGTCCCTGTAGCTCCCCATATCTGGCTTTCCCTATCAGATCATGGTTTTTGGAGATGCTGAGATTCTTGATATTTTATCACCAATCTACTGAGCAGAGTCTACATGGAAATGTAGAGAATGGGTATATGTGCCATAAATCCTGTTAACTCTCTGAGAATTATATAAAAAATGGATCAAAGACCTTGAAAAAGAAGTACTTTGATGGGTAGATTTTTATCTTATAATTTTGTTCTATAGGTACGGGTGTTGAGAGGCAGAGCTGTCAGGAAGGAAGAAAACTTTTATCATGTATTACAAAGAAGTTGCAAGAAATATCACACGGTAAAAAACATGATGATATTTCTGCACTAAGAAACTTCTGGATACTTTTGTGATTTGAAGATGAGAGTCTCCTACGGAATAATGCCCTTGTACACTGGGCCCACAATTATGAGGGCTGTTTTGGAAGGTTGTGGAGCTTGCCTGAAGAAATTGGTCACTGGGAGCTGGGCTTGGGGCTTTATAGTTCAGCGCTCCATCCTGTTGTCTCTTCATTTCCTGACTGTAGACATAATATGGTCAGCCATCTCACACTCCTGGTACCATGTTGTCTCTGCCACGGTGGACTGTATCTCCTTATATGTAAGCCAAAATAAGCCCTTTCTCCATTTAGTCTCTTCTAGTCAGATATTTTGTGACAGCAAAAGAAAAAGTAATTTGTGTGTATTTTAAGACTAAGTGTAGATATCATTATTATTTAGGAAATTGAGTAATTTTTAACAAATTACGGCCATTTGCAGCAGGGAAAGAGGCAGTTCCAAAGCCTCTGTGCTTAGCCCACCAGGAGAGTGATCGCCCAGCAGCAAGTTCACTTCTGAGTGCAGAGGTGAGATCTACACCTTCTCTCTGGAGGAATACAACTAGGGACACACTGGGCATACGATCAGTGGAGCAGCTGGGACAGGAATCTTCCCTTCCGGCTGCCATTTGCAACAGGGAACAAGACAGCTCCACAGCCTTCTATGCACAGACCCTGCCAGAAGAGAGTTGGTCTCCCAGGAGTACAGACACAGGTTTACAGGCCCATAGGAAGGGCAAACTCCAGTCAGAGACAACAAGACAACCTAACACCAGAAATAACCAGATGGTGAAAGGCAAGTGCAAGAACACTGCCAACAGAAACCAAGGTTACTTGGTAACATCAGAGCCCAGTTCTCCCACCACAGCAAATCCCGGATACCCCAACACATTGGAAAAGCAAGAGCTGGATTTAAAGTCTCTTCTTACGATGCTGTTAGGGGACATCAAGAAGGACATAAAAAACTCCCTTGAAGAAATACATGAGAATGTGGGTCAAATGGCAAAGACCCTTAAAGAAGAAACAAAAATATCCCTGAAAGAAATACAGGGAAGCATGGGTGAACAGGTAGAGGCCCTTAAAGAGGAAACACAAAAATCCCTGAAAGAATTACAGGAGAACACAAACAAACAAGTGAAGGAACTGAACAAACCCATCCAGGATCTAAAAATGGAAGTAGAAGCAATAAAGAAATCACAAAGTGAGACATCTCTGGAGATAGAAAATCTTGGAGAGAATTCAGGAGTCATAGATGCAAGCATCAACAACAAAATACAAGAGATAGAAAAAAGAATCTCAGGGGCTGAAGATAAAATAGAAAACATTGATTCAACAGTCAAAGAAAATGCAAAATGCAAAAAGCTCCTGAGCCAAAACATCCAGAAAATTCAGGACACAATGAGAAGACCAAGCCTAAGGATTATAGGTATGGAAGAGAGCGAAGATTTCCAACTTAAAGGGCCAGTAAATATCTTCAACAAAATTATAGAAGAAAACTTCCCTAACCTAAAGAAAGAGATGTCCATGAATATACAAGAAGCCTATAGAACTCCAAAGACTGGACCAGACCAGAAAGTCCTCCCGGCACATAATAATCAAAACACCAAATGCACTAAACAAAGAAAGAATATTAAAAGCAGTATGGGAAAAAGGTCGAGTAACCTATAAAGGCAGGTCTATCAGAATTACACCAGACTTCTCACCTGAGACCATGAAAGCTAGAAGACCCTGGGCAGATCTCATACACAAATGCCAGCCCAAACTGCTATATCCAGCAAAACTCTCAATTACCATAGATGGAGAAAACAAGATATTCCATGATAAAACCAAATTTACACAATATCTTTCCACAAATCCAGCCCTACAAAGGATAATAGATGGAAAACGCCAACATGAGGAGGGAAACTACACCCTAGAAAAAGCAAGAAAGTAATTTTTTTCCAACAAACCCAAAAGAAAGTAACCACACAAACATAAAAACAACATCAAAAATAACAGGAAGCAACTATCACTATTCCTTAATATCTTATAATGTCAATAGACTCAATTCCCCGACAAAAAAAACATAGTCTAACAGAGATGTTTTTCATGTGGATCTTCGATTTTATCAGAAAATGTTTGGAACTCCTCTTTCAATTTAGTAATGCTTTTTGTGTCTACCATTTTGACTGTATTATTTTCCATGGTAATCTTTAATTTTAACATTTTTTTCTGTGTATTTCTTCGTTTTTGTCGGAGGTGTTTTTCATGTAGATCTTTGGTTTTGTTGGGGGGGGATGTTTGTAGTTCCACTTTCAATCAATTTAGGAATGTTTTTGTGCCTACCATTTTGACAGTATAATTTTCCATGATAATCTTCAATTTTAATGTTTTTCTGTATTTTTCTTCAGTTTTGTCAGAAGTATTTTCCATGTGGATCTTCAGTTTTATCAGACAATGTCTACAATTTTACTTTCAATCAGCTTAGGAACATTTTTATACCTTCCATTTTATCTGTATAATTTTCCGTGTAATAGTCAGTTTTAACATGTTTTTCTATATAGTTCTTGATTTATTTTCAGGAATATTTTCCTTGTAGATCTTCAATTTTATCAGAAAGTGTTTATAATTCCACTTTCAAAAAGCATAGGAATATCTTTATGCCTACCATTTTATCTGTATAATTTTTCCATGAAATACTCAATCTTAAGGCGTTTTTATATATTTCTTCAATTTTATCAGAGATATTTTCCATGTAAATCTTCAATTTTTTCTCAAAATGTTTATAATTTCACTTTCAATCAACTTAGAAATATTTTTATCCCTACCATTTTATCTGTATAATTTTCCATGATAATCTTCAATTTTAATGTTTTCCCATATATTTTTTCAATTTTATCAGAAATATTTTCCATGTAAATCTTCAATTTTATCAGAAAATGGTTATAATTCTACTTTCAATCAACTTAGGAATATTTTAATTCCTACCAATTTATCTGTATAAATTTCTTCAATTTTATCAGAGATATTTTCCATAAATCTTCAATTTTATCAGAAAATGTTTTTACTTCTACTTTCAATCAATTTAGGGATATTTTTTATGCCTACCATCTTATCTGTATAATTTTTCATGAAATAGTCAATGTTAATGTGCTTTTCTATATATTTCTTGAGTTTTATCAGAAATATTTTCCTTCTAGATTTTCAATTTTTTCAGAAAATGTTTTTAATTCCACTTTCAATCAACGTAGGAATATTTTTATGTCTACCATTTTGTTTGTATAATTTTTCCATGAAATACTCAATCTTAACGAGTTTTTCTATATATTTCTTCAATTTTATCTGGGATATTTTCCATACATATTTGCACAATGGAATAGTACTCAGCAATTAAAAGCAATGAATTCATGAAATTCTTAGGCAAATGGGGAAAAGGGGAGGGAAGAGGGCTTATGGGACTTTCGGGGAGGGGGGGAACCGAGAAAAGGGAAATCATTTGGAATGTAAATAAAGAATATAGAAAATAAAAATAAAGAAAAAGAAATATACACTGAAAAAAAAATCAGGAGAGGTAAGGTAAACATTGGTTCCGGTCACTTCTAGCCTAATAATGTTACTGCTGACTCATGACAAACCAATAAATAAATCATTGGGGTAAGAAAAAACAAAACAAAACAAATTACTATGCAATTCCCATGAAAGACCTGACAACTGACATGATATTTTCAGTGTATATAGTATTCCCTTCTCATCCCAATCCATCTCAAACCAAATCCATCTCAAACCAACCACATTGTGGTTGGTTTATTTCCTCAGTGACAGTCATTTTTATTGGTGTAAGAAGCACTATCAGTTTAGTTTTAATGTTCATTTTCCCTGTGAGGAAAAGGTGGGACATTGTGTGTGTATATGTATGTGCACACATGTCCTTCTGTGTCTATATGTCTGTGTGTATCTGAGCATCTGTATATATGTGTATGGTCCTTTTGTGTTTTATTCATCTAAAAGATATCTGTTCACTTCATTTACTTATCTGTTGACTGGATGATTTCATCTTTAGCATTTAAGTTTTGGAGTTCTTTACATATTGTGACTCTTAGTCCCTTTTCAAATGAGTAGCTGTCCCTTTACTCTATTATTTCTTTTGTTGCACAGAAGCCTTTTAATTCCATGAGATTCAATTTTGAATTCTTGCTATAATTTCTGGTGCAATTTGAGCTGTGATTCTAATGGAGAGGGAGTGTCTACAGATTTGCTCCCCAAAGCAATAAGCTTTGATTCAACCTTCTCAGGATGGCTCCCCATCACAACACCATGCATTTATGTAAAGCATAAGTGCCAGCATGCTGTGCAAACACCAGATCAGCTATGTCAGGCTGCCTTTTTTCTGGCTTTTGACTGTGCCAGTTTTGCTTGCTCTGTCCCTTCATCAGTCTCGGTTGTCCTCCTGCCATGTCACTGGGCTGGCCTTGCTTCAGCACTAATTGCTCCCTCATCTAATAGCTCATCTCTTGGGGCCTCCCTAAGTTGTATCTGTCAAATATTTCTTTGTGTCCTCACAGTCTTCCACTGGCTGAGAAGTTATTCTCTGGCTGTTTTCATTCCAAGTTGGAATTAAAATCTGCTTGCTTCTATCCTGCCATCTTTGAGACCTGTTAAATGATTTTCAGACATTTCCTTGACTTTTGGATAATTTGGGAGTCACTTTGTTTAATTTCTAAATATTTTATATTTTCCCCAATTTGCTTCTGTTGTGCATCTGAAAGAACATACCACCTGATTACAGCCCTGTGAAATCTATTGAGACTTGCTTCACAGCACGGCACACACCATTTTCTGGAATATATCCTGTTGTTCATCTATTTTTTACTCTTTTTTTTTTTTTTTGGTAGTCAGTATAAGCCAGTTGAGGTCATGAAAAGTGTATTTCACAAGGAAGACAATTTAGCAGTTAGAGGGGATACTTACAGAGATCTGGATTAAGTAAAGAGAACTCTATGAACATAGCATAGTGTCCTTAACCATTATTGGCTGCAAGCAATCATTAAAGTGCCTGGCATTTTATATGGAACAGATAGAGAGTAGAGGCAAGTGCTTTACCTGGAATGAGAACTATAATTTAGGAGAATACTATTCCTGGTCTTGATAGAGAAATGTAAGCAACAGGTAGCCACCCAGAAGGAGCTGCCCATTTGCCAATGCCTATTGGTCAAGATTAGTGGAAAATCAGAAGCCAAGAATACCCTGATGCTACAGTGACAGAAGCCAAGTATTTGGACTTCATAGCAAACCCTCTTCCTAAAACCAAAGCAATCTTTGTTTTCAAGACAGTGTTCCCATGAATTCTATCAGGCATGAGTTGTTATAAGTCCATTCAGCTTTATTTCTACTGAAAACCTAAACTGTCAGCCAGCATCAGTGTTTCATGAAAAAGTTTAGCATAAACATGGTGTCTGTACCTCCCAGATCTGGTCCTGAGGTCAGCTGTGATAATTACATATTGTCTTTTATTCTCTACAACCAAGTCCTTGTTATCCTAATCTTCTCTCTAGTAGCCTGGTTTAGAACTGACTGGCCACTCAAATTTTAGTCATGGGGACTGAAAACCTTGGTGGTTTTGTTTGGATTTGGATGTTTCAGTTGAGAAGCAGTATTGATCACTGGACTGCAGACTGAAAGGCACCCAGAGCATCTCTCCAGCTCCAAACATTCCTTTTTATTTTGGGTAACAGCATCCAGCTTTACTTTGGCAGTTTGGATAAACCTCTTTAGTTGGCAGAGTGATTTCTCCTACCCGTTGTTTCAGGGCACATAGCTTCTTAGTCTTGGATGTTATAGGGTTGCTTCTCAAATCACAGACAGAAGTGGTAAAGTATGACTGCTAAGAAGCTTTCCAAACAGTTTCTACTACTAAAAGTATTCAGGAAGGGCAGAGAAGGACATTATAAGATGGGTGGGAAGCTTCTTCTGGGAATTCCCTAGTGACATGTGACACCACCTGATGCAATGAGAAAGAATCAATGAAATTCATTTGACTAGTTTTGCTATTACCACATTCACACATCCTGGATGTTGAGATAAAATTTAAAATACAAGAAATAGTAATCTCGGCTGGGCAGTGGTGGCACACGCCTTTAATCCCAGCACTTGGGAGGCAGAGGCAGGTGGATTTCTGAGTTCGAGGCCAGCCTGGTCTACAGAGTGAGTTCCAGGACAGCCAGGGCTACACAGAGAAACCCTGTCTCAAAAAAATAGTAATCGCTCATCTTCTAGTTTATATGTTAAGGGAAAATTATGTGGTTGTGACAATAAGTTAACAAATAATTGTCACAAGGAAATCAATTATGGGGTGAGTGCTGTATAAAGCTGGGCATTTATTTTAGAGTTCATTGCTGGCTGGTGACCTGGAAGAGCTACTTAGGATTGACTCCTTTGCCCTCAGACTTGTTTTCCTTGACTCTGTTCATCCTATGTAGCTGTAGGTGTGAAGTCAGGACACACCATCACAGTGACACTATGGCTTTCTAGAAAGCACCGACCTCTGCCACTGCTGGAGAGAATTGGTGAGTTAGCCTGGGGCATCATGGTTCTTGCCACTTCAGTTCAATTGGAGTCATGACAGCTGCATATCAGAGAGTGCCCATGTGTATTAAAGTAGTTAAGGTTTATTTTTTTTAAACAATGTGTTCAATTAAAGTAGAGTTACATTTCTTTATCCCCCCAGTCTCTTCTATGTCCTCTCACTTTCAAATTGAAAGCCTCTTTTTCTTAGATTATTATTGTTATATAACACACATATGTGTATGCATGTATGTATGTATGTATGCATAAATAAATAAATACTTCCATACATCCACATGGTTGAGTCTGTTCTTTGTTTTCTGTATATGTTTGGTTTCAGGGCTGTCCACTCTGCCCTGGGAGACACTAGCTCTTTTTCAGCAGTCAGTTGTTGCCCTTGGTTCTTGTCTAGGCGAGAGATTCCTTGAAAAATTCCCCCTTCCATGTTAATATGTCCATCGATGCTAATATTTTTCCGGTCTTATTTAGGCAGGTTTATGGGAGAGACTGTTTCACCAGACTTACTGGCTTTCTGGCCTCACAATCTTTCTGCCCCTTCTTCCTCAGTGTTCTCTAAGCCATAGATGCTGGAGTTGGGATGTAGATATATCCACTGGGGCTGGGTTCTCCATGATCCATTCATCTCTGTGCTGTGTCCAGTGATTTTCTGTGATGATCTCCGTTTGTTTCAAAGAAAGACTTCTTTTAAAGGGGTGGTAGATATACTTCTATAGGCATAAAGACAAGGTTTAGAGTGTAATAAGGAACCATTACAGTCTAGCAGCACACACTTGCGACATAAGACTTGAATGAGTAGAGCTGAATCTGATCTAAATGCCTCTTTTCTGCAGTCTAGTCTCCATAATACCACTCAACAGGATGGTAATCATGCCTGGTACTGGTGGGATTAAAGGCATGAGCCACCACTGCCCAGTGACTTATTTTCTTATTTAGTATTTTGATGAGTGTAATAAATATACTTTTGCCTCTGTTTTATTGGCATATATTCAGTTTTGGGCTCATAAAGACACTTCCTTTCAACCATTGAAACATTGAAACACATTGAAACATATTCATACATCCTTCCATCCTGTTCAACCCCCTCCCTGTGTCTTTTGTACATACTGTTGTAGGGTTGTGAAAGTCATAAGACTTGAATTAGGAAGTCTTGGTGTCACACCAATGCCACTATTTACTGCCTCTTTAGGACTTGAAAGGGCCTTTACTCAGGGGAGCACAATGACTGAGAACAAAATAAGACTTATCTGACAGAAGAGAGTGTATTTGCATACAAGACTTCCTGCTTAATTCTGTAGGCCCCTGGCACTCTTCATCTCATACCACCAACTATAATGAACCCTTTATTTTCAAACTGCTTCAGATGAGTGGATGGATGCCTATAAAGAGGGAAGAAGAAAGAACGCGATAAAGTAGGATCTGAGTCACTTAGAAATTTTAGCTGACTCCTCTTTGCTGGGAGGTACTTTTAGTCTTGATTGGGACCTGTGAGATTGAGTGTTGTCTTAGGATTTTAGTGCTATGAACAAACACCATGACCAAGACAAATTTTTAAAAGTTTTTTTTTATATTTATTTATTTACATATATATTATAATTGGATATTTTATTTATTTACATTTCAAATGTTATCACCTTTCCCAGTTTCCCCTCTGAAAGCCCCCTAACCTATTCCCCCTTACCCTGCTTCTATGAAAGTGCTCCCCCACCCACCTACACACACCTGCCTCACTGCCTTACTATTCCTCTACACTAAATCATCAAGTCTTCACAGAACCAAGAGCCTCCCCTCCAAGTGATGCCAGAAAAGGCCCTTTCAGTCTTTTCCCTAACTTCTCCACTGGAGTTGCTGTGCTCAGTCCAGTTAGGATCTGGCAGAGCCTCTCAGGAGACAGCTGTACCAGGCTCCTGTCAGCACGTATTTCTTGACCTGAACAAAAGTATCTGGGTTTGGTGTCTGCATATGGGATAGATCCTGAGGTGGGGCAGTCCCTGGATGACCATCAGTCTCTGCTTTACTCTTTGTCCCTATATTTCCTTTAGACAAAAGCAATTCTGGGTTAAAATTTTGGAGATGAGTGGGTGACCACATCCCTCAACCGGAAGGGGGGGCATACGTAACCTCTGGATATGGTCTTGACAGGTTCTTCCTCCCATTAGTAGGTTATTTCAACTAATGTCATCCCTATGGGGTCTGGGGAGGCTCTTGCTTTCCTGGCATCTGGGACTTTCTGGTTGCTATCCCCAGTTCCCTATCCCCATTACTATGTACCTCTGTTAAATTTCCAGATCCTCTGTAGATCTCCTCCATCTCCTCCCATACTTGACTGTATTAGTCAGGGTTCTCTAGAGTCACAAAACGTATGGGTAGTCTCTATATAGTTAGGGAATTTGTCAATGACTTACAGCTTGTGGTCCAACTCCCCAACAATAGTCAGCAGTACTTGTGGATGGAAGTCCAAGGATCTAGCACTTGCTCAGTCCCCTGAGGCAGGCCAGGAAAAGCCAGAGTCAATCTTCCTTCTTCCAATGTCCTTATATAGGTCTCCAGCAGAGGGTGTGGCCCAGATAAAAGGTGTGTGCCACCGCGCCTTTAATCCCAGATGACCTTGAACTCAGAGATCTCTTTGTCTTAATCTTCTGGAATTCATAGTCACTATGCTTCAAGATCTCCATGCCAAGATCAAGGTCAGAAACTTGTATCTCTGAACCTCTAGATTAGGATTATAGGTGAGCATTCCAATTCTTGATTAGTTCATTCCAGATTTAGTCATGTTGACAACCAGGAATAGCCACTACACTGACTCTTCCCTTTTTTTTTCTCCTCACCCTCTTCTCTTCCTCCCATGTCCCTCCCACCTCTACTTCTCTTGATTATTTTGTTCCCTCTTCTAAGTAGGACTGAAGCATTCACTCCTTGGTCTTCCTTCCTCTTGAGCGTCATCATTATGAGTATTCCATGCTCTTTGCCTAATATCCACTTATCAGTGAGTGCATATCATGTGTGTTCTTTTGTGACTCAAATACCTCACACAGGATAATATTTTTTAGATCCATCCATTTTCCTAAGAATTTAATGAAGTCATTGTTTTTAATAGCTGAGTATTATTCCACTGTGTAAATGTACCACATTCTCTGTATCTTTTCCTCTGTTGAGGGACATCTGGGTTGTTTCCAGCTTGTGGCTATTATAAATATGACTGCTATGAACACAGTAGAACATGTATCCTTATTACATGTTAGAGCATCTTCTAGGTATATGTCCAGGAATGGTATGGCTAGGTCTCAGGAAGTACTATGTCCAATTTTCTGAGGAACTGCCAGACTAATTTCCAGAGTGTACTAATTTGAAATCCTACCAGCAATGGAGGAGTGTTCCTCTTTCTCTACATCATCACCAGCATCTGCTGTCACCTGAGTTTTTGATATTAGCCATTCTGGCTGGTGTGAGGTAATATCTCAGGGTCATTTTGATTTGCATTTCCCTGATGACTAAGGATGTTGAACATTTCTTTATGTGTTTCTTGGCCATTCCAGTTTCCTCAGTTGAGAATTCTCTGTTTAACTTTGTTACCCATTTTTCAATAGGGCTATTTGGTTCTCTAGACACTAACTTCTCAAGTTCTTTGTATATATTGAATATTAACCCTCTATTGGATGTGTGATTGGTAAAGATCTTTTCCAAATCTGTTGGTTGCTGTTTTATCCTATGATCAGTGTCCTTTGCCTTACAGAAGCTTTGCAATTTTATGAGGTTCCATTTTATTTCATCTTAGAGCATAAATCATTGGTGTTCTGTTCAGAAAAATTTTCACTGTGCCTATGTGTTCAAGGCTTTGCCCACTTTCACTTCTATTAGATTCAGTGTATCTGGTTTTATGTGGAGGTCCTTGGACTTGTGCTTTGTACAGGGAGATAAGGATGGATCAATTTGAATTCTTATAGATGCTGACAGCCAGTTGAACCAGCATTATTTGTTTAAAATGCTGTCTTTTTTCCACTGGATGGTTTTAGTTACTTTGTCAAATATCAAGTGACCATAGGTGTGTGGGTTCATTTCTGGGTCTTCAATTCTATTCCATTGTTCTCCCTGCCTGTCACTGTACCTATACTGTGCAGCTTTTATCACTATTGCTCTGTAGTACAGCTTGAGCTCAGGAGAGGTGATTCCCTCAGAAGTTCTTTTATTGTTTAGAATAGTTTTTGATATCCTGTTTTTTTTTGTTTTGTTTTGTTTTTTGTTTTTCCAAATGAATGTGAGAAATGCTCTTCCTAAACAGAAGGAACACTACCTAATTCATTCTATGAAGCCACAGTTGCACTGGTACCAAAACTACACAAAGACCCAACAAAGAATTAGAACTTCAGATCCGCCCTTCCAGCCGCCATCTGCAGCAGGGAACCAGGCAGCTCCAAAGCCCCTGTGCTTAGCCCACTAGGAGAGAGTGATCTCCCAGCAGCAAGTTCACTTCTGAGTGCAGAGGTGAGATCTCCACCTTCTCTCTGGAGGGGTATAGCTAGGAGCACACTGGGCATACATTCAGTGGAGTAGCAGGGACAGGAGTCTTCGCTTCCAGTCACCATTTGCAGCAGAGAACCAGGTAGCTCCACAGCCTTCTGTGCTTAGCCCACCCGGAGACAGTAATCTCCCAGCAGCAATTTCACTTCTGAGTGCTGAGGTGAAATCTCTGCCTTTTCTCTGGAGAGGTACAGCTAGGAGCACACTGGGCATACTATCAGTGGAACAGCTGGGACAGGAGTCTTCCCTTCCAGCCACCATCTGCAACAGGGAACCAGGCAGCTCCAAAGCCTTCTGTGTTTAGCCCACTAGGAGAGAGTGATCTCCCAGAAGCAATTTCACTTCTGAGCTCAGAGGTGAGATACCCACCTTCTCTCTGGATGGGTACAGCTAGGAGCACACAAGGCATACAATTAGTGGAGCAGCTGGGGCAGGAGTCTTCCCTTCCAGTTGCTATTTGCAGCAGGGAAAAAGATAACTCCACAGTCTTCTGTGCACAGACCCTGCCAGAAGAGAGTTGGTCTCCCCGGAGTACAGACACAGGTTTACAGGCCCATAGGAGAGGAAGCTCTAGCTGGAGACAAGACTAACTAACACCAGAGATCACCAGATGGCGAAAGGCAAGCACAAGAACCCTGCCAACAGAAACCAAGGCTACTTGGCCACATCAGAGCCCAGTTCTCCCACCATAGCAAATCCCGGATACCCCAACACACTGGAAAAGCAAGAGTTGGATTTAAAGTCTCTTCTCATGATGCTGTTAGGGGACATCAAGAAGGACATAAATAACTCCCTTAAAGAAATACAGGAGAACATGGGTCAAATGGTAAAAGCCCTTAAAGAGGAAACACAAAAATCCCTGAAAGAAATACAGGGGAGCATGGGTGAACAGGTAGAGGCCCTTAAAGAGGAAACACAAAAATCCCTGAAAGAATTACAGGAGAACACAAACAAATAAGTGAAGGAACTGAACAAATCCATCAAGGACCTAAAAATGGAAGTAGAAGCAATAAAGAAATTACAAGGTGAGACATCTCTGGAGATAGAAAATCTTGGAAAGAATTCAGGAGTCATAGATGCAAGCATCAACAACAGAATACAAGAGATAGGAAAAAGAATCTCAGGGGCTGAAGATACCATAGAAAACATCAACTCTACAGTTAAAGAAAATGCAAAATGCAAAACACTCCCGAGCTGAAACATCCAGGAAATCCAGGACACAATGAGAAGACCAAACCTAAGAATTATAGGTATGGAAGAGAGCGAAGATTTCCAATTTAAAGAGCCAGTAAATATCTTCAATAAAATTATGGAAGAAAACTTACCTAACCTAAAGAAAGAGATATACATGAGCATACAAGAAGCCTACAGAACTCCAAACAGACAGGACCAGACCAGAAAGTCCTCCCGGCACATAATAATCAAAACACCAAATGCACTAAACAAAGAAAGAATATTAAAAGCAATAAGAGAAAAAGGACCTATAAAGGCAGGCCTATCAGAATTACACCAGACTTCTCACCTGAGACCATGAAAGCTAGAAGATCCTGGCCAGATCTCATACAGACCCTAAGAGAGCACAAATGTCAGCCCAAACCACTATACCCAGCAAAACTCTCAATTACCATAGATGGAGAAAACAAGATATTCCATGATAAAGCCAAATTTATACAATATCTTTCCACAAATCCAGCCCTACAAAGGATAATAGATGGAAAACGCCAACATGAGGAGGGAAACTACACCCTAGAAAAAGCAAGAAAGTAATCTTTTTCCAACAAACCCAAAAGAAAATAACCACACAAACATAAAAGGAACATCAAAAATAACAGGAAGCAACAATCACTATTCCTTAATATCTTATAATGTCAATAGACTCAATTCCCCAACAAAAAACATAGTCTAACAGAAATGATTTTCATGTGGATCTTCGATTTTATCAGAAAATGTTTGGGACTCCTCTTTCAATTTAGTAATGTTTTTTGTGTCCACAATTTTGACTGTATTATTTTCCATGATAATTTTTAATTTTAACCATTTTCTGTGTATTTGTTTGATTTTGTCGGAGGTGTTTTCCATGTAGATCTTTTGTTTCATTGGAGGTGGGGAGGGGTGTTTGTAGTTCCACTTTCAATCGATTTAGGAATGTTTTTGTGCCTACCATTTTCTTGGTATAATTGTGTATGATAATCTTCAATTTTAACATTTTTCTTCAATTTTGTCAGAAGTATTTTCCATGTGGATCTTCAGTTTTATCAGACAATGTCTATAATTTTACTTTCAATCAACTTAGGAACATTTTTATATCTTCCATTTTATCTGTATAACTTTCCATGTAATAGTCAGTTTTAACATGTTTTTCTATATACTTCTTGAATTTTTTCAGGAATATTTTCCTTGTAGATCTTCAATTTTATCAGAAAGTGTTTATAATTCTACTTTGAAAAAACTTAGGAATATTTTTATGTATATATACATAAATTATATAAATATTATATTATATAAATATATTATATAATTATATAAATATATATAATATATGTATATTTTTATACCATTTTGTCTGTATAATTTTTCCATGAAATACTCAATCTTAATGTGTTTTTATATATTTCTTCAATTTTATCAGAGATATTTTCCATGTAAATCTTCAATTTTATCACAAAATGTTTATAATTTCACTTTCAATCATCTTAGAAATATTTTTATGCCTACCATTTTATCTGTATAATTTTCCATGATAATCTTCAATTGTAATGTTTTTCCATATGTTTTTTTAATTTTAACAGAAATGTTTTCCATGTAAATCTTCAATTTTATCAGAAAATGGTTATAATTCTACTTTCAATCAACTTAGGAACATTTTAATTCCTACCAATTTATCTGTATAAATTTCTTCAATTTTATCAGAAAATGTTTTTACTTCTACTTTCAACCAATTTAGGAATATTTTTATGCCTACCATCTTATCTGTGTAATTTTTCATGAAATAGTCAGTTTTAATGTGTTTTTCTATATATTTCTTGAGTTTCATCAGAAATATTTTCCTTGTAGATTTTCAATTTTATCAGAAAATGTTTATAATTCCACTTTCAATCAACTTAGGAATATTTTTATGCCTACCATTTTATCTGTATAATTTTTCCAAGAAATAGTCAATCTTAATGGGTTTTTCTATATATTTCTTCAATTTTTTCAGAGATATTTTCCATGCATATTTACACAATGAAATACTACTCAGCAATTCAAAACAATGAATTCATGAAATTCTTAGTTAAATGGGGAAAAGGAAAGGGAAGAAGGCTTATGGGACTTTCGGGCATGGGGGGAACTGGGAAAGGGGAAATCATTTGGAATGTAAATAAAGAATATAGAAAATAAAAATAAAAAAGAATACAATTAAGAAAAAAAAAACTTCAGATCCATATCCCTTCTGAATATCGATGCAAAATACCCAATAAAATTCTCACAAACCTAATCCAAGAACTCATCAAAATGATCCTTCACCATTGCCAAGTAGGATTCATCCCAGGGATGCAGGGGAGGTTTAATATATGGAAATCCATCAATGTAATCCACTACATAAACAAACTCAAGGGAAAAAACCCACATGACCATCTCATTGCATGCTAAATAGCATTTGACATAATTCAACATCCATTCATATTAAAAGTCTTGGAAAAATCAGGAATTCAAGGCCCATACCTAAACATAGTAAAAGCAATATACAGCAAACCAGGAGCCAACATCAAACTAAATTGAGAGAAACTTGAAGCAGTCCCACTAAAATCAGGCACCAGACAAGGCTGCCCATTCTCTCCCTATCTATTCAATAAAGTACTTGAAGTTCTATCTAGAGCAATTAGACAAGGAGGTCAAAGGGATACAAATTGGAAAGGAAGAAGTGAAAATATCACTATTTGCAGATGATATGATAGTATACTTAAGTGACCCCCAAAATTCCACCAGATATCTCTTACAGCTGATAAACAACTTCAGCAAAGTGACTGGATATAAAATTAACTCAAACAAATCAGTAGCCTTCCTATACTCAAAGGATAAATGGGCTGAGAAAGAAATTAGGAAAATGACACCCTTCATAATAGTCACAAATAATATAAAATATCTTTGTGTGACTCGACCCAATCATGTGAAAGATCTATACGACAAGAACTTAAAGTATCTGAAGAAAGAAATTAAAGAAGACCTTAGAAGATAGAAAGATCTCCCATGCTCATGGATTGGCAGGATTAATAGAGTAAAAATGGCCATCTTGCCAAAACAGTTCTTCTAAGGTTAGCATTTAATTGCAGCTGACTTACAGGTTCAGAGGTTCAGTCCATTATCATCAAGGTGGGAGCATGGCAGAATCCAGGCAGGAATAGTGAAGGAAGAGCTGAGAGTTCTACATCTTCATCTGAAGTCTTCTGGGAGCAGACTGGGTTTTAGGCAGCTAGGATGAGGGTCTTAAAGGCCATACCTACAGTGACACACCTACTCCAACAAGGCCACACCTACTCCAACAGGTCCACACCGTCTAATAGTGCCATTTCAGGGGCCAAACATATACAAACCATCACAGTTAGAGTGGGAAGATATGGAAGGAAGCCAAGCTCTGCTCCCCAACTTATTAAGACTGCCTGATCAATGCCAGTTTTATTATGAATTATTGAACTCGAAATTTTTGTTACAGGATTTCTTTCTTTGAAATGGAGCATGTAGGTCTTGGGGCCATGACTTGTTGGGGCATCACTTGCCTGATATGTACTAAGCTCTGGTAAAGTCCTGGGAAAGAAAGACGGAGAATAAATGAAGCCTGAAATGGTTTCACAGTGCTCTTTCTAGAGGGAAAACTTATAATTTCTTCCCTCTTTCTGTATCTTTTGTTTGATAGTCCAGCAGATGAATTCCAAAGTTATACCCACAGTCTGTAACAGGAAGGACAGCAGAGGATAAATGTCTTTCTTGCCACTTCTAATTCATTTTCTTTGTACTAAGCCATACTACCCACAAACACTTTCACACATTCAAAGCTATGATGCTTACTTATAATTGTCAATGTGACACAACCTAGCATCATGTAAGAAGAAAGAGTTTCAATTGAAGAACTTCCTAGAGCAGAATGGCCTGTGCCATGTCTTGATGATTGATGGACATCACCATCCTTGAGTTGTTTCTGGGCTATAGAAGGAAAAATAGCTGAATATGAGCAAATGAGTAAGCCAGTAAGAAGCATTCCTCCATGTTTTCTGCTTCAGTTCCTATTTGAGTTCCTGCCTTGACTGCTCTCAACATGATGTTTTGATTTGAAAGGGTAAGTCCTATAAACTCCTTTCTACTCTACAAGTTGCTTTTGATCATGGTGTTTGTTACAGCTTCATAAGGAAACTAGAGTGTGGGCTGCCTTGTTATGAAACAGGGCTGTGTTTCGAGCTTTGCCCTTGCTATGTTTTTGTTCAAGTAAGCAATCTTTCTTATGTCTTATCTTATCAGCTTATGACATTGTAGGTTACAGGAACAAGGAAGAAAACAGCAATGAGTCAAGGGCATTACAAGCCCAAAGCCAAGCAGTAGACAGTGTATTGAGTCAGGGTGCCATTATGATCAAGCTTAAAGGAACCAGCAAGGATGGGAGAAGTGTCTACTGCAGGTACTGATAACATCAGGGGCTTATTCCAATTACAAGTACATACTTTTAAGAGCTAAAAGCTAAACACAACCTGAGGGCTTCTATCTATCTATCTATCTATCTATCTATCTATCTATCTATCTATCTATCTATCTATCTATCTATCTATTTTTGCAGTGCTTCAAATAGAATTCAGGCCCTCTTATAATGACCATGTGTTCTACCAGTGAGATAGACCTGGCTCTGTGTGTGTGTGTGTGTGTGTGTGTGTGTGTGTGAACATATTGCTGGAGCCTCAGAGAGGATATGGAAGAGTCTCAAAACTAATGCTGCATAAGCTCATCAATGCTGCTTCTAGATGGAAAAAGAAGATTGTAAAGAGAGCTGTATCTGTAGGAGAAGGCTATCAGACAAGACTAGGGGTTCACCAGGGCTTCATCCAATACTTTGGGGAAAGCCAAGAAAAGAAATTCACAGTCTTTTCCATCAGTTGACCAACTCATGCCTGTTGTTGGCTGAGCCCAACTGAAAATCAGAGAACAAAGTCGTTCTTGGTATTTTCTCAGCCCTTGCAATGTAGAGACATGAAGAGCACAGCATACATGAGAATGGAGAGACAGACAAGTGGCCTAGACAGAGAAGAGAGAGAGAGAGAGAGAGAGAGAGAGAGAGAGAGAGAGAGAGAGAGAGAGAGAGAGAGAGAGAGAGAAAGAGAGGCAGAGATGACAGAGAGAGAGACAGAGGCAGGGATGAGAGAGAGACAGAGAGACAGAGACAGACAGACAGAGACAGAGATGTGTGTGTGTGTGTGTGTGTGTGTGAGAGAGAGAGAGAGAGAGAGAGAGAGAGAGAGAGAGAGAGAGAGAGAGAGAGAGAGAGAGAGAGAGAGAAAGCAGAAAGGGGAAAGGGGAAAGAGCAGAGAGGGGGTGGGGAAGAGGTAAGTTGCACAGTCTGTCGGGGAGCCAAGAGTACAGTGTACAGGAGTTCCCTTCCTCAAGCTCTTGTGCCTGGAATCAGCTCTCAAGGACAGCTAGGAGTTATGGAAGAGTGGAGGCACTGAAAGGTGGATATGACACAGGAGCCACTATGAAACAGGACCGATGAGAATGTTAGAGCCAAGAGGATTAGGTGGCTTCTTTGGATCAGGGTGAGCATTGAGAGGCTCAGTCAAATGTCCAGTAGATCAGAAATGAGCACCTGAGAACTAGGGAGTCCTCTCAACAGCTGACCTCTCTGTTTTGCTGATGTCCAGCTGTTACTGATTTCTTGATGGGTTACAAGTTCATTGGATACTTGTATTTTTCAGGCTGTATTAACATCAGGGTGCCTGGTAGAGATGGAAATGAACATTTATAGTTTCTTTCAAGGTTTTATCTTGTTTTTAGCCTATAGAATCTACCATTTAAAATTTACAAAATTATTCTAAGGTAAGAACACTGAGTCACTTCAGATGTGCCCAGTTCTCCGAGAAAGTCCACTATGGGAACTCCTCAACCTTTGGAAACAAAGAAAAAGCTCTTTCTACCATGGAGAAACAGTATGGTGGTGATACTGGCTCATCTACTCTTTGCCTTGGCAAAGCCAACTAACTTCTGCAAGACCTAATTACCCTGGAGATCTTGCACCCTGGGTGGATATCCTTGCTCTCAAGAAGGCTCATAAAGGGAAAGAGACTGACCTCAGCTACAGATTTGCCAAGGGAACAGAGCTCTGGTTGAGAGGCTTGAGCCTTTGAGCTCCAACTGAAATGATTGGAAGAAATGATTATCCAAATCTGGATACACACATACATTTATTTTTTTTTTGTCTTCCGTATTTTTTTTTTATTTTATTTTTTTAATTTACATTCCAAATCACTTCCCCTTTCCCGTTTCCTCCCTCCCCGAAAGTCCCATAAGCCCCCTTCCCTCCCTCTTTTCTCCATTCAACCCCCTCTCGTTACTCTGTCCTGGTGTTCCCCTACATCCAGTCTTTCCAGGACCAGGGGTTTCTCCTTCCATCTTTTTAGAAATCTATTGATATGCGGATTGTGTCTAGGGTATTCCGAGATTCTGGGTCAATATCCCCTTATCAGTGACTGCATACCATGTGTGTTCTTTTGTGATTGGGTTACCTCACTAAGGATGATATTTTCAAGATCTGACCATTTGCCTAGGAATTTCGTGAATTCATTGTTTTTAATTGAAGAGTAGTATTCCATTGTGTAGATATACCACATCTTCTGAATCCATTCCTCCGTTGAGGGACATCTGGGTTCTTTCCAGCTTCTGGCTATTATAAATAAGGCTGCTATGAACATAGTGGAGCATGTGTCCTTATTGCATGCAGGTAAAGTCTCTGGGTATATGCCCAGGAGTGGTATAGCCGGATCCTCCAGGAGTGTCATGCCCAGTTTTCTGAGGAACCGCCAGACTGCTTTCCAGAGTGGTTGTACCAGCTTGCAATTCCACCAGCAGTGGAGGAGTGTTCCTCTTTCTCCACATCCTCGCCAACAACTGCTATCTCCTGTGTTTTTGATCTTAGCCATCCTGACTGGTGTGAGATGGAATCTCAGGGTTGTTTTGATAAGCACCTAAAGAGATGTTCATCACACATACATTTATAAACACATGTTGGGAGGTGAGATGTGCACAGGTAGCCTGGTCCCAGGTTGAGCACCAACTTTGAACCCTGGTGACCTAGTAGGCGGGGCTTCCACCTACATGGAATGGAAGGAGTTTGGTCACACCCCCTGGGCCCCCTGGACCCTGTCACAGTTACAGCACCCCCCAACTCCCCCTCAGGAGAGGTGTGTGGCTATCAGTCACGTAGGAGTAGCACCAAGCCTTCCAACATGTAAATAAGGTTTCCCCAAGCTCTCAGTCAAAGTCAATGAGAAGTACATGCTGTCAAACCCTGAATCCCCCCAAACCTGTATATAAATCCTATCCAGGGAATTAAAGGTGTGTGAGAACTACTCCATCATCTGGGAGCTTCTGTCCTAAGAGCTGTAACACTTGGGGAAAGATCTGCCCTCCCAAAACACCACCAGCAACTCTGCTGCAATCCTCCCTGGCTAGGCAGGCTTTTGTTGGCACACCAGACCCGACTCTGCACAGGGTGACTTGGGTAACCAAGATGGTAGCACGAGACGGAACCAGCTGTGATTGAAGTGACTTCTCTGCCTGCTCCCCACCTCTTTCCTCTGCCTGAACTCTTGTACTCGGGAGGACCTCTGTTCCACAGACCCATACCTGGCGCCCATCATGGGGCTGGAACAGACATGGACTGCACCGAAGGGACACTGCAGGAAGGTGAGCCCCCTTACCCCACCTCTGGAAGCAATCTGTCATTTCCTACTATGCTTTCAGTCAGCACCGTCTCATGTATTTAGACAAACTAAAGGGGAAACTGAAGCCTTCTGGCCAGATCTACTCTCTGGTGTTGGCTGAAGGTCTCTCTGGCCTTTTTCTAAATCCCAGCAGCCCGCAACAGGAGTTGGCAAAGACTCTATCTACCTTCTTAAAACAATATTAAAACCTGGTAATGCAGCAGCCACTTAAAAGTCACCAGACGGCTGCCAGTTCTTAAATCTGCAGGAAGGCTTAGTGTTTTGGACCTCTATGGAATCCCCTGAAGCTAAATAAGTCAAGGGAATATTCCCATTTTCTCCTCTTTTCTATCATGGGCAACTCACCATCACATAAAAAATCTCCCCAGGCCAGGGAAATATGTGCCCTACTGTCTTAGTCAGGGTTTCTATTCCTGTACAAACATCATGACCAAGAAGCAAGTAGGGGAGGAAAGGGTTTATTGAGCTTACACTTCCACACTGCTGTTCATCACTAAAGGAAGTCAGGACTGGAACTCAAGCAGGTCAGGAAGCAGGAGCTGATGCGGAGGCCATGGAGGGATGTTCCTTACTGGCTTGCTTCCTCTGTCTTGCCCAGCCTGCTTTCTTTCTTTCTTTTTTTTTATATAATTAATGTATTATAATATGATATATAATTACATATATGTTTTTGTTTTTATTTTTTTTTAAATTGTTTCATTTTTAAAAGATTCTTTTTTTGTCAATATTTTTTTTATTATTTATTTTATTTTATTTTTTTAAATTATATTCCAAATCACTTCCCCTATCCCGTTTCCTCCCTCCCCGAAAGTCCCATAAGCCCCCTTCCCTCCCTCTTTTCTCCATTCAACCCCCTCTCCTTACTCTGTCCTGGTGTTCCCCTACATCCAGTCTTTCCAGGACCAGGGGTCTCTCCTACCATCTTTTTAGAAATCTATTGATATGCGGATTGTGTCTAGGGTATTCCGAGATTCCCAGCCTGCTTTCTTATAGAACCCAAGAATACTAGTCCAGGGATGGTGCCACCCACAAGGGGCTCTCCCCTCTTGATCATTAATTGAGAAAATGCCCCACAGTTGGATCTCATGGAGGCACTTCCCCGCTGAAGCTCCTTTCTCTGTGATAACTCCAGCCTGTGTCAAGTTGACACACAAAAATTAGCCAGTACACCTACTAAAACACCATGGAATAAATATAGCCAAAAACAAGCCTCCTTATTTTGGGAAGAAGTCCTTCAGATAGCACCAGGCATGACCAATGGTAATATTTACAGCCCGAACTCATAGATCAGAGTAGCTTCCCTCATCAAAAACAGAGATATCTGAGAAGGAAAAATACCCTCCTGTGATGTTTTGCTGATCTTAGCTGCCATTCAGCAATGCATAGGGCCATTTAAAATAGGGCAGCCTGATAGAAGCACAGCTCCTGGGCTCCATCAGTCAGATGAACCCAAAAATCAAAGTTCAAAAAACCATTCTATTCCAGATCTCACAGCCCTTCCTTACCCAACTAATAAGGGAAATAAAATCCATCCACTCACCCCTGCATCCTTATGCCTGGGAAGAGGAAACTTTAAATAAACCATCTGCTTCTCCTGCCCCTCCCTCTCCCACTCAAGGGCAATGCTCCATTAAAAAAACAAAGGAGCTACCACCTGCCGCGTTCCCCCACTCCATCTCCCATCTAACCAGAGAGAGCTATCTCCCAACCTCTCCAAACTGTAAAAGTGAAATACCTTCAAAACCTGTAAACAAATTCCCCTTTTAGGAGGATGGAGATTATTAAAAGATCTGAGGGCAATTAACAAAACCATATGAGTCTGGGGCTCCCCACAAAGAGGACTACCCCATATCTCAGCCATCCCTGCCAATGTTCCCATGTTAGCAATAGATGTAAAAGATTGCTTTTTTCCATCCATCTCCACCCCTGAGGCTGTGAACTCTTTGCATTCTCAGTAGCCCCCATTAACAACTCTGGCCCTGCTTCAGGATATGAATGGACTGTCCTCCCACAGGGAATGGTCAACTTTTCATCCATTTGTCAGGAGACTGTAGCCACAGCATTAAAACCCTATTTAGACAAAGAACTCAATGTCTAGTATGGGAAGACTCTTCCACCTCCTCCTCCCAACTTAAGGATCAGCTAAAACCTTCCCTATCTGTCCTAAGATTCAAAATAGCCCCTCACAAAATCCAACTTATTCCACCCATTACATTTTTTTGGAATGGAGATCTCCCTTACCTCAATATGTCCCTTCAAACCCACCTTTTCCCTCCCTCAAAAATTAACTCTCGCCTCCCTCCAGAGCTTTCTGGGCAACCTCAATTGGCTTCGGCCCTGGCTCCCTCTTCCTACAAGCACCCTTCAATCCCTCTTCAACCTCTTGAAAATAGACAAAAGTCCCTCCTCCCCAAGAACACTATCCCCAGATGCAGTCAAAGCTCTAAATTCTGTCAATGCAGCCCTAAAAGATATGGCTCTTGCTAGATATGACCCAACAGAACCTATACAGCGACTCATTTTTAACTCCTCCCCTACACTTGTAGGAGCCCTTTACCAACTTCAGGGGTTGCTGGAATGGCTACACACCCTGATGAGTGGTGCACCCGTAATTTTAAATGAGGTAGATGCACTCGCTAGCATGACTAAAAATGGCAGGGATAGAGCCCTTCAAGCCCTAGGGAAAGATCCTGACATTCTTGTCACCACCTTACTCTCTGACGTTCAGTGGCTAATCAAAAATCACTCCCACTTTGCTATCAGCTTAATAGGGTTCCCAGGACAAATTGACAACCATTATCCTGATGAAAAATGGGCCACTGCCCTCCCTGTGTTGTGAGAGCTGCTCTCCAAACTATTCTCAAAAGGGCCCATAGTCGGAGTCCCTCAATATTTACTGAAGGAAGAAAAAGAAGAGCTGCAGCAGTAATATACTACTTCCCTGAGGACACTGAAACTAATAGAAAGGAAACTAGGGAAGAACCTTGAACATATGGGCACAGGGGAAAATTTCCTGAATAGAATACCATAGCTTATGCTCTAAGATCAAGAATTGACAAATGGGACCTCATAAAATTACAAAGTTTCTGTAAGGCAAGGGACATTGTCAAAAGGACAAAGCAGCAACCAACAAACTGGGAAAAGATCTTTACCAACCCTACAGCCAACAGAGGGCTACTATTCAATATATACAAAGAACTCAAGAAGTTAGATTCCAGAGAGGCAAATAACCCTATTAAAAAATGGGGTACAGAGCTAAATAAAGAGTTCTCACCCGAAGAATATCTAATGGCTGAGAAGCACCTAAAGAAATGTTCAGCATCCTTAGTCATTAGGGAAATGCAAATCAAAACAACCCTGAGATTCTACCTCACACCAGTCAGAATGGCTAAGGTCAAAAACACAGGAGATAGCAGTTGTTGGCAAGGATGTGGAGAAAGAGGAACACTCCTCCACTGCTGGTGGGATTGCAAGCTGGTACAACCACTCTGGAAAGCAGTCTGGCGGTTTCTCAGAAAACTGGGCATGACACTCCCATAGGATCCTGCTATACCACTCCTGGTCATATACCCAGAGGCTTCCCCTGCATGCAGTAAGGACACATGCTCCACTATGTTCATATCAGCCTTATTTAAAATAGCTAGAAGCTGGAAAGAACCCAAATGTCCCTCAACGGAGGAATGGATTCAGAAGATGTGTATATTTACACAATGGAATACTACTCTGCAATTAAAAACAATGAATTCACAAAATTCTTAGGCAAATGGTCAGAACTGGAAAATATCATCCTTAGTGAGGTAACCCAATCACAAAAGAACACACATGGTATGCAGTCACTGATAAGGGGATATTAACCCAGAATCTTGGAATACCCAAAACACAATTCACATATCAATAGATTTCCAAGAAGATGGAAGGAGAGACCCCTGGTCCTGGAAAGACTGGATGTAGGGGAATACCAGGACAGAGAAGTGAGAAGGGGTTGAATGGGGAACAGAGGGAGGGAAGGAGGCTTATGGGACTTTCGGGGAGGGAGGAAACGGGAAAGGGGAAATCATTTGGAATGTAAATAAAAAATATAGAAAATAATTAAAAAAAAAAAGAAAACCATATCCTCCCATTCAAAGAGCTACCCAATCACTGCCCACAATTTAAACAATTATATGGCATCGATCTTGCTCTAAAAGAAGTCAAGGGCCCCCTTAACCTCTTTTCAGACAGTGCATATGCTGTCAATTTGCTCCCCTGATTGTCAAGATCCCTCATCAAACAAGATGCCAACCCACTTTCCCCTCTACTCAAACAGGTCTCCACCCTCCTCGAGGAAAGAGACTCCCCCATCTACATCCGACATGTCCGATCTCACAGTTCCCTCCCAGGTCCCATATCTGAGGGAAATGCCCTCACTGACCAAACTGCCTCAATGGGGACATTCATGGCCTCCACAGAACAAGCAGATCAATTTCAGTCATGCACACACACACACACACACACACACACACACACACACAAACATAAAGGGGTTTCATGCTCCCTTTCCCCACATCCCTCTTGCTCAACTCCAAAGGTTAATAACGACATGCTCTTCTTGTTCATCCCTCATTACCACCCCAGCTTTACAAATGATGGAAACCAATTCCTGAGGCCTTAAGTCCAATGCCCTATGGCAAATTGATGTCATCCATATTCCCTAATTTGGTAGACAGAAATATATTTTTATCACTGTAGATACATACTCACATTTCATATGGGCTACAGCCCAAATAGGTGAAAACTCAAAAAGGTTAATTCACCATATGTTCTCCACCTTTGCCATCATGGGCATTCCTCAAGAGATAAAAACTGATAATGGCCCTGCCTTCACTAGCTCTCAATTCAAAACCTTCTGCACACACTGGGAAATTGCCCATCATACGGGGAATTCCCCACAACTCCCAGGGCCAAGTAATAATAGAAAGAACACATCAAACCCTAAAGACCCAACTTCTAAAACAGAAGGCAACCACTTATTCCCCCTAATGTACAATTTTTTTTTTCGAGACAGGGTTTCTCTGTGTAGCCCTGGCTGTCCTGGAACTCACTTTGTAGACCAGGCTGGCCTCGAACTCAGAAATCCTCCTGCCTCTGCCTCCCAAGTGCTGGGATTAAAGGCGTGCACCACCACCGCCCGGCTCCTAATGTACAATTAATGATGGCTCTGACTACCCTAAATATATTTAACATTTACAAAACTCCAAACATCCTTCTATCTCCCTTCATTGGCACACACCAAAATTATGCCCCCCCCAACTTAGTAAGATGATAAGATCCTTTGGATGGAGTTTGGAAGGGATCAGACCCCCTCCTTACAACTAGGAGGGGTTTCACTTGTGTTTTTCTATAGGATCAGCCTAAGCCTAAGCCTATCTGGGTTCCTGTCAGAAATGTCCAACACCACCCCACCAACCAAAAAGATGGCCTACCTCTCACCGGTAGATCAAGGACAGAAGAAGCTGAGGAGGAGACAGAGGAAACACCACACCCAGATGAACAAGATCTCCTGGAAGGACCTGATGACTGCTGCCCAGGCCATGTGCCCTCCATAAGTTCCCCCCCTCCTTTATTCTCTTGTCTGTTTTTGCTATTCTTCATGCTAACTTTGCTACTGCCCAGCCTCTCCTTAGCGTTCCAAACACCTACCACTGGACATTCTATGCTAGAGAAACCTACGACAGATACAACAAAGTTATAGGGACCCAGGACTGTCCACTCAAAGGATGTCAAGCCAGTATTGAGATCCCTCTACACCCAGATTCCATATTCACTATCCCCAGACCTTTTCTCTGCTTTCCTTACCGAAACACAGGTCTCCAGGAGGTCTCCACATATGGAGGCTGCAGACACTGGAGTTGCAGAATGGAACCCACCAGTTGTGGCGGCACCATGCTCACCAACCTTAAAACTCACTTTAAGCCTTCCATCAGTGACCCATGGAATGAACATTGGCAGACTGGAGTCTTGGGTAAACTTTACCTCAATGGCTATGCCAAATACCCAGTTGCTGACTCGCACATCTTCTGTGAACTTGTTCCTGCCTCCAAATCAACCTTTACCCATGCTGATATTATCCACCAGGAAAATCAGTCTTAGAAGGAGCTACAAGCTACCCTCTCCTGGCTACAATACATCCAATATGCAACTGACCTCCTTCCCTTAATAACCTACCCCAACTCCTCCCAATGCTTTTTCTGTGCTTCTCTCTCCCGACATTTATTAGCAGCTAGTCCTATTAATATTTCCCTTCATGACTTCCATGAAGTAAGCACAGGACATTCCTCTCTTTGATCTACCCCCTGCTCTTTGCCTTGTAGGGGCCTCCTCAAAACCCCATTTTAGAGGTGTCCGTGACATCACCATCACCAAATCAGTATGTGTTAACCCTCCTGCACTCCTTTGGTGCAAAGGCACTACGGGTGCCTGCACTAAACCCCCCTCCTCAAGGCTCCTACTCCCCTGTGATAATTGTCCCCTGGGTTTATCTCACGAACTTGAAGAACTCGCCTTGAAGATGGGAGAAAGCTGAAAGAAGAGAGAGATCTTCATCTCTCTGCTCATTGGACATTGGACTAGGCATTGCTGTCTCACTGGGCTTGACAGGAACGGCTAGAGCAGTCCTTGTCCAAAAGCAACATCTGGCCAGTGACTTCCAAGACAAGTTTGACCAGGCAATGGCTTCCACTACAGACATTCTTGAGTCTCTTCAACACCAGTTAAACTCCTTAGCAGGAGTTGCTCTCCAAAACCGGAGAGCCCTGGACTTACTGACTGCTGAACAGGGAGGGACTTGTGTTTTGCTGGGGAAGGAATGTTGTTTTTATGTCAATGAATCTGGGCTGGTCGAACAAGATACACAAATGCTCAAAGAACTTTGGGGAAACCTCCAGGCACACTATACTCCCAACACCCTTACCCCTTGGTACTCTAACCCCTTGGTAGCCTGGGTTCTTCCCCTCCTTTACCCTATACTTGTCATTGGAGCCTTGCTTCTCTTGGCACCCTGACTCATTCAATTTCTAAAGCAGAAGATGAGTAACACTGCAAAAATCGCTACCAATCAGGTCATGGTTCAGTATCAAAGTATTCCCAACATAGGAGACAGTTATCCTGATGACACTTCTCCCTTATAAAAAAAGGGGATGGGGATTTGTCGCGAGGTGAGCTGTGCACAGGTAGCCTGGTCCCAGGCTGAGTACCGACTTGAACCCCAGGGACCTAGTAGGTGGGGCTTACACCTATGTGGGACATAAGGCCCACACCCCTTGGGCCCCCTGGACCCTGTCATAGTTATAGCCCCACAACCTCCTGCAGGAGAGGTGTGTGGCTATCAGTCACATAGGAGCAACACCAAGTCTTCCCACATGTAAATAAGGTTTCCCCAAGCTCTCAGTCCAAGCCAATGAGAAGTATCTGCTGTGAAACCTTGAATCACCCCCAAAATTGTATATAAATCCTATCCAGGGAATTAAAGGTGTGCAAGAACTACTCCATCATCTCCCAAACCACTCCCAGCAGTTCTGCTGCAATCCTCCCTGACTAGACAGCTTTTCATCTGCCCACCAGACCTGACTCAGCACAGGGTGATGCAGGTACAGTGAAGACTGAGGTGGAACCAGCTGGGGCGGAAGCAAGTTCTCTACCTGCTCTACCCCTCTTCCCTCTGTGAGAACTCTCGCACCCAGCCAGGCCTCTTATCCACAGGCCCATACACACATGCATGCATATGTGTAATCTTAGAGGGCTGAGTCAAGGAGATTTATGTGAGTTCAAAATGAGTCAGGGATACAAAGAGGATTCCAAGCCAGCTTGAAGATCAGGTTAAGATCCTGTCAAGAAAGAAAAAAGAAAGAAGGAAGGAAGGAACAAAAGGCAAAGGGTTGAAATGCTCAGCCAAGAAAAGACGCTCTTCTCAAGCTCCTGGAGCAGCACTGTTCATCAGAAGAGAGATGAGTACACTGGCAAGGCTGTCCTAGAGAACAGCATTGTGACACACACACACACACACACATACACACACACACAATGTTTATATGTATGCAGTTTTGTATATATATATATATATATATATATAAAGTATATATGTATGTACGCATGTATGCATATATATGAAGAGAGACAGAGACAGAGTTCAAGAGAGGAAGGTAAAGAGTTATGGGAGGAGTTTGAAGGGGAGAGAAGCAGATATAATCTAAATATATTATGTGTGTATTAAATTCTCAATTTTTCAAAGAGATGATATATCTTAAAATGTTTACCTCTATGTAAGTTAAAGAGTGAACAGTGTTGGGATATTTTCATTTTATCAGAAGCAATCATGCTCATCTTTTTTGAGATAAAACAAAGAGATGTGTTTGTATGTGTGTCTGTGTGTGTCTCTCTTTCTGTGTTTCTCTCTTTCTCTCTCTCTCTCTGTGTCTCTGTGTGTGTCTGTTTGTCTCTGTATTTGTGTCTGTGTGTGTATGTGTCCATCTGTGTGTGAGAGACCATGACAACAAACACTAGCTATGTGTCTTACTTTGTTAATGTAGACAGCAGTGAAACGTTCTTTCAGAACATTTCTGAAAAGTTCATTTCTCCTTTATCATTCCAGAATGTGTGCATCCTTTACTTTAAATTAAATCAATCACTTAACAGAGTGTTTAAAAACAGGCACTATAATTCTTCTTTGAGACTTGACTCTTCAGCTGTAATAAGAAATGCTCATCAAACACAAGATCTCATCTGCCTGGCCAGAGATGTACATCCTTTTCTAGGGGATATATATAAATTCATAGAACATATAGATTTCTGAGGACATTTTTAAATAAAAAATTAAATTGTTTTATTTTTAAATTTTAACTTATTCTTTGGACATTTTATCCATGAATAAAATACATCTTGATCTTGTTTGCCTATCACTCCCCACTGCAGCTCTTTTTAAGATCCCATCTTTCAGGGCTGGAGAGATGGCTCAGGGGTTAAGAGCACTGGTTGTTTTTCCAAAGATCCTGAGTTCAAATCCCAGCATCCAAATGGTGCCTAACAACCATCTGTAATCAGATCTGAAGCCCTCTTCTAGTGTGTCTGAAGACAGCTACAGTGTACTCAGATATAATAATAAATAAATCTTTAGGGGATGACCAGGGACGATCAGAATGAGCAGAAGTCCTGAATTCAAATTCCCAGTAACCACATGATGGCTCCCAACTATCAGTACAGCTACAGTGTACTCATATACATAAAATAAATAAATAAATAAATAAATCTTTAAAAAATCCCATCTTTCTTCCAGCTCCGCACTATTTTATACTTACCCATTCATTTATACATTTCACCCAGTTCATGTTGCCAATGTGCTCACAGGCATCGGTTGTGCTCTGGGGAGCCTACCAGTGGCCACATTCCAAATGAGAAAAATGACTCTCCCTACATAGCCATCAGACAGCCCTGCTCCATCCACTCTATAATTTTAACTGTACTGATGTTTACATAACCATGATTGCTCTGAGGTTGTGGGTGCCACAGCCATTTCATGTCCTGAGGACAGCATTCAATGGCCCTCCTCCCCATCCTCTGGCTCTTATACTCTTTCTACCCCTCCTCCCCTTCTGAGATATCCTCTTATCCTATCAGGGAATGGGGTAAGGTGGGGTGATACAGATATCCCATCTACAGCTAAGCATCCACAGTGACTTATTCTTATTTAAAAGTTTCATCTCTGCATTAGCCACTGCCATTGAAATAAAAGCTTCCTTGATCAAAGTTCGGTGTAGCATAAATCCATGAATATAAACACAAATATTTAAACTGTAGTTTGACAACATGACCATTTAGAAAATAACATCAACATGTCTTTCCCTAGGGCCTAGACTTCCAAAGGCATGGGTTTTGACCATGTTTACAGTACCAGGCACAAGTTCCCTGCTGTGGAGCAGCCCTCAAATCACATCCAGAGAGCCTTTGATTATCTCCATAAACAGTCATGCCACCGTTGCACCAGTGGACACACCTTGCCTGGAAGATTGGTATTGTAGTTTGGTTGGCTTTACTTGGGTTACTTCAGCACCTTTTGAGTGCTGGCCAGTCTTACCACGAGTGTTACCACAATGGGCAGAGGAGGGGATGAGGGAAAAAAGGACATATTTCATTGACAGTGTACATCACTTGCCCAGGTCGTGGGGCAAACGTCACATAGAGCAGCAAGCTTAGACACAGGCTTCTTCCTCTTTCCTGGTTAGAGAATCTATTTTCCTTTCAGTGCTTCATGGGTTCACATCCTCAAAAGGCCACCTGAACTCATGATTTTCTCTCATTAACAAGTAGTTAATTCTAGTTATTTCAGGTCAACACACCTATTTCAACATGCTCACAAGGCTGTGAAGTGCTGACAACTGATGTCTATTACTTATTTTCAGCTAAGCATTACATGAAACCAAGGTTAATTTTCAAAATGTTACATTCTTTTGCAAACTTCTTTCCCTTCATATGGACTCTAAAGGTAGCCTGGTGTTGAATTATTTTTAGTTGTGTAGACTTCTTAGCCTCACTATGTCTCAGTTTCCATTATTCCTGTATGACCTAAATAATGTCTACTTCTGTGTTAGTCAAAGCATTGAGATGGAATTAGCCATACCTCAGAGGCGCCTAACATATAGTAAGTGCGCTGTGGATGTTGCTCAGATGCATGACTAGAGAATTGGGTCTATCAGTAGAGAAAGTTAATATTATACTTTCACAAGTAGGTCACAAACAAAGCATTTCATTAACGAATTATTTTACTCTGGCAATCCATTCTCAGTAATATTAATTACACATTTAAAACCAGAGCACAATAATATTAGCTTTTCGAGCTATTCATCTTTAATGGATATAGAGTTAGTGAGACCCGTCTTCCTGAGCCCTTATTTATTCTGCAGCATTTATTTAGTATTTAGTATTTTAAAATAGCAATTTTCTTTTCCAAAAACATTTGAAGAAGGAGGTGAATAATTAGTTCTCTACACTACATCACTAAGCTTCAAAATGCAAAATAATAATGATGATAATGGAAAATATGTGTTAGGCATGACTGGACCTAGGAAACAGCTCCATTTTTATTATACTTTAGAATTACCTGTCTTGCATATTGAATTGATGTAGTTCATTATTTTTCTCCTAAGAACTATTTTTAGTCTGTTTTCAGAATGACTATTTGTACCTGAACATCATTATATTTCCTTCTCTTGTGACTCTAAGAATATTCTATATTTCCTTTATTCTTGAGGCTTCAGTCCTTAGGATAACCACTGAGCTCATCATTTGCTTAAAGAATGACAGCTTCACTCAGAAAGACCTCCTCCTCCTTTCAGTCTTCTTCTTTACTTATCAATAGCTGTGGTTGAAAAAAGTGGTATGTGAGATATCTCACAATACCATAAGAAGCCCACATATACTCATATCTATCTATCTATCTATCTATCTATCTATCTATCTATCTATCTATCTATCTATCTATCATCTATCTATCTATCTATCTATCTATCTATCTATCTATCTATCTATCTATCTATCTATCTATCTATATCTATCCATCCATCAATCTATCTATCTCTATCCATCTAGTATCTATGTATCATCTATCTGCCTGTCCACAGAACTTACTTTATTTTCTTTCTCATAAAAAACAAAAACATCATATACTTTACTCCCAAAACTATCCAAGAAGATTTGGTACCGGATAAAGGGTCTATGTTGCAAAAGAGAGAAAAGAGAGCTGTCTCTATTTCCCAAGCAAGTAGGACAGAGTTTCTAGTTACTGTGGGAGGATGGATAAGAAAAATAGTCTGTCAGTGAATGAAGAGTACTGAGTGGGGTCAATCTGAACATGCTAAGTGCTAGGGGTCAAGTACATCCCCAGTTTGTGGTAGGGTAGAGAAAAATTTGAATGTTGGAGCATGAAGTAGGGCTAAGTCACTTTTAGAGATAGGTGAAAACCTCGGGTAAGTGGATTTTTAGAGTACTTCAACAGTAGGTAAAAAGCAACTGGTAAAACATTTTGAAAAGGCTATTTCTATGAGGTTGCCAATAATCAAGAGAAATAGGGTATCTGTGGAGGAAAAAAGACAGCAAAGCCCAGTGTTGCTAATGGGCCAAAGAAGTTGAGGCAGAGCTCACCACTGGACTGCCCATGGAGAGCCCATGGCACCTCAAGGTTGTTGGAGCCATGGAAGTCCAGATGCAACTAGAGACAGTGGGACAGTTGAATGAGGAAGCTGCTGGAGGGTGTTGGTGGTGTTCCAACAGTCTGAGTGTGCTTACATACTTTTAGATGTGATATGGTAGACAGAAGGGGAGTATGAGAGAGAATAGTCAGTTACTGTAGGGAACTCTTTAGTGAGAGGGCTACAGAAGAGTGCTGAGATGAAATTTAGAAAATAGCTAGGTTCTTTATTGGCTGCTGGGGGCCCACTGGAAGGGGTCAGGAGAGCTCTCTAAGGGACCTGGTCACATACTCAACCAGGGTCACCTAGCAGCTGTTAATAATCATTTACAAAGACAGGGACAAGTTAGGGACACTAATGAGAGTTAGAGAAGTGCCTCATAAGAGTGATAGGAAGTCATCTGTAGTGTAGATGAGACAAATAGGAAGGCTATTGTTGGGATCAGCATGAGATCTGCTGCAGCTGTCATTGTGGGAAAGAACCTTTGCAGAGAAATTAGCAATCACAGTCCACAGCCCAGTACCTAAAGAAGCCACACTGGATGTCAGTCGCTTTCTGTCATTGTCCCAGTGGTTGAACCAAATCAACCAACATGTGAAGGGTGCCCAGCTGGTTCCCACCTCAAAGCAAGCTTCCCAGAGCTCAAGGGATGGAGGGCGGAGAGTAAATGGAGGATGTGCTGTCTGGTGATGTGAAACACGGAGAAGGTATTTCCTGATCACTTGCATTTTTCAGTGAAACATTAAGTCCTGAAAACAAGGCTGATAGAAGCCATGCTGGTGACGAGCAAGAAGCCTTCACCGCTAATTGAGTGGGATTGGAGGAGACAAATGCCTGGGAAAGGAACATAAATTTTGTAATCCAACCAACGGCTTTATTAGGACAGTGGTCATAAATACCAATTAAGAAAAGGAAATTAAAGTCTCTGGCCATAGCTGCATAGGAAAGCCCAGACTGGACTCTGCCAGGTGAGTGCTAGGACAGATGGAGCTTGTCTTACTCAGTGTTCAATTGCTGGCAAGACTTACCATAACCACAGAGACTCTTATAAAGAAAGGCACTTAATTGGTGTTGGATCACAGTTTTAGAGAAAAGTTCTTTATCATCATGGCCAATAGCATAACATCATATAGACAGATGTGGTTCTAGAGTAGTAGCTGAGAGACAGTTCTACATCTGGATCCATAGGCAGCAGGAATAGAGAGAAAACCACTGGGCCTGACTCGGGCTTCTGAAACCTCAAACCATATCTCGAGTAAAACACTTTTTCTAACAAGACCATGGCACCATTTCTGATGATCTAGCATTCAAATGTATGAGCCTAGGGGACCATTCTTATTCAAACCACCACATTCCACTTTCTGGTTCCCATGGACTTATAGCCATAGCATAATACAGCACTGCATTCAGCCCAACCTCAAAAGTCCCCATAGTCTATCACAGTCTCAACAGTTTTTAAAAGTCCAAAGTTCCAAGTCTCGTCTATTACCTATGGCAATCTCTTACTTGTAAAATAAAAATAAAAAAGTAGGACACATACTTTTAACATACAATGGCATAGAATAGACATTACCATTTTAAGGCAGCATAGTGAGGAAATACTGGATTAAAGCAAGACCAAAAACCAGTTGGGCAAACTCCAAACTCTGCATCTCTATGTCTAATATCCAAGTGCTCTTCAGATCTCCAGCTCCTTTCAGTTTTCTTGACAGTAACACACTTCTCTCCTTTGGATTGGTTCCATACTCTGTTATTAGTTCTCCTTGATAGGTGTCACAGGACTCTGGAATTTCTAACATCTTGGGGTCTTCAATGAAATCCAGGCTTTATTTCACAGCTTTAGGCAATGGTTTCTCTGGGCCTCTATAAGGGGACACCCTTGAAACATGCCTTGTTTCAACAACTTTCCTTAGCCAAGGAAGAAATTCTACAACCTCTTTCTTGGATCATTGACTCTCAAGTCAGAATTACATGGCCAAAACTTCTAAGTTCTTTTGCTTGCTGGAACTGGAACTTGGCCCCTTTCTTCAATTACGTCTGTACCAGCTTTCTGTTATTTATGCCTTTTCTCACTGCTTAAGCTTCTCTTTAAATCCTTTTCACAAGTTGGAAACTTAGCTGGGTGGGTCTTGATCTGAGGTAACTACTCCCTTTATTCCATTTAACATCAGAATTTTCTTTAAATGTTTAAATCTCTTTGAGCACCAGACTCAACTCCATTATACTTCGTAATGATGCCTGTCTCCTAAAACTACATTTTACCCTTGCTCAGCTTGCTCCTTTTCATTATGACTCTGCAGAAGAGTGATGACTCAGAACCATGTAATTCAGTCAATCCTAGGTTGTCTTAAAGTAATATGTGGCCACTTATTAATAATATTCTTCCCCTCTGAAACTTCTTGGGCTGAGCCATCATAATTTAGACTGGTCTCAGCACCAATGTCTTTCACATTTGTACTAGTGTGGCTCATTAAGCCCCACATACAGGATTAACTGCTTTCTTAATCCAAAGTCCCAAAGTCTACATTCTGCCAATGAATCACATGATTGGGTCTCTCACAGCAATACTCTACTCCTGGTAACAACTTCTGTCTTAGTGTTCTCTTGTCATGAAGAGACACCATGACCATTGCAACTCTTATAAAGGAAAATATTTAAATTGGACTGGCTTACAACTTTAGAAGCTAAATTCATTATCATAGTGTCAGGGCTCATGGTATCACATTAGTAGACATAGTGTTGGAGAAGTAGCTGAGAGTTCTGCCTCTGGGTCCATAGGCAGCATGAACAGAGAGAACCACTAAGCCTGTCTTGGGCTTCTGAAACCCCTTGTGACACACTTTCTCCGACAAGGTCACACCTCTTAATTCTTCTCTAGTAGTGCCACTTCCTGATGACTAAGCATTCACATGTATGAGCCTATGGGGTCATTCCTGTTCAAACCACCACTGATCTCTTAGAGAGAGCACACTCAGTGACTTCTCACCTGTGTTGGACAAGGGGGGAACTTGGAAGTGGCAATAACCTGTGGAGCATGGAGGGATTCATAGTCTCTTCTCCACAGCTACTGTTCTTAACTTGTTCTATACTTTTTAAAAGTCATACATCAAGAAGTTTCTGGTAATGAACAATATTAAAACAATCCTATTTTCTGTTTTGTGCTTTGTAGTATGACCTTCATATCAATTTTCTAAAGAGTTTCCATCACTCTTACAAGTTGGCAAACCTTGGAGGTTCCTTTCCTTTCATTCCATTTCCTCCTCCTCCTCCCCCTCTTTTTCCCTTCTTCAAAAGGACCTCATTATGTAGCCCAGACTGGCCTCAAGATTAGAGGTCTGTGCCACTTTACCTAACCCCTTCAAATCCTCTTACATGGATTTATTTACTTTTATTCATTTTAATTGGCTCAGGCTTTGATTTCCTGCTTTTATTTACAGCTTAAAAAATTTGGATACAATTTAGCAGTCAATATTTCACATAAAAATTAATATTTTATGATTAATGACTTGATCAATGTGAAATTAATTTAAATAAATTAACATACACAATTATGTCTTCATCTTTCTTTCTACTCAAATGAAAGAGTGATGGGATGTTTATTTTTTTATGACTATGAAATCAAAAGGTAAGGCTTGCAACAGCAGTTTTAAAATGTGAATACTGACATAGATGCCTCCCAAGTTTTTATTTGATTCAAAGTCTATGAATTGCAATTGCTCTGAATGACTATGTAAGTGATGTTCTTCAGGACAATGTTGAGAATTATATTTGGGAGGAACTGTTAAAATATTTTTAGATGTTTATAAATATAAATTCCATGTATCTTCAGAGGTGAATGGTATCTGGGTACAGTGCCACTGCAGGTCAGGTTCAGCATTTGGCAACTAATACAAAAAACAGCTTTTCTAGTTGCATATTATCACTTCTCAGTGTTTGGCTGACTGTAAAGTATGCTTCTGACAACTGAGTAAATCTTTGTTTGATTCACACTTAACCTACAAAGCACTTTCACAGGCATCATTTCAGATGTATTTAACCAAGCACTGCTGTCCAGCTCTGCCTGTGATGTATTTTGCTTAACTAAATGTTTATGTGGTGTGTTTATCTGTAGAAGATGCTCCTTTGTGGAAAACTGAGCCATTTTGGAAGTACTTACCATCTCTACTGTGCATATTGTTTTCTTCTGAGACTTTTAGAAAATATTTCTCTATTCTTAGGAAGGCAGAGCAGGGAAAAATGGATATGAAACCAGCAGCTTTTTAATTAGCATTTATTACTCTAACCTGCTGGTTTTTAAGTGGGTGGTTTAGACAGGGACCTCTGTGCTAAGGAAAGTGTACAATGTGATGACTGCAGGAGAATCATTTGAAGTGTCAGGCCCTGACCCACCTCATTTCCTCCAAGGCCATTTCATATATCCAGTATTCTCTCAATTTCGAGCTGTTTATGCAACAATATTTGGAAAAACCCACCCCTAAACCCACCTTCAGTAACCCAGCAATAGTGGCTATGTTATTACTGGCCACCAAAATGTGACACACTTCCACCATTGCCACACGTCACGCATTCTCCCTGTGTGCAAATGCTTTATCCCTTTTTAAAAAGCCAGTGACTTCATAGCCCACTCTCTTTTTCCTTTCTCCTCACTCAGAGGCAGCCTCTGTATGCTTCCTCTCTTCTGCCATTTAAACCTCTCAGCTGAGGCCTATTACATGACGTGGCTGTGGAGTTGCTTGGCTCCAATCTACCAAGGTTCCCTCCTTCTGCTATGAAATCCTAACATATTTGCTGCAAATAGAAGCCATCAGGAGACTAGAGACTTTACAAAGGACTGTGTGCTTTTTTTTTTTTTTTGGAAAAGAGAAAACAGGATACACAGAACAGCAGTAGGTGGGGAGGTGGGGTTTCTTCCATATATAAAGCGCCCAACGCTGCTTCTCTGGGGTCTCGGTGCTCTGGGGCTTCATATCCCTGTCCCCCATCATGAATGATTACTTTGGCAGGTAAAATGGAACATCTTTGTGAGTCAAAAATGTGTTGGTAAATATATTCTTTGGGAGCTATGAAAACTAAAAGGACAGAGAGGCAGTTTTACTACATGTAATTGGTCCAGGCACCTGACAAGATCAGTTTAAAGCAACTACATATTATTAGGGAAGAATACTTTTTTATTATTTTACTTATTCACTTTACATCCTGCTCATTACCCCTCTCCCAGTCACCCCTCCCACAATTCTCCCTCTATACCTCCTTCTCTTCTCCTCTGAGAGGGTTGGGTCCCTCCTTGATATCTCCCAATCCTGGCACTTCAAGTCTCTTTGAGGCTAGACACATCATTTCCAACTGAGATGATACTAGAACATATCCCACAGACAGGCAACAGCTTTGGAGATAGACCTTGTTGCAGTGTTTTGGGACCCACATGAAGACCAAGTTATATGGGGAGACCTAGGTCCAGTCCATGTATGCTCTTTGGTTGGTGATTCAGTCTATGAGAACCCAAAGTGTCCAGGTTAGTCGACTCTGTTGGTCTTCCTGTGGAGTTCCTATTCCCTTAGAGGCCACAACCCTTCCTCCTGTTCTTCAATAAGATCCACAAGTGGCATCCACTGTTTGGCTGTGGGTGTCTGTATCTGTCTGAGTCAGTTACTGCATGCAGCCAATGAGGACAGCCATGCTAGACTCTTGCTTACAAGCATAACAGAGTATCATTAATAGTGTCAGGGATTGGTGTTTGCCTGTGGGATGGGTCTCAAGTTGGTCCAGTTATTGGTTGACCATTCCCTCAGTCTCTGCTGCATCTCCTGTGCCTGCACTTCTTGTAGATAAGATAAATTTTGGGTTGAAAGTTCTGGTGTTCTATCACTTTACTGGAATTCCTGCCTGGCTACATGAAGTGGCCTCTTCAGGTTTCATATCCCCAATGATGTGAGTCACAGTTACGGTCATCCCCTTTGATTCTTGGACTCTTATCCCAGGTCTCTGTCTTTTCCTGGAAATACCTCCTACCTCCTTACCCCTGTCAGTTGCAGATTTCCATTCATTCTCAGGACCATCTGGACAACCCTCCTGTCCATCCCCAAATATGGTCCTCAACCCAGTCCCCAGCCCCTTTTCCCTTCCTTTCCCCTAGCCCACCAAGTTCCCTCTTTCCATCTTCCTCTTATGACTATTTTATTCTCCCTTCTAAGTGAGATTCAAGCCTTTATTATTTAGCTTCTTTGGGTCTGTAGAGTGTAGTGTGACTCTCCCAGATTTTATGGCTAATACACACTTACATGTGAGTACATACCATGCATGCACTTTTGGAACTGGGTTACCTTACTCAGAATGATATTTTCAAGATCCATCCATTTTTTATCTGAAAAATTCATGATGTCATTGTTTTTAATAGTTAAATAGTATTCCATTGTGTAGATGAACTACATTTTCTTTATACATTCTTCAGTTGAGGGACATGTAGGTTGTTTCCAGTTTCTGTCTACTATGAATAAAGCTTCTATGAACACAGTTGAGCAAGTGTCTTTGTGAGATGATGGAATATCTTATGGGTATATACCCAGGAGAGGTATAGCTGGTTCTTTTTTTTTTTTAATTTAATTTAATTTTATTTTTTTAATTTACATTCCAAATCACTTCCCCTTTCCCGTTTCCTCCCTCCCCGAAAGTCCCATAAGCCCCCTTCCCTCCCTCTTTTCTCCATTCAACCCCCTCTCATTACTCTGTCCTGGCGTTCCCCTACATCCAGTCTTTCCAGGACCAGGGGTCTCTCCTTCCATCTTTTTAGAAATCTATTGATATGCTGATTGTGTCTAGGGTATTCTGAGATTCTGGGTCAATATCCCCTTATCAGTGACTTCATACCATGTGTGATCTTTTGTGATTGGGTTACCTCACTAAGGATGATATTTTCAAGTTCTGACCATTTGCCTAGGAATTTCGTGAATTCATTGTTTTTAATTGCAGAGTAGTATTCCATTGTGTAAATATACCACATCTTCTGAATCCATTCCTCCGTTGAGGGACATCTGGGTTCTTTCCAGCTTCTGGCTATTATAAATAAGGCTGCTATGAATATAGTGGAGCATGTGTCCTTATTGCATGCAGGTAAAGTCTCTGGGTATATGCCCAGGAGTGGTATAGCCGGATCCTCCGGAAGTGTCATGCCCAGTTTTCTGAGGAGCCGCCAGACTGCTTTCCAGAGTGGTTGTACCAGCCTGCAATTCCACCAGCAGTGGAGGAGTGTTCCTCTTTCTCCACATCCTCGCCAACAACTGCTGTCTCCTGTGTTTTTGATCTTAGCCATCCTGACTGGTGTGAGATGGAATCTCAGGGTTGTTTTGATTTGCATTTCCCTAATGACTAAGGATGATGAACATCTCTTTAGGTGCTTCTCAGCCATTAGATATTCTTCAGGTGAGAACTCTTTGTGGAGCTCTGTACCCCATTTTTTAATAGGGTTACTTGCCTCTCTGGAGTTTAACTTCTTGAGTTCTTTGTATATCTTGGATATTAGCCCTCTGTCGGATGTAAGGTTGGTAAAGATCATTTCCCAGTTAGTTGGTTGCCGCTTTGTCTTTTTGACGGTGTCTTTTGCCTTGCAAAAACTTTGTAATTTAATGAGGTCCCATTTGTCTATTCTTGATCTTAGAGTATAAGCTATTGGAGTTCTGTTCAGGAAATTCTCCCCTGTGCCCATATGTTCAAGGTTCTTCCCTAGTTTCCCTTCTATTAGTTTCAGTGTGTCTGGTTTTATGTGGAGATCTTTGATCCACTTAGAATTGAGCTTAGTGCAAGGAGATAAGGATGGGTCAATTTGCATTCTTCTGCATGTTGACCTCCAGCTGAGCCAGCACCATTTGTTGAAAAGGCTATCTTTTTTCCACTGGATGGTTTTAGCTCCTTTGTCAAAGATCAAGTGACCATAGGAGTGTGGATTCATTTCTGGGTCTTCAATTCTGTTCCATTGATCTACATGTCTGTTACTGTACCAATACCATGCAGTTTTTAACACTATTGCTCTGTAGTACAGCTTGAGGTCCGGGATACTGATTCCCCCAGAGGTTCTTTTACTCTTGAGAATAGTTTTAGCTATTCTGGGTTTTCTGTTATTCCAGATGAATTTTTGAATTGCTCTTTCTAACTCTATGAAGAATTGAGTTGGGATTTTGATGGGGATTGCATTGAATCTGTGTATTACTTTTGGTAAGATGCTCATTTTTACTATATTAATCCTGCCAATCCATGAGCATGGCAGATTTTTCCATCTTCCGAGGTCTTCTTCAATTTCTTTCTTCAGAGACTTGAAGTTCTTGTCATACAGATCTTTCACTTGTTTGGTTAGCGTCACGCCAAGATACTTAATATGGTTTGTGGCTATCATAAAGGGTATTATTTCTCTTACTTCTTTCTCAGCCTGCTTATCCTTTGAGTATAGGAAGGCTTCTGACTTGCTTGAGTTGATTTTATATCCGGCCACTTTGCTGAAGTCGTTTATCAGCTGTAGGAGTTCTCTGGTGGAGTTCTTTGGGTCGCTTATGTATACTATCATATCGTCTGCAAATAGTGATAGTTTGACTTCTTCCTTTCCAATTTGTATCCCTTTGACCTCTTTTTCTTGTCTAATTGCTCTAGCTAGAACTTCAAGTACTATATTGAAAAGATATGGAGAGAGAGGGCAGCCTTGTCTAGTCCCTGATTTTAGTGGGATTGCTTCAAGTTTCTCTCCGTTTAGATTGATGCTGGCTACTGGTTTGCTGTAAATTGCTTTTACTATGTTTAGATATGGGCCTTGAATTCCTGATCTTTCCAAGACCTTTAGCATGAAAGGATGCTGAATTTTGTCAAATGCTTTCTCAGCATCTAATGAGATGACCATGTGGTTTTTTTCTTTGAGATTGTTTATGTAGTGGATTACATTGATGGATTTCCTTATATTGAACCATCCCTGCATCCCTGGGATGAAGCCTACTTGATCGTGGTGAATGATCGTTTTGATGTGTTCTTGGATTCGGTTGGCAAGAATTTTATTGAGTATTTTTGCATCGATATTCATAAGAGAGATGGGCCTGAGATTCTCTTTCTTTGTCGGATCTTTGTGTGCTTTTGGTATTAGTGTAATTGTGGCTTCATAGAACGAGTTGGGTAGTGTTCCTTCTGTTTCTATTTTGTGGAACAGTTTGAAGAGTATTGGTGTTAGGTCTTCTTTGAAGGTCTGATAGAATTCTGCACTAAAACCATCTGGACCTGTGCTTTTTTTGGTTGGAAGACTTCCAATGACAACTTCTATTTCTTCAGGGGTTATAGGACGGTTTAGATGGTCTATTTGATCCTGATTTAATTTTGGTACTTGGTATCTGTCAAGGAAATTGTCCATTTCCTCAAGATTTTCTAGTTGTGTTGAATACAGGTTTTTGTAGTAGGATCTGATGATTTTTTGAATTTCCTCAGTTTCTGTTGTTATCTCTCCCTTTTCGTTTCTGATTTTATTAATTTGGATACTATCTCTGTGCCCTCTGGTTAGTCTGGCTAAGGGCTTATCTATCTTGTTGATTTTCTCAAAGAACCAACTCCTCGTTTTGTTGATTCTTTGTATGGTTTTCTTTGTTTGTACTTGATTGATTTCAGCCCTGAGTTTGATGATTTCCTGCCTTCTACTCCTCTTTGGTGTATTTGCTTCTTTTTGTTCCAGGGCTTTCAGGTGTGCCATTAAGCTATTAGTGTATGCTGTCTCCCGTTTCTTTTTGGCGGCACTCAGGGCTATGAATTTTCCTCTTAGCACTGCTTTCATTGTGTCCCATAAGTTAGGGTATGTTGTGCCTTCATTTTCATTAACTTTCAAAAAGTCTTTGATTTCTTTCTTTATTTCCACCTTGACCAAGTTATCATTGAGTAGAGCATTGTTCAGCCTCCATGTGTACGTGGGTTTTCTTTTGTTTTTGTTGCCATTGAAGACCACCCTTATTCCATAGTGATCTGATAGGAGGCATGGGATTATTTCTATCTTCTTGTATCTGTTGAGGTCTGATTTGTGACCAATTATATGGTCAATTTTGGAGAAGGTACCATGAGGAGCTGAGAAGAAGGTGTATTCTTTAGCTCTAGGATGAAATGTTCTATATATATCAGTTAGTTCCATGTGGTCCAAGGCTTCAATTAGATTCACTGTGTCCCTGTTTAGTTTCTGCTTTCCTGAACGATCCATTTCAGAGAGCGGGGTGTTGAAGTCACCCACTATTATTGTGTGCGGTGCGATGTGTGCTTTGAGTTTTAGTAAAGTTTCTTTTACGAATGAGGGTGCCCTTGCATTTGGAGCATAGATATTCAGAACTGAGAGTTCTTGATGGTGGATTTTTCCCTTGATCAGTATGTAGTGTCCTTCTGTGTCTTTTTTGATGACTTTGGGTTGAAAATCAATTTTATCCGATATTAGGATGGCTACTCCACCTCGTTTCTTGGGGCCATTTGCTTGTAAAATTGTTTTCCAGCCTTTTACTCTGAGGTAGTGTTTGTCTTTGACACTGAGGTGCGTTTCCTGCATGCAGCAAAATGCTGGGTCCTGTTTACGTATCCAGTCTGCTAGTCTATGTCTTTTAATTGGGGAATTGAGACCATTGATATTAAGAGAGATTAAGGCATAGTGATTATTGCCATCTGCCATTCTTGACGCTATCTTTATGTTTGAGTGGTTATCTACTTTTGGGTTTGATTCAAGAAGGTTATTATCTCATTTTTTCCAGGGTGTTGTTTCTCTCCCTGTATTGGAGGTTTCCACCTATTATCCGTTGCAGGGCTGGATTTGTGGAAAGATATTGTGAAAATTTGGTTTTATCATGGAATATCTTGGTCTCTCCATCTATGGTGATTGAGAGTTTTGCTGGGTATAGTAGTCTAGGCTGGCATTTGTGCTGTCTTAGTGTCTGCATGAGATCTGCCCAGGATCTTCTGGCTTTCATAGTCTCTGGTGAGAAGTCTGATGTGATTCGGATAGGTCTTCCTTTGTATGTTACTTGGCCCTTTTCTCTTACTGCATTTAGTATTCTTTCTTTGTTTAGAACATTCGGTGTTTTGATTATTATGTGACGGGAGGTATTTCTGTTCTGGTCCAGTCTGTTTGGAGTTCTGTAGGCTTCTTGTATGTTCATCGGCATCTCTCTCTTTAAGTTAGGGAAGTTTTCCTCCATAATTTTGTTGAAGATGTTTACTGGCCCTTTAAGTTGCAAATCTTCACTCTCATCTATACCTATAATCCTTAGGTTTGGTCTTCTCATTGTGTCCTGGATTTCCTGGATGTTTTGGGTTACGCGTTTTTTGCATTTTGCATTTTCTTTGACTGTTGAGTCGATGCTTTCTATGGAATCTTCAGCACCTGAGATTCTTTCTTCCATCTCTTGTATTCTATTGTTGATGTTTGCATCTATGACTCCTGATTTCTTCCCAAGGTTTTCTATCTCCAAAGTTGTCTCCCTTTGTGATTTCTTAGTTGTTTCTACTTCCTTTTTTAGTTCCTGGATGGATTTGCTGAGATCCTTCACTTGTTTGTTTGTATTTTCCTGTATTTCTTTAAGGTATTTTTGCATTACCTCTTTCAGGATTTCTTCCTGATGACCCACGTTCTCCTGCATTTCTCTGAGTGATTTTTGTGTTTCCTCCTCATGGGATTCCATCTGTTGATCCATCGTCTCCTGCATTTCTTTAAGCAGTTCTCGTGTTTCCTTTGTAAGGGCATCTAACCGTTGATTCATTTCTTTAAGCAATTTTTGTGTTGCCTCCTTATGGGCATCCGTCTGTTGACCCATATTCTTCTGCATTTCTTTATGCAAATTTTGTGATTCCTTTGTGAGTGCATCTACCCGTTGATTCATCTCGTTAAGCGATTTTTGTGTTGTCTCCTTGTGCGCCTCCATCTTTTGATCCATGTTCTCCCGCATTTCTCTAAGCGATTTTTGTGTTTCCTTTGTAAGGGCTTCTAACCGTTGATTCATGGTCTCCTGTAACTCTTTATGAGATTTATTTGTGTCCTTCTTGTGATCCTCTAATAGCATCATGAGAAGTGATTTTAAATCCAGATCTTGTCTTTCGGGTGTGGTGGGGCATCCAGGACTTGCTGCTGTTGGAGAGTTGGGTTCGGATGGTCCCACATTACTTTGATTACTGTTAGTAACATTCCTACGTTTGCCTTTTGCCATCTGGATACCTCTGGTGTTAGTTGGTCCTGCTGCCACTGGCTGTTGGTTAGACCTCCTGTGAGCCTGCAAAGCTATTTCTGCCCCCCCTGGATTACCAGGATTCCCCTGGCACCGATTTCTGGGGCCTGCCTGCTCCTGAGTGACTTTGGAGCCCTAATGTGCTTTGCCCCAAGTGATCTTATATTGGGGAGGCCTTGCACATCTAAAGGCTCAGCCTAGTGGATTCCTGGAGCAGAGGTCGCCAAAGGGAGGCTGGCAGGCTCCTGCCCTGTGCAGGGGTGTGTGATCTCTCCTGGGGGGGGAGGGGGCGTCCCTCTGCCAGGCAGAAGTCCCACAGCAGATCTGGCGCGCTGGTCACTGCAGATCAGCCCAGCACCTGGGAGCAGGTTACACACAAGCTGCCTGAAACCGAAGCGATATTATGCCTGTCTGTTTCTGAGCCTGGTGGTCCCAACTACCTGGTCACTGGAGCAAAGATGGCGGAGGGCACTCTCCGTGGCGCTGCTCACCCTGTGGTCACGATGGCCCGCCGATCTGGCACCCAGACGACCACAGCGCCAACCCGCCCTCGGGCACAGAAGGAAGCCCCAACAGGCCGTGTCCCAAGTGATGTTATATCGGGGGGAGAGCGGGGTCCCTCCACCAGGCAGAAGGTCCCACCGCGGAACTGGCGCGCTGGTTACTGCAGATCAGCCCAGCACCTGGGAGCAGGTTACACACAAGCTGCCTGAAACCGAAGCGATATTATGCCTGTCTGTCTCTGAGCCTGGCGGTCCCAACTACCTGGTCACTGGAGCAAAGATGGCGGAGGGCAGTCTCCGTGGCGCCGCTCACCCTGTGGTCATGATGGCCCGCCGATCTGGCACCCAGACGACCACAGCGCCAACCCGCCCTCGGGCACAGACGGAAGCCCCAACAGGCCGTGTCCCAAGTGATGTTATATCGGGGGGAGAGCCTGGGTACCGGTCTAGCTGGTTCTTGAGGTAGATCTAGTCCAAGCTTTCTGAGAAACTACCACATTGATTTCCAAAGTGATTGTACAAGTTTGCACTCCCACCAATAATGGAGGAGTGTTCCCTTTGCTCCACATAGAGAAAGACATTTAATTATTGGAAAGATAGTTAATTAAATTAAAAATACCACATCAGGGAGTCTAATATATTCCCATTTTCATAGACTATGCTATTGAAATACAATGATGAATTAAAAAGGAGGAAATCTGTTCTTTAGTTCTCACAGTCTAGTGGAAGGTTTCTGTACTAAAAACAGAGTGAAATACTGTAATGTACAGAGAAAAATGGAGAGTTAAGTTTGGGAGGGACCAGTTCATGTACATACTTTAAACTAGTCCATAGGCCAGAAAACAAAGAAGGAAATAGAGCTGAAATTGCTTTAAAAGCTGATTATTTGGGGCTGAGGAACTGGCTTAGCTGTTAAGAGCATTTATTGTGCTTCAGGAGGACCCAACTGTGTGTCCCAGTATCAAGGTCAGGTATCTCAAGGCTATGCATAGCTCCAACTTCAGATCTTATACCTTCTTCTGTATCCTGTGGGTACTTAAACTCATGTATGCATACTTCCTCTTACACATAATATATAAGCACATATACAATGCCCATTAAAGATAGATTTCTCCTCCTCTTCCAGCCTTGTTCTCTTTCTCTGTTGATGTTTCATCAATATTATTTGGAATTTTGGGAAATAATGGAAAAAGTAAAACCTGGAAAAAGTTAAAAATCAGCAATTAAAAAAATAGGAAGGAGATGTAAAAGGAACTGAAAGACCCCTGGAGTGGGGAGACCCTCACTCAAGTCTCAGGATAACTCGACCCCCCAAGAACTCACGAGAGACCATTCTTGTTGTAATCACACGAGGTTTAATTCCGGTGCACTGGGGCCAAGACTCATATCCCATGCAGGGGTAAAGGAGTTCAACCCCGAGTAGCGGGGAAAAGGTGTATTTAAAGGAAAAACCCACAACCCAAGGGAGGAGGGAGTGCGTCATAGGAAAAATACCGACAATACCAAGGAAAATCACAAGGGGAACCTCCCAGTTACTCACGATTGTTAACAAGGTTCTATTTTAACTTTTGTGGTCAGGTAGTTCCTGGAACAAAGTCATCCTAACCTTGTGGCCATAAATTCTTTATGGTCAGCCAGTTCCTGGAATAGAAGAATAGAATTGCTAAACTGGCTGAACTACATTTTTGGCTCTATTCTACTTGCTAAGGGTCTTTTACTTCTCCTGCTAGGGGCCGGGGTCTTTCATTCCCCATTTTTTCTAGTGCCTAGTTCTAATCCTAGAACTAGACTTATGTATCTTCATAATATTGATTTTTCTGATCTCCTAAATCATGATATTGTTGGCGTAACATCAAAATCTGCACAGTGCTTACTCTTTCTCTAACAAAAGCCACTAGCTTGTTAAGGATGCTCGGTCCAAACAAAGCAAAAACAAAATTAAAAGAGGCCCTATTAATGAGGAGATTAAAGTGGTCAGCCATGGGGATCTGTTAAACCATACTTCAAACCATCCTTGCTGTTCTTCTCTGTCCCTTCTTTTGTCCAGTCTTTCTCTTAGCTTACTCATAGAGTCTTTAATTACTCCTGAATGATCTACGTAAAAGCAACATTCCTCTCTAAGAGCAGCCCATAGCCCTCCATCTTTAAGGAACAGTAAGTCTAGCCTCCTTCTGTTTTGCAAAACCACCTCTGAAAGGGAGGTCAGTTATTCTTCAAGTTTAGATATGGATTGCTCTAGGGCTCGTAAGTCTTCATCTATTGCAGATCTTAAAGAATGGAAATAGTGGGGGGGGGGTCTACCAGTGCTGCTGTGCCTGTTCCCACACCTGCAGCTACCCCAAGCCCCAAGATGACAGCTAAGGTCAACGAAATGGGTTCTCTGCAGAACCACCTCGGGTGCTTGTCAAACTCATCTTCGAGGGTACCAGCAGAGTGATAGTAAACCCGGGGGAACAGCTGTATGAGTATACAATAGTCTCTGGTATTATCAAAGACAGAAGTGGATATACAAGGGGTTAATCCTGAACCACATGACCACCATTTATCAAGTGTGGGTACCAAGAACCTGTTAGTAGAAGTTGGTGGGCTCTCAAGGGTCTCATTACAAAGATGTCTATAAGCAGCTGGTAGGTTTCCTATGCAAGTCCCTTTCCCTGAGACCTCTGTGAGGGTTAACTTGTTTTTACTGGTCCAGGCACAAGCGTAATGACTGGTGGTGTTATTAAAGGTCCCAGACACTGCAATGCTTTCATAATAAGGGGGTCCTGAGGAGAGGCAAAGCCAGCAAGATTCTGTCATACTAGGGCTGGACCCATTTAATACAGTGAATGCTCCTTGGATCAAGTTCAGCAGTCTTTTTCCGGTGCTCTGAGAGAGTGAAGGAGAGGTTAGAGACGGTGACCCCGAGTGGTGTATGGCAGATGAGGGTGTCACTGGAGCAATCAGAGAAGGGGGTCCTTGTTCAGGTAACACTTTGTTGGGACCCACGGGTTGAGCAGGAGGGCTATCTATCTTTCTATCTAACTGTATTGTGAAGGTGGTGCCTAACTCTTGCTTAAGCAGCCTATCTGGAAAATACGATAGGAGGCCCCATGCCCTTCCTCTTAACCATTTTGACGGGTCTTTGGTTTGTCCTTGGGTGGTAAAGGTAATGTTTAAGGGCAAGCAAGTGGGGCTAGTGTCACAGGTTTCCATACCACTCCATCAGCCACATCTCTCGGCTGAGGGAACATAATTTTTCTGTACTGTAATCCAGTCCCAAGAAGAACTGGGTTTCCAGTAGACTTCTCTAGAAGTTTCACATCTCCAAGCGGAGCAATATAGACTCTCTAAGCCTCCACAGCGTCGAATAGTGGCCTGGTTTCAGCCATCCCGGGGGCAAATGTAAAACCCTAGCCTCCCCAGGTTGCACCTTGCCTCTGGACTTCCATATCCAAACTTGCCCCCAGGTGAATACCTCTTAGGGACTTCCAGGGGAAGGTTCTGGGGGTCTGTATCAGGAATGTCCCTGGTGTCTAGCCCAGTTGCTAGCTGGAAGAAGTCAGGAGTGAGCATAGGCCACCACATATATGGTGGGACCACTTTGGAGGTGGACCAAATCACCTCCCGAGTCTGTGTGGAAACTTGCCCCAAGAGGGGCATGGGGATTTTTACCCTTCACCTGAGTTATGCCTATGATGCAAGTGCAGCTTAAGAAGATTAGCAGTCTTTTCCAGTTTCCATCCATCCTGGGGTGGCTCCGGGGCTCTTTTGATGTGAGATGCATGGATCCAAGCTGAAAAGCCTTCAACTTTAACCACTGTAGGAGTTGTCAGAAGCACCAGATATGGCCCCTTTCAATGAGGTTCTAGGTTCCCTACTTGATGGCTTTGGACCAGAACTGCGTCTCCAACTTGGAACTGGTGGGGTACGTCCGGACTTCCAGTCTCGTAGGCCTCTTTCAGTTGTTCCCAGGTTTGGTGTCTTACCACCTCAAGGGCCTTCTGCCATACTGAAGTCCCAATTAGGTCCGTTAAGGGGAAACCCCGGCATCTATTTCATTCAGAAGGTTGGTTGGTGCCCCATTTGCTCCAGCGACGTGTTTCCCAGCTTCTAACAGGATTCTTTCTTTCTCCTCAGTAGTGAATAGGACCTGTAAAAGCTGCTGACAATCATCCCAGGTGGGTTGGTGGGAAAACATCAAAGACTCCACTAACCCTGTCAGGCTAGCAGGATTCTCTGAAAAGGAAGGGTGATTAGTTTTCCAGTTGTAAAGATCAGCAGAAGAAAATGGCCAATACTGAAGGGGTTGGAGGTTGGGCAGGTCCATCGGAGTCCCATAGGCACGTAGTGCCAATGCCACTGTCGAATCTGGTCCTCGGGGACCCTGTGCAGGACTTTGAGCACGCCTACTTCATGTGACCATTACAGGTTCCCTTCCAGCGTTGCCGCTAGCACTAGCACTAGGGTCAGACATCTGGGGTAGCGGGTATGGGGGTGGTGGAGGACTTGGCCACTCAGGAGGCTCCTCAATCTTGGGATAGATTTTAGGAGGAGCCAAAGGCTGGTTCTCAGGAGCTACAAGTTTCGGTTTTCACTCCAACTCTTGGGGAGCCAGGGCTTGGAAGCCTGGCTTCCATTTGCACACCCAGGGCTTAATCCAAGGTGGGGGATTCTGGACCAGATCTTCCCAGACAATAATGTAGGGTTGTTGATCGGGATGTGATCTCGATCCTTCCTGAAAGACAATAACTTTAATTTCCAAAATGATTGCTAAGTCAAAAGAGTCCTATGGAGGCCAACCGACATCCAATGTCAGCCACTCCGAGGAGCAAAAAGTCTGCCATGGTCCTTTCTTAACCTCAACTGACAAGTTGTTCACTCAAGTCCTAACTTCAGTCCAATGCTCTACAGTCAAACTTAGAGGGGTTGTCACCATCTGTCCAATTGCCAAAGTCACAAGTAAGACAAAACAGAGACCAAAGACACACAGACAAAGATTAACAAATGTCCATCTCCACTTAGACAGACAACACCACTCCAGAGATACAGATGGCCAGGAGGGCGTGTAACTTCTCCAATCCAGAAGAACTACCATGTCCTCTCTGGCACCCAGACGGGAATCTCCCAAGCATCCTTGGGGTTCCCCCATACCTCCTGGGATGTCTCCCAGGGCGGCAGTCGGTGATCCCCTAGCACGTCTGCCAATCACACTCTTCATCTCCTCCCGAGACAAGAGTTCTCTGTCTCCTCTCGAGACGCGAGCGACTACAGAAAACCAAAAGTACAGAACCAGATTTCAGCCGGCACAGAAACACAAAGACATAGACAGTATCTCACCTCCAAGTGGGTCTTTGGAGATGAGGGTGGTTGCAAATCCCAGATAAGCCCCCAAATGAAAGACCCCCCGGAGTGGGGAGATCCTCACTCAAGTCTCGGGATAACTCGACCCCCCAAGAACTCACGAGATACCATTCTTGTTGTAATCACACGAGGTTTAATTCTAGTGCACTGGGGCTGAGACTCATATCCCATGCATGGGTAGAGGAGTTCGACCCCAAGGGGTATTTAAAGGAAAACCCCGCAACCCAAGGGAGTAGGGAGTGCGTCATAGGAAAAATACTGACAATACCAAGGAAAATCAAGAGGGGAAACTCCCAGTTACTCATGATTGCTAACAAGGTTCTATTTTAACTTTTGTGGTCAGGTAGTTCCTGGAACAAAGTCATCCTAACCTTGTGGCCATAAGTTCTTTATGGTCAGCTAGTTCTTGGAGTAGAAGAATAGAATTGCTGAACTGGCTGAACTACATCTATTCTACTTGCTAAGGGTCTTTTACTTCTCCTGCTAGGGGCCGGGGTCTTTCAGAACATTTCAGGATATTTTTCTATTTATTTTTAATCCAGAATTTTAAAAATTTATGTTTGTTTTTATTGTGTTATGGCCAATAAGTAAATGAAAGCTGAGTTAATTGTAATGAGTTGAGTAGAAATATTTCTTTGTTGTGTATTTAGAAGTAGACATATATAGATGTTAGAGGTAAGACAATTTGCCACTGAGTAGAAATGACAAGTAGCTAATGTGAAAGTCCATGACTTCCAATTATTGAGGTAGATTTGATTTTCTATCAGTCTTCATTTAAGGAACATTGTGCACAATAAAGCCTGAAGCCATGATAATGGACACCTGCCACCAAACCATTCTATCATGCTTGAAGGCAAGTATTTAGGACACTACTGCAGAACAAAGATGAGTTTTTCCTATTTCACTCCAAGCTGGCATGGTACAGTCAGTACATGACTAATGGATAAGAACATGTGAAAAATCAGATTCCAGGAGCAAAATAAATTTCCCAAGATATTAGGGAGTTGATTTAGCATGTTAATATTTTTTAAAACATGTTTAAGGTACATATAGATATAGTGACTGCAGAATTCAGGCATGCAGGAAGTTCAGATTTCTGAATATTTTTGTAACTCCATTGTATCTTATTTCTGAATCTCTATTCTCTTGATAGCAAGTAACTATAATCTTTGAAAAATATTTGTTTTTCTTTGTAGAGTATTTTGCCTTCATGTATGTCTGTACACATATGCATACCTGGTGTCCATGGATGCTGAAAGAGGGCATCAGATCCCCTGGCACAGGCATTACAGATGGCTGTGATCCACTGGATAGATTTGGATAACTAAACCCAGATTCTCTGGAAAAATAGCTAGTGCTCTTAACTGCTGAGCCATCTTTTCAGCACCTAATATAATCTTAGTAAATGCAAAAAAAGCACAATGCATGATGGGAAGACAGTCATCTGAAAATCAGGGAGGCAGCTCTTACCAAAAACTTATCATGTTGGCACCTTGGTTTGACCTTCTTACCTTACAAGGATTGTGAGGGATGCATTTCCTATGATTTATGTTACCCCATCTGTTTTTGTTGTGGTTATAGAATCTATGGTGACTTCAGTGAGAATTGCCTTTCACAGGCTCATGGATTTGAATACTTGGTATACACCTGGTGCTGCTACTTGAAAAGGTTAGGAATCCTTTAGGAGGTAAAACCTTGCTGGGAGGGGGGACTTAAGGGTTTATACCCTTACCACATTTCTTTTGCTTCTTGTGTGACATGACATGGCATTGAATCTTTTGAAACATCCACATTTCTAGAATTTTAGTATTTTTCTTTGTTTCCCAAGCTTACCCTGTAAATCATATTTTCTACTGATGTTACTCTTCCCAGCTTATAAGGTATATATAGAGAATGTCAATGCTGATGGTATTGGAGGCCCTACTGATGGAAACAAATATTCTTGGGGATGCACAAAGAAACAGAGGTGCATTTTGGGGAGGTTTTTGTGCACTGTGAATTCAAATGCTGATTTCTATACCCTGAGATCCTGTCGTTTGAAAAAGTTAGGAATCCTTTGTTATTGTCAGGACTTTGTTATTGTCATTATTATGAGCCATCTCCTGATGTAAAACATTATTCTCCAGAGAGAGAGAGAGAGAGAGAGAGAGAGAGAGAGAGAGAAACTGACTCAAGTTTGGGACCAGGGGAATCACCATCATGACACAAATGAAGAAGAAGGTCCCAAGCAAGATTAAGATGTTTGAGAAGTATTACTCATAACAAGGGTGGGCTTAGAAAATCCCCAACTTTTACAGGAGCAAAGTGAAAGTAACTCAGAAAGGCAATTTCATCTTGTTAAAAACAAAACCAAAAACAAATGTGCTGTTTCCCTAATTCAAAAGAAAACTAGCAAGTATCTGGACAGGAAGTTCATTTGATTTTTTATTCTAGCATAGGTAGTCAACTGCTAGGATCTGATATCACTTTCTTCCATAATTGGCCCATCAAGTCCCAGTATGCATTGGCCTTTACATATAAACAAGTTTAATCAGATGAAGAAGGTAGGTAGTTAAAAATCCAGTATAGCCCAGGATGACTGAAAACAGACATTCCTGTGTGCACCTGTTGGTAAAAGAGGAGATTTGGTGAATATTCATACCAATCTCCTTTTCTTCCAGTAGAAGATTTTGGGAGACAACCCTTCCCCAGTAAGATGTGATCCCATTGCCCACAGTGGTAACATCTCATTAATATAGGCCACTGAACTTTTTCCTTCTCCAAATTCCCAATCTTGTTTAGAGAGAGAGAGAGAGAGAGAGAGAGAGAGAGAGAGAGAGAGAGAGAGTGAGTAAAGAGAGAGGAAGAAGGGAGGGAGGGAGGGAGAGGAGGAGGAGGGAGGGAGGGATGGAAGGAGGGGAAGCAAAGTAAAGCAAAGCAATTTGTTTTTTAAATTTATATGTCTGCACAAATGGCCATGGATGTCAGAAGATTGTGTTGGATTCTGGAGTTGGTGTTTATGAACAGTCTAATGTGTGTACTGGACTCCAGTCTTCATGATGGAGCAGCAAGTGCTGTTCACCACTAATTCAAAACTCTTGCCTTTTTGAGACTTCTCCTAAACAAGTTGTACCAACTCATTGTCGGGTTCAACAAGTGCCTCTTCCGTGGCCAGAAAAGCTCCGTCTTTAGCCTTTGCTGCCTTGCTATGATAGCTGTATTTGAATTTAAAAGCCAAGCATTTTCATTTCCCTTGAGTCTATTCATTCTTATCAACACAAATAGAACCCAAAGAAAAGGGTACAAGTTACAAGTTAAAGGAAATAACTAAAAGCCAGGCCAAGCCTTCCACTTACTGAAGTTGGCTGTGATTCAGGGATGAGGAAAAGCTATTCTTAGTGAGGAGGATTTTTATAGTCAGGCTCACCTACCTGGAACTGTTCACTCCCAACATAACAACAAAGACCCTGAGGATTTTAGCCATCTGTCACACCTTACCTCCCAGAGCTGTTTTCTGGTTCATATGCCTGTGAAAATAGGACACCAGCAGGTATCTCAGAGGCACAAGATCAGCTCTCTGGCTTCTGCCTGGAATACAGATGTAGGTACTCAAGCAGCCATGAAAATGCAGCAGGTGCCAGACTGAACCATTCAGAGAAGATTGATTTTATGATGGGTAGAGTTTATGACTGGGAAATGTGCTTCACGGACCTGCTTTTGATTAAGTAGAGGAAAAATGCTAAGGATGTTGTTTTGTGGAATGATAAACAGTGAACACACACAGGAGGACCAACAGTTTATGTGAGCAATTTATATCTCTGAGGCACTACAGCATGCTGAGGTCATTCACAACTGCTTCAAATAACTGTCTCAGGAGAGGGATAAAATGTAGGCACAACGTAATGAAGGAGAGATAATATAGCCTGAAGAAGCAGGTCATCCCTTTGAAAGCATTTCTTTTTATCATGTAGAACAAATGAGGAAAGACATGCTTGGAGGATGTTTTGGGATAAGTTCTCTGAGAACTAGAACTGAGATAAAGATGTAAATATACCCAGTCTATTGGGAAAATCCAAGGCAGACTGGGAAGGGGAGAATGTAGCAAGAGTGTAGAGACATGGACTAGGGAGCAAAAGGCATTGAGTCAAGACACCATGCATTTTGTCTTCCCATATCACCAGACTGTGACATCATATGGGCCCACTGAGGTAGACCTTTGAACTTTAAATACTTGTCTGTGCTAGCAGCACGGTTAACCTATGAAAGAGGCAAGTGGGCAGAGGTCCGGGACTCCTTCTTGTATGGTAGCATACACCTGACTTTAATCCCAGCACTCAGCATGCAGAGGCAAGCAGATCTCTGGGTTAGTTAGATCATGTCTCAACCAGTCAGTCAGTCAGTCAGTCAGTCAGTCAGTCAGTCAGTCAGTCAATCAATCAACAGATTCAGGAGAAAACAGGATCTTTGTGAATAATCCACAAAGGTACAGGATCCACATAGTGATGTACCTCTCACCCAAGAATGGCTCGTTCCTATCTTATTTTTATTATGTGTTTTTTAGGGGGTGCTATAAGGTTTTGCGCTGGATCATGGGCAGCTTCCATGTGGCCATGCCCTCTCCCTCAGCAAGCCTCATGGCCTCTTCACATCCATGCTATTACTTGTCTTAAAGAGCCAGTTCCTAGCACAGACAAATTTTCAAAGGCCCACCTCAGTGAGCCCAAAGGATGCCACAGCCTAGTAAAATGGGAAGACAAAATGCATGGTGTTTTAAGGCTCAATGCCTTTTCCCCTATCCCATTCTGACTTTTGGTTCTTTGTAGCACACATAATTGCTTATACTCTCTGTGCTCATTTATGTCAGGCAATATGGTCTCTGAGGTTATGAGTATAAATCTCCAGGTAATAAGATGCTCCCTGGAGCTTGAGACCCAAAGGTAAAAAGCTTGGGCCTCATTACAAGCTGGACTCTGGTACAGTCTTACTTACAAAAGGATCGAAGTTTAAATTATATAAATATTGCAAGAGGACAGAGTTTGTAAGAAATAAGAGAAATGGTTAAAGGCTTTCATGACTCTCTATCAAGTAAGATATGGGACTATACAAAAACAAATAAAAAATGAATAAAAGCAATCCCATTTCAATAGGACTGGCAAGGACTGGAGCCTCATCTCAGTCATCCAATCCTATGCTCACTGCACTCCCTTAAACAGAAGTGCTTGAAATCTCATAAACACTTGGAGTTGGTGTCCCTTTTTCAATCAGTGACATTCAGCAATGCATGAAGAAGCTAAGAAGCTTCTCTGAGGACTAGAGACAATTTACCACTAACTTCCAGATCTTCAGCTTATGGCCTTACATGAAAAGACTTATAAGGAGAGCTATATTCAGGTGACCAGCTTAGACAACTCAAAAGAAAGCAGGCAACTGGTACCCACTAATTGGCCTTCTCTAAATCTGTCTCCCAGTGACTGAAGAGATGACTTCGAGGTTAAGACCATTTACCATTCTTGCAAATGATATAGGTACTGTTCTTAGCACCCACCCACACTGGGTACTTCATAACTGCCTGTAACTTAAGCTCCAGAGGTCTGAAACTACATACACATGGTGCACAGAAACTCACTAAGGCACACACACACACACACACACACACACACACACACACACACACACAGAGAGAGAGAGAGAGAGAGAGAGAGAGAGAGAGAGAGAGAGAATCTGTCTCCTCCTGAGCACAGTTTTTTCCCTCACCTCATAGTTATCTCTCAAACTTCCAATCCTCTGCCTCCATGGCTTAACAGGCTATTGCCTTTCAGTCACTTGCCCAAGTAGGCAATAAGTCTTTCTTCATTTGGGGATTATTGCTTTGTTATTTTTACAGATGATAAAGTACTCCTAGAAGTCCTTACTCAAATAACAATAATAGACAAAGAACTTTCTTTAAAAAGTGTTTTTAGATTTATTTACTTTATTTAATGTGTGTTAGTGTTTTGCCTACACGTGTATCTGAGTATCATGCCTAATACTGAAGCCCAAGGGAGGTTACAAAATGGTGTCAGGTTCCCTGGAACTACAGTTATGGTGCATGATCAGGTGGGTTTGTGCAACCAAACACTGCAGACAGGAGTGACAAATGCTTCTAAATTATCTTATCATCTTTACTTTTGGCATGTCTGCTTTACAAATGTGTGGCTATGTTTTGAGACTATATCAGAAGACCTGATAGATGACTTACAAACTTGGGTACTCTAAACTTCTTAAAAACTATAAAATGGTATATTTAGATCTATTATATATTTCATAAAACTGTAAAATGCTGTTTATATAAAACAGTATTTATTGGAGTAATAAGATAAAAGTTTCAGTAAACTATTAAATTTTACAATGAAACATAGTTTGGGGTAGCGATTTCCTTCCAAAATTAGTTTTAGAAGGGAAAAAATGCTTAAAATTGTATTTAATGGGTAACTCTGCTGGAGAGTTTTATGTCACTTTGATACACACTATATTTGTTTTGAAAAGGGGAACTGCAATTGAGAAAATGCCTCTACCAGATTGAGCAAGCCTGTATTGAATTTGTTTGTTTTATATTTTGTTTTGGTTTTTTGATTGGTCATTGATAGAGAAGGGCCTAGCTCATTGAGTGTGGTGGCAACCTTGTGCTGGTGGTCCCTGTTACTATACGAAAGCAAATGGAGCAGGCTACAAGGAGCAAGTCAGTAAGTAGCACTCTTCAATGGGTTCTGCATCAACACCTGCCTCCAAAATACTGCCTTACTAGAGTTCTTGTCCTCACTTCTCAATAATGGAGTGTGATATGAAACTGCAAGCTGACATAACCCCCTTCCTCCTCAAGTTGTCTTTGGTCATGGTGCTTATCACAGCAATAGCAACCCTAAGACAACAGCATACATGAGAAGTTATGAAAATGCTTCATGCAAACCAACATACCTCTTAGTAAAGTACATTAAGATTCTTTTATTATACTCATTGCTCTGAATGTTACTTTCAGGGGCATTCCTAATATACAAATGATAAGTGCAACTTTAAAATGAATTTAATTTTGTCTGAGTTATTCCTATGTATATGTGTCTCTGTGTGTGCATGTGCTAAAGTACAGGTACCTTCAAAAGCCACAAGGTGTTAGAGCAGGGATCTGAACTCAGGGGCAAGATAGCAGTACATAGTCTTATCACTGAGCCATCTCTCTAGACAAATAAGCATGGCATTTTTATGAAAGATGTTAGATACATGAGTCTACCAAAGATCTTTGAGGGGTTACTGAGGTTGTTTGATGGCTAAGGGCAATTCCTGCTCTTCCAGAGAACCAAGGTTAAATTCCTGCTACCCATGTGGCATCTTATAAATGACCTGCTACCCATGTGGCATCTTATAAACTGTCATTCTATTTCCTGGGGATTCCAGTGCTCCTTCTGGCCTTCATGGGTCCCAGGCTCAGACATATGATGTATAGACATGTGTGCAGGCAAAATATCTATGAGCATTAAAATTATTTTTGTTTAAATTTACTTTTCACACTGAAAATTAAAAGAAGCAGAAGTCTAACAAGTAATAACACTTCAAGTCTAGGTAAGCTTTGCATATACATACTCTCCATACTCACTTCCCATATTTTCACTTCTCATATTCTCACTTCTCATATTCTCACTTCCCATATTCTTACTTCTCAGATGATCACTTCCCATATCCTGAATTTCCCAAATGCTCACTTCCCATATCCTTAACTTCCCAAATGCTCACTTCCCATATCCTTACTCCACATAGCTCATTTCCCATATGCTCACTTCCCATATTTTCATTCCCCAGATGCTCATTTCCCATATGCTCACTTCCCATATTTTCATTCCTCAGATGCTCCCTTCCCATATTCTCACTTCTCAGATTCTCATTTCCCATATACTTAATTCCAATATGCTTACTTCCCATATTTTTATTCCCTAGATGATCAATTCCCATATTTTTATTCCCCAGATGTTCACTTCCCATATTCTTACTTCTCAGATGCTCACTTCCCATATATTTACTTCCCAGATATGCACTTCCCTTATTCTCACTCCCCAGATGCTCACTTGTCATATTCTCACTTCCCAGATGCTCACTTCCTATATAATCACTTCCCATATACTTACTTCCCAGATGCTCAATTACTCTCCAGATGCACACTTCTAATATGTTCATTTCCCATATCTTTACACTCCACTAACTCACTTCCCACCTGCTTGCTTTCTATATGGTCATTTCCCATATGCTTATGGTATGCTTACTTCCCATAAGCTTACTTCCCATGTACTTACTCAGTCTTTACACAAAGATATTTGGCAGAAACACATAACTAACTTTTCCCCATAGAAACATCACACTTCTTTGGTCTAGAAGAGTGGTTCTTAATCCCTTTGGGCATCAAAAAACTTTTTCACAGGGGTTACCTAAAACCATCAACCAGATAGTTACATTATAAGTCATAACAGTAGAAAAGTTACAGTTATGATGTAGCAGCAAAAATGATTTTATAGTTGGGATCATCACACATGAGGTCACTATTAAAGGTCACAGCATTAGGGAGGTTAAGAACTGCTGGTGTAGAGATGGCTCAGTGACAGACCGTGACCTGCTGCTCTCTTGCATATGCTTACTTATATGCAGTGTGGAGAGCCAGAATGAGTCAAGTGCAGGTTGGCTTTAGAGTCACCTGGAGAAGTGTCTCTGCTGTCACTGGACTTGCACCACAATGAGTTAATAACACACCTGAGGACCTCTTATGACTGCTCCCCTGTTGTGTACTCAAACTGTTTAACATTCTTTTAAGGGAACAATATAACAGCCAACCTTACTGCCTTGGAGTCCCCCATTCAATTAACTTTCACAACCTAGGCTAACTCATAGCTGTGGTTATGTACTCCTCCATGCTCCCCAGCCAGATATTTGCTAAAAGTGGCAAATACAGAAGTTGAAAGCAACTTTTTAAAATCTACCATTAGAAGCATCATTTATGGACATGGGTTGATAAACAATGATGTTCCCATCCTTTGGGATCTGTGGGGGCCAGTGGTTTAATCCCAGGTAAAATTCTGTTAAAGATTTCTCTCAACTCCTCTCCCATGTGATGATTTCTGTGTTGTTCAATAAAGATAGAGTGAAGTCCTTTGTCAGGCAAAGATACCACTCACGGACAGACACACAGGGGCAAACAGATACCGATGTAAGCTCATAGCGAGAATCATGCAACAAACAGAAAGAGAACAGAAGAATGAATCTAGGAGAATGGGGAGAATTCACATTAAGACTCACTCTCAGTTAAATGACTCCAAGGGAAGTGCTTTTCTCTCTTTCCTTAATGTGACACAGATGTGTTTCTGGCAACTCAGTTCATACTGATGCACAAGTGGGGACAGCGTGCTCACTGGAATAGCCACTCCTAGAGGCAAGCAATGAAAAGTATTGACAAGGATGCAGAAGTAAGAAGCTCATCTGTTCTGTATAGAATATAAAATGCATCTGTTTTGGAAACCATTTTACAGCTTCCTAAAAAAAAATTCAGTCAACCTCTCCTAAATCTACCCTATGACTAACCTGCTCTAGACTTAGACTTCACTTAAAAGAAATGAATGAAAATATCTATATCAAGAGTGGTATCTGAGCATCCACAGCAATGTAATTCATCATAGCCCATATTGGGAAACCCAGACCTGGTAAATGGGCAAACAAAATATAATATTATTCATCAGTAAAAAAGAATGACATAAAGCAGGAGTGGTACACATGATAAGTCTGGAACTTGGGGAGAAGAGGTATGAAGGTTAGGAGTTTGAGGTCCATAGCTAGAGGTTGAGGCCAGTCTGAGCCACATGAGATGATATCTCAAAAATACAGAGTAGTAATAAATGCTACCACAGTCATTTCTTTTACAGAAAACACTTGGTGGAAACAAGGGGAGAGTTGTTGTTTGGGGCTGGAGCTGAGAACTGTGGAGTGTGAAAGAACATCAGAGACCTTTGATAGGATAAAAATGCTCTAGAATTAGATGGTTGTGGTAGTTGTACATTTCCATCAACTTGTGTAGGTATGTGTATTTAATAACATATGTCACACCCCAGGGAAGCTATATAAACTCATAGTTAAATAAAACAAATGTGAAGCAAAGTGTGATGCCCTCCAGAGAAATCATATGTCATTTCAACCTTTGGTGTTCTTTCTCTCCTGCCTGAAATGTCGCTTGATTACCAAAGACACTGCAAGTGTTTGGTTGTTTTTTTTTTGTTTGTTTTTTTTTTTTTTGTTTTTTAAGCGTTATTGAGGGCTGGAGAGATAGCTCAGTGGTTAAGAGCAATGTCTGGAGCTCCAAAGCCTTCTGTGCTTAGCCCACCCAGAGAGAGTGATCTCCCAGCAGCGATTTCACTTCTGAGTGCAGAGGTGAGATCTCCACCTTCTCTCTGGAGGGGTATAGCTAGGAGCACACTGGGCATACATTCAGTGGAGTAGCAGGGACAGGAGTCTTCGCTTCCAGTCACCATTTGCAGCAGAGAACCAGGTAGCTCCACAGCCTTCTGTGCTTAGCCCACCCGGAGACAGTAATCTCCCAGCAGCAATTTCACTTCTGAGTGCTGAGGTGAGATCTCTGCCTTTTCTCTGGAGAGGTACAGCTAAGAGCACACTGGGCATACTATCAGTGGAGCAGCTGGGACAGGAGTCTTCCCTTCCAGCCACCATCTGCAACAGGGAACCAGGCAGCTCCAAAGCCTTCTGTGTTTAGCCCACTAGGAGAGAGTGATCTCCCAGAAGCAATTTCACTTCTGAGCTCGGAGGTGAGATCCCCATCTTCTCTCTGGATGGAAACAGCTAGGAGCGCACAAGGCATATGATCATTGGAGTAGCTGGGGCAGGAGTCTTCCATTTGCAGCAGAGAACCAGACAGCTCCACAGCCTTCTGTGCACAGACCCTGCCAGAAGAGAGTTGGTCTCCCAGGAGTACAGACACAGGTTTACAGGCCCATAGGAGGGGCAAGCTCCAGCCAGAGATTGACAACAAGATCAACTAACACTAGAGATAACCAGATGGCAAAAGGCAAGCGCAAGAACCCTACCAACAGAAACCAAGGCTACTTGGCAACATCAGAGCCCAATTCTCCCACCACAGCAAATCCCGGATACCCCAACACACTGGAAAAGCAAGAGTTGGATTTAATGTCTCTTCTCACGATGCTGTTAGAGGACATCAAGAAGGACATAAATAACTCCCTTAAAGAAATACAGGAGAACATGGGTCAAATGGTAAAGGCCCTTAAAGAGGGAACACAAAAATCCCTGAAAGAAATACAGGGGAGCATGGGTGAACAGGTAAAGGCCCTTAATGAGGAAACACAAAAATCCCTGAAAGAATTACAGGAGAACACAAACAAACAAGTGAAGGAACTGAACAAACCCATTCAGGATCTAAAAATGGAAGTAGAAGCAATAAAGAAATCACAAGGTGAGACATCTCTGGAGATAGAAAATCTTGGAAAGAATTCAGGAGTCATAGATGCAAGCATCAAAAACAGAATACAATAGATAGAAAAAAGAATCTCAGGGGCTGAAGATACCATTGAAAACATTGATTCAACAGTTAAAGAAAATGCAAAATGCAAAAAGCTCCTGAGCCAAAACATCCAGAAAATTCAGAACACAATGAGAAGACCAAACCTAAGGATTATAACTATAGAAGAGAGTGAAGATTTCCAACTTAAAGGGCCAGTAAATATCTTCAACAAAATTATAGAAGAAAACTTCCCTAACCTAAAGAAAGAGATGTCCATGTACATACAAGAAGCCTACAAAACTCCAAAGACTGGACCAGACCAGAAAGTCCTCCCGGCATGTAATAAACAAAACACCAAATGCACTAAACAAAGAAAGATTATTAAAAGCATTACGGGAAAAAGGTCGAGTAACCTATAAAGGCAGGTCTATCAGAATTACACCAGACTTCTTACCTGAGACCATGTAAGCTAGAAGACCCTGGGCAGATCTCATACACAAATGCCAGTCCAAACTACTATACCCAGCAAAACTCTCAATTACCATAGATGGAGAAAACAAGATATTCCATAATAAAACTAAATTTACACAATATCTTTCCACAAATCCAGCCCTACAAAGGATAATAGATGGAAAATGCCAGCATGAGGAGGGAAACTACACCCTAGAAAAAGCAAGAAAGTAATCTTTTCCCAACAAACCCAAAAGAAAGTGACCACACAAACATAAAAAGAACATTAAAAATAACAGGAAGCAACAATCACTATTTCTTAATATCTTATAATGTCAATAGACTCAATTTCCCAACAAAAAACATAGTCTAACAGAGATGCTTTTCATGTGGATCTTCAATTTTATCAGAAAATATTTGGGACTCCTCTTTCAATTCAGTAATGCTTTTTGTGTCTACCATTTTGACTGTATTATTTTCCATGATAATCTTTAATTTTAACATTTTTTCTGTGTATTTCTTTGATTTTTTTCAGAGGTGTTTTTCAGGTAGATCTTTGGTTTTGTCGGTTTGGTGTTTGTAGTTCCACTTTTAATCAATTTAGGAATGTTTTTGTGCCTACCATTTTGTCGGTATAATTGTCCATGATAATCTTCAATTTTAACGTTTTTCTATATTTTTCTTCAGTTTTGTCAGAAGTATTTTCCATGTGGATCTTCAGTTTTATCAGACAATGTCTATAATTTTACTTTCAATCAACTTAGGAACATTTTTATACCTTCCATTTTATCTGTATAATTTTCCATGTAATAGTCAGTTTTAACATGTTTTTTTATATACTTCTTGAATTTTTTTCAGTAATATTTTCCTTTTAGATCTTCAATTTTATCAGAAAGTGTTTATAATTCCACTTTAAATAAACATAGGAATATTTTTATCCCTACCATTTTATCTGTATAATTTTTCCATGAAATACTCAATCTTAACGCGTTTTTTATGTATTTCTTCACTTAGAGATATTTTCCATGTAAATCTTCAATTTTATCAGAAAATGTTTATAATTTTACTTTCAATCAACTTAGAAATACTTTTATGCCTACCGTTTTATCTGTATAATTTTCCATGAAATAGTCAGTTTTAACGTGTTTTTCTATATATTTCTCGAGTTTTATCAGAAATATTTTCCTTGTAGATTTTCAATTTTATCAGAAAATGTTTATAATTCCACTTTCAGTCAACTTAGGTATATTTTTATGCCTACCATTTTATCTGTATAATTTTTCCATGAAATAATCAATCTTTTTTTTTTTTTTTTTTTTTAGTTTTTCGAGACAGGGTTTCCCTGTGTAGCCCTGGCTATCCTGGAGCTCACTCTGTAGACCAGGCTGGCCTCAAACTCAGAAATCCACCTGCCTCTGCCTCCCAAGTGCTGGGATTAAAGGCGTGCGCCACCACTGCCCGGCTCAATAATCAATCTTAACACATTTTTCTATATATTTCTTCAATTTTATCAGAGATATTTTCCATGTATATTTACACAATGGAATACTCCTCAGCAATTAAAATCAATGAATTCATGAAATTCTTAGGCAAATGGGAAAAAGGGGAGGGAAGAGGGCTTATGGGACTTTCGGGGAGGGGGGAACTGAGAAAGGGGAAATCATTTTGAATTTAAATAAAGAACTTAGAAAATAAAATACTACTACTACTACTAATAATAATAATAATAATAATGAAAAAGAGCACTGTCTGCTCTTCCAGAGGTCCTGAGTTCAATTCCCAGCAATTACATGGTACCTCACAAACATTTGTAATGGGATCTGATACCCTTTTCTTTTGTGTCTGAAGAAACTGACAGTGTACTCATACACATAAAATAAATAAATAAATCTTTTAAAAACACTTTATTGGACTATAATTGACACATAAAATTGTGTATGTTGTATGTATTTAAGGCATGTGATTTGATGCCTTTATATATACATACAATGAAATGGTTACCACAATCACCTTAGGTAGTGCCCTTTTTACTCAGTTATTCTTTCCCATACTGATTCACATAGTTACTTGTGTATGTGTGCGTGCGTGTGTGTGTGTGTGTGTGTGTGTGTGTGTGTGTGCGTGTGTGTAGATTAGTGAAGCTTTGTTCCATTATCAAATACCAAGTTCATGAACAGCATTACTAATTACAGTTACCATGCTACCCTCAGGTCTTCCAAACAGATTAATGGCGTAATGAGTTTGCTCTCCTCACTAGCCCTAGCAGCTAAGATTCTAAACTGTATTTACAGCTACCCTTGTCACTGCCCTACAGCCTGTCTCTGTGAGTTGACTTTTCCAAATTCCATGCATAAGTGAGATCTCACGGGATTCATCCTTTTCAATCTGCCTTATATTCTTTCTCATTTTGAGCACCCTGTCATTTATATCATAGGTGAAAGGATTTATTACTTCTCATCTTTCTTTCCTTCCTCCCTTCTCATTGCATCTGCTCTTCTTCCCCTTCTTTTAGTTGAATAGAATTTCACCCCATATTTTCTTCATCCATTCATTCTGTCACAAGCATCTCACCTTCACAAGGTTGATATGGATTGTGGGATGAAGAGCAGGGAGAAGTTGTGTTGCTTGCTTGCTCTGTTAGAGATAAGTTCTTGTTTTCCTTGTTTGGCTAGCTTGAATCTCACTGTAAAACTCAGAGTGGCTTTGAGATTATCTTCCTGCAGGCCAAGTGCAGGGTTTATGAGGAGCAGAATCACTCCTAGCTTAGATAGCCATTTCCTTCCTTTCTCCCTCCTCCCTCCATGCCTTCCACCTCTACCGTTTTTCTATTTTCTTGTAGCACTGATCATTGGACCTGTAGCCTAGCATGCACTAGGTGATTGCTCTATGCTGAGCTGTAGAGAGCCATATTGGGGTGTCATGTCACCTGGCAGGAACTTGACATTGACCAAGGTGAAGTTTCTCTCCCAGTCACAATCCTGCTCTAACTAGGGTGGAGTGAAGGTGAAGTTCTTTGTTCCTCCAGGTCTAAGAATTCCTGAATTAAGCAGGTGACCCGCCCAGCTGCCCCAGCAGTGGCATCAATGCCAGTGAACAGCCAGACCAGTTCTGCAGACCTGGTTCCAACCTTTGGGGGGAAGGGCTTTTTCTCCTGCCTATATATTTGGAAAAGTCCATTAAACTTTGAGCCGTGAGCAGGAAATATCGCCTTGGCTTCACATTTCCTTTGTCACCCCATCGTTTTCTAGCCCCAGCTCTCTGTCCAGAGAACCCGATAACCCATTCATATGAAACTGCAGGCAGTTTCACTGAGCTCTGCCAGAAGCAGGAACATGGGACTTTGTGTTGCAGGATATGTGATCACATTGTGAATCCTAAGACTGTGAACTAGAAAGACCTTGTTATAGTGTAGCTCAACCCTAGCACACACCTTTTACCCAACAGCTACTATAAACAAGTAGTTGTGGTGTGGCTCAGCCCTAGCACACACATTTAACCCGAGAGCTCTCTGCAAACAAGAGCTAAATAAAGTCAATGATAGGTCAAGGGGTGGAGCAAGCAACCAGTTGGCAGGGAGTGAGCGAGCAAGTATCAGGAAGGGAAATAGACTTACAGGGTATTTAAGACAGCTATGGAGGAGAAGGCTTTTTCCTTTTGGGTTGCTGGTGGAATAGGAAGATCAGCTGGTGCTTTCTCTGTCTCTCTGCACTAGCAGGCTTTCACCATAGCATCTGCCTCCTGAGTCCTCATTGGTAAATTGAACATTCTGGATTTTCTTTTAAGAACAACATCCTTTCTTACCTTTATGAGTTCTTGTTTGTTCAGAATTGCCTCCCTCTAGATTTCTAGACATCAACGGAAGGATTGCACGTCTTCATGTTAGCATTTGTTAGAGTTCATCCTTTATGGAAGATAAGAACTGTATATCCTCAAAGACGTCCCACCATTCAAACTCACTAGCCTGACTCAGAGGCCCCTTAATGATCCATATATTGCTTGCATCTCTGTGAAGCTTAATAAAGACATTACATAACTTCTTTGGAAACAGATTGACATTTTTTTTAACAAGTTAATCAATCAATTTATCACAAATTGACCCTAAAGCCTAGCTGCTCTAATCCTACTTCCACTTAAAAAAAGTATGCATGAGTGTCCATATAAAGACTGGAATACAAATAGTCATAGAAGCATTATTGATTATGACCCAAATGTTGAGCAACCCAAACTGGTAAGTGAATAAACAGAATATGACATTTTTACAGACTGGACTACCACTCCACCGCAAAAAAGAATGGCATAAGCCAGGCTGATATGTACAGTAATGCCTGACTAGAGAATCTGAGTAAAGAGAATTGGAAGTAATAGTTCCAGGGTCTGGTCCCCATCTCTCTCATGCTTTGACTAGGCTCTTGTTCTGTTGTGAAGTCGAATCCAGAGGTTTCACCATTTTTGGTAAGGTGGTCACGCAGAGAAACATATCATGTAGAGGACTTAGGTGTCAAATTGCTTATGGTTTCCAGCAGTCATGTCCTCTTGCAACTCAATCCACTTTCAGGTTACTGTTTCTCCAAGTAGGATAGGGAATTTTTACTTCCTTTTATTAGCTATCTGGGAGTATATAAGGACATTTCAGTTTTTCCTCTGCATGGATGCCCAGAACAGCCAGGGTTGCTACCTGGCACTGACTGGTCTCTCCACAGATACTCACAGAAAACCCTGCTGCAATGACCTCACAGCACTGCAATGTGATAGGACCCAATAAGGTAGGTGACTTTCTACTTGCAGATAGGCCAGGGGAGGTACTCAGTCAATTTAGCAGATTGACTCACCTACCTGTTCTTTCTACTCCAGGTCCATGGAGGGACTGGGTGAAAAGATGGGCAGATGGTGATCTTTATTTTGTCTTGTTATCTTCCTCAACTCACATAGCTGCATGCTACGTCATTAGGACCAGCTGGCTGATTGCCTATTTAAGGAATCAGGATTGAGCTTGAACTTTCTCTGACTCCTAAGCATTTAAGGGCAAAGCATTATTATTTGGCTCACTGGAAAACTTATTCTTAGGCACATTCAGGTAATGTTAGATTACTTTCCAAGGGTGTTTGTAATATGAGATACATAAGTGGCATCTTCATATTCCTGTGCTTCCTATCACACCTGGAGCTTGGCACACTGCATGTTTTGCTGTGTCTTGCTTATTGAAGTATGTGAAAACACCTCATCCATCCACCCACACAGACTGGACCTCTATTCTGGCTTAGATATCACATTATAGTCCTAGATGTCTCTAGTTTCCTATGGATAAATCTTGACTAAGTTTCAATGTTTCTCCACCTTGACTTTTATTGTTCTGAATGATTTCCTTCCTGGAGTTGAATTTCTCTTTATGCCAGGAACCCCATGAGTCCTCAGTTTGTCCTTCTTCCTGGTACCAGGAGGCTTTACAGCTGATGCAGCTGGGAAAGCTACACTTCCCTACACCCTTGTCCCCTACTGAGGGATAATTATAGCAATTAATGCTGAGACTAGTGTTTCAAGGGAGCAGAATTTCCACATTGTCATTAAAAATCCTTTAGTCTGTCATGAAGTTTGAGTGGGAAACATTCTTTCCAATGTTTTAAATTTTAAGACACTTGGCTATCAGTACCACACATATGAAGAGTGGACAGCTACAGAATACCCCGATAAAGAGTTGGGAAATGTCTGGTTGACAGTAGACAATGTTCTAGGATAATTCAGCTATTGTGAACAGAACAAGAAATGCTCCTTTATCTGAACTTCAGGTAAAGTAAATACACATGGGATAACTCAGTGGCTAAACGCACTTGACACCAAGCCTGATGTCCTGAATCCAATCTGTGGACCTACATAGTGAAAGGAAAAAATTGACTCTAAAAGGTTTTCTGACCTCTACATGCATGGTGCAGCCTGCATATCTCACTCCCAATAAAAAAACACAATAAGAAGCAATAAAAGGTATTTATGTAATACATATTCATATATGTTTATGCTGATATATATGTGTGAATACATATGAACAACATGCACACAAGGGGAAAATTTGAAAATAAAATACTAATGATTTATTTCTGATGACAATATGCCAGTCTAAGTTGGTCTGCTAAAGATTGAATTTTCAGAGAATATATTTGACATTCCATGAACCAGAATTCCTTAGCTGCCCCATTCTCCTTTCCACATTCACAAGTTTAATGAAAAAGGAGCTTACCTGATAGAATTGGCCACTCTGGTCTCCTAAGGCCCCCAACCACTTGGGGCCCTGAGCCAATGGGAAAGAGTTTCAAGCATCATTTCCTCACAAGCATCAAGTCTATGAACCAGGACAATAGGACAACAGGAAACGGAATAAGCAGAAACCTGTCTCTATTGACAGTGCCAAACAGATTCACAGAAATGATAGAAGAGCATTCATCTAAGAGAAGACAGAAATTGTCTTTCATGTCTTATTCCTAGGACTAAGATGGTTAACAGGAATTCCCTTTCTTTCCTGTAACCTGTTAACTGTTTTAGCTACAAGTAAGAGTATAAAAAACATCTAGCATTTAGAAAAAAATTCGTCAAGCTACTTGACATTGCCTGAAAATGTAGCTGTGTACTTTTCCCTTTGAATCACAGTTTACATGTAGAGTTTCTTAATTACCACTGCAGTCCTTTCACCTCTCTTATGTTTAGAACTCTCTACTGTCTTTAGAACAGCTAGAACGAGGTCTGGCTCTGTAGATTAGGCTGCCTTAGGTTCAGCACTCACATAGTGAGCTTTGACTTTCTCCATCCCTGGAATCACAATTCCATAAGCTAGTGTTGGGCTTCCTTCATATGCAGTTTGGCAAATGCTGGTCTAAAAGTCACTGTTGGCTTAGATGTCACAGAACTCTGAAAAAACCCTCAGTGTGCCCAGAGGTGGTTCTACTCTGTGATGATTCCTGCATACACTACACATTTAACAGCTGGATCTTTTTGTCATGGGACATTTTGAGTGGCTATGCATTCTGAGGACTAGCCTCTGGGCAAGCCTGTTATCAGCTCATCTTCTGGTATTTCTAGTCTCTGACCCAACTGGTCCTTGAAACCACCAGCTAGCTACAGGCTTCTGATTGTCATCACATTCTGACCTCTGTACCCAGACTGTTCTGTCATTTTTTGGTCATTTTTTTACTGTGAACCAGGTATTTAAAACTCAAACATACCTCAAGGAAATGCCTCTACCCATCTCCTTCCCATTAGCAGTACCTAACCACTGCTCTTCTTACTCTCTGGTTAGTTGATTTTTTGTCTCTTCTCCAGTTCTCTAAATCTTAACTTTTGGAGGAAAAGCCTATGTTTAGGTCTTCTAAGCCCTAGAATACACATGGTATCAGGAGCACACTGGCTATTCAAGAAGGGCAATACTTTCTAAATGTAGATTAATATTGCTAGTGATTTACTGCAAGCAGCAAGCCCATGCCCCCAACTTCCATTTCAGAGCCTCCATAACAGTTGAGCTCAGTATGGGAGACTCATTTTGGCCAATGGTTTCTGGCAGTCACATATTGAGGCTATGAAGAAACCATACACAGGAGTGTTCTTCATGTCTCTATGACTGCTGAAGAACTGTCTTACATCAAAATACAGACTCATGAGGTACTGGTGAACTGATCATTTAACAGAATGAACTGCTATAGCATCAGAGATTAGTCTGTCCTAAGGAAGGATCACACCAAAGCTAGTGGAATGTTGAGAACTACAGTGTGGAGATCCAGACAGGGGCCACGAAGGTACTCTGAGTCCAATTAATTTTTTCTCATTGAAGCTCTGATGTGTGCACGAAGCGGTGGCAAATAATTGGAAGAGTCATGAATACTGGGCAGTTGACCCATCCCCAGACACTATGTGGCTATGGCAACAGATGGAGGAATTTGCCCCAGATGTTCCTGGGATACTGACAGCCATGCCAAAGTTAGCAGCTTGAACTGATGAGTTGCTTAATTTGATTTCTTTTATGCAGAAGGAAAACAACATATGGAAAGATGAAAGTCCAATTTTTCAAGAAGGAGCTTCAAATAGAGTGCCTGGCTGAGGTTTATTGTCTGCACTGAACAAACTTGATGGACAGATGCTCAACTTGCCCAGGAACTCTGACAAATTCCTCTTGGAGTCATCTGACAGTTCAATAGCAGGTCCATAATTTTAAGAAACAGGAAGATTTCTTCTTTGTGTCTGGAGAATGTGAAACCTTAGGACTTTATTTCATAAGAGAAGTGACTTATGGAACTTAAGGACTTGTAGGTCTTCAGTTTAACCTTCAAGTGCAGGAATCTACTCTGAGCTCAAAATAGGTTCAGGGAGAGAGAGCCTGTGAGCCACAGACTCAGTTGGAAGCTGAAGAGCTAGAGTAGAGACAGTTCTACCAGGATAAAGGGAGCTCAGTGCTGTCTGGTCCTCATAAGACAGATGTCTGCTGCTGCCTTGTCCTTATGCAGAGACCTGCCATTACATACCAGGGCTTAGCTCAAGCATTTTAGTCATGGTGACTTTCATGAGGCAGATTTCTTATTCTGTAACTACAGCCACACCCAATGGCTAGGGATAGGCTGATAGCCCTTGTTTTTATGATTATTAATCTCCTCCACAGTGAGGTCCTCTTCTGAGGATTCACATGGGACATGATTCTCCATTTTGAGATCTCTATACATAGTTCTCGCTCAAATTTCTTATACCACCTCTGTCTTAGTCCAGTTAAACCGTCTGCCACTTCTGTAAACTGACCTCAAGTTAAAGGTTCAACAGCCTTTTTCTTCAGTCAAACTGAGCAATGATCAGCACTGTTAGTAGTAAATTTTATAACTCTTCACCCCCTTTTCTTTGAAAAGGTATGTTGTACAACCTACTCATAGAGAAAACTGGTTAGACCTACCATGTAGTGTACCTTGACCAATGAAATGTGATCAGACACAAAGTCTATCATGTCTAACTTAAAGGATAGTCACAATAAGCTTTGACTTGATCTCTCTTTCCTTGGAACAAAATGCAACACCATGTATAGAGAGTGTTCTTTATGTTTGAATAGAAGATTGGAAAAACAAAAACACATAGAGCAAAGTTGGCTGATGCAAAACTAACTCTACAGTGAACAAAGAGTGTTCTTTTGTAAAACTCCTGCGTTATAATCGTTACCACAATTTTCAAAGTGAATGGTAATAATGCCTTCTTGCTATTCTCCATGGCCTTGTGGTCATTTGAGTAAGAATGCACTCCATATGCTCACACATCTGAATCCTTAGTCACAGGGAATTGGCACTATTTAAAAGGATTAAAAACATTAGAAGGTGTGGCCTTGTTGGAGGAAGTGTGTCACTAGAGGTGGGCTTTGAGGGTTCAAAAGTCCAAGTGTCCAAGCTCAGTGTCTCTTTTTCTGCCTGTGGATCAGGATGTAGTACCTAGTTACTGCTCCAGTGCCTTTTTGCCTGCTGCCATGCTCTCTGCCATAATGATAGTTGACAGTCCCTCTGAAACTGTAAGAAAGCCTCAATTACATACTTTCTCTTATAATACTTGCTTTGGCCATGGAGTATCTTCACAGCAATAGAACAGTGACCAAGACAGCCCATCATGATCAGAGTAATAATGGTGTCTATAGCTGCTTTTGATTGGTTCCAGCAGGGGTCTGAAACTATCTGTACATCAAATTGATATCTTTCTCTCTGAAGATCCCTGGCCATATAAAACTGGTTAGAGGAAACTTCTCAGTGGTGTGAGGGAGAACATGGAGCATGATAGTTACTGAGTGTAGACCATTAAGCTAAGCAAGTTACTTGTACTTTAACTTTCATTTCAGTTCTATTATCTTCCTATAATCAATCTATCTGTATGCATACATTGGTAGCTTCTTAAAAATGTTTATTATTGTTGTTGTTATTATTAATTGTTATTATATATGAGTTATATGGACCAGATATGACAAAGGGAGACCTCCAGAAGATTAGACTGCAGAGAATCAAACAAAAAATATATCTTGATGATACTAAAATTTTGTTTTGAGATTTATATATTACAGAATATATAGCCTTAGTGAATTTCCTTGTCAGACATGCTGTACTGACCTACTTGAGCTCCTGATGTCCTGGCCTTCAGCCAGATCAAGTCAAGACACAGACATCAGAGACCAATCAATCCTATTTTCCTCCATTTCCCCCTTCCCAATATCTCAATGCCCATATTCTGCTTGAAGAAGTTATGAAGAGTCATAGACTCAGTTCCCTGGACTTTAAGGCTGGAGAGTGTTATTAACAGGTTGTCTTTCTAAGGAAATGGTCATATTTGGATCAGGGAGGAAATAGCTGGAATTGATTTTATAGCCAGAATCTCATTTGGTAGAAATCTTTATAATTGTCACTAAGTTGAAATCATAAGTTCTTAATTTGGTACAAAATTTATTTTAATACAAAATCAAGATTTTCATTAGTAGATTTTTTTCTATTGATACCACAAATTTGAAAGTACAGGGCTTAGACCCAGTCCTTCTATTACTGCTATTATAGCAGGTCTGAGATATTTAAGCCTCTGAGTTTAGGGCCAATTAGCAAATTCATGACTCTGAGTTTATTATTAGGATGTTTCAAGATTTTAATTAGAAATAGCTGAGAGTAATTAACGAACAACTGTCCAGATTACTTTACATAGATAGTTGGTTTTCAAAAACGTCAAAAATCCACAAAATGTGACATTTAATGTTGTTTATTCACTTGTTGAAACTAGTATGCTCCTGACAGCTTTCCCTGTCTTGGATTCAAAGAAGAAATTGAGCATCTATGAGTTACTCCAGTTGCAACAAGACAGCCACTAAGTAGGAATTGCCTCTTTTCATCTACAGACATAATATTTTCCAATGAAAGAGCAAAATTACAGGTTTACAACAGAGTAGACTAGTCCTTAATATTCCTGTCTCTTTAATGTCTGTCAGATGTTCATGGTCCAGAAGGCTGAAGACTGATGCTTCAACATTTTGAAGTAAGGGACTGTCCAGGTGATCAGTGGTCTCTATAAACTGGTTAAGTTTTAGAAGCTATGTTATGCTTCCTATATATTTTCAGTTATTATCAGTTGTTCTTACATTTCTGAAAAACTACATAGTCTCCTAGCCAACCCGGGCTTCTTCTTTTGAGAGGAACAGATTTGAGAAGATGGTTTTCACATGACAGTCAATTTAAAGCCAAGACATAGCCAGATACAGAACTATAGTCTTTTAAGTTAGGATAGAGGACAGTGTTCAATTTTATTGGCAAAAATGTTGGACTTGGTGTTAGATCTATCTTATACCATATAAAGTACAAAATGGTAGTAGTACTCAAATTTTATTTTGAGAGAAAGTTTTCTTTTTATTTAATTAAACAGAAAAGGTGATATGTCACAGGATTCTTCCTGTCCAATTACATCAGTGCAGAGGTCTGTGATTGGAAAGGGAAAAGGGGAATGGAGTTAAAAGTTGCAGAGAGAGGGAGTTTGCCAGAGGGTAAGGAAGAAGAATCATAGCTGTGGACATGAACCCACATGGCAATTACCAGCCACAAGTAGCTAAGTTTTCACAAGGTTAGAAACATTGGGATAAAATTTTCATCATTATCAATTGGCTCTAAAATTATTGTATTGGCATCTTGTAAATTGTGATATTATTGATATATAAATCAGATTGGTTAATTAAGCTTTAAGAGTTTTGATTTACTTGGTTACTGGAATGTGGGTCCGCTGATTACAGGGGTTTATGGTGGAGATGGAACTAGCAGCTCCAGTGACTAGCTAGCCAGAACTGGGAAAACAGCTGGAACACTGCTGGGGGCTAGCTGGGAGAGGGTAGGTCAGCATCGAGAACATGCCAAGCAGGACCCCGCTGGGACATAGTGTTGCAGCCTGCCAGAGCTATTACTATGTCAGGACTGTGGCCAAGTGGGGTAGAGATGGCGGATGATTTTTAGTATTTTCCACAACGTGTGTGTGTGTGTGTGTGTGTGTGTGTAGGTCAAAGAATGACATGATATGTGATATGAAATGACATGATATCACAAGGAAAATTTACCTGGCCAGTTGGTGCCCCATTATCAGCTTTCTAGCAAACTGAAGACATATATCTTTTCTAAAGAACAATGCCTTGAAGATTATATTAGCTTCCATAGTCTAGGTTTACTTTACAGTTTGTCAGTTTACAATGGATAAGTAGCCTGCTTAGTCTGTGATAATGATCTTAACCTCATGGTCTTAGAAATCTTTACAAAGCCAATAGTATTTGTAAAGCCTCTGCTCAGAAACACCCTAATGATATGGGGCAAAGATTTACTGAAGTAGACAAAGTTTGTTTATATGTGTCCAAAGACCCTACTCAGAGTCAGAGCTCCACAGACCTCAAGAAGGATGCATCTGAGTAAGACCTAGGGGTAGCTTTGCAAAGTGTGCTCAGGAAGCTGGAAACCATCCTTGGTTGTGACAGATCATTCTCTCAATAGTAGCATTTCTTAAAGATTTGTTTGTAATTGTAAATTGTGTGTGTGTGTGCGTGTGTGTGCATGTGTGTGTGTGTGTGTGTGTGTGTGTGTGTGTGTGTGTGTGTACAGGTTTCCGTGGAGGCCAGAGCACTGAATTCACAAGTGGCTATCAGCTGACTGATGTGGGTGTTGGGAATGGAACGTAGGCTTCATGCGAGAGCAGAACATGCTCTGATTCTCTAAGGCTCCTCCCAGTTCCTCTGTGGTATTTTGTTTTATTATTCCTGTCACTATTCTGTGCACAGGCCCTTCTCTTCCTCTGAGGTTTTCCTCTGACCCTTCTGCAAGTGCAGTCTTTGGGACACACATTGGAGGGTTACTCTAATTGGAACTACAAACTTTTTGTCTTAGGATCTGACAGACAAAGCAATCATAGAAAAGCAAAAATATTTATTTCTTATTTGAAAGACTAAATATGAGAATAATTAAGTCACTAGAGTTTCTGGAAGATTCTCTTTATGAGATATTAGTCTAAACATGTTGAGCAAACATAGTACTGCAAATCCTTAATTTATGTATTGCATTCTTTTAAAAAGGTGATCATTTATGAAATCATTGGGAAGTGACTAAAGTTCATATTTCATTAATTAGTTGGATAGGTTGAAAGTTTAAAGTAACTTAATTTCAGCAAATATTTACTAAGGTCTTCCTGTGAGGCTTCCGGTTTAATAATCTAATAAAAGTCAAAATTGTTTTTTAAAAGAGAACAAAAAAGATGTGGTCACATAAGTAGTAAGTTACATTAGGGTACGGTTGGAGTATTTGCTAGGAATAGAAAAAAGAGGACCAGGGAGAGGAAGCTCATTTTACCTCATCATTAGGAATGCTCCTTGAAAAGTGTGCAGAGACAATTCTGCTGAGACCCCAGGGAAGAAAATTTCTATGGTAATTTAGCACTTAACTGTGCTATGAACAGTAGAGCAATTATAACTGAAACATATGCTAATTTTTAACATTTAGAGTTGACTTATTCTATAGTCTAGGTTGCCAAGTATAGAAATGTGAATACAATGTAAAATTATTAACTTTGACAATGGAGAGGCAAACATATTTCTAATTGGAATAGGAAGTGAGGAAGGTGGGGTATGCAGAGGTTTGGCAGATTGGCTGAGACCTTTTTCTCACAGATGTAGGTAGGTAACAATATGTTTTCACCTTTAGGACAAGCTGTAATAATGTTTTAAAACCTTACAAAGGTGACTAACCAAAAAAGTAATCATGATATATGAATTATTTTAGAGTTTGGAGGTAAAACAATAAATATTCATGTTCATCATGACAATAAGCAAATAACTGGTATCTAGATTGTGTAAATGTTATAAGAATAGTCTCTTTGAAAATATTGAAAATAACTCTATTGAGTTTAACAATTGGTCAAAAGAATTCTGAAGGCAAAGAATAGCCTTTCTGGGGGAGGGGCAGAGTCTTGCTATGTAGCCTATGATATCCTGGCCTGATCTTAATTGTAAACCACATCAGTCTCCTGAGCACTGTGCTAACCATTGCAGCTAGAATAGTCTTCTCAATGTATGGTGCTGTAATGACTGTGAATTCAAATTAAAGGAAATACTGAAAACTTACCTTTATCATATGCAAATAGTAACTGAAAACTGATTATCGTCTAATCTGGAAAAGAATAAACTATAAAAACACTAAGAAAACATGGGTACAAAATCTTATGGTTCAGATTAGTTGATGGATTCTTAGATCTGTTATCAAAAGCAAAGACAAAATTCTAGATATGATTTCAACAAACCCATTTTGGCTTGTTCAGGCTGTCATAACAGATTACCACAAGAACTGAAATTTATTCCTTACATGTCTGCAGGCTGAAAGCCTAACACCAAGACACAGGAAATATTGTCCTTTGAGGGACTACTTCTTTTTCACAGACAGTTATCTTCAGTGTCAGGAAGCACGGTGCTCTTGGAGGGTTCTTGTAGGTGGTCAAAAATTCTATAGCAATTCTCTCATGACCAAATAACCTCACGGAGCTCCATGACCTGATAAGCCATACTGGAGTGTAGGATTTCCTGTAAAAAATGGGGGTGGGGCGGTCAGTATTTTACACACACACACACACACACACACACACAAATATGGATATGTTATTTTTGCTTTTACTATGATCACCCAACAAGAAGCAACTTAAGAAAGGAAGGGTTATTTTGACTTATAGTTCAAGGGGATAAAGCTTGTCATGGTGAAGAATGCATGTCAGCAGGAATGTACAGTCCTAACCACGTTATATCCATATCAAAGAAACAGAGAGCATAGGCAGAAGTGGGGCTAAGCTGTGAAACCTCAGGGCTTGCTTCCTATTTTTTTCAGTATGTAGTTGAATCTTTTTTTTTTGTTTGTTTTTTTGTTTTTTTTAATTATTTATTTTATTTTATTTTTTTTAATTTACATTCCAAATCATTTCCCCTTTCCCGTTTCCTTCCTCCCCGAAAGTCCCATAAGCCCCCTTCCCTCCCTCTTTTCTCCATTCAACCCCCTCTCGTTACTCTGTCCTGGCGTTCCCCTACATCCAGTCTTTCCAGGACCAGGGGTCTCTCCTTCCATCTTCTTAGAAATCAATTGATATGCGGATTGTGTCTAGGGTATTCCGAGATTCTGGGTCAATATCCCCTTATCAGTGACTGCATACCATGTGTGTTCTTTTGTGATTGGGTTACCTCACTAAGGATGATATTTTCAAGATCTGACCATTTGCCTAGGAATTTCGTGAATTCATTGTTTTTAATTGCAGAGTAGTATTCCATTGTGTAGATATACCACATCTTCTGAATCCATTCCTCTGTTGAGGGACATCTGGGTTCTTTCCAGCTTCTGGCTATTATAAATAAGGCTGCTATGAACATAGTGGAGCATGTGTCCTTATTGCAAGCAGGTAAAGCCTCTGGGTATATGCCCAGGAGTGGTATAGCCGGATCCTCTGGGAGTGTCATGCCCAGTTTTCGGAGGAACCGCCAGACTGCTTTCCAGAGTGGTTGTACCAGCTTGCAATTCCACCAGCAGTGGAGGAGTGTTCCTCTTTCTCCACATCCTCGCCAACAACTGCTGTCTCCTGTGTTTTTGATCTTAGCCATCCTGACTGGTGTGAGATGGAATCTCAGGGTTGTTTTGATTTGCATTTCCCTAATGACTAAGGATGATGAACATCTCTTTAGGTGCTTCTCAGCCATTAGATACTATGATAGTATACTTAAGCGACCCAAAGAACTCCACCAGAGAACTCCTACAGCTGATAAATGACTTCAGCAAAGTGGCCGGATATAAAATCAACTCAAGCAAGTCAGAAGCCTTCCTATACTCAAAGGATAAGCAGGCTGAGAAAGAAGTAAGAGAAATAATACCCTTCACAATAGCCACAAACCATATTAAGTATCTTGGCATGACTCTAACCAAACAAGTGAAAGATCTGTATGACAAGAACTTCAAGTCTCTGAAGAGAGAAATTGAAGAAGACCTCAGAAGATGGAAAAATCTGCCATGCTCATGGATTGGCCGGATTAATATAGCAAAAATGAGCATCTTACCAAAAGTAATACACAGATTCAATGCAATCCCCATCAAAATCCCAACTCAATTCTTCATAGAGTTAGAAAGAGCAATTCAAAAATTCATCTGGAATAACAGAAAACCCAGAATAGCTAAAACTATTCTCAAGAGTAAAAGAACCTCTGGGGGAATCAGTATTCTGGACCTCAAGCTGTACTACAGAGCAATAGTGTTAAAAACTGCATGGTATTGGTACAGTGACCGACATGTAGATCAATGGAACAGAATTGAAGACCCAGAAATGAATCCACATTCCTATGGTCACTTGATCTTTGACAAAGGAGCTAAAACCATCCAGTGGAAAAAAGATAGCCTTTTCAACAAATGGTGCTGGCTCAGCTGGAGGTCAACATGCAGAAGAATGCAAATTGACCCATTCTTATCTCTTTGCACTAAGCTCAATTCTAAGTGGATCAAAGATCTCCACATAAAACCAGACACACTGAAACTAATAGAAGGGAAACTAGGGAAGAACCTTGAACATATGGGCACAGGGGAGAATTTCCTGAACAGAACTCCAATAGCTTATGCTCTAAGATCAAGAATAGACAAATGGGACCTCATTAAATTACAAAGTTTTTGCAAGGCAAAAGACACTGTCAAAAAGACAAAGCGGCAACCAACTAACTGGGAAATGATCTTTACCAACCTTACATCTGACAGAGGGCTAATATCCAAGATATACAAAGAACTCAAGAAGTTAAACTCCAGAGAGGCAAGTAACCCTATTAAAAAATGGGGTACAGAGCTAAACAAAGAGTTCTCACCTGAAGAATATCTAATGTAGTTGAATTTAATGTCTTTTTATATTTGTTTATCATTCCATTCATTTACATCTCAAATGATATCCCATTTCCTGGTTACCCCTCCAACAATCTCCCATCCCATGATACCCCTCCACCAACCCTCCATTTCACATCTGCCCTCCCCCCTCCCCTTTGCCTGTATGAGGATGCTCCCACACCCACCCACACTCTCCTGCCCCACTGCTCCAGCGCCCCTGTACATTGGGGCATCACACCTCCCTGGACCAAGGGCCTCCCCTTTCATTGCTGTCAGGTAAGGCCATCCTCTGCTACATATGTATCTGGAGCCACGGATCCCTCCGGGTATGCTCTTAGGTGGTGGTCTAGATTCTGGGAGAATTGGGTGGTCAGGCCAGCCTAAGTTTTTTTTCCAATAGGGTTGCACTCTCCCTCCACTACTCCAGTCTTTCTGACAGCTCTCCCACCAGGTTCCCTGAGTTCAGTCTGATGGTTGGCTCCAAGCATCCACATCTGCATTGGTCAGTTGCTGGCTGGACCTCTCAAGGAACCACCACACTAGGTTCCTGTCAGCAAGTGCTTCTTGACCATGGCAACAGTGTTGAGTTTGATATCTGCAGATATGATAAATCCCCAGGTGAGTGAGTCCCTTGTTTGCCCCTCCTTCAGTCTCTGTTCCATTTTCTGTCCCTGTTCTTCCTTTGGATAGGAACATTTCTGGGTTAAAAATTTTGAAATGGGTGGGTGGCCCCATCCCTCAACCAGGGGCTGTGCCTATCTACTGGAGCTGGTCTCAGCAGGTTCTATCTCTCCTTCTCTATGCATTTCAGCTAAAGTCATCTCTGTTGGATCCTGGGAGCCTCACATTTCCCTGGTGTCTGGGAACCTCCAGTGGCTAATCCCAGTTTCTCCTCCCCCTGCTACATATTTCTATTTGATTTCCTGACCCTCTGTACCTCTCTCACATCTCTTCCAGTTCCTGATATTTCTCCCCCCCCCACGCACACTTATTTCCTTCACCTCTTCTCTCCCTCCCAGGTCCTCCTCTCCCTTCACCTCTCATGATTGTCCTGTTTCCCCAATGCAGGACTGAAGCATCTACATCCTGGCCTTTCTTCCCTCTATGCATAATATGGTCTGTGGGTTGTATCATGGGCATTGTGAACTTTGGGGATAATATCCACAAAGCAATCTCATTAAAATCAGGGACAAGACAAGGCTGCCTACTTTCTCCCTACATATTCAATATAATACTTGAAGTTCTAGCCAGAGCAATTAGACAACAAAAAGAGATTAAAGGGATGCAAATTGGGAGGGAGAAGTCATATTTGCAGATGATATGATACATAAGTGACCCCAAAAATTTTACCAGAGAGCTCCTACAGCTGATAAATAACTTCAGCAAAGTGGCTGGATATAAAATTAACTCTAACAAGTAGTCTTCCTCTACTCAAAGGATAAAGGGCTGGGAAAGAAATTTGGGAAACAACACCTTTCACAATAGTCATGAATAATATAAAATACTCTAACCAAGCACGTGAAAGATCTGTATGACAAGAACTTCAAATCCCTGAAGAAAGAAATCGAAGAAGACCTCAGAAGATGGAAAGATCGCCTATGCTCATATATTGGCAAGGTTAATATAGAAAAAACGGTCTTCTTACCAAAAGCAATCTACAGATTCAGTGCAATCCCCATCACAATTCCAATTAAATTTTTCAAAGAGTTAGAAAGAGCAATTCTCAAATTTATTTGGAATAACAAAAAACCTAGGATAGTGGAAACTATTCTCAATAATAAAAGAACTTCTTGGTGAAATCATCATCCCTGACCTCAAGCTGATTATAGAGAAATAGTGATTAAAAACTACATGGTATCGGTACAGAGACAGGCAGGAAGATCAATGGAATAGAATCGAGGACCCAGAAATGAACCCACACACCTATGGTCACTTGATCTTTCACAAAGAAGTTGAAACCATCCAGTGGATAAAAAGACAGCATTTTCAACAAATGGTGCTGGTTTGACTGTAGAAGAATGGAAATTGATCCATTCTTATCTCCTTGTACAAAGCTTAAGTCCAAGTGGATCAATGACATAAAGCCAGATACAATGAATCTAATAGAAGAGAAAGTGGGGGAAAAACCTGGAATACATGGGCACCGGGGAAATTTTCTTGAACAGAACTCCAATGGCTTATGCTCTAAGATCAACAATTGACAAATAAGACTTCATAAAATTGAAAATTTTCTGTAAAGCAAAGGACACTGTCAATAGGACAAAACAGCACCCAACAGATTGGGAAAAGATTTTTATCAATCCTATATCTGATAGAGGGCTAATATCCAATATATACAAAAAACTCAAGAAGTTAGACTCCAGAGAACCAAATAACCCTATAAAAAAGTGGAGTACAGAGCTAAATAAAGAATTCTCAACCAAGGCATTCCAAATGGCTGAGAAGCACTTGAAGAAATGTTCAACATCCTCAGTTGTCAGGGAGATGAAAATCAAAACAACCCTGAGATTCCGCCTCACACAAATCAGAATGGCTAAGATCAAAACCACAGGTGACAGCAGTTGTTGGCAAGGATGTGGAGAAAGAGGAAAATTCTTCTACTGCTGGTGGGACTGCAAGTTGGTAAAACCACTTTTGAAATCATTCTGGTGGTTCCCAAGAAAACTGGAAATACTTCTACATGAGGATCTAACTATACCACTCCTGGGCATATACTCAAAAGATACTGAAAGACCCGAACAGTCTTACCTTACCAGAACCCCTGAGTGGACCTCATGGAGACAGAATCAATGCAATATGCATGAGGAATTTTTTTTAAAAATCTAACATGCTAGGGCCACTCTGCATATGAAGAGAGAGCGGGCCACCACCATTAAGCACAACGTGATTGGCAGAACGGTGTTAAATTCAAACTAATTGGTTGTGAGGTATGATGAGGATTGCGTCCCCACCCTTAGGTCGGTCTCCCCCTCCCCCTTGTGGTCTGAGGAATGCAACCTAGCCTCTGTCCTTTTTAAGGTTCCTGAGTTAACTCTTTCAATACTCCATCGTATAACAAGGACACAAGCTCCACTATGTTCAGAGCAGCCTTATTTATAGTAGCCAGAAGCTCAAAACAACCCAGATGTCCCTCAACAGAAAAATGGATACAGAAATGTGGTACAGATACAGAATCAGAGATTGAAAACAATGACTTCATGAAATTCATAGGCAAATGGATAGAACTAGAAAATATCATCCTGAGTGAGGTAACCCAGACACAAAATAACACACATGGTGTGTACTCACTAATGCTCAACTTCCTGAAAGTTCCACAAACTTCCCAATCAGCTTGGTGCCAAGTGTTGAAACACATGAGCCTGTCAGAAACATTTCACACAGAACCACCAAAGGGAAGACTCATTTGAGGAGGCAGGTATGAGCCTAAGTGGTCACTGAAGGGGCAGAAGCCGTTTGCCTACTTGTGTGAGTGTGACCCCAGGCTGTAGAGAAGAGCTGAAGAGAGGGGTGGGTGAACATTATCAAATTCTCTGCCCCTACAAACTCCTGCTTACCAGTAGCACATGGCCTTGTAAGAGTTATCAGTGATGTGATTCTCATATAATTCAGAGACCTTGTCAAGAGTTAATCAAACCTGTTAAGGAAGCCATCAGTTCATGGTCTGGTAGGAGGGTCAATTCTGAACAGACTCTCATGTCTTCTGGTTGTCACTGTTTCCAGATCTAGATTGTTCTGAATCCTTCTGTTGTGTCATAAAGCCACATAATCATTTGAATTCAAATGCAGCATGGCATTCATGTTGGGGAAAATCTTTTCTTTTCTATTCTTTCCTTTTCTTTCTTTTTCTTTTCTTTTCTTTTCTTTTCTTTTTAGTGTAAACAAACTCTTTTTTACTCAAAAACAAAACAAAACAAAATAAACAAACTCTTGATGAACTTCAAACCTTTTAAGATCCGAGAGCTGTTACATGATTAAGCCATCCCCTGACTGAACAGCAGTGGCAGTCTGGGTTCTTCACTACAGTGACTGTACATGCTGGAAGAACACAAGTCACTTAGTATTGAGCAAAGACCTCATATTTGGTGATGAAGAGAGCAGAGAGCATCACATCAGTGCTCTCTTTGCCAAAGGTGCTGAGGAGGCCTTTGTTCTATCCTTATTCCTAGAGTCTTTTTTTTCTTTTCTTGAGAGGGGTCATTGTGATGATTTGAATAAAAATATCTCCATCAGTCACTAGGGAGTGGTACTATTAGGAGGTGTGGCCTTGTTGGGGTAGGTGTGGCTTAGTTGGAGAAAGATTGTCACTGGGGTGGGCTTTGAGGATTCAGATGCTCAAGGGAGGTCCAGCCCCCTGCCCCCCTCTCCTGCCTGCCAATCTAGATGTAGTGTTCTCCCATGCTTCCTATCATAATCATAATGAACTAAACTTCTGAACTTTAAGCTGGCACTGATTAAATATTTTCCTTTATAAAACTTGCTATGGTCACATTGTCCCTTTACAACAACATAAATCCTAAGAAAGGCATTAAAGCAGCTAGTACCTTGGAGTACGAGGACATCTTAACAATATAGTGACTTTACAACAGCCTACATTGTGAATGGTGAAGTCTTTGCAGGAAGTACTTTTCAAGTCCTTATAACTATTTTTTAAAATTAATTTTTGATACTGATGAGTCCTGGCTCTTTTCCAACTATAAAATCCTATCTAAAGAAAAGTGGATCTATGGGAAAGTTTTCCCATAGTTAAACAACAGGAAAACTTAAAAGAGATTGACTAATGGGAATTGATTGATGTGCTCAATTTCCTTACCACAATTCAACTGAGCTTAATGTCTTTAACCTTTATAGAAACCCTGAGCTGTGTGTTTTCCTTTGTGGAACACAGCAGTATCAGAATTCTTTGAGGTCACACACTATCTGGCAGAGAGCTACATCAGGGACACACTTTGTATTAGGTATGGTGTTCTCAGCCTATCATAAAATATGTCAGCTAAAAATAGCTCTACTTAAGGGCTGTCCAAATGACATATGTAAAAGAGAAAAGAAAGCCAAACGCCCTGGGAAGCGTAGAGCTTCAGATAGAGGCTTCAGAGGGTGGTTCCCTCCCACCTTTTCTTTGTTATTCCATCAGCTCACACAGCTGACTTCTTTTTAGAATATGATGCCACACTGTTGCTTAGAGCCCGTTTCACGTCACCTGTTTAAAAAGATAAGCTGTGGGTTTTTGTGCCTACCAGTAGCCCGACATGTTTATTGTTGATATTTTTTTATTTTGCGTGACATGACTCTGAAACCACTACTTCATACCAGTAAAATCCAGCTTCTAAGCGTGTGTCTGGGAGCAAGATGTCATCACCGGTTCTCTTAGCTTCTGCTGCTGTGGGTGTTTGTGTGCATAACTGCCAGGTGCCAACTGCAGTCTTCCTCCTGTAAAGCCAGGAAAGATTATTTCAGACCTGAAGTTCCTTACCCTGGGGTAGTGTTTTGTGTCCAGTGGCAGCCACAGGGATTTACAGGTACTTTTGTCTCAATAAAAGGAACCAGTCCAGAGATACATGGACAGTCATAGGAGCAGAAGGTTTACTAAGAACCCTTTCAAGACAAGACAGAGCCAAGGGGAAGGGTCAGTGACTTCTATTCTCAACAGACTGGGACCTTCATATGGAGCTCTCTCTTATCATTGGGCTATTGCACGGTAGCCTTACCTTGATGAGGGGGCTTTTAGTCTCTCTCTCCTTCTTCCCCTTCCACTCACTGGTTTCTTTTACATACCTTTTTGACTTCACATTCTACCTTAGTGCTCTACAACTTCTCAAGGGAGTTATGCTCCCAACTTTTTTGTTTGTTTGTTTGGTTGGTTTGGTTTCCTTTTGAGGGGCAAAGGAGGATGACCAGTCTGCTATGGCTTCATCCATGGTGATGAGGGGCATAGGTCAATCTAAAAGGGACCAAGAAACTCTCTTCTTTTTCTCCTATTGTTTGGAGATCCTACCACAAGAATGGATTTAGTTTGAAGCTGTAATATCCTAGAAAACACAAATTTTACAAGAACGCAAAGTATAAAAAAGAGCAGTGTGATTATACCAACCAGTGGCCTTAGAAAGGGAAGAAATAAGAAAAGTCATGACTATGGTAATATTATCATATAGCTTCCTCTCCAAAGAGGTCCCTTGGATGTAAGCAAACAAATGAACAAACAAGCAAAAGTCAGACTAAGCCCTGAAAATGATGTTAATGCGAGAAATGTAGCAAATACAAAAGAACAACTTTAAGAAGGAATTCAATGGTACAACAGAGTAAGAGAGAAATGCTGTGGGCTTGTAAACATTGATACCAACATGGCCAGAAAACAATAATGAAGAAACCAGAACATAAAGTAAGGACTCAGCTATCCATAGACTCATAAATAGACTCATATTTGTATTTAGTAAGTTGTCTTTTTTCTTGATTGAAGATAATTTTAAAGTGTTTTAGTAGGCATGAGACAAAGTGTTCTTAAGACTATGGGGACTCATAAAATATCCTAGAGAATAAATTTTTTGAGTGTTTGGGTATGTTTGCATAGATGGAGTAGGTCCTTCTGAGATAGTGTCACTGAACATCAGAAAACAAAGAAATATGAGTAATATTTTGTCATCAAGCTCCTTTTAGTATATTCCTCCTGGCTTTTGTACAAAACTAAAAGAGTCTAGCCTTTCAGCTTTATCTACCAGTATTATTGACAGAATCAAGCTGGAGAAGTAAGCTATTGATGTAGGAATGCCCCTTACCTTTTAGGTGAGTAGTCCAAATGTTATGCCTTGTTATTGGGATCTCTGTCTGTCTGTCTGTCTGTCTGTCTGTCTGTCTGTCTGTCTATCTTTCTATCATCTATATCTATACCTACCTCAAGGGAGGGTTGATGATAATATCTTCTTCAGATTTTGAGCATTACTATACAAGGTCCTGGGATACTGATTAAGGCAAATAATGAAGCTCCATTATTAGAAACAAAATTAACATTGATACAAATTATATAAAGTGTTTATCCAAGATGCATCAATGGCTACCTGTAATTACTTGAAATGGGCAGCTGCCATCATTGAAACTAAAGGCTCATCTTTTCAGAGAGCACTCCATCTCTTAACAGTGTTTTCCTTCTTTGTCTGGTCTGTGTGTGAAGGGGGAGAGTGGCAAGGCATTTCTTAGATCCTTAGTATCTCTTCTTTAGTGTACTGGTGTTCTTTATCTCTGCCCAGTACTACCCCTTTAGAATCATCCTCCTGAGCTTGGATTTTCTCTCAGGTATAGGTTGTTATCTGAGAAATACATTATTCCCAGGAAACGTTATAAATCAGGTTTGTTCTTGTGTCTATGATTATTTCCCCTGGGTCTTTTGGACTGCTTCTGTTTTATGAATCCCAAAAGCTAAATTTAAAAATTAACTCAGTAAATATGGGTTCCCATTATCTCTTTTTGATCTTCCTCCTGAGGTCTGGAGCTGACTGACTTGTGATGGGGCAGCACAGTGCAGAGGTTCCTCCATTTTGTATTCTTGCTGAAGCCTTTCCAGGTTTAACTAGAATCTGATCTCCTTGATGGAGAATTCCATGGAAAAATACCCAACTCTATTCTAGGAACTAAAGGGTAGGATGCCCTAGCTCACATATCTTAGTCCGTGTTAAAATTGTATGTTTGTACAGAGTCCGCTCCAACTAATTGCTTATCTTAGTTTCTGTTAAAACTGCATTTTCCAAATTGCTTACTCCTGTGAAGTTTTCCACTCTCCTGTGTTGCCAAGTGAGATGGCAGGACATGGTTTCTTCCATTACAAATCAAATGTTCTGGACACCTGGGAGTTAATGCAGGTCCTCAAACACTTGGGTGTGGTCTCTGACAGCTAGAATAAAGACTTTCATTTGTCATTCAGTCTGGTGCACACCCTGTAATATTTTGGAGGCTAGATCCAGATATTAGGGGCTTTGGGACCCCAGCGGTGGAGAAGAGTGCACTGGGCAGAGAGGAAATTTAGGAGACACAAGACCTTGGAAATTCTAGGGCCCCAAGAAAATCATCTCTAATAAATCACTTCTGAGCACACCAGAGGTATGCCAATGGCACCACTCAAAAGAATAATTTGAAAGTCATCTGGTCTAAATACCTCTGGAGGTAAGACCTTTTTGTAGAAAGCACCATTTGAATAGACCACAAGAGAGGAGGTTGAATGCCACTATAGATCTTGTGTTCAGGGTCCATGTGAGACATCACCATAGCCCTCTGGTTTATTGGATGAATAATTGCTTGGTGGCCACCTGTAAATATCTGGTCTTTATTGTCTGTGTTTGCATTGTTTGTCTGTCCTTGTAATGGGAGGGAAGGTGAGCTGCCCTCCAACCCCACTAAAGAGCTTGTTAAAAATACTTTCATAGGGGTTTCTGAGATGAGGAGGGTTATGGCATTAATTTCTCCCCGGGGAGACTCCACATACTTTGCAAATGTAAGGGGCCCTCTTGTAAGATAGGATGGCCACCTGGGGGAATCTTTGAATCTCCAGGCAGTCAGAGCAGTCTGGAAGGTTGTGCTAGGGTCTCTCAGCTATTTCTATCAGTTTTCTTATGGCTAATGCTTTCCCTTAATCTAACCCTAGGGTTGAAAACTTGTGATCTTTCTTTGGGAGTCAATGTTCCCTTGGTCCACCTGGAACATTTGGAGAAGCCATGCATACTTTAGGTTTGGTGTGCTCTGTATAATGAGGTGGACATTCCCCCTCCTTATGTTTTGACTGGACCAATGTAAAATGTAAGAGGCTTGAAGAAATGATTCTCTCCAGAGTAGAGGCCTGGAGGCCGACTCTGTTATACTTGGCCCCTTCTTGAGCATGCACACAGAGCAGTCCTGCCTATAGGGAGGCCTGTTAGGTTTTGCTTGAGGCTGTGAGATCATCATCCATTTTCCCCTCAAGGGAGGTACTCCATTACATACAGGGGAAGAAGATAGGGAGAAAGGAGGTTCCTACCCCTGTTTATAGCCACAAATAATATGAAATGTCTTGGAGTAACTCGAACCAAACAAATGAAAGACATATACGACAAGAACTTTATCATTGAAAAAAGAATTTGGAGAATATCAGAAGATGGAAAGATCTTCCATGCTCATGAATATGTAGGATTAACATAGTAAAAATGGCCATCTTACCAAAAGCAATCTACAAATTCAACACAATCCAAATTTGGACACAATTGTTTATAGGCATTGAAAGAATAATTCTCAAATTCATATAGAAAAACTTAAAACCCAGGATAACTATTACAATCCTTCACAATAAAAGAACACCAGGAGGTATTACCACACTTAGTTTCAAGCTCTACTACAGAGGTATAGTAATTGAAATCACATGGTATTGGCATACCATACAGTTAGGTGGATCAGTGGAATAAAACTGAAGACCCAGGCCTAAATCCACATACCCATGGGCAAAGAACACTGGCAAAAGGACAAAACAACACCCTACAAAATGGTAATAGATCTTTAGTAACTCCACATCTGACAGAGGGAATTTTTCTGAAATATGTAACAAACTCAAAACACTAGACAAAAAAAAACTAAATAATTCAATTTTAAAAATGAGATACAATTATAAACAGAATCCGCAAAAGAGGAATCTCAAATGGCCAACACTTAAAATAATGTTTAACATCTTCATCCATCAGGAAAATTCAAATGAAAATAACTAAGATTTCATCTTATGCTTGTCAGAATGGCAAAGATAAAAAACACAAGTAACCACTCATGCTGGAGAGGATGTGGAGCAAGGGAAACATGCTTCCATTGCTAGTGGAAGTGAAAACATATACAGCCACTCTGGAAAACAGTATGGCAATTTCTCAGAAAATTGACAATCAATCAACCTCAAGATCTAGCTATTTCACTCCTGGGTATACACTCAAAGGATATACCATCATGCCACAAGGACATTGTTCAACTATGTTCATAACAGCTTTATTCATAATATCCAGAAATGGGAAACAACCTAGATGACCCTCAACTGAAGAATGGATAAAGAACCCCAATGACTATTATCCAGTTGTTAAAACATAACATGGAATTTGCAGATAAATGGATAGAACTGGAAAAAAAATCTTTCTGAGTGAGGTAACCCAGATATATAGAAAAACAAATGGGTAGCTGTAAAGCATGATAATCATGCTACAATTCACAGACACAGAAAAGCTTCATTAAAAGGAGGTTTAATGGGAAACATACAAATTGACCTGGAAAGGGGAAACAGAACAGACTTCAAGGGTGCAGAAGAATGCTGGGGCACAGGAACAGGAGGGATCAGGTGGGGTAATATGAAAGGAGAGAGTACTAGGAGAGGCATCTGGAATTGTGGGACATCTGAGAAAAAACTAGATATTTAGTAAAATGGAAACTTCCAAGAATCTATGAGAGTGACCATAGCTAAGACTCCCAGCAATGAGGGAAACAGAGCCTGAATTGGCCATTTTCTGTTATCAGGTAAGACTCCAGTGGGTGAATTGGGACAGCAGCCCAAACACAGAATCTTTGACCTACAACTTGCCCCCTCTACAAGATATGCTGGGTTAAAGGCAGCACAAAAATTATGGGATGGTCAACCAATGACTGGTTCAGCATGAGATCTGTGCTATGAGATGGTACTCAACTGTGACACTGCCTTGTAGTCCAGGACCCAGAAGCTGGATAGCTCAGAAACCTAGTATGGCAAATGACTCTTAATAATATTCTGCTAGGCTCATAGATGGGTGCCTAGCCCAACTGTCACCAGAAAGGCTTCATGCAGCAACTGATGGAAATAAAGAGACCCACAGCCAAGGCAGAGCTAGGGGAATCCATAAAGAAGGGAGTAGAAGACTTGTAGCAGCCAGAAGGGTCAAGGTCACCTCACAAAAAGTCACAGGATCAATTAACCTGGGCTCATAGGGGCTCACAGAGACTGAATCAACAAACAGGGTGCCTGCAGGTAACTGACTTAAGCCCTCTGCATATATGTTACATTTCTGTAGCTAGTTTTCTTGTGGAACTCTTAAAGTGGGAGTAGGGGCTGTCTCTGACTCTTTAAGGCCCCCAAGAGGCTTGCCCTTTTCTGAATACAAACAGAGAATGACTGGATAGGGGAGGATAGAATAGAAATTGGGGATGGACTATGCCTTAGTTAGGGTTCTAATGCTGTAAACAGACATCATGACTAAGGGAGCTCTTATAACAACAACATTTAATTGGGGGCTGGCTTACAGATTCAGAGGTTTGGTCTATTACCATCAAGGTGGTAGCATGGCAGCATCCAAGCAGACATGGTACAGGAGGAACTTTGAGTTCTACATCTTCATCTGAAGATAGGAGAAGACTGTCTCCTATGTGGCTAGGATGAGGGTCTCAGAGCCCAATCCCACAATGACATACTTCTTCCAACAAGACCACACCTACCTCAGCAAGGGAACACTTCCCAGTAGTGCCACTCCCTGGGTTAAGCATATTCAAATTACCATACACTGGGAGAGAGAAAGGAGGGGAAATTGTTGGGAAATTGTTTTGTGTACTATGTATTCAGATGTTAATTTTTATGTCTGGACATCTGATTGAAGTCTGAATGGAGGCTTGGTCAAGCATTTCAATATTATGTAAAAATTGTTTCTATCATCTCTGATTGATTAATAAAGAGCTGATCAGATAAGTAACTTGAGAATAGTGCAGGACTTCTTTCTGATCTCAGACAGTGTGTCCCAGAAACATATGGAAGAGAGAGAGAGAGAGAGAGAGAGAGAGAGAGAGAGAGAGAGAGAGAGAGAGAGAGAGAGAGAGACCGAGGTGGCAAAAGATTCATCTGTGCTCACTGATTAGGGAGCATCAGGGTGTTCTCAAAATCAAGTCAAGGTCATAATGTGTTGGAGCAGATCAGGTTCCAGGAAACAGAAACTTAAAAACAGAAGCTCAGCTCTTATAATAACTGGAAACAATAGGACAAAATGGCTCCTGTATCCTCAAGACAGAATAGGGGTGATCATGATCCCCCAACATGGCCACATTGTTTAATTTTTGTCTCAGTTTCGCACTATACTGTTTTTTTTTTTATTGACATGTTGGGTCTGGTGACCAAGTCTAACCCATGGGCACAGCTGCTCTACTCCTGCTTTTAACATTTTAGTTACACCGTAGAGTATGATTTTGAGCTAATCTAACAGTGTAGTTTATGTAACTATTGACTTATAAGCCAGTTGGTATAGTCATGTGCAATGAGAGTTTTAAAAGTCAAAGATTTTGGAATCTTTATTTGTTCTGTTTTTTGAAAGAATTTTTAAGTTAGCTGATCTAGTCATTTTCATAGTACTTAGATAACTGTATCTGAAACCTGAACTTGCAAAGGTGTGACACTTGGTAAATAAGGTAGAAGAACAAGGACAGGAGACCACATCAGACCATTGACAAGACTCTGAGAAGCCTGACCAACTGTCAATTGCTTGCTTTTAGAATTTTCTCTCCATGATCTTCTTTTAAATTGGGAGACTTCAGAGAACCGACACCACGTGGATGGCCGCCACTGCCATCACTACCTGCAGCCACTGCTATACCATGTGGACTCCATCCACTGACACCTACTGCCATCCACCATGTGGATTTCCACTGCTGGTGCAGACTATCACCACTGCACCACTGTGAGACTCACAGACTTCTACTACTTGAGCTGTGCTGCCAGGACCCACCACATGATGCTGCCTCTGGCCCCACCAACCACACGATTCCACACTTCTTGCTACCCAACTGCAGAAGCCCACAAACACAGCATAGTGATTGGTAAGGGGTTTCTCCAGTTGGCGGGAGGAACCCTATATGCCCAGATAGCACCTGACCAGCCTCTTTTGGGCTAAGGGGTTGGCTTTCAATGCCCTGGTCCTTATGACTGGCCTCCTGGCTGACCTGCAAGATAAGACTTTAGACCCTTGGGTGACTTTCCTTCTCCAAAGCAGTACATAAACCCCTCGAGCACTTACAGGCAGCCAAAAATTCCTGGCACCAGGTTGAATTGCTTTCTGGTAATTTTCAGGAAATTGCTGTGTGGCCTCTAGTTATTCATGTGATGACTTGAATTTCTAGTTTGACTATATACTGACCCATTGTTGAGCTCTTCTCAGGACTCTGGTATGAATAGTTCAGCGACAACCCCATCACCCAATGAGCGCTAAATTGTCTTCAAATATACCTCCAGGCACCCCACTGGGATGTCTCTTAGAAAATTTCAAGTCTCTGAAATTAATGCCTGATTTGAGGCCCTCAAAACTGATACATCTCTCCAATATGCAATATGCAATATGGTCTGCATCCAATATCCTTTAGACAATAATTCCAAATGGCCAACTGACTGTGTGCTGGACTGATTGTTTTAAGAGATCTCCATACATACAGCTAGCAGTCCAGTAGATGGAATGAGGTTTCATATGTTCAAGCTTTCATCTAACTTCATTCTCAACCCTCTATCTGCTCTTCCTGTTCCCCAACCCAACTTCTCTTAGCCATGAAACCTACATGCCCTCCACTAGATGACACTACAATGCATGATCCCATTAATGAGCCACCTCCCCTCTGCCACAGACCCACTTCCATGCCACCAAAAACCCAAACTGCCACCTCAGTTTCTCCTTCTCAGCAGGCCCCAGAGCCTACTAGCTCTACATCTCTAGACCCCTTCCCTCCTCCTGCGCCCACTGCAGGTCGCTCCAAACACTCTGCATTGGTACCGACTTTTACCCCTCCTGTTATGCATTCTAAGGCCACACACAGTCCTCCAAGTCCTTCTTCTCCTCCAGGAACATCTGGTCCAGCATCGGTCCTTCCTCTAAAAGAAGTGGCTGGTGTTGATGGTCTGGTCAGAATACATGTTCCTTTCTTGCTGAGTGAACTATCTCAAATAGAAAGCAGGCTGGGTTCCTATACTTCTAACTCTTCCAGTTTTATTAGGAGTCCCAGCACATCACTCAGTCTTATAGCTTGACTTTCTATGATGTTCATACGATTCTTAATAATAATTTGCTTCCTAATGAATGCAGGCAAGTTTGAGAAGAGGCAAAAATGCATGCAGACGAAGTTCATCAAACAAATGGAACATATCTAATGGGATCTGAAGCAGTGCCTGACCAGGCTCCCCAATGGAATTACAATTCTGCAGGTGGTATCTTAGCCAGAGACAGGTTTATTACATACCTTCCGACTGGCTTGAGAAAGGCAGCCATAAAGTTAGTAAATTTCAAAGAACTCCAAGAGGTTGTTCAGGATGAACAGGAGAATCCATCTCAGTTTTTAGAACGCCTCACAAAGGCTTTATTACAATACACTAATCTGGACCCTGAAAACCCAGAAGGTAAGCAACTTCTGATGACCTACATTTTTTCAGAGCTACCCTGACATAAAGGCTGAATTTAGAAAACTGGAGGGGGGGCCCTAACTCCACAGGCAGAAATCTTAGTAGTGGTCTTCAAGGTGTACCATGAGAGAGATGACAAAGCCCGGAAACAAAAATACCACATTCTGGCAAAAACTGTCAGACCAGCTCCAGCTCCAGCTACTACCGCGAACTCCTGGCCTTTTAAGGTTCAGAGACCACCAGGCCCCTGCATAGATGTGATCAGCAAGGTCACTGGGTGAGGGCTTGTCCTACTCTCTGCAAGCCAAGAGGACCGTGTCCTAGGTGCCATCACTGATCTCCTAGGATTGGCTAGAGATGACTGAAGGGGCCATCCAATCACTGGCAGGGAGCCTCAGGTAGCTATCACTGTATGTGGGCAGTCCATCTCCTTCCTCTTGGACATTGGGGCCATTTATATGGTCCTGATGGAGTTTTGGGGGATCCACTTCACCCATCAGGGTAGGAGAACTGTAGCAGGAAACATTAAAAGACAAATCTCTGCCGATTCTCTCCAGTGGCTCTGGACCATCATGGACTCTCTGGAGCTGCTGGTCTCTTCGCCTGCAAACTCTCTGGCCCTGCGGGGCCATAGGGCCTCTGCTGGGCCATTTCACTCAGCCAGCCCTCTGTTAGCCAACTCTCCGGTGGGTGACCATAAGTTCCTCTCCCTTCCATGCAAATCCCACACACCCCAGGGGCCGCCAGCTCTCTGTCTTTGGCGGACCTACATTATAGTAACCAAGTAAATCAAAACTCTTAATGCTTAATTAGTTAGTCAATTGTATTTATGTATGTTAAACTCACAATGACAAGATGTCAATTTACAATGATAAAAGTCTTATCCCAACATTTCTAGACTCTCAAAACCACCAGAAACCGTCGGAAGCCATCTTGAATCTCTGACCTCCCTTGTGCCTCTCTTTGCGAGCCCTTGTGCGTCTTCCTCAACTCCTAGCTCTGCCTCCTCTTTCTTGTTCAACCACAGGCCCTTCACTGTCTCAGTATGATTGGACAAGAAATATCCTGCAACAGAGGACAACCTTATCTTCCTCGTCAGACCCTACTACTTAGTTGCATTTTTAGGGATGTACCTCCCACCCATTCCTTTTTGGCAGTGCCAACATGTCCTGTTCCCTTATTGGGAAGGGATCTCTTAGCGAAGTTGGGAGTCTCTATTTCCTTTGCTCCTCCCATTCATCTAAACCCAAGCTCACCAGCTCTTCCTCTGCTCCTTCTCTTAGAAAGTCAACCTGCTAACATTAACATGTTGTTTCCTAAACCAGCTTCTCAGGTGGACCCCTGAGTTTGGGATGTCCAGAACTCTGTTGCTAAACATCATTCTCCTGTTGTCATCTAGTTACTAGACTCTACCAGGTACATCACCCAAGCTAATACCCTCTCTCTTTCTCTAAAGCCTCAGGGGACTGAAGCCTATCATTTCTGACCTCTTAGGGGAAAAACTTTTGCCCCACCTCTTCCCTCTTTAACACCCCTCTACAGTTAAGAAATCTAATGGAACCTATAAGCTGGTTCAAGACCTCAGACATATCAATTCTTCAGTGGTCCCTCTACATCCTGTTGTAGCTAACCCTTATACACTTTTTTCCACTATTCCCTTCAGGACTTCTCATTTCTCAGTCCTAGATCTCAAGGATGCATTTTTCTCTATCCCTCTTGATTCCCAGTCACAACATATTTGCCTTTACCTGGACAGATCCTGACATCCACTTTTCTACCCAACTTACCCGGACTGTTCTACCTCAGGGATTTCGGGACAGCCCACAACTGTATGGCCAGGCCCTGGCTTCTGACTTACTCTATCTCACCTTAAATCTAAGATTTGCTTTATATAGATGACATCCTTCTCTGTAGCTCCTTTGTAGAGATTAGCCAAGCTGACACCTCTGCTCTTCTAAATTTCCTTTCCAGTCAAGGCTACAGAGTCTCACCTTCTAAAGTTAAACTCTCCACTCAAGCCACCTATTCTGGACTAACAATTACTCCAACCCACAAGGCTATTACCTTAGATAGAAAGAATCTGATTCAGTCTCTGCTTCTTCTACAAAGGAAGAGATTTTATCATTCCTAGGAATGGCTAACTTTTTATGTTCCTGGGTTCCTTCCTTTTCCCTCCTTTTTCACCACATCTATGAAGCAGCCTTAGGCCCCACCCACAAACCTCTTCTCAAACCTGTTACCAAGCCCTTTCCGAGGCTCCAACAGGCTTTCCTTAAGGCCCTAGCTTTACATCTCCCTGACCTGACTCATCCTTTTTCCCTCTATGTAATGGAAAAGGAGGGATTTGCCCTGGAAGCCTTAGGCCACCAACTGGGACCTTCTTTTGCACCTGTAGCTTACTTGTCAAAGAAACTAGGTCTAACTATCCATGGAGAGGCACCTTATATTCATACTTTAACAGCTGCTGAACTCCTTGAGAGTAAGAAAAAAACCTAATGTGCCTCACTTCAAACCTTTCATCCCTCCACCATGACTCCTTTTCATAGATGTCGACCCTAACAGAACTATGCTTTGTTAAGCTCCAGAGGACATTGAGACCACCCACCTTGTTCCTAATCCCAGAAAACAAGGTTCTACTCTTGCAGCCAAGCTCAACCTCACTGGATTAGACATGAGTTTCTCATCATACTCCTGCTGCTCATTTCCATCCAGGGCCACCCTTATATCTGGAGATTTGAGGTTCAAGAAACCCCCACAGATAACAGTCTTTCCAAATAGGGTCAGGAAAATGCTCCATAGCTGGATGCCAGGAACCAATCCAAATCACTATAATCCCTGTATCTGTTATCCCATCTAAATATTTTGACCTCTATACTTGCTTTCTTTTTGACCAGACAAAATATTATTGTAGAAAATGGCCAGACAAACATGGGGGCTGCCCATATTGGTCTTGTCAGATACATATGCTGAGATCACGGATCAATCATTTCTTCTATCAACACAGCAAGGCACTCTTCTTCTACATATAAAACCCACGGGATTCCAGGTGGGAGACAGAAGCTGTTGGTAAGTTCTACCATAAAAATCAGCCCGGGTTCCCAGTAAGTATTATCCATATCCAGAGAAAATATGTCTCAATTGCCCAACCTCTAGATAGTAGAAAAGTAGGAGAAGAAACCAAACACTCCTCTGAAGTCCTTACCTCTTTGACATCGCCCCTTATAAATGGCACTAACATGTCATTTTGCCTTTTGCTTCAGACCTTGACCTTGCCATACCAGTTCCTTAATGTCACCAGTCCTGGTCACTTAAAAGATTTCTGATTATGTGTACCCCCTGGAATTAACTCACAATTGTCACTTACAGCCTCTCTGGTGATACTGCCAAGTAACCTTACCTCACTTTTTGTCAGCTTCCCCGACTCTGATGTTGCCATGACTCCATACCTTACCTCTACCCCTCTCGTTGGCATGGCGAACTGTTTTAAGACCTCCAGGGCATGTTCTGTAGGAACACTAAGTTCCCTAGATGGCAATAGAACCATAACCCTTGATATATCATATCTGCCACAATGTCCTGCAGTCCAGAACACATAAATTCTTTGTGGCACTCAGGTATATCATCACCTACGCACCTGCTGGTCAGGAGTTTGCACATTGGTACTCCTTTTGCCTGAACTGGGAGCCATCCAGGAAAATGAACCCCTGCCAATCCCAGTTGTAGATATGATAGTTGCCTGACATAAGAGGGCAGTTTAGGTCATGCCACTCTTGGTTGCTACAGGAATAGCCATAAGTGTTGGTGCTGGAGTTGCAGGAATAATGACTTCCATGATCCAATGTAATACATTCACTTCCCAGTTTAAAAGTGATCATCAAGAAATGACTGAAACTGTGCTTACTATCCAGAAACACATGGATTCTTTGGCAGCCGTGGTGCTTCAGAACTGATGGGGACTAGATGTCCTGACAGTTAAAGAAGGTAGTTTTTGTCTGTTTCTCCAAGAAGAATGCTGTTTCTATGTCAACCAATCCGGGATACTGAGAAATAAAATCCAGAAGCCATAGTCAGTCATAAAGTTCAGGGAAAATGAGACCTCCAGTTTTAGGATTTTTGAAAATCATATATGGAAGTGGATACTCCCTTTTGTAACACGTTTTCTAGTCATCCTCATGGTGTCATTATTTGCTTCCTGCCTCATTAATCTTGTTTCTACACTCCTTCAATGACAAATACAAAATATTTCTAACTAAACTATTAATCTGTTCCTGTTACAGGATTACCAGCTGCTGCCCACAGAAGAGCCACTGTCCACAGAGGAACCAAGTAGATTCTAATGCTGAAAGTTAGCTACACCCCAGAATTGATGATGTCCCTAGACAGCAGCAAACAGCTTAAGAGAAATGATGCCCTCATTCCCTTTTCACTATCGGCTCCTTCCACCATTTTCTTCTCTTTATAACAAGAAGAAGGGAGGTATGTTGGTACCAGGACCTCTGAAACCCATGACATCACATAGGCATGACCCACACACCTGTTGCCAAGGCAATAGCCACCATATTCCCAGAATCCACTTGGCCTAACAACATGTAAGAGTCATGGATCATGACTTAGCCAGGCTGAAGGCCTGGGTCCAGAGCATCCAAGATGGAATATAGGTTTTAGTAAGTAATAGTTCAGGAATATCAGAGGGGAGAGTGTGTTAGCCAGGGGGAGGTTTGGAAGTACCAACCATTGAACGGTTTATGGCATATTAAACATAAGGCTGTGTGTGTGTGTGTGTGTGTGTGTGTGTGTGTGTTTCATTTGTGAATCCAGAGCATTGGAGAGGGTAGCCAGGAACATGTGCTTCTGTCTCTGGGTAATAGAGTATATTAATCAACTATCACTACAAAGTGTAAGAAAATGGAAACACAGTGAACATTTTGTCATGTGTTTTATTCATTTCTCTTTCTTGTCGGGTGCTGAATACAGAGTAAGGACAGGATATGTATTGTGTGTCTTTCTGTGTGTGAGTTGGTGTGTGTCTCTCTATGTATTTGCTCTATGCATTTATCTGTATATATGTATGCATCTGTGTATGAATTAGTGTGTGTGCCTCTGTGTGTGCATTTGAGTATGTGTGTATCTGTGTGGATGCATGTATCCGTGTGCATGTACAGTAGATGACTCTCATATTGCCATGTTTGGTAGATAAACAATCTTTACTAAGGACATATTGATATAGGGTATTAGTCCTAATTAGAATTCCTAATTATGCATGGGTTCAGAGGACTCTGTTGCCTAAGATCGGAACCTATGAGAAGGGACATTATTTCTATACTCTTCCGACCACCCCATGTTCCTCCAGTTTTCAGTACTGACTCTTCATGTCCTCTGAAGCTATCTATGACTTCCTCTCCTATTTCCAGTACCTTGTTCAGTCCAGTAAAACATCGACATTGGTTATCTTTTAAGTTGATCTTGCTTTTAGCCCTGTTTTAATCTGAAACCCTCTTTGGTTCTTTGTTTCCAGGTGGATATTCCTGGGCCTGACTGAGATTCTCTCAGGTGTAAAGCTAACTTGTGTGCCTGGATCCTGAGTGCCATTAAAACTTATTTCCAAGCTTTGGAATGCTTATAAAGCTATCCCCAGATTTCCTGCTTCCTTTTGAGGATAAGATAGTGCCCCATTTTTAGTGACAAAATGATTATGTGATGGGGAGAGAGATGACAAGAAAGGAGGGAAGCAAAGAAAGGATGTCAATGACAAGGTTTTTATCCACCCTGCCCACTCTGGCTTCTGAAAAAGCAATTAGTATGCAGATCAGCTGCCCAGGTCTTGCATACATTAGTAACCCAGCACTGGCTTTCCAAGACCTTCTCTGCTTCTCTGCAAATCCACATGCCTTCTGACTGCTATGACATGACCCTGCTCAGAATCCATTTACTGAAGATTTAGGCCATGGACAAAGATGGTTGTTCACAGTCATGATTAATGGGAAGGCTGCTTCAGAATCACAAGGCATCATATTGACTAGCTAGCATTGGTATTTTCTCACTGTTATACCAAAGAATCATTTCATCACAAAGAAGCAATTGTTCAGATTGTCTGGATTGAGGTGGGAGGTAAATATTGTACATTAAAAGTAAGCATTCTTTTATGTCTTTATGAATATACCAGTAACACTTAGCATTGCCTGTATTGAATACTTTGGTACAGTGTGATCTAAGAAGGCCTGAATACTGTCTCCTTTGTACAAAAGAAAATGATACCCTCATCTGCTGCCTGACAGATTAGGTTAAAGCTGGCTGTCCCCTAATGGAGCATGCATGTCCTCACTCAAGAGGAAATGGTGTATCAGGGCAGTTCCTTGTCATAGGAGTGTTCTGTATGCCCCTGGAAAGACAGTTATGTTGGCTGATGCTAAACATAAATAGAGGAACCAGTATACCTAATACTACTCAGGATAGGAGAAAGACAGAAGTGTATACTAGGATTTCAGAGGTTTACTAAAATCTGGATGAATCTGAAACTTTTCAAGGGTCTGACAAGATGGACTGAGAAACAAAGCCTGTTTGTGAGTCAGGAGGTGACCAGAAAATGAGAGTTCTCCAGCTTGAGGACAGAGGGAAAGGAAGAGTTTGGGAGGTAGGTTCCGAGGAGAATGGGACTGTGGTAGCTGCAGAGGGGTTCATCGCCATCAGGATTAGGACCCACACAAAGTAGGTTCCCGGTACCAGGGAGTCACTCACATTGTGGGAACCAGAAAATGCAACCTCTTCAAATGATAGTGTCATCACACATGAGGATGAAAGACTTTTGAACCTAAAGGATGACCAGATTGGGCAAATTAAATGGGACAATGTTGATAAAGTTCTTTGAACAGCTCAAAGTTGGAAGATGACATTATTCAAGTGCCTTTTAGTGACAGCCAGGATGACAGTGATATAATACCAGATTATCAGTGTAATGTAAAATGCACAGCAGCAGTTGGCTTGGAAACTGAGACACTTTCCCCATAAGATTTGTTGTAAAGAAAGGGTCTTAGATCCATGACTGTTCCTCAAGGAGGAAGAAGAGTATTAGGATGGAGAAAAAACAGACATGGAGAATCTGAACACAGTGAAGCCTTAAAGGCAATGAAAAGCTTCCTGTTAAAACAGGGAGAGGATGAGAGTAAGAGTGAGATAGAAGGCAGGTATGTGGCACACATCTTTAATCCAGGCAGGAACAAGGATAGGGGCAGGGGCAAGCAGATCTCTGTGAGCTTAGTTTGAGGCCAGCTTGGTCCACATAGCAAGTTCCCAGACAGCTAGGGGTACAGAGAGAGATTTTCTCTCAACATCACACATGCACATGTGTGCATGAACATTCACATAAATCTGTGTACACACACAGGCACATGCACACACACAAGAGGACAGGGAAAGGAAAGGCCACAGGAGCCTTTTCAGAAGGCATCTCCCAGAGCACTTCCCCAGCTATTCTGCTGAGGAGTCTTCGACAAATCTCTAGAGCAAAATAAAATATGATTTGTTATAACCTTTTAGGGATAGCGAGGAGTTTCACAACACTTGATTTAAGTTATCATAGAGTACATGACAAAGAACATGGAGGAGCCAGGTGTCATGAATTTGGAAGCTATCACATCACAGTACAGACTGTTTCTTAACTCTGTCACAGAGAAAACATTAGATAGTCTTGGTCTATGGGATCAGGTTAAAGGATACAAGCCCAAGTTCTAACACACAGGAGACTTTTTCCAGGTTCAAGTCTGGACTCCAATTCCAAGATGAAGTACAGGCCATGCCGTAAGGCAGTCTGTAAGAGGTGTGATGAACCCTAGTCATACAGCCTGACATTCCCAAGGGATAGGAGTAAGGGAAGTTACATGTTAACTTCTAGAGGTGCCCTAAGGCCCTAATCTACATCCTAATCTCCATAAGACAACAAAGGACTCTTTGTAGATAACTTAACTGCTGAAGCTTACTTGTCTGTGTTGTTATAGCAAGCTAAAGTTGGTCATAAACTGGATTATGTAGTCCAATTGACATAATCACTAGTTTTGAGCAAAGCAAGACCTGTGTTTTACAGAATTCCTCTCCTTAAGTAGTTCAGGGACATGGAAATGAAAATGCAGTCATCATTCATGGAAGACCCTCACTGTCATATGTGGCCTGTGCAGGATTCTTCATGAACCTGCTTTTGGAGGAGGTGCAGCCTAGATGGTGTTCTTTGGAAGCTCCCCTTCTTCTTCATGCTGAACTGCTCAAAGTGAAATTTCCAAAGGTCATTCCTTGCTGCTCTAGCTGTAGCCTCCCCATATTTGCTCTTTGAGTTCTTTATCCCTTTCTGTAAACTCTCTAACTGATCTTGTTCCAAGCTCTCTAACAGCTCCATATTATGGGAGTCTTGCTATTCTAATCAAGTGTAAAATGGTGCTGCCTGATATTTAATGCTTAGCTTGACTATGAAGGGTTGGGTGTGTTCTACTAAAATCACAATAGCAAATACTTTAGTTTTAATGGGACATTCTGTCTCATTTGTAATTTAACTACTGACTTCTGCTCTTCAGAGGGAGGACAGCTTTAGACACTACCTAATGAATGTGGGCATCCATGGCCCAATATAATTTTATTTCTGAGTATCATAGATAATGTTTCTATTGCTGTGAAGAGACACCATGACCATCAAAATTCTTATAAAGAAAAACATTTCCTTAGGGGTAGCTTACAATAAGAAGGCTGACTCCATGACAGGCTTCAAATTGGCAGCTCAGAAGACTAGGTCTAAATCTCTTTCCAAGAATTGGGCAAGTCCAGGAAAGCCCAGGCCTCAGAAAGCTGCCTCATCCCCTGGCTCAAGGTAAAGATAATGGGTCAGCATTAGTTTCCAGACTTCTTCAGCAATAGTTTCCAGACTTTCCCAGGAACAGTTTCCAGCCCCTCAGGCCCCAGCAATGGTTCTAGAATGTTCATAGAGATAGAGCCAAGATTAATATAGAGGTCACCCACCACTCCCTGGAATTCCTCTAATGTGCTTTAAATAAGGCCTGCAAGCTCACTTCATGGTCTCTCCATCTTTGTAGATGGTAGACCACAGCATGCTGGATTTCTGCAGAATAAAACACTGTGTTTACATACTATTTGAGTCCAGGGTATCATTTCATTGGTGAATAATAGACCCTTACATTTTGGGGCTCTTGTCTGAGATTAGCTGGAAACCCCCTGACCCAAATAGTGGTCTTTGATTCCTAATATGAAATTCCTAATATGAAATAGGTACAAAACACCCCACTGGACATGGTGTTGAAGCATTTTAAGGGCTTTCACTGAGTAGCAGTTTGTCCCTTCAAAATAACTATCTTTTGTAGGTATGAATGGCCAGCCTATAAAGTATGATAGCCTGAGGAAGGAACTTTCCATCCCACCATCATTTACAGGATAAGCATTTAATTTATTAGGCCTAAAGCCAACTGGACCAAGTGCCATATTGCCAAGTGGCAATATCTGGTCAAGGAGCTTCCTGTTTGAATGAGACCTCTTTTATTATGGGCCTTGCTGCTCCCCATCATTCTTCCTCTAAAGGAGGGTCAGCCTTGGCCCCCTGTCTTGCTCACCCTTTCTGCTCCCAAGGAGGATCTCTCTATCCCTAGTTATGTTCCTGCTCCTGCTGCAACTGCTCCTTCCCACACAGTACAGGTAGAGGGAGGAACAGTCCCTGACATCCCTGACTCTCTTGACTCCACCTGGAGTCTACCTCTGTCTGGCCTGTACTGTCCAGAGAGCTGACTACTACAGCTTTACTCCTCTAGGCTATAGGACCCCCAGATGATCAGAGGAGGTAGTTTATGACATATGTGTCATTTGCTAGTGATGATCCTTACATTTGGAAGTTACAGATTTCCCATTTTTAGAAAGACCACCAGCTCTCACAAGTTTTTAGATTCAATCATGCTGACTCACCTGACCAAGCCTGCTCAGTCAGTCAACAGGTTCTCCAGCACAGGAGTGAGGATTAAAAAGAAAAAGACAGTTAGACAACATTGTAACATGACCTCAACCATTTCCGAGACTAAGGTAGGTTTAATTTTTCCCAATCTGCTTTTATACCATTTTAATTACATGTAAGTAATAAGGTCAAGCAGTATAATAAACACAAATAGTTAAGGAACAAGCAAGGCAATAAACAAAGTCCTGTGATCACAGTTTCTACGGTCTTATCAGGATGAGCAAGATATTTGAACCTACTTCCCTGTCCTAGCCCAAAGTCATATTCATTCCTGAAGCCTATTTCTTTGTTCTAAACTAAAATTAGATTCCTACCAGAACTTACTTCCCTAAAATTAGATTCCTGCTTACTTCCTTGTCATGGTCCAATGTCAGATTCCTGCTAAGTGGCCCCAAAAATCTCTCCACATTCCTGCCTACCTGCTCCAGGTCATCTTCATGATAAGAGAGAGAGAGAGAGAGAGAGAGAGAGAGAGAGACAGAGAGAGAGAGAGAGAGAGAGAGAGAGAGAGAGAGAGAGAGAGAGAGAGAGAGAGAGAGAGAGAGAGAGAGAGATATCATGGGAGTTTCCAAGATTGGTTCTGGGAGCAAATGGGCTACCCATTCAAATGCAGGCTGGTATCCATTTCAGTCTTTCCTTTAACTAGACTGGTCTAGGATTTTAACACTGCTGAAGATAGGGAGACACTCCAGGTTCACCACCAGATTCTCATCTAGAAGCCACCAGATGGCCCAGAAGTTTATCTAAGGTGAGCCAGGTGATGCAGGAAAAGAATGAGAGACCCAGGGAATATCTAGAAAGATTTTTTGAAGCCTGTAGGACCTATACTCCTTTTGACCCAGAAACCAGAGAGTACCAGCTGGCTGTAAACATGGTATTTGTTAACCAAGCTGCCCCTGGCATCCATTGGAAGCTTAATGGCTTTGTGGCCTGCCTCTGGAACTGGAAAGCCAGCCTCTATTTGCCTTTTAATGGCAAGATTTGGAGAGAGGCTTCAAAGGACAACTGAATCGGACACACCTGACTCAAGGATTCAAGAACTCACCCAAGGCACTGCATGAGGACTTGGGTGAGTACTGGCAGACCCACTCCTAAATAACTGCTCCATCAGGCCCCTGACTTGGAGACAGGACAGGAGGCTATAGGAGACCTGCTACAGGAGCTGAATCAACTTGGCTTCAGAGTGTCTGCTAAGAAGGCCCAGCTTTGTCAACTTGAGGTCACCTTTCTGGGGTACATATTCAAGTGTGGGGGGGTAGCCAACCCATGCTGTCAGATACTCTGGAAGTAAATCATCCTTAACTTGGCAGTTCTATCAACCTGAAGGCAAGTAAGGGAATTTCTTGAATCTTTCAGGTTTTGTAGACTTTTGGTGCCAGGGTTTACTGAGATAGCCAAACTGTTATTTGAGGTCACCAGGGGCCAAGATGACAAATTAGAATAAACCTCTGAAATGGACATGGCTTTTAAGACTCTAAGAAGAGTCTTATTGGAGGCACTGGCCTTGGCCCTCCCAGACATTCACAAAACTTTCCACCTGTGTATGCATCAGAGAAAGAGGATAGCAAAGGGGTTGCTCACTCAAACTTTGGGACCATGGATGGGGGGCCTGTGGCTTATTTATCTAAGAGGCTGGACTTGGTGGCCCAAGGATGGCCAGTCTGCCTTCTGATCATAGCTGCCACTGCCCTGCTAGTCAAGGATGCTGACAAAATAACCATGGGGCAGGAACTTGTTTTCACTGTTCCCCATGCTATTGAAGGGATCCTCAAGAATCCATCTAGTCGGTGACTGTCCAATGCCAGACTGGTGCACTTTCAGCCTCTACTTTTGAATCACCTTCTCATAAGATATGACCAATCATCTGCCCTAAACCCAACCACCCTGCTACCTTACCTCAGACATGTAGGATGATTGCTCTATAGTTCTGGGGCATGTCCAGAACATCTTCAGACATGCAGCATGATTGCTCTGTAGTTCTGGGGCATGTCCAGAACATCATGCTGCACTTGACTGGCATACTCCAGCCAGAAGGAATGAATCTACTTCTTGGATGTGAACAGCTCCATCCAGAATGGAATCAGGTATGAGGGATATCAGTTGTGGATTTAAGTGCAGTTATTTGGGCAATTCTTTTGCAGCTGGAAACTTCAGCCCAGAAAGCTGATCTGTGGGCTCTAACCCAGGTTTTAAACTGGCAAAAGAGATCATACAAACATCTACACTGACAGCAGATATGCCTTTGCTACAGCTCATGCACATGGGTCCATATACCAAGAGAGGGCATTATTGCCTGCTGAAGGAAAAACATCAAAAATAAGGAATACTTGCTTTATTGGAGTCACTATGGCTTCCTTTCAAAGAGGCCATATTGCCCCAGCACCAGAAAAGGCCATCAAAAATACCCCGAAGGAAGAGGCTGATGAAGTCAAAAGGGAGGCTGCCCAAGCTTCAACTGCCAACATACTGGTAGCTTTGCTGGTCCTTACAACCCAGCCATCTCTGAATGTACTGCTGAAGACAAATAACATCAGGTGAAATGTCAAGGAATTTGCAGAAGAGACAGATGGTTGCTGACCTCTGAAGACTGCACTATCCTACCTAAGGGGTTTGCTAAGCAACTCATCCAATAGATTCATCAAGCTTCACACGTTGAGCACTGATAATTTAATGAATTGCTGTGCAGGCCAAGGTATTTGACTTAGGACACTTGGTTAAGATCTCAGACTATGCCTTCCCTACTGTGCCTCTCCTTTGTATGGTAGAAGCCTATCCAAAAAAGAAGGAAACTGCCAACTAAGTGCCAAAGAAGCTTCTGGAAGACATCATAGCCAGATATGGTTTGCCTACCCTGCTCGAGTCTGACAATGGGCCAGTATTCATCTCTCAGGTAACTCAATCTCTAGCATAGGTTCTGGGGATCAATTGGAAATTACATTGTGCATTCAGACCTGTGTGGAAAAAAAGGATACGGGGAGGGGGCAGTGGTGGCTCCTGCATAGGAGAACTCTGGCAGGCAGAGCCTGCCTAGGGGGATAGGAGAACACTGGCTAGGCCCACACACCACACCGGGATAGGGTTGGCGGGTGCCCGAACACCTATAGAGCAAGAGACTGCCTGACTTGCAGGGAGGTCTTTGTCCAGAAGGCGGGGCTGTTTGTATGGCCCCCGGGTACCTGTTGAAGAAGCTTGGCTGAGGAGGGACTGGGTCCTTCCCTGGTGGCTGGAAACGCTGAGGCCTGCTCCATGTTCTTACACAGCAGGTTTTGATAAGAAGAGACAGTTCATAGTTTCAATACTTTATTGTAGAAGAGAAGGAAGAGAAAAGGAGATAGAGAAGAGAAAAAGGGAAGATATAGGGATGAGAGATGGCCATGACCATTTGGAAAAAAGGGAAAGAATGGAGGGGGGGGGAACAGAGAGAGAGAGGGATAAGAGAATGCAGAGAGGGATAAGAGAGGGCAGAGAGGGACAAGAGAACGAGTAAGAGCAAGAATCCTCCTTTAAGGGGACACTCTCAGTCAAACACTGAACTGAGCACAGGGTCCCCAAGGGAGGAGCTAGAGAAAGGACTCAAGGAACTGAAGGGGTTTGCAGCACTATAGGAGGAACAACAATTTGGACCACCCAGTACCCCCAGAGTTCCCAGGGACTAAACTACCAACAAAAGAGTACACGGGGAGGGATCTGTGGCTCCAGATGCATATGTAGCGGAGGATGGCCTTGTTGGACATCAAAGGAAGGAGAGGCCCTTGGTCCTGAGAAGGCTGTATGCCCCAGTATAGGGGAATACAAAGACAGGGAAGCAGGAGCTGGTGAATTGATGAGCAGAGGGTCAGAGGGGGAAGGGGATTTTTTTTGGGGGGGGGAGGACCGGAAAAGGGGACAAAGTTTGAAATGTAAATAAAGAATATATGTAATAAAAAAACTCAACCTCCCCCCCCCCAAAAAAAAGAATCCTCCTTTAATATTAGGCTGGGTTGCCAGGTAACCATGGGGTGGAGGAAAACCTGGCTGTAGCCAGGTGACTGTAGGGGTGGAGTCCAATCAGAATGCTAGGGGCCTGGGGCATTGTCATACCTGACTGACAGGGCCACAGGATTATGGAGTTGAGGAGTCAGCAATATGGGAGCATAGCTCAGGGACTCCATCCCTTGTAGAATGTTCTACTGGGTCTCCGGAGTGTGCCTTGCTCAATCAGGCTACAGACTGCCCTACAAGGTCCCACACAGACCTCAGAGTTCAGGGCAAGCAGAGAGGATGACTTGGATGGAAGGAGGCTTTGACTGAATTAGTCCTTCAAACTTGCATGACTGGGTGTACATCCTACCTTATACCTTATATAGGGCTAGAAACACCTTCTACACTTTAGGTCTCTCCCTTTTGAGATCCTATATGCCCTCCCATGCTGCCTAACCTCCAATCTGATATCTTAGCTGAATATGAGCAGCACAAGTGTTTTAAATCACTGAAAGCGCACCATAGACTCTAGAAGCAAATCTGGCTTGCTATCCACCAGGTTTATGAGTCTCCTCCTCTCCCTAACCCCCATTGCTTTGAACCAGGTAACAAAGAATGAATTAAGACACATAAACACAGGACTCTAGAACCTGGCTGGAAAGGACCTCACACAGTGATCCTGACCATGCCTATGGCAGTTAGGGTAAAAGGGATAAGGACATGGATACACCACTCCCACATTAAGCCTGCCAGGAGAGACCATCCAGCAGTTGAAGTCCCAGTGGAGGAGACTTCCAGGTGCACTGCCACAAGAACAATGGAAGGTAACCCCACACCTTGTTGATCAGCTGAAACTGTGACTCCAGTGCTCCTGATCTTGCTTTCTTGCTACTTACACTTTGCTGCACCAGTCAGTAGCCCTCTTAGTATCTGGGCACTCCTTGGGGAATGCAACAACCTTATCATCAAGGTCACAGTAGCTAGTAGAAAGGCCAATTGAACCTTTGATTCTTAACTCCTCTCTCCCTGTACTTAACAGAGAACTGTTGATTACCAGACAGGACTCTGCATTGGAAATAAGGTGATTCCTACCCATGCAACAGTACTGTAACCCCCTAATGTTGCAGGATACATACTGCCCCCAGAGAATGCTTGGTAGGCTTGTATTTCAGGGCTTACCCCATGCATTTATGGCCTGTTTGTAAATATGATTGAAGATTTTTTTTTATATTCTAGTATAGCTTGTACCCAGAGTGACTTATTACTCTGGGGAAGATGTCTTCAACCAGCTAGTACCTCCAAACAATCAGGTTAAAAGGGTCAGCATTTCTGCTATATAACTAGGTTCTCTCTTTGGCATAGGGCTGGCTAAAGCTGATAATATAAGAGCCTCAGCTCTAATTCACCAAGATAAAAATTACAAGGCCCTATGGATGGTGATAGGTGCAGATATACAGGAGATGGAAAAGTCCATCATGACCCTGCAGAATTCCCTATCCTCCCTGGCAGAGGTAGTCTTACAGAACAGAAGCCTAGACTTGCTGTTCTTCCAGCAGGGAGGACTCTGTGCAGTCTTAGGTAAGGAACATTGTTCTTATATTGAACACTCAGGGATGATCAAAGAATAATTGACCATAGTCAGAAAGAGACTATAAAACAGAAGAATAGAAAGGGAACAGTCTCAGGGTTGGTATGAATCCCTCTTCAACTGGTCTCCTTGTCTGACCATCCTAGTCTCTTCCCTGACTGGTCCTCTTACCCTACTGATGTGAGCTTTGATTTGTGGTCCCCGCATAATCAATACTTTATTTAGGTTTGTTAAAAAATGGACTTCCATCATTCATTTGATGATTCTCAAATAACAATACGATCTCATAAAAACATCTCAAGAATTCCAGATGGCCCAAAATTGAAGGAGGGAATAAGAAAGTTAACTGACTCCATGATCGATTTCAAATTGGCAGTTCAGAAGACTAGGCCTAAATCTCTGTTTCCAATAACTGGGCAAGTTTAGGAAAGTACAAGCATCAGAAAGTGCCCTTCCACCTGACCTGAGGCAAAGACAATGGGTCAGCAGCAGTTTCCAGACTTCCCTAGCAACAGTTTCTAGTCCCTCAGGCCCTAGCAATGGTTTTGGAATGTCCCTAGAGCTAGAGCCAAAATTAATATAGAGGTTACCCATCTCTCCATAGAATTCCCCTAATGTGCTTTAAACTGGCCCTTCAAGCTCACTTCATGGTCCTACCATCTTTGTAGATGGTAGACCCCAGCATGCTGGATTTCTGCAGAATAAAACACTCTTGGAGTTTCCATACTATTTGAGTCCAGGGTATCATGGACTCTTAATAACAGTTAAGAGATTTAGTCCATTATTATCTTGCTGGTAAGTGTGGTGGCATGTAGATAGATAGGATGCTAGAGAGGGAGCTGAGAATTTTACATCTCTATCTACAGGCATCAGGAAAAAACTAAGTAACTAGGTGTGGTTAAGCTTCTGAAACCTCAAAAACCCATCCCTCACTAATGTACTTCCTCCAACAAGGCCACACCACTTAATTGTGCCGTTCCTCACCTAAGACTGCACAGAGTTCTCTCTGCTGGAAGAATAGCAAATCTAGGATTCTTCTGTTCTGTAAGACTACTTCTGCCAGGTAGGATAGGGAATCCTGCAGAGTCATGATGGACTTTTCCATCTTCTGTATAGCTGTGTCTATCATCATCCATAGGGCCTTGTCTATGGTGACCATTTTTATTCAAACCACCACATTGAACATTTGTGTTTCATGCAGATTTTGTATGCTGAGAAAAACTATCACCCTTATCTTCTACTCACTGCTATTTACTTCTCAGGCTATAAAGAAGCAACTGGTAAGCAAGGCTAACCTGTAGTTTGTTAATATCTGCCTAGGGCAGGACTGAATTAATCTGTGAGGTCTGCATAAAAGACTGAGACATTTATCACGTGGAGGTGGGCGCATTGTCTATTCACTCTGAGCCTCACTTCTAAAGTGGAAACATTAACACCTACACTGTGAAGTGGTGTTTTAAAGTTAAGTGACAACATATGTAGAATCTTTTGTTGACTGTCTGTACACAGTTCAAGTCTGGAAGCATTTCTGTCTTCAGAAGATCTGTCTTTCATATCTACAACACTCTCAATTATTTAAAAAGTAATTGAGCATTGTCTGTAGCTACCCAGGATTGAACTGGCCTTTGGTCAGTGGGGAACAAATGACATACAGGTAGAAAGACAGTGTGGAAACTCCTATAGCTTTGTAGATTGTCTGTTATTTCTCCTCAAGGAGACATAAAGAACATCTTTCTTCTCCTTATCCATATAGATAATAATTCATAGTGCTGAAAGCTACTAACATCCTGCTGGAACAGAAAAGTAATCCTTAGTCTAACCTAGATGATAAACTCTATGAGTTGCAACAATGACCTGCCTACAAGTTTTACCTACTTGTACAATAGTGGTACAAACATTATGGGAGAAACCAACTCCTTTTTGTTTGGATTCAGGGCCTGCCCCACAAGAAGGAAGTTATACCTGACACTGTTAATGATGCCAAGAGCCTCATAGGTCATTGACTCTAAGAAAAAATGTACTACTGTTATTCTGCTAAATACAATACTCATAACAATAAAATGATTTTTTTATATTCTATATTTTTATTTACATTCCCAATGATTTCCCCTTTCCAGGTTCCCCCCTCCCTGAAAGTCCCATAAGCCCTCTTCCCTCTCCCTGTTCCCCAGTCAACCCCCTCCCCCATCTCTGTCCTGGTATTCCCCTACACTGCTACATCCAGTCTTTCCAGGACCAGGGGTCTCTCCTTCTATCTTCTTGGAAATCAATTGATATGTGAATTGTGTCTTGGGTATTCTGAGCTTCTGGATTAATATCCACTTATCAGTGACTGCATACCATGTGTGTTCTTTTGCGATTGGGTTACCTCACTAAGGATGATATTTTCCAGTTCTGACTATTTGCCTAAGAATTTCAGTAGAGGAATGGATACAGAAGATGTGGTATATTTACACAATGGAATACTACTCTGCAATTAAAAACAATAAAATAATTCTTAATGACATATTGCCATACCTATAGATATGAACTTGATTGAACTTCATAAGAGAAGCTTCTTTCAGTAGGTGGTAATTAACATAAAGACCCAGAACTGATCAATTTTCATAGAAAATCTCAATATGGAGAAGAGGAAGTGAGTATAAATCCCATCCCTAGGCAAGAACCTATTTGAAGCCCATAGCTGCCTGGAGAGAAAAATACATTTTCTTTAATGAAGTGGCAGAGTAGATCAAACACATACCAGGGCAGGACTCATGTTCAGGAGTAATTCCTCAATGTCCAATACAAATCTGACAACTTGAAACATGTTTTCACATGTGCATGCGAGTATGCATGGCTGTGTGTGTGTGTGTGTGTGTGTGTGTGTGTGTGTGTGTGTGTGTTGTCTTCTTTTGCTTTGAAGAGAGACAAAGATCAGGAAGTTCGGTAAATAACAAGTGACGAGAGTTGGGGAGATGAAAGGATATGATCAAAATATATTGTGTAAAAAACCCAAAACAAAATAAAAGAATAACAAAGTGTGTGTGTTTGTGGGGTATGGTGGGAGGAGAGATAGTTAAGAAGTAGTTGTTGGAAGCTCTTGCCCAAGGAAAGGAAAGTCCTGAGCACATGAAGAAACAGTTTGTGGTAGCTATGATTCATAGAATTATCTTCCTATATGAGGCTTTTTCTAGTCATGATTTGTATTCCCAGGCATATTTCTAAATTCTTGAGAACTGAAATGTTTTCATTCCCTTGTGTTTTATTTAACTCAGTAGCATACAACCCTGCTCACAGCAGATGCTCAATGCACGAATGACAAATGAACAAATGGTCCTGAGTGGTTGAAGATGTTGCTGTACCTCAGAACATATCAAGAACTGGCAACAGATACTAATATTTACCAGCCATATGTTCTGTGTTCAGGTTGTACTAAATATTCTATGTTAATTTTGTCATTGATTCTAAGTAACATTTTTTTTGCTAAAGATACACTTTATAATTAGTTTCCTATTTTTGTGTGAAATCTAAAACTTGGCAATGTTGAATTAATTTGTTTAAAGTTGTACAAAACTATACTCTTCTCGGTTAGCTCCTTTGAACCTGACTCATTAACAAAAACAGCAAAACACCCCACATATGTGGAAAGATGAATTTCATGGTGTTCTTCAATTTTTACTATTTTAGCTTAATTTAAGGAAAGCTGTGAATAATTAACCTTATTTATGAAGAACAAACACCACAAAATACATGTGTCTGTTCCTTGTGTTTTAAAGAGAAAGGGTGGAAGAACATGACAAAGAACGGTAGAAGTAAGAGGACTGGGCTATGCTAAGGGCCAGAGAGAATTTCAGAAAAAGTTTCTTCAAATGTTAGTATTTATTGAAAATAATGTGTTAAAATGAATGTAGCAAAACATGCCTGAAATCTCTGGCCATGGGATAGAAGAATAATCTATTCAAGACCAATCTCCCTTTATACAGGGAGACTTTATACAGTTATGGGAGAAGATACAAGTTTTGTCAAAGTTGTGGTAAGGAGCATCTTTCTAGAGAAATAGTGTATTGTACATTGGTAAGAATATTTAAGACCACTTAACACTTCTAAAGCTATACCACTGGTGCATTCCTAGTTTGAAGTAACCTTTTAAAGATATTAGGTGTCTTAGTCAGGGTCACTATTGCTGCAATGAAACAACATAACCAAATCAACTCAGGGAGCAAAGGTTTATACAGCTTATACTTTACAGAACTATTCAAAATGGAAGGAAGCCAGGACAGGAACTTAAACAGGGCAGGAAACTGGAGGCACAAGTTGATTCAGAGGCCATGGAGGATTGCTGCTTATGGGCACGCACCTGATGACTTGCTCCTACTGGCTTGCTCCTGATGCGTTTCTTACAGAACCCAGGACTACTAGCCCAGGTATGGTATCACCCTTGCTTAAAGCCAGGTCTTATGGAAGCATTTTTTTTTAATTAAGGTTTCTTACTCTCAGACGCCTTTGGGTTTTGTTAAATTGATATGAAACTATTCATCATATTGGAGAAATGTCAATTTTCCTCATCGAGCAATATGGAGTTACCTTTTGTGAGCTCCTTAGTATAAGACTTTGAACCCAATGGAACAAGTAAAGCATCTGTAAATTTCAAACATGTCCATCTCTGGCGTTGTCTTTAGCCACTGTCTTGGGATGAGTCATTGGGCGGACTTATGCATAGATATTACTAAGTTATTACTAAGTTTGATACATTTTCTTTAATTTTCTGTTTATTAGTTATCTTTTGAAATCATTCAGTAGTTCTCTCTGGAACTTCTAGGAATTTTTGTCTCATTGTTTTATCAGTTTCAACTTAAGTTAAATTAAAAGCTTAATTCTCACATTGAATTTTATTATATTTTATGAACTATGTTTTCTAAGCATGACTATTGATCAAAATGCCTTAAGAGAACGAATAAGGGCTGACAAGATGGCTTAGTAGATAAAGGGACTTGCTGCCAAGACTGGTGACCTGAATTCAATTCCTAAGAGCCATATGTTGGAAGGAAAAAATCTGATTCCCACAAAATGACCTTTATATGTGCTCTGTGGCATGTGTGCATCCATTTCCCACACAAATATGTGAAAATAGATATAATAATAAAAATAAAGAAAATCCCAAATAAATATACTTAATGAGTTAGTCTGACTTTTTCTTACTTCTACTTAATTGGACCCTGAGGATTCAAAGCACTGCTCAAATGAAAGAATAAGATAAATGGAAACATTAAATCAATGTAAAAATGGGGCCCGTTTTACAGTAAATTTTCCTAATGACATCCTCTATCTTTGATGCACAGTGCAAGCTCCCTCTAGCCTCCAGTTCTCTTTGCTGGGAGGGTGCTGCTAGGCTGGACATTTTTCCTTAGATGGTCCATACCCATCTGGAAGTTTTTGCAAGTCTTTCAAATTTCTCTTTGCTGTACTATACTTCATTTCATTTTTTAAATTGAAAAATGATAATTTATTATAAAACTAAATGAGACCAAACCCCACAAAATAGAGGAAATAAAGTGGTATTTATATTCACTCAGTGAGATTGCCCTCAGAATATATCCTCCTCCTTCTGAGCTTAGGTGTAGGCATTTTTTTTTTTTTTAGTATTTTATTTTTGATAGAGGGTCTTGCTGTACATTACAGACTAGCCTCCAACTTTCTTTTTTTTTTATTATTATCTAAATTCTTTATTTACATTCCAAATGATTTTCCCTTTCCCGGTTCCCCCCTCCCCGAAAGTCCCATAAGCCCTCTTCCCTCCTCCTGTTCCCCATTTGCCTAAGAATTTCATGAATTCATTGTTTTAATTGCTGAGTAGTATTCCATTGTGTAAATATACATGGAAAATATCTCTGATAAAATTGAAGAAATATGTAAAAAAACACGTTAAGATTGACTATTTCCATGAGACTCCCAGAGGATCCGGCTGTACCACTCCTGGGCATATACCCAGAGGCTTTATCTGCTTGCAATAAGGACACATGCTCCACTATGTTCATAGCAGCCTTATTTATAATAGCCAGAAGCTGGAAAGAACCCAGATGTCCCTCAACGGAGGAATGGATTCAGAAGATGTGGTATATCTACACAATGGAATACTACTCTGCAATTAAAAACAATGAATTCACGAAATTCCTAGGCAAATGGTCAGAACTTGAAAATATCATCCTTAGTGAGGTAACCCAATCACAAAGACCACACATGGTATGCAGTCACTGATAAGGGGATATTAACCCAGAATCTTGGAATACCCTAGACACAATTCGCATATCAATAGATTTCCAAGAAGATGGAAGGAGAGACCCCTGGTCCTGGAAAGACTGGATGTAGGGGAATGCCAGGACAGAGAAGTGAGAGGGGGTTGAATGGGGAAAAGAGGGAGGGAAGGGGTCTTATGGGACTTTCGGGGAGGGGGGAAACGGGAAAGGGAAAATGATTTGGAATGTAAATAAAAAAAACTTAGAAAAAAAATTGACTATTTCAAGGAAAAATTATACAGATAAAATGGTAGGCATAAAAATATTCCTAAGTTGACTAAAAGTGGAATTATAAACATTTTCTGATAAAATTGAAGATCTACAAGGAAAATATTTCTGATAAAACTCAAGAAATATATAGGAAAAAAATTATACAGATAAGATGGTAGGCATAAAAATATTCCTAAGTTGATTGAAATTAGAATTAAAAACATTTTCTGGTAAAATCGAAGATTTACATGGAAACTATCTCTGATAAAATTGAAGAAATTTATGCAGATAAATTGGTAGGAATAAAAATATTCCTAAGTATATTGAAAGTAGAATTATAACCATTTTCTAATAAAATTGAAGATTTACATGGAAAATATTTCTGATAAAATTGAAAAAAATATGGAAAAACATTAAAATTAAAGATTATCATGGAAAATTGTACAGATAAAATGGTAGGCATACAAATATTTCTAAGTTGGTTGAAAGTGAAATTATAACCATTTTCTTATAAAATTGAAGATTTACATAGAAAATATCTCCGATAATGTTGAAGAAATATATAAAAACACATTAAGACTGAGTATTTCATGGCAAAATATTTCTTATAAAATTGAAGAAAAATACAGAAAAACATTAAAATTGAAGATTATAATGAACAATTATACCAATAAAATGAGAGGCATAAAAGTATTCCTAAATTGATTGAAAGTGGAATTATAAAGATTTTCTTATAAAATTGAAGATTTACATGGAAAAAATTTCTGATAAAATTGAAGATATATATAGGAAAAATGTTAAAATTAAAGATTATCTTAGAAAAATACTACAGTTAAAATGGTAGACGTAAAAAACATTACTAAATTGAAAGAGGAATCACAAATATTTTCTGATAAAATTGAAGATTCACATGAAAAATATTTCTGTTAGACTATGATTTTGGTTGGGGAATTGAGTCCATTCATGCTATAACATATTAAGGAATAGTGATTTTTTGCTTCCTGTTATTTTTGATGTTCCTTTTATGTTTGTGTGGTTACTTTCTTTTGGGTTTGTTGGAAGAAGAGTACTTTCTTGCTTTTTCTAGGGTGTAGTTTCCCTCCTCGTGTTGGCATTTTCCATCTATTATCCTTTGTAGGGCTGGATTTGTGAAAAGATATTGTGTAAATTTGGTTTTATCATGGAATATCTTGGTTTCTTCATCTATGGTAATTGAGAGTTTTGCTGGGTATAGTAGTTTGGGCTGGCATTTGTGTTCTCTTAGGGTCTGTATGAGATCTGCCCAGGATCTTCTAACTTTCATCATCTCAGGTGAGAAGTCTGGTGTAATTCTGATAGGCCTGCCTTTATAGGTTACTTGACCTTTTTCTCTTACTGCTTTTAATATTCTTTCTTTCTTTAGTGCATTTGGTGTTTTGATTATTATGTGCCAGGAGGGTTTTCTGGTCTGGTCCTGTCTGTTTGGAGTTCTGTAGGCTTCTTATATGTTCATGGACATCTCTTTCTTTAGGTTAGGGAAGTTTTCTTTTATAATTTTTGTTGAAGATATTTACTGGCCCTTTAAGTTGGAAATCTTCACTCTCTTCTATACCTATAATCCTTAGGTTTAGTCTTCTCATTGTGTCCTGGATTTCCTGGATGTTTTGGCTTAGGAGCTTTTTATATTTTGCATTTTCTTTAACTGTTGAGTCAATGTTTTCTATGGTATCTTCAGCCCCTGAGATTTTTTCTTCTATCTCTTGTATTCTGTTGTTAATGCTTGCATCTATGACTCCTGAATTCTTTACAAGATTTTCTATCTCCAGAGATGTCTCACTTTGTGATTTCTTTATAGTTTCTACTTCCATTTTTAGATCCTGGATGGTTTTGTTCAGTTCCTTCACTTGTTTGTTTGTGTCGTCCTGTAATTCTTTAAGGGATTTTTGTGTTTCCTCTTTAAGGGCTTTTACCATTTGACCCATGTTCTCCTGTATTTCCTTAAGGGAGTTATTTATGTCCTTCTTGATGTCCTGTAACAGAATTGTGAGATGAGATTTTAAATCCAGCTCTTGTTTTTCCAGTTTGTTGGGGTATCCAGGATTTGCTGCAGTGGGAGAACTGGGCTCTGATGTTGCCAAGTAGCCTTGGTTTCTGTTGGTAGGGTTCTTGCGCTTGCCTTTCGCCATCTGGTTATCTCTGGTGTTAGTTGGTCTTGTTGTCTCTGGCTGGAGCTAACCCCTCTTGTGGGCCTGTAAGCCTGTGTCTGTACTCCTGAGAGACCAACTCTCTTCTGACAGGGTCTGTGCACAGAAGGCTGTGGGGCTGTCTGGTTCCCTGAAGCAAATGGCTGCAGGAAGGGAAGACTCCTGTCCCAGCTGCTCCACTGATCATATGCCTTGTGTGCTCCTAGCTGTACCCCTCCAGAGAGAAGGTGGAGATCTCACCTCTGCACTCAGAAGTGAAATCGCTGCTGGGAGATCACTCTCTCCTGGTGGGCTAAGCACAGAAGGCTATGGAGCTGTCTGGTTCCCTGCTGCAAATGACGGCTGGAAGGGAAGTCTGCTGTCCCAGTTGCTCCACTGATCTCCTATACTTCATTTCATTGTGGCTCCACTGTGTGAAAATCAAAGCAGTGAACACGGCAGGCTTCTAATAATTTTTTCAATTTGTTGTGACTTTTCTCATTATAACCCGGAGAGCAAAATGAGACTCTAAACAACAAACACTTTCCACCAAAACCCTTTAAAATTCAATGTAAACCTTACGTCAATGTGCCTTTATTTAACCCACTTGGGACTTGTGCTTATGGTTCTTAATTTTAGTATAGTTTCCTCATTGCTAAATCTCTTTAATCTCAAAGAAGTGATTGAGATCCAGATAGAGGAAGTATTTTGAAAATGCGTTGATACTTATGCAAGCTCTACTTTCTGTGTGCATAAATAAAAATACAAAACAAAACAAATAAAACAAATCAACACAAACAAAAAACAGAGACCCCATTACACAAATCAGAACCCATGGAACACAGTCTAAGCATCGTGACTCCACTTTTTTGGTTGATGGGTTTTCAGCAAAAGGACAAGCCAAATGAATGAAAGATACAGTCTATAAGAATATGGTATTGACAGAAAGATTGCTTTCTATCTCAGATAAAATAACAAGGAATTTATTCTGAGCAAGCTGTGAGTACCTGTTGCTCAGAACATGACTCTTGTTCAAATAAAGTGTTCTAAGACGGAAACAGTTTTATTAATTTTTATAGTCTAGTGACAAGGACACATAGGCTGGTCATAGCCTAGTGAGGAAATCTCTGCTGTGGATTTTTGATGCTATCAGATGATATCCTCAGCTTGTGGGATGATGGAAGAAAAGCTCAATACTTTTAATATTACCAGGAAATTTAGAGAGTCCCATACTGGGTGCCAGATGCTATGGGGAATCAGACTCCCTTCTTTGGCGTCTTAGTCTTATAAATAAAAGAACTGAAAAGTGGACTTGAATGAAAGCTCGAGGACAATTTCATCATAATTGAGAGGGAAACAAGAGTAAAGGCAACTGTCCATAGGAGAAAATAAGAAAAGTATGGCATTTGTAAGTAGCCATGGGTAGTAGCAAAGGAAAAGAGAAATGCAGGAGTATCAGGGAAAACATGTGTATGATTTGGAAAGAGAGAAATAAGACAAAGGTAAAGTTAAGGCTTAGAAGAGCTATGTGGTGGTGTTATCCTAAGCAACTGAATAGTGGTAGTATTTCTCGAGGAGGAAATGAACATTATTTCATTAAGGGGATAATTATTCTTCCCATCCTTACTTTGTGTGGCATGGCATGAATCATATTCCTGAAGGGCAGTCTCTTGACCAGGTGAATGAGAGGTGCAAGTGAATTAACTTTTAGGAGAGAAGAGAATAGTAAGTAAAGTTCTAATCTAATGTCATGTCTCTACTCAGGGCCACAAATAATTCTTATTCTATATCAGAAGGAAATACTTTTCCCTTACTAGGCCTCATAGTGCCCTGGTATCCACACTCAATGACTTCCAAGGCTACTGTAATAGTCCTGCCTCAAGTGTTGAAACACTAAAATTATTTAAGTGAAATTGAGGACTGTGTGTAATACATTATCATTATAAAATCTAGGAATACAGTTCCATAGTTGCTCACCAGAAGGGACTGAGTCCAAACTGAAGTTTCAGCCACATGTTTAGCAACCAGGCATGGATTTTTTTTTAAAAAAGAGCAGAGATAAATCATTTGATAGTTCTAAGAGCATTTCTAGTTTTTATTCAGTGTGTGTTTGTGTGTGTGTGTGTGTGTGTGTGTGTGTGTGTGTGTTGAGAAAAATACCTTCACTTTGGAATTGCCTTTGTCCAAACTGCCTAACCAATTTAAAAAACAAAAATAAAAACAAAAACAAAACAAACCATCCAACCAACCAAACAAACAAACAAAAACCCCTCCTGTTGTCACCATTAACCCAGCTAAAGGTTTTATCTAGTAGTTGAAAGATGTCAGGCATGTGGTGCTAGATGCTATTACCGTTGCTTATTCTGGAACTTACCCTCCACTTGAAGGCTTTCAATGGGAAGACTTTCTTCTTCTTAATGACTACCTCCAGGGAGGTAGTGGACAATTGCTCACACAGTGAACTTTCTATGTATAGGATGAGGTACTTGGATGTTGTGGTGTTTTGATTAAAAATGATCTCACTACACTCATATATTTGAATTCTTAGTCATCAGGGAGTGACACTGTTTGAGAAAGATTAGAAGGATTTGGAGGTATAGCCTTGTTGGAATGGGAGTCACCTTACTGGAGGAAGAGTGTCACTCACTGGCAGTGGGTTTGAGGTTTCAAAAGCATATACCAGGCCAAACATCTCTTTTTTTGCTTCTTGTAGATCAGGACGCAACTTTCAACAACTGCTCCAGTTCCTACCTTGCATTCAGTCATGCTCCCTACAATGATGATAATGTACTAAACCTCTGAGACTGTAAGCAAGAACACACTTAGGTACCTTGACTTATAATAGTGCTGTAGTCATGGTATCTCTTCACAGCAATAGAACAGTTAATAAGAAATAAGCTGGTACTAGAAGTGGAGTCTTGTCTTGTGAAACCATTCCCTTTATTCCATTTAACATCAGGCTTTTCATTAAACCTTATCTCCTTGAGAACTGGAAAGTCTGTCTAGTACTATCACATTTTCTTATGCTCCTTTTCTTCTTAAACTGTACATTTTATTTTATTTTTCTTGTTCTACTTGCTCCTTTTAATTATAGATTTGCATAAGAGTGATCACTAATAATCACCCAACACAGTAAATACTAGGCTGCCTTGAAGTGTCCTTTGCCAATCCAATACTCTTCAATTTAGTATCTGTCACATTTTAGGACAGAGGCAGAAAACATTCACATACTTTCCAAAAATATCACAAGAACAGTCTGTTGGACACTAGCTAATCTTCCTTTCTGAAACTTCTTGTGCTGGGCCTATACAGTTCACATCACCCTCAGTACCACTTTTCATACTCCTACTAGGATGACCTGGCATGACTCACTCCAAGTATTCAACTGCTTTTCTAATTAAAAGTTCCCAAATCTTCAAATTTTCCCAACAAGCAGCATGGTCAGGCCTGTCACAGCAATACCTTGCTCCCTGGAACCAACTACTGTCTTAGTTAATGTTCCATTGCTGTGAAGAGGCATTATGATCACAACAACTATTGAAAGAGAATTTAACTGGCAACTTAAATTGCAGCGATTTAGTCCATTATCACTATGGCAGGAGAACATGGCAGCATGAAGGCAGGCTCTAGAGCATTAGTTGAGAGTTGTATCTTCATCCATTAGCAACATAATGGACCCCTTTGTGTCCCAGAGAGGGGCACTAAGCCTAATGTGGGGTTTTGGAACCTCAAAGCCTACATCCAGTGACACACCTTCTCAAGGCCATGAGGCTATGCCTCCTAATCCTTCTAATTCCTCTCAAATGGTTCTACTCCTTGATGATTAAGCACTCAAGCATATGAACTTATTGAACAATTCTTATTTAAACCATCTCATTCCACTTCCTTGTCATCACAGGCTTGTAGCCATATCATAATATATAAGTACATTTAGTCCAACTTCAAAGTCCCCATAGTCTTTTTCAGTCTCAACACTGCTTAAAATTCCAAAGTTTAAAATCTCTTCCATCACTTATGGCAATCACTTAACTTTAAACCCCTGGAAAATCATATTAAATGATCAGATCACATACTTCCAACATGCAATGGCACAGAATATATTACCATTTTAAAAGGGATGAAAAGGAGCATAACTAGGAAATGCTGAATCAAAATAGGACTACAAACTACAACTTCTGCATCTCCATCTCTGATGGAGGGTGATGGGGTAGGAGTAGGGGTATTGGGTGAGGGGGAAGCATTTATATATGATGTCTTAAATATAAGTCTTTAAGTGTACTTTCTATTATAGACTTAGATTTTTTTGTCCTTGTAGCTTTGGTTATTTAGTATATTTTAGGATATGTAAACTCACATGTATTTTGAGGCAAACATAGTAAAAATTCATTTTCTATTTTTGTCTCCTTTATTTTTCATAAGATGAGAAGTGAGAATATAAGGTTAAAGTTGAGTGCATTGTATTAGCATTAAAACTCAGGGAAACATTGCTTCTTATAAAGTACAGAAGAAGGAAAGGAATTTTTTTTCTGCCAAACAGGGAAAGTGGCTGTATTAGTCAGGGTTCTCTAGAGTCACAGAATGTATGGGCAGTCTCTATATAGTTAGGGAATTTGCTGATGATTTACAGCTTATCGTCCAACTCCCCAACAATAGTCAGCAGTACTTGTGGATGGAAGTCCAAGGATCTAGCAGTTGCTCAGTCCCACGAGGCAGGCCAGGAAAAGCCAGAGTGAATCTTCCTTCTTCCAATGTCCTTATACAGGTCTCCAGCAGAGGGTGTGGCCCAGATTAAAGACATGTGCTACCGAGCCTTCCAATTCTTGATTAGTTCATTCCAGATTTAGTCAAGTTGACAACCAGGAATAGCCACTACAGTGACATAGATGAGAATTCTGTTCCTCCAGGATGGATGATGGAGTATGGACTTTTCATAGACTGAAAAATAGATTTGCCAAATAGCTAGGGTGGACTTGGGTTGTGAGGTTCCCTATGTCATAGAACAACCAAGAGACTAGAAAACAATGAGCTATGATTGATTATACAGGGAAATATAACAAGGCTGTAGAAACTACTATAAAAATAACATATAGAGCCATATAAATTGTGTGGGGCCCAAATCACAGGCATGTTGAACTAACCTGATCTCAGTCTTCTGATCCCTGATCTCTACCCCTCTCCACATGTATCCCCTGCCCCTGCCCCAGACCCAGTGCCCTCATTAAAAATCTGGTTACTTTGGTTGTCAAGCAGAAAGCTAGAGACTAGAAATGGAATTTTTCTTTGACCAAAATGCTTAGGCATTGTGTGGCTTTCATCTTGTAACTGTAGAGTCATTTGCCAAAAGCTCAGGTACAAATGCAAGGGCTAAGGTTAAATTTTATTTTGTAGCCCAGATAATGTGTCCCAGGGTGCTCCATAAAGGATTAAATTTATTTGCCCTCTGTAGTGGGTTTGGCCTAATGCTGCCTGTATTCTAATTGTTAATTCAGGTTTCCCAAAACTGTTTGCACAAGAGAGTCCACATGTAAGACACTGAGAGACCCTGCCCCCATTAATTTTGATTGGTTAATAAATATGCCACAGCAAATAGCTGGAGTGAAGAGACATAGGCAGGCTTTAGGTTTCCTGGACTTGGGACTAGTAGGAAGGAGCAGGAAGGAGAGAACTATCATGCCTTAGAAGAATGTGCGGGAGAGAGACAAGAATCACCATGGTATAGATAAGCAAGAAGTGCACCCTATGTTCTGGGTCAACAAAATGTGCCCCAGAGGGCTGCTTATTTGGAATAAAGGCAGTCAAAATGGAGCATAGAAATCAGTAAGTAGTAACTTGGAGTTATCAGTAGGAGGTAGATTATAGCAGGATGGAGGATAAGTAGTTGCCCAGGTATTGTGCTGCATAAGGTCTATTAACATTGTGTGTATTTCTTTCATCTGAGAACATAAGTTGTCAAAGGTGGGAAGCAACCCCTAGCCAGGATTTATTAAATATACCAACAATCTCTCTCTCTCTCTCTCTCTCTCTCTCTCTCTCTCTCTCTCTCTCTCTCTCTCTCTTTCCACCCCAGGTTTGGTTTCTATTCCTGATAAAATAACATGAGCAAAGGAAACTTGGGGAGTAAAGGGTTTATTTCAATTTACCATCATGGAAGGAAGCCAGGGCAGGACATCAAGGTAGTAACTGAAGCAGAAGCTTTGGAGAAATGCTGCTAATTTCCTCGCTTTCTCTGGCTTTCTTAGCTCACTTTCTTATAAAGTGCAGACATACCTGCTTAAGGATGGTACTGCCCGTAGTGGGCTGTGCTCTCCTACATCAGCTTGCAGTCAGGATGCCAATTGGAAGCAATTCCTTAGGTAAAATTCCCTCTTTCCAGGCTTGTCTAGGTTGTGTCAAACTAATAGGTGAAGCTAAGTGTGAAATACCATGAGATAAAAACACTAGTGGTGATGAAGATTAAAGGGAGGAAGAACAGGCACCATGTTGTAGGAAATATAAAAAAACAAACAAGCACCTTCCCATGCTTATGCCTCTAAGTCTCTGCCCAAGCGGCCTGGCCAGCCATGGGTGGGCAATGACTGACCTGTTTTTATCATGTGGAGGCTCTGACTCAGAACTTCACAACCTCTCCACCCAGCTCGGTAGATTCCCACTGACAGGCTGCTACCATGCCAACCCAGTGCTTCAAATCCTTTACAGCCTACGTGGTGCACATAAGGCAAACTCACACTTTGCTGCAGTACCTTTCTTTCTTGAACCCAGATGAGCCACTGTTTGAAAGAACATGCAACACGAACTTAGTTCAGAAACAATGGTAACTTAATCTCTGGGCACAACAACTAAAACTTAATCCTGTAAGGCTTTTTAAAATCTGATTTCTCTGATGGTGAATCCTTGCAGATCCTCCATGATACTAGTAAACTCTGGCAGCTACATCTTACCCCTATGCTGTCCCTTTTCCAAAAGGACCTAACTTTCTCCTGCTTCCTCTCTTCATCTGTCCAACCCAGAAGTCCTGCCTACTCACCCAGTGATTGGCTCCTTTATTCAGTAGGGGATTGGTTCACAAGAAGCCACCCGAGTACATGACTCATTCCTCATTCCAGACAGCCTCTCCCGAGAGAAGAGTTAACATAAAATATAAACAGCATAGAGCCATCCACAACAGCACTGCTTTTACAAGCCTAAGCTAAAGTGACATCTGATCCATCTGTTCTTATTCAGTTGGCAGGGTGAATCACATGGTCTAGCCCTGCAACAATGGAGCTGTGAAATATTCTTGCATCAAGACAAACAGCACAGATATGGATGGAGTAGATCAATCAATCTTCCACAAAACTATCCTATGGGACTTAGGAGAGATAATATCCATTAGATAAGAGAGTGTTTAACTCTGTTTTCTCTCAGAAATCAGGCCACGCTTCCCTTAAAACTCTTGAACAGATAGTTGAATAAAGAGTGCTGTGGTCTTGCAGACTCTCTTCCTCTTACAGCTGTGAGTAGCCCAAGACAAACTTGAATTACACTTTGTCTTTATAACTGTCTTCCCAACTTCTGATATGTAGGCTAGGCCAGGTTATGTCATATGGTATTTACCTCCACTGCCCCTGCTACCCACACTTATAGGTACCAGCAACCTTTGTCTTTTGGAATTGAAGGGAAGTATGTTGCTTCCCATTTAGTATCTCATCATGGCTGGCATGATGCTCTCTCTCTCTGGATACTCTGGAATTAAAGGTTCTTTCCTTTTAGATCTCAATTACATTGTACATGGTGGTCCTTCATCTAGTGAAACTCCTTTCTAGAATTAGAGACTCCCTCTCTTCCAGGCCCATCATCTTCTAGTGGTGTGATGCTATCTCTCCTAAAACAGTCTCCTCTTGATTCCATGTGAGTTCCTTTCTTTTCTAGGTTCTGATAATATCTTGAAGATTTATGACATAAGGCAAGCAAATGTCATCAGTGACATACTGGTGCCACTTATTGTTTGTCTCACACATTACTTGTCAAAGTCCCTGATTAATAAGGTGTGGGTGAAAGGTGTCCAAGGTGGGATTTGGTGAGTAGAACTTCAAGCCTGTGCAGGTCTCTTGAGTTTCTTGGCATGGGTGGTGAAAGGTGCTCCCAGGGTTTTCCTGTTTGTATTTAGAAAAGGGATAATGCAATGTTCTCATGGTCAGCACATCTGATGGTGCAGAAGGCAGAGGATTTGGATTTTGCTTCATAGCTCCTAGGAATGCATCTGTACCATCTTGAGGCTCAGTTGATGAAGCTTTCATTCTTCAAACTTGCTTTTGATATTCATATCAACTCTTGTTTAAGCTAGAATATAAGGAGGATTATGCCACCAACATGTACATCTTTTGTGAATATTTGCTTATCTACTATTGTATGACCAATTATCCTAGAACTTGATGGCCTACAGAACATCTGCTTATATTCAGAGTTTCATAGACATCAAAAAGTATAAGTTGTTATTTGGTATTGTTCCCCGACGACTGGTTATTCCAGACACATGAGACAAAATATTTCAGCCTTTTGTTGATTATTAATGAATAAGGGACAACATAATAGTCTATGACTACTTCCTGCTGACATTGTATCATTATGGAGGGGAGCAAAAAGCTGAAATGTTGGCTAAGTCCAGGAAGAGCTCTTTGTTTCATTGCTGTCCAGGCTGTGGGACCATTTGGGGGAAGGAGTGTGCAGGCCCAGTTGAAGCAATCTATGATGCTAGGCTGGACTACTGATTTGAAGCTGTCCTGGATGTAGTTTCTGAGGGAGCAGCTGGATCTTAGGGGCAGAAGATAAAGTTAATGAGTTTAGGAGAATGAATACCTTTTCCTTCGGTGTACATTTGAAACTTTTAGGCCCATGGTCTTGGTAGGTGGGGAAGGGATGGGGGTTCTCAGGACCAGGAAAAGGAGAATAGATCCTGCCCTCAGGAATGGGCAGGTGGGGAGGGAAATAGGCTATTAATTTATGGTACTTATCTGCAGTCCATTTGACCTGTGAGAGGTAGATTCCCTAAAGCTTACAAGAATCTTTTCAAGTTTAAAAGAAGATAAATTTCAGATATACAACAGGAATATAAAAAAGGGAAGAAATCTGAAGTACTTTCATCCCTCCTATATACCTTAAAGCACTTTCCTATCACCAACCAAGTTTTTTCCCACAACCTCTAGTATTCAAAACATGCATTTACCAATCTCAAATACCTTCTTAGACCCTCACTTTCTTAGAAGTTCTGTATTCTCAGACCTTATATAAAATTTAAACATTATGCCTTTTTCTATCTAATTATTCACCATGAGATCTAGGTGGTTGATCACTGGGAGGAGGATATTAAAATGAGTTTCTTCATCTAAAGGAACTGTAAAATGTTACTTCTTTCATTAGAGCGGGTTTCATCCACCCCTGTGACAGAAGATGAAGATGGTACCATAGGATACGAGTAAGAGGTTAAAACAGAGTAGGTATCCCACATGCCCATCAGGAAAGAGATGGACTTATCTGCTACCTGTGGCATTACGATGTGCTTGGTGAGGATGATGGAGGTTGCTGAGTCTAAAAGCCATCAGTATTCTGCCAGACTAATGAGCTTTAAGGTTGTAAGGGTGTGTGCCTGTGCTACTGGGACTAGTTCTCCATGGCTGTGTACAGAGGGCAATCCAGGATGGGGGCATTTTGACTTTCAGTGACCAGGTTGATAGCAGGCAGAGTATGGGCTGCCTCAGAATGAGGCAACAGTAGGAACAATGTCTTTCTTGGTTGCATTTGAAGCAGGTCCCTGACAAAACTGACTTAGTTTGAACCCTGGGAGGATAGGGTCTGGAAGACCTCATTCCCTCTACAGGGATGCCATTGGCCTCAGGGCAGCTGCTATGGCTTAGGCTTGGAGCACATCCTTCTGCTGTAGCTGAGACTATCATCTCCTTCTGTTGGGCATTAAAGACTTTATATTTTTGGTTGTGAGCCTAGTCTTTAATGGCTGAGCCATCTCTCCAGCCCCGTTAAAGACTTTAAAAGTCATTTCATCAATTCCTGTCTGGGAGTTTGAGGGCCATCTATTTATGTATAGAATATTTGAATAGACAAACTTCGCTTGATTCTAGTTACTCCTTATAGGCTTAATCCTTGAAAACATAAAACTTGATTATTAAATATACCTTATGTATTTTTATTTTGTCAAGAACACATGGAGGTGTGTTTTGGATATTTCATTACATACATCTAGTGGCTAGAAAGCCAAAAGTTAAATTCTGAGTCTAAGAAGTTGGTGGCAGGAGATACATGTTTTTTATGCATTTAAACTAGAAACAGGCATGGAATGACCATTTCACATTCATACATTTGAAACAGACAGACAAATCTTAGAGGGATTAAATTGAAGTTGTGGCATGACTTTCCCATAACAAAGATGGCTTCCAGTCATGTGACTGCACTTAACCACAATGGTGGTGAAGCCATTGCTCCACCCTCTTTATCCCAAAGTTAAGATGGCCACCAGCTGTGTTCAGTTTACCTGCTTTGTATACTTTTTGGCTGCTGGCTAGAGTGTAGTTAAGCAGGCATGGTGGGCGATTTAAAATCAACCTGCTGGTCACTCATCACTGTTTCAGGCAGGTGCTGCTGTTGTTGCTGACCCCACTGCTGCAGCAGGGACCATTCATGGACAGGAGAGAAGTGGAGATGGGGTGGGGTTAGGGATTACCTGGAGTTCTGTGTGCAACTGTGCCTTAGGTGGGTCAGTTCAGTGGCTTGGCTGGGGCAGCTGCTGAAGATGTGATATGGTAAATGAGGGTAAGGGGTGACAGTGTGGTTTCCAACAAATTGGACATAGAGAGGTCAGACCAATTTGCTTAATTTTTGTTTTAAGTCTGGTGGCAGCCATTCTCCCAGTCTTGGCTGGAGATCCTGAGACTATGGAAATGGCATCCCATTCAATAGTCTGGGATTGGGTGGTTTGTATGGGGGTAGAAACACCTCAGATCAAATGTCTTCGTATCAAAGTTTCCTCCAAAACAAAGATCTTGTCTTTGTTTGGGAACAGGGCTAACTCTGGATTGGCCTTGGCTCAGCAGAGGAAGTCTGGAGGGACATGGACTGGGAATATTAGGCAGTTGCTATGTTGGAAAGTTCAGGGTTGAGGGCAGGGTATGCCAGGTTGGGACTGAGCAATGCTGGGAGAACCTGGAGGCCAGGACTGCTTTGGTGTGTAAAATATGTACCTCAGTCCCTTGTCCTAGGGTCTGAGACCAGACACCCTAACCAACACTCTTGATTTTTATTTAGTTCTGTCTTCTGCTATTCCTAAATTTTCTTATTTAATCTAGGTAGAACACTTCTGCCAGACAATAGGAAATGCAATGATTCTTGACTTGGTGTTTAAAGCTGGGTGATCCTTGGGAGCTCAGTTGACTTCTTAGTAATGCAGTCCTCAGCATTAACAGTACAGTCTACAGTGTCCTGATGCTTTTTCTTAATCATAAACCAGCACAGCAAGTTCTTTCTGATAGGGCTTGCTTTTCTATCCTTTTCTGTTGCCTCTCTCTCTCTCTCTCTCTCTCTCTCTCTCTCTCTCTCTCTCTCTCTCTCTCTCTGTTCATTTGTTTATTCACTTTATATCCAGATCGCACCTGTCCTGTCCCTCTTCTCCTCCCAATCCAACCCTTACAGTTCTTACAAATCCCTCCTCCCATTTCTTTCCCCCTGCTTCTCAGAGAACTGGAAGCCCTCCTTGGGTACCACCCTACCCTGGGGCATGCAGTCATAGTGGGCCTAAACTCCTCTCCCACTGAGGCCCAATCAGGTAGTCCAGTTAGAAGAAGGGAATCCAATAGTGGGCAACAGAGTCAGAGACAGCCTCCATTCCAATTGTTAGGGGACCCACAAGAAGAGTGAGCTGCACATCTGCTCCAATATATAGGGGCCCTGACCCCACTCTTGTATGCTCTTTTGTTGGTGATTCACTCTCGGTGGGACCTTACTGAGTCAGTGGGGGCTGAGTTGACTCTGTAGGTCTCCTTGTGGTGTTCTTAACCCCTCCAGCTCACTCAATTCTATCCCCTACTCTTTCGTAAGAGGTCCTGAGTATCAATTAATGTTGCCTGTGGGTCTGGTCTCTTAATCTGTTTCCATCAGCTGCTGGATGAAGCCTCTCAGGAGATAGTTGTACATAGCAGAGTATCATTAATAGTGTCAGGATTGGTTCTTTTACATGGGATATATTTTGAGTTGGGCCAGTCACTGGTTGGCTGTTCCTTCAATCTCTGCTCCATCTTTATTCCTGCACATTTTGTTGACAGAATGAATTTCAGATTGAACGTTTTGTGGGTAGGTTGGTGTTCTTTCCCCTCTACTGGAAGTCCCTCCTGGTTTCAGGAAGTGGCCACTTCAGTCTCCATATTTCCCACTAATAGTTGTCTCATGGCTCAGCCATAAAAGACTAGGGTCACAACCAAAAAATACAAGTGTTTCGTTTCTAAGGGCTTACACTTCCTTTGCAAAGTCTTCAAAGCAGAATTTGTTGCCATCTTCTTTCTCATCATAGCCTTTAAACAGCACACAGAGGTATATCTTGCCATTTATTCCCTGTCTCTCTTAATAGTTCATTGTGTATTTCTACTTCTCACAGTATTGAAGGACAGAGTGTCATTTTTCTGCTATGCTTTCTGCTTGAAAATGCTAAATATAAAAAGTTGGAGAGACAGAAGTGCAGCACCAAATGCATTATTTTTATTCAGATTTGCTATGCTGTTACAGTTTCTTCATGTAGACAGGTATATATTTCTTTAAGCTATTTAGATGTGTGAGCTGTTTTGGCATGTTTTCCACAGTTTCTGTAGCAAAATTTCTCAAAACAAGGACAAACTATTTAATAGCTCAGATAGCAGCTGATACTTAGGAAGATGGTAATTCTCTAATGACGGCCATTCAACATTCTATTTCCCCAACTGAGGGGTAACTATGTTCCTCTTTTTATCTTAGTGTTAAACATCACATTGTGAAGAACTGTGGGTTTTCCTCTTCTGGATGTGCTGATGCTATTGAGTTTTCTTTCTCTGCGGAATTTAGTCTTTTCATCAGTTCTGAGACTTTTTTTCTTTAGGCCATCTTAACTTTGTGTAGTCTCTCTTTTTTTTTTCTTTTTTGTCCATTACTGTGCAGCTATGGTGGCTTAGTTACTTTTGTATTGTTGTGGTAAAGCAGTTCCAGAAGGAAGGTTTTTTTTTTTAAACTTTCTAATATTTCTTTTCTTTTTGTTCTTTTACTTTTAATTGGACATTTTCTTTATTTACATTACAAATGTTTTCCCCTTTCCAGGTATCCCCTTTGGAAACACCCTATCCCTTTCCCTCTTCACCTGCCTCTATGAGTGTGCCCCCCCCACACACATGTCTTCCACTCCAGTGCTCTCCTCCTCCTGTCTTCCCTCTCAGGCATTCCCCTACCCTGGGGAATCCAACATCCTCAGGCCCAAGGGCCTCTCCTCCCTCTGATATCCAACAAGGTCATCCACTGCCACATATGTGACCAGAGTCATGGGTCCCTCCATATGTGTTCTTTGGTTGGTGGACAAATCCCTGGTTGCTCTGGGGGTTCTGGCCTGTTGACACTGTTGCTCCCTTCATTGGGCTGCAAACCCCCTCAGTTCCTTTAGTCCCTTCTCCAACCCCTTCATTGGGGACCCCACGCTCAGTCCAATGCTAGGTTGTGAGCATCGCCTCTGCATTTGTAAGGCTCTGGCAGAGCCTCTCAGGAGACAGCCTTATCAGGCTTTGATCAGCAAGCTCCAGAAGGAAGATTTTCTTTGGGACTCACGGTCCTAGACTTATCAGAGTCCATCAGTGAGGAAATTCAGCTGAAGCACACATGGAAACTTTGCACATCTCAAACTACAATAGGAAGCAGATAGAATGAACTCAAAATGGCAAGAGGTTATGAATTCTCAATACCTGCCCCCAGAAACAGACTTTCTCCAGCAAGGCCTCACTCCCTAAGTCTTTTCAAACAAGGTCACCATGTGGGAATACATTAATCAAATGCCTGAAACTATTCAAACCATCATATATGGGAATGAATGTACTCTTTCATGTACTCTTTCTTTCTGTTTTTTCTTTTTTCTTTTGAGTAGGAAGACTGAATTTTTGTTGTTGTTGTTCTTCTGCCTCAGCAGTCCTGCTCACCTTTGGGAACTTCCTTCAGCATCCCTGGTCAAGCAATGGTATTGGAAACTGAGATGACAGGATGGTTCCTAATCTGCATTTTGGTTGTTCATCCAGTGCATTAATGCAGGGAAGTTTCTTCTCTTGTTATCTTGTTTGACTCTAGGTCATGTTTCACCCTGAAGCATTTTCATGATCATCAAAGCAACATAGATTGTGTATTCATGCCTTGCCCCTGTATCCAGCTCTGGTGAAATGCTGGTGGTGATGAAATTTCAGCTAAATTTATTTGTGTGAGTTATGAATGAGTTTCCCTCCCTAGATTTCACTGTTTTCATTAGTAAAGATAGCTGAGCTGCAGTTAATAAATAAATTGACCAAAGAACTTAGAGTTTGTGTCTATATATGAAACAGTTATTATAATGAATAAAAATCTATTGTTATTCAGAGATCACTTTGTATTGAAAGGTTCACAGCTAAATTCAGTTCTTGTATGAGGACCACAGTCTCTGGAATCACATCACATTTTCACTACTTGGTATAAAGGACTTTAAACTACATATGACATACATTGTAAGTATTGTATTGATCACATTTATATGCTTGCAGGATGTTCTGAGTTATGTTATTCAGAATGCACTATTTTCTAGCTTTTGAAATTAACCTTTGTTTACCTGAGCTTCCTCAAGCTATAGAATGAAAGTACTGGTTAGAAAGTACCTGGTACATTCCTGGATGAAAAAAAATCCATGCTTGAAGAAAGTAGTCACTGTTGACATTTATTCAGTGAATAATAACTGAATTGAATTCCTAAAAGGGAAAAAAAACCAACCAAACAAACAAAAAACCCAAAAGACAACCCCCAAATAACAACAGATAAAGAATGCAGGGTTAAAAGCTAATCTTGAAACACACAAATAACACCTTCCTGGCTTTCATCCTCAATCCCTAAATAAGATATCTTCTTAAAATTATTTTTAGAGACAGAGTTTCTCTGCATACCCCTGGCTATCCTAGAACTTACTTTGTAGATATATCTGGCCTTGAACACAGATATCTGCCTGCCTCTCTCTTCAGAGTGATGAGATTAAAGGCTCATGCCACCACCACAGACCCAGTAGCTCCCTAAACAAACACACACAGAAACCCCAAAACAAACCCAGCATTTGTCATAATACTAGATATGCACTGAAGAACATGTTTTACCATATTAACTTGTTTTTTTCTGTCTTTGGTGCATTGTACAGAGTGTGGAAGAGGAAACTAGTGGGTTGTCTACTATGCAGCTTCCTATCTAATATCAAGTACTGTTGGGCCATGATAGGCAGTCTGTGTTCTGGTTGAGCTAGGTTTAAACCCCAACAACCCAGTGAATTTAACCTACAAGGGACGGAAGGCTGTTTGCCTATGTTCCCAGACACTAGGCACCTGACACCATGCCCTCAACTCCATAATTCTGTGGCCATCAGTCACACCTGGCCATGACCCAAACTCCTAGTATTCTGGTTGGACTCCATCCCCACAGTTACCTGGCTACAGCCAGGTATACACCGCCCCACAGTTACCTGGCAACTGCCAGGTCCACTATAAAAGTGGTTTCTTCACCCCTCCTCCTCTTTTGCCCTCTTCCCTTCCCTTCCCTTCCCTGGCCAGCTTTTATCTCTCTACCTCCCCTCTCTCACTCTACACTTCTACAATAAAACTGTAAAGCTATGGGCTGCCTCCTTCCATCTAAACCTGCCATGCTGCAACAATGGGACAGGTCCATAAAGTACTAAAAGTTAGAATAGATATTCACCTTTTCCTCAGTATAAGAAACATTAATACAGATTTTTCTTTCAAACACTATAAACTTGTGTTTCTAACAAGAAATTCATATCTTTTTAAAAATCCATTCCATGTTTATGCAAATATTTTACACTATCCCACCTGTTTCCAGTATTTTCTTATTATACTCTCAGATTAAAGTGGATGACCTCTTCCCCCCACAATCTTTATATACCAATTTGATTATGACAAGCCAACTGAAAGACAGCAAGGCTGACCCAAGTTGATGGGCACCCCCTGGGTATTAGTACACTTCCTATCTTTGTGTGCTTGTTCTTCAGAGCATACTCTCTTGACCAACGGTAAAGTTTTAGATTTTTGAGGTACTTCAGTTGTAGTAATGATCTCTTTCTTTAAGATCTTAAACTCCTACTCTTACTTCTAATACTTAATGTTTGATAGGAAAAAGCCCTGCTTCTAATAGATGATTATGTACAGCTTAATCAATAAATTATTAGTCTTGTGTGACTATCTATCTATCTATCTATCTATCTATCTATCTATCTATCTATCTATCTATCATCTATCCATCTATCTATCTATCATCTATCTATCATCTATCTGTGAATATGTGTGTATATATAATATATACACACATAATATCTGATAATATTATATGAACACACACACACACGTGTGTGTGTGTGTGTGTGTGTGTGTTTGATTCACATCTGGAGATGTTTAATGATTAAATGAGACAATATTACATTGGGTAAAATGTCTTTGAATAGTGTTTTGTTAAAGCTTTCTTATTTTCCTTCTTCAGTGAAAATTCAATAAAATGATATTATATCCCAAGCTCACCAAGCTGGAGTTGATACTTTTCAACCTTGCAGATGTCACTCCTCTGGGACCTCTGAGGGTTTGAAGCCATTAATTAGACTAAACTCTCTTTACTCTCATGCTGAGTTTTAGTATTTCAGGAAGCTAACTTCTGTCACAGCTACCAAGATGTATTGCAGACATTTGTGGTGACCTCTTTGTCTGTGGAGCAATTTTGGATGAGTCCCTTTCTGAGACAGGTAGAGGTTTTCAGAAGTCATCCTTTTTTTAAAAAATTTTTTTATTTGTTTTTTTTTATTAGATAGATTCTTTATTTACATTTCAAATGATTTCCCTCTTACTGAATCCCCCCTTACCAAAAGTTCCATATGCCCACTTCCCTCCCGCTGCAACCCAAGCAACCCACTCCCATCTCACCTTCATGGCATTCCCCTACACTGCTGCATTGAGCCCTTCCAGGACCAGGGCCTCTCCTTCCTTCTTCTTGGGCATCATTTGATATGTGAATTGTTTCTTGGGTATTCCAAGCTTCTGGGCTAATATCTGTTTATCAGTGAGTGCATATCATGTGTGATCTTTTGTGAATGGGTCACCTCACTCAGGATGATATTCTCTAGTTCCACCCACTTGCCTAAGAATTTCGTGGATTCATTGTTTTTAATAGCTGAGTAGTATTCCATAGTGTAAATATACCACATTTTCTGTATCCATTCCTCCATTGAGGGACATCTAGGTTCATTCCAGCTTCTGGCTATTATAAATAAGGCTGCTATGAACATAGTGGAGCATGTGTCCTTATTGCATGCTAGAGAATCCTCTGGGTATATGCCCAGGAATGGTATAGCTGGGTCGCCTGGTAGTATTATGCCGAGTTTTCTGAGGAACTGCCAAACTGATGTTCAGAGTGGTTTACCAGCTTGCAATCCCCCCAGTAGTGGAAGAATGTTCCTTTTTCTCCACATCAGCACCGTCTGTCTCCTGAGTTTTTCATCTTAGCCATTTTGACTGGTGTGAGGTGAAATATCGGGGTTCTTTTGATTTGCATTTCCCTGATGACTAAGGATGTTGAACATTTCTTTAGGTGCTTCTCAGCCATTAGCTATTCCTCAGGTGAAAATTCTTTGTTTAGCTCTGTACACCATTTTTTAGTAGGGTTATTTGACTCTCTGGAATCTACCTTCTTGCATTCATTGCATATTTTGAATATTAGCCCTCTGTCAAATGTAGGGTTGGTAAAGATCTTTTCTCAATTTGTTGGTTGCTGTTTTGTCTTTTGACAGTGTCCTTTGCCTTACAGAAACTTTGTAATTTTATGAGGTCCCATTTGTCAATTCTTGATCTTAGAGCATAAGCTATTGTTGTTCTGTTCAGGAAATTTTCCCCTGTGCCCATGTGCTCAAGGTTCTTCTCCAATTACTTTTCTTTTAGTTTCAGTGTTTCTGGTTTTATGTTGAGGTCCTTGATCCACTTGGACTTCAGCTTAGTACAAGGAGATAAGAATGGATCAATTTGCATTCTTCTGCATGCTGACCTCCAGTTGAACGAGCACCATTTGTTGAAAAGTCTATCTTTTTTCCACAAGATGGTTTTAGCTCCTTTGTCAAAGATCAAGTGACCATAGGTGTGTGGGTTCATTTCTGGGTCTTCAATTCTGTTCCATTGATCTACATGCCTGTTACTGTACCAATACCATGCAGATTTTAACACTATCACTCCATAGTACTGCTTGAGGTTGGGGATACTGATTCCCCCAGAAGTCCTTTTACTGTTGAGAATAGTTTTAGCTATCCTGGGTTTTTGTTATTCCAGATGAATTTGAGAATTGCTCTTTATAACTCTATGAAAAATGGAGGTGGGATTTTGATGGGGATTGCATTGAATCTGTATATCCTGCTTTTGCAGGATAGTCATTTTTACTATATTAACACTGCCAATCCACGAGTATGGAAGATTTTTCCATCTTCTGAGGTCTTTTTCAATTTCCTTCTTCAGAGACTTGAAGTTCTTGTCATACAGATCTTTCACTTGTTTAGTTAGAGTCACACCAAGATACTTTATATTGTTCATAGCTATTGTGAAGGGTGTCATTTCCCTAATTTCTTTCTCAGCCTGTTTATCCTTTGTGTATAGGAAGACTACTGATTTGCTAGAGTTAATTTTATGTCTGGCCACTTTGCTGAAATTGTTTATCAGCTGTAGGAGTTCTCTGGTGGAGTTTTTTGGGTTGCTTAAGTATACTATCATATCACCTGCAAATAGTGATAATTTGACTTCTTCCTTTCCAATTTGTATCCCTTTGACCTCCTTTTGTTGTCTAATTGCTCTATCTAGAACTTCAAATACTATATTGAATAAATATGGAGAGAGAGGGCAGTCTTGTCTAGTCCCTGATTTTAGTGGGATTGTTTCAAGTTGCTCTCCATTTAGTTTGATGTTGGCTACTGGTTTGCTTTATATTGCTTTTGCTATGTTTAGGTATGGGCCTTGCATTCCTGTTCTTTCCAGGATTTTTAACATGAAAGGGTATTGAATTTTGTCAAATTCTTTTTCAGCATCTAATGAAGTGACCATGTGGTTTTTTTTCTTTGAGTTTATTTATGTAGTGGATTACATTGACGGATTTCCTTATATTGAACCATCCCTGCATCCCTGGAATGAAGCCTACTTGATCATGGTGAATGATCACTTTGATGTGTTCTTGGATTCGGTTGGCAAGAATTTTATTGAGTATTTTTGCATCAGTATTCATAAGGAAAATTGGTCTGAAGTTCTCTTTCTTTGTTGGATCTTTGTGTGGTTTTGGTATCAGTGAAATTGTGACTTCCTAGGAAAAGTTGGGTAGTGTTCCTTCTATTTCTATTTTGTGGAATAATTTGAAGAGTATTGGTGTTAGGTCTTCTTTGAAGGTCTAATATAATTCTGCACTGAAACCATCTGGTCCTGTGCTTTTTTTTGGTTAGGAGGCTGTCAATGACCACTTCTATTTCTTTATAGGTTATGGAACCATTTAGATGGTCTATCTGATCCTGATTAAACTTTGGTAGTTGGTATCTGTCTAGGAAATTGTCCATTTCCTCCAGATTTTCCAGTTGTATTGAGTATAGGGTTTTGTAGTAGGATCTGATGATTTTTTGAATTTCCCCAGTTTTTGTTATTTCTCCCTTTTCATTTCTGATTTTGTTAATTTGGATACTGTCTCTGTTTCCTCTGGTTAGTCTGGCTAAAGGTTTATCTAGTTGATTTTCTCAAAGAACCAACTCCTTTTTTTGTTGATTCTTTGAATAGTTCTTTTTGTTTCTACTTGGTTAATTTCAGCCCTGAGTTTGATGATTTCCTGCCTTCTACTCCTCTTGGGTATACTAGCTTCTTTCTGTTCTAAAGCTTTCAGGTGTTCTGTTAAACTGCTAGTGTATGCTCTCTCCAGCTTCTTTTTGGAAGCACTCAGAGCTATGAGTTTTCCTCTTAACACAGCTTTCAATGTGTCCCATAAATTTGGGTATGTTGTGCCTTCATTTTCATTAAACTCTAAAAAGGTATTGATTTCATTCCTTATTTCTTCCTTGACTGAGGAAGGTATCATTGAGTAGAGCATTTTTCAGCTTCCATGTGTATGTGGGCTTTCTGTTGTTTTTGTTGCTATTGAAGATCACCCTTATTCCATAGTGATCTAATAAGAGGCATGGAATTAATTTGATTTTCTTATATCTGTTGAAGTCTATTTTGTGACCAATTATATGGTCAGTTTTGAGAAGGTACCATGAGGTGATGAGAAGAAGGTATATTCTTTTGATTTAGGATAGAAATTTCTGTAAATATCTGTTAGATCCATTTGGTCCAAAACTTTTGTTAGTTTTACTGTGTCTCTGTTTAGTTTGTGTTTCCCTGATCTGTCCATTAAGGAGAGTGGTGTGTTGAAGTCACCCACAATTATTGTGTGGGGTGTGATGTGTGCTTTAAGCATTAGTAAGGTTTCTTTTACGAATGATGGTGCCCTTGCATTTGGGGCACAGATGTTCAGAATTGAGAGTTCTTCCTGGTAGATTTTTCCTTTGATGAGTATAAAGTGTCCTTCCATGTCTTTTTTTATGACTTTTGGTTGAAAGTCTATTTTATCAGATATTAGAATGGCTACTCCAGCTTGTTTCCTGGGACCATTTGCTTGGAAAACTGTTTTCCAGCCCTTTACTCTGAGGTAGTGTTTGTCTTTGACACTGATATGTGTTTCCTGTATGCAGCAAAATGTTGGGTCTTGTTTACGCATCTAGTCTGTTAGTCTATGTCTTTTTATTGGGGGAATTGAGTCTATTGATGTTAAGATATATTAAGGAAAAGTGATTGTTGCTTCCTGCTATTTTTCATGTAATTTTTATGTTTGTGTGGTTATCTTTTTTTGGGTTTGTTGGAAGAAGTTTAATTTCTTGCTTTTTCTGGTGTATAGTTTCTCTTCTTTTGTTGGTGTTTTTCAATTCATTATCCTTTGAAGGGCTGGATTTGTGGAAAGATACTGTGTAAATTTGTTTTTGTCATGAAATACCTTGGTTTCTCCATCTATGGTAATTGAGAGATTTGCTGGACATAGCAGTCTGGGTTAGTATTTGCGTTCCCTTAGGGTCTGTATGACATCTGCCCAGGCTCTTCTGGCTTTCATAGTCTCTGGTGAGAAGTCAGATGTAATTCTGATAGATCTCCCTTTATATGTTACTTGACCTTTTTCCCTTACTGCTTTTAATATTCTTTCTTTGTTTAATACATTTGGTGCTTTAATTATTATGTGACGGGAGGAATTTCTTTTCTGGTCAAATCTATTTGGAGTTCTGTAGGCTTCCTGTATGTTCATGGGTGTCTCTTTCTTTAGGTTAGGTAAGTTTTCTTCTATAATTTTGTTGAAGACATTTACTGGCCCTTTAACTTGTAAATCTTCACTCTCTTCTATACCTATGATCCTTAGGTTTGGTCTTCTCATTTTGTCCTGGATTTCCTGGATGTTTTGGGTCAGGAGCTTTGTGCATTTTTCATTTTCTTTGACTGTTATATCAATGCTTTCTATAGTATCTTCTGCATATGAAAGTCTCTCTTCTATCTCTTGTATTCTGTTGTTGATGCTTGGATTCATGACTCCTGAGTTCTTTCCTAGGTTTTCTATGTCCCGAGTTGTTTCCCTTTGTGATTTCTTTATTGTTTCTACGTCCATCTTTAGATCTTGAATGACTGTTCAATTCCTTCACCTGTTTTCTGTGTTTTCCCTTGGTTCTTCAAAGGCTTCTCCCTGTTTACTTGTGCTCTCCTGTATTTCTTTAATGGAGTTATTTATGTCCTTCTTGAAGCCCTCCATCAGCATCATGAGCTGTGAGTTTAAATCCAGTTCTTGCTTTTCTGGTGTGTTAGGGTATCCAGGACTTGCTATTGTTGGAGAACTTGGTTCCGATGGAGCCATGTTGCCTTGGTTTCTGTTGGTGGTGTTCTTGCATTTGCCTTTTGCCATCTGGTTATCTCTGGTGTTAGTTGGTGCTGCTGTCTCTGACTTTGGTTTCTCTGTGCTCCTGGGAGACCTGTTCTTTCTTTGTATACTGATATGTAAGTACTTCTGCAAGACCTGCTCTCTTATAGTTGTATTTGGGTATGTACCTCTGTGGTCCAGATCCACTCTGGGTGCAGGTGGCAATCAGAAGACTCCTGTCCCAGGCTGTTCCTAGGCTCTTATGTCCTTAGGGGTTCAGGCTGTTTCCTCTTAGCAGCAGGGGTGGTCCTACTGTACCACTGGGCCTCTCTGCATTCCTGAGTGGTTAGCTGCCTCCATGTGTCTGTTGGATATGCCCCAGTGGCAGAGGACAGCTCCTCTGCTCTGCAATGCAGGTCTCTCCCGTGCTGACTGACTCCTCTGAGCAGCTGGGTAGATAGTTGGCTTCCTGTGCCACTTGGAGATGGCGTGCTGTGGCAGAGGGTGGTCCCAAACCGGAGACGAGAGCCAGAAGTCTCCTGCCAGACTATTTCAGGTGGGGTCCTCTGCTCTGCAATGCAGGTCTCACCTGTCCTAGCTGACTCCTCTGCGAAGCTGTATAGATGGCTGGCTTCCTGTGTCACTTGGAGATGGTGTGCTGTGGCAGAGGATGGTCTCAGAAGTCATTCTTACCAAGAATTTAGTCTTACTAATAGTTAACTGTATTAGAAGCAAGTATTTGTGAAAAGGTAACCATGCTTCATTTATGTGCTTCTGAGGGAAGGTGTTTCTGGGGACCCAAACAACAGGCTGACAATGCCCTTATTTTCCAAAGATAATTCTTGCTTCTTCTTATCTTCTCAGCTTGGATGTTTCACCGCAAGCTGCAAGCCCTTTTTAATTTTTTTATTCTTAGTGTTTTGAACCTCACTGTTTTTTGGTAGTGGCAGTGTTTTTGTTGTTTTAAACTTTGTGTGTGTTGCATGCAGGTGAGTGTGTGGTGTATATGTCTGTTTGTATGCACAAGGCAACAAGAACGGGCTCCCTGTGTCTTCTATAACTCTCTGTTTTATTGTCTAGACAGGATCTCTCACTGAATGAGATACACATAGTTCAGACTAGGGTAGTTAACTACAAATCTGTGGGTATCTGCTTGTTTGCAAATTAAAGTCAGATATTAGGCTTGCACTGATAGCACATTTATTAACTGATTCATTCCTCTATCTCTCAGCCTACATTGTTTTAACCCTGATGTTTCTTTTAACTCAATGTCCATTCATGTTGTACCAACAAGAAATTGAGTATAATTATGGGGCACAGAAACTCTTCACTCTTATGCAACTGTATCTTGATAATGGGGCTTAGTTGCTATTTCCAAAGAAGTTGGAACATCAGACTTTGCTTTGTGCTCTGATCTTGATTCAGAGTGTGTCTTACTGACCAATAGTCTTTGAGAAACTCACCCTGTATGTCTTTCTTGCCTAAAGGAGGATTGTAATGCCTTTCTCCCTATTGTCTTTCTGTTTTCTAACCATGCTTTTCCTAACCCTTTTGGATTCCTCACTCTTTCTCTAAGGCTCCCTTTCCCCACTGTGGCCATGAGCTGACCATTTTGGTCAAACCATGGCATACTTTTTGCCTTTTCTGCACCAGTCCTCTCCTCTGAGTATCTGCTGAGATTTACAGCCTGTCTCCTCTAAGCTATTCTTTTAAACTCTAACAAAAATTATTTCTGAGCAAGGAAAAAAAGAGAGACAGAGAAGAATAATCCTGGAACTCAAGGTCAAAGTTACTGACTGGTATTTCACATTTCTCTTCTGTAAAGAATCATAATACACTTTCTAATTCCCAAGAAAGAGAAAATCTGTATTGTTATTGTGAAGCCATGTGTAGGGAAACAATACAAAATATATTAAGGTCTGAGGGGAGTCATAAAAATAAAATATTTCATGAGTTCTGTTTTGGGTTCTTTACAAGAAAATGCCTTGCTTTCTTTAAAGTTCTTTGCTCACCTTGACAAACACTGAGTTTTCTGACAGGGATGATGATTTCTGGGGTGTCTTTTATCTTTTAAAGCATGTTTTTAGCCATCTGGTAGATAAGAAAGCACAGCTGTGTATGCCATGTCTTCTAGCATGGCTGCTTCTTCCCTTTGACTCAGGGTTTCACAGGAGGTAAGGAGAGAACAAAGACTGGTGTCAGAACAGAACAAATGCCCACTTGTACAGAGATTTAAAAAGCAAACCCTATAGTTTTCTGAACAAAAATAATTTAAATGTTCCTCTACTCTACTTTTGATAGTTTGGTTGTATTTGCTATTTATAACACTAATATAACAAAAGACCCTCTGGTCATGAGAAATAGGATATTAAAATCATGACCTAGAGTCAAGTCAGAACTTATAAAAATCTTAGCATCTTGTAATGGTTTGAAGCAAGTGCTAGGACATAGTAAACAGTAAGAGCTAGAGGTTCATGGGAAAAGTGCAAATTATTCACACTTGCTGCAGTGAAAACTGACACTGTGAAGAGGAAAATGAAGGGCCAAAACCACAAAGTCTGAAGAACTAAGGAAGATCAATAGACATTTGTATCTTGGTATAAAATAAACAAGCTAAACAGAGAAGAGGAGGGTCAGGGTTTCATGTCAGTGGCATTAGGCTGCCACCTCCCCAAAAAGCCTTGAAGATGATACTGAAGACACTGCCCATCTTTCATGTAATATTACTTCTAATATAACTAAGTGTAATAGGTTAAATTGTAAAATGCCTTCTAATGAGAAACATCTACCTAGGGGACCACCCAGACAATCCCTTATACAAGGAGCTAAATATGAGGTAATCGAGAGGTAGTGAAGTTACATCTTGATGGCTGTGAGAGAGTTAACTTTGTCCTAGTAAAGCTGATCATGTACATGTAATAACAAAGAGAACTTAGTTTAACAAGAGTAATAAGATACCTGGAAGACCAAATCAGCAACACCAGTCCATGTCAGTAGCTAACCAAACACAAGTCAGACACATAAAACATGGGTCTTCAAACCAAATGAACTCCTGTTTGAGTCAGGGAGACATGAATAAAGAGCATGTGAACTTTATACTAACAGGATCCATACTATTCCCAAGGGCTGGCTAACATCATCTGAGCAGTTTTCTTAACCTTTTTCAAGTCTCTGCCACACTCACATGAAAATCCCATAGAGATAGTTTATTTTAATGGTCTTGAGAACTCCTCTCTTGAGATTTCTTTCAATTTCTCAATTTCTTTTTTTTTTATTTCTTACTTAACCTTGTTTTTATTTTGAATACGCCAATGAGAGTCTGGATCTTTAATCTTCATTGACATGAACCACTGTCCCAGATCAGTCTTTAGTAATCATGAGTATCTGGCACTCTAGGATCTTGGCTCATGAAGAACTGGGTTGTAAAAGGTCCTAAAATACTCAAGGATCTTGAATGAATTTTAATCTGAAACTCTGAAAACTACTAGAGATGGTATGATGTGCAGCGTGTAATTATTAAATACAATCTGTGCTATTGTTGCTTAGACACTAGCACATGTGGTTTTGGTCTGTTTCCAAAATGGTACATAGAATGAGACTGAGACTGTGTGTTTCTCCTACCTAATGCCTCTCCCAACAAACATTGGCTCTGCCTCTCCAGAGCTCCAAGATGGCTCTTTCAGTCCCCAGGCCGCTGTGAAATTGCACCCAAGTTTCCAAGGTTAGCTGGGGGCCTACTCTCACCATCCAATGCTCTGCTGCGGTTACCTCTCCCCTGGAGCTTGGGCCTTATCCAATCTTCTCTTCCTAAAGCCTGGCAGAATACTGCCCTGTTCTTGTCCCCTGGCCCATCTGCATTGCTGTGAGATGGAAAGCACCAGACAATTTTAGTTTAGAAACAACCGGTAACATAACCACTGGGCAAGGAATCTACCATCCTAAGCTCATCAACTATTCTAGGTTGGAAATCTTCTGGTGTCAGAATCTGCCACCAGATCTAACAGTTCCTGGTCAACATGTTGTTCTTCTTGCTCCTGCTTCAATGTACCAAAACAACCATTCCTTCCTCTTGTATTACCTCTTCTTCTTTCAGACAGTGAAGGCCAGTCTTCTTGCCCAGTGACTAGCTTCTTGTGTTTTTTTATTATCCAATCAATTAAGTAGAGGAAAATTCCACTATGTCAATGTTAATTCTTGGCTTTCAACTTGACCACATCTGGAATTAACTAAAACCCAAAAACTTGCAGAGTATACCTGTAATGGATTTTTGCATAATCTAAAGTAAAAAGATTCACTTGTAATCTAGATATTTGAGGTATTAAAACATTCCTTTAATCCAGATCTTTTGAGCTAGGAAAGACATGCCTTTAGTTTGGATCTTGAGGTGGGAAGACACACCTTTAATCTAGATCTTTTGATGTGGAAAAACCTATCTCTAATGTGGGCTATATTTTCTTCTTGAAGCCTAGATAGATAGAGGAGAAGGAAGCTCTTTGCTTGCTTGCTCTTATCTCTCTAGCAAGTTCACGTTTTCACTGGCATTAGTGCCTAATTCTTCAGTATTCCAGCATATACTAAAGATGAACTGAGACATACAGCCTCTTGTGTTGAACAACTGCTGGATTCTTAGGTCTTCTATTCATAGACAACCATTGTTGGATTAACTGGACTACAGCCTTGAAGTCATTCTAAGTAAATGTCCTTTATACACACACACACACACACACACACACACACACACTCACACATACACACACCCCTACCTATATAGTTTCATTCTACAAGTTCTATTTCAAAAACTCTCACTAAAACAGGTTTTGATACCAGAAGTAGGATGCTGGTGTGATAGGCCTGACCATGTTTTGGAAAGGATTGTGGAAGGACATTGGAGCTTTGGGTTAGAAGAGCCATTGACTGTTGAGAGCTCATTGGGCTATTCTTTCAAGCTTTGTAGATAAGAATGTTGTTGCAGATGATGAAGGTCTGGCTTATGAAGTTTCTGAAGAAAGCAAAAACTGTATGGAGCTATTTGTGTGAAAAATCTGTGGTGTCCAGTCAGTTCAAGCTGAAGAATCAACTGTGATTAACAAGAGACCAGAAACACTAAAGTAAAAGATTTGTTTTACTGGGACAATTGATGCTTGTCAACTAGAGTTGAATAATTAGCAGTGATTAAGAAGACACTAGCATCAATGAAGTAAAATTCTTCTGGTCCGTGTTTCCTGAGAGTTAACGTACAGATTCTATGTTCCAGAGGTGACCAAGAGAGTACCTTGTGCTTGAAGCCAAAGTTATGAGTCACTAAGGTGGTACTATTTTTCAAGTCATGAAGGGGTGGGCCGTGGAAGGCAGCCGAGTCTTTTACCACTGTGAGCAGCCAGGAAAATCTATTGGTGGACGTGCAGCTTTGGTAGCAGTTGAAGGCCCAGAGCTGAAGGTGTCATGCAGTGAAGTTAAGGCTTGGCATCATGAAGAGATCCTGTGAGAGGCTAGTGGTGAAAGTGCAGCTCAGCTGTAGTAGAAGATCTCAGAATTTTGGAGTTGCCAGCACCATGGGATGACCACCAAGAATGGCAGCAGTGGTAGATTGGAGGCTGCCTAAGCTTAGCTGTGAGTGCTGAAGAGGGTGAATCTGTAGAAGTGACCTAAGCCCATTGCAGGAGACAGAAGACTGAATGGACCTAAGACATTGTACGTTTAGTCATTTGCAGCATTGGGAATTTGATTTTGTTTTGTTCTGGTGTAAATATAATTTTTATTCACCGGATATAATTGTCATCTTGGAGGCTACTGCTGAATAAGCTCACCCTTTCCATTTTTTTCTGAACTCTGGCTGGCTGGTTCAACTCAGATGTTCTGGCACAAAACTTCTCTCCAAGCTGACTGATTCAAAGTGACTTTTCTCAGCTTCTCACTGAATTGCTCTACTTTGAAAAAACTGCCTCTGAATTCTATGAACTGACTGTAGGAACTGAACAGAACTGCACAAACTCAGCTGAACTCAACTGCATTTAACTGAAATGCACCAAACTGAACTGAACTGAACTGAACTTCACTGCATTGCCTGAACCCACCTCAGCTGTGCAATTGAGCTGCCCTCCCTCACCTGATTCACTCTGTGCTGCTTTTTTTTCACTTTGCTTAATTTTTCTTTTTAAAGTTAGCTAGTTTTACATAAAACAAGCCACAATAGTGCAAGAACTTACACTGAGTGAGGATGAATGACAAATGACAGGAAATACAAGCCTCAGAACTGTTAAGACATTCACTGGCTCTTGGGTTCAACCACTGACACACTAAAATTCATATGGACTTTACAAAAATGGAGGGTAAGGAGGGGTGCTCCTGTGTGCTGCTCTTAAGTAGCCTCTCTTTCCTGTCTGCTCTCGTGAGAGCTGGGTATATCCTATCTGTCTCTTTCTGTCAGATCTTTCTCTATTCTTTGTCTTCTCTTCAATTAGACATAACTTTCACACATGGCTGCTTCTTTCTGCAAACTAATTTACCTTCATTATTTGGGATAAAAGGTATATGCATATTAAGGGCATTTTTTTATTCCAGCCACACCACACTGTAATCCAGGCTATGAATGCATCTTGGCTAGATCATATAGACTTAGAAGATCTTTGGATATGATCCCTTTACAGAGTAGCCATGTTGCTGGATTAAAATTCCTCTACAATCTGATTGTGTCTGTGCTCTGGTTCTTTTCTCTTTAAGTGAGAAAGTATATAACATAATCTTGTTTTTTTACAGAATCCCACAGGTGAGGGATTTTGATCTTTTAAAAGATTTTGAAAAAATTTTAAAAGGACTGGATATTTTAAAAGGAATTGAACTTTCAATATGTTTGAATATGTAAAGACAGTGTAACTTTATTTATGTTTTTAATGTATGGTCTTGGGGTTGAATAAGAAAGGAAAGATTGTGGTTTAATGGTGATGAGAATGTATGTTGAGTTGACATGGGATAAGTTGTGCTGGATAGTTTTATGTCAACTTGACACAGTTAAGGTCATTTGAGAGGAAGCAACCTCAATTAAGAAAGCATTTAGGGCATTTTCTTAATTAGCAATTGATGACGGAGGGCCCAGCCCATTGTGGTTGGTGCCATATCTGGGCTAGTAGTCCTGGGACTGAGCAAGCCATGGGGAACAAGCTAGTAAGAAGCAGCTCTCCATGGCCTCTGCATCAGCTCTGCCTTCAGGTACCTTCTTGAGTTTCTGCTCTTACTTCTTTTGATGATGAACTGTTATATGTAACTGTAAGTGAAATAAATTCATTTTTCTCCAAGTTGTTTTGGGTCATGCTGTTTCATCACAACAATAGTAACCCTAAGTAAGCATATATAATAACATGAAAGAGGAAACTTTACTCTTTGCCTGACTGCTCTCTCCTTACTAGCAAGCACATTTCTTCACTGGCATTAGAACCTATTTCTTTTGGATTCTGGTATATACTGAAGACTAGCTAAGATAGCCAACCTCATGAACAGAACAACTGCTGGGTTCTTGGACCTTTCATTCATAGGTAGCCATTGTTGGATTAACTGGACCATTCTAATAAATCCCATGTGTGAGTGTGTGTGGTGTATTCATTGTGTGAATGTGTAAATATAATATATATCCATACTATAAGTTTTGTTGCTCTAGAGAACCCTGATTTATACAGACGGTATGTGTCATTGTGTCTCTACAAAGAGGATTCAGCCCTTGTTGTGATCAAAAAATGGAATAACTTGACTTATGGATGGTTGCTCTATTATGTTTTCTGTTGATGTAATAAACACATGTGCCAAAAACAACATGTGCAGGCAAGGGTTTATTTCAGTTTTCACTTCCAGATCGTAGTTCATTGAGGTAAGTCAGGGCAGGAATTCAAGGAAGAAACCTGAAAACCTGAAGCAGAAACCATGGAGGAATATTACTTACTGGCTTGTTCTCTCCATTTAGCTCAATTAGCATTCTCTCTCTCTCTCTCTCTCTATATATATATATATATATGTTTCTTTTTAATTAGATATTTCTTTATTTACATTTCAAATGTTATCCTCTTTCTTCCTTTCCCCTCCGAAAACTTCCTATCCGATTGCCCCTCCCCCTGCTGACCAACCCACCCACTTCTGCTTCCCTGACCTGGCATTCCCCTACAATGGGGTGTCAAGTCTTCATAGGACCAAGGATTTCTCCTCTCATTGATGTCCAACAGGGCCATTCTCTGCTACATATGTGGCTGAAGCTATGCATCCCTCCATGTGTACTTTTTGGTTGGTGGTTTAGTCCCTGGGAGCTCTGGGGGTACTGGTTGGTTCATATTATTGTTCTTCTTATGGGGCTGCAAAGCCCTTCAGCTCCTTGGGTTCTTTCTCTAGCTCTTCCTTTGGTGACCCTGTGCTCAGTTCATTGGTTGGCTGTGAGCATCCACTTCTGTATTTGTCTGGCACTGGCAGAGCCTCTCAGGAGACAGCTATATCAGACTCCTGTCAGCAAGCACTTGTTGGCATCCACAATAGTGTCTGGGTTTGGTAACTGTATATGGGATGGATCCCCAGGTGGGGCAGTCTCTGGATGGTCTCTTCAGTCTCTGCTCCGCACATTGTCTCTGTATCTACTCCTGTGGGAATTAGGACCCCCTGGCTAGATATAACATTGCCCACAGTGGACTGGAACACCCTATGTTTATTAATGATCAAAACAATATCCCATGGACATGCCTCTAAGTAAGTATGATCAAGATAATTCTCACAGTTGATACCCTGGAATCAAACTTTCACCTGACAAAAATCTGTATTTTAAAAAATGACAAATTAAAAGATTAAAATGAATAAATAAAATTAAATAACATGAAAAAGATGAAGAGAAATCTAAGTGAACATAAACATATTGTTTTTTTTAAAATAACAAATGAAAACATGAAGCACTAATGCTGCTAAAATGGGAAAATTCACTAATATGTGGATATAGACAAGGCTGAGTAGCCTAAATTCTGTGGCCTATAGATGATGAAAGGCTTGGCCTTGAGGTGACACGCTAGTTCTTCCACTTGAAAGATGGAATCACAGACAAGCTCACAAAAGGAGTGAACGAGATGGAGTCCTTCTACCTAGTTAGTTATTTGGCATAGATGATGTACTTGCAACAATAGTTGAGGAAAGCAGAGGAGAACTATCAAAAGTGGCAAGAGAAAGTGTTTTCAAATGCAAGATTTAGCATTTTTGTACCATACACATTTCCAGGGATGGGGGGCTGACTTCAGTGTGAGAGGCATGGACACAAACAGTTTAAAGGAGGATAGATTGGTTTAGGTTCATGGTTCCTGGGGATTACGGTCTGTCACTGTGAGGAAAGCATGAAGCTCTTCACAGTGGTGAGGGCAGATGGCAGAGACTCCTTACCTCAGAGCAGACCAGAAAATAGAAAGCAATTGGAACCAGAGGCTGGTCTGTTGACTTCCAAGGCACAGATCTAGAGACCTGCTTCCTTCACCTAGTCCCACCTGGTAACAGCTGCACAGTCTCTAACACAGTGGGTGCTACATGCTGGAGATTCAGTATGCAGAGCAGCAGGATGTGGGGGACATTTGAGAGCAAACATGCCTGGGGAAGCTCAGATTCAATCAGTGAACCAGAATCACACTTTAAGAAGAGTCATCTGTACTATGTGAGAGGAGCTTCAGATGTTCACTGCTGTGAGCATGCAAGCTCTCCAGCAGCTTCTCCATTGTCATCTAGAACAGCATTCTCATCTGCTGTCTGTAATATAGCCACAAACATCCTTTGCAGAGAGCTGCTACCATGAACTAAACTTAAGTGTTTTCGAATAGTGACTACTTAGTACTTCTACCCAGACTATGGCCCAGCTTGGTGGTTCAGCTGATGTGAGCTGGTCCTTACCAGTTCATCCCTCACTCTGTCTGTGGTCAAGTCAGCAATCAGGTAGTTGATCTGAACCCTTGGGTTGGATGATTCAGCTCTACCCTTATGATCCCTTCTTTCTAACAGTATGTTAGCATAAACTTGTTTTCCATACGAGAGCAAGGAGCATGGTCAAAATTTCTTGGGTGCTTTGAGCTGGTACATCCACCAGGAGTAAGTTGCATGGACAAATTCAGGGTCAGTGTGGAGAGGACCACCTGCTTTCATGATGTGGGCTTTATTGATGCAGAATTAAAGGATATACCAGTAACTTACTTTTTAACAAAAATTTATTGAGAACCCATTATATAACCCAAATGTGGAAAATATAATATGACTCTACATTCATACAAGTGAAATCCTTAGACATTATTGACAAAAAATACAAATATATTATTTGGAAAAATAGTTAATATCTTCTTATTTATATATAAAGAACATCTTTACTAGGACTTTAAATAAAAAGAATATCCTTACTGGGGCTTCCAAAATATTCCTTTAAAAATATAAACTATTTAAAACATTGAATCACAGAGAAAAATTAGTACTTCTGCTACCAGATGAAAAATATTGGAACTTGGGGAAAGAATGAAAAGTATGGTTCAATGTAAATGATTCCATCTGCTGTAGTAAAACTTTATATATTTTTCCATTCCACAAGTACTGTTGTATTTCTAGAATGATGACCCTTAAGTTCTGAGCAGATTTAAGTCTTATGTAAAAGCCTGTGACAGAATTACAAGAAGTTTCAAAATGTATTGGGGGACTGCTAAGAGCTCATATTGTGAAAAGGGGAGGGGTGCGTATCAGTTTTCAGCAACAGCTAGCTTATGCAGGCTGTAATTAACTCCCCTACTCTTGCTTGGCTGTCTAATTGTCACTACAATGCAGACTTGTGTGAGATGCAATATTCAGTAACTTTATCCCCAAGTACAAGTTGTGCCCTTAAATATTTAGAAACTCCTAGTTGTTTTCATTGAATTTAAATAATAAAATTTGAGAAACATCAGGCCAGGTTCCAGAAAACTCACTTTGAGTTCCAACTCTGCATAACTGTGTTTTTGGCTAACTTCTTAAACTTTTCTTATGTTCTTGTGTTTCTGAAATGGGTTTAACTTTGTTTCAGTCACCTTAGAATAACAGTACCACACAGGGAAGATACTCAGCTAAACAAAACCCATATATTGTGAGCTGCACACCCAAGCAAGTATGTCTAGTCCTAACCCCTGTGAATGTGAATGTGACATTATGGTCATTTCAATTAAGATTAGGTAATCCCTATTCCAGTGACTAGTGTTTTCCTAATTAGAGAGGTAATTAGATGTATGTGGTGAGGAAGGCCAGGAGAACAGAGAACCAAGTGATGCAGCTTTGAGGTAATGGCTGCTGAAGAGCACTCTCAGGAACAGGAATCTCAGAAAGGCAGAGTAGGTTCATCATCCTTCCAACATTCAGAGGGAGCAGGGCTCTGCCAACACAAGCATGTTAAACTCTGAACATCTAGAACTTTAGGGAAAGAATATACATGGCTTCATTGAGCTTGTGACAGACAGTTATCCCAGGCTTGGGGAGCCACTACAAACTCCATGTTAGCCAATGTGTCAAGCTGGGGATCTCACATAGTAAACCCGGAGTTGGTATGTGTGAATTAGCTCTGAAAGTGTCAAACACGGAGGTTCTGAGTTCCCTTGGGTAAAATAATGAAGATTGTAGAGTTTGAGGATGAAAGTGAAGTTTAAGGGCCACAGAATGTCTACATATTTAAGGGAACAAAATATATAAAAAAAAAAGTGTTGATAGTCATTTGTATTTGTCCAGTTGAGAGTGCTATTCCTGGAGTTTTTAAAGCCTTGACTGCTTAAACCTCTTGGTTACACCATTTGTCAATTGCAGTCAGTGTGAGTTAGACAAGGGAAACTTCACTTTGCATATTAAAACAGAAGGAACTGACTGGGAAGATGCTCAGCTACTAAATTACATACTGTGCAAGCATGAGAATATGAGTTCAATCCCTGGCAACATGTTATAAAAGCTGTGCTTGGAGAAGCCCCTTTTAGTTCTAGTGGCTGGAAGGCTGAGACAGACAGATCCCTAAGGCTCTTTGGCCACAGAGCATCATCTAGGGTTAAGATCTGGCTTCTGTGCATGGATACCCTTGCACAATATCAACCAACCAATAGTCAATCAAGCCGAGACAGGTTAGAGCAAGACATGCTTTAGCTGGGTGGTGGCACTGGGAAGAGGACTTCAAAGCGATAGCTCCAGGAAGCAGCAGCTACTCTTGTTCTGGAGACAAAGGTAAAGGCAGTACAGAAATCCCAGGCACGATTAAGGTCAGGACCAGGGCAGGCCCCTTCTTACTGACCTATGGTGGTGACTATCATAAACCTACACTGTATCTGTCCCACCTTGTGGATCTCAAATATCTGAGATATCAGTGTAACTGTGACTTCACAGGAAGAATTGGGTAGTGTTCCTTCTGTTTCTATTTTATGGAATAGTTTGTGGAATATTGGTATTAGATCTTCTTTGCAGGTATGATAGAATTCTGCACTAAAACTATCTGGTCCTGGGCTTTTTTTGGTTGGGAGAACTTTAATGACTGTATCTATTAACTTGGGGGTTATGGGACTGTTTAGATGGCTTAGCTGTTCCTGATTTAACTTTGGTATCTGGTTTCTGTCTAGAAAATCATCCATTTCATCCAGGTTTTCTAGCTTTTTTGAGTATAGACTTTTGTAGTAGTATCTGATTTTTTTGAACCTCCTCAGTTTCTGTTGTGATGTCTCCCTTTTCACTCCTGATTTTGTTAATTTGGATACTGTCTCTGTGTCCTCTGTTTGGCTAAGGGTTTGTCTATCTTGTTGATTTTCTCAAAGAACCAGCTCCTAGTTTTGTTGATTATTTGTATAGTTCTTTTCCTTTCTATTTGGTTGATTTCAGCCCTGAGTTTGATTATTCCCTGCCACCTACTTCTCTTGGGTATATTTGCTTTTTTTTTTGTTTTAGATCTTTCAGGTGTGCTGTCAAGCTGCTCTCTCCACTTTCTTTTTGGAGGTGCTCAGAGCTATGAGTTTTCCTCTTAACACTGCTTTCATTGTGTCCCATAAGTTTGGGGGTATTTTGCCTTTGTTTTCATTGAATTCTAAAAAGTCTTTAATTTCTTTCCTGACCAAGTTATTATTGAGTAGATACTTCTTCAGCTTCCATGTGTTTGTGGGCTTTCTGCTGGTTTGGTGTTATTGAAGACTAGCCTTAGTCCATGGTGGTTCTGTAGGATACATGGGATTAATTTAGTGTTTTTTTATCTGTTGAGGTTTGTTTGGTGTCTGAGTATATGGTTGATTTTTGAGAAGGTATCATGAGGTGCTGAGAAGAAGGTATGTTCTTTTGTTTTAGGATGAACTGTTCTGTAGATGTCTGTTAAATCCATTTGGTTCATAACTTCTTTTAGTTTCTCTGTGTCTCTGTTTAATTTCTGTTTCCATGATCTGTCCATTGGTGAGAGCAGGGTATTGAAATCTACTATTATTGTATGGCATTCAATGTGTGTTTTGAGCTTTAGTAGCATTTCTTTTACAAATGTTGTTCCTCTTTCATTTGGGGTATAGATGTTCTGAATTGAGAGTTCATCCTGGTGGATTTTTCCTTTGATAAGTATGTAGTGACCTTCCCCATCTTTTTTTGAAAACTTTTGGTTGAAAGTCTATTTTGGTGGATATTAGGATGACTATTCCAGCTTGTTTCTTGGGACCATTTGCTTGGAAATTTTTTCCTATCCTTTTACTTTGAGGGATTTTCTGCCTTTGAGTCTGAGGTGTGTTTCCTGTATGAAGCAAAATACTGGATCCTGTCTACATATCCAGTCTGTTAGCCTACATCTTTTTATTGGGGAATTGAGTCCATTGATGTTGAGAGATATTACAGACCAATGATACTTGCTTCTTGTTATTTTTGTTGTTAGAGATGGAATTATGTTTGTGTTTTCCTCTTCTTTTGGGTTTGTTGTGAAAATATTAATTTCTTGCTTTTTCTTGGGTGTAGTTTCCCTCCTTGTGTTGGACTTTTCCTTCTGTTATCCTCTGTATGGCTGGATTAGTAGAAAGATGTTGTTTAAGTTTGGTTTTTGTAGTGGGTAATAATTAAAAAAGAGTACCACCTCGCCAGGCCTCTGCACCACTTCTTCCAAGTATCCAGTAAAGCATGACTCTTAAACTTAAATAGTTAACCAAATATCTTTATGTATATAAAACTCCCAATTACATAATGACAATTTACAATGATAAAGTCTTATCCCAATATTTCTAACCTCTCTAAAACACTAGAAATATGTCTGAAGTCATCTAGATATATGCCCCTACCTCTCTGCTCTGCTAATCTCATCCACTGAGCCTCTTCTCTCTCTCTTCCCTTCACTTCTCTTAGCTCCTCCTCCTCCTCTCTCCTCTCCAATCACTGACCTCTCACTGCCTTAACGTGAATGGATAGGAACTATCTTGCAACAGGTTTTGTCTTGGAATACTTTGGTTTCTCTATCTATGGTAATTGCAAGTTTTGCTGGGTATAGTAATCTGAGCTGGTATTTTTGTTCTCGTAGGGTCTGTATGACATCTACCCATGATCTTCTGCCTTTTATAGTCTCTGGTGATAAGCCTGGTATAATTCTGATAGGTGTGCCTTTATATGTTACTTGACCCTTTTACCTTACAGCTTTTAATATTCTTTCTTTGTTTAGTGAATTTGATGTTTTAATTATTATATGTCTAGAGGAATATCTTTTCTGGTCATCTGTTTGGTGTTCTGTAGACTTTCTGTATGTTTATAGGCATTTCTTTCTTTCGGTTAGAAAAGTTTTCTTATATAATTTTGTTGAAGATGTTTGCTGGTCCTTTGAGTTGGGAATCTTCACTGTCTTGCATATCTATTATTCTCAGGTTGGGTCTTTTTATTGTGTACTGGATTTCTTGAATGTTTGGAGATAGGAGCTTTTTGCTTTTTGTATTTTCTTTGACTGTGTGTCTATGTCTTGTATCTTCTGCCACTGATTCTTTCGTCTATCTCTTGTTTCCTCTTGGTGATGCTTGTATCTGTGACTCCTGTTCTCTTTCCTCCAGGACTGTCTCCCTTTGAGTTTTCTTTAATGATTCTACTTCCACTTTTAGATCCTGGATGGTTTTGTTCAATTCCTTCACCTGTATTTCTTTAAGGGAATTATTTATGCCCTTCTTAAAGTCCTCTATCATCTTCATGAAATGAGAGTTTTGATCTAAATCTTGTTTTAAGGGTGTGTTTGGGTGTCCAGGACTTGCTGTGGTGGGAGAACTGGCTTCTGATGTTGCCTAGTCAAATTAGTTTCTGTTGCTTATGTTCTTGCCATATGGTTTTCTCTCGTGTTATCTGGCCTCCCTGTCTCTGACTGGAGCCTGTTGTTCCTGTGATTCTGTGATCCTGTGATCCTGTGGAGTTGATCTGCAACTGGGCTGTGGGCTGTGTGGTATTGGGGTCCTGCACCAGGGCTCTACTCCCAGTCTGTACAGATGGGACTGGAGGGAACCTGGATCTCTGGAGGGCAGGTGATCTCCTTCCAGGGGTTGCAGGAGTCTAGTTACCCCAGGTCTGGGGGTGAGGTTTAAGGTCTCACCTGTGAATCTGGATGTGTCTTAAATTTTTACTTCCACAAGATAATTTAAGATATCTCTGAAAGTCATGTCTCTCTTCTGTGAGGGTTCCACAGTTGTCTGGCTTGCATGGTTCCTTTTTTTATTGTCCGCAGTAAGATGCCAGTGAGCTTTCCTGCTCTCAATAAATAACAGTGTGTCAAAAGAATGTTTCTGGGCTGGAGAGATGGCTCAGTGGTTAAGAGCACTGACTGCTCTTCTGAAGGTCCTGAGTTCAAATCCCAGCAACCACATGGTGGCTCACAACCATCTGTAAAGAGATCTGACGCTCTCTTCTGGTGTCTGAAGACAGCTACAGTGTACTTACATATAATAAATAAATCTCAAAAAAAAAGGAACCTTCCCTGTGGCTTTTCCCTTTGAGGAGATCCTTATAAAAAAAAAAGAATGTTTCTAGGCAACTTAAGCTTAAGACAATAGCAGGGAAATCAGAAGTGGTGCAGGCACAGCTCATTTAAAGTATGGGGATGCATAGTATAAAGTGTGAAATGGTTAATTAACTGGATGGAGACAAATGACTACACAGTTTTAAAATTATTTGTTAGCTATATTTAATTAAGAACATCAAGAAGTCTGCTAGAAACTGATAATCAGTTTGATAATGGATAATACAAATCCTTTCTAAACATGCAAGGTGAAAAAGAGGAAAAACTAGCTGAAGGAATCTAAATGTTCCTTGCAATGAGTGAGGCGTATGGGGGTGACACTGCATGTCTGAAGAGTGAGCAGCTCCTTCAATTTAGCCAAAATAAATGCTGATCTACATGGTTCAGTGTCCCTGGAATTCCTTTCACCTCAATGACCACAATTTCCCATCAACCTAGATTAACTAGGTGGCTGCTTGGTCTGATTTCCTGGGCAGATAAACAAGGGGTGCAATGATTTCCATCTCATGCAAAGGGATGAAAGCAAAACCAGACAGTTAGCTCCTGAGAGCAAAGTCAAACCTCTGGAAGCTGTAGATAGCATTTAATGACTGTGTTATCTGTGCCACTGATGGAGTAAGAGATGGATACCCACCCTAGGTCTCAGGCAGTGGAAATGATTGGGGCATAGTTGTCTGCAGGGCAGCATAATGAACACTACTATTAATTTAATTTATTCAAACATGGCTTAAACAATTGTTAGCCAGAGGCTTGGTAAGGAAAGACTTGATATTCAGGGTCCATTGGGATTAATTAACTGAGTTTCCTTTCAATATTGTGACTATATAAATTATGAAATCTAAAAACCTTATCTTCATGTATACCAGGCCACTCCAGCTTCACAGAGGCTCTGGAGCTAAGATAACACTCCTTATCACAATAAAAACACTCATGGGCCTTAGTAATTTGATAGGAAAATGCAGTTGGAGGCAAAAAAAAAAAGGGAAGAAATTGGAAATTCCATGTGGCTGAAAGTGAAGATTAGCCTGCAGTAAGGATAGTGGAGTAGAAACCATGTTTAATGTAGTACAGGATTATAGTTACTGAAACAGAAGTATCAGGGAAGCTCTCCCCCTCAGCCAGGTTTACTATTATCTAAATGACTGATTGACTGACAAACACTCTTGCTTTGAGATAGACAGAAGAATTCCACATCCTCTAGGTTAATAGAATGGCATCCCTTTTGGGATACAGAAGCCAGGATATTAGCAGACTAGCTTCAAATATGTCCCCAGTGAACTGCCTACAGAAGCTATATTATCAGTGACTTTTGAACACAAAAATCCTGACAACACTACCTCTGTGTCTACTTACTGTGCCATAGTCACCCCAAGGCACCATTGATCTTGTCACCTTTGTCCTGTCTAAGATCATATTGACTACCCTCACCCTAACCCACAGACCACATTACTGGATTCAGAAGCCAACCTCCTGAAGGTGAGCTTCCAGGACTTGCAAAGATTAAGCATAGAGTGTATACTGGAGAGGTTCAAGTACTAGAAATGTTTAAGACAGTGGCCACTTGTTGCCCAGCTAATTAAGGTCAAAGTCTACCATTGTCCGGAGAGCCTTCTGTGCTCAGTACAAAATGAAGGACTCCAGCAGAGCTTCTCCCTTGTCTGGGGAGTTCAAAACCCACACACGCCTCTACCTTTGGAAAGTCACACAGCCTTGGTTAAGATTACTGGTTCAACTTCCTTACTCCTGATAAGAACCCATTCAATTAGTACCTGAGATTCGTGGTATGCTATCCCATGCTAATGAGGTACCTTGGTACCTGAAGCCTTCAACCAATGACTTTTGCCCATCCTGGATATTCCTATCCCCACATCCCCCAAACCATATAACCCTTGAATCACCACAAGTAAAACTGATCTGTCTCCCTGCAGCTGGTCTCTGTGTGTCTTCATTACTGTAAGTTCACAAGGCTTCCAAATTCTCTTTCTGTCATCTCTGCTCTATTTGCTCTCATGGATTTATACCAGTGGATGATCCCCAAAGGCAGGGAGGGTCACAGTCACTCTTAAGAGGCCAGATCTCACAGCTTGAGGATATCAGGCCATGCTTCCTGCAGATCTCATCCTGGGACAGGGATTTAAAAAGCTATCTATCTGTACAGCTTAATAACAACCTCTAATTTATGACCCAAACTAGTACTCTTTCATGCTTCTTTTCAAATATGCTAAGTTGAACTGAATCTTGTAGTGTAAAACTTCCCAGCACTCACTAAAAGCCTATAAAAGTCTGATGTCATCTTTGTTCTGAAATTGGGGATTATCCTGAGGAAACTCAGTTGACCTCTCAACTGCCCCTTTGCCCATGACATTCCTCTATGGACAATTCACACTCTGCTGCAGTCTTCTACAGCTGGGCAAAATCAGAACTGGTGATAAATTAGTGGGGGTAGGCACTGCTGCGCTCCTTCCCTAAACAGTTGCAGCAAATGTAATTTCTAGTGAAATAAATTCTCTCTCTCTCTCTCTCTCTCTCTCTCTCTCTCTCTCTCTCTCTCTCTCTCTCTCTCTCTCACACACACACACACACACACACACACTCACAAACACACACACACATACACATACACACACATACACACACTCACAAACAGACAACAAATACAGTTGGGAAAAAGAAGAGTTAAAACTGAAAGCTAACCTCCACATCTTTGCACAAGTAACCAAAGACTTTGACACACCAGTCCAATACAACTTACTCCTGACCTTCTAAAACTTCTTTTTTTTTAATTTTCTAAGTTTTTTTTTATTTACATTCCAAATTATTTCCCCTTTCCCGTTTCCTCCCTCCCTGAAAGTCCCATAAGCCCCCTTCCCTCCCTCTGTTCCCCATTCAACCCCCTCTCCATTCTCTGTCCTGGCATTCCCCTACATCCAGTCTTTAAAGGACCAGGGGTCTCTCCTTGCATCATTTTGGAAATCTATTGATATGCGAATTGTGTCTAGGGTATTCCGAGATTCTGGGTTAATATCCCCTTATCAGTGACTGCATACCATGTGTGTTCTTTTGTGATTGGGTTACCTCACTAAGGATGATATTTTCCAGTTCTGACCATTTGCCTAGGAATTTCATGAATTCATTGTTTTTAATTGCAGAATAGTATTCCATTGTGTAAATAAACCACATCTTCTGAATCGATTCCTCCATTGAGGGACATCTGGGTTCTTTCCAGCTTCTGGCTATTATAAATAAGGCTGCTATGAACATAGTGGAGCATGTGTCCTTATTGCATGCAGGGGAAGCCTCTGGGCATATGCCCAGGAGTGGTATAGCCGGATCCTTCCGGAGTGTCATGCCCAGTTTTCAGAGGAACCGCCAGACTGCTTTCTAGAGTGGTTGTACCAGCTTGCAATCCCACAAGCAGTGGAGGAGTGTACCTCTTTCTCCACATCCTCGCCAACAACTGCTGTCTCCTGTGTTTTTGATCTTAGCCATTCTGACTGGTGTGAGATGGAATCTGAGGGTTGTTTTGATTTGCATTTCCCTAATGACTAAGGATGGTGAACATCTCTTTAGGTGCATCTCAGCCATTAGATATTCTTCAGGTGAGAACTCTTTGTTTAGCTCTGTACCCCATTTTTTAATAGGGTTACTTGCCTCTCTGGAGATTAACTTCTTGAGTTCTTTGTATATATTGGATATCAGCCCTTTGTCGGATGTAGGGTTGGTAAAGATCACTTCCCAGTTAGTTGGTTGCCGCTTTGTCTTTTTGACAGTGTCTTTTGCCGTGCAAATCTTTGTAATTTAATGAGGTCCCATTTGTCAATTCTTGATCTTGGAGCATAAGCTATTGGAGTTTTATTCAGGAAATTCTCCCCTGTGCCCATATGTTCAAGGTTCTTCCCTAGTTTCCTTTCTATTAGTTTCAGTGTCTGGTTTTATGTGGAGGTCCTTGATCCACTTGGAATTGAGCTTAGTGCAAGGAGATAAGAATGGGTCAATTTGCATTCTTCTGCATGTCGACCTCCAATTGAGCCAGCACCATTTGTTGAAAAGGCTATCTTTTTTCTATTGGATGGTTTTAGCTCCTTTGTCAAAGATCAAGTGACCATGGGAGTGTGGATTCATTTCTGGGTCTTCAATTCTGTTCCATTAATCTACATGCCTGTCACTGTACCAATACCATGTGGTTTTTAACACTATTGCTCTGTAGTACAGCTTGAGGTCCTGGATACTGATTCCCCCAGAGGTTCTTTTACTCTTGAGAAGAGTTTTAGCTATCCTGGGTTTTCTGTTATTCCAGATGAATTTTTGAATTGCTCTTTCTAACTCTATGAAGAACTGAGTTGGGATTTTGATGGGGATTGCATTTAATCTGTATATTGCTTTTGGCAAGATGGTCATTTTTACTATATTAATCCTGCCAATCCATGAACATGGCAGATTTTTCCATCTTCTGAGGTCTTCTTCAATTTCTTTCTTCAGAGACTTGAAGTTCTTGTCATACAGATCTTTCACTTGTTTGGTTAGAGTCACACCAAGATACTTTTTATGGTTTGTGGCTATCGTGAAGGGTATCATTTCTCTTACTTCTTCTCAGCCTGCTTATCCTTTGAGTATAGGAAGGCTACTGACTTGCTTGAGTTGATTTTATATCCGACCACTTTGCTGAAGTTGTTTATCAGCTGTAGGAGTTCTCTGGTGGAGTTCTTTGGGTCGCTTAAGTATACTATCATATCGTATGCAAAGAGTGATAGTTTGAATTCTTTCTTTCCAATTTGTATCCCTTTGACCTCCTTTTGTTGTCTAATTGCTCTAGCTAGAACTTCAAGTACTATATTGAAAAGATATGGAGAGAGAGGGCAGCCTTGTCTAGTCTCTGATTTTAGTGGGATTGCTTCAATTTCTCTCCATTTAGATTGATGTTGGCTACCGGTTTGCTGCAAATTGCTTTTACTATGTTTAGATATGGGCCACGAATTCCTGATCTTTCCAAGACCGTTAGCATGAAAGGATGCTGAATTTTGTCAAATGCTTTCTCAGCATCTAATGAGATGACCATGTGTTTTTTTTTCTTTGAGATTGTTTATATAGTGGATTACATTGATGGATTTCCTTATATAGAACCATCCCAGCATCTCTGGGATGAAGCCTACTTGATCGTAATGAAGGATTGTTTTGATGTGTTCTTGGATTCGGTTGGCAAGAATTTTATTGAGTATTTTTGCATCGATATTCATAAGAGAGATTGGCCTGAGATTCTCTTTCTTTGTCGGATCTTTGTGTGCTTTTGGTATTAGTGTAATTGTGGATTCATAGAACGAGTTGGGTACTGTTCCTTCTGTTTCTATTTTGTGGAACAGTTTGAAGAATATTGGTGTTAGGTCTTCTTAGAAGGTTTGATAGAATTCTGCACTAAAACCATCTGGACCTGTGCTTTTTTTGGTTGGAAGACTTCCAACGACAACTTCTATTTCTTCAGGGGTTATAGGACAGTTTAGATGGTCTATTTGATCCTGATTTAATTTTGGTATTTGGTACCTGTCAAGGAAATTGTCCATTTCCTTGAGATTTTTTAGTTGTGTTGAATACAGGTTTTTGTAGTAGGATCTGATGATTTTTTGAATTTCCTCAGTTTCTGTTGTTATCTCTCCCTTTTCGTTTCTGATTTTATTAATTTGGATACTGTCTCTGTGCCCTCTGGTTAGTCTGGCTAAGGGCTTATCTGTCTTCTTGATTTTCTCAAAGAACCAACTCCTAATTTGGTGATTCTTTGTATGGTTTTATTTGTTTCTACTTGATTGATTTCAGCCCTGAGTGTTATGATTTCCTGCCTTCTACTACTCTTTGGTGTATTTGCTTCTTTTTGTTCCAGGGCTTTCAGGTGTGCCATTAAGCTGTTAGTGTATGCTGTCTCCCGTTTCTTTTTGGCAGCACTCAGGGCTATGAATTTTCCTCTGAGCACTACTTTCATTGTGTCCCATAAATTAGGTAATGCTGTGCCTTCATTTTCATTAAATTTCAAAAAGTTTTTGATTTCTTTCTTTATTTCCACCTTGACCAAGTTATCATTGAGTAGAGCATTGTTCAGCCTCCATGTGTATGTGGGTTTTCTTTTGTTTTTGTTGCCATTGAAGACCACCCTTATTCCATAGTGATCTGATAGGAGGCATGGGATTAGTTCTATCTTCTTGTATCTGTTGAGGTCTGATTTGTGACCAATTATATGGTCAATTTTGGAGAAGGTACCATGAGGAGCTGAGAAGAAGGTGTATTCTTTAGCTCTAGGATGAAATGTTCTATATATATATATCTGTTAGTTCCATTTGGTCCAAGGCTTCAATTAGATTCACTGTGTCCCTGTTGAGTTTCTGCTTTCCTGAACGATCCATTTCAGAGAGCGGGGTGTTGAAGTCACCCACTATTATTGTGTGAGGTGCGATGTGTGCTTTGGGCTTTAGTAAAGTTTCTTTTACGAATGAGGGTGCCCTTGCATTTAGAGCATAGGTATTCAGAATTGAGAGTTCTTGTTGGTGGATTTGTCCTTTGATCAGTATGTAGTGTCCTTCTGTGTCTTTTTTGATGACTTTAGGTTGAAAATCAATTTTATCTGATATTAGGATGGCTATTCCACCTCGTTTCTTGGGGCCATTTGCTTGTAAAATTGTTTTCCAGCCTTTTACTCTGAGGTAGTGTTTGTCTTTGACACTGAGGTGCGTTTCCTGCATGCAGCAAAATACTGGATCCTGTTTATGTATCCAGTCTGCTAGTCTATGTCTTTTTATTGGGGAATTGAGACCATTGATATTAAGAGAGATTAAGGCATAGTGATTATTGCCACCTGCCCTTCTTGATGCTATCTTTATGTTTGAGTGGTTATCTACTTTTGGGTTTGAAGCAAGAAGGTTACTATCTCATTTTTTCCAGGGTGTTGTTTCTCTCCCGGTATTTGCGATTTCCACCTATTATCCATTGCAGGGCTGGATTTGTGGAAAGATATTGTGAAAATTTGGTTTTATCATGGAATATCTTGGTCTCTCCATCTATGGTGATTGAGAGTTTTGCTGGGTATAATAGTCTAGGCTGGCATTTGTGTTCTCTTAGTGTCTGCATGAGATCTGCCCAGGATCTTCTGGCTTTCATAGTCTCTGGTGAGAAGTCTGATGTGATTCGGATAGGTCTTCCTTTGTATGTTACTTGGCCCTTTTCTCTTACTGTTTTTAATATTCTTTCTTTGTTTAGTACATTTGGTGTTTTGATTATTATGTGACGGGAGGTATTTCTGTTCTGGTCCAGTCTGTTTGGAGTTCTGTAGGCTTCTTGTACATTCATCGGCATCTGTCTCTTTAGGTTAGGGAAGTTTTCCTCCATAATTTTGTTGAAGATGTGTACTGGCCCTTTAAGTTGCAAATCTTCACTCTCATCTATACCTATAATCCTTAGGTTTGGTCTTCTCATTGTGTCTTGGATTTCCTGGATGTTTTGGATTACACGTTTTTTGCATTTTGCATTTTCTTTGACTGTTGAGTCGATGCTTTCTATGGTATCTTCAGCACCTGTGATTCTTTCTTCCATCTCTTGTATTCTATTGTTGATGTTTGCATCTATGACTCCTGATTTCTTCCCAAGGCTTTCTATCTCCAAAGTTGTCTCCCTTTGTGATTTCTTAGTTGTTTGTACTTCCTTTTTTAGATCCTGGATGGATTTGCTGAGATCCTTCACTTGTTTGTTTGTATTTTCCTGTATTTCTTTAAGGTATTTTTGCATTACCTCCTTCAGGATTTCTGCCTGTAGACCCAAGTTCTCCTGTATTTCTCTAAACGATTTTTGTGTTTCCTCCTCACGGGCTTCTATCTGTTAATCCATCGTCTTCTGCATTTCTTTTATCAGTTCTCGTGTTTCCTTTGTAAGGGCATCTATCCGTTGATTCATTTCTTTAAGCAATTTTTGTGTTGCCTCCTTATGGGCATCCGTCTGTTGACCCATATTCTTCTGCATTTCTTTATGCAATTTTTGTGATTCCTTTGAAAGTGCATCTACCCGTTGATTCATTTCTTTAAGCGATTTTTGTGTTGTCTCCTTGTGCGCCTCCATCTGTTGATCCATGTTCTCCTACATTTCTCTAAGCGATTTTTGTGTTTCCTTTGTAAGGGCTTCTAACCGTTGATTCATGGTCTCCTGTAATTCTTTATTAGATTTATTTGTGTCCTTCTTGTGATCCTCTAATAGCATCATGAGAAGTGATTTTAAATCCAGATCTTGTCTTTCGGGTGTGGTGGGGTATCCAGGACTTGCTGCTGTTGGAGAGTTGGGTTCTGATGGTGCCATATTACTTTGATTTCTGTTAGTAATGTTCCTACGTTTGCCTTTTGCCATCTGGTTACCTCTGGTATTAGTTGGTCCTGCTGTCACTGGCTGTTGGTTGGACCTCCTGTGAGCCTGCAAAGCTATTTCTGCCCCCCCGCCTGATTACCGGGATTCCACTGGCACCGATTTCTGGGGCCTTCCCTGCTCTTGAGTGACTTTGGAGCCCTTATGTGCCTTGTGCCAAGTGATGTTATATTGGGGAGTCCCTGCACATCCAAAGGCTCAGCGTAGTGGATTCCCGGAGCAGAGGTCGCCAAAGGGAGGCTGGTAGGCTCCCGCCCTGTGCAGGGGTGTGTGATCTCTCCCGGGGGTGGGGGGGAAGGAGGCATCCCTCTGCAAGGCAGAAGTCCCACAGCAGAGTTGGCACGCTGGTTACTGCAGATCTGTCCAGCTCTTGGGAGCAGAGTACACACAAGCTGTCTGAGAATCAAGTGATTTTATGCCTATCTGTCTCTTAGCCTGGCAGTCCCAGCTGCCCTGGTGCTGGAGCAAAGATGGCAGAGTGCACTCTGCACTCTCTCGGTGGCACAGGTCACCCTGCAGAGGGCATGGCCCACAGCAGAGCTGGCGCCCAGATGACCACAGTGCTGTCCTGTTCTTGGGAGCATACGGAAGCCACAACAGGCCGTGTCCCAAGCGATGTTATATTGGGGAGAACCTGGGTACCTGTCTCCTCAGTGCAGTCTACCGGAACAGAGTTCACCAAAGGGAAGCTGTAGGCTCCTGCCCAGTGCCGTTCTAAAACTTCTATACTGGAAAGCAAAAACACTGAGAAAGTGGAAATGCTTGAGGAAAAATACAGAATCCTACATTTAAAAAGAATTAATAACCATACCAAAGGCTCATATAAAAATAGAACTAAGCACTGTCAAAAGGACAAAGCGGCAACCAACTAACTGGGAAATGATCTTTACCAACCCTACATCCGGCAGAGGGCTAATATCCAATATATACAAAGAACTCAAGAAGTTAAACTCCAGAGAGGCCAGTAATCTTATTAAAAAATGGGGTACAGAGCTAAACAAAGAGTTCTCACCTGAAGAATATCTAATGGCTGAGAAGCACCTAAAGAGATGTTCACCATCCTTAGTCATTAGGGAAATGCAAATCAAAACAACCCTCAGATTCCATCTCACACCAGTCAGAATGGCTAAGATCAAAAACACAGGAGACAGCAGTTGTTGGCGAGGATGTGGAGAAAGAGGTATACTCCTCCACTGCTTGTGGGATTGCAAGCTGGTACAACCTCTCTGGAAAGCAGTGTGGCGGTTGCTCAGAAAACTGGGCATGACATTCCGGAAGGATCTGGCTATACCACTCCTGGGCATATGCCCAGAGGCTTCCCCTGCATGCAATAAGGACACATGCTCCACTATGTTCATAGCAACCTTATTTATAATAGCCAGAAGCTGGAAAGAACCCAGATGTCCCTCAATGGAGGAATCGATTCAGAAGATATGGTATATCTACACAATGGAATACTACTCTGCAATTAAAAACAATGAATTCACGAAATTCCTAGGTAAATGGTCAGAACTGGAAAATATCATCCTTAGTGAGGTAACCCAATTACAAAAGAACACACATGGTATGCAGTCACTGATAAGGGGATATTAACCCAGAATCTCGGAATACCCTAGACACAATTCGCATATCAATAGATTTCCAAGAAGATGGAAGGAGAGACCCCTGGTCCTTTAAAGACTGGATGTAGGGGAATGCCAGGACAGAGAAGCGAGAGTGAGTTGAATGGGGAACAGAGGGAGGGAAGGGGGCTTATGGGACTTTCGGGGAGAAAGGAAATGGGAAAGGGGAAATCATTTGGAATATAAATAAAATAAACTTAGAAAATAAAAAAATTAGAACTAAGGAGATGTTGGGACAGTCTCAAGAATGAACAAAGCAGTAAATTGGAGGAGAAAATCATAAATATGAATGGAAAATCAGGTAAAGAAATTGAAACACTGAAATAGAACCAAACAGAAACATAGAAATAAAATAGAAACAATGAATCAACCTTGCTTGAAAACACCACTAGTCGACAGGACCATGCAGAAAGGACTGCTTTTCAGTGATGGAAGTAAAAAATAAGACAACAATATACTTGGCAAACAAATAGAAAAATATTAATGAATATTACCCATGCCTCAAAGAAGCCTAGAATACTTCCCCAGAATTCACAGGGTGAAAGAATAAGCAGGGAAGAAATTAAAGAGCAATAGACAAATATTTAATAAAGATTTAATAAAATATTCCAAACCTGAGAAAGATGTTGGTATTCAAAGACAAGAGGCAGTTGGAACAGCAATTAAGATAGCCAAGAGAATATACTTTCCTTTATCTTTATCAAGATGTCAAAGACACAAAGCAAAGAAAAAACACTGAATACTATAACAAACAAATAAACAAAACCATTCCAACACACACACAAATGAAGGGCTATCAGAATAACTTCAGATCTTTTACCAGCATGCTTAAAAGAAGACCAGCATAGAAGGATATACCTTAAGTCCTAAAACCGAGTCACTTCCATGAAGAACCACACTAATAATATATTAGTTCCTACTCTATTGTGGAGGCACCTACATCTTAATAAAGAAAGGCTTTATTTTGGCTCACAGCTCATGGCGTATCCCATCATGGAGGACCTCATGATGACGGCAGCTCAGGGAAACTGGCTGCTCTGCATCCTTAGTCAGCAGGCAGAGATTGGTGAAAGATGCTTTTTCCTTTTTTATTACATCTCAAATCCCACCATAGAAGGGTACCACCTACATTTAGGTGGGTCTTCCCCATTCAAATAATATATTCTTTCACAGACAAAATTAAAGATTTGTTTACATATTATCTTAATTCAAGTTGGCAGTATTGTCATGGCAAGTGAAGTTGTCTTTCAAAATTGCAGCTATTTCAAGACAAATACAAATTAAGGTAAATTATAACATAAAAGCCAGCATTGCAGAAAATTCTTAAAGGAAAAATACATACAGTGGAAGAAGATAGGTGGCCTCCTCCTTGAGAAAGATGAACTAAAGAACAAAGAATTGTGAATGAATCAATCCTGTATAATACAGTAAACTCCCCCCAAAACTGTCCATAAAATAGCTTACCAGAATCATTTAGCAAAATTTTAGGAGATAACAAGTCTCACTCAATAATAACTAAGTATAAATGACTTCAACTCACCAATATAAAGGCATTGAGTAATGGACTGACTTAAAAATAAAGAACCACATGTGCCAGGAATGCTCATCCCATTCTCTAGTGGTATACATCATGGTACACATCACCTCAACTATGATTCAGGCCAGGAGGTTGGCCTAACTCTGGAGGTGTCTCTGGCAGAGTGCTATAGAGAAACTAACTTACTGGGACTTGGAGTACAGCAGATGACCTTCTGCAACTTGGTAGCTTTGACCACTGTGCTGAGAGTCGCTATAAGCAAGACTGGTGACTTCCAACAGGACCTCAGAGCAGGCAGAAATCCTTTCAGGTCAGTGTGCTCTGCTGCTCCCTGAGGGAAGAGCCTCCCATTTCCATCTGATGGTCTGATTTCTATCCTCCTTACCCCCAGTCCACCCATAAAATCTATTTTATTTTTCATTCCCAGGAAGATCCATGTGTTCCTTGAGTCACTTCCTCTACACCTAACTTCTCTGAATCTATAGAATGTATCTTGGTGAACAATGTCCAGATATAAGTGAGTTACATATCATATTTATTTCTCTGAGTCTGAGTTACCTCTCTTAGAATGATTTTTTTTCTAACTCCATTCATTTACTTGAAAATTTCATGACATCGTTTTTAATTGTTTTGCTCCATTGTGCAATGTACCAATTTTTTTAAAAATCCATTCAGTTGAGGGACATCTAGTATGTTCCAGTTTCTGGTTATTACTGACAAAACTATAATGAACATAAATGATTAAGAGCCCTTGTAGTGAGATGAGGCATGCTTTAGGTATACGCCTAAGAATAGCTAGATCTGATTCCCCCAGAGGTTCTTTTACTCTTGAGAATAGTTTTAGCTATTCTGGGTTTTCTGTTATTCCAGATGAATTTTTGAATTGCTCTTTCTAACTCTATGAAGAATTGAGTTGGGATTTTGATGGGGATTGCATTGAATCTGTGTATTACTTTTGGTAAGATGCTCATTTTTACTATATTAATCCTGCCAATCCATGAGCATGGCAGATTTTTCCATCTTCTGAGGTCTTCTTCAATTTCTCTCTTCAGAGACTTGAAGTTCTTGTCATACAGATCTTTCACTTGTTTGGTTAGAGTCACGCCAAGATACTTAATATGGTTTGTGGCTATTGTGAAGGGTATCATTTCTCTTACTTCTTTCTCAGCCTGCTTATCCTTTGAGTATAGGAAGGCTACTGACTTGCTTGAGTTGATTTTATATCCGGCCACTTTGCTGAAGTCGTTTATCAGCTGTAGGAGTTCTCTGGTGGAGTTCTTTGGGTCGCTTAAGTATACTATCATATCGTCTGCAAATAGTGATAGTTTGACTTCTTCCTTTCCAATTTGTATCCCTTTGACATCTTTTTGTTGTCTAATTGCTCTAGCTAGAACTTCAAGTACTATATTGAAAAGATATGGAGAGAGAGGGCAGCCTTGTCTAGTCCCTGATTTTAGTGGGATTGCTTCAAGTTTCTCTCCATTTAGATTGATGCTGGCTACCGGTTTGCTGTAAATTGCTTTTACTATGTTTAGATATGGACCTTGAATTCCTGATCTTTCCAAGACCTTTAGCATGAAAGGATGCTGAATTTTGTCAAATGCTTTCTCAGCATCTAATGAGATGACCATGTGGTTTTTCAAGCTGTACTGCAGAGCAATAGTGTTAAAAACCGCATGTTATTAGTACAGTAAGAGACATGTAGATCAATGGAACAGAATTGAAGACCCAGAAATGAATCCACACTCCTATGGTCACTTGATCTTTGACAAAGGAGCTAAAACCATCCAGTGGAAAAAAGTTAGCCTTTTCAACAAATGGTGCTGGCTCAACTGGAGGTCAACATGCAGAAGAATGCAAATTGACCCATTCTTATCTCCTTGCACTAAGCTCAATTCTAAGTGGATCAAAGATCTCCACATAAAACCAGACACACTGAAACTAATAGAAGGGAAACTAGGGAAGAACCTTGAACATATGGGCACAGGGGAGAATTTCCTGAACAGAACTCCAATAGCTTATGCTCTAAGATCAAGAATAGACAAATGGGACCTCATTAAATTACAAAGTTTTTGCAAGGCAAAAGACACTGTCAAAAAGACAAAGCGGCAACCAACTAACTGGGAAATGATCTTTACCAACCTTACATCCAACAGAGGGCTATTATCAAATATATACAAAGAACTCAAGAAGTTAAACTCCAGAGAGGCAAGTAACCCTATTAAAAATGGGGTACAGAGCTAAACAAAGTGTTCTCACCTGAAGAATATCTAATGGCTGAGAACCACCTAAAGAGATGTTCATCATCCTTAGTCATTAGGGAAATGCAAATCAAAACAACCCTGAGATTCCATCTCACACCAGTCAGGATGGCTAAGATCAAAAACACAGGAGACAGCAGTTGTTGGTGAGGATGTGGAGAAAGAGGAACACTCCTCCACTGCTGGTGGAATTGCAAGCTGGTACAACCACTCTGGAAAGCAGTCTGGCGGTTCCTCAGAAAACTGGGCATGACACTCCCGGAGGATCTGGCTATACCACTCCTGGGCATATACCCAGAGGCTTTACCTGCATGCAATAAGGACACATGCTCCACTATGTTCATAGCAGCCTTATTTATAATAGCCAGAAGCTGGAAAGAACCCAGATGTCCCTCAACGGAGGAATGGATTTAGAAGATGTGGTATATCTACACAATGGAATACTACTCTGCAATTAAAAACAATGAATTCACGAAATTCCTAGGCAAATGGTCAGATCTTGAAAATATCATCCTTAGTGAGGTAACCCAATCACAAAAGAACACACATGGTATGCAGTCACTGATAAGGGGATATTGACCCAGAATCTCGGAATACCCTAGACACAATCCGCATATCAATAGGTTTCTAAGAAGATGGAAGGAGAGACCCCTCGTCCTGGAAAGACTGGATGTAGGGGAATGCCAGGACAGAGTAACGGGAGGGGGGTTGAATGGAGAAAAGAGGGAGGGAAAGGGGCTTATGGGACTTTCGGGGAGGGAGGAAACGGGAAAGGGGAAATGATTTGGAATGTAAATTAAAAAAATAAAATAAAATAAATAATAAAAAAAATGCCATTTACCTCCTGGCAATGTTTTGAACTTTCAATATTACACAATAGCAGAGTATTTTAGACGAAGGAAATGGCTAGGTGTTTGTAATATATGTCACTCGATGTTTTGACGGCTATCATGCTCTGGAATGTTTAATTTCTAAATTCTAACTGCTTAATGACTACTGGCTATTTTTCCTTCTTTATCAACATTACCTTTTCCAGTCACAGCTCTGGATCACTCCTATATAATAAACAGTAACAGATGAACTCAAAAAAAAAAAAAAGAATAGCTAGATCTTGAGGTAGTTTCTAAGGAACTTCTATATTGATTTCCATAGTGGCTTTACAAGTTTGCACTCCCACCAGCAATGGAGGGATGTTTCCATTATTCCACATCCTCACCAGCTGTTACTTCTGTTATTGATCTTAGCCATTCTGTCAGGTGTACGATGGAATCTCACATTAGTTTGATTGGGATGCCTCTGATGGCTAAAGTTGATGAACATTTTTCAGCCATTTGAGATGCCTATATTGAGGACTCTTTGTTTAGATCTGTACCCTCATTTTAATTGATTATTTATGTTTTTGATATGTAGTTTTCTATGTATTTTTTATATTAGTCACCTACCAGATGTGGAATTTTCTCATTCTGTAGGCTACAGATTTGTTCTAATGATTGTGTCTTTTGCCTTACAGAAACTTTTCTGTTTCATGAGATCCCATTTATTAATTGTTGTTCTTAGCAATTTTCTGTTCAGAAAAATCTTCTCATGTTCCAGTGAGTTCAAGGCTATTCTTGAATTCTTTCAGATCACAGTGGAGTAAATGTAGAAATCAACAGTAAATGAGACCTCAGAAATGACACCAATTCTTAGAGACTGATAAATGGAATAGAGCAGAGAACCCAAGAATAAATCCACACAGATATAACCACTCTATTTTTTCTAATAGTGTAAAAAGCATAGAGTAGAAAAAGATAGCCTATTCAACACTTGGTGCTGTCAAAACTGGATACCCATCTGCAGAAGAATAAAATTAAATCTATGCATTTCACGGTGTACACAAATAAATGAAAATGGATCAATGGTCTTTTATTTAAAACAGAAAAAAATGAAACTTCTAGAGGAAAACATACAGAATGCATTTCAAGATATAGGGATGTGCAAGAACTTTCTGAATAGGATTTCAAATTCAAGAAATGACCCCATAATTTTCAAGAATTAACAAATAAGTTTGTGAAATGGAAACACTTCTGTTTAGAGAAGAAAATGATCATAGGAGTAAACAGAGACCATCTACAGAATGGGGAAGCCTTTTCAGTTATGTTCTAGAGTTCTAGTGTATAGAATTTATAAAGAAATGCAAAAATTAAACACCAAGATAAGAAAGCACCAGTTACAAATGTAGTGAAATGAATAAACAGTTAGCTGTACAAAGAAGAAACACAAATATAGGAAAAGTATTTTCAAAAGTCAGCATCTCTAGCCATCAGAAAACCGCAAACTAAAAGCTACGTTGAGGCTATATCTCACCCCAGACAGAATGGTGATTATCAAGAACTCTCTCACCACAAATTGTGGAAAGGATATAAGAACTAGGAACTCTTATTCTCTGCTAATGTGAATGTAAACTAGACTACCTGTTGTAGAAACCAGTGTGGAGATTTTTCCAAAAATTAAAAATAGATCTTCTGTATAAACCATCTATACCACTCCTGGACATATATCCAAAGAATTCCATATCTTTTCACAGGGATACTTGCATATCCATTTTTATTGCTGCTGAATTCACAAACATTAAAAAATGGAATCAGTCTAGATGACCTTCAACACATGAATGGGTAACAAATATGTGGTTCACATATATGATAGAATTTCTCTGAGCTACAAAGAGAATTGAAATTCATAGGAAAATAGATTGATTTTGAAAAGCTTAGAGTGGAGTGACCCACTCAGAAAGTCAAACATCATGTGTTCTCTCTTATATGCAGATCCTTCCATTTAATGTTTATATGCTTGTATAAAAGTGCATGTGGGGTTGGAGAGATGGCTCAGCTATTAAAGATGACACTCAACCAAAACTATAAAAGTGCATGTGACTGTGGGTATTGTCTATAAAACTTGAAAGGAGATCATAGGAATAGCAAAAGTTTTGAGGAAGGGAGCAGAGGTATAGGGCACATATGACTGGTAGAGACATACTGGGGGCAAAGAAATGGTGAGGAGAGGAAAGAGTGGAAAGAACAAACTAAAACAGATCATACTTGAAAATGCCATAATGAAACCTCATGCTTTGTACTGTGATGTAAGAAAAAGGATAATCATTAAATTTTATCTTTACATACTTTATTGACTCTTGCAAGTGATATCTTATAATCACTTGATGTCCATATACTTTGTGAGAGGGACCAGCAAATTAATTTTGAGGGAAACAGATGTGAGTGCTCTTTTGGTTCTACTCTATACTGGTGTCTGTTGTGCACATTTAATGACAATCCTGGCTAAGGCAGCTATTTCTCTGACATAAAGTATGGAATTTACATGGGAGAATAGAGCTGAGTTGAGAATGCATGAGGATTTCCAAGCCAGCATTTCCAAACTTAGGAGACTTGAAGAGGCTGATGAGCATAATAATGAACAAGCTGGAGTATGTTTAAAAATAAAAAAGAAATCTAAAAGTCAATTGAAAATTGTATGACTATGATTAAAGAATATGGAGGAACCCAAACCTAAATATACTATTAATAGACAGGAAAACTTAAACCCTGGAGCTTATGAGAGTTACGGCAACTGACCTAAGGTCACAGAGGCTTATGGACAGTAGAGGAGTGAATTAGTGACTGACAGTCACAAATGTCTAAAGAATTCAGAGTGTGAATTGGGTGGCCTATGGTCACAGAAGTTCAAATATACAGAGGGGTAATCTTTCTTAGCTAACCTAAGGTCATAGAGGCTCAGAGAAGTCAGAGGGTAAACTGGCTGATCTTAGGTCTGAGAAACATGTTTTTAGAGATGAAGCATGGAGATTTCTGGAGAACAAATTCCAGAACTCACCTGTCCGAAAAATAGAGGTCAGAAACTTTTCCTTCCTCATTGGCAATGAATTTGCTAAAGATTATTCATTTGAATAAGAATATTTTAACCCAGATATTTTAAATGTTACCCTTTTTCTACTATCAAGACTTCTCTTCAATAAGAAACTATACAGTTCAGGGAATATTTTACATATAGGACACTTGTGAGCATATTCCCTTGCTTATAATTTCTTTACAGATAATGTTTTCAGGAATGAGAGTATTAAAAGAAAACATAGATAATATAGATAACATAGAAACAATTGTGTGATTTTGGAATTATAAAGCCTTAAAAAGAACACACAGAAAAACCACTCTCAAGCTCATAACTAAAGATATGGATAATTAAATATCTACCTGAAGGAAGAGTAATTCCTAATCCAATGTACACAGATAACTTAAAAGTTCTTAACTCATTGAAGTGCTCTATGTAACATATTTAAAGGCACTGCATTAGTTAGAGGGTCCATCCATCTGCAAAACCATAAACTATGCTTAGGCATTCACAAAATGAGACTGTTGCATATAGGCCAGTGAGAGAAGTTGCATGGTCAACCATAGAAAAAAATGGATGCTTAGCTGCCCTGCATATATATGGCAATGATTATGGAGCATCACAGCAGGGAATAAGAGACTATAAAGTCAGGATGGTGAGAGTTTGGTCCTGTGTCCCTGGTGCTCTATCCTTAGGGGAACTCCAGCTACTTGTGACTGGAAAGGGCCATGCTGGTACATGTCTGCAGCTATGGTTCTTCTTCCTTACCCTCTGGCAAACTCCCTCTCTCTACAACTCTTAGCTCCACCCCTTTTCCCTGTCCAATCACAGATCTTCTCTGCACTAATGTAATTAGACAGGGAAAATCCTGTGACACACTTCCACACTGATTTTTTTATTGCTGTACTGGTTTGCACTTCTACTATCACCGTAAGGTCCCCTGTGTCCTTACATCCTTGCCAGAATTTATTGCTTCCTTTTGTATGATTGCTCAGAGACGGACTCACAGTGTAATAGTAATTTGCATTTCCTTGCTAAAGATGTTGAACTTTTAAATACCTACTAACTGTTACACTTCTTGTTGTGAGAACTATTCCGCTCAGTTAGTTACCCACATATAGATTAGATGATAGGATGTTTTGTATCTAATATTTGAAGTATTAGTTTTATAAACTCTAGAGATATTAAGCTGCCACACATAACATCAGCAAAGATTTTCCCATTCTGTAGGTCTCCTCTCCCCTCTTTTGTTATAGCCATTTTCTGTGCAGAAGCTTTTTCATTACATGCAACACCAATGATCTTTTCCTTGTTCTTATTTCTTATGCTATGTTAGTCCTTCTCAGAAAGCCCTTGCCTCTGACTGTATCTTGACCATTTTCCTTATGCCTTTCTGTAGCAATTTTGGCATTTTTGGGCTTATATCGAAGTCTTTGATTTTGATTTGATTTTTGTGCAGTGTGAGAGACAGAGTCTAGTTTCATTTTTCTACATGTGACTTCAGTTTCATCAATACCACTTGCTAAAGATGTTGTATTTCCTCCAGTGAATAATGTTCACATCTTTGTTGAAACTTTGGTGACTGCAGCCTGTAGCTGTGTGGCTTGATTTCTAGTCTTCTGTTTTCCTCTGTTGGTCTACATGTTGGTCTAATTTTTTTTTAATTCCACACATAGTTGTTTTCCTCTGGCTCTGTGGTACAATCTGAGTTTGGGGATTGTGGTAGCTTCAGCGTTGCTCTTTGCTCGACATTAGTAAGCAACCTTCCTTAGTGTGCTTTGTCTCTTGAGCTGTCCCAATTCTTTGAGTTGTTCCTGGTGCTCTTATGATTTCTCCAGACCACCATTGATGGCTTTTAGGCAACAACTAGTTTTAGGAGCTGAGTTACATCTCCCAACTAACAGGTTGCAGCCCTGACCCATTGTATCTCTGTTTGGAAATGGCCTTTTTGAAAATGACTGACTTAAAGGAGTTCATTGAAGTGAGCCTAGTCTAAGCTGAACAGCATAATTGTAAGAAGAACTTTGAGCATACTAAATAGAAAGGGCAAAGTGGTCCACTAATATTTACTACATGCAAGAAAGGCAGAGAAGTTACAGAAGATAATAGTCCTGTCAGCACCTTGATCTTAGACTTTCAGAACTTAGAATTGTGGGAAAATCTGTTTACATTGTGCAAATCATTCAGTCTGTGCTGTTTTGTTATGATGCCCCTTGAAAAGTTACTTGCTTGTTTGTTTGTTTTGAGATGGGATCTCATGTTGTTCAGGCTTGATCTTAATTCCTTTTGTGGCCAAGGATGATCTTGAGTCTTAGGATTCCTTTTTCTGTACAGAACAGTGTGACCAAAAGCAGTTTGGGAAGGAAAGGGTTTTTTTTTTAAATTATTTATTTTATTTTTTTTTAAAATTTACATTCCAAATCATTTCCCCTTTCCCGTTTCCTCCCTCCCCGAAAGTCCCATAAGCCCCCTTCCCTCCCTCTTTTCTCTATTCAACCCCCTCTCGTTACTCTGTCCTGGTGAACTTTATAGCTTATAGTTCCACATCTCAGTTGATCATTGAAAGAAGTCAGGGCAGGAACCCTGAGTTAGGGACTGATGCAGAAGTCATGGAGGAACACTGTCTACTGGCTTTCTCCTCATGGTTCACTCAGCATGTCTTTTATACAACTCAGGACTACCTTCAGGGAAGGGCCATTTCAATGGATTGGGCAATCTTACATCAATCATTGAACAAGAAAAATGGCTTACAGGCTGGCCTACAAGTCAATTGGGTGAGGGCATTTCTCAGATGACTGCATGGAGTATGTCAAGTTGATGAAAAACCAACCAGAACACTGTGAACTCTGGATCCTCCTTCTGGCTTCCAACTCAGGGGTTATAGGAGTGAATCAGGATAGCCTGGGGAAGCTGCCTTCTTTATACAAGGAGTGACTCAGGAATCTGCATATGAGGAAAGGGAGAATTTGGTATTGAATTGCAAATTAAAAGCAACCAGCAAGTAAGTGGTTGCAATTTCAATATACAAATCAAGAGGCTTCTTACCATAGAATAAATTAGCCTGCAAGCAAATGAGTTATAATGCTGCCAACTATAGTTAAGGAAAGAGATGGAAGGCTCAGACTCAGGCAGGTTTAATCCTAGTTCTGATCCAACAGAAATTACATTGGTTTTGGTTTTCCATAGAAACCTCAAGAGAAACTAACATTAAATGAATGAAAATAAAGTAGTCAAAAATTTGACAAAAAAGATTCTGCCCCACCCAGATGGTTTATGAATGAACACATTTTGTATTTCTTTCGTTAAAGTGCATCTCTTCATTTCCTTACCATCCTAACTCATCTTCTCTAGGTTAGTAGAAAAATTTGTTTCTTTTCAAGTATAAACAAATTTAAAAAATGTTATGGAGTCATCACAGAGAACAATAACACATAGATGAGGGATTTCAGCTTTTACTAACTTGGACAATGAATAATTTTCTTCCCACAACCCTACTGGGATGAAGCATCGCTCTTCCTGCATGCTGCGCCCAAACCATGATTAGGCAATTATCTCCTCATTTCCAGCACTGCATGTTTTCTGCATTTTCTTCTGGACTCTGCTCAAAGGAGATTATTTTCAGACACTGAGTCCTCTATCCTGCTGCCCCAAATTCCATCAGCTTTTGACATCTCCCTGCACCCAATTTATTCAGGTGCACTCCCAGAGACTTTTCATTATAGGACAAAAAAGAGAATCAACCAGCTCCACCAACAAAGGGAATTTATTGATGCCTGCCCAAAAGACCAGAGCAGACAGGTCTCAGGCATGGCTTTCAGTTTATTCTGGATTCTCCTTTCTTCCTCTGTGAACACTTTCATTTTAATTTCTGTTAGATTTCTACCCCTCTTAGCACAAGAATCCTAACTATGACCATACTGTTTCCCAAACATAAGGGTCAATTTTTTTGAGTACCATGCTTGATTGACCACCAGAGTGTGGGGAATGAGCTCTGACTGAAGGCACAACTTGGAGCAGGTAGATGTAAGGGCTGAGAGGGAAGAATCAGACACAGAACACTGTCAGGGTCCAGCCTCGACACAGGATCTGAGTTCTCAACTGGAAGCAGGGATATCTGGAAGGCACATAATAAATATAATATACACTGACTACTTTTTTGAATACAAGCTGACAGGCAATTTTTCAAGGCTTCGAGTTTTTCTCTCTTCTCTCACCCTCTGTTCTCTTTCTCTCTTGCTTGTTCGCTTGCAACTGGAGGGTTGCACACATTGCATTCTCCTGCGCACCCTGCTTTTCTTGAGCTCTCACACTCATACACACTTCTGTGTGTTCCCCTTTCACTCTCACACACATCTCACACACATTATATGTACTCTATTTTCACTCACACACACACTCCATACATACCTCACATTCTCTCTTCACTCACTCTTCACCTTCTCTCCTCTTCTCATGCTCACTATTCACTCTCTTATCTTTCTCTTGTCCCAGTCTCTTATCGATACTCCAAAAGCAGGGAAAAAAAGGCATTGTATAATCATTGCCAAGTCAAATTCAAAAGAATAATCACGTTCCACAAAGAATTAAGAATTACAATTGTTTGCCAAAGTTTCAATCTTCCCTATTCCCAGGCCTATAGCCAAAATAATAATTGCAAACATCATTATTTAAATTTTTTTACAAATGTTTTTATTGCATGTTTTCTTTTTCTTCATTATTTAAACTTAAACTTTAACTTATTATACTTCAGAGCTCAGAGCTTCGAGGTCAGCTACTTGCATTTTCTTGTGAAACTCTAATGATAAGCGACATAGGCAAAGCTGCCAGGCAGGGTTCAGAAAGAATCAAGTTCACGCTTAACTCAGCCGTTCCACTAGCTTTCTGCTTCTGCACATTGCACACAATGACTCTCCTAAGAGTCCCAGTGTTTTAACTTAGTTTTACTAGTATAAGACTTTACATATTCTATACTTGCTTATCTAGGAACCACTCTCAAATGTTGTGCAAAACTTATTTCATAACTTCAATAGTTTTTTCCTTTCTTAAGGTCCCAATGTTGGCTCTATTTCATTTTCTAATAATTTCTTCAAACTTTCTTTGCAAGTCAAGCATTAATCTGGAACTACCATTGTGCAGTCATTACATTGTTTCCAAGATGAGAGCACACAGCATGGGCCATTAGGACTGTACTGTGCTGTGCTGGACCCCATGCCCCAATTTTTAATTGTTTAAGAATCATTACATCAAGGAACATCTAGTTTCACAGAATTCACCAAAGCAGAAGCAAAAAAAGTAAGAAAGTCACATATAATAGAATAATTATGCATACCAAGTCCAACTGTAAAGCAGTTAGGCACAAATGAAATCTATATAGCTGAGGTCCTCCTCAGTAGTTAATTTAAGAAAAGGATGAATCTAATTACTTGGATCCTAAAATTCTTTGAAAGTCATTAAATGTAGTTAATTTGCTTAAATCAAGCTTTACAGGTGGATGGCCCACAGTATCTGAATAAATTACTCCCCAGATAAGAGATAGGTAGCTCCCCACCTGTATCTATTCAGGAGCAACCTTCAGGTCAAAGTTGGAAAGTTGAGCAATGATGAAAAATAGTCCTATAGTATGTCAAAAATTTGTTGATCTGTCAGATTCAGTCATCCAGATGTGTAAGTAGTCCATTATGTGGATGACATTCCCTTGGCTCACCCAGATCGAGTCATTACAGGGTGTTTTTATTTTTCATTCCCTAAGGAAGGAACTTTCCAATGAAAGCATCTATAAGACTGCTTCAAATTTACAGAGACGAGACTGAAAGCAAATTTTTTTCTATCTGTGGAGGCAAGAGGAATAGAGAAAAAGCAGTCTTGCAAATCTATAGCTATTATATTGTACCCTTTGGGGATCATAATAGGAGAAGAGATCCCAGGCTGAAGGGCTCCTATGGTTTCCATAGTTTGGTGAATTTTATCTGAGGTCCTGTAACAATGTCCATTTTCCTGATTTTTTTCTTAGTAATAAAAATTGGAATGTTCCAAGGACTTGTAGTGGATTCAATAAGGCCTGCTCATTATAAATGGGAGGTCAAGCCTCCTTAAAATACTTTCTCGCTTCTTCCTCTAAATCATACCAACATCTTATATCTTTTCCAAATTTCTAAATCTAAAGTTCGATAATCTGGAAACATAGGGCTAGTCTTATGTACAAACTGTAAAACTTCAGACAAGCTACTATCTTGGACCTTGATTCCTTGTTTCTTAAGAGAACTGTTAAGCGTATCTGCATGCATATTTCTCAGAGGTATTAGTCTGTCCCAGGCTTACTTTACACAACTTCTCACTCTTTTCCTCAGCCTCATCTTATGTGTGTGTGTGTGGGGGGGGGGGGTCGCGAGTTGCAGAGTCCTGGTGAGGTGCTTCTAGCACTGACAGCCAGGGAAAATTTTAACCTAACTCCACATCCTGTCCCTGTTGTGCAGGCACCAGATGCCAAGGACCAGGCCTGGCTGAAGGCCCAACTCAGAACAGGTGGATACAAGAGCGAGAGGGAAGGATCAGGCACAGAACACCATCCAGTTTACTTTCAGGAGAGAAGGACAGAGAGGAAGTATGACTTGACCTGCTCTGTCTCTCACAGCTTTATTTATACCTAAAGTCATTTCCTTAGAAACTTTATTCATTGATTATGAAGCTTTCTAAAATCTATTTTCTTCTAAAGTCTTCCTTGATTAAATAAGAGTATTGAAAAAAGGAACAAAACAGGCAAACATTTTATGAGAATTAAAAATTAACATTAAGATAAAATCAATTTTTTTAATTCAGTATCTTTTTCCTTAAGATTGATGTTGTAAAGCCTTGCAGTTGCAGAAATGCTAGACAGGTTGACTATATGAATTTGATTCTGTTTTAGGTTGGCATAGAATTAATAGATCAAATGTTATTTCCTACTACCTGTTATATCAAACTTGGCTTTCTACTAAAGTTTAATCTTTAATCCTTATCTAATTCTTCCTTTCCTTCCTATATATTTCTTTTATAATTGACCTAAGACCACCATTCTTTTTCTTTGATTCTTAAAATACTATGTAGCCCCTTGCTCAATCAAAGGCAGTCTGTTCTTTGTTTTTCTATAATATCAGAAAAATTCTGGCCTGACAAGTCTGCTCAGGAAGGCAGGCAGATCACTGAGCCAAAATACGTTTCTCTGTGTCTCTCTCATAAACCCTTGTTTCAATAGGAATCCTATCTTTATTACAATTCTGTAAAGAATAGAGGAGCATTAGGTTTCCTAAAACTGCTTACTTTTGCCTTTAGGGAGGTACAAAGGCTTGTCATTCATTACCTGTATGATCAAAATCTCTTCCCATTCACTAGTTCCTTATTTCTAAAGCTGACTATAGAATCATGGTGATTTAATTACAGTTTGTCAGCTTCCAGAATTCCCTAAGTTTTTCTTATTCAATAATTTTTCTTGGCCATCTTTGCTCCAGTGACTGGGAAGTTGGGACAGCCAGGTTCTGAGACAGACAGGCTTAATATCGCTTGGGTCTCGGGCGGCTTATGTGTGTGCAGCTCCCAAGTGCTGGGCTGATCTGCAGTAACCAGCACGCCAGCTCTGCTGTGGGACTTCTGCCTGGCAGAGGGACCCCCCCACCCCCCGCACTGGGCGGGAGCCTACCAGCTTTCCTTCCACGACCTCTGTTCCCGCAGACTGCACTGAAGAGACAGGTACCCCAAGCTCTCTCTTCCCAATATAACATCACTTGGGACATGGCCTGTTGGGGCTTCCGTCTGCGCCCGAGAACGGGTCAGCGCTGTGGCCGTCTGGGTGCCAGATCGGCAGGCCATCGCGTCTGCAGGGTGAGCGGCTCCACGGAGAGTGTGCAGATTGCACTCTGCCATCTTTGCTCCAGTGACTGGGAAGTTGGGACTGCCAGGTTCTGAGACAGACAGGCTTAATATCGCTTGGGTCTCGGGCAGCTTGTGTGTGTGCGGCTCCCAAGTGCTGGGCAGATCTGCAGTAACCAGCATGCTAGCTCTGCTGTGGGACTTCTGCCTGGCAGAGGGACGCCCCCTCCCCCCCCAGGAGAGATCACACACCCCTGCAGAGGGCAGGAGCCTACCAGCCTCCCTTTGGCGACCTCTGCTCCAGGAATCCACTAGGCTGAGCCTTTGGATGTGCAAGGCCTCCCCAATATAAGATCACTTGGGGCAAGGCACATTAGGGCTCCAAAGTCACTCAGGAGCAGGCAGACCCCAGAAATCGGTGCCAGGGGAATCCTGGCAATCCAGGGGGGGCAGAAATAGCTTTGCAGGCTCACAGGAGGTCCAACCAACAGCCAGTGGCAGCAGGACTAACTAACATCAGAGGTATCCAGATGGCAAAAGGCAAACGTAGGAATGTTACTAACAGAAATCAAAGTAATGTGGGACCATCCGAACCCAACTCTCCAACAGCAGCAAATCCTGGATACCCCACCACACCCGAAAGACAAGATCTGGATTTAAAATCACTTCTCATGATGCTATTAGAGGATCACAAGAAGGACACAAATAAATCTCATAAAGAGTTACAGGAGACAATGAATCAACGGTTAGAAGCCCTTACAAAGGAAACACAAAAATCGCTTAGAGAAATGCAGGAGAACATGGATCAAAAGATGGAGGCGCACAAGGAGACAACACAAAAATCGCTTAACGAGATGAATCAACGGGTAGATGCACTCACAAAGGAATCACAAAATTTGCATAAAGAAATGCAGAAGAATATGGGTCAACAGACGGATGCCCATAAGGAGGCAACACAAAAATTGCTTAAAGAAATGAATCAACGGTTAGATGCCCTTACAAAGGAAACACGAGAACTGTTTAAAGAAATGCAGGAGACAATGGATCAACAGATGGATTCCCATGAGGAGGAAACACAAAAATCACTCAGAGAAATGCAGGAGAACGTGGGTCATCAGGAAGAAATCCTGAAAGAGGCAATGTAAAAATACCTTAAAGAAATACAGGAAAATACAAACAAACAAGTGAAGGATCTCAGCAAATCCATCCAGGAACTAAAAAAGGAAGTAGAAACAACTAAAAAATCACAAAGGGAGACAACTTTGGAGATAGAAAACCTTGGGAAGAAATCAGGAGTCATAGATGCAAACATAAACAATAAAATACAAGAGATGGAAGAAAGAATCTCAGGTGCTGAAGATTCCATAGAAAGCATCTACTCAACAGTCAAAGAAAATGCAAAATGCAAAAAACGTGTAACCCAAAACATCCAGGAAATCCAGGACACAATGAGAAGACCAAACCTAAGGATTATAGGTATAGATGAGAGTGAAGATTTGCAACTTAAAGGGCCAGTAAATATCTTCAACAAAATTATGGAGGAAAACTTCCCTAACTTAAAGAGAGAGATGCCGATGAACGTACAAGAAGCCTACAGAACTCCAAACAGACTGGACCAGAACAGAAATACCTCCCGTCACATAATAATCAAAACACCGAATGTTCTAAACAAAGAAAGAATGCTAAAAGCAGTAAGAGAAAAGGGCCAAGTAACATACAAAGGAAGACCTATCCGAATCACATCAGATTTCTCACCAGAGACTATGAAAGCCAGAAGATCCTGGGCAGATCTCATGCAGACACTAAGAGAGCACAAATGCCAGCCTAGACTACTATACCCAGCAAAACTCTCAATCACCATAGATGGAGAGACCAAGATATTCCATGATAAAACCAAATTTTCACAATATCTTTCCACAAATCCAGCCCTGCAATGGATAATAGGTGGAAACCTCCAATACAGGGAGAGAAACAACACCCTGGAAAAAATGAGATAATAACCTTCTTGAATCAAACCCAAAAGTAGATAACCACTCAAACATAAAGATAGCGTCAAGAATGGCAGGTGGCAAAACTCACTATGCCTTAATCTCTCTTAATATCAATGGTCTCAATTCCCCAATTAAAAGACATAGACTAGCAGACTGGATACGTAAACAGGACCCAGTATTTTGCTGTATGCAGGAAACGCACCTCAGTGTCAAAGACAAACACTACCTCAGAGTAAAAGGCTGGAAAACAATTTTACAAGCAAATGGCCCCAAGAAACGAGGTGGAATAGCCATCCTAATATCAGATAAAATTGATTTTCAACGTAAAGTCATCAAAAAAGACACAGAAGGACACTACATACTGATCAAGGGAAAAATCCACAATCAAGAACTCTCAATTCTGAATATCTATGCTCCAAATGCAAGGGCACCCTCATTCGTAAAAGAAACTTTACTAAAACTCAAAGCACACATCGCACCGCACACAATAATAGTGGGTGACTTCAACACCCCGCTCTCTGAAATGGATCGTTCAGGAAAGCAGAAACTAAACAGGGACACAGTGAATCTAATTGAAGCCTTGGACCAAATGGAGCTAACTGATAAATATAGTACATTTCATCCTAGAGCTAAAGAATACACCTTCTTCTCAGTTCCTCATGGTACCTTCTCCAAAATTGACCATATAATTGGTCACAAATCAGACCTCAACAGATACAAGAAGATAGAAATAATCCCTTGCCTCCTATCAGATCACTATGGAATAAGGGTGGTCTTCAATGGCAACAAAAACAAAAGAAAACCCACGTACACATGGAGGCTGAACAATGCTCTACTCAATGATAACTTGGTCAAGGTGGAAATAAAGAAAGAAATCAAAGACTTTTTGAAAGTTAATGAAAATGAAGGCACAACATACCCTAATTTATGGGACACAATGAAAGCAGTGCTAAGAGGAAAATTCATAGCCCTGAGTGCCGCCAAAAGAAACGGGAGACAGCATACACTAACAGCTTAATGGCACACCTGAAAGCCCTGGAACAAAAAGAAGCAAATACACCAAAGAGGAGTAGAAGGCAGGAAATCATCAAACTCAGGGCTGAAATCCATCAAGTAGAAACAAATAAAACCATACAAAGAATCAACAAAACGAGGAGTTGGTTCTTTGAGAAAATCAACAAGATAGATAAGCCCTTAGCCAGACTAACCAGAGGGCACAGAGATAGTATCCAAATTAATAAAATCAGAAACGAAAAGGGAGAGATAACAACAGAAACTGAGGAAATTCAAAAAATCATCAGATCCTACTACAAAAACCTGTATTCAACACAACTAGAAAATCTGGAGGAAATGGACAATTTCCTTGACAGATACCAAGTAGCAAAATTAAATCAGGATCAAATAGACCATCTAAACCGTCCTGTAACCCCTGAAGAAATAGAAGTTGTCATTGGAAGTCTTCCAACCAAAAAAGCACAGGTCCAGATGGTTTTAGTGCAGAATTCTATCAGACCTTCAAAGAAGACCTAACACCAATACTCTTCAAACTGTTCCACAAAATTGAAACAGAAGGAACACTACCCAACTCGTTCTATGAAGCCACAATTACACTAATACCAAAAGCACACAAAGATCCGACAAAGAAAGAGAATCTCAGGCCAATCTCTCTTATGAATATCGATGCAAAAATACTCAATAAAATTCTTGCCAACCGAATCCAAGAACACATCAAAACGATCATTCACCACAATCAAGTAGGCTTCATCCCAGGGATGCAGGGATGGTTCAATATAAGGAAATCCATCAATGTAATCCTCTACATAAACAATCTCAAAGAAAAAAACCACATGGTCATCTCATTAGATGCTGAGAAAGCATTTGACAAAATTCAGCATCCTTTCATGCTAAAGGTCTTGGAAAGATCAGGAATTCAAGGCCCATGTCTAAACATAGTAAAAGCAATTTACAGCAAACTGGTAGCCAGCATCAATCTAAATGGAGAGAAACTTGAAGCAATCCCACTAAAATCAGGGACTAGACAAGGCTGCCCTCTCTCTCCATATCTTTTCAATATAGTACTTGAAGTTCTAGCTAGAGCAATTAGACAATAAAAAGATGTCAAAGGGATACAAATTGGAAAGGAAGAAGTCAAACTATCACTATTTGCAGACGATATGATAGTATACATAAGCGACCCAAAGAACTCCACCAGAGAACTGCTACAGCTGATAAATGACTTAAGCAAAGTTGCCGGATGTAAAATCAACTCAAGCAAGTCAGAAGCCTTCCTATACTCAAAGGATAAGCAGGCTGAGAAAGAAGTAAGAGAAATAATACCCTTCACAATAGCCACAAACCATATTAAGTATCTTGGCGTGACTCTAACCAAACAAGTGAAAGATCTGTATGACAAGAATTTCAAGTCTCTGAAGAAAGAAATTGAAGAAGACCTCAGAAGATGGAAAAATCTGCCATGCTCATGGATTGGCAGGATTAATATAGTAAAAATGAGCATCTTACCAAAAGTAATACACAGATTCAATGCAATCCCCATCAAAATCCCAACTCAGTTCTTCATAGAGTTAGAAAGAGCAATTCAAAAATTCATCTGGAATAACAGAAAACTCAGAATAGCTAAAACTATTCTCAAGAGTAAAAGAACCTCTGGGGGAATCAGTATCCTGGACCTCAAGCTGTACTACAGAGCAATAGTGTTAAAAACCACATGGTATTGGTACAGTAACAGACATGTAGATCAATGGAACAGAATTGAAGACCCAGAAATGAATCCACACTCCTATGGTCACTTGATCTTTGACAAAGGAGCTAAAACCATCCAGTGGAAAAAAGATAGCCTTTTCAACAAATGGTGCTGGCTCAACTGGAGGTCGACATGCAGAAGAATGCACATCGACCCATTCTTATCTCCTTGCACTAAGCTCAATTCTAAGTGGATCAAAGATCTCCACATAAAACCAGACACACTGAACCTAATAGAAGGGAAACTAAGTAAGAACCTTGAACATATGGGCACAGGGGAGAATTTCCTGAACAGAACTTCAATAGCTTATGCTCTAAGATCAAGAATAGACAAATGGGACCTCATTAAATTACAAAGTTTTTGCAAGGCAAAAGACACTGTCAAAAAGACAAAGCGGCAACCAACTAACTGGGGAATGATCTTTACCAACCTTACATCCGACAGAGGGCTAATATCCAATATATACAAAGAACTCAAGAAGTTAAACTCCAGAGAGGCAAGTAACCCTATTAAAAAATGGGGTTCAGAGCTAAACAAAGAGTTCTCACCTGAAGAATATCTAATGGCTGAGAAGCACCTAAAGAGATGTTCATCATCCTTAGTCATTAGGGAAATGCAAATCAAAACAACCCTGAGATTCCATCTCTCACCAGTCAGGATGGCTAAGATCAAAAACACCGGAGACAGCAGTTGTTGGCGAGGATGTGGAGAAAGAGGAACACTCCTCCACTGCTGGTGGAATTGCAAGCTGGTACAACCACTCTGGAAAGCAATCTGGCGGTTCCTCAGAAAACTGGGCATGACACTCCCGGAGGATCCGGCTATACCACTCTGGGCATATACTCAGAGATTTTATCTGCATGCAATAAAGACACATGCTCCGCTATGTTCATAGCAGCCTTATTTATAATAGGCAGAAGCTGGTAAGAACCCAGATGTCCCTCAACGGAGGAATGGATTCAGAAGATGTGGTATATCTACACAATGGAATACTACTCTGCAATTAAAAACAATGAATTCACGAAATTCCTAGGCAAATGGTCAGATCTTGAAAATATCATCCTTAGTGAGGTAAGCCAATCACAAAAGAACACACATGGTATGCAGTCACTGATAAGGGGATATTGACCCAGAATCTCGGAATACCCTAGACACAATCCGCATATCAATAGATTTTTAAAAAGATGGAAGGAGAGACCCCTGGTCCTGGAAAGACTGGATGTAGGGGAACGCCAGGACAGAGTAATGAGTGGGGGTTGAATGGAGAAAAGAGGGAGGGAAGGGGGCTTATGGGACTTTCGGGGAGGGAGGAAACAGGAAAGGGGAAATGATTTGGAATGTAAATTAAAAAAATAAAAAAACAAAACAAAACAATGACTTCACGAAATTCCTAGGCAAATGGTCAGATCTTGAAAATATCATCCTTAGTGAGGTAACCCAATCACAAAAGAACACACATGGTATGCAGTCACTGATAAGGGGATATTGACCCAGAATCTCGGAATACCCTAGACACAATCCGCATATCAATAGATTTCTAAGAAGATGGAAGGAGAGACCCCTGTTCCTGGAAAGACTGGATGTACGGGAATGCCAGGACAGAGTAAGGAGAGGGGGTTGAATGGAGAAAATAGGGAGGGAAGGGGGCTTATGGGACTTTCGGGGAGGGAGGAAACGGGAAAGGGGAAGTGATTTGGAATGTAAATTAAAAAAATAAAATAAAATAAATAATAAAAAAAATAATTTTTCTCAAATTCTCCATTTCATACTTCTTAGGAATATTTATTAATGATCTAAATGTTTTCTTAAGCAATAATTTCTAAGAAATACTCAATTTTCTGTATAACTGTTTTTCCTAAGGAACTTAATTTTATTCTTGTTTGTACCAGCTTTTGTTATCCCAGTTCTAGGTTTCAAAGAGAGCCCTTTAACAGCAAGAAACATAAATATAAGCAAAGAAGTGAAGGATCAGTCTAGATCATCTAAACACTGGAGCATTTTTTAAACAGTGCCTTCAGGATGCTTGGCACTGACATCAAAAATCAATCTTGCTCGTGAGGTAAAGAAACACAGGGTTGATGACCTGCAAAATGACTTTGAAAAACTGAAGTTTTCATGCCTGGTTTTGCCTAAACAAATCCAGTTGTCAAGCTGCAGCTGAGAGGAAGCAGAACCTTGGGGAACCCTCCGTCTAATGGCAATTTCCCTCTGATATTTCCTCCCATGTAATTAACCTCTTATGTTTTTCTCCAATTTCCTTGCTTTAAATTTCTTGTCCTGAGAGCCAGGAATTGTGAACAGTATTCTGGTTTGGATTTCTTTTTCTTTTCTCCTTTTATTGAAAATAGTTTATTTTTTTGCTCACTTAATATATCTTGATTGCATTTTCCTCTCCCTCTACTCTTTCTATTTTTTCACTACCTCTCTTCTGTCTGTATCACTTCCTTTCTGTTTCTCATAGAAAATGAGCAGGTTTCTAAGGCATAATCATAAGTAAAATGAATTAAAATATAATCTAATAAAATGAACAAAAATAACACATAGGACAAGAAGAACCAACAGATGGAAAAGAATGTCAGAGAAGGCATGAGAATCAGAGCTAGTTGTTAGCACACTTCCGAGTCCCATAAAAACACTAAACCAGAAGCCCTAATACATTCCCAGAGGACCTGGTGCAGACCCATGTAGACCCTGTGCATGTGGCTTCAAACTCTGTGAGTTCACATGTGCATTGGTCAAGTTGATTTAGAAGGTCTTCCTTCTTGGTGTCCTCCATCTCCTCCTTCTGACTCCTCATTCCTGGGATTCCCTGACCTCTGAGGTGAGGGATTTTATAGAGATATCACATTTGGATCTGAGTTTTTCTTTTTTCTTTTTTTTTCCTTTTTTAAAAATTAATAACATTTATTTTAAGATATACAACTTAGTATTGACATTTTTTAAAACATCAAAATACTTTCTAATAGTTGAATGCCTCTTAAATATACATGATATCTTCTGAAACTAAAAGTAATATGCACTCAACCAGTTTTTAAAGTCTATTTGGAACATTAAACATGATAAAAGTAGAAAAAACCTCTTGTGAAGTTTTCTATGAAAGGAAATTGTCACAAGTTCCTAATTAGACAGAAATTGTTCCATCGCCAAGGGAGAATAGGCAGTGTAACTGTGGTTTCATAAAATGAATTAGGCTGTGTTCCTTCTGTTTTTATTTTGTGTAATAGTTTGAAGAGTATTGGTATTAGGTCTTCTTTGAAAGTTGGATTGAATTCTACACTAAACCCATGTGGTCCTGGGCTTGTTTTTGTTGGGAAATATTTAATGACTGCTTCTATTTCTTTAGGGGTTATGAGACTGTTTAGATGGTTTATCTGATCCTGATTTAACTTTGGTATTTGGTATCTGTCTAGAAAATTGTCCATTTAGCCCAGATTTTCCAGTTTTGTAGTAGGATCTGATGATTTTTTGAATTTCCTCAGTTTCTGTTGTTATATCTCCTTTTTCATTTCTGATTTTGTTAATTTGGATACTGTCTCTAGTTAGTCTGGATAAGGGTTTATCTATCTTGTTGATTTTCTCAAAGAGCCAGCTCCTGGTTTTGTTGATTCTTTGTATGGTTCTTTTTGTTTCTACTTGGTTGATTTCAGTCCTGAGTTTGATGATTTTCTGCCTTCTACTCCTCTTGGGTGTATTTCCTTCTTTTTGTTCTAGAGTGTTCAGGTGTGCTGTTAAGCTGCTAGAGCAGGCTTTCTCCAGTTTCTTTTTTGGAGGCACTCAGAGCTATGAGTTTTCCTCTCAGCATTGCTTTCATTGTGTCCCATAAGTTTGTGTATGCTGTGGCTTCATTTTCATTAAATTCTAAAAAGTCACAAGTTATCATTGAGTAGAGCGTTGTTCAGATTACATGTGTACGTGGGCTTTCTGTTGGTTTTGTTGCTATTGAAGACCAGCCTTAATCCATAGTGATCTGTTAGGAGGCATGGGATTATTTCAATCTTTTTATATCTGTTGAGGTCTGATTTGTGACCAGTTATATGGTCAGTTTTGGAGAAGTACCATGAGGTGCTGAGAAAGGTATATTCTTTTGATTTAGAATGAAATGTTCTATAAATATATGTTAAATTCATTTGGCCCATAACTTCTGTCAGTTTCACTGTGTGTCTGTTTAGTTTGTGTTTCCATGATCTGTCTTTTACTGAGAGTGGGGTGTTGAAATCTCCCACTATTATTGTGTGAGGTGCAATGTGTGCTTTGAGTTTTAGTAAAATTTCTTTTATGAATGTGGGTGACCCTGTATTTGGAGCATAGATGTTCAGAATTGAGAGTTCTTCTTGGTAGATTTTTCCTTTGATGAGTATGATGTGTCCTTCCTTATCTTTTTTTGATGACTTTTGGTTGAAAGTCGATCTTATCTGATATTAGAATGACTACTCCAGCTTGTTTCTTGGGACCATTTGCTTAGAAAATTGTTTTCCAGCACTTTACTCTGAGGTAGTGTTTGTTTTTGACACTGAGGTGAGTTTCCTGTATGCATCAAAATGCTGGGTCCTGATTTCATATCCAGTCTGTTAGTCTATGTCTTTTTATTGGGGAATTGAGTTCATTGATGTTAAGAGATATTAAGTGATTATTGCTTCTTATTATTTTTGATGCTATTTTTATGTTTGGCTATCTTCTTTTGGGTTTGTTGAAAGAAGATTATTTTCTTTTTTTTTCCAGGGTGTAGTTTCACTCCATGTGTTGGCATTTTCCATCTATTATCCTTTGTAGGGATGAATTTGTGAAAAAATATTGTGTAAATTTCATTTTGTCATGGAATATCTTGGTTTCTCCATCTTTTGTTATTTAGAGATTTGCTGCATATTTGTAGCCTGGACTGTCATTTGTGTTCTCTTAGGGTCTGTATGAGATCTGCCCAGGATCTTCTAGATTTCATAGTCTCTAGTGAGAAGTGTGGTGTAATTCTGATAGGTCTGCCTTTCTATGTTACTTGATCATTTTCCCTTACTGCTTTTAATATTCTTTCTTTGTTTTGTGCATTTGGTGTCTTGACTATTATATGACAGGAAGAATTTCTTTTCTGGTTCAATCTATTTGGAGTTCTTTGGGCCTCTTATATGTTTATGGGCATCTCTTTCATTAGGTTAGGAAAGTTTTCTTCTCTAATTTTATTGAAGATATTTACTGTCCCTTTAAGTTAGGAATCTTCACTCTCTTCTATACCTATTATCCTTTGGTTTGGTCTTCTCATTGTATCCTGAATTTCCTGTATGCTTTGGATTAGGAGATTTTTGCATTTTGCCTTTTCTTTGACTGTTATGTCAATGTTTTTTATAGTATCTTGTGCACCTGAGATTCTCTCTTCTGTCTTTTGTATTCTGTTGGTGATGTTTGCATCTATGACTCCTGATCTCTTTCCTAGGTTTTCTATGTCCAGGGTTATCTTCCTTTGTGATAGATTCTGGATGGTTTTGTTCAATTCCTTTACCTGTTTGGTTGTGTTTTCCTGTAATTCTTTCAGGGATTTTTGTGTTGCCTTTTTAAGGGCTTCTACCTGTTTACCTGTCTTGTCTTGTATTCCTTTAAGGGAGTTATTTATGTCCTTCTTAAAGTCCTCTACTATCATCATGAGATGTGATTTCCAATCAGAGTCTTGCTTTTCTGGTGTGTTGGGTTATCCAGAGCTCACTATGGTGGGAGAACTGAGTTCTGATGATGCCAAGTAGCCTTGGTTTCTCTTGCTTTTGTTCTTGTCCTTGCCTCTCTATCTGGTTATCTCTGGTGTTCATTGAGTTCCTGAGGGTGACATGTAACTATGGTGCATAGCATACAAATCCCAATGGCAGGATTTTCAAGAAGGATAAATATTAAAATTACTTTGAAGTTTCAAATGGAATCTATAAAAATCTCTTTTTTTCTGTGGTTGGAAAGAGCTATCAGGAGTTTTGTTGGGAGAGTAAGTTTTAAATACAACACACTTTTTTACGCACTTGGAAACTGCAGTAATAAAGCCAAGAATAAGATGGCCTTACATTTGATCTTGTGACATGGTTAGTTCTTTTTGAGCTGAAAGAAAGCATGAAGGTTAACTGAAAACAACCAGGCAGCAGGCAGGTAGGCAGCAGGCAGGCAGGCAGCAGGCAGGCAAGCAGCAGGCAGAAGGTAGGCAGGCAGCAGGCAGGCAGGCAGCAGGCAGCAGGTAGGCAGGCAGCAGGCAGGCAGGTAGGCAGGCAGCAGGTAGGCAGGCAGCAGGCAGGCAGGCAGCAGGCAAGCAGCAGGCAGGCAGGTAGGCAGGCAGCAGGCAGGCAAGCAGCAGGCAGGCAGGCAGCAGGCAGGCAGGTAGGCAGGCAGCAGGTAGGCAGGCAACAGGCAGGCAGGCAACAGGCAGGCAGGTAGGCAGGCAGCAGGTAGGCAGGCAGCAGGCAGGCAGGTAGGCAGGCAAACAAGCAGGCAAACAAAGAGCTTCTCTGGTCTTCTCTCCATCTCCATTCTCAAATCATTGAAATCAATGGATTTTGATTTTAGAATGTAGCTCAGAGGTAGGACATTTATCTAGCACACACATGGTCCTTGCATTAGCCTCCCCTAGCTCTGTTCTCACAAAACAAAAACAAAACAAAAAAACCAAAAAACTAAAAACAAACAAACAAAACAAAAAACCAAAAAACCCTGATTTTTCTTCCCCTAAATGAAGCCATAAAACCTAGGAAGGTCAGTGTTTGAGATCTTTCTAGTAAGAGATTCCATTTGCAGGGAAAGGGATGTACAGAGAGACAAGGACTGTGAACAATCAACCTAGCTGAGTGTCCCAAGTCATTCCCAATAGCTTAGACTCTTTATTATCTAGCTGTTCTCCATGGCTACCCACTTCCTTCATCAGACACACAATGAAACATCTACTTTAGGCTGCATATCATGTGAAACTTAAGTTAAATACATTTGTGACAAGTTTCTTGTTCCTTTTGCTTCAGAACATTCAGCCATGACTCTGGAGATATGATCTAAATGTTTATAACTTTTCCTTTTATATAATCATTTAGTCTCTTATAAAGTAACTTTTTAAACTTTCACTAGATTAGCCAAGCTCAAAATAAACAAAAAGCTTGACTAAACAATTGTTCAGATGTGCATAAAGTTAATAGTTTATCTACTATATTGAATCCAAAGAAAGATCTTGCTTATCTAAGCTCATTATCAACATTCCAAATTTAATTTAAACAAATTAGAAAGAGGTGTTCAGAAATACATTCAGTCACATGCTGAGTAACAGTGTTTCAGTGACAGATTGGAACCCTTAGGGACCTGGCATGATAAGAACCTTCCCACATGCCAGTTAGCACACTGCCAGTGTGCCATAGGAGCAATAAGATTCCAGGGCTTTCTGAGATGTATGAACTGCCGGACTAGAGAAATGGAGCCCAGCTCCAGAATGACACTGTTTTCAAGGCTTTGCTTACTACCAATCACACTCTCATACACTCTCTCTTTAGAGCATTTATATCTCTATCAGAGGGGTGATCCTGGCTTTCAAGCATCACCTCTTTAATTCTGAGGTAACAGGAGTGTTTGTGGCTTACCACTGACATGGTCTTTGTCCAGAATACAGCTGTACAACAGATATTGAACGAACAATGAAAGGACCACATGCCCTATGACTGAAGCATAATTATTGTTCATGGGCTTGGCATGATGTCATCAAGGAGTTCATTCATGGCATCTGAAGATAGTGGAGAGGCTGTTCCATGGCTTAAAGGAATTGATGGGGAGGTTGCAAAAATCAATTAGGTTGTGGTTGAGACAGAAATGCCTTTGCCCTTCAGATATGGGTACAGGATGGGGATGGCTCTGAGGCACTTAGAGACACACCCTGAGGATTACTATGGACTGGTACAGCCTGAGTATAAGGACATGATTGAAAAGAAGCAAGAGAAAAATAAGTAGAGGAGAAAGAGCTCACTGAAGCCTTCCAGTGAAGGCTTAGTAGGGGGTATGCTGATGTCTGGGAGCTTCTCTTAAACACCAGGAAAAGGAAACCAGCACAGAGAGACCTGCTAATAGTGCAGTAGTCAGGTACAGATCTGTCACCAGCAAAACTAGGGTGAACAAAGAAACAAGCCCAACTTGCCTCTAGAGAAATACTCCTGAAAGACTATGATTCCTGGAGGACAGGCTCAGGCAGGATCCTCAAGAAGGATCTAGAAGACTTTATCGTCACAGCAGGTGGTATCTTCATGCTTTTTGTAACCCCTGGAGATCTTCTAGATATTGAGAAATTGAGTCAGAGAAAAATGATGTTGGCATCTTTGCACTATGTAATTGTGGGCAATGTATCTTAGTTTTAAAAACTGTTTAAAAGCAAACAAATCAAGAATAGGAAAATCTTGTAGAAGAAAAAAAACAGAGGAGATAATAGTTTTGTATAGCTTAAGATGCATCTCTGCATTAAACTATGTTAGTAAAGTCCAAAACTAAAAGTAAATAAAATTTATAAAGTAAAATGGTTGGAATGAAATATAATTAATTTACTAGTTAAGAAAGAAAGATGCCATTTTCAAACTTAGAATACCCTAGGTGAAGCTTCTTCTGAGTGCACAGCAGAGTACATTCTAGTCCAAAGCCTTCCTGTTCACTGCCACTTGGACACAGTCAGAACTACACTTATGCAGGCTCCAGCCATGGCAAGGTCTCCACACAGGACTGCCATTGTTTACCTCACATTCTATCTTTTTACTGTGTCTTTTCTTCACAAATGTTTGTTACTATGACACAATGTCATCTGCTTTAGACAGTATAATAACATGGAGTATAGGCTGTAGTCTAGGAGTTGCCAACTCTAGCACCTAGTCTGGGTACACAGCAGCTGTAGAGGTTCGTGGACTTGGGGCTTTTACAGTATGATGAAGCCTCCGATTAATTTCTGAGAATGTATACCTACCCATGACAGCAATTCTTATGGAGTTGTCTCCACTACCTGTTAATGTCAGCATTTATAAGTCAGTGGATTTGATTTTTGCCATTTCCTTGAATGCATTCTTTTTATTGACTTGAAATTCTCATACAGAATTCACCTTGAAAGAGTCTCACTGGAACATACCTGAGTCCAGAGGTGTGTGACTATGAAGAGAGGGAATGATTGGTAAGCAACTCCGCTGTGAAACACTGACTTTATTCGTGCCAGACTCTACTCTAACTGCCTTACTTGAGTAACTGGTTGAACAAATGCCATGGATCTCTGCTGCATCAGCCTGAGCCCCAGCCAAACAATCCAATATTGTAGCCTTCAGCCTTCAGTGTCACTATGTTAAAACTGCACCTGCCTTCTTGTAGAATCTGCCTTTGAGGAGTCAAGATGAAGATAAAGGCAAATAAAGGTCAATGTTTGCACAAATATGGGACCAGCAGTGGTCCCATCAGCCTGAGACACCTTGTCAAATATCCCCTCTGCATTGACCATAAAGAGAGTGACTTTAAGAGTGATGAATGGCCAGTCAACAGTTGGCTCTTCATGTCTGCTTTCCTGCCCTTTTCTACCTGCAAATCCCTCTATCTCTGCTCAGATCAGTAGGATGCCATCTGCTTCAACAGTCATGGATGAAAGCCAACTCCATCTTTAAAGCTCAGTTTTTCTTTTTCTTTTCTTTTCTTTTTTTTTTTTAATTTTATTCCTTGGAAAATACAGTAAAAGCTGAGTGTGTGTCTTAGCAGCAAAGTTCTTGCTTGGCAATCCTGTTGCCCTGAGTATGATCCGGAACAGCAAGATGGGGAACCTTAGTTAACTTCTCATTTACATGAAATATGTCAGTAAATGCTATGAACTTTGAGTCAGACTTGAAGACCTATACTTAGGTGGCTGTCTACTCAGCAAAGCAATAAAATCAGTTTCAGATTCTCTGCCTAATGACCTTGGCTGTTATCTGGGGCTTTCTATACACTACATTTCCTGATGTATCCCAGCATGGCTGATCCTAGGAGCCATGATTTAGGGGATAAGTATGGAGTGTTTACCCTCACATGTCACAATGTAGCTAACATAGGTTTGGACTATTCCTCATGTGTGCTTTGATGAACATGAGCAGTCATCTTTGTTGGGCAGACTAAAGATGGGACTGTCAAGCCACGTAGTAAAAGCAGTTGGCATGGTCAAAGCCATTGAAGACTGCTGACTCATGCTTCTTCCATCTGTGTGGTGTCCTGGGGTCAGCACTCTCCTTACAAACAGTTGGTGTTCTTTTTCATTTTAGTTTTGCTCAGTGAGCTCCAATGACATGTCAAGAGGGTTTCAATTGCTCTCCATGTACAGTGAAGTAGAACACCTTTTACTATATTTTCTGGTCATGTAGATACCTTCTTTTGTGAGGGGTCTTCATGATATTACACATTGACTATAGTCTGGGCCACCTCTAAGAGGATTGCTCATCCTCTTAGATTCCCCTGCTGCTCGGTCACATACTTTTCTGAGCACAGTGGTTACTTTTGTGGAGTATGACAAAGTTGCATAGGAAAAATAAAACAACCCTTCTCTGCATTATTCTAGAAACTGGAAGCTGATAAGAACAGCATATATTTTTAGCAAGTGATATTTAACTTTTGACTCAACAGTGCAGTCTTTTCTTCTTCCCTAATGGCCATGTGCTCATAGGTGACAATTCTGAGAATGCTTACCTCTTGGAAAAAAAAACTGACTTGTTACTGTTTGACATATGGCTCGTGGTAGATGGATGCTTACTTCTCCATAGGGTATTTTCTCCCTACTGATTTTCTGGCAAGGTTAGCATTTGGGGGGCATGTCTGTGTAAACAGTACAGCAGTGACCCAGCAAGGCTAGCATATTGTGGGGCATGTATGTCTAAATGTAATGGTGGTGACCAAGCAAGGTCAGCATTTGAGGACATGTCTTTCTAAGTCTTACAGTGGTGAAGTTCCCTTCCAACACAGGCAGCCTGCATCAGTGGGTGTTGAAGAATTTCTTTGAAGGACACAAACTTGGAAATGACTGTGAAAAGCAGAGGTTTGAGTTTATTTAATTTCACCATATAGAGGAAGAAATAGAAATATTATAAACATTGGTGATGAACAGATCTTGGCTGCCCAAATTCTCTGAAGCTTTGTCCTAATTTGCAAGTTGGCAATAAGCAGACAGCATCCACTTGTCAGGTGGCTGTGGGAGCAGAGAACATGTAGCAGAGTGTGCTGCAAAGAACAACGAAACCTTACTCCGTTGTTTATGGTGCACTAAACACTGCCCTTAAAATAGCTACCTGTCACCTGCTTACAAAATGTTCTCTGAGTTTGGAGTGTCACTGGTTATATTAACCACACTCCAGAATAGGCACCATCTCTAGGAGTTATTGGCTAATACAAGTCAAATTCTTTGTTTTATTTGTGGGCCTTTTGTTTCATTTTTGGCATTTTTGTCTTATTAGTCTTTTTCTTGTTAGTTTTACTGTCTTTTTGTAGGGCTGTATTCTTTTGTTTGTTTTTCTTTTTTATGATATAGAAAGAGGGAAAGACCATAAAGTTGGATGGGTGGAAAGGTCAAGAGAATCTGTGAGAAGTCAGGCAAAAGGAAAACATGATCAAAGACTATTGTATAACTTTTTAAATAAAATATATTTATTTCTCAGATTCTATAGATTGACTGGACAACCAGAAAGATCCCCACATGATGCAGATAGGAAACCCATGTGGCTGTTTATAGCTAAAAGTTGACTTACATTGGAGTATCTATGATCACAGACAGTCCCATCACTGTTGGACCAGAAGTTTTCCGGTAAATGCAGACTACTGAGTATGAGTATGAGTCCTACCACAAAGCAGCCTGGGAAAAGTTTCTCTTTGTTCCCTTCAGAGTCTATAGTTCTCCCCTGCTCCATCCAGGAAGCAAACACTCTGTATAACAGACCAAAGTCCTTACCTCCTCCTCCTCCTCCTCCTCCTCCTCCTCCTCTTCCTTCTCCTCGTCCTCTTTGCATCTTTCTCCTCACCCTCCTTCTCTTTCTTCTCCTCTTTCTTGACTCTCCCTGAGATCAGTCCATGGCCAGTGGATGAGAGAAAGGCAGTATCTTTTCTGTGTTAGTTTTCCAGAACTTCTGTAAGAGATGTTATACAATGTAAGAGATGATAAATGTAGAAACCTCAAATAATAGAAATACCCAGAGAACATGGTGGGAATGGGACAGAGAGGATATAAGAGCTGAAGGATGTGGATGAGTGCTGGAGGATAGGGAGGAGTACTGTGAGGATGGGGAGGAGTGCTGTGAGGATGGAGAGAAGTACTGTGAGGATGAAGAGGAGTCCTATGAGGATGAGGAAGAGTGCTGGAGGATAGAGAGAAGTACTGTGTGGATAGGGAGGAGTATTGTGAGGATAGGGAGGAGTACTATGAGAATGGAGAGGAGTGTTGAAAGCTGAGGAGAAGTACTATGAGAATGGAGAGGAGTATTAGAAGCTGAGGAGAAGTACTATGAGGATGGGGATGAGTGTTAGAAGATGAGGAGAAGTACTATGAAGATGGGGAGGAGTACTGTGAGAGTGAAAGGAGTTGATATGCCCTAGCTCGTGTGTTCATGAGCTCAGTGTGGCTATGTTTGCCTGCAGAAGACCCATACAAAGCCATTACAACAAGATTGATCAAAATCTCAGCAGATGGTATTAATGAGATTCAACTGGTTATAAAAGACGGGGTGAATTGAAGGTGGGTGGGCATCATGATTCAAAGGATGGGAGAGAAGTGAGCCTGGAAAGTTGGCAATGGGTTGGCATTGTATACATGTATGACTTTGTCAAAACCAATTTAAAACTTTAAATAAAACCCCACAGATAACAGAAATATAGTCTGTTGGGGTTTAGTTTGGTGCTGTGCATGCAAATGCTAAATTCTGAACCCAAGTTCTGGTGGCCACAGATGAGCAGATTCTCACATACACCAAGAGATGCTGCATAAACCTTGCTCACCAATTTAAAGCTATTGGTTAAATAAAAGGGACTACAGCCAATTACTGGGGAGAATAGAGGTAGATGGGGTTTTGATTACCTAGCTGGGGGGTCTCAGGTAGGGACCATGAGGGGGAAGAAGAAAGGAGAGGAGGAGGAGGGAGGAGGAGAAAGAAAGATGAAACAGGAGGTCTCTATAAGACATGATGCACCAGGAACACATGCCTGAGTGAAGTGCCCCCTGAGGACAGACTGATGGGACAGAAATAACCCTGGTAAGACTCAAACAGCAAGTACATGGGGAGCACAGCTGGAGAATTAACAGTCTAGTGTAAAAAAAAAATAATTCGCCTAATAATTGTGCTAAAGTTGATTTTTAAAAATCCATAGGACTCTGCTTTGATTATTGGGGGCTGTCTGAGTCATATTAATAAATAATAGAGTTAATTAAAATCCATTTACAATACTGTCTTGAAGTTTTGAGGGCTAAAGTAATGCTGGGCTCTGAGACTATGGTTACACCCCTACATGCCTCTTTCTAGTTTATAGAAAAGCTTGATGTCCACTGAGTTCCCCCTCCATCCTCACAGGGCCTTCCTTTTTTGCATCAACCCATTGTTGTTTTATAATGACATTAGTCTTATTAGATTAAAAAAGATCTTATCCTGGTATGACCACACCTCAACTAATTAAGCCTGCAATTACCCTAATTTTGAATAAGGTCACAGACCAATATACCAAGGTTAGGACTTTGTTTATCTTTTGTGGGAGGTAGTTAATTCATAACATTTGGAGTTAGGAAATCCAAAGTTTGCATAGGATTATGCACCATGTGTCCACCTGGCTGTCTATCTACATTAACCTCTCTTTTTGACTAGCTCCCACTCTCCTGAGTGTCCCTCTATATCCTAAGTCAGATGTGCTGCTGATCCTTGTCCTGAGGAGGTCTGTTTCTCATCAAGCCCAAAGAAATATAATGAGTCACTGTGAAGCTTAAATGGTTGGACAGCACAGTAAAGTATCACTTTTTAGACCTTAGTTGGTAGCATGGCAATGGCTGGGGTCAGTGGATGACAATTAGTAAATTCTAGAGATAAACAGAAGTACAACATTCATTTCCATTCCACATTGAATATGAAAAAGATAGACCTTAAGGTTGCCCAGCAGGGTGTACTGGCTTCTCAGTTCAGATTAGAACTATTGGATGCTTCCACTAAGCACAGTAATAAATAGCATGAAGTCTATGCTTATACCATTTGAGCTTTAGCATGCTTATAGAAATAGTCATGGCAGAAATGAAATGATGCTCCCTTCATCAGTTTAAGGACCATGGCTTCATGTGGTAAGCCTCTGGATGCCCTCACCTAAGGATTCTTAAGCATGGACTGTGTGAAAGATAATTCTTGTTACAATTCTTCCATTTCTTTCAGTTAACTCTCAGTGAATACGTTATTGCAAAAATGCTTAGCTTCTCAGAATATTAATATTCTCTCAGGATATTAAAAATCTACTAATAAAAATAATCTCCATTATATCAAGGATGGCTGTGGTGTGAACAGTGGGAAGGGATAGCAGAGGGATGGATGCAACACACTCTCTCCCTCCATGACTGACTCTCAGGGAGTTCTCCCAGAGTGTCACAAATGCAACAGTCAAGAAATCCTTTCACATATGAAGAACATCTGTAGCAACCTTGAAACTGAACTCTGGATGAGTGAAGTATGTAACCAACCCTGTGCTCTTGTGTGATGATTCTTTCTGCTTATTTGATAGCTGAATTCTTGAGAACATATGCCCCATTTCCTGAGTTGGCCACTGGACCAGTAGGATATTTTGCCTGTAAAGTCTTATTTGCCTACAGCAGGGCACTGAGATCAAACCTCCCATCTGTGTTTGCATTAGTGTTAATGGCTGAGATGACAAAGGGGTCCAGACAGCTAGATGCACTGCTTTTATGTGGCAGAGCTTAGAGCTCACATACTATGGACTTATAATAGCTCATTCACTTATGAGCTTACAGCTCACATACTTATTATATTAGCTCTTCTATGTCTCAGCTACAGCTCATTTATATCTTAAACTCTTAGTGTAGTAAACTCAATACCCAATATTGCCTGTTAAAATAATGAATTTCCTAGAAATATACTCAGGTGAGATGTTTTACATGGGATGAACCCTTGAGAAGTGTGCTGAAAATTGAATATAGACATAAAATATAACATTGGAAACCCACAAAACAAGCAAGATCTTCAAATGCTAAATGTTCTAAATATACTTAAAGGCACTATGAAGATATCCTCCAAAGAACTAAAGGGTTTGTCTAGGTCCCTTCTATAGGCCATATGTTTCTGAACTATTTATTTAGAAAGGGCAAACAGAATTTTCTTAGCTTGTGGGTTAAGGACTAATAAAATAAGGAAATAAATGGATGAGGTCTCGACAATATGTTTTCAGAAGAGATGAATGTTTTGAATTAAACTGAGCTTACTCCAAGAGGAGACTGCCCTTCCTCAGAAAAACATCTGTTCTAAACACTGTGTGTGTTCTTAGCACATATGTGTGCAAATATTGTGTTCTGTGGAATAGCAATAGTGTTGCACTATGCTACACACACACACACACACACACACACACACACTGTTGATGTCACATAAAGCAATTAACATAGCTGAAGCTTCACTGGCACACAGGCCCAAGTCATAGTGCCTGGGGGCAACAGCAGTACTACTGAGGCACCAACATAAACATTGAGGCAGCTATTCTGAACAAGCCTAAAGCCCAAACAAAAACCCCAGTCACTCCCAGCCTAATGCACAAAGCAGCCAGGCAGCCTTCTCCTGTGAGCAATGGTCTCACAAAGCTTCTGCAAAGACTTCATTGGAAGATGATGTTAGATGGTGGCAGATGCAGAAACCAAGAATGGTTTTCAGATAATAAAGACTAACCTGGGAACAATACAGCAGTGTCTACTGACAGAGCCATGTATCACATAGGCCTCATTGGTAAATGGCAGTAAAATCTTACTGATGTGTCCCCATTTTAGGGATGGCAAAGGGATATGAAACTGGCTTCGAGTCATTACTGGTAGGAGGCAGAGCCAGGATTGTGAGCACACAGATATGAAACCTTCAGCGCTCTGTATGCAGACCATAGGTGGAGGTGAGGCTCTGTTTAATACGCTGAAGAGGGCCTACAAATTTGTGCAGTGAAGAACCAACAGAAAATGGCTGCAATAGAGGCGGATTCCTTCCATGTGGGGCAAACTTACTCTGTGTTGGGACTTACTTGCAGTCATCCTTATGTTTGGAAATGAATGACTATTTTGTCATTCATGGATGTGCATAGTTACTGTTATTAGGAGACCCAAGAATCTACTCCCATGAGCATCAGAACCCTGAGGTCAGTGACTTAGATGCAGACTGCTCTGCCCCTACTGATTGGGGTTGCCTCAAACAAACAGAAGTCATTGTTTTTAAGGAACTGTGAAAAGCAACCTGAAATTTATGAACACTGACAGACTCACTTCATTTTTCTATAACTCATACATTTGGCACACCAAATCATCAGAGGCAGAAGTTTCCAAACAGAGCTGGGACTGGAGGGATAAGACAGTCTACAGAGAAATGCACAGCATGTTTATAGGAAGGTTCAGCAGTATGGCCTGAGCAAGGACACCTAGGGTTATACACATTACTGAGTGTGAATAAATTTTCATGGGTACAGACTGTTTATTAGCTATGTAAGGCTGAAATCCCCTTCAATCACCAGGGTAAGATGGTACTGATCTCCCTCTCCTGTTCCTAGCCTGGTTCTGGTGGTCAACATATTTCAGTCTGTGAAACTTAGGTCATTGACTGTGGGCAGCAGAAATTTAGAAGTGCCTGTTTTTGAGCTGGAAGAGCTGTTCTAAGTCCAAATTTACCAGAGGGGATGTTCCGAAAGGGCAAAAGGAAAGCCAAGGTATGCAAATAAGAGGCAGGCAGGGCGAAGATTAGTGCTGCTATTTGAATGCATAAACCTCTTCATGTTTAATAAGTACTCATAGATCTGGAAAAGAAGAATTTAAATAAAGCAGTTCTAAGCAGAATCCCCTATGAGTCCCTGGTATCCTGGAGGCAGCAATGGGCTCTGGCTTTGCTTTCCTCTGGGTGCCTGCCTTCTCCAGGCACAGGCTGCTGGTTTGCACTGTTATGGATGGTTTCTTTCACCACCCAATCAATAGTATCTTCTTGAGGTTCTAGGTACCCTTGTGTACACCAACATTAATCTAAGTTTTGTGGATAGGATCTGCCTATTCTTGTTTCCATGTTTCGTTAGACCTGCTCTCTCATTGTTTCCCTGCTCGGTGGCCCCTCAGTTCTGCAGTGTTGGGAGCAGACATGCACTCCAGGGTGGTCCAAAGAAACTCCACAGCGGGAATCCATTTCCTTTAGAATTTTGAGAGATGCTCTGTCCTGTTTAGTTGGCTGAGACAATGGGAGGGTAGATTTAAGAGTGGTGAATACTTTGCCACCACTAGGAGGAGCCATCATACAGCAGAACAGAGTCCAACTGAGAGAAACTGAGTCTTGATGACAGGCTTAAGTTCCTATCACACTCTAGTCAAGGGAGCTTGAAGCTCTCTAAACTTCTTATGTGCTGTTCATTTACGTGCTAGACAATCTTTAACTTTCCATATCACTTTGATTTAGTCCAAAGTTTGACTAGTGGAATCCTGATGGGTGTGTTCTTTCTCTTCTTTGGATATTGTGCCTAAGTTTTAGCACTCTGTCTAGGATTCTTCTGTCAGACAAAAGAATTTGTTGATATTAGGTCTCCCTGGATCTTCTTTTCTGTCCCTTCAGACCAGTGTCTCTCAACCAAGGATAGTTTCTATATGCCAGGAGGTGTCTGCAAAGGTGAGGTGACTTTTTGGTTGTCATAACTGGGAATCTGTGAACATCAGCCAAGGCTGCTGTAACCACCCTCCATCATGCAGAGCAGCTGGCAATGACAAAAAGCTACTCGGAAAGCCTCAGCGGTGACACTCCTGAGCAACTGCCCAGGATATTAAAATCTTCTTGCTTCCTAGGCATGAATAGTTTCTAGGGTTAATTAATTTATCATGAAGACTCTGTGCTGAACAGTGCAAGCATGCCTAGAGAGCAGCAGAGACAAATTCTTGTTGTCATGGAACACAGAGGTGCATTTCACTCCAGCAGTCTGAGTCTCTGATCCCCCAGAGTCTCTGAACAATTGGGAGTTGTGGTGCATCCTGAAGATGGCCCATTGATGTGGACCAAGACCAGTGACGTAGATCATCCTAGGTAGAGGCCTCAGCATACTAATGCTCCTTTTGTCATGACAGGGTTTCTAGACTGTACTTTTTCTTCTTTGTCTTCCTGGAGCTCCTTCTCTGGAGAAGCAGTCAACTGTAATTTTGTCTTTTTATCTCCAAGAAGTAATGAATAGCAGGTGCTGGTATGTGTGGAGGGGTACTGTTTGCTAGGATAGGGGATGTGGATTTGAATACTAGGTCTGCAGTATTTGTGATGCACACTTTCTGAAGACTGTTTGCCAGTGTCTCTTTGGGTCCCTCTCGAGGTTTTCCTCTGGCACTGTGCTAGGAGTGGAAAAGGAGATAGAGAATAGCTATTTGCATTGCTTCTTCATTAGGGAGTTAGGTGCTCTAGAATATGGTGTTGCTGCTATTTGGAAAAACTACATGTATGCATTAGGCCTGCAAATGTTTACTTTGACATGCATCTTCCTGGGGCCACCATGGCTACAGAGAAGCCCAACCTTCACATTGGGCTACACAGAAATGTGTAGTCCTTATTGGTTCTAACTATGATAATCCTAAAGTTTACTATGACAAAAGCTTGATCCAGATTTGCAGATTTTTTTAAAAATAATAATGTAAAGCAAAGACTTCCTGGGGTCAGTCTGGCTGATAAAAGGGTGCAGCTGTGGAAGTTGAAGGAACCAAGGTGTGGAGGCTGCAGTCTAATAAAGACATGAGAGTGTTGCGGTAAATATTAACTGAGGTTTCTACACCACCTTAGATCATTTAGTTCCAAAATAAAGACATAAAACTGTTATATTTATAATTAGCCTTAAAGCACTAGACTTGGGCAGATATCAACCCTCTGCTATTTTGTCTACTTCCCTGTCAGTAACCCTTGTTCTTCCTAGGTCATCCTACTCCACCAGGTTAGCCCCTCTTCTGCCCAGCTACAAGTTGTAAGTATCTTTATTCAACCAATAGTTTTAAATAATGGAGCAAGGCTTGCACGACAAAAGTTGACATACATGAGAATTTGTATCTTGAAGCAACTAGACCTGGGGGAACAGAATTTAACATTATAATACATAGCAACAGAACCAAAACTAAACAGGAGAGCTCACTTCTTCTGAGCAATGGGTTCACAATTGAAGGGCAGCATTCCTGGATTTCTTGATCTATCATCTTAGGCAGTTCTGTGGCCTAGGAAAACAGAGGCAGTTTAGGTCACCCTGGTTTCTGTAGATGTGAGGGTGGTGAGGAAACATTCTCAGTCCTGCTAGCAAGGTCAGCAGAATTGAGACAAGCCTCATTGCTTGAGTCATTTATGAACTCCAAGTGCATCCAATAGATACGCTGCCTCCGTTTTTTTCTTTTCTTTCTGTTCTTGGTGTTCAGAGCCCAGTTTTCTTCACATACACATGCATAGCGATGGCTAATTTGTGGAAGGTATAATAATGACCGAAATGTATTTCACAATTGCCATTCTGTTCTAATGCCATCTTTAGTCAAATTTAATCTCCATGAGAACTATATAATTATTATTTTCACTTTGCTTGTGCAAATGCAGTGTTTTTGAGAAAATTCAGGACCACATTTCTTCTGGGGCACTGCTAATTTACTGGGCATCCAGTTTATATTGTTAAGGAAGCTGCAAAACGACTGATAAGTTAGTCCTGGGTAGGAAAGAAGAGCTCCATTATCTCTTCACTTTTTATTTATTTACTTTTTTAAAAAAAATTGATCTGATTTAATATTTTTGCTTATTTACTTTACATCCCACTCACTGCCCATTCCCAGTAACCTATCCCTACAATCCTTCCTCCATTTGCCCTCCCCAAGTATCTTCCCACTCTAGCACTTCACGTCTCTTCAAGTACTTCTTTACCCTCTTGGGCCAGACAAGGCAGCCCAGCTAGATGAACATATCCCACAGACAGGCAATAGCTTTTGGGATAGCCCCTGTTTTAGTTGTTTAGGACCCACATGAAAACTAAACTAGACATCTGCAACATATGTGTGGGGATGCCTAGGTCCAGCCTGTATATGTCCTTTGGTTGGTGTTCAGACATTGAGAGCCCCAAAGATTCAGGTTAGTTGACTCTGTTGGTCTTCCTGTGGAGTTCCTATCCCATTCAGGGCTGCAAGTCTTCCTCCTATTCTTCCATAAGTGTCCCCAAGATCCATCCACTGTTTGGTTACGGGTCTCTGTATGAGTCAGCTGCTGGGTGGAACCTTTCAGAAGACAACATAGTGTTAGGGATTGGTTCTTGCCTGCTGGATGAATCTCAAGTTGGGCCAGTTATTGGCCATTCACTTAGTCGCTGCTTCATCTCCTACCTCTGCATTTCTTGTAGACAGGATACAATTTGAGTTAAAAGTCTTGTGGATTGGTTAGTGCCTCTATCACTCCACTGGGCTTCCTGCCCATATGCAGGAACAACATACAGGAAGTGGCATCTTAAGGTTCCATATACCCAATGTAGTAAGTCACAGCTAACTAAGGTCACCCCCATTGATTCTTGGGTGCCTTCTTTATCCCAAGTCTCTGTTATGTCCTGGAGATACCCCCTATCTTCTCACCCCCATCAGTTGCAGATTCTGTTCAATTTCATGGCCATCTAGCCATCTCTCCTCTCCTTCCCCACATCTAATCCTGAACCCTCATTCTCCTCCTCCCTATCCTCCTCTGCTCAAGTTTCCTCCCTCCATCTGCATCCTATTACTATTTTATTTCCCCTTGTAAGTGAGATTCAAGCATCCTCACCTGTGACTTCCTTCTTGTTTAGCTTCTTTGGGTCTGTGGAGAGTAGCATGTGTATGCTGTATTTAACGGCTAATATTCACTTATAAATGAGTACATAACATGCATGTCCTTTGAGGACTAGGTTACCTCACTCAGAATGTTATTGTCAAGTTCTATCCATTTGCCTGCAAAATGCATGATGTCTTTTTTTTTAATAGCTGAATAGTATTGCATTGTGTAGATGTACCATATTTTCTTTATTCATTCTTTAGTTGAGGGACATCTAGGTTGTTTCCAGTTTCTGCCTATTACAAATAAAGCTGTTACAAAGAGTTGAGCAAGTGTCTTTGTGGGACACTGGAGAATCTTTTGTGTATATGCCCAGGAGTGGTGTAGCTCGGTCTTGAGGGAGAACTATTCCCAGTTTTCTGAGAAACTGCCAAATTAATTTCCAAAGTGGTTGTACAAGTTTATACTCCCACCAGGAATGAAGAAGTGTTCCCCTTGCTCCACATCCTTGCCAGCATATACTATTTCTTGAATTTTTATCCTAGCCATTCTGCTGGGTGTAAGATGGAGCCTCAGATTTGTTTTGATTTGGATTCCCCTGATGACTACAAACTTTGAACATTTCTTTAAATGCTTCTCAGACATTTGATATTCTCTATTGAGAATTCTCTGTTTATTTTTATAACCCCATTGTTATTTGGGTGGTTGTTGTATATTTCTTTTTATTCATTTACTTTTAATATAAATGTGTATACCTGTTTATCTGTATGTGTTCCAAATGTGTGCAGTGCCAGAAAAGGCCAAAGGAGGGCACTAGATATCCTGGAACTGGAGTTACATGAAGTGTAAAAAGGCACCAGATGTGGGTGCTGGGAACAGAAACTGGGTCTTTTGTGAGAGCAATGAATGTTTTTTGGCTCCTGAGGCAGCTCTCTGTCTCCAGTTCTCTAATTTTTATGTTGTAAAATATCATATAAAGGACACCTTTCAACTCACCAGATAGCACGGTGAATCAATAATCTATAGGAAGTTAAAGAGATAGTAATGGTTTTGCTTCTTTTCCTATTGCTGAGATCAAAAACTACCACAGGGTGATTTAGTAGGGAAGGCATTTTCTTTAGCTCATAATACAAGGTCCACTCCATCATAGAGGGAATTCCAGCAGCAGAAGCTTGAAGCAGCATTACAGCACATCCACAGTTCGAAATAGAGAGCAGTATAATGTACAAGTTTATACTTCCCATCGTATAGTTCGGGGTTACCTGCCCAGGAAATGGTCACAGTCAATTCAGACAGATCTTTCTCTGTCAGTTAACACATGATCCAAGATTCATCTATAGGTGACTCTAGATTCAATCAGGTTGACAAGTAACACTGACCAATACAGGGACAGCTGGTCCTCAGTATAGATAGATAGAACCTTGAATCCAAGGTAAGTTTATGGATGGATATGCAGAAGGGTGCCATCTTTCATCCCAGACCTTCCAGAGAAAGCTTAACAAGTGAGAAATAAAGACACTTGCCGAAAATTTCCTTGACAGAAACTCTGCAGACACTTCTGGCTCAGAGTATAGTGCCTGATTGGAAGCCCAGCTCTACCATGTGCTAGCTAGGTGTGCTGGAAGGCTTGGTTTTTAATGAACTTATGAGATGACCATCATCAAGAGCTTTAAGACACCAATGCCCTTATGAAATGCTTCCCTGGCATTGAACAGAACTGTAGACACTCTTACTTCTTTTTTTCACAGGCTTTCAATGCCACAAGGACATTCTAACTTCATACAAACATCCAGCTTTTCAAAATTTATTTCTTGTTCAGAATTCGTTAATATTGGTAGAAGTAACTATGTTTTACTCATTTCCTGTCACTGTATAGAATATCATTACCTGTTCCAATAGAAACTTAATTTTGACAATTTTATGCAGACTTCTGTAATAAAGTTTAGGTGTCCTGACTTACATGGTTGCTTCCAACAAACCAGTGGATTGTGCTGCTCTATTCTGCTTTATCTTTACTGAGTATTATGTGATTTTTTTTTCCTATAAATCATGGATAATTCTGTGCTAAAACCTCTCAGGATGAGTTGATAAAGACCTTAAAATCCATTGAATTAAGTTTTTAGCTTTGATGATTATAAACTGATACTAAGAAGGCACAGATGGATTGAAAACTGATGAATAAGGAGTATCTGTAGTTCCAGGCCCTTTGTGCACATCATATCTTTAAATGCATTCATGAGCAATGTGAAGGGCAGTTTGGTCAACATTGAACATGCTAGAAAATGTACTGATGTTAAGTTCCTGTTTAAATTTCTGTGATTAAATATATCTACTGCACTATAGACAGAGGTTCAGGATTCACAGGGTCCACAAAATCTCATGTTGACTTGACTCTTGAGCAGGGTATTCTTATGTGGCTCAGTGTGTCAGGAACCAGGACACTGAGATTGAAGACTAAATGTTAAAGAAAAAGCATCACAATATTTTTCCTGGGTCAGTGGGGAAGTCAACATGTAAATGGTTGGTCAAAATCTTAGCCCCAGGATAAGCTGCCCACTGTATCAATGAGTATGAGTGCTGTTTTCAGGCTTTGTAGAAACCTTAAAGAATGTTGCTTAAGGCTGGAGGCCAAGCATCATTCTGGAAAAGACTAATAGCAATGTGGATACATACTGAGATAGGCATCAAGGTACACAGGGCCATCCAGAGGGTATATCTCAATGCAGAAAGCCATTGTGGATTAAAGTAATGTTAACTGCTCCAGATAGAAAATCACAAAACCTTAACTTTTAGAACATTATTTTTGCTGGATGTAGGGAGAAGAGATTCTTTGTGGAGAAGAGGCGGCTAAGAAATTCAGAAAAATCAGTCAATTTGGGTGCAAAGATTATGGCATTAGGAGAGGATGTTTCTTGTTTCTGGTCACACAAATTTCCAAAAATTCACATCATGGGAGAGGCCTACATAGTTCTGCTTCATGTGCAGTTTGAATTTCTTCTTGGTTATTTGTATACCTGCCTATGCCTTTCTTTTCTTTTTGTCACATCTCGTCAACTAAAAGGTTGAGACATGTTGATGCTCCTGAATTTGTGGGATTAAAGCACTTTCAAATCGAACTATGGACTAGGGAGTCACAGTGGGTGAGCTTACACTTATCTTACCTGATAATGAAAGGTTGATCTTGGAGGTTCACATCTGAGGTTAGTTGGTCATGCTGTTTGGGCCAATGACCATGAATTCATCTCAGTGAATTCATGATGGTTTCAAATCATTCATCCATGAGCACAAACAACAAGACAAGAAAAGGGAGAGGTGGGGTCCCATTATGCATTTTTAAAACAGTTCTCCAATCATTTAAAGATCTCCTCACTGAACCTACTTTTTAAATGTTCTGTCACTTCCTGATAATGGCACCCTAGGACTAAGTCAGTCATCACATGGAGCTTAATGGGGGCTTGTGTGACTTTGCTAGGAAGACAGGAACAACAACCCTTTCAACCCAGATAGAATTTGACAACAGACCAAAAAGACAATTCCAGGACCACATTTTTCTGAAAAACCACCCACATAGAAACTGCAGCCCTGAAGCTCAGTGGACAACTTGAAGGCAGCTCCACTGAACATCTTAGCATCTTAAAAAGTTTACTGCTTTGCGATTTTAGGGAGGGAATTAGTGAATCTTGTAACTTTCTGAGTTTCCTGAGACTTTTTTTAAAAATCCTTAGCTTCCTGGGTCTTGAACACACACACACACACACACACACACACACACACACACACACACGCACGCACGCACGCACGCACGCACGCACGCACACACACATCATAGTGTCCACAAAGGGGTGAAAGGACAACTTCTGGGAGTTGGTTCTCTCCTTCTACCCTGGTTTCTGGGGATGGAACTCTGGTCATCAGGCTTGCACAGAAAACATGTAGCTACTAGGTCTTCTTGAATGTCCTCTCTGAGTCTTGTGACCCTCTTCAGAAGAAGATGTCTCAAGTCAAACCAACACAGTACTGGGACACTCAAGATCCAAATTACATCATCTCCACAGTAACTAATACACAGTTCAGCCCACTTATGGAGTTCTGCATTTGGTCTCATTCTGTAATTTGGTTTTCCATTTATTCTTTAAGGGCTCTATTATGTTTTAAATTCTGTTTTATTTGACTGCCTCTAAATAAAGATTAAAATTTCTATTTCTTTTTCCTATTATAAACTGCAAGTAGGACTATGGAATTCTTGTCATGATTTCTAGTGTTTCCTTGGATATTCTCATTGCTGGTGAAGTGTTTGTGTTATATAATAGACTCCAGTGCACTGCATTTTAATGTGAGTGGTTCAGCCTGCTTCACATCCATATCTTGATAACAGAACCACCTCTCCAACCCAGCATTGCTATACTCAGCTCTTCTGGGCAGTGTGTGGGTTATGAGTCCTGTGATTAGTGTCATTTGTGGTGATACTGAGGCCTGTCAGTCAATATGAGGGTAAATTGGAACAGAGTTGCAAATGAGCTCTAAGAAAGAATTACTTCTCAAGGCATTCATTGACTAGGTTTTTAGCAATTCATCCCCTTCAAATTTTTACATATAACTATAATTCTAAGTGTTTCACTTTTGGGATATTTGATATTTAGAGTCCCCAATCTGCATTCCTAAGCTGTGTATCAAGAACTCTGCAAACTTGTAAGTAAATTTTAACCAGTCTTCTCACCTTAATGCTTAAAGAAAATAAAAAGAATAATTCATTTCCAGAAAATGACAGAATTACTCTATGGAGCAGGGTTTTTTTTTCTTTTCTTTTTTGTCCCTTTAAGAGTATAACTGACCTGGTTTACAGTCGTCATTTCCTAATTTTCCTTTTTCGGGATCAGTGATGACAAAGATTGATTGGTGAGCAAAGTCTGCCAGGCTGTCAATCAAGGCACATATGAACAGTGACGGAAAGCTGCCAAGTTTATAATCAGAAGATAAGGAACAGCTGAATTAGGGGATAAGTGCAAGGGAATAGTTGCAAGTCTGGGAAAGAAGGCTTCTAACTCTGCTCTGGCTCAGATCCCTTCAGTAATAAAAAACATATGCTCCAGCTGCCTCTTGTTTTGGGAGAAGGCATCATTCATTCATCCCTGACCAGTAGAGCTGATACAGGTTCTTCCATGACTAGGACAATTTTAAATCCCCTTTACAGCTCCCAGGTTCTTCATGGGGCCACTTGAGTCCCTCATCTGGAATGCCACAATGCTAAATTTGTGTTTGTAACTTACCTTAGTGACCAGCCTGGAATGACTTGTTTAGTTGGATCAGACCAGTCAATAACACCACTGTGATGTTACATTGATCCTTCATGTTCAGACTCTTATATGAGAGGCTAAACACAGGCAAAAAAGAGTACCTACACAGGTGACCTTGAATGTGGGTGGTCCTGTGGATCAGTGCAGCGTCCTAATATTAGATCACACTCAACTTCATTCACAAGGGTTACAAATCCAGAGTTTGGTCAGGCCAGTCATGCTTCAAGTCAAAATGCTGAGCAGACTTGGCTCCAGTGTTAATTTTGGTCTACAGTGAGCAACCCACCGGATAAAAAGCAGAAGCTTACATGTGACTATGTAGCTACTCATTGCCTGTGGGATTTGTAGTCCACTGGGCTTAGACTTGGTATTTATAAAATATGCTCCATGAAGTCTTCGAAAACTGCTGTTGAGTGGTAGATACTAATCAAAGGGAAGATGGCAGGCTGAGTGCAGAGGTGCACATCCGTATTCCAGCACTCATGAATTGAGGCCTGGAAGGCTGGGCATGTTTGTATATTTTGGGCATCTTTGTAAAACATTGGGTGGATTTATCTTTGGTCCCTGTAGTCTCCACTGTGTGTCTATTCACGTGCGTGTGCCTTGCTGCTTCAGCCCTGTGGTTCCTGCAGTACAAGGTAAAATCATGCGGTGATATTTACAGTGTTGTTCTGTCTTCTGAGGGTTACTCTGGTTATTTGTGGTCTTTCTACAAACTTTTTCTTTCTATTTTTGTGAAGAATATAATTGGAACTTTGTTGGGAGCTGCACTGAGTCTGTTAAATGCTTTTGGTAGGACCCTGTCACACAATTCATCCTGTGTCCCGAGAGATCATTCCAACTTCCAGAACCTTCTTTAGATTCTTTCTTCAGCATGTTCAGGCTTCTGTTGTAGAAGGCTTTTGCTTTCATTTTTAGGTTTATTCCAGGGAATTTTTAGCTTTCATTTTGTGAGGCAGTTGCTAATAAGATTTTTGTTGTTGTTTTTTTGTTTATTTATCCTCGGCACATTCATTCTTGGTAGGTAAGAGTTCTACTAATTTTCCTATGCTAACTTTTTTATCTTGCCATTTTGCTGGAGTTTTTCCTTTTTTCATAAAGAAAGGCAACTGATTTTTGTGTATTGACTGCCACTTTACTGAATTTATTAGTTCTAACAAAATACTCAAAAACTCTACATCTAAAATCATGTTGTGAGAGCTGGGCATGATGGTGCATGCCTTTAGTATGAACATGTTTTCATGACTGCATTGGAGGATTATATCCCAATACCTTTCTCTTCTCTTGATGATTTTTGCTTGTAGTCAACATAATGTAAACTCATTGTTTGGTAACAGTGGATGTAAGAGTGTAATAAATACATCAAGAAACATGTAATTTCATTTTTAATATATAAACTAAGTTTCTTCAAGTAAGAAAATATTAAATCATATTTTGTCTAAGAATAAAGTTGTCATGAATAAAGTTGCTTGTGTCTCTATCATTATAAAATGGGTGCACGCCAGGCTCCCTCATCACAGCAAAGCTGAGTTGTAAGAGCTGTACAGCACACCTTTAGCTTGGGATTTTCTTTTTATAAGAAATCAAACATTTTAGCTGAAGCACTTAGATTTCATCTTCATATTAACTTTTAATCAGTTGATATATAGCTTATATGATATAATGCCACATACCGTGTGTATAATTCTAGTTGATTTTTGTAAGCAAATCTGTAGTTGTATACTGATCTCCCACCAATTGTGAGATTTCCTGTCCCACTCTTGGTCCTAGGAACCCACTGCTCTGCTTGCATCATGACTTTAAATTTATCTTGAGCAGCTACTCTGTAAAGTGTCTGGTGTGTAGCTGGATTGGGTCTCTCAAGCACACATTTCTGAATTGCAGCCACTCTGCTCCTCATCTTATCACCTCACCCTCCTCATTGCTGAGCAGTGTGCACTGGTTCAACAAACTCTGCTTACACATTTGTTATTTTATGGACTTTGGAATGCTTTCCAGTGTTTGGTTATTTAAAATGATACAGTTGTGACTATTTACTTACAAATGATTGTGTAGAAAAGAGTGTTCATTTCACTTGGGTTCCAAAAAGGAGAATTGCTGGTTAGTATAATAGGTGCTTTTTTTTTAAACTTCTTAAGGAACAGCCAATCTATTTTGCAATGCTGCATTGTCATTTTACCTTCCCACCAGTGATACATGGTGGTTCTGGAGATTTTTTGAGACAGGGTTTCTCTGTGTAGCTCAGGCAGTCTTGGAACTTACTCTGTAGACCAGGCTGGCCTTGAATTCACATAGATCCACCTGCCCCTGCCTCCCAAGTGCTAGAATTAAAGGTGTATGCCATCCCTACCTGGCTGAAGGTTCCAGATCTTCTACATTTGTATGCACACTGGAGTATTTTCTGTTTGATTATCACCTTAGTATGTGTGTATGCTCAGTGGTATCTTATGATTTCAATTTGTGCTTCCTAAATGATTAGAAGTATTACATGTTTTCACATGAATGGTTAGACACCAGCTTCTCCATTTTCTGTATTATGACCATTCAAATGTTTTGCCCATTATTTTAGTAGTTTATTCATTTTTAGTTCATTTATTTTATGTTTTGGATGTTTGTATATAAATTTCCTTATAAACTTTTAAAAGTCTCTTTATGGGTGAGTCTGGAGAGATGGATCAACAATGAAAAGCACTACTGCTTTCGTAGAGGACCCGTGGTGGATTCCCAACACCATCACTGTGGCTTACAAATGCCTATAACTCTAGTCCCAGGGGATGGACATCTTATTATGCCCTCCATGGGCTCCTGTAAGCACATGCTACAACTGCAGACACACATACATACACACACACACACACACACACACACACACACACACACACACACACACACTCATTTCTAGACTTTGAAACTTGTGTTTGAACCTTCTTCCTCCTTGGTTAGTCCACTTAAAGATTTACAGTTTTGTTGATATTGTCACAGCCATAACTTCAAGTTTACAATTTTTCCTCTTGTTTTTGTGTAGTATGTCATGAGACCTTTGGTCTTTCTTAGTTTCACTCTTCTGTTTACTCTTACTTTAGTTTGTTTCTTAAGTGCTGCTGTAAAGTACAGATATTTGATTTTGGAGCCTTGTCTCTCCATGTATGTATGTAAGCTCTACATGTTTCTCAGAGCATTGGCTATGATGTAGGAATTTTGAGTATGATAGCAGTTTTGCCATACCCCAGGATGTAAAATGTTAGACACTCATTGTCACCAAAGATAAGGTTTTGAGTTTGTTATAATGTGCTAAAGAAAATTAGTGACAGAACCTTGTAATAATCACATTCAAAGCCTAATCATGTGTTATTAGAAACTGTTATGAAAAAGTGAGATAAATTCCCAAAAAGATATTTGTGGGGGTGAGAGTCTATTGAATTTCCTTTGTCTGGGCTCTTTCAGGACAATGGTTAAGGCAGTCTCTATTGATTGACTACCTCTCCAGGTTATCATGAGCTGAGCTCATCAGTGAGTGTGCACATGCTGCTGTCTATCTTCCTGACTCCATCAGGGTATGGTCATTCATTGTTCCTGTAGAGTCCACCCACATAGCTGATGCCTCTTTTTGTAGAGCCCACCCAGGTAGTTCATGCTCCCTTTGTTCATCTCATACTCTGGCTTGTTCATCTTGACCTTAACAAGTTTTGAGCTATTAGTCACTTGTCCAGCGATGCTATCTTCAACCTCACACTATCCCCAGTGCTGTCAATTCTGTTAAGTTGTCTTCATCCTCAAATTTACATGATTTGTTTGTAGCTTCACCATGGCAGATGTTAACTCCTCCACTGGGGTCTTTTGTGGTTAGTTTGTATTCAACTCCTTGTCTGTGGGGTGACCTGGGCCTTTTTACTGAAGTGCACAAAGGCTTCCAAGATACCGTCTTAGAGTTTATTCTGATACAAGTAGCTATGTTGGATGTAGGAAAGGACCATAGTGTATTACATACATTCCTCAAAAGCCTCATGGGGGTCCAGATGCCTTCTGTCACAGAACAAGAGCCTAGTCCTCTTTTTACCTATGTAGCTTAATAATCACCTCACACCCAGATATAGGCCCGCTTAGTCATTAGTTTTGATGTTTTAGGCTCTTATATGTAGACCCATAACCTCAGTCTATGCTCTTACTAGCTACTTGTAGTTTCCACCATGGGCCATTCCCTCACTACCTGTACAATGTTAGTTTATGCCTCAGATTAACCAAATGGTTTTGATGAGTTGTTTCTTTCCATTCAGTACCTCTTTCCCAGCATCTGATTCATACATTCTTTCTTCTCTCTCTTCTGAAATGTTTCCCTATCCCAGGAGGAGTGTCCTTGAGGGCTGAATACTCAACAGTCACTTATTCTCAACACCCCAAAGAGTCTCTGTATTAACCACTTCCTAGTAAGGTGAGGCCTCTCTGAATGAAGCCTAGGGAGGTTCTTATCCACAAATATAAGCATATGAACTTAGGGACAGTTTGATAACCTATTTAGCAAATCAGAAGCAGAAGGTCTTCCTATAAGGCCTATTTCCCAACAATGGCAAATCCACAAAGAACCCAAAGTCAAAAATAAAAAGCTTTCACAAAGATAATAGGTCAGTTATCAGCCTAGAAATTAAACACTCCCTCTGTGATTAAATTTCATTAGGGCCAGATGAAAGAAAGTTTAAGTTAATAGTGTGTCATTTCAGTTTTTGCAATATTCACAATAAATAACATTAAAAATCACAATAAGGGAGAACAGTGATGGTAAATCACTGAGCCTACATGAGGCTTTTTTTTTGTCTTCTGTGTCCTTTAAAAAGAATCAGGAAGGAAAAGTAGGAAGACTGTGGGTTTGAGGTTAACTTAGGATATCATATTAAAGTACAGGCTCAAAAGGAAAAACAAAAAATAGACAAATATAGTGGGATTTATTAAAAATGAACCGCCCTGTCAGCTCTCTGAGGTGGCACCCAGACCTTAATGGCTCAGGCCGCAGTGGCAGCCAAATCCTTTGAGCTGCAGATCTCTAGGCTGGCAAACTCTCTGCCCTGTGAGGTCATTAGCCTTTGCAGGCCCATTTCACTAGGCCTTGTCTCAGTTAATTCTCCAGTGGGAGTTCCTCACTCCCGCCCTGTACCCACTCCTTCCAAATACCAGGCAAAGCATGATTCTTAATCTTAGATATTTTGCCAATAGATTTATTGATATTAAAAACACAAACACAATATAGCAATTTACAATGATAAAAGTCTTATCCCTATTTCTAACCTTTAGATAATCTTACCTCTGATTGTATCTTGAAATGCATCTCTCTCTCTCTCTCTCTCTCTCTCTCTCTCTCTCTCTCTCTCTCTTCTCTCTCTCTCCTGCGTCATCTGCTCTCTGACCTCCCAACTCCTAGCTCTGCCTCCTCTTTCCTTTCTAGTCACAGGCCTCTAATCACTGCCTTAATGTGATTGGATAGGAAATATTTTGCAACAGACAGACAGACAGACAAAATGAACACAACAGTAGGGAGCTCAAGAGATGGCTCAGCAGCCAGAAGCAGTTGAGTTTCACAAGACCCACATTCCATTCTCAGCCTCCACACAGCAGCTCACAACTCTAACTCTAGTTCCAGAGGATCTAACACCCTTTCCTGGCCTCCAGGGACACCAGGCACACACGTGGTACATACCTGTAGGTGAAACAGCCACAGACATAAAATAAACTATGAATTAAAACTCCTGTTTAAAAACAAATAACAGTAATATTTCATAGAACTTACAATCATAATAGAAACTTCCTTACCAGAGTTATCCTGTGTTTCTATTAAGATGTGGCATTACCCATGAATGTTTTGCTTGGTGCATTCTTATTAAAACAAAGTTTTACGTTCGTTCGTTCATTCATTTATGCATGAATGCATTCATTCATATTCATTCATTCATTCATTCATTCACTCATTCATTGGGGTTGTTGGCACCTGTGTGGGTTAGCCTGTAGGTGAAGGTCAGAACACATCAAGTGGCAGTTGATTTTCTACTTCTATTCTACCTTGTGGTTCCCAAGGATGGCATTGAGGCTGTGAGGTTTAGGAGCCAGCATCTTTACCCACTAAGCCCTCCCACCAGCCTACTAGATGCAGTGTTTGAGTGAGTGGCTCTGTTACTCATTGTTTTGAGTGTGCTCATCACAGCTCTGAGGGTTTCAGGAGTTCTATTTTAATCCTTCTCTACCCCATTTCTCTTGGTGACACTTATTTCTTTGAAATTTACACTCTTTTCTTTTTTGTTTCTGAGAAATGTCATGAAGTATTTTATTTTTGCTAGCTTTTCTATGATGTGGGAAAGCTGCAAAAATTTGCGAAACTGGAATGAATTCCTTTTTAATCATTTTAGACATTTCCATTATAACATGTGTATGGAATTTTTCAGCTCTTTTGATTCGTTGTGCATTATAAATATCCCTTGAAGGTGAGTAGATGTTAATACCATTTTGTGGTAAGAAGATAAACGCTACAAAGGACTTGAGAGGTATTTTAAGATAATGAGAAAGTGTGTGTGAGCTTAATGAGACTCCTCATACATTCTGGGGCAGTATGAGAAAGACAATCTAGTAAAATGGGTAAATTGAGGACCATAACTTTTACTGCTTGTCAGAGAGCCTTCAGAAGCTGTGTAATTTGTTGGGTAGGTGTTTTGGTGCGGTGGTGGTGGTGGTGGTGGTGGTGGTGAAGAATATTTTCTCCTACTGACTCAGATATTTTCTTCCTGCAACTATCACAGGATAATCAAGAGAATAAGCCAGTATGGCTGTCATGCTTAGAATTTCTATTGCTGTGATAAACATCATTGCCAAAAACAAGTTGGGGAGGAGAGGGTTTATTTCAACTTACAATTCTATATCACAAACCATCATTGGAGGAGACATGTCAGGAACTCAAGTCAGAAACCTGGGGGCAAAAAACTGATGGAGTCTGATTCAGGCTTATTGACTTGGTTCTCATGGCTTGCTTAGGCTTTTTTTCTTTTAAAAATCAGTACCACTGGCTCAGGGGCAGTGCCACACATAGTGAACTGGACCTTCCCTCATTAGTCATTTTTTTTTATTTTCTAAGTTTTTTTTTATTTACATTCCAAAAGAATTCCCCTTTCCCATTTCTTCCCTCCCTGAAATTCCCATAGGCCCTCTTCCCTCCCTCTGTTCCCCATTCAACCACCTCTCACTTCTCTGTCCTGATATTCCCCTACATCTAGTTTTTCCAGGACCAGGGGTCTCTCCTTCCATCTTCTTGGAAATCTATTGATATGCAAATTGTGTCTTGGGTATTCCAAGATTCTGGGTTAATATCCCCTTATCAGTGACTGCATACCATGTGTGTTCTTTTGTGATTGGGTTACCTCACTAAGGATGATATTTTCCAGTCCTGACCATTTGCCTAAGAATTTTGTGGATTCATTGTTTGTAATTGCAGAGTGGTATTCCACTGTGTAAATATAGCACATCTTCTGAATCCATTCCTCTGTTGAGGGACATCTGGGTTCTTTCCAGCTTCTGGCTATTATAAATAAGGCTGCTATGAACATAATGAAGCATGTGTCCTTATTGCATGCAGGGGAAGCCTCTGGGTATATGCCCAGGAGTGGTATAGCCGGATCCTCTGGGAGTGTCATGCCCAGTTTTCTGAGGAGCCGCCAAACTGCTTTCCAGAGTGGTTTTACCAGCTTGCAATCCCACCAGCAGTGGAGGAGTGTTCCTCTTTCTCCACATCCTCACCAACAACTGCTGTCTCCTGTGTTTTTGATCTTAGCCATTCTGACTGGTGTGAGGTGGAATCTCAGGGTTGTTTTGATTTGCATTTCCCTAATGACTAAGGATGTGGAACATTTCTTTAGGTGCTTCTCAGCCATTAGATATTCTTCAGGTGAAAAGTCTTTGTTTAGCTCTATACCCCATTTTTTAATAGGGTTATTTGGCTCTCTGGAGTCTACCTTCTTGAGTTCTTTGTATATATTGGATATTAGCCCTCTGTCAGATGTAGGGTTGGTAAAGATCATTTCCCAGTTTTTTGGTTGCCACTTTCTCCTTTTGACAGTGTCCCTTGCCTTACAGAAACTGTAATTTTATGAGGTCCCATTTTTTTATTTATTTATTTATTTATTTATTTATTTATTTATATTTTCTAAGTTTTTTATTTACTTTCCAAATCATTTCCCCTTTGATCTTAGAGCATAAGCTATTGGAGTTCTGTTCAGGAAATTCTCCCCTGTGCCCATATGTTCAAGGTTCTTCCCTAGTTTCCTTTCTATTAGTTTCAGTATGTCCTGTTTTATGTGGAGGTCCTTGATCCACTTGGAACTGAGCTTAGTGCAAGGAGATAAGAATGGACCAATTTGCATTCTTCTCCACGTTGACCTCCAGTTGAACTAGCACCATTTGTTGAAAAGGCTATCTTTTTTCCACTGGATGGTTTTAGCTCCTTTGTCAAAGATCAAGTGACCATAGGAGTGTGGATTCATTTCTGGGTCTTCAATTCTGTTCCATTGATCTACAAGACTGTCACTATACCAATACCATGCAGTTTTTAACACTATTGCTCTGTAGTACAGCTTGAGGTCCTGGATACTGATTCCCCCAGAAGTTCTTTTATTCTTGAGAATAGTTTTAGCTATCCTGAGTTTTCTGTTATTCCAGATGAATTTTTGAATTGCTCTTTCTAACTCTATGAAGAATTTTGCTGGGATTTTGATGGGGATTGCATTGAATCTATATATTGCTTTTGGCAAGATCGTCATTTTTACTATAGTAACCCTGTCAATCCATGAGCATGGAAAATTTTTCTATCTTCTGAGGTCTTCTTCAATTTCTTTCTTCAGAGACTTGAAGTTCTTGTCATATAGATATTTCACTTGTTTGGTTAGAGTCAAACCAGGATACTTTATATTGTTTGTGGCTATTGTGAAGGGTATCATTTCTCTTATTTCTTTCTCAGTCTGCTTATCCTTTGAGTATAGGAAGGCTACTGACTTGCTTGAGTTGATTTTATATCCGGCCACTTTGCTGAAGTTGTTTATCAGCTGTAAGAATTCTCTGGTGGAGTTCTTTGGGTCGCTTAAGTATACTAACATATCATCTGCAAATAGTGATAGTTTGATTTCTTCCTTTCCAATTTGTATCCCTTTGACCTCCTTTTGTTGTCTAATTGTTCTAGTTAGAACTTCAAGTATTGAAAAGATACGGAGAGAGAGGGCAACCTTGTCTAGTCCCTGATTTTAGTGGGATTGCTTCAAGTTTCTCTCCATTTAGATTGATGTTGGCTACCAGTTTGCTGTAAATTGCTTTTACTATGTTCAGATATGGGCCTCGAAGCACAGGTCCAGACGGTTTTAGTGCAGAATTCTATCAGACCTTCAAAGACCTAACACCAATACTCTTCAAACTATTCCACAAAATAGAAACAGAAGGAACACTACACAACTCGTTCTATGAAGCCACAATTACGCTAATACCAAAACCACGCAAAGATCCAACAAACAAAGAGAATCTCAGGCCAATTTCTCTTATGAATATCGATGCAAAAATACTCAATAAAATTCTTGCCAACTGAATCCAAGAACACATCAAAACAATCATTAACCACGATCAAGTAGGCTTCATCCCAGGGATGCAGGGATGGTTCAATATATGGAAGTCCATCAATGTAATCCACTATGTAAACAATCTCAAAGAAAAAAACCACATGGTCATTTCATTAGGTGCTGATAAAGCATTTGACAAAATTCAGCATCCCTCATTAACCATTAATCAAGAAAATACACCAGAGACTTGCCCACAGGCCAGTGTGGTAGGAACATTTCTCAATTGAGGTTCTCTCTTTCAAAATGATTCAAAATTATGTCAAGTTGATATAAAAGTAGCCCTCACAATTGGGCAATTTATCTTTCTCTCCCATTTCAGTTTTACCTCCTGCCTCATGGTAAATATCATTATAGAAGTTAATGGCCTATAGAATAGCTAATTCTGATAGTAACATATGTGAAATAGAATTGTCTCTTATGCCTTCACTTCCAGATTTACATCATTACAGAAAACATACATTTACAGTATGATACAGTAGTAAACTTGAATTTGTGTGATATGTTACAGGACTTGATAAATATTAATTTGCAATTTGTTCATTTTTTTTTGCCAAGACATGTCTAGGATTCTGTCTGGGAAAATGCCAGACATAGTCACCCATGAGAACGAAGCTATGTGCTCATTCATTGCTCATTTATGGAACTTCTAGTATGTGTGACAAACAGTGTGGAGGAAGTTGGGCTTACCCAATAAGCTAAATAGGCAAGATTTATTTTATAGAGTTTGAAGAAGACAATTTATACGAAGGCATAAACCTAGGCTGTGGTCTCGAGGACGAAACATGATTATAACACCAGCCATAGCTTCTTAGTAGAAGCAAGTATTTGAGATGTTGATACCAGAGGATGTGCCCAGGAAGGCAATGTGATATTGGCATCCTTTCAAACAGCAAGTAAATAAATGTGGCTTGGATCTGCTCCATCACCCATTGGTGACTCTCAGGCAGTAGTGCTATTTTAGGAGGTTATGGAAGTTTTGGGGAGTAGAGTCTAGCTGGAAGAAGCAAATCTCACAGGGATGGTCCTGAAGGGATACTGCATAGTCTTGCTTCCTGTGTGGGCTCTATTTCTTGTTACATTGAGATATAAGGAGGTGGGACCCCAAGGTTTAGTTAAACCTGATCATTGTTGTTATCATCACCATCATCATCATCACCATCATCACCATCATTATAGTCATCGTCATCATCATCATCATCATCATCATCGTGGAGACACTATTCTATGCATTCCCCACCATGATGAAGTGTATCCCCTCTGTTCTATTAATCTACTTGGTATATTTTGTCAAGCATAGAGAAAAATAACACTAATGAAGAATATGGGGACAGAGGTAGGCAGGGGACAGGTGCTAGATGAGAACTTAAAGGTAGCAAGGAAAGGGATCTGTTTGAACTTAGAATAGTTAGGTATGTCTAACCTTAGCTCACTGTTCATTTTTTGTATGCTTGTTTATTTTAAATAACTGAGACTATTTTGGAAGAGTAATAACATAGCAGTCTGTGTGATGTCATGTATGACTAAAGAAATACCATACTAGGAAGATAAGAACACCTTTTCATTTGACTATGGTTATGTATTGTAAATCATTAGAAGAACAGCTAATTACTGCTTAAACTGAAGAACTTAAAGAGAGCTTTTATGGGAGTCACTGTTCATCTATACAAGGTGGCTAAGTTTTAAAGTTATTTGGATATAACTATTCAATTGATATAGCAATATGACACAAATCTGACTCATACTGTTATGTGACTACATGGAAATTTACCTTATGGGTTTTAGTAAGTTTATTTTTGTTGTTGTCATTTTAATTTTTTATATGTATGTGAGTACACTCGCACTATCTTCAGACATACCAGAATGGGGCATCAGATCCCATTACTGATGATTGTTAGCAACCATGTGGTTGCTGGGAATTGCTCAGGACCTCTAGGAGAGCAGTCAGTGCTCTTAACCACTAAGCCATTTCTCCAGCCCCTTATTTTGTTTTTAAATGAAGGTAAGTTCTATCCATCTTTTATTTCATCAGGGGCTTCTATCCATCTTTTATTTCATCAGGAAAGCCCCTCTATTCCACATATTCCTGCACTGTCTGACTTGGAAGAACGGTATTAGGACAGGAAGCTTTTGCACTTTTTCGGGAGGCTGTTGTTTGTTCTCTGGATGAGATGACAAGTTGAATGTTGGCTGACTACAGGGACAGAGAGTTGAGTGTTGTGTGACTAAAGGGACAAAGAGTTGAGTGTTAGGGGACTATGTGGATGGGGATTTGAGTGTTGGGAGACTATAGGGTCTGAGAGTTGAGTGTTGTGTGACTATAGGGACAGAGAATTGAATGTTGGGTGACTATAGGAATGGCGAGTTGGGTGTTGGGTAACTATCTCTCATTGATATTTTGTGACTTCACAGCACTTCCTTGGTGGTTGATGACATTGCTTGGTGTTGCTTTGCATCCTGTAAAGTCTTTCTTGCATTGTAAGGTGAACTTTTCAAGATATATACTCTTCCAGAGATATTTGGAGCAGGAGGTGACATATAAAGATAGATTTCCCTTTATAAAGATAGGGAAAGCGGCCAGATCGGCGGGCCATCGTGACCACAGGGTGAGCGGCGCCACGGAGACTGCCCTCCGCCATCTTTGCTCCAGTGACCAGGTAGTTGGGACCGCCAGGCTCAGAGACAGACAGGCATAATATCGCTTCGGTTTCAGGCAGCTTGTGTGTAACCTGCTCCCAGGTGCTGGGCTGATCTGCAGTAACCAGCGCGCCAGTTCCGCGGTGGGACCTTCTGCCTGGTGGAGGGACCCCGCGCAGGGAGGGAGCCTGCCAGCTTCCCTTCCGCGACCTCTGTTCCCGCGGACTGCGCTGGAGAGACCGGTACCCAGGCTCTCCCCCCGATATAACATCACTTGGGACACGGCCTGTTGGGGCTTCCTTCTGTGCCCGAGGGCGGGTTGGCGCTGTGGTCGTCTGAGTGCCAGAGCGGCGGGCCATCGTGACCACAGGGTGAGCAGCACCACGGAGAGTGCCCTCCGCCATCTTTGCTCCAGTGACCAGGTAGTTGGGACCACCAGGCTCAGAGACAGACAGGCATAATATCGCTTCGGGTTCAGGCAGCTTGTGTGTAACCTGCTCCCAGGTGCTGGGCTGATCTGCAGTGACCAGCGCGCCAGATCTGCTGTGGGACTTCTGCCTGGCAGAGGGACGCCCCCTCCCCCCCCCAGGAGAGATCACACACCCCTGCACAGGGCAGGAGCCTGCCAGCCTACCTTTGGCGACCTCTGCTCCAGGAATCCACTAGGCTGAGCCTTTAGATGTGCAAGGCCTCCCCAATATAAGATCACTTGGGGCAAAGCACATTAGGGCTCCAAAGTCACTCAGGAGCAGGCAGGCCCCAGAAATCGGTGCCAGGGGAATCCTGGTAATCCAGGGGGGGCAGAAATAGCTTTGCAGGCTCACAGGAGGTCCAACCAACAGCCAGTGGCAGCAGGACCAACTAACACCAGAGGTATCCAGATGGCAAAAGGCAAACGTAGGAATGTTACTAACAGTAATCAAAGTAATGTGGGACCATCCGAACCCAACTCTCCAACAGCAGCAAGTCCTGGATACCCCACCACACCCGAAAGACAAGATCTGGATTTAAAATCACTTCTCATGATGCTATTAGAGGATCACAAGAAGGACACAAATAAATCTCATAAAGAGTTACAGGAGACCATGAATCAACGGTTAGAAGCCCTTACAAAGGAAACACAAAAATCGCTTAGAGAAATGCGGGAGAACATGGATCAAAAGATGGAGGCGCACAAGGAGACAACACAAAAATCGCTTAACGAGATGAATCAACGGGTAGATGCACTCACAAAGGAATCACAAAATTTGCATAAAGAAATGCAGAAGAATATGGGTCAACAGACGGATGCCCATAAGGAGGCAACACAAAAATTGCTTAAAGAAATGAATCAATGGTTAGATGCCCTTACAAAGGAAACACGAGAACTGCTTAAAGAAATGCAGGAGACGATGGATCAACAGATGGAATCCCATGAGGAGGAAACACAAAAATCGCTCAGAGAAATGCAGGAGAACGTGGGTCATCAGGAAGAAATCCTGAAAGAGGTAATGCAAAAATACCTTAAAGAAATACAGGAAAATACAAACAAACAAGTGAAGGATCTCAGCAAATCCATCCAGGAACTAAAAAAGGAAGTAGAAACAACTAAGAAATCACAAAGGGAGACAACTTTGGAGATAGAAAACCTTGGGAAGAAATCAGGAGTCATAGATGCAAACATCAACAATAGAATACAAGAGATGGAAGAAAGAATCTCAGGTGCTGAAGATTCCATAGAAAGCATCGACTCAACAGTCAAAGAAAATGCAAAATGCAAAAAACGCATAACCCAAAACATCCGGGAAATCCAGGACACAATGAGAAGACCAAACCTAAGGATTATAGGTATAGATGAGAGTGAAGATTTGCAACTTAAAGGGCCAGTAAACATCTTCAACAAAATTATGGAGGAAAACTTCCCTAACTTAAAGAGAGAGATGCCGATGAACATACAAGAAGCCTACAGAACTCCAAACAGACTGGACCAGAACAGAAATACCTCCCGTCACATAATAATCAAAACACCGAATGTTCTAAACAAAGAAAGAATACTAAATGCAGTAAGAGAAAAGGGCCAAGTAACATACAAAGGAAGACCTATCCGAATCACATCAGACTTCTCACCAGAGACTATGAAAGCCAGAAGATCCTGGGCAGATCTCATGCAGACACTAAGACAGCACAAATGCCAGCCTAGACTACTATACCCAGCAAAACTCTCAATCACCATAGATGGAGAGACCAAGATATTCCATGATAAAACCAAATTTTCACAATATCTTTCCACAAATCCAGCCCTGCAACGGATAATAGGTGGAAACCTCCAATACAGGGAGAGAAACAACACCCTGGAAAAAATGAGATAATAACCTTCTTGAATCAAACCCAAAAGTAGAGAACCACTCAAACATAAAGATAGCGTCAAGAATGGCAGATGGCAATAATCACTATGCCTTAATCTCTCTTAATATCAATGGTCTCAATTCCCCAATTAAAAGACATAGACTAGCAGACTGGATACGTAAACAGGACCCAGCATTTTGCTGCATGCAGGAAACGCACCTCAGTGTCAAAGACAAACACTACCTCAGAGTAAAAGGCTGGAAAACAATTTTACAAGCAAATGGCCCCAAGAAACGAGGTGGAGTAGCCATCCTAATATCGGATAAAATTGATTTTCAACCCAAAGTCATCAAAAAAGACACAGAAGGACACTACATACTGATCAAGGGAAAAATCCACCATCAAGAACTCTCAATCCTGAATATCTATGCTCCAAATGCAAGGGCACCCTCATTCGTAAAAGAAACTTTACTAAAACTCAAAGCACACATCGCACCGCACACAATAATAGTGGGTGACTTCAACACCCCGCTCTCTGAAATGGATCGTTCAGGAAAGCAGAAACTAAACAGGGACACAGTGAATCTAATTGAAGCCTTGGACCAAATGGAACTAACTGATATATATAGAACATTTCATCCTAGAGCTAAAGAATACACCTTCTTCTCAGCTCCTCATGGTACCTTCTCCAAAATTGACCATATAATTGGTCACAAATCAGACCTCAACAGATACAAGAAGATAGAAATAATCCCATGCCTCCTATCAGATCACTATGGAATAAGGGTGGTCTTCAATGGCAACAAAAACAAAAGAAAACCCACGTACACATGGAGGCTGAACAATGCTCTACTCAATGATAACTTGGTCAAGGTGGAAATAAAGAAAGAAATCAAAGACTTTTTGAAAGTTAATGAAAATGAAGGCACAACATACCCTAACTTATGGGACACAATGAAAGCAGTGCTAAGAGGAAAATTCATAGCCCTGAGTGCTGCCAAAAAGAAACGGGAGACAGCATACACTAACAGCTTAATGGCACACCTGAAAGCCCTGGAACAAAAAGAAGCAAATACACCAAAGAGGAGTAGAAGGCAGGAAATCATCAAACTCAGGGCTGAAATCAATCAAGTAGAAACAAATAAAACCATACAAAGAATCAACAAAACGAGGAGTTGGTTCTTTGAGAAAATCAACAAGATAGATAAGCCCTTAGCCAGACTAACCAGAGGGCACAGAGATAGTATCCAAATTAATAAAATCAGAAACGAAAAGGGAGAGATAACAACAGAAACTGAGGAAATTCAAAAAATCATCAGATCCTACTACAAAAACCTGTATTCAACACAACTAGAAAATCTTGAGGAAATGGACAATTTCCTTGACAGATACCAAGTACCAAAATTAAATCAGGATCAAATAGACCATCTAAACCGTCCTATAACCCCTGAAGAAATAGAAGTTGTCATTGGAAGTCTTCCAACCAAAAAAAGCACAGGTCCAGATGGTTTTAGTGCAGAATTCTATCAGACCTTCAAAGAAGACCTAACACCAATACTCTTCAAACTGTTCCACAAAATAGAAACAGAAGGAACACTACCCAACTCGTTCTATGAAGCCACAATTACACTAATACCAAAAGCACACAAAGATCCGACAAAGAAAGAGAATCTCAGGCCAATCTCTCTTATGAATATCGATGCAAAAATACTCAATAAAATTCTTGCCAACCGAATCCAAGAACACATCAAAACGATCATTCACCACGATCAAGTAGGCTTCATCCCAGGGATGCAGGGATGGTTCAATATAAGGAAATCCATCAATGTAATCCACTACATAAACAATCTCAAAGAAAAAAACCACATGGTCATCTCATTAGATGCTGAGAAAGCATTTGACAAAATTCAGCATCCTTTCATGCTAAAGGTCTTGGAAAGATCAGGAATTCAAGGCCCATATCTAAACATAGTAAAAGCAATTTACAGCAAACCAGTAGCCAGCATCAATCTAAATGGAGAGAAACTTGAAGCAATCCCACTAAAATCAGGGACTAGACAAGGCTGCCCTCTCTCTCCATATCTTTTCAATATAGTACTTGAAGTTCTAGCTAGAGCAATTAGACAAGAAAAAGAGGTCAAAGGGATACAAATTGGAAAGGAAGAAGTCAAACTATCACTATTTGCAGACGATATGATAGTATACATAAGCGACCCAAAGAACTCCACCAGAGAACTCCTACAGCTGATAAACGACTTCAGCAAAGTGGCCGGATATAAAATCAACTCAAGCAAGTCAGAAGCCTTCCTATACTCAAAGGATAAGCAGGCTGAGAAAGAAGTAAGAGAAATAATACCCTTTACGATAGCCACAAACCATATTAAGTATCTTGGCGTGACGCTAACCAAACAAGTGAAAGATCTGTATGACAAGAACTTCAAGTCTCTGAAGAAAGAAATTGAAGAAGACCTCGGAAGATGGAAAAATCTGCCATGCTCATGGATTGGCAGGATTAATATAGTAAAAATGAGCATCTTACCAAAAGTAATACACAGATTCAATGCAATCCCCATCAAAATCCCAACTCAATTCTTCATAGAGTTAGAAAGAGCAATTCAAAAATTCATCTGGAATAACAGAAAACCCAGAATAGCTAAAACTATTCTCAAGAGTAAAAGAACCTCTGGGGGAATCAGTATCCCGGACCTCAAGCTGTACTACAGAGCAATAGTGTTAAAAACTGCATGGTATTGGTACAGTAACAGACATGTAGATCAATGGAACAGAATTGAAGACCCAGAAATGAATCCACACTCCTATGGTCACTTGATCTTTGACAAAGGAGCTAAAACCATCCAGTGGAAAAAAGATAGCCTTTTCAACAAATGGTGCTGGCTCAGCTGGAGGTCAACATGCAGAAGAATGCAAATTGACCCATCCTTATCTCCTTGCACTAAGCTCAATTCTAAGTGGATCAAAGATCTCCACATAAAACCAGACACACTGAAACTAATAGAAGGGAAACTAGGGAAGAACCTTGAACATATGGGCACAGGGGAGAATTTCCTGAACAGAACTCCAATAGCTTATACTCTAAGATCAAGAATAGACAAATGGGACCTCATTAAATTACAAAGTTTTTGCAAGGCAAAAGACACCGTCAAAAAGACAAAGCGGCAACCAACTAACTGGGAAATGATCTTTACCAACCTTACATCCGACAGAGGGCTAATATCCAAGATATACAAAGAACTCAAGAAGTTAAACTCCAGAGAGGCAAGTAACCCTATTAAAAAATGGGGTACAGAGCTACACAAAGAGTTCTCACCTGAAGAATATCTAATGGCTGAGAAGCACCTAAAGAGATGTTCATCATCCTTAGTCATTAGGGAAATGCAAATCAAAACAATCCTGAGATTCCATCTCACACCAGTCAGGATGGCTAAGATCAAAAACACAGGAGACAGCAGTTGTTGGCGAGGATGTGGAGAAAGAGGAACACTCCTCCACTGCTGGTGGAACTGCAGGCTGGTACAACCACTCTGGAAAGCAGTCTGGCGGCTCCTCAGAAAACTGGGCATGACACTTCCGGAGGATCCGGCTATACCACTCCTGGGCATATACCCAGAGACTTTACCTGCATGCAATAAGGACACATGCTCCACTATATTCATAGCAGCCTTATTTATAATAGCCAGAAGCTGGAAAGAACCCAGATGTCCCTCAACGGAGGAATGGATTCAGAAGATGTGGTATATTTACACAATGGAATACTACTCTGCAATTAAAAACAATGAATTCACGAAATTCCTAGGCAAATGGTCAGAACTTGAAAATATCATCCTTAGTGAGGTAACCCAATCACAAAAGATCACACATGGTATGAAGTCACTGATAAGGGGATATTGACCCAGAATCTCAGAATACCCTAGACACAATCAGCATATCAATAGATTTCTAAAAAGATGGAAGGAGAGACCCCTGGTCCTGGAAAGACTGGATGTAGGGGAACGCCAGGACAGAGTAATGAGAGGGGGTTGAACGGAGAAAAGAGGGAGGGAAGGGGGCTTATGGGACTTTCGGGGAGGGAGGAAACGGGAAAGGGGAAGTGATTTGGAATGTAAATTAAAAAAATAAAATAAAATTAAATTAAAAAAAAATAATGAAGTAATACAAATTCTAAAAAAAAAAAAAAAAGATAGGGAAAGCTATCTTTATAAAAACACAGAAAAGGATAAAGAATGAGTTTTGTTTTACTGGAGTCACCCACCTTTCCAGCTAGCAGAGGTATGTTCTGGGTCAGAGAAGGAGAGCAAAAACACACCCCAAAGACCTTTCTATAGATGACGCAACAATCTTGGATCCTGTGACTTTTGTCATCAATGACCCCTGAAGTTTTTGCTGGCTCTGCTACTGGAGTTCTACCATGGTGCTGTGTTAGTTTAACACAGCCAATAATTACTGTGTTAGTTCTTCAATAGCCAATAATACTGTTTCCTGCCAGGAGGTTATATACTGTGGAAGAACTAAAAGATGGAGAAAGAGAAAGTGGCAAAATGCTTAATGGAATAATGCGCAATAAACTCCCAAGTCAGCAAAGGAAATAGACATCCAGAATAATGAAGCCTAAATTGGGATGCTGAGATGGCAGGTGAAAAGGGGTGCTGCACAAGCCGGGCACCTCAGTTCCATGCCTAGATTCCATAGTGGAGGGGGATCCCTCAGTTGTCATATTTCCTGGCACATGTATGTGCCTTGTATACCTATACCAAGTATGTGCACAGGTATACCACATATGCTTGCACACAATAAAAATAACTTTAAAAACTTGGACATAAGCCCATATAATCCCAAGTAGTATGAACATAAAATGATTCCACTATTATGCATTATAATTAAATTGTCAAAAAAGATAGGAATTTTAGCATGGAATATCTATAAGATTATCACTGGAATTCGCAGCAGAAATTATTTCCATAGAGCTGAATGGAACTGAAGGATCCATCTCTCTCTTAGGGAATCCTGCCATGGTCTCTATAATAGCTATTTCTTCTGAGGATGCTCTCTTTTAGAACTGATTTCCCTTCTGTTCAGTGCCTCATGAGGGCTGTCTGTGTCAGTGATGCTATTAAATATAGCACTTCCAGTGTAATTCATGGCAGCATTGTCCTATGGAGCCATTATCTGTTGTGTCATATAGAAGATTCACCAGGTGATATACAACAAATGGAGAATTCCCATATCCCTATCCCCAACCCCTAAAAAAAATTCTCGTGATATAGAAATGTGGGTGAGGCAGTGAGCTAAAAAGGGTCATGAGACTTGTGGGCCAGCATTTTCAAAATGGGAGTCCTTACTCAGCACACCAGCCACTCTCACTCTCCACCATGTCTTTTGTTTCTTTATGAATGGTATCTAATCTATTTCTAATTATGTTCTAATTCTTTAACCTGGAACACAAGAACCTGGGACTTTAACAACTACCTTGGGAATCAGCTTCACATTTATAACAGGAAGATACTGGTGGGACTGAAAACTTTGCGCTGTTAGATTTTAATAGCTGTATTTCACCTAAGGAAGCAAGGGTTTCATGATACCTTTCAGGTGTAGCCTTACCATTAATCTACGCTTCCGGACATATAGTCAAAGACAAGTTCAACAGGCCCTTGGAAATGAGGAGGAGACCTATATAGTGGGAGCCCTATGATCTTAAAGAGGTGGATGACTGCTCTAAGGCAATATGTGGCATTTACTATAAGGAATGCATGATTTGGAGGCACTTCAGGGGATGCCCTTGTTTGTAGTGGGAAAGATGGAGAAAGAGTCTTATTAGCATTTTGATACTATATTTAAAGTGTGACAGAGACGGCCTATGGGGAGGCATGGCTAGATATTCCCTAGGCTATCATATATCTTAAAGCCTAGGTTTGGTTTTTAGCATCCTTAGGCCTATGACTGCTAAAAGAAAATTCTCTTTCAGAACACACATGAAAGCCTCTTTTGAAGTTTGAAAATTTCATCTGATCTCATTCTTTTCCTTTTTTCTTTAAGAATGCTTAAGACAAGTTTGGTGGTTTGAATATAGTTGGCTGTCCTGAAACTTTCTCTGTAGACTGGACTGACTTTGAACTCAGAGATATCATGCCTCTGTTTCCTAAGTTTTGGGACAAAAGTCATGGACCACCACACTAGGACCTAAGCCTTTCTTTACCTGGAGTTCTCTCTGTACCAGGCTGATTTTGAACTCAGAGATCTCCTCACTTCTTCCTTATTTAGGCTTTCCATTGCTACAAAAAGACACCATGACCAAAGCAACTATGTGGATGGACTTTGAGATCTTCTTTCTAGCTTCCCATGAGACAGACTTCTCCTGAGTGTCTTTGGATCCTTCTGTCCCATGCCTGTCTGGGCGCTGTCATGCACGTACCTTGATGATAATGGACTGAACCTCATAACCAGTAAGCCAACCCTAATTAAATGTTGTCCTTTATAAGAATTACTTTGGTCATGGTGTCTCTTTACAGCAATGAAAACCCTAAGATCACAAGTGACCACAGCCTTATTATTCCTGATTTTATTTTCAGAAACATACATTTTTTATAGAATATCACTAATCAGATTCCTTGTACTTCCCAAGGTCAGGGAAATATATGTGAGAATTGATTTTAAGGGTGTAGGATACTGGTAGAGTGAATATTAAACTAGTCCAGGCTGAATTCTAACACCATCAGATCAAACCCAGAGGAGTGCCTCATTCATCCACTAGGCATGTCTCAGTCTAATCAAGTTGATGAGCAAAATTACCCTTCACAAGTGGATAATGGAGTGTGAAACATGTGTAAGAATATATAAATACACCCATAAATGTGTGTATGTGTGTATGCATACAGAGAGAATTTTATTCAGCCTTATAAAAGAAGGAAATCTCGTTATTTGAGACAACATGGATGAATATGGAAGATCAGCAAAGTCAACAAGACCTGGAAAAATAAATACTGTATGATCGCACTTGTGAAATCCACAACAGAGGATCTCACAGAAGCAGAGGCATAGTAATGAGAACAGGTACTCAAGGAGGTAGATATAAAGTGTCTAAGAATTACTGCAGCTTCAGCTGTGTCTCCTGGGGATTAGAGTGGTCCTTTCCTGAAACTAAGGTGTCGAGGAACTTTCCTAGTTTCTGCATATGCACACTAAGAAGGTTCTGTGTCCTCAAAATACCTGCTTCACTATAAATCATTTGAATTATGGGTTTAGCCCCACCCCTTTAGGTTTTTCAAGAAGTTCATGTCAATTAATGCCCTAAAAGGAAAAATCCAGCCCTTCATGATTTCATAGGGGAAAGGGTCACTTTACTGGATGGTTATGCCTCAGTATTAAACCATTTTAAGGATGAATAACACAAACCCTAATGGTCTTGCAACCTACTTCAATCTCTCCAGAGTAGTCTATTTTTGCTAAATAAACTTCTGCTTACACTGTGTCTCTTGAATGAATTATTTTGGAGAAGACAAGATTGAGGGGAAAGCACACTCCACCAGCTGTGAATGGTGCTTTCCAGAGACTTAAGGTAGGAGCAGTGGGGTGATGCTGCTTAAAAGGTGTAGAATTTCAGAAGCAAGAGGAGCAATTATAACCTGAGATTTGCTAATCCTGAGCTGTGTGTTTTACACACACACACACACACACACACACACACACACACACACACACACACACACACACACGGAGTGGGGAGGGAAGAGTAAAGAACTGGACTGTTGGGCCTGCTAATCAGCTTGGTTATGAAGACCTTTCACAGCACATACAGACACTAAAACATCAACTCAGGTACCTGGAATATGGACGTTTTATAAAGTTATTTCGAGAAACAAAGAAACAACATCAATCATCTTGGAAGACTGAGGACTGACGGTAAATGCTAAAACTTCTGAATGTATATTCTCCTCCAAGAATCCTGTGTGGGATTGCTAATGTTAAAGGTATTGGGAAGTGGCACTTTGAGGTAGGAGGTAATTAAACTATGAAGCAGAACCTTATGAAGAGAATTAGTGCTCTCATTAAAAAGACCTAAATGATATTTCACATGTTTCTGTCTTGAGAAGTTAGAGACAGGTAGTGGGGTATCAATCTTAGACTGCTTTCCTTCCTGAACTCTGAGACACAGTCTTTTATTTATTTACAATCTAGTCAGGGTCATTGTGTTATAGCAACCCTGAATGGACTGAGATGAGGGAGTTAATAGTGGTAGTTCCAGATGTGGGGACAGGTGTGATCACCATTGTGGCCCACCTGCTTTGAAGACTCCTCCTCCTATTCTCTCTCTAAAACACTCACTGGAATTTCAAAAACTATTAATATTTCCATGGTAAATATCCTTGTTCTCTTTGAAGCCACAGTAAGACTGCTCAGACAGAATGGCTAGAACTTTAATGAGACAAGACACAAATAGGACATTGAGGGGAATCTGACTTTGCCTTTATTAGATTAAACACAAAGATGACTGTCACTGCATGTTGACAGAACTGTTACTGACTCTCCTCAGAGGCCACTGCTGGGTAAGCTCTTGATTGCATTGAACATTTGTGGGCTTGAGATGCTATAGCTGTAAAGGTGGTTTTTGATCTGATTGTTGTTCTGGACCCTAACTGTTTTGTGAAGAAAGGGGCCTACAATGTCCAGAACCACTGTCCTTGACAGTCTTTCTCTGATTTCTTCAAAGGAATATTGTCATTTCATGCCTCCAGTGAAAAGATTCATCAGTCAAGATGGTTCATGGGTAAGAGCAAGAAAAAATCTCCATACCGCCCAAAGAAAAGAGCTTCACTGATCTTTCCCAAGTCACCAGGGCCTCCCACCATGCTGTAGAACATCCAGAGCCAGCCTGCCGGAACCCCACATCAACTGCTTTTCCTTTATTCATTTGTTGAAATAAAGCAAACCTACCCTAGGATTGTTCCACATTGAGCTGGCCCAGATTCAGTATTTCATCATAGTTTCATAAACTCTACAGAAAGAGTGTCTATAAATACAGGAGCAAAGACAATGAAAGAAGAAAAGAGAAAAGAAATGTAGGTAGAAAGGAAAGAAGAAAGAGTAGAAGTACCTTGTCACTACATGTAAAACCAAATATGAATCGTGTATTATTATACAGGGTTCACAAACCTACCCTAATAGGTTTACTGTCCATTTATCTTATCCTTGAATTTGCATTTTCATATAAAAATCTGTATTATCATGTGATAATTGCACTCGGTATTTAAGATGGAATTTGTTCTTTTATCATATATAACAGCATCATGTACACTTTTGGAATATGCACCTATATATCCAATACTTGCAGTGAACACTGCCTGGCCTGGCCTTATCTTTTGTTCTCCACTGGGAGACAGATGGGACATATAAAGACAAGAGGAACCTAATAAGGAAACATCTGTCAGAGGTGCAGGGTAATCTCTGTCCTATGAGGATTGTGTTTTGCATGATTGCTGGTAAGGAAACAGGGAGAAAGAAGATATGTGTATGTTGAACCAATGTGTATCTTATAATTTAACATTAGAAGTAGCATTTAAAACTTCATTTCATAGAAAAAGAAGTAGCCTCCATGAGGTGTATCATTTATGAAGAGTGCAATAATTCAGAGGAAATAAGAAGAATTTGAACTCACATCTCTCCAACATGAACTTTTTTAATAGAGTGCTTTCCAATGCCATCTGTGCCTGAGTCCCTTACTCTTGAGTTTTAAACAGTTTAAGAATTTATATTTACAGACTATCGCAGAAGTGACACTGTGACTTCCATAGCTAGAAGAAGAAAGACTCAAAGGTCATATAGGCTCTGCTGCAGTCTCCTGGATTAGTGCTGTAGAAGAAGTTAGGCTGATCGTCTGACCACTTTGAGCATTGTATATTAGGATGGGCATATTAGATGGTCCTGTAAACAGCCCGAGCTGCCACTGACATTGTCATGGTATGGGCCATACATGAGAGGGCATCTCAGACTCTCTAGACCTACTAAGCATCATCAAGTGACCCTGTCAACACCACAAGAAGCAGAATAGGTTGCCTAACAGCTTTCAGTCCACACTGCTCACCTATGTGTTGGATGAGGAGGTGAGGAGATTTACACTGCCTACAAGAGAACATCTTATAACCACACCACTGCTTTTGCTTCAACACAAGACAAGCAAGGAACAGGGAAGATCTGAGTCTAGCTGGAAACAAGCTGAGGTTGGTAAAAAGACTAGTCTTCAGGAAGCTGCACAGAGAAGTACATGAGCTAAAGATGAAATTATTATACATCAAAACTGAAAAGTCCCTCTACAGTTTATCTTTGAGATCTCTGAATCTTATCTCTGTTCCTAACTCCTTCCAAAGATGACTCCCTATTTCCCAACTTCAGGTTACCTATAGGGAGCTCACTAATTTATTCTTTCCTTAAAATCCTCTGTTCACTCATTTAGATGTTCAGAAAGCCCAAATTTTGTATATTGTCAGGTCAGGTTTTTGAATGCAAGAGAATGGGCAAGTGTGAGAGGAAGGGTTAGATTCCATCAGTCACACTTTTGTGAACATTTTAAGGCTCATCTGAGATTCCAGACAGTTTTCATAGCATTTGTCTAATTATAAATGCTATCAATAAGGAATCTATACTTAGAAATGCTGGAGGAAGTAGCCTGGATGGTTAAAGACCATGTTTTTCTTTTAGCTTAGTAGAGAGGTGCATCTCCAAGAACCTGGAGAAATTCTCACACCTGCAAACACTAAGACAGATAGACGACACATTGCAAATATCCAACAAGATAACCAGCAGTCTGGTAGTATACGTACATGTCTAGGGTTGTTTAGAGACTCCGTGTCATACTTGTGTACAAACAGTTCTTCATTTGCTAAGTGGTCCTGTGGGAAGAGAGACTGTGACTTCTATGCAGTGTTACACATTGTAGATAAGTTCATGTGAGAAAGTGAAGCACCCATGGTAAGGATGATGGGTTTATTGGATGCTACAATGAGAATGATTAGGCTCAGAAGTTATTTTGATTAGATGTTCAGAGGAAATACTGGTGATCTTTATAAGGAACCCAATTAGATAATGCAACACAAGAACTTAGGTTTATGTAATAGATTGAATAAGAATGTGCCTCATAGGCTCAGGTGTTTGGTAGTTGGAGGACCACTTTGGCAGGTTTAGGATGTGTGATCCTACTGGAGAAATTGTGTCACTGTGAGTGGGTCTTCAGAACTAAAATTCTGTCACATCTAATTTGCCTTTTCATTTAAGCTTGTTATTCAGGACATGAGCTCTCAGCTTGCATTTCTAGCTGCCATGTAGGCTACCTGCTGCCATATTGTCCTTGCTATGATGGGCTCTACCCTCATAACACAAATAAACCCTTCTATAAGTTGACATAGTTATGGTGTTTTATCATAGCAACAGAATCAAGGAACTAAGAGAGATTGAACACGCTACTCATATCAATCCCTTGCCAGACACCATCACCTACCATTTTGGGTTTGCCTTTAGTTTACTATTGAATATATTCAACTGCATCTGAACTTAGCACTTAAAAAATTAGCATGGATGGTCTACTTTTTCTTACCACAATTCCGACTCTAAGAGTACAAGATGGGTCTTTAATTAAACTTAATTGCTGTATTAGTCAGGGTTTTCTAAGAGGAACAGAATTGATAAAATGTATGTAGAATTTATCATAATGGCTCACAGGCTATGGTCTTTCAGATAGTTCTATAACAACTGTCTTGGAAGGTCCAAGAAGCCAGTAGTTTTTCAGTCCCTGATAGATGACTAAATTGGTTTTCAGTGTACTCCAGAATCTTGAGAAAGTAGACTCTAATGCCAGCGAGGGAATGGAATTATCAGCTAGAGCAACAACAAGTAGGCAAAGAGAGCAAGTTCTCTTTCCCATGTCATTTATATAGACTGCTAGCAGTAGATTTGGATCATATTAAAGGTGTATTTTCTTATATCAGAAGATATGGATTAACAGTAGATCTTACCACTTCAACTGATTTAATTAAGGAAAATCTCTTACAGGTTGGATTTTAGTTAATTCCAGGTATTGTCAAGTTGACAAAGAAGAAAAGGGGTCACAATGGGGTCCAAGTCAGTCTTGATTTTCTGTTAGTTCTATTTTCTTTGATAATCTTCTCTCTTTGAATATCACTTTATATTAACTGAAATGAGTGCATTTGTATAAGGAGTTTTTATGGGCATTAAAAACATGGGAATGATATGTTAATCACTAAAACAATGTTCTTATTGCTAAATTCAGAGGAGTTTATTGTCTTACTTCAATTTTCAATTTTACTGTCTGAGTCTGTGTTAGCAATGTGAAGGGCTTCTATCCTGGCTCTCTGTGATTATCTAGCATGGTGGGGCCAAACTGTAATACTCTAGCACAGACACACTGCCTGGGATAGACTCATGTTAGTAAAAAGTGTAAACAAAGTTCAGAACAGGAAAAGATGGTGAAGTGAGAAATTCCAGGACAGCAAACTATGTAGAAGGACTTGGTGTCATCAGATGATCAAGAGAGAATGAGCAAATAAGAAGTCTACACATTTTCAAAATGGCAAAACCACCTTGGTCATGTCTCAGTCACTGTAATATCCTTGGCATTTTCATGCAGTGATTTGCACTTAGAAGATACCCATTAACTATTTAATGACTAAACAAACAAGTTGCATTTGGCAACAGAAGTGGGCAAGAAAAGTGGTTCTGAAACCTGCAGTCCATTTTCTCCTCCCTCTTTCTTTTCTTTGCTTCCTGACCTACTTTCTTTTTTCTCATTCTTAGACAGTATGGCAAGAATAATCTTTCCTTAAGCATATCCTCTGATGGTCACAAAGTTAGGATCCCATCAAAACTCTTTGTTAACATGGGCATCCTTTTAAAGAAGTCGGTAAAGCAGAAGGCTGATAAAAGGGAAGTAGCATTTCAGGTGGGAAAGTTAAGTGGCCTTGAGCACGTGGTACAATATCATTTTTCAAACAGCAATTGAGACTCTTGGTCCAAGTTCAGTTTCCTAGAGAAGGGATACTTTGTTTATAGACTAGAGAAACTAGAAACTAATAGAAAAAGCAAATGCAATCCATTACAACCATGATGCTAGAGAAGATCCCTGTAATGACATAATCTAGATGACACGGTAGGTAATATTCTTACACTGAAGTGAGAGGCTTGTGCCTTACACAGGAGGCCTTGTGAACAACTTTTGGGATATCCCAGTACCCAGAGCATCGATCTTGTCCAGATAATCTAAGCAAGAGATTCCTTCTTTAGTGACCTTTCCACAAGAAGATTCACAATGATGAGGTACCTTGTGGGGGAAGAGCCACAAGTCCCCCCTTTTTTAGTAGTGCAGTGTCAGAAGGTGGTATCAGTCTACAGGCATAGCCTGTAGGCACAGCATGTGAAGTCCTTAATGTGAGCACAGGGACAGAGTGTAGAGCAAGAGCACTTGTTAGGCCCCGTGAGTGCTGGCCAGTCTCTCCTATCTTTGTGTTGAGTCATTTTTTATTTTTCAAAGATCACATCATTGGTCTTTTCCACCACCACGATGTAGGTAGCCAGTAACATGCTTGTCTCCTCCTGTGCCACTGCAACTCTCAGGAGTTAAAGGATCCTATCAGATCTGGACATACTGGGATTTCTCTGCTTTATAGTTGGTGGTTTTAGTATAGCAAGGCTGTTGATTATGTTTTGTAACTTATGTCTCCAATTAGAATTAAATGTCTAGAAATCCTAAGAATATTCAACCTGTCACATTACTAGTGAAATGACTTTGAACCTTGCCCTTTGGTATTTTTCCATCTTGTTGCAGAAGCCAGTGGGGTAGGTGTAGAAGCATGAATGAAGTTTTTTCTGACCATATAGCTGTGAGGTACTAAGTCCAAAATCCTTTGGACTAATAGAAAATATTACCACCACCACCACCACCACCACCACCACCACCAGATGAAACCAAAACGCTACAAGATATCAGTCGCACTGTTTGCTTGGACCTCAAATTTAGGTTTGTTCCCACAGCTGGGGGGTGGGAGTCTCTGCAGGTGTCAGCCAGGGAATCAAAGTATGCAAAAAGATGTGAATGAAAACCTGGTGCACATTGACTTTGTCAACCTGGATAAGACTTTAGGGGAGTCTAATGCCATGCTGTTCACTGTCAGCATATTTAAAACACATTACAATTTGGGAAAAAGATCCCAGGCAATGAGCATTTTAATTTCAGGTGCACAATAAAGTTTAAGGTATGATTTCATAGAAACTCCTGTACAAAGTACATGTGACCATCAGGGAGGGTTCTACAGCTAAAAGGCCTAGAATCTAGTATGGTCTCTGACCAAGATAGCATAGAAGTCAGCAGGCCACAAAATACATACAGCATATCCCCTGAGGATAGATTCTATTAACTCTGAGGGGTAAAGGTAAAGGTCTAGGGAGGGAGAGTTTGGTATAATCTTTATGAGAAATTAGAGATGAGGTCTGCCTCCACAAATAGCAGAAAGGTCACCAACTTTCAGGTGACCACTTTCTGGATGGAAAGGGGGTACTTTGCTTCATTTCTCTTATTGAGGATACAACCCTATGTAATTAACATTTCTATTTACCCTGGATGCCTGTAGGTGTGAGGACCTTTGTGTCCTCAGTACACAACATTATGCCTGGGGTTGGACTACTTGGAGTTGACTCTTGACCCTCTAGCTGCATGATTTGTTTATATAATCTCTCCTTCTGTTTGATTTTCTATATTTGTATTTTTACTTTTCTTATCATTGTTATAAAATACCTGACGGAAGAGAGGAAGGTTCAATCTAGCTCACGGTTTCAGAGGACCCAGCCCATTGCATCAGAGACAGAAGAGCAGCTGGAGCAATTGTAATGAGAGAGTGGGAGGCAGTTTGTGACAAGTGCTGAGGCCAGACTAGCAATCAGGAAGCAGGAGTGGATCTAAACTGGAAAGACTTGATTCTGGTAGCGGGATAGGGGGCAAAATGGTTTCATAATTTCCTGAACCCATGTCCCTAGTCATTCAAACTCACAAACCTGTGACATTTCATTTCTAAACCACAACACTCAAGGAGAAAATCACAATTGATTAAATGATGCATATATGAAAGTATTAGATAGGAGTATCATGTCATTATAGTTGTTGTCATGGCCATCATCATCATCATCATCATCCCTGCCATCATCATCACAATCACCATGATGCATCCACAAAGCAAAACCAGAGACTTATGATTAAATTCTCACCCTTTTGCTGTTTAATGTGGTCTGTCAACAGCAGAAATGCCTGGGAGTTTGTGATACAGAATTTCATGTCTTACTCATAACCATATTTTAGAATCCATGCTTGGGAAGACCCTGTGGGTAGTTTGTGTGTATTCTGAAGTGAAAACATACCAGGTCTGGATGATGGTTAGAGGTGTGGAGAATGAGCATAGAAAGTTTGCGTCTGAATTGGTGCTTGGATCTGATGTTGGTTTATTGTGTGCCAACAGGTGCCAGCTTGTTTGTCCTATTGTTTTGTTGTTGCTGTTGTTTTGTTTGTTTTTTGAAAAGAACTCAGAACATTGCTGTGCAAATGAGCGGGGCATCATGAAAGTAGTCATGAGACAGCTTATCCCAGGGAGTTGGGATTTTTACAGGAACATCTCATGTGTGTCCTGGGCAGTTGTGGGGTAGGACTTTTGGGCAACCAAATGAGTGTAGTTTGAAAAATATCCAGAAATATGAGATAATTACAACATGTCAGAGAATCATGATGTCAGACAAGAAGCTACCATACTTGATGGACATCTTTACTAAGAATAACATTCTTTTTCTCTCTATTCGACTCATAGCTCCTGTCTCATAAATTCTGTCTCTGCTACACATTCTCTAGAATGTCTTTATCTAAAATTTATTTGTGTGTGTGTGTGTGTGTGTGTGTGTGTGTGTGTGTGTATGAGAGAGAGAGAGAGACAGAAAGAGAGAGAGAAGAGGACAAGAGGGTAAAGGCTGGAGACAGAGACACAGACAGAGACAGAGAGAGTGTTTATGTGCACCACATGCAAGCTGGACTCCATGGAGACCATAATGGGTGTGGAACTGCAGTTGGTTGCCACATGCGTGCTAGGAACTAAATCCAGGTCCCCTGCTAGAGCAGCAATTGCTCTTAAACATTGGCTTTTCTCTCAGCCGTGTTTTATTTTTTTATTTTCTAAGTTTTTTATTTACATTCCAAATCATTTCCCCTTTCCCGGTTCCTCCCTCCCCAAAAGTCCCAAAAGCCCCCTTCCTCCCTCTTTTCCCCATTCAACCCCCTTTCGCTTCTCTGTCCTAGCATTCCCCTACATCTAGACTTTCCAGGACCAGGGGTTTCTTCTTCCATCTTCTTGAAAATCTATTGATATGCGAATTATGTCTAGGGTATTCCGAGATTCTGGGTTAATATCCCCTTATCAGTGACTGCATACAATGTGTGTGCTTTGTGATCAGGTTACCTCACTAAGGATGATATTTTCAAGTTCTAACCATTTGCCTAGGAATTTCATGAATTCATTGTTTTTAATTGCAGAGTAATATTCCATTGTGTAAATATACCACATCTTCTGAATCCATTCCTCTGTTGAGGGACATCTGGGTTCTTTCCAGCTTCTGGCTATTATAAATAAGGCTGGGTTTGTGGAAAGATATTATGAAAATTTGGTTTTATCATGGAATATCTTGATCTCTCCATCTATGGTGATTGAGAGTTTTGCTGGGTATAGTAGTCTAGGCTGGCATTTGTGTTCTCTTAGTGTCTGCATGAGATCTGCCCAGGATCTCCTAGCTTTCATAGTCTCTGGTGAGAAGTCTGATGTGATTTGGATAGGTCTTCCTTTGTATGTTACTTGGCCTTTTTCTCTTAGTGCTTTTAATATTCTTTCTTTGTTTAGTACATTTGATGTTTTGATTATTATGTGACGGGAGGTATTTCTGTTCTGGTCCAGTCTGTTTGGAGTTCTGTAGGCTTCTTGTACGTTCATTGGCATCTCTCTCTTTAGGTTAGGGAAGTTTTCCTCCATAATTTTGTTGAAGATATTTACTGACCCTTTAATTTGCAAATCTTCACTCTCATCTATACCTATAATCCTTAGGTTTGGTCTTCTCATTGTGTCCTGGATTTCCTGGATGTTTTGGGTTACATGTTTTTTGCATTTTGCGTTTTCTTTCACTATTGACTCAATGCTTTCTATGGTATCTTCAGCACCTGAGATTCTTTCTTCCATCTCTTGTATTCTATTGTTGATATTTGCATCTATGACTCCTGGTTTCTTCCCAAGGTTTTCTATCTCCAAAGTTGTCTCCCTTTGTGATTTCTTAGTTGTTTCTACTTCCTTTTTTAGATCCTGGATGGATTTGCTGAGATCCTTCACTTGTTTATTTGTATTTTCCTGTATTTCTTTAAGGTATTTTTGCATTTCCTCTTTCAGGATTTCTGCCTGTTGACCCAAGTTCTCCTGTATTTCTCTAAGCAATTTTTGTGTTTCTTCCTCATGAGCTTCCATTTGTTGATCCATTTCTCCTGCATTTCTTTAAGCAGCTCTCATGTTTCCTTTGTAAGGGCATCTATCCGTTGATTCATTTCTTTAAGCAATTTTTGTGTTGCCTACCTATGGGCATCCATCTGTTGACCCATATTCTTTTGCATTTCTTTATGCGATTTTTGTGATTCCTTTGAAAGTGCATCTACCCGTTGATTCATTTCTTTAAGCGATTTATGTGTTGCTTCCTTGTGGGCCTCTATCTGTTGACCCATGTTCTCATGCATTTCTCTAAGTGATTTCTGTGTTTCCTTTGTAAGGGCTTCTAACTGTTGATTCATGGTCTCCTGTAATTCTTTATTAGATTTATTTGTGTCCTTCTTGAAATCCTCTAATAGCATCATGAGAAGTGATTTTAAATCCAGATCTTGCCTTTCGGGTGTGATGGAGTATCCAGGACTTGCTGCTGTTGGAGAGTTGGGTTCCGATGGTGCCATATTACTTTGATTTCTGTTAGTAACGTTTCTATGTTTGCCTTTTGCCATCTGGTTACCTCTGGTGTTAGTTGGTCCTGCTGTCACTGGCTGTTGGTTGGACATCCTGTGAGCCTGCAAGGTTATTTTTGCCACCCTCCCCCACCCCCGATTACTGGGATTCCCCTGGCACCGATTTCTGGGGCCTGCCCTGCTCCTGAGTGACTTTGGAGCCCTGATGTGCCTTGCCCCAAGTGATGTTATATTGGGGAATCCCTGCACATCCAAAGGCTCAACATAGTTTATTCCTGGAGGTGAGGTTGCCAAGGGGAGGCTGGTATGCTCCTGCCCTTTGCGGGTGTGCTCTCTCCCAGAGTGGGAGGGTGTCCCTCTGCAGGGCAGAAGTCCCACAGCAAAGCTGGCGCGTAGGTTACCGCAGACCTGCCCAGCTCTTGGGAGCAGGGAGCACACAAGCTGGCTGAGACCCAAGTGATATTATGCTTGATTGTCTCTGTGTCTGGAGGTTCGAGTTGCCCTGTTGCCAGAGCAAAGATGGCAGAGTGTACTCTGCACTCTCTCAGCACAGATCACTCTGCAGGGCAGATGGCCCACAGCAGAGCTGATGCCCAGAGGACCGCAGAGCTGCCCCGCTCTTGGGTGCAGATGGAAGCCCAACAGGCTGTGTCCCAAGCGATGTTATATTGGTGGGGGGGGGTCCCTGGGTACCTGTATCCTCAGTCCAGTCGATCCCCAGAACAGAGGTCGCCAAAGGGCTCAGCCCTGTTTTTTAAACAAGGTCTTCACTACTGTAGTAAATCAAGTCTGCTTGTCTCTAGAAGCCCCCAAGTTTCCTGTCTCTTTCAAAACAGTCCTTCAGATACATCTGACCCATGTCTCTTAAATTGTAATTCATAAGAATCTAAGTGAGGGCTCCTCCTTTTCCTTACTCCTTGAATTTGGAGATGAGACAAGAAGGAACTGAGAGCAAATGCTGTATCCCACTCTCTCGGTTTTCAACTTATGTCTTTCTAGAAAATGATTTTTTTAAAGTGTGATTTTCCCATGAATATATCAAGAGGCAAGAAAACTTGGAATTTTAAGGAGGGTAGACATCAACACCCTACACATGTGTGTGCACAGAAACAGGCAAATATATTTACACACACACACAAACACACACACATAAAGGGAGGGAGAGAGAGAGAGAGAGAGAGAAAGAGAGAGAGAGAGGGAGAGAGAAAGAGAGAGAGAGAGAGAGAGAGACACCTCCAAAAAGTGAGAGGGGGTTGAATGGGGAAAAGAGGGAGGGAAGGGGGCTTATGGGACTTTCGGGGAGGAAGGAAACGGGAAAAGGGAAATGATTTTGAATGTAAATAAAAAAACTTAGAAAATAAAATAAAATAAAAAACAAAAATGATACTATTGCATATTGTAATACTTGACTTAAAAAATTAGAGAAAGTAACTAACATACTAATATCAAAATGTGTGTCCTTCCCCTTTAAAATTACATTTTTATTATTTAAAAAATATAAAATATATGTTGATCATATTCTTTTTCCTTCCTCAGATTCTCCCAGATCTCTTCCACCTTCATACTTACCCAACTTAATGTTCTCTTTCTGTCTCTGTCTCTGTCTCTGTCTCACAAAGAAAAACTGAGAGAGAGAACAAAACGAAGAGCTGCAGGAGGAGAAACAAGAGTGGGCAGCTGGCTAAGACTGGTCTTAAGTTCAAACAAAAACAGTAGAAAACACACATACACATCGACGTAGAACAATGCTCTACTCAATGATAGCTTGGTTAAGGAAGAAATAAAGAAAGAAATTAAAGATTTTTTAGAATTTAATGAAAATGAGGATACAACATACCAAAACTTATGGGACACAATGAAAGCAGTGCTAAGAGGGAAAACTCACAGCTCTGTGTGCCTCCAATAAGAAAATGGAGAGAACTTACTCTAGCAATTTGACAACATGCCAGAAAGTTCTAGAATAAAAAGAAGCAAATACATCCAAGAGGAGTAGACAGCAGGAAATATTCAAACTCAGGATCAAAATCAACCAAATAGAAACAAAAAGAACTATACAAAAAATCAACAAAACCAGGAGCTGGTTCTTTGAGAAAATCAACAAGATAGATAAATACTTAGCCAGACTAACCAGAGGGCACAGAAACAGTATACAAATTAACAAAGTCAGAAATAAAAAGGGAGAGAAAGCAACAGGAACTGTGGAAATTCAAAAAAAATCATCAGATCATACTACAAGTGCTTATACTCAATAAAATTTGAAAATCTGGACTAAATGGACAATTTTCTAAATACATACTAGGTGCCATCGTTAAAAGCAGATCACATAAACCATTTAAATAGTCCCATAATTCCCGAGGAAATAGAAGCAGTTGTTAATAGTCTTCCCCCCCCCCGAAAAAAAAAAAGCCCAGGACCAGATGGGTTTAGTGGGGAATTTTATCAGATCTTCAAAGAAGAGCTAATACCAATACTCTTCAAACTATTCCACAAAGTAGAAACTCAAGGAACTCTACCCAATTCATTCTATGAAGTCACAATAATGCTTATTCCTAAACGAAACAAAGACCAAATCAGGAAAGAGAACTTCAGACCAATTTTCCTTATGAACATTGATGCAAAAATACTCAACAAGCCCGGCCTGGGTGGCGCACGCCTTTAATCCCAGCACTTGGGAGGCAGAGGCAGGAGGATTTCTGAGTTCGAGGCCAGCCTGGTCTACAAAGTGAGTTCCAGGACAGCCAGGGCTACACAGAGAAACCCTATCTTGAAAAACCAAAAAAAAAAAAAAAATACTCAACAAAATTCTGGCCAACCAAATCTAAGAATGCAGCAAAATGATCATTCACCACAATCAAGTAGGCTGCATTCCAGGCATGCAAGGATGGTTCAATATATAGAAATCCATCAATGTAATCTACTACATAAACAAACTCAAAGAAATAAACCACATGGTCATCTCATTAGATGCTGAAAAGGCTTTTGACAAAATTCAGCATCCCTTCATGATAAAAGTCTTAGAGAGATCAGGAATTCAAGGCCCATACCAAAACATAGTGAAAGCAGTATACTGCAAACTGGAAGCCAACATCAAATAAAATGGAAAGAAACTTGAGGTAATCCCACTAAAATCGAGACAAGGCTGCCCACTCTCCCTATATATTCAATACAGTATTGGAAGTCCTAGCCAGAGCAATTAGTCAACAAAAGGAGGTCAAAGAGATACAAATTGGAAAGGAAGAAGTCAAAATATCACTATTTGCTGATGATACGATCATATACTTAAACGACCCCAAAAATGCCACCAGAGAATTACTAAAGCTGATAAACAACTTCAGCAAAGTGACTGGATATAAACTTAACTCAAACAAACCAGTAACCTTCCTCTACTCAAAGGATAAACAAGCTGAGAAAGAAATTAAGGAAATGGCACCCTTCACAATAGTCACAAATAATATTACATACCTTGGGGTGGCTCTAACCAAGCAAGTAAAAGACAAGAACTTCAAGCCTCTGAAAAATGAAAGTGAAGAAGATCTCAGAAGATGGAAAGATCTCCCATGCTCATGGATTGGCAGGATTAATATAGTAAAAATGGCCATCTTGCTGAAAGCAATCTACAGATTCAATGCAATACCCATCAAAATTCCAAATCAATTCTACATAGAGCTAGAAAGAGCAATCTGCAAATTCATTTGGAATAACAAAAAACCCAGGATAAGGCAAACTATTCTCCACAACAAAAGATCTCCTGGGGGAATCACTGTCCCTGACCTCAAAATAGTGATAAAAACTCTATGGTATTGGTATGGAGACAGGCAGGAAGATGAATGGAACAGAATTGAAGACCCAGAAATGAACCCACACACCTATGGTCACTTGATATTTGACAAAGTAGCTAAAAACTTTCAGTGGAAAAAATACAGAATTTTTAACAAATGGTACCGGAGGTAAGCATGCAGGAAAATGCAAATAGACCCATTCTTATCTCCTTGTACTAAGCTCAAGTCCAAGTGGTTCAAGGACCTCCACATAAAACCAGATACATTGAAGCATATAGAGGAGAAAATGGGGAAGAATCTTGAACACATGGGCACAGGGGAAAATTTCCTGAATAGAACACCAGTGGCTTATGCTCTAAGAACAATAATAGACAAATGAGACATTATAAAACTCTAAAGCTTCTGTAAGGCAAAGGACACTGTCAATAGGACAAAATGGCAACCAACAGATTGGGCAAAGATCTTTACTAATCCTACATCCGATAGAGGGCTAATATCCAATGTATACAAAGAACTCAAGAAGTTAGACTCCAGAGAGTCTAATAACTCTATTAAAAAATGGGGTCCAGAGCTAAACAGAGAATTCTCATCTGAGGAAACTCAAATGACTCTGAAGCACCTAAAGAAATTTTCAGCATCCTTAGTTATCAGGGAAATGCAAATCAAAGCAACCCTGAGATTCTACCTTATAGGAGTCAGAATGGTTATCATGATAAACTCAGGGGACAGTAGACACCATAAAGGATGTGGAGAAAGAGGAACACTTCTCCATTACTGGTGGGATTGCAAGCTGGTAAAACCACTCTGGAAATCAGTTTGGTGGTTCCTCAGAAAGTTGGAAGTAGTACTACCTGAGGACCCAGGTATGCTATTCCTGGGCATACACCCAGAAGATGCTCCAACATGTAATAAGGATACATGCTTCACTATGTTCATAGCAGCCTTATTTATAATAGCCAGAAGCTGGAAAAAACCCAGATGTCCTTCAACATAGTAATGAATACAGAAATTGTGCTATTATCTACACAATGGTGTACTATTCAGCTATTAAAAACAATGAATTCATGAAATTCTTAGGCAAATGGGTGGAACTGGAAAGTGTCATCCTGAGTAAGGTAACCCAACCACAAAGGAACAGAAATGATATGCACTCACTGATAAGTGTATATTAGCCCAAAAGCTCAAAATAAACAAGTTACAATTCACAGACCACCGGAAGCACAAGAAGAAGGAATACTGAATTGGGGGTGCTTTTGTTCCACTGAGAAAGGGAACAAAATACTCACAGGAGCAATTATGAAGACAAAGTGTTGAGCAGAGATTGAAAGAAAGGTCTCCCAGAAACTGTTCTACCTGGGGATTCATCCTGTAAACTGTAACCAAACCTTGACACTACTATGAATGACAAGAAGTGGGTACTGAATGGAGCCTGTTATGGTTGGCACTGGAGGGGCCCTGTCTGAGCTTTACAGATATAGAGGCAAATGCTAGCAGCCAACCATTGGACTGAGCATGGGGTATCCAATAGAGGAGTTGGAGGGTAGACTGGGGGAACTGAGGGGGTTTGCAGCCCCATAGGAAGAAAGATGTTGGCCAACCAGATGCCCCAGGGCTCCCAGGGACTAAGCCATCAACCAAGGGGTACACATGGTTCCAGTCAAAATGTGGCAGAGGAATGCCTTGTTGGGCATCAATGGGAGGAGAGGTCCTTGGTCCTATGAAGGCTCAATAGTTGCCCCAGTGTGGGGAAATGGGGGGGGGAGGTAGGTGGGAGTGGGTTGAGTAGAGGGGCATATTCTTGGAGGCAGGGGGTGGGAGGATGGTTTGGGGGTTTTCAGGGATGGGGGAAACCAGGAAATGGCATAAGAGTTGAAATGTAAATGAAGAATATATTCAATAAAAAAGAAAAAAAGAGTGGGCTGCAGGTATGAATCTTCCTTTGTCTCAGACTTTGAGGAAAGACATTGTTCAACAACTTAAACAGATAAACAAGGTTTTAAGGAGAATGTTTAAAACTTCTTAATAGAACAAATTGCTTTTTAACACTGATTATTAGCTGTTAGTGTTTCAATTTGCATAAAAATAATGAATATGCTAATTGAAAAAGTCTTTCTTTCCTAGTCATTAAAGGTCTCCTTTGTGGCTCCTCAGAGGCAGTTCATTGCTATTCTGGTTGCAGTTAGCATATATTCTCAGTACATCCACTAAAAACCACTTGCAACTTCTGTGTTTTTGCTAATTGAGGCAGAGCTGCACTCTGGCAGTTGAACAGATAAGATTCTATTACATGTGAACATATATAAGCTTACAAATCCTCAGACGTCATTGTATTGCAGGAGGAGCACCACAATCTTACCAAGTTGACCTATGTTCTTGTAGATGTGATGTGTCCTACAGATGCAGATATTAGAAGCACTAGAGAATTAAAATGCCATTGCTTTGGGTTTTAATTTCCATTTTTGCTGATATTGCTTTACTTAAGTTGTAACTAGTTTCCTTTGGTTCTTGAGCCTGTGGGATTTGGTAATCTGCATAAGCTAATTTGCATGAATTTGAATGAGAATACTGATTATTTCTGAATTACTTATTGGTATGGATGTTAAATGGAGTACAATTGTTTACTTGAAAACATCAGGCCAATATTCATTATGTTAGTGAAGCATATTGTACAGGAAAATGCAGCAATTACAGGGAAACAGGGATGCTCATGGGGAGAATGGAGCAGGCAGTCACAGGTAAGTTTGCAGGTCACCAAGGAGGGAGCGTCAGTCCTCATCATAAGCATTTCAAAGTCTCAGTCTGAGACTCTAGGACTCTTTTTTCCCCATTAATTTATTTATCCCCTTTGTATCTGGATTGCAGCCCCCTCTCCACAGTCCTGCCTCACATAGCCCCTCCCCCATTTCCCCTTCCCCTTCTCCTCTGATAGGAAAGAGCACCTGCTGGGTATCACCCTATCCGGGGCACATTAAGTCAATGCAGGACAAGGCTCATCCTCTCCTACTGTGGCCAGACAAGGAGGCTCAGTTAGGGGAATGGGATCCACAGGCAGGCAAGAGTCAGGGACACCTGCCCTGGTTGTGTGACTATGAACTGCTTCTGCTAAGGCAAAACGGGGGCGGGGGGAGGGGGACAGAGACTGTAGGATCAGAGAACTTTATTCTAATGTGGGCTTGGAGAAACAGAAGAAAGCCCATTCATCTCAGGGAGAAGTAGTCCTTGTTTTCCAAAAGGTTATTTGGTGAAAATAGGGGAAGATTTCTGTACTTGTAGCTCAAAAAAGCGTTTGACAAATATCAGTGAGCAGTACCTTAGCATGCAGCTTGTCTGTCCCCCCCCCCAGGAGCCTGTGTTCATTTGCACCCTCAGAGTTTTCTCCACAGTGATTCCTTGGCTTCTGTCTGTTCTTATCCCTTTAGGGATTCCTAATTTACCTTTTAGAAATCCCCACCAATCTTCTACACCATGCTCTGTGTATCTAATCAGAGTGAATTCCTCACGTAAATATCACAAGGACCAAGGAGTGGAGGAATGGCCAGAGAGCAAGGTCCTGGTCCAGGCTACTCAGACACAGAGTTTGAGTAATTAGTCAAAGAATTTCCAATGCCTGCCATACCTTTGTCCTCTCCTCACTCTTGCTTTAGCAATTTGACTAAAAACCTGACAAGTGCTAATAATTAATATTTTAAGAGATGAAATCTGGATTGGTCATTAAAGAATGCTACCAACAGAGCAAGGTGACAGAAATCAGCCTGTGACTGACACAGCTGAGTGATCAAGATGTCAATTTGCGGAAATAATTCAGAAAAAGGACAAGAGACTTCATTTACACAAAATTTATTCATGTACTTATAACCCAAAGTGTGTAATCACATGGTGATTAATAGACCAGCTTAAGAAGAGATGAGGGTAAGAAGCAAAACTTATTTCTCAACTTTAAACTTCATTCAAATTTCCCTAAGCCTACTTTGAGTCTGTTAGTGAATTCTCCCACTGCATTTCAGACCAGGACTTGAGAAGTGCCCACCAAATTTCATCACTCCTTTTAATGAATCAACTATGTTATAGAGTGGGCCTAACATACTTACACAGGTCTCTTTCTTTGATTCATTATTTGAATGTCTAGACTTGCAATTCGTGTGTGTGTGTGTGTGTGTGTGTGTGTGTGTGTGTGTGTAAGTGTGTGTGTGTGTGTATGTGTGTGTGTCCTTTCTAGCTCTGATTATAGTTTTCTCTATTTAGAATCAATACATCAGTTTTTCAGGACTTTCTTAAGTTTCAAAGATATTTGATTAAAAAAAATCATTTAATTCCTATGAAGTCCATGCCATTCTTCTTTGCTTTCTCCTTTCTTTACTTTATTTAGTAAGCCTACTTAAATATACATATTATTAGTTATTTATATTTTAATTATTATTTATTTTTATTTACTAAAAGGTCATGATCTAATTCCTTAGAAATCCTCTCATTTCTTCTTGGATTTCTCCCTTTCTTTAATTCATTAAGCCTACTTACATATGTGTTTTGCTCACACGTCCATGTTTGTTGATGTTGAAAATGCAGATACAATGTTACATAATTTGTCTCACCTCTTAAATGTTGTTCATCTTTGGTATACTTTGAAACTAAGCATAATAAATTGCTCATAAAGATGAAAGTATGAAGTGTAGTAGGTGACACAGTGGACAATTTTCTTAACATACATTTTAAAAATGTGTCAGTATTACCCCAACAACTGATTTTTACCAGTAACCTTACCAAAGCACAGCCAGCCAGTAGTCTATTTTTATAAAAGATGGATTTGAAAATTCTAAGTAATGAAGGACAAAGTTTATATCTCAAATACACATCCAATGCCTGTAGTTAAATGATAATTTAAGTTTTTCAGTGGTGTTCACATAGCTGAAATAAAAATTAAATCTAATGATCTCTTTTAAAATTGAACAGGATAATGGACTGCTGTTGCTGCTACTAACCTGTCAATCAATATACGTTTATGTATGTACACAGTGTGTCTGCAAATGGATGTAAATGCGTATAAAGTCTACTGTGGAACTTAAATATATACTTAAGCTGAAATTAACAGGCCACACACTAATTTTTATGCAAATGAAAATAAGTGTAAAATTCCAAGAGGGAAAAATCAGTTTTCATCTCAGGATTAACAATAGGGTTTTCAGAACAGAAACACATTTTCAAGAGAGTACATTTGAGTACTGGTGGGTAATTTTTGAGATCCTTTGTCTTCTGAGTCTACCTGCCATACATATCTACACAACTGCCTGTGCTGTTTGAGCCAGTCAGGAAACTCCTTGACTCTTGTTGATACAATAGCTTTTGTTTTGTTCTTACTCTTAATGGGTTCACTAATATAGTAAATGATTGTGATTCTTCCAAGGAAAATAAAATACTCAAACAGAGCTGAGATTTTTTTCTTAAACTATGAGGATTATTGATTTGTGCAGTGACTTTTGTCCTTGATAAATTTTGATTTTTCAGTGCTATACAATCTTATAACTATAAGCTTAGAAATGCCATGGGTCTTTCTGTAACACATACTTTACTGAAAAGCTCATTTTCCCCTTCTGACTTCCACAAAGAAAATGAGATTTGGAAAAAACAAATATACTGTAAAGATGGGCTACGATCAAAGAGAGAACGGCTGTGGAATCAACTGCTTTGATTCAAATTAGAAAGCAGATTTTTATCACAGATGTTCTAAAGCCACCTTTCTTAATCCTGTTGTATTCTATCTAGGTTTCATGTTTTAAATGATGCTTTCAGTGTGGACCTGTGATATGGAGGACTTCATCAACCCATGCCATCCCTCAGCCATGACAGCAAATATCAGTGTTTTCTGAGATTGCTACATGTCCACTGGTTTGTTAGTGCAGTCACTACTCAGGTTCTGAACCAGGACTGTGAAATATTCTAAGGCTTCTTGCAAGTCACATTTGTCATTATGAATTCTTATATGTTGAAATCCTCTTAAGATGTCATTGAATCTCTAATAAGATAATTTTATTATATATATATATGTACTTACTTTTTACATATTCACTTTACATTCTGTGTACTACCCCCCTCTCGGCCACCCCCTCCCAGAATTCTATCCCCCAACTCCCTTCTCCTTCTCTTCTGACCCAGTGGAATCCCCCCTGGATATCTTCCCAGCCTGACACTTCAAGTCTCTTTGGGCTAGCCACATCCTCTCCCACTAAGTCCAGACAAGGCAGCCCAGCTAGAAGAACATATCCCATAGACCGGCAACAACTTTTGGAATAGCCCCTGTTTTAGTTGTTTAGGACCCACATGAAGACCAAGCTGGACATCTGCAACATATGTGTGGGGAGGCTTAAGTCCAACCCGTGCATGTTCTTTGGTTGGTGTTCAAACTCTGACAGGACCAAGGGTCCAGGTTAGTTGACTCTGTTGATTTTCCTGTGAAGTTCCTATCCCCTTTAGGGCCTGCAATCTTTCTTCCTACTCCTCCATAAGAGTTCTCAAACTCCTTCCACTGTTTGGCTGTGAGTTTCTGTATCTGTCTGAGTCAGCTGCTAGGTGGAGCCTCCACGAGGACAACATGCTCCTATATGCAAGCATAAGAGTATCATTAGTAGTATTAGAGATTAATGCTTGCCCATGGGGTGGATCTCAAGTAATGCAAGTTTTTAGTTGACCAGTCCTTCAGTCTCTGTTCCATCCCCCATCCCTGCATTTATTGTAGATAGAATAAATATTGTTGATAGATTTGTGGGTAGGTTCGTGTCCTGATCACTCCACTGGGGTTCCTGCCTGGCTACAGGAGGTAGTCTCTTCAGGTTCCATATCTCCAATGTTATAATTCACAACTAAGGTCACTTCCATTGATTCTTGGGTGCTTCCCTTATCCTAGGTTTCTGTCCTGTCCTGAAGATGCCCCCACCTCCCTACCACCATCAGTTGCAGATTTTCATTCATTCTCATGCTCATCTGTCCATCTCTCCTGATCATGATCCCCTCCTTTCCCTTCCCTGCCCCCTCTCACTCCCAGTTTCCTCCCTTCATCTGCATTCTATTACTACTTTATTCCCCCTTGTAAGTGAGATTCAAGCATCCTCACTTGTGTCTTCCTTCTTGTTTAGTTTCTTTGGGTCTGTGGAATGTAGCATGGGTATGTTGTATCTTATGGCTACTATCCATACAACGTGAGTATATATCATGCCTGTCCTTTGAGGACTGGGTTACCTCCCTCAGAATGATCTCAAGTTCCATTCATTTGTAGGGAGTGGTTTTGATGCTCTGATCAGGAATCTGTGTGGGAACCCTCAAGGTCCTATTCCCTAATTGGTTCTTCATTGATCAACAAGGATACTAGTGGCCAATGAGCTGGACAGAACAGGCAGGACTTCCAGTTTTCCTGCAGGCAGGCTAGCAGATGCAAGAGAGGAGAAGAAAGAGTTTCGCCATGCCTCAAAGAGGGAGAAGCAGCCAGCAGCTGTGTGATCCAGGGGAAAGTGGCCATGGGCCACTTTCCCTACTGCGCCTGGGGTTAGAGATCCACGGAGCTGAGGGCAGGTTTAGGGTGCTGATCTGGGAGTAAAGGTAACCAAGCAACTAAAGTTGAGGGCAGATTTAGGGTGCTAAATTGGGAGTGAAAAGAAGGGTGTCATAACCTAGCTGAGGAAGGCTTAGAAGAGCTCAGCCATTGAGCTAAAGCATATCAAAAGTAAGCTAATGTGTGTGTGTGTGTGTGTGTGTGTGTGTGTGTGTGTGTGTGTGTGTGTCTTTCATTTACAGATCCAAGGGAGCCTGGGTGGGGCTGGTAGCACGGTCTGCCTGGAGCTTAAAGTAAAGTAGTAAAAACTACGTGCTACATATATTTGCCTGCAAAATTTATAATGTCTTTGTTTTTAATAGCTGGATAGTATTCATTGTGTAAATGTACCACATTTTCTTCATTCATCCTTCAGCTGAGGGACATTTATATTATTTTCACTTTCTGGATATAACAAATTAAACTGCTATGAACATAGTTGAGCAAGTGTCTTTGTGGGATGTTGGAGCATCTTTTGGGTATATGCCCAGGAGTGCTATAGAAACTGCCAAATTGACTTCCAAAGGGGTTGTACAAGTTTGCACTCCCACCAGCAATGGAGGAGTGTTCTCCTTGCTCTACATCCTTGCCAGCATGTGCTGTCTCTTGTGTTTTCTTTTTTCTTTTATCTTAGCCATTGTGATGAGTACAAGATGGAATCACAGATTTGTTTGATTTGCATTTCCCTGATGACTAAGGACTTTGAACATTTCTTGTTTTGGCTTCCTTATCAAAGGTATGTGGGTTTATTTCTGGGCTTTTAATTTGATCCCATTGATCAATGTGTCTGTTTCTGTATCAATACTATGCAGTTTTTATCACTATTGCTCTGTAGTGCAGCTTGAGATCAGGGATGATGATTCCTCCCAAAGTGCCTTTATTGTTCAGAATTGTTTTTGCTATCCTACATTTTTTCCATATGAAATTGAGAATTGTTCTTTCAGTATCTATAAAAATTGTCTTGGAATTTTCATGGAGATTGCATTGAATCTGTAGATTGCTTTTGATAAAGTGGCTATTTTCACTATGTTATCCTGAGATTGGGAGATATTTCTATCTTTTGATATCTTCTTCAATTTCTTTCTTTAGGAACTTGAAGTTCTCATCATACAGATCTTTTACTTGCTTGGTTAGAGTTACACCAAGATACATTATCTTATACCTTGCTATCTTAAAGCATGTGGTTTTCATAATTTCTTTCTTGACCCCTTTATCATCTGTACAAAGAAGGCTACTGGTTTCTTTGAACTAATCTTTTTTCCATCCATTTTGCTGAAGGTGTTCATCAGCTGTAGGAGTTCTCTGGTAGTAATTTTGCAGTGACTTATGTGTTCTATCATATCATCTGCAAATAGAGATACTTTGATTTCTTTCTTTCCATTTTGTATCCTCTTGATGTCTTTTAACTGTCTTATTGCTCTGGCCAGAACTTCAAGTACTATATTGAATAGATAGGGAGAGAGTGGATAGATTTGTCTTGTCCCTGAATTTAGTGGAACTGCTTTAATTTTCTCTCCATTTAGTTTGATGATGATTATTGGGTTGCTGTATATTGTTTTGATTATGTTTAGGTATGTGCCTTGTATGTACCTTCTCTCTCTAATACTTTTAACACAAAGGGTATTGGATTTTGTCAAAGACTTTTTCAGCATCTAATGAGATGATCATGTAATTTTTCAGTTTGTTTATATGGTAGATTACAGTGATGAATTTTCTTGTATTGCACTCTCCCTGCATCTCTGGCATGAAGCCTACTTGATGACAATGGATGTTGTTTTTGATGTGTTTGCAAATTCCTTTTGTGTGTATTTTATTGAATATTTTTGCATCAATTTCATAAGAGAAATCAGTCTGAAATTCTCTCTCTTTGTTGAGTCTTTAGGTGCAAGGGTGGCTGTGGCTTCATAGAATGACTTTGGCGGTGTCCTTCTATTTATATTTTGTGGAACAGTTTAAGGAGTATTGGTATTAGTTCTTCTTTCAAAGTCATTTAGAATTCTTCACTAAAACTATCTGGCCCTCAGTGTTTTGTAGTTGGGAGACGTTTTATGACTGCTTCTATTACATTAGGAGTTATAGGGGCTGTGTAAATAGTTTACATGATCTTGATTTAACTTTGGTAATAATGTTTTCTAGAAAATCATCCATTTCACTAAGATTTTCCAATTTGTAGAGTACAGGCTTTTGAAGAGGGATTCAATGATTCTTTGAATTTCCTCAGTGACTGCTGTTAATTTTTTTCTATGATTCATAGATTTGAAAAGAAAGTTCTTCAGTTTCTACGTGTGTGTAGGCATTCTGGTGTTTCTGTTGTGGAAGTTCAGGTTTAATACATGGTGGTCTAAAAAGATATAAGACATTATTTCAATTTTCTTGTAGCCAATGAAACTTGTTTTGTGATGGGCTGTATGGTCAGTTTTGGAGGAGAGTCGATGCGGTGCTGAGAAGAAGGAATACTCTTTTGTTTTTGGGTGAGATATTCTGAAGAAGTCTATTAGGTCCAGTGGATGCATAATGTCTCTCAATTTCATTATTTCTCTCTTTAGTTTATGTCTTGATGTACTGTCAATTGGTGAGAGTGGGTTCTGATGTCTCCCACTATTAGTATGTGGAGTTTAATATGCAATTTAAGCTTTAGGAATGTTTCTTTTACAAATGTCTGTGCCCTTGTGTTAGGGGCAAAGATGTTCAGAACTGAGATATCATCTTGGTAGATTTTTGTTTTTGATCAAGATGATGTGTCCTTCCCTGTTTCTTTTGAGTAGTTTTGGTTGAATGTTTATTTTATTAGATATTGGAATGGCTATTCCAGCCTGTTTCCTGGGTCCACTTGCTTGGAAAACTTTTATACAGCTCATTGCTCTGAGGTAATGTCTATCTTTATTTCTGAGGTGTTTCTTGTACCCAGCAGAATGATGGATCCTGTTTACACACCAATTCTGTTAACATGTATCTTTTTATTTGGTAATTGATTCCATTGATGTTGAAGATATCAATGATGAGTGATGGTTATTTCCTGTGATTTTTATGTTTGTGGTATTTGAGTGTGTGTGTGTGTGTGTGTGTGTGTATGTATTGAAGTGGTGGTGCTGGAGTTTGAACATAGGGCCTAGACATGCACTCTGCTACTATGTTACCTTCTAGCCCTACATCATATTTTAAGACTGAATGACTTTCTTTAATCAATTTCATCATCATGCAATGGGTACTATGATCCATAGACTGGCAAGCAAATTTTTGACAATCTGATCTTATACGATCAGTTTCTAGTGGCGCTGAAGGAAGAAACTTTGAGATTTTAATAAGTTTGTTTAATTGGAATTTCTCAGAAGCCTCTTCCCCAGTATGAATCCATTCAGTAAGTATACAGGACTCATTGCTGTGCTCTGAGCCCAGTGTCTTTTTTTTTAAGGTAGTATTCTTCCAGTCTATGCATCTCTCCACTAGGCTGGTCTTGCTTCTTCACAACCTCAGATATGCTGTCTGTCTAATCTGCCTGTGAGCCTCTTTAGGACCACAGATATGCTGTCTAGCCTGCCAGTGAACAAGTACACAGGTCTCGGATCTTTCCAACTGAGGCATCCACTGTGTTCTCCAATGACCTTCCTAGTACTCTAGGCTTATGTACTCCTTCCTCATGGCACATTCTTTTTCATCACTTGTTTAGAGGCATAAGGTTATGGCAGATGCCCTTCTCCAAAAGCATACTATGTCCTTTCACTAGTTCTCCTCAAGTTCTGATTTCTCAAAACTGGATAGTTTTTGTCAGATTGAAACAAAACTAGGCATGTCTGAGGAGACATCTTGATTGAGAAATTACCTACATTGGTTAAGCCTGTAAGCAAGTCTGTGAGATGGGGTCATTTTTTGATTGGTGCCTGGAAGGGTCTATTCTACTGTGTGTGGTTCCATCCATTGGCAGGTCATTCTGGGCTGAATAAAAAAGCAAGCTGAGCAAGACATGGCAGAGAGACCGGAAACTGTGTTCCTCCATGACTCTGCTTGAGTTCTCATCTCCAGGTTCCTGCCTTGAACTTCTGCTCTGACATACTTTCATGAGGGACTGTAAGATGTAAAATGAAATACCCACCCTCCCCCCCAGGTTGCTTTGGGTCATGGTGTTCATCACCATAGTAGATAATATAACTAGGATGCCAGTTGGTATTTCAGAAGTACACTAAATATATTGAGCTTTTTTGGCTTAAGATTGATGCTATTTTCAAGTCTCATGCCAAAATAAACAGGGTTCTGTACTCTGTTTTTATAGCTCATAAATATACTCAGTGTTTATTGAGTACTATGTACTGGTCCTTGTTCTAGGGATACAATCATGATGAAGTTAACTATAGTTGGTCTCTCCATTCAATATACCAGTAATCTTAAAGTCCAAAATTTTAGTTCTTTGGATCTCCCCTTTTGAGAAATCCTAAATATCTACATTCTCTCCCTTGATTATGGCTTGGTTATGGCAGCTGTCATTCTACTACCTTTCTTGAAACTGTTTCCTTAAGGGTTTCATTTGCAGACAGATGATAACATGGAAATTAAGGAAGCTCAGCTTAGTGCCTTAGTAATAGAATTCAATCCTGCCTTATCTGCCTATTCAGTGAACTAAATGAAGATTTCAAAGAATCCCATAGGCAATGGGGCACAGTCTCAGGGTCTCAGTGTTTATTCTGTGAGTGTTCATGGATGGGCAATTGTTTTTTAGAGAAAAATGCACACAGTATCTTGTGCAAGAATTTTTGTATAACTGTATTTCACAAAGGAAAGTAAAAATAGCAAAGTGAATAAAACCAGAGTCCATCCATGAAAGACAAGTGCCCTAAACAGTGACACAATATGAACAGAATGCCCTTTATCTTCAATCCTCTAAATACAGGGAGGAATTCCACTTGGGCAGGTGTTTCAGCTGTGATAGCGAGAACTCACAGAGATCTACCTGCCTCTGCATCCCGAGTGTTGAGACCAAATTTGTATGCCACCACCTCTGGCCCGAGAAGACAAAGTTTTAAAGGCCATTTTATTGTACCTTCTTTGTTGGGACTGTAGACCACGCTACCAGCCCCTCTTGACTCCTTTTAGTCCCACCCACTGAGCTCTGGGATCGATCACAACAAGACCCAGCTTCCTTTTGAACCCACAGATAAAAAAAAAAAACACTGAAGTTTTATTAGTTTGGAACTTGCCTGCTAGGCACAATTGATGGGTGCAAATTCCTTCTGCCTGGAAATTTGTAACCTTACCAATTTATTATCTTTATCTCTCCTGCTCTAAACTTAGTGGCTTGTTCCAATTAGCCCCTGCCAAACATCTTTGGCAACCTTTCTGTAGCAGAGACCGCAGGCCCTAGGTACCCCTGAGTTCTTACATGGTTGCTACATCCCTTTTCCTCCAAAACATGGCAGAAAATATCCCCTTCTCCTTCCCTGTATCTCCTTTTCTTCTTGGGACCCAGAAGTCCCACATGTACCTTCTGCTTAACATTGGTTCCTTTTCTTCTTTATTGACAAATTAAGAATCAATTAGGGAACTAAACCTTAGTATCAGAACCTCCTGTAACACTTCTTGACACAGTTGCCAGCAGAGATTCAGCATCTAGTGATAGATAAAACAGATTAGGTTCAGATTTATACAGTTGCACATGGAAAGGTCATGGCTTTGGGCTTGATATGGAACAGAAACATGTGGCTGTTAATTTGATATATCTCTTGATCTATCATTTTTCCTTATACCACAATGTCTAGAATATCCCATATGATTTCTGGAACTAGTATTGTTTCTTACCCTTGAACATTAGCTTTATTCTGTTTGAACAGTCTCTGTGTCTCAGTGCTAGGTGCTGTTTGCACAGTTAGGCCACTGTAAGGTCAGCATGTGTTTACACTCTCAAGTTTTTTCATAAACCATGACACTGCAATTTTCTAATAACTCACTGATATTGGTCTACTGATCTCCCTGTCTCTCTCAGTATGTCTCTGTCTGTCGGTCTGTCTGTCTGTCTGTCTGTCTGTCTGTCTATCTGTCTCTCTCTCTCTCTCTCTCTGTGTGTGTGTGTGTGAGAGAGAGAGAGAGAGAGAGAGAGAGAGAGAGAGAGAGAGAGAGAGAGAAACAGAGAGAGAGAGAGAGAGAGAGAGAGAGAGAGAGAGAGAAACAGAGAGAGACAGGGACAGAGACAGAGACAGAGAGAGTGTGTATGTGTTTATTATAGGATTTTTTAGGAATTGAGAAAACTCCACAGTCCTACAATAGGGAAAATTCTCTTATCAGTGACATGTCTGGTCACACCTCTTTCTGTGTAAGTAAACAGAAGAGATGAAGATTATATAGAAGCTGAGTGGAATCACAGGACATCTCAGAGTAGAAAACTTGGACCACCATCAGCAATCTACTTCTAATTCAAGTCTTCATTTTTATAAACAAGATTTATTTTATTTTTATTTATGTATACATAAATGACTGCAGGTGTGAATACGTTGCCCACAATACCCAGAAGAGGGTGTTGGATCTCCTGGAGCTAGAATTCTTGGTGGTTGTGAACCTTACAGTATGAAATGAAAGCACTTTGCAAACAGTGAACAGCTTCTCTAGCCCTCGAGTCTTCTTTTAGCTATTTTGTTCAATCCTCATTTTGCTCCCCAATTCATACTGTTATTTGAATCCATAAAATAGGAATCCACTGCACAATGTAACAAAGGGAATTTAAAACAGAAATACTTTCCCCACAGTCCCCTCACAGTGAAGGGACAAACTCTTTTTTTTTTCTGACCATTTGCCTAGGAATTTCGTGAATTCATTGTTTTTAATTGCAGAGTAGTATTCCATTGTGTAGATATACCACATCTTCACTGAATTACTTAGTTCAATTTTCTTTAATTTTGATGCCATGGCTTTTATTCTATGCTATGTAGTCCCTTTAATAATTGTTTTTAACCCTAAAACTCTGGTAGACTTTCCTCTGGGGTTTGGAGGACGCATGCAGTGGTACAACATGTGCTACTTTATGTATTCTGCTGTCTTCTGACACCAATTGTCAGCTGCGGTACTTTCCTTTGCCTGAAATATGAATTCATAACTGTTCCCCATTGTTCATGGCTGATACCTTTCCAATTGATTTAGGATTTCACATTTTCTTTAGTAAACATGCCCAGGAGTCACATTCCAAAGTCACTGGGCCCCTTGATTGTGTCTGTACCACTGGAGAGAGCAATGTATTCAGGTTTGTAACCTAGCAGTGAGACTTGGAGCACTTCCTGAAGATGACTGTTTGTTGAGTATTTACATGGACCACAGTGATATCCAAAGGAAAAATGCTTTTATATTTATAGATTATTTCCTTGAGCTATATGTAAAATGGGTATTAATAAATGTATTTACTCAAAAAAATATAGGAATCCACCCATCCCACCTAAGAATCTAAATTTTGATGCTAAATAGTCATATCAAATAGACACACTATGATAACATCTTTTAAATGTTCATATGTCATGCTATCTGCTTCTGACTGTAAAACATTGATGATTTTTCTTTTATCTACTTCATAATTAATGATTTTGAAATGTTACTCTCTGTAGAGCTCCCTGTTTAAAGTGTAAGCTATAGCCAATCATATGTGGCTGAGAACAGGATGATGTTGGCTTAGTGGCTGAGGGTGTGTGGAGGCCTCGGTAAGTTTCTTACTCTTCCTATGAAGTGCTCCCTGAAGGAATCTTCTGCGTCCAGACTTTATTGGTACATGGTGTGGAAGCTCTTGTACTGGATACTGTCTGTGTCTTCTCCATCCTCACTTCCTTCTTCTGTGGTAAGCATAGCAGCTACAGGGAACCTGAGCATCCTCCCATGCCAATGGAGGAGCCTGAGCCAGATCTTGTTTATGAGTCTTTAATGTCTTCACTCACTCCTGCACACATATGTCACCAGGACCAGCAGACAAGTCAGCATTTAATTTGTTAAAGGGGGGGGGTCTATGGAATTTGAACATTCTTTACAATAGAAACTTTGAGAATTCTAGGGAAGAGAAGACACTGCATGTCACCAGCAGACTCTGGTTCTCATGTAACAATTACCACTATGTGTGTGTGTGTGAGAGAGAGAGAGAGAGAGAGAGAGAGAGACAGAGAGAGAGAGAGAGAGAGAGAGACAGAGACAGAGACACAGAGAGAGAGACAGAGAGAGGGAGGGAGAGAGGGAGAGAGAGGGAGGGAGGGGGAGGGGGAGGGGGAGGGGGAAAGGGAGAGGGAGAGGGAGAGAGAGAAAACTCTGAGCATCCACAACAGCAGCCCCAAATCCTAGCAGTAAACACTGCAGCGTACCGAGGACACAAAGCAAACCTTTCCTGTGGAGCTGATTCTAAAAGCTTGTTTTTGTGGTTCTTTAATTCATAGTGGATTAAAAATTGAAATAGAAGGGAGGAATCACTGGTCGATAATGGCACACAAATGACAAGTACACACTAATCCTAGCAGCAAAAAGCCATTCAGTATAGGAGCAGACAGCCCCAGAGTGGAAAATCATTTTCCATATCTTTCTACAATATATATTAGAAAGTAGAGAGCTATGAAACATAATTTAGAATCTTCATATAAATATTAAATTCTTTGTGCATTCATGAATGTATGTGGATGCACATATGTGCATCTGTGCTTATATGCATGTGCAGTGGGTGCTTAAGTTCTCAGAAAAATGTACTGTAACAGGGAAATCCCATGCAAGATGCTCTAATGTGTTTCTTTTCCATATCCATGTTTATTTGAAAGCAAAATAAAGGAATGTCTTATATTTGTGAAACATATTCAGGCCCCTGTGACTCCTATTTCTTCTCCTTATTTTTAGCATTAATTTGACATAAAGGACAATATAGTTTTCAATGTCACCATTTTACTTTTGATATTAAACTGTTTCCTTCACAAGGTTAAAACCCATGAAAGATTCTTAGACAATTGGTGCCTCTAATATTTAATATGTTGCTTCCCTCATGATACTGAGAAAATGCCAACCATAGATTCACAGTCCTTCTCATTGGAACAAAGGCCATTATTTCAAACACAGAGTAGTTTGCTGTTTCACTGCTAATGTTAGCTGAATTAAATAAAAGTCATTCAGAGAGTAAAAGACTTTCTGGAGAGAAGTAGACTTAGATGTTTTGAGTGTTTTAATAAAGGCACTGTTAGTGAAAGTAAGCAGCTATCCAATGAAGACTGACCAACAGGGGTTCTGTCATTAGTTCTATTCTGGAGAACAAATCAGTGCATCACGCATATGAACACAAAACACCTTCCACAATTCCCAGGCTCTACTGATTCTACCCTATTCATTTATATAGCATATTTTTAGCCTCTATGCATTCTTAGCTCCAACTAGACATGGAAAGGTAACACTATTGAGTAACCATGTATTGAGCAAATGACTGCAGAATTCATTTAGCACCTTTGGAATCTACACAGCATCTGCATGGTTCACACAGCATTCATGGGGTAATCATAGAGGATGAATGCTTCCAACATAGGATTCACTCAGCATCTAACACAGGCTTTATACAGCATGCTTTCCTTCAACACAGGATTCACCCAACATCTAACAGAGTTTAGAGAGTGTATGTGCCTTCAATACAGAATCCACACAGCAACTACAAGATAAACACAGGAGGCATACTTTCAATATAGGATTCATACAGCATCCAACACTTAATTCACACAGCCTTCAACCTTTAGATGGTTTATATTCCTTAATTTTTCCATTTTTGCACTATTTCTTCATCTTCTCTGCTTTGAACCTGTTACAAATCAAATTTTGGGTTCACTACTGAAACAAAAAGCCATTCTACTTTTCTCCAGCAACTTTCCTTCATTTCTCCCTGGAAGGAATGAGGTAGTAGAACCCTGTGCAGCTGTCTGGAAAAGACAAAGCAGCTAGAAACATTTGTATGAATGGAAAAATTTACAATATCTGACGGAGAAATGAATGCAAGTAGTATTATGACCCTACATTTGTGTAATGTATATAATGCTGTCACTTAGAAAGGTGCTGGATAACTTCATCCACAGTGTTTGGAATTGTGGGAATGTAGAGGGAATATTCCTGAAAATACCTTCCTGGTTTCCCAATGTTATGACTGTGGCAGGATAAACTAGATGGAAATGTTTGAGGCATGCATACTTCTACATTGTATGCAACAGCTATGCATTATGCTTACATGAGTTAATGCTTGTCAGCCATCGAAAAAAATGGCTGATTCCTACATTGCACAAATAATAGTGACTTGGCTAGGGCAGCTTTTTCTGCCTAAGGCTAAGTTTGGACACCCTATTATTCTGTGTGCTTGGACAGGAATTTGTTCAGTGATGATATCAAAGTAGAGTCCTGTCATCTTTCAAGTTACTAAAAATCACTGGATTGGCCCTCTGTGTGTTCCCAAAGAATCCCCACAGAATTTCAATGATCTGATTCGCTGTACTCATTTCTGACAGCTGTTGAGTTTGTTCATGTTTAATTGGATCAGAGAGATAAAAGAAATATAGCTTTATATTTAGCACCCATGCATACCATGAGAAGAACTATATCTCTCTGCATGAAAGACCTTCAGGTTGGCCTTACACTGACTCCTAGAACACAGTTGGATCATTTCTCTAAGACTGCTTCTGAACATTGTAGTGTGAAAACATGAGGACATTGATCATCAGACATGCCAATCTGTGAGCATCCTTCACTTATTTAGGAATGCAAGAAGTATTTCTTTAATAGAACCTGGAGGACAATTTCTTCAGAATAATAGGTTAGTTGAGGCACCAACTGGACAAGTACACAAAACCCTTTAGGGTGAGAGGAACTGAGAATTTTCCCATGCATGCAGGGGTTTATCCTGTGGTGCAAGTCCACTGGGCTTGATGGAGGTGGGGAAGACTATCCAGCTTGGGAACCCAACTAGAGGTCTAATGGTACAGAAAAAACAAAACAAAACAAAAAAACCCTGTCTCTTTGACATTGGCCCTGAATTCGGGAGCAGGCCTAGCTGGGACAGGTACTTAGATTGCAGCATCAACCCTACAAGGTAAGAATAATAATAGATTCAAATGAGATATTGAAGAAGATATTCAAAGTCTAGAGAAATCCATATCCCATTTAGAAAGTAATGTTGATTCCTGGCAGAGTTTGTCTTACAGAATAGAAGAGGGCTAGATTTGATATTTTTATGACAGGGATGACTATTTGTTGCATTAAATGAGGAATGTTGCTTTTATGTAAATCACTCAGGGGTGATTTGAGAGTCCCTAGCCAAAATGGGAGAAAATTTAGATCGACATCAAAGAGAATGAGAAAATTCCAAAGGCTGGTATCATTCTCTTTTTGAGGTCTCCCCTTGGTTAACCACCCTCATATCCACCTTGTTAGACCCTTTAATTGTTCTCCTACTATTGTTGACCTTTGGATCCTGCATATTGAACAAGCTTATAGCCTTCATCAAAGAGAATCAAAGGAATAGGAGCAGCACAACTGAGAGTCCTGTACCAACAATATGAGTTAGTTACCAAAGACTGCTGAGTGTAGCTCCAGGATTGGAGCTTTTACAAAAAAAAGTAGTTAATGAGGGACCCTAAGGGCTTTTCCAGTCCCACACCCTCCTTAAAGCTTCCCCCTCCCACTTGGGGTTTAAGGCTAAGCCAAGTTCCATTCTCCACCTACAGGAACATTCTTAGTAAAAAAATTCTCTGAATGTACTGATTGATAGTCACCTGACCTTCTGGAAAGTCCCAGGCAGAGTTCAAATGTGTGTCATGCTTGCTAGCCAATAGATTTAAAGGTCAGTATGCTTAGTCAATAAGTTTGAGTTGTAACCTGGTCGATGTAACCTGTGCCCCTAAAATGTATAAAAACTGCTTGTAGTAGCCATTTGGGATCACCTTCTCATCACTGACCTTGAGGGACTGACTAAGGGTTGACCCCAATGTGCCAGAAAATAAACATCTTGCTTTTGCATCAGAAGAAAAAAAGAAGTATTTCTCATCCTGTGCATTGACCACAACAGATACAACTTCCCCTTGCAAATGGAAATCACAAATGTTTCTTTTATTTCAGAGACAAAGTAAAAATATTAGCAAGAAAATGTCTCACAAACATAATTAGTGTAAAAGAAAGGGTTCAGAAGCATAACAATTTTCACACAGTCACAGAAAGACACCAACAATTAAAGCCATTTGGAAAAACAATTGAGAAGCACTTATTGAACATGAAAAATTGTATATACTATAATTCTAAAAATATTATTTGCTTTATAAAAATATCTGAAACTCCACTATTTAAAATTATCTCTTTATTGGTTCTATGGTTGCCTGGCTCAGTTAGGAGACTGAATTGGGGTCATTGATAATACTGAAGCTACATGGAAGCTAGTACTTGTGCTGGCATATTCTGTCCTGCATCTGAAGAATGTCCCAGGTGTCTCATTCACCCAAAAGTGTCTGGTGCTCTCACTAGAACAGCAGGAACAGAATTGGACTGCCCAGCCTCTGTCTAGCCTAAAATATTTCCAGTTTGGTCTTCTTCAAAGTCTGTTTCTCTTGGTAAAACTCTGTATCTTCTTGCATAGTGTCTGGCTTTTCCAGAGCCAACACGCCAAGAAACTAGGTGCAAACTGAAACGCTTCGTATGTTTTGACCTCAGACATTTACAAATATCACTTCTACCACATTCTTTTGATCATGTTAAAATTACAAAAGTAGAACTCATTTTTCAGGAGAATGGAGTTAAACTGCATGTTGATGCAAGGACCAACCCTGGTTCATAAGGAGGTAAGGGCTTTGTTGAGATAGTAATGCCAGGGTTCAGAAACTGTTTGGGAGACTTCTGAAGAGGCTAGTCTACACCCTTCCAATTGCCTTATAGACACCAAGACACATGTGGTCCAACAAGACAGACACTCTACAGTTCATGTGGTGGTTTGAATAAAAATGTCCTCCACAGGGTCAGATGTTTGAACAGTCAACCCCCAGCTGAGAGTGTTGTTGGAGCATTTAGGAGGTAAAGCCTTGATGGAAGATGTATGCCATTAGAGGAGGGCTTTAAGAAAGCAAGAGTTCTGCCACCACTTGAAGTTTTTTGCTCTGATTCCTACTCATGATTCAAGCTGTAAACATCTCCAGTCACCATGCCTACTACTTGCTGCCTTCACTCTGTCATCATGGATTTTTACCCCTCTGGAATTTAAACCTAGATAAACCCCTTCTTCTATAAATGACTTGGTCATGCTTCTTTATTGCAGCTGTAGAAAAGTAACTGATATGTTCATATTTAACAAATATGAGATTTACTTATTGGATTAAATAAAGCATAATTGAGTACATGAAAATATAGTCCAACAGTTTAAGTGCTAAAACTCACTTATACCCAATGGCAGTTGGTGGGAAACATTGATTAAGTTTCATTTGTGAGGAGTCTATGAAAGCGCTTGAAACTGAGATAGAAGAAATATTACATATCTTTAGAAGCAATAGGACAATATCTATTAGTATGTTTATAAGGTAATTATCTCCGCAGTTATTTGCACTCACTGAATGTTAAGTATAAAGCAAGAGATTCATCTGAATTCTTCATAGTTTTCTCAGTATATTAGTTTGTCTTCCTGTTAGTACAATACAAGAAAGAAATAACAAATAAGAAACACATATATTGACTCACAATTTCAGAGGATTTCAGTCTACCATGTTGATAAAGGTATTATGTGAGTAAAGGCACTGTAGTTCCTCCTATCACGGACGACCAGAAAGCAGAGAGCAAGGTAGGAGCTCAGGCATGGGTATAAGCACTGCCTTTCCATATCATCTAACAGTAGCCATACAAAGTTTACAGAATCTCCTGCAGATGGCTCTGTGAACTGGGGGACAAGTGTCAAACTTCATCTCTGTAGAGAAGGTGGATCCCTATTAACTTGTATCTAAAGTCAACCCATTAAAGATGGGGAGAATTAGCTTATCACTTTCATTACCTTCCTTCTGTATGCCAGACTTTTCCTTTCTATACCTCTCCTTAGGAAAGATATGTTTCCTACCTTGTGTTGGTATTTTCCACCCATTATTTTTTGTAGAGCTGGATTTGTGGAAAGATATTGTGTAAATTTGGTTTTGTCATGGAATGTCTTGTTTTCTCCATCTATGGTAATTTAGAGTTTTGCTGGGTATAGTAGTCTGGGCTGACATTTATGTTCTCTTAGGGTCTGTATGACATCTGCCCAGGATCTTCTAGCTTTCATAGTTTCTTGTGAGAAGTCTGGTGTAATTCTGATATGTCTGTCATTATATGTTACTTGACCTTTTCCCCTTACTGCTTTTAATATTCTTTCTTTGTTTAGTGCATTTTGGTGTTTTGATTATTATGTGATGGGAGGAATTTCTGTTCTGGTCCAGTCTGTTTGGAGTTCTGTAGGCTTCTTGTATGTTCATGGATATCTCTCTCTTTAGGTTAGGGAAGTTTTCTTCTACAATTTTGCTTCAGATATTTACTGGTCCATTAATTTGTAAATCTTCACTCTCTTCTATACCTATAATCCTTAGGTTTGGTCTTCTCATTGTGTCCTGGATTTCCTGGATGATTTGGATTAGAGGCTTTTTGCATTTTGCATTTTCTTTAACTGTTAAGTCAATGTTTTCTATGGTACCTTTGGCACCTGAGATTCTTTCTTTTATCTCTTGTATTCTGTTGCTTATGCTTGCATCTATGGCTCCTCATTAATTTCTAAGGTTTTCGATCTCCAGAGTTGTCTCACTTTGTGATTTCTTTATTGTTTCTATTTCCATTTTTAGATCATAGATGGTTTTGTTCAGTTCCTTCACTTGTTTGTTTGTGTTTTCTTGAAATTCTTTAAGGGATTTTTTATTTTTCCCTTTTAAAGGCTTCTACCTGTTGACCCATGTGCTGTGTTTCTTTAAGGGATTTTTGTGTTTCCTCTTTAAGGGCTTCTACCTGTTGACTCATGTTTTCCTGTATTTCTTTAAAGGAGTTATTTATGTCCTTCTTCAAGTCCTCCACCAGCATCATGAGATGTGATTTCAAATCCAGCTCTTCTTTTTCCAGTGTGTTGGGGTATCCAGAATTTGTTGTTGTGGGAGAACTTGGTTTGGATAGTGTCATGTTGCCTTGGTTTCTGTTGGTAATGTTCTTGTATTTGCCTTTTGCCATCTGGTTATCTCTGGTGTTAGCTGATCTTGCTTTCTCTTACTGTGGCTTATCTGTCCTGCAAACCTGTGCATCTGTACTCCTGGGATTCCCATCCTCTCAAATGCCCCTGCATGTGACTGTTTCTTCATGAAGTGTCAGGAGATGGGGTCTTCATTATGGCAGTTATGGCAAGGGTCTACCACAGCAGAACAGACAGGAGGCTGTGGAGGAAGGGGGAGAAGGAATGGAAGGGGAGTGGTGTATTCTGGAGGGTGGGGTTTTGGTGGATGCTGGGTAGCCAGTCCCAGTGACTCTGGGCCTCCAGAAGTAGGGGTGGTTCTTACCAAATGCTCTGGGTGCTGCTCATTTTCTAGGAAGTATCAGGGGATGGGGGCCTACCTGGCAAGGGTGTACCACAGCAGAATGGGCGGGTATAGGTGGAGGAAGGAGGAGAAGGAAAGGAAGGCACTGAGAAACACTTAATGTTCAACATCCATGGCTATTAAGGAAATGCAAACCAAAATGACTTTGAGATTCTATCTTACATCTGTTAGCATGGCTAAGATCAAAAACACAAGTGACAACTCATGCTGATGAGGAAGTGGAACAAAGGGGAATACTCCTCTATTGCTGGTGGGATTGCAAACTTGTTCAGTCACTTTCGAGATCAATATGGCAGAGTCTCAGAAAATTTGGAACTGATCTACCTCAAGATCCAGCTATTCAACACCTGAACATATAACCAAAGGATCCTTCCTCTTACTACAAGGACACTTGCTCAACTATATACATAGATGCTTTATTCGTAATGACCAGAAACAGCAAGCAACCTAAATGTCCTTCAACTGAAGAATGGATCAAGACAAAAAGGTACATTTATAAAATGGAGTATTATTCAGCTGTTAAAAAAGCATAAAATTTGCAAGCAAATTAATGGAAGTAAAAATAAATCATCCTGAGTGAGGTAATCCAGACTCAGAAAGACTAAAATAGTATGCACTACACTTATAAGAGGTTATTAGCTATAAAAATAAAGGATAACAATGCTACAGCCCATAGACCCAGAGAAGATAATTAACAAAGAAGGCTCAGCTATGTGTGGAGGAACACATGAATCTTCCTAGGAATGGAAAATAGAATAAATACTGTGGGTGGATTCTGGGGGTGGGTATGGGTACAGGAAGGATCAGGTGTGGGGAGGATGGAGAGATAGTGTGTACTGGAGAGAAAACTGTGATTGGTAGTTTGAACCCTGGTACAAGTGAAACTCTCAAGAATGTATAAGGGTGATCCTAAGACTTCTAGTATTAGGGGATATGGAAACTAAACTGGCCATCTTCTGTAAACAGGTAAGACTTTCAGTGGAAGGTTGGGACACCAGCGCAGCAACAAAACCTTAGACCTACAATTTGTCCTGCCTACAAAATGTACTGAGATAAAGGTGACACAGAAATTGTGGCAGTGGCTAACCAATTACCGGAGGAAGCCTACCCCTGACACTGCCTGGAGGGCTAGGACCCATAGGCTGGATAGTCAAGAGCCCTAGGATAAAACCAAACGGCTTCAAAAAAAGATCAATGAAATAATTCCTAATGATATTCTTCTATACTCAGAGTTTATTGCCTAGACCAATTGTCATTAAAGAGGCTTCATACAGCAACTAATGGAAATAGATACAGAGACCTACAGACAAACATTAGGTAGAGCCAGGGAAGCCTGTGGAAGATGGAGAAAAAGGATTGCAGTAGTCAGACGTGTTAAGGACACCACAAGACTCCCATAGAATCAACTAACCAGTGCTCATAGGGGCTCACAGAGACTGAATGACAACTATGGAGCCTGTGTAGGATTGACCCTTTGCCTATATGTAACAGTTGTTTATACCTTGGTATTCTTGTGGGTCTCATAACAGTGGGTACTGGGGTTGTCTTTGACTCTTTTGCCTGCTTTTGGGACTCTTTTCCTCGTATTGGGTTGCCTTCTACAGGCCTTTTATGAAGGAAGATGCCTAACTTGATACACCACTAGAGTCCTTCCCTTTTCTGAAGGGAAATAGAGGAGTAGTGGAGGGGGAACAGATAGGGGAAGAGACTGAAAGGAAGGAAGGAGGGGAAACTATCATCAAGATACAATATATGAGAGAAGAATAAACAAAAAATGTAAAAAACAAAAGCATCTTGACTTCATGGGTATCTTTTCTTGGTACTGATGGAGAAACATTAGCATTTAGTCACTGAAGAATAACTTGTCCAGTATATATCCCATAGTGTGCAGTTTATAAAAGGTTTTCTGTCTCCTCTGTATTCTTATTAAAGTTGGTCAGTTGAAGGCTCAGTCTATAATTAAAGAAAATAAAGGAGAATGTGACTGAGATATCACAGACTTTGAAAAGTCACCTTGGAAGTCTGGTGTTATAATCCAGGGGTGGAGTGCCTACTTAGCATTTGTGGGGCTCTAGCTGTGGTCTTCAGCACCAGGAAAATAAATGTGAACTGTGATAATAAAAGTTACCTTGACTCAGATGAAAGTCTCTCTAAAGCATAGTCCTTTTAAAATCCTCCACACCTTACTGTATTTGTTCTTTAATTTTGACTCTCTTATTTGTTTTCTATGGAAATGTGACTGATCCTTAGTTCATCTGCATTGTGGGAAGAATGCCCATTCTTTCTCCTAAACTTTTAAGAAAGAATATATGCTTCATCCCAGTCCATTCCATTTTGTTATGTACAGTGATAAGTATACCTAATACAAATGCATATTTTGTTCATACTGGGAGTCCTTTGTGAAATGTGGTAGGTCTGCTGTGAAGATGAGTATTCTTAAGTTGGTGAGTAATAGGTATCTAAAAGTCCAGGAGGGCTTGCTCAGGAACTCTAAAACCTTGACAGTCTGCCCAGAGGATGGAAAAACAAGAAATGTCCATGAACATGCAGGAAGATATGAGGACTTGAAGACATTCCTACTGAAATCAGGTATCAACTCACCCTCATAGAACAGAGGGGAGCAAAGGCCAACAGAAGAGTTTGTTCAATGAGTTCACTCAACCAAAATCAACATCTTTGAGGTGGGTTTGGCACAGCACTTGCCTCAGTGTTACAAGTCATCAGGCTGAAGACTTTACAGACCAGATATATAACTTCTCGTGCTGTTTTCCTTGAGGCATAGAGACTCAGTGAGGAAATGCACGTTTTCATAAACACCAGCTCCTTTCTTTGCCTATTTCTTAAGCAAGAAAGAAAGGGTTCCTGGACTTTCTGTTTTGTAGATAAAATCAGGACAAAAAGAGGTAATTTTCTTTTTTTTTTTTTAAACAGTGAGAAGCAGTCTGCCACAGCATGCTTGTCTTTTTTTTTTTAAGATTTTATTTATTTTATGTATATGTGTACAATATAGCTATTTCAGACACACCAGAATAGGGCATCAGATCCCACTACAGATGGTTGTGAGCCATCATGTGGTTGCTGGGAATTGAACTCAGGACCTCAGGGAGAAGAGTCAGTGCTCTTAACCACCAAGCCATCTCTCCAGCCCCAGAGATAATTTTCTTATGATTGGTCTAATAATGCTGATATTGGCCGAAGTCATTAATAGTAAATAATAAATACAAAGACTATTAATACATAGATAGCATCTTGATTATCCTGTTGCTTCGGGTATCTCCCTTTCAAACAGCAGGAGAGTTGACTGGAATGGCTTAACGATAGTCATTTAAGTTTTTCACATACTGAAATGTCTACAGGAAGATATATTGGTAAACACTGCAACTCAAAGATGTCATGTTCCTTGGTATAGCTTCTCTGCAAAAATCTTAGCCTTTCTCCTGGAAGCAAGATGAAGGCCACAGCTCATAAAACAATGTCTGTGGATATCAAGGGGGATGGAGGCAGTTCTTTGGAGTCTCTCTCTCTCTCTCTCTTTCTCTCTCTCTCTCTCTCTCTCTCTCTCTCTCTCTCTCTCTCTCTCTATCTCTTTCTCTTTCAGAGAATAAATTCGAAGAATGCTTCAACAAAATTCTCATGTTTATTTACTGAGACCAAGTCTTGAAGTCCCATGCAAATCAGCCACTATGACACTATGACATATGTTTCTGTCAGGATGTGACCAGTGGATTTCCTCATTCTTGCTAGGTCATGTTCAGCATTTATTCACAGGAGGAGATGGTTTAAGGGAGACAAATATTATCTTCTTCTTTTTTTTATTATTTATTTTAATTTATTTTTTTAATTTACATTCCAAATCAATTCCCCTTTCCCGTTTCCTCCCTCCCCGAAAGTCCCATAAGCCCCCTTCCCTCCCTCTTTCCTCCATTCAACCCCCTCTCATTACTCTGTCCTGGCGTTCCCCTACATCCAGTCTTTCCAGGACCAGGGGTCTCTCCTTCCATCTTCTTAGAAATCTATTGATATGCGGATTGTGTCTAGGGTATTCCAAGATTCTGGGTCAATATCCCCTTATCAGTGACTGCATACCATGTGTGTTCTTTTGTGATTGGGTTACCTCACTAAGGATGATATTTTCAAGATCTGACCATTTGCCTAGGAATTTCGTGAATTCATTGTTTTTAATTGCAGAGTAGTATTCCATTGTGTAGATATACCACATCTTCTGAATCCATTCCTCCGTTGAGGGACATCTGGGTTCTTTCCAGCTTCTGGCTATTATAAATAAGGCTGCTATGAACATAGTGGAGCATGTGTCCTTATTGCATGCAGGTAAAGCCTCTGGGTATATGCCCAGGAGTGGTATAGCCGGATCCTCCGGGAGTGTCATGCCCAGTTTTCTGAGGAATCGCCATACTGCTTTCCAGAGTGGTTGTACCAGCTTGAAATTCCACCAGCAGTGGAGGAGTGTTCCTCTTTCTCCACATCCTCGCCAACAACTGCTGTCTCCTGTGTTTTTGATCTTAGCCATCCTGACTGGTGTGAGATGGAATCTCAGGGTTGTTTTGATTTGCATTTCCCTAATGACTAAGGATGATGAACATCTCTTTAGGTGCTTCTCAGCCATTAGATATTCTTCAGGTGAGAACTCTTTGTGTAGCTCTGTACCCCATTTTTTAATAGGGTTACTTGCCTCTCTGGAGTTTAACTTCTTGAGTTCTTTGTATATATTGGATATTAGCCCTCTGTCGGATGTAAGGTTGGTAAAGATCATTTCCCAGTTAGTTGGTTGCCGCTTTGTCTTTTTGACAGTGTCTTTTGCCTTGCAAAAACTTCGTAATTTAATGAGGTCCCATTTGTCTATTCTTGATCTTAGAGCATAAGCTATTGGAGTTCTGTTCAGGAAATTCTCCCCTGTGCCCATATGTTCAAGGTTCTTCCCTAGTTTCCCTTCTATTAGTTTCAGTGTGTCTGGTTTTATGTGGAGATCTTTGATCCACTTGGAATTGAGCTTAGTGCAAGGAGATAAGAATGGGTCAATTTGCATTCTTCTGCATGTTGACCTCCAGCTGAGCCAGCACCATTTGTTGAAAAGGCTATCTTTTTTCCACTGGATGGTTTTAGCTCCTTTGTCAAAGATCAAGTGACCATAGGAGTGTGGATTCATTTCTGGGTCTTCAATTCTGTTCCATTGATCTACATGTCTGTTACTGTACCAATACCATGCGGTTTTTAACACTATTGCTCTGTAGTACAGCTTGAGGTCCGGGATACTGATTCCCCCAGAGGTTCTTTTACTCTTGAGAATAGTTTTAGCTATTCTGGGTTTTCTGTTATTCCAGATGAATTTTTGAATTGCTCTTTCTAACTCTATGAAGAATTGAGTTGGGATTTTGATGGGGATTGCATTGAATCTGTGTATTACTTTTGGTAAGATGCTCATTTTTACTATATTAATCCTGCCAATCCATGAGCATGGCAGATTTTTCCATCTTCTGAGGTCTTCTTCAATTTCTGTCTTCAGAGACTTGAAGTTCTTGTCATGCAGCTCTTTCACTTGTTTGGTTAGAGTCACGCCAAGATACTTAATACGGTTTGTGGCTATTGTGAAGGGTATTATTTCTCTTACTTCTTTCTCAGCCTGCTTATCCTTTGAGTATAGGAAGGCTTCTGACTTGCTTGAGTTGATTTTATACCTGGCCACTTTGCTGAAGTCATTTATCAGCTGTAGGAGTTCTCTGGTGGAGTTCTTTGGGTCGCTTAAGTATACTATCATATCGTCTGCAAATAGTGATAGTTTGACTTCTTCCTTTCCAATTTGTATCCCTTTGACCTCTTTTTGTTGTCTAATTGCTCTAGCTAGAACTTCAAGTACTATATTGAAAAGATATGGAGAGAGAGGGCAGCCTTGTCTAGTCCCTGATTTTAGTGGGATTGCTTCAAGTTTCTCTCCATTTAGATTGATGCTGGCTACCGGTTTGCTGTAAATTGCTTTTACTATGTTTAGATATGGGCCTTGAATTCCTGATTTTCCAAGACCTTTAGCATGAAAGGATGCTGAATTTTGTCAAATGCTTTCTCAGCATCTAATGAGATGACCATGTGGTTTTTTTCTTTGAGATTGTTTATGTAGTGGATTACATTGATGGATTTCCTTATATTGAACCATCCCTGCATCCCTGGGATGAAGCCTACTTGATCGTGGTGAATGATCGTTTTGATGTGTTCTTGGATTCAGTTGGCAAGAATTTTATTGAGTATTTTTGCTTCGATATTCATAAGAGAGATTGACCTGAGATTCTCTTTCTTTGTCGGATCTTTGTGTGCTTTTGGTATTAGTGTAATTGTGGCTTCATAGAACGAGTTGGGTAGTGTTCCTTCTGTTTCTATTTTGTGGAACAGTTTGAAGAGTATTGGTGTTAGGTCTTCTTTGAAGGTCTGATAGAATTCTGCACTAAAACCATCTGGACCTGTGCTTTTTTTGGTTGGAAGACTTCCAATGACAACTTCTATTTCTTCAGGGCTTATAGGACGGTTTAGATGGTCTATTTAATCCTGATTTAATTTTGGTACTTGGTATCTGTCAAGGAAATTGTCCATTTCCTCAAGATTTTCTAGTTGTGTTGAATACAGGTTTTTGTAGTAGGATCTGATGATTTTTTGAATTTCCTCAGTTTCTGTTGTTATCTCTCCCTTTTCGTTTCTTATTTTATTAATTTGGATACTATCTCTGTGCCCTCTGGTTAGTCTGGCTAAGGGCTTATCTATCTTGTTGATTTTCTCAAAGAACCAACTCCTCGTTTTGTTGATTCTTTGTATGGTTTTATTTTTTTCTACTTGATTGATTTCAGCCCTGAGTTTGATGATTTCCTGCCTTCTACTCTTCTTTGGTGTATTTGCTTCTTTTTGTTCCAGGGCTTTCAGGTGTGCCATTAAGCTGTTAGTGTATGCTGTCTCCCATTTCTTTTTGGCGGCACTCAGGGCTATGAATTTTCCTCTTAGCACTGCTTTCATTGTGTCCCATTAATTAGGGTATGTTGTGCCTTCATTTTCATTAACTTTCAAAAAGTCTTTGATTTCTTTCTTTATTTCCACCTTGACCAAGTTATCATTGAGTAGAGCATTGTTCAGCCTCCATGTGTACGTGGGTTTTCTTTTATTTTTGTTGCCATTGAAGACCACCATTATTCCATAGTGATCTGATAGGAGGCATGGGATTAGTTCTATCTTCTTATATCTGTTGAGGTCTGATTTGTGACCAATTATATGGTCAATTTTGGAGAAGGTACCATGAGGAACTCAGAAGAAGGTGTATTCTTTAGCTCTAGGATGAAATGTTCTATTATATATCTGTTAGTTCCATTTGGTCCAAGGCTTCAATTAGATTCACTGTGTCCCTGTTTAGTTTCTGCTTTCCTGAACGATCCATTACAGAGAGCGGGGTGTTGAAGTCACCCACTATTATTTTGTGTTGTGTGATATGTTCTTTGAGCTTTAGTAAAGTTTCTTTTACGAATGAGGGTGCCCTTGCATTTGGAGCATAGATATTCAGACTTGAGAGTTCTTGATGGTGGATTTTTCCCTTGATCAGTATGTAGTGTCCTTCTGTGTCTTTTTTGATGACTTTAGGTTGAAAATCAATTTTATCCGATATTAGGATGGCTACTCCACCTCGTTTCTTGGGGCCATTTGCTTGTAAAATTGTTTTCTAGCCTTTTACTCTGAGGTAGTGTTTGTCTTTGACACTGAGGTGCGTTTCCTGCATGCAGCAAAATGCTGGGTCCTGTTTACGTATCCAGTCTGCTAGTCTATGTCTTTTAATTGGGGAATTGAGACCATTGATATTAAGAGAGATTAAGGCATAGTGATTATTGCCATCTGCCATTCTTGACGCTATTTTTATGTTTGAGTGGTTATCTACTTTTGGGTTTGATTCAAGAAGGTTATTATCTCATTTTTTCCTGGGTGTTGTTTCTCTCCCTGTATTGGAGGTTTCCACCTATTATCCATTGTAGGGCTGGATTTGTGGAAAGATATTGTGAAAATTTGGTTTTATCATGGAATATCTTGGTCTCTCCATCTATGGTGATTGAGAGTTTTGCTGGGTATAGTAGTCTAGGCTGGCATTTGTGCTGTCTTAGTGTCTGCTTGAGATCTGCCCAGGATCTTCTGGCTTTCATAGTCTCTGGTGAGAAGTCTGATGTGATTCGGATAGGTCTCCCTTTGTATGTTACTTGGCCATTTTCTCTTACTGCTTTTAGTATTCTTTCTTTGTTTAGAACATTCGGTGTTTTGATCATTATGTGACGGGAGGTATTTCTGTTCTGGTCCAGTCTGTTTGGAGTTCTGTCGGCTTCTTGTACGTTCATCGGCATCTGTCTCTTTAGGTTAGGGAAGTTTTCCTCCATAATTTTGTTGAAGATGTTTACTGGCCCTTTAAGTTGCAAATCTTCACTCTCATCTATACCTATAATCCTTAGGTTTGGTCTTCTCATTGTGTCCTGGATTTCCTGGATGTTTTGGGTTACACGTTTTTTTGCATTTTGCATTTTCTTTGACTGTTGAGTCGATGCTTTCTATGGAATCTTCAGCACCTGAGATTCTTTCTTCCATCTCTTGTATTCTATTGTTTATGTTTGCATCTATGACTCCTGATTTCTTCCCAAGGTTTTCTATCTCCAAAGTTGTCTCCCTTTGTGATTTCTTAGTTGTTTCTACTTCCTTTTTTAGTTCCTGGATGGATTTGCTGAGATTCTTCACTTGTTTGTTTGTATTTTCCTGTATTTCTTTAAGGTATTTTTGCATTGCCTCTTTCAGGATTTCTTCCTGATGACCCACGTTCTCCTGCATTTCTCTGAGCGATTTTTGTGTTTCCTCCTCATGGGAATCCATCTGTTGATCCATTGTCTCCTGCATTTCTTTAAGCAGTTCTCGTGTTTCCTTTGTAAGGGCATCTAACCGTTGATTCATTTCTTTAAGCAATTTTTGTGTTGCCTCCTTATGGGCATCCGTTTGTTGACCCATATTCTTCTGCATTTCTTTATGCAAATTTTGTGATTCCTTTGTGAGTGCATCTACCCGTTGATTCATCTCGTTAAGCGATTTTTGTGTTGTCTCCTTGTGCGCCTCCATCTTTTGATCCATGTTCTCCTGCATTTCTCTAAGCGATTTTTGTGTTTCCTTTGTAAGGGCTTCTAACCGTTGATTCATATTCTCCTGTAACTCTTTATGAGATTTATTTGTGTCCTTCTTGTGATCCTCTAATAGCATCATGAGAAGTGATTTTAAATCCAGATCTTGTCTTTCGGGTGTGGTGGGGTATCCAGGATTTGCTGCTGTTGGAGAGTTGGGTTCGGATGGTCCCACATTACTTTAATATCTGTTAGTAACATTCCTACGTTTGCCTTTTGCCATCTGGATACCTCTGATGTTAGTTGGTCCTGCTGCCACTGGCTGTTGGTTGGACCTCCTGTGAGCCTGCAAAGCTATTTCTGCCCCCCCACCCCGGATTACCAGGATTCCCCTGGCACCGATTTCTGGGGTCTGCCTGCTCCTGAGTGACTTTGGAGCCCTAATGTTCCTTGCCCCAAGTGATCTTATATTGGGGAGGCCTTGCACATCCAAAGGCTCAGCCTAGTGGATTCCTGGAGCAGAGGTCGCCACAGGGAGGCTGGTAGGCTCCTGCCCTGTGCAGGGGTGTGTGATCTCTCCTAGGGGGGGAGGGGGCGTCCCTCTGCCAGGCAGAAGTCCCACAGCAGAGCTAACACGCTGGTTACTGCAGATCTGCCCAGCTCTTGGGAGCCACGTGCACACAATCCACCCAAGACCCAAGCGATATTATGCCTGTCTGTCTCAGAACCTGGTAGTCCCACCTTCTCAGCCACTGGAGCAAAGATGGCGGAGTGCAATCTGCACACTCTCTGTGGCACCGCTCCCCCTGCAGACTCGATGGCCTGCCGATCTGGCACCCAGACGACCACAGCGCTGACCCGTTCTCGGGCGCAGACGGAAGCCCCAACAGGCCGTGTCCCAAGTGATGTTATATTGGGGGAAGAGCCTGTGTACCTGTCTCTTCAGTGCAGTCTGCGGGAACAGAGGTGGCGGAAGGAAAGCTGGTAGGCTCCCGCCCAGTGCTGGGTCCCTCTGCCAGGCAGAAGTCCCACAGCAGAGCTGGCATGCTGGTTACTGCAGATCAGCCCAGCACTTGGGAGCCGCACACACACAAGCCGCCCGAGACCCAAGCGATATTATGCCTGTCTGTCTCAGAACCTGGTTGTCCCAACTTCCCAGTCACTGGAGCAAAGATGGCGGAATGCACTCTGCACACTCTCCGTGGCCGCTCACCCTGCAGACGTGATGGCCTGCCGATCTGGCACCCAGACGACCACAGCGAGGACCCGTTCTTGGGCGCAGACGGAAGCCCCAACAGGCCGTGTCCCAAGTGATGTTATATTGGGAGAGAGCCTGTGTACCTGTCTCTTCAGTGCAGTCTGCGGGAACAGAGGTCGCGGCTATTATCTTCTTCTTAAATAAGCACTTTTCATGGTCTCTTCATTTAACCCTGTCCCAAACCTAATATATATTATATTCATAGCTGTAGTCTGAAGAAACTGAGGCTCAGGGAAATGATTTAACCCATCTAGGATAACACAGCTAGCAATTCATGGTGTGGAGAATTATTATCTCATATAGTCTTTATTAAATACCTGACATGCATAAAGAGACTATGAGAAGATGGAAATATTTGCCTGCCAGTGTTTGCATTTTCGGTGGGAAACTGCTGATGAACAAGTTAACCATGGGTTAACTATGGGTTCATAAGTATCCAGACATGCACAGAAGCTTACAGCAAGCTCAGGACAGTACAGACACTGTTGCGGTAAGAGTGGATCTAGAGAGGTAAGTAGACTTTCAAGAAAGCCTAGTCCTGACCAGAAGCTCAGTGGAACATGCAGTAGAGTGGAAAGGGCACAGACAGAGTCAAGGAGCACCTTGAAATTGTGGTACTTGCTATGGGAGAGAATGTTTCTGTTTGTGAAGCTTGCCAGTGTTAATTGGACATTGTTTCCCCCAGCAATTACAGCAGAAATAGGTTGCAGTGACCCTAATCCAATTTATAATTTTGCTTTTGCACCTCTGGTGAGATTCCTGTATGCACTGGGCATTAAAAGTAATTTTTCTTATGCCCACAGAAAGTCAAAGACAAGGAAAATTTCTCCTTCAGATGATTCTAATCAAACCCTAAATGGTGGAATATAGCTTTCCTTGAAAATATGTTTTGATATTGTTTCTAGTGCGTTAAAAAATCTTTTAGCAGAATGATTATAGAATAATGAAGGTAGGAATTAATTTAGGAAAAAAACAAAAAAAAACCATTTTTAACTAAGACCATTTTAAGAGCATTAAATTAATCTGCAGCAGGACTTAAAATGACCATTGTATTTCTTGTATATGAGACAATACTTATTATTCTTGTTCCCACAAGAAACAATGGATTTCCCCTCTCACCTCAAGACTCGGCAGACTGTTCCATGTGATAACCTTGTCCCTTCCTAGTTAATGACTTCTAAATATTTGCCATATCACAGTGTCTCCTTGCCAGCCCTTCCTACCATTTTCTTTCCCTAACCCTTCCAGTAGAAGGTCTAAAATTACAGACCACAATGGCTGGAGTCTCAGATTTGAACACTTTAAGCACAAATACAGAAGATGCTAAGCAGCATACTTAAGAGAACATGGCACTTGGTGATTGGACATAGAGGTAACCCAGAATTGGCACGCTAGCTGGGACTTTATATTGTAATAAGTATAACTGGATGCAGCTATAGATTTATTGACAGTCCATATATTGTTCTTTTGCAAGGGTTTAAAAACTTTTTTAAAAAACTAGCTGGAAAGAACCTAGATGTCCCTCAACGGAGGAATGGATTCAGAAGATGTGGTATATTTACACAATGGAACACTACTCTGCAATTAAAAACAATGAATTCATGAAATTCCTAGGCAAATGGTCAGAACTTGAAAATATCATCCTTAGTGAGGTAACCCAATTACAAAAGAACACACATGGCATGCAGTCACCGATAAGGGTATATTAACCCAGAATCTCAGAATACCCTAGACACAATACGCATATCAATAGATTTCCTAGAAGATGGAAGGAGAGACCCCTGGTCCTGGAAAGACTGGATGTAGGGGAATGCCAAGACAGAGAAGCGAGAGGGGGTTGAATGGGGAAAAGAGGGAGGGAAGGGGGCTTATGGGACTTTTGGGGAGAGAGGAAACGGGAAAGGGGAAATGATTTTGAATGTAAATTAAAAAAAACTTAGAAAATAAAAATAAAAAACAAAACAAAACAAAAAAAACTAGCAGATTTGGAGCTGGCTACTAAGAATCAACCACTCCTCTCTATTCTTCCAGTGCCATCTGTACAGCAATGCCCACCAGCCTGTAACCCAAAGCCATTTCTAGTCTGGACCACTGGATTCCTCTCTGTCACGGACTCTCATAAAATGGATGTGCTTGAAATTAAACACCAATGGAAAAAAATATGTAGCCTCAATTGTCTGTATCCTGAGTTTACATATCAACTGTCTATAGAATATGTTTCTTTCTTACAAGGTTACTGATGTTCAACATGGTGGTGTCAGCACTGCTAACCATGTTTGGATTCTCATTTCATTGTTCTCCTATGTAGAGTCCACCGTCTACCTGTGTACTGAAGCCAAAGCCCCACATTCTTAACCTGCCACTCGCAGCAAGTCTGAATCTGTAGTTTGGCCTCTACTTCCAAAGGTGCTTGGAAAGCTTCAGTTACCTCTGAGTACAAGCATGGTGAGCTCATAGTTCTAGTCTCCACAGCCTCCAGTCTGCCCCACAGATTTCCTTGTCTCCTTGGTCTCAGGCTCAGTGACTGTGCACAATGAAGTAGAGTGTCAGCCTCCCCCTTCTCCCCACTTACAGGGCTCTAAATGACTTGGTAGTTGCTCTCACAGTAAGAGCTGAGTTCACCTAATCCTTTGTCCTCATCTTCTCCCCAGCTACCAGGTCCCAACAAGTTCCCCTTGCCCTACATGTTCAGATACAAAGGCCTTATGTGCCTTTCACAGTCAGCTTGTGGCTTTTGAGCTGCCTGCAGGCCATCAAGGCACAGGGCCCTTCCTCTTATTAAGCTCTCAGTTAATCAGTTCTGACCTTGCTGAGACCTACTTAGGTTAATTAGCTCTGTATTCTTGCTTCAGTTTCCTAACAAGTCAGGGACTGTCTCTCATACTGCTTACAGAGTTTTTTTTTTTTTTTTTTTTTTTTTGTGACAGGTTATCCAAGAATACGAAGAACATTGAGTGGAAAAGCATAAAACTTGCTTTGTTTACTTTATTTGGGTGTTTTTACATAAAAGTATAAAACCTTTGAGAAACAGCTAGACTAGTGACCTTCAGATAAGGCCTCTCAGATGTCAGATTCTGTTTCTTTAGTAAAAATAATCAAGATTGTAGGAGCACCTCAGGTTTGACTAAGTATAAACAAAATACCTGTTGTCTGTGTGTCTGTCTGTCTGTCTGTCTCTCTCTCTCTTCCATTCCTCTCTCTCTCCCTTCCTTCCTTTCTTCTTTCCTTCCTTCCTTCCTTTCTTTCTTTCTTTCTTTCTTTCTTTCTTTCTTTCTTTCTTTCTTTCTTTCTTTCTTCCTTTCTTTCTTTCTTTCTTTCTTCTTTTCTCTTCTGTTTTAAATTGTCACTCAAAATAACACAATTTCTTAATAGTATTTCCTGTATGCACAGTTCAGATTGACTGTTCTTTGCCCCGTCCCACTCTGTCTATGCCTCACCCACCAGTTCTATACTATTCTGTCCCCATTACCCCCTTATGCCCTTTCTAGATTCATATTACATTATTCCTATTATGCTCCCCACATCCCTCCCATAAGGTCACTCAATCTCCCCCTTTATGGGCATTTTTGTAGTTTCCTGGCCTCAGATGTTAGGATAAGAGAGAAAATACAGTATTTTTTTTCTGAGTCTGGGTCCATAAAGTTCCCTGCAAGTTTCTTGATTTACTTGCTTTCTACAGTTGAATAAGATCACATTGTGTTTAAGTATTACAATTTCTTTATTTGTTGTTCTGTTGATTCTGTGGGGGCAAGGGAGGCAGCATCAACATAGATGGACAAGTGTCTGTGCACAGAGTTCTGTGCACATGCAGTCCTATTTTTAGTAATTTTAAGGGAGTGTCCACATTAGTGTTCACATCTAGTTTAGCTAGACAAATACATGCTTCCAATAACTGAATAAGGGTCATCTTTTCCCATTTCCCCATCAACATTTGTTATCACTTATTTTCTTGGTGTTAGCCATTCTGAATGGGGTAAGATGAAAATTGAAATGCTTTTAATTTGCATTTCCTCCATTACTGAGGGTGTTCAGCAGTTTTAAGAAAATATTTATTGTTCATTAGTTCTCTTTGCTTTAGAACTGTTTAGTTTACTGAATCATTTATTGATTAGCAGTTTTATTTTGTTGATGTTCTTTATGTATCCTATTTATTAGTCCTATGACTAAAGAATAGCAGACAAAGCTTTAGGCTATGGGCTGTCAGCTTACCCTGTTGACAGCTTCTTTTGATGTACAGGAATAAATATTAGAATTTCACGTAATCTCATTTCCCAATTCTTGGGCTATCTTTTTGCTTTGAGAGTTCTATTAAGAGAGTTCTTGACTATACTATACCTTGAAGTGTTTCTTTAAGTTTTCCTGCAGAAATTTCAGGGTTTAGGGTTTTTAGTTAAGGTTTTTGATCTAGTTTGAATTGATTTGTATGCAAAGTAAGAGATATGGATTTAATTTTATTCTTCTGCTGGTAGATATACAATTTTCACAACACCATTTTAAAATTTCCTATGCATATGAATTTTGAAATTCACATGTATGTAGATTTAAAAATTCATATATCTGAATATATATACATATTTGTGTATATATAATAAATATATATAGTATAAAATGTCTCCCAGAAGCTTCTGTTTCCAATATTTGGTTCCAGGTAAGCAGTATGATTTTGAAAGATGTTGGAAACTTTAGGGCATTGGTCTGGGAAATAGTTTACTGGGGTCATCCTATGAAGGTTATACCTGATCTCCTATCCCCTTCTTTTATCAAGAGTGACAGTGCTTTCAACTGTTACAGTGTTCTGCTCAAGTTCAAGATGCTGAGCAACAATAACTGAGACATCTGAAGTCATGAGTTAAGCTATTTCTTTTCCTTGATGTTTCTCTCAAGTAAGTACACAAAAATATCTATCATGACACTTCCTTGGCCTATCGCTGTTAGCTGCAATGGGGACTGTCTCTTCTGTCATAATGAATTCCAAGTCTCTGGGACCAGGTGTTTGCTCAAGGTAGTGGTAGTTTTCTGAAGCAACTTTTATTATGCTTTTTTCGAATTTAAAATATAGAAGGAAACCTTTCTCTTAAATCAGTTAGTGTCAAGAGCAGTTTCTTAAAATAAATGATTTGATTTCTGTGGGAGCTACACTAGGCACCAGTTACCATGTGTCTTCTAAAGCCAATAAAAACAGTCCATGGGATTAAATATAGTCACCCTAGACAGGCAGAGATAAATGCTGAGCTGATGCATCAGAAGAGAGACACAGGGGGTAAGCAAGACCTCATCTCATTTCTGACTGAAATCTAAGTAGATTTCAATTTAGAGATTATATTACAAAGGCTCAGCACATGAGATGAAGCAAGTATATATTAAAACAAGTGTATTCACCAAAATACTGTTAGAAAAGTATAAGAATTGCAGTCAATTCTAAAATTATTTACTACACCCACTCAGCTAAAATGATGAAAACTTGAAAATTGTAAGTTTCAATTGTTAAATAAATGGTTAAATAAATTATGAAGCCCAGAAGATCACATAGTTAAATTCTATTGGCAAAAATATAGAAATATCTAGTGGTAGATGCCTGCAATACTGGCTCTGCGAAGCTGAGGCAGGAAGTACATGAGTCGAGCCTGGGTTATACAACAACTGATGCTTCCTGGGAATTGCTCATGAGTGGGTTCTACGTGGAGGGAGAGCTGAAGAATGAAACTACGTGGGTCGAGAGAAAAGAACACACAGAGACATTAGTGCATGACTGTACAGAATCTTTCTATCTTTCTTTGGGGACAAGAGGGACATTATATGTGCTGTGGGTGTGACCCTCCCTCCCAAAGCTGCGAGGCTTCTCAGCAGGTCTCTGGCTGGCTGAGAGATGTTGCCATAACAGATCTCAGGAAGATCACAGGGTCTGCTACTCTGCAGGAGATGGTGACTGACCCCCTTTTGCAGGAAATTGTAGCTCCTTTGAAGTGCCTTAGGGGCTCTGACATCTCTGTCAGGTGGGAGGAGGTGTGGCTTGAATTCCTCAGCTCCATGTAGGTGAAATGCAGGGAGCTGAATTCTGCCTAGAGGCTATATGTCATTACAATGGCTCTCTACAAACAACTGTGTCTCAAAAAGAGAAAACACACTCACACACACACACACACACACACACACACACATTCACACAAACACACACAGAGGGAGAGGAAGGTGGTAGTTCTAAACGTATAATAGGAATATAACTTTAGAATGCCTTCAGTTAGAAAAGTCTCATAAAAAATTAAAACAATACGTAGAGAAAATACATGAATAAAATATGTTCAAGTTTCTCTAACGCATACTTGTGCAGAGTTGTGTGTTGGTTGGGGTAGAGCAAACACTTCAGGCATCCTCTCTTCAGCACCTTCCCTTCATACATGCTTCTAACTGGAAGATGTTGGTGCTCTATCTCATGAAATATAACCCCTTTCTCTGCCTACCTGGTCCCTTCTGAGGAGCCAGTAAAAGCCCAGAAGTCTTGCCCAGAGTCCATAGCATATAGAAGAACAAAGAAGTTGTCTTAGCACTCTGAGTTTTTCAATATCATCTCACAAGAATAAGGAGCCACAATGTCTGAGAGTGGGATTCACTGAGTTGATTTTTGTCTCTGAACTTCTAGATGTGGTCTGGAAACACTAGCAGGATCCAATCTTTCATGGATCCAGCATCCACCACCTGCTTCTCCTGGGGAGGCACATGCCCAGAGATGGTCTACTTCTTGGCTCCAAAGCACAGGGAACTTCACCTTTCTTACAACTGGTACTGAGATGAGGGCTGCTGGAGGCCTTCTGGATGACACTTTACACAGAGCATCCCCTAGGATGATGCTACTAAAGTCATCGTTTTATAACGGCATCTAAAGGTGAGGAAGGAGGTTGAGTCAACATCTATTTCCTGTCTCTTCTGGAAATGGGGGATGCTAAGCATGGGGCAGTAATGGAGGATGGACTGTGTTTGCTTTGTGGTGGTTTCTGAACCAATGAGTTCTAAAGCTTTATTTGGTTTTTAGAGAGATTCTACAAAGCAGAAAGTCATTTTCATCACCAAAATCATTATCATTTTATAGATTTAAAAACTGAAACTTGGAGAAAGTAATTCGTCCAAAGTCACATTTTTAGTAAATGAGTCTGGTTGTCTTTAAAGCCTTGTGCTCTTTTGTAAGGTCATTTCTTACTTTAATTTACCCATATTCACCGCAGTTTCTCTGAATAATTTCCCTTCTATGGAAGTTCACCTATCTTTCAACCTTTTAACGGAGACTGCTTGTTTTCCAGGAAGATTTCTCTATTCCTTCCAGCCCTAGAACCATTCAGTGGCATGCCTGTGGGCTACATGAAGTCGGGTGGTTGGTAATCCCGTGTGCAGCCCAGAAGGATTCAGAGAAGGCATTTACATGATATGAGAGGGCAGCATTCTTACCTCTGTCCCCATCACTTCTCTCATTTCCAGATTTGTTTGATCACCCAAGTGTCAAATCAATTGGTCCTGTTATCCCTCAGATACCTGCTTAATACATTTCTTTTTCTTAAGTGATTGGGACAGAGTCTATTGTTTGCAATTTATAGTCTCAAGTCATGCATCTAGAGGCTATTGAATTCAACAGTAGTCGCATATTTGTATTAGCTTGAACAAAAATCATATTATTCCTCATATGGAAAACAAAGAAAGATCTAGGGGGTTCTTTAGTCCTGGTAGAATGGCCCATCCTACCACTAACCAAATGCTGACTTTAAAACTCCTTTTGGGAATTTTTACTTTCTATTCCAAAAATATATGGGAATGATAAACCACTATTGGATCCAGTATTGACCTCTGTATTAGTTACTTTCCTGTTGTGATGTAATACCTGACTAAATGCAACTTACAGAAAACAGCATTTATTTTAGTTTAAGTTTCTTTTTTTTTTTTTAGTTTAAGTTTCTTGATGAGGAGTCTATGATGGTGGGAAAGGCATACAGTAGCTGGCTGGAGCAGGAAGCTTAGAGATTATATCTTTAACCTTAAACACAGATTACAGAGAACAGTTTTGGAGAAAGATGTGTCTGTGGACTATTGAAACCCACTCTAGTGTTGTATTTCCTCCAGCAAAGTGTACCACTTCCCTACACAGTGCTGTCAATTGGTGACATTCAAAGTGAACTTATGGAGATATTTCTCACACAAACCACCACAATCCCTAAAAGTTTCCTTAATGAGAAATTGACCCATTGTCTTCTCTAATAGAGAAGGTCCAGTAGAACTTGAGTTGCCCCCTTCAGTCTTATAGGATACATTCATAATAGGGGTAGGAGTCAGAGATGTTTAAAAGTAGTTTTGCATTATTGCTTTATCTAAATCACAGAAATAAGGTATTCAGGGGAAATCACCAGAAAAGACCAGAAAAACAGAAACTCCTACATTTCAATCAACCAAATTTGTATAAATGGTCCCATTTCCAACTTTTCTCAGCAAATGATACAGCCTATCACCGTAGGTCATTCAGTGCTCTGACTACACTGTCACTGTGTCCCAGAGAGCTCAGAAGGAGTGCTACATTCTTGCTGCTTTTTGTTATGTAGGGCCTTGAGAAAGAAACCATGAAGCATCTTATAATGGAAGATGATGGTCTTGTATTGGTTGAAGAGAAATCTACATTGGTCTTCATAGTTCAAACCAAGAGTCAGAAACAGTAACAAGAAAGGTAAGACAAAGTGTTCTCATTCCTAAGTAGCTACAGAAGTGGGAGTTGATGTCAAGGAAGCAAAACTGACACTGAGAGGAAGGTTGACAAGAGGAGTTTTCCTCAGGGACACACAGACCACAAGCAGCAGAAAAGAAGGGCTGCAGAATGAGTGTGTGTACAGAGGGATATGCCATAGTGACTCTGTCCACAGAGAATTGTTCACTGTGACAGCTACCTCTCCAGCATGTTCAAGCTGAGATTGAGATCTATCTGGGTGGGTTTTACAGTGTTCCAAAACATGGGACCCAAGGTGTCAAGCTTCATGTTCTCCTTTCTGCAGATACTAATTTGAAGCTAGAGAAACTAACTTTAAAATGACACCTTTCCTCCATCACCTCCTTGACGTGAACATTCATCAATCAGAAGCAAGGTGATAGGAGAAATTATAAACAACAAGGGCTGATAGGTCCTGGTGTCTGGAAGGACAGAGCAAAGTTTCACTTTTTGTTTATTTGTTTGTTTTGAAAAGCATGTTCTTTCATTGAAAATGGAAGTAAAAACATTTTATGGTAAAATTGAAGATTTACATGGAAAATATTTCTGATAATCTTCAATTTTAACATGTTTTTCTATATATTTCTTCAGTTTTATCAGAAATATTTTCCATGTAAATCTTCAACTTTATCAGAAAATGTTTAAAATTCCACTTTCACTCAAATTAGGAGTACTTGTATGCCTATCATTGTTATATCTATATAAAATTTTCCATGATAATCTTCAATTTTAACGTGTTTTTCTACATTTTTCTACAACTTTATCAGAAATATTTTCCATGTAAATCTTCAATTCTATCATAAAATGTTTCTATTTCATTTTTCAATTAATTTAGCAATGTCTACCACTTTACTTTTTAATTTTCCATGAAAATTGTCAATTTTAGCGTGTTTTTTATATATCTCTTCTATTTTATCATTAAATTTCACTTTTAAAGACCAGAAATACTGACCTAAATCATAGAATTACTTATAAAGCAAAGAACAGTATTCCAGGCCTGTGTGCAGAGAACTGGAATAAGAAACACTACATATGATTAACAAGATGAAGTGGTTGTTTTGTCTATAACATAAGTAAAGTGTGCTGGAAAAGTGACATGACCCTGAAGAGCATCCATCATTCCAGAAAATGTCACTTTAATATGTCCCACTCAAGAAATCAGAGCGGGGATATTAGCCAATGATTCCAGGCATTATGAACTATCTCTCTCTTGGTCTTTCATTTCCTCTAATACTTATTCTGGTTTTCAGGTATATGGCAAGAAAACAAAACACTTATGTGACTTTCTCTCTCTCTCTCTCTCTATCTCTCTCTCTCTCTCTCTCTCTGTATGAGGATGTTGGAAATGTGCGTATAGGTACGTGTGTAGGTCAGAGGTCATTGTTGAGTATCTTTTTGAATTGCTCTTTATCTTATTGTTTGAGATAGGGTCTATACTTGTCTCAGAGCTCACTATCTAGACCAGCTAGTTCGATAGCCTTAGAAATTCTCCTGTCTCCACTTCTCCTGGACTAAGATTTGAGATATGTACTTTTTATATAGGTTGTTGGGGACTAAAGTTGGCTCCTCAGGCTTATGTTGCAAGTGCTTTATTAGCTCAACTTTCCTTTTAAATGAAGTCAGAAAGTGTACTGTTTCTTAATCATAAAGCTCTCTTAGCTTCAAAATCTCTCCCTGTTACCACTGAGTTGGCTCTACACAAAGCAGACTTTGGCAAAAACTGCAGCACACCACTAATCCAGATGTGCCAGAGGTGATTTTATAATCAATTGATTCCACATAAATTGACACAATAGAAAAATACATTAATTAGTGGAATCATCAGGGCACTTGAGGGCACCATACATCATGGGAGGTATTTACTGGAAACTACTTGGCATTGACATTTTCTCTAATTATTATGAATTGTTTTCTCCCACATCCAACTTTTCTTCTATTCTAAACTGACCTCTCAGTATACTTAAATATAAGTATAAGAATTTAGAAATCTGAACATCATGATGACGCCCTAACAATTAACAGAATCAGGGTACTGTCTGAAAGGCATGTAGGATCATTGCTCGCTTTCAACTCCATGAATATGGTGTCCTGTGGCTTGTAATGTCACCATTTTCTGGACTACACTGGGAGTCTTAGAAGGAAATGATTGAGGGATTATAAATTGTTTAGAAGAGGTAACACTGTGAAGATAAGTCTGTAAGTTCACAAGGGGCAGCAAAGGGGCAAGATTGTCATGACAGTTAACCTCTGGCCTATCTGGTATTATTTTAGAAGAAACATGGAAAAGATAATTCTCTTAGTATTTTCCTACTCATTAGGAATCCATGATCTGCTTTGTCCTTTGGATTATTATTTTTAACGATGTTTTTCATGCTTCTTTTCAGATAGATGTTGATATTTATTTTTAAGGATTTATTTCTCTCTCTCTCTCTCTCTCTGTCTCTCTCTCTCTGTCTCTCTCTCTGTGTGTGTGTGTGTGTGTGTGTGTTTGTGTGTGCAACATTTATGCACTTTCTATGGAGACCAGAAGAAGCACCAGACCTAAAACTTGGTATTATAGAGGCTATCAGTCATCCAGTGTTGTTGCTAGAAACCAAATCCTGATGCCCCACAAGAGCTGAAAGTGCTCTTCATCACTGAGCTATCTCCCTCCCCAGCCCCAAACAGAATTCTTTATCTAATCTTTTTATAAAATATTTTTTCTATATGAGATGTAAAGTATTTTTGTAATATACTTTATTGGTATTTGAATTCTATATCTTGCAATTATTTTAACAATACTGTATCTGGAAAGGCAGACTCTGGGTATCTGGAACTGCTTACATCTGAAGACTAATAAAAGATACCAAGTGTTTTGATCCACCTACAGTTCACTGCACAATCTATTTTCACAGCCTTAATGAAAGAGACTTGGGCCCTGCATATGGAGGAGTGAGAGAAAAGAGTACAAATGGAGGGGACTTGGAGGGATGGGGGACGGAGAAGAGATGCAGAGAAGTGCCCCTTCAGAGTGAGCACTCAGGCAATGCCTAGCCTGACTTTGGAACCATGGCATATGAAGGAAAGTCCTGGATTTTACTTTTGTCTCTAGTTTATATATGTCTGTAACTATGAGTTGCAGTCTTAGCTCTTCTCTTCCCTGGTGTGAGTTGATTTGCATATTGAATAATCGCTGTAAGCATCAACTTCCTCATCTAAATGGAGATAATATTAGAAGCAGGGTCACCATGTAAGTTCAGTGGATACTGTATGCAAGGCAGTCAAGAGCATCAGTGCCTGGCATGTTTTCATGATTCAATAGTACCTGTAGTTAATGTGAAATGTGTATGTCAAGTTTGGACTACTTAATGTCTGAGTCCTCTTTATAACTTTGAAAACCCCACATGCAGTTCATTAATGGGATTTGCCAAATATTTTTTAATTTGAGAATATATCTGAATCATGCTTCTCTGAACCCTTCTGAGCTTGACTTAGTATCTTATTTTAACATCTAAAGTAGATGTAGAAGTGATGAATGTCACTTCAAGTTAGAAGACCAATGTGTTAGAATGCATCAATGTGTTCCCATCATGCTCTCTCCTTGCTGGGATGGCCTTCAGTTTTCCACCTAGAGACCATTTTCAGTCAGTACTCTTGGATGAAGGAGAGAGAAATTGACACGAGATGGACTGAAGGACATATCACTCATCATACATGGGTATATGATTCTTAAGAGAAACAATGAAAACAAATATCAAACCAATTTCTGTTAAGACATCAAACTTTGGGAGGTTCGTTGTCATTGGAATGTAACGAGTTGTTCTGACTAATTTTATAGCTGTGCATCTGAGTGGAAACAGCTACCTGCTCCTTTATAGACATATGCGAGCAGCTAACTCCTATCACCGCCTCCTTCGGAGGCACATAGTCTGAAGTTGACCAGGCACTTGAAATGGATCTACCAAAGCACACAACGCACGAGTTGGAGATTCAAGGTGAGAGCAATGGATAGCTTCCTTCTTTCTGGAAGCAGCAATGGAATAAGACAGGAGCAGTCAGTTGCATTGGGGAAGACTCTGTGCACTCCTGGGTCTGGATATCTAGAACTTTAGGCTCAGAGCACTGAGTATTGTGGAATGGCGGTGGCTCTAGCCAGGGTGTTCTCTCATCTTCCCATTCCTGCCCATTTACCAACCTTCAAAGTGACTCAGCTCTGCAAGGAGCTGATAAAATTTCAATTCATTCATTTTCTGATTAGATCAGCCAGAGTGTGATACTTGCAAATAAGATTCCCTAGTAACATAATATCTAAGTTAATTGTGAAGTTTTCTTTGTTAATTGCAGAGTTATTTTAGTGCATCCCTGGCAGCATGAGTTTGTCGTTCTCGATGCTGCTGTTTGTCCATGCCAACAGTACCCTTATTTTAGATATAAGGACATTTCCTGTCAGCAATTTCTTTTCCAGTAATTTTTAAAAAATTCTTAATAGATCAATGTTCGATTTTCACTTTATGGCTTAAATTATATTAAAAATCAGATAATTAAACCATTTCTTTTATACTTTCCCTTTAAGAAAAAACATAATTGATTGAGTTTCCTGTGTTAGCCCATGAGCGAGCATTGCCTGCCAGAAGAGAAGTCTTTGTGTTGAGACCTCATTGTTCTCTGTGGTTTGAACTTGGCTTGGGCTGATGTGAATTATTCCAGAATACCGTGGGAGATTTTCTTTAGCTCCTAAGTGTAGGTCTTAGGTCAAAAATACTGCTAAGGGGTAATCTCCACAGGTGCTCATCATGACTGTCTTGCTCCCTGATTGCACAGGACAACTAAAGTGAGTGTGAGCACAGTGTCCTGTGGGGGTCAGGAGGAGGAAATTCAACACCAATCCCGCCAGAGAGGAACTTACGAATAATCTGTTTATACCTTCAAGCTTGTTTTAAAAATTAGGACGAGCAATTTCATCATAGTGGGTCTATCAGTGCTGTAGTGTCCTTTCCTGTTAAAATTCAAACCCAACAATGTCTGATTCACCTCCTTACCCCTCTTTCAATCCACATCTAAAAATACAAGTGAACAGCAACAAGGAAGCCTAGTCTTAAAGCAGTGGGAGCCAGCCTAGCTGTCCTGGGAAAAGAGGATGAAGGTGGCACCCTCTGGTTACAACTGCTTCTGCACAGTTGAAGAACAGAGACTGAGTCCTCTCCATCAGGAGTCAAAGCAATAAGGCATGCTAAGGCTAGATGTCACAGTGGGAACAAGGTGACCACTTCACATAAAACAGAGGCTCTTTGCTCTAGGACTGTTCAGCCAACTGTGTCATTTTATAGTTTTTTTCACTTGTACGAGATGGAACAAAAGAAAAAAGAAATACATACATTAACACACTGATGGCACACAGCTGTAGAAACCTGAAGCCCATAGAGGTTGTAGCTATAGGAAGACATAATTTCCAGGGCCCACTAAGACTGGCTTCTTTCAATTTTACTGCAGTTTGTTCTGTGGATCTAAAAGCACAGAGATTACAAATGAGACATCCCTGGGATTCAGTAACAAATAAAAAGGCAAAGTTTTTTTTTCCAAAACTACTGTTGTTTACTAAAGGAACATAGCAATATTGAGACTCCTAACAACATTCTGCTATACTAATAGATCAGCATCTATCCCACACATCACAAAAGATACTTCTTTCAGTAGATGGGAGCTAACATAGAGATCCACAACTGCATATTGTGCAGAGAGTGGCAGACAGATTTTGGAAGCCTGTATTAAATGGAGGTCTTCATGAAACCCCTCTTCTCAGGACTCAAGAAGATGTGCAGGAGAGAAAACATTGAAAGAGAAAGCATTGAAAGAGCCAAGATGTGTATGCATCCATGGAAACAATGCCTTCTAGACACAATTCTATACACAAACAAATTGACAGACACTGGCAGTGCCCACAAGGTCTGTCCCAGTTCAAGCCAGGTAGGTTCCCAGCTCGAAGAGGGAAAAGTGGACATAAGACACTATTTGCAACTGACATATGCTTGTGAAAGAAAAAAATTAGTATTCTGCAAAGGAGTTCCACTGTGTACCATAACCAATCTTCAGGGCAGGCCCGTACCCAATAGTTGATGGCTAAGACAACATGAACTCAATGGTCTTTTTGTAGATGTTTTGTCTTAGATTGCTTTGTTTGGGAATTTTTTTGTCCTACCAACCTTTTGCTTTTATATCATGATTTCTAATTTTGTGTTTTGATGAATGTGTGTGTATGTGTGTGTGTGTATGTGTGTGTGTGTGTGTTTTGGGTTTGGTTTTTTTAATTATTGCATGTTTGTTTGCCTGTTTGTCTGTGAGAGAATGAGAGAGAATGTGTGTGTGTGTGTGTGTGTGTGTGTGTGTGTGTGTGTGAGAGAGAGAGAGAGAGAGAGAGAGAGAGAGAGAGAGAGAGAGAGAGAGAGAGAATGGATTGTGTGGGTGTGAGGAATTGGAGGACAGGAAAATACCATTAATATATTCTATGAAAAATGTTTCGAAAAGAAAGAAAAGTCAAAGGTTGTTGTTCTTAAGGAGGAATCATATCTAAGGTCAGGTAATTCATAGCACCTCTCAGGCAGCCTGTGCAGACAAGTTCTGATGAAGCCTATCTTGATTACTCCCCCAAATTCCTCTGTTGCATATAAGGAATGCTCTTCAAATTGCCTGTTGAGTAATTTCCATTGGTCTCAGGGAAATGTGACAATCTAATGATGCCTACTTTAAGGAATTGCTAAGGATCACTAAAACATTTGAACTTAGCTTTCTCCAGGGTCTGTTCAGCCATTAACTCCCTGCAGCAATTTGAGAAGGTCACTGTCTTTAAACCTAGGTTCTTTAACATAAGCCGGCAATAATAACAACGCCTACTTTTATGGTTGATTTTTTTTCATATAAGAAAAATGGTGAGAATGTAAGAATTTAACAAATGAAGAGAAGAAAAAAGCATAAAAGATAAAATAGGCACAATACATTTGAAGATAAGTAAGAGAGAATTCTTTCCCAGTCTTTACTGAGCTCCATCTATTTCTGCCTTCATATTTGTTAAGTTCCCTCTTCTTCCTCCCATTGTTTAAATGTATCACTCAAAGTTGCTAATATAAGCTATACTCTTTGCAGATATTAACTCCACAATCAGTTCAGACTTACAAAGATCTCTGTAATCCATTCAAGTCAATGGGAAATGTGAATCAAGAGAAATGTTGAGGTAGAGATTAGAATTCTTGTGTACTCAGAGCAGTGAAGATATCCAAACCAGGCTACAGGAGAGACATAGACAGTTAATGAGCTGAAACTGGCCCCAGAGGTCGCTTCATTGACTCCTTGTGGGTCTGAGTCTTTAGGGTGCTTTTTCCTGGAGCACAGTGCCACAGACATTTGCCTTTTAAAGTCATCTTTATTTTTGCTCATGTTCTCTTTATTGCTATGCACACTGCCTTGGTGGAGGGAATATGGGTGCCTCTGGGAAGATTATTTCTGCCCTTGGGCTCTGCTGTAGTTTCTTCAGGACCTGCCAAAGTGATTGCTAGTTATGTGATCTGGATGAATGCGGTTCTTTCTGGCATTTCCTGCCTTACTCCAGTCTCTATGGTCCGTAAAGAATCTCCCCTGGAGTCTGGTATATACCCATACCTGTCTGCTCTCCAGCTATTCCTTCTCTGAAACCACCCTCTATCCTGCCAAGTCCACAGAGAGAGACAGGTCAACAAATAGGGACAGAAAATGTGGTTGCTTGACGATGTTTCAATTACAAACTGGAAGCATTTTATCTTTGAAGGTTTTGCCAGGTGTATGGTACTCTGTTCATAGGACAGGGGAAGCCCAGACAGCCACTGCAGACTGGGACCAATATATCCCTCATTTATACACTAGGGAGTGTTGTTCCTGAGATGGGGACCTTAACGTTTCTTTTTAAGATCTTAAAGCTCAATAATAAAAACAGAAAACCCAAACAGATCAATACCATCTCTGTGAAGTCTAAGCCGTTTATCCCCATAGTACCTAGTATTTACACAATTGTAACATCTACTCATTTGATAGTGGCTGTTTCCATGAGATTTATAGCTTAGACTAGTGAGTCGAACTGCATTGTTCATCAGAAACACCCATAAGGTTGCTGGAACTCATATTCTAAGAGCTGTGGGGATAGCAGGAGGATTTGCATTTCTAATGAGCTTTCAAGTGAGGCTGCTGTCTGGCCTTGGACCACATTTAAACACCAAGGTCTGTCTCTTGACCTTTCAGCCTCATTTTCTGTCCTTAACCGCATGTTTCTTTTACTTTCTGCTGCTAGGTCCTTTCATGTACAAATCTGCTTGCACAGATTGTCTTTCTACAAACACAAACGGTCATTTCAGATGAGCTGGTCATTGATATTCCTCTCCACACATTCCATCTGTAAGGAAACATTTTGACTGGAAAGCTTAAAAGATCACAAGGCAGTAGGTTGCCCTCTGTCTTGAAGTATCAAACAGATTCAGGGAGAATTTAATTCTTTATGTAAAAGCAAACAATCACATTCATCTTCTTAGTATGTGAGTTTGCTTTTGTCTTGAGTAAGTGGTAAAATTGTGTGTACACCTGACATTGCTTTACATTTCTTGATGATTTACCAGTAGAAATGTTTGATTACCATCTGTCTTCAATCTATGTATTTCCCTCATGTCAGAAATGCTGAAAAACCCTGGTCCAGGCTAGGTCAGTAGATGAGCATTTGTAGTTCTGCAGCAGCAACTGATTCTCAGGCAGGAAACCTGAGGCTGGGACAGTCTTCCCTGAGTTTTTCATGTTTATTCTCTGTTATCCTAGGCAGTCAGTGCTCCCTAGAGCAGGGGACTGAATTTTGCAGTGTCATTTGCATGTTTAACCTCCCTCTGCTTCTCATATTCTCCAACAGATGCAGGCAAAACCATTTGTGTAGAAATTTCCATGCTGTTGAACAGAGTTGGGATTTGGGTGAAATAAATAACTGTGATGTCTATTTGAGCTGTGTTCTCAAAGGTCTCTTTGAAGAAGAGTGTTCTGAGCAGCTGGGTTCTAACAGTGCTTTGTCTGTGGCTATTGCTCACATTTTCATTTCACACATAACTCAAGTATCATTTTCTCTCCTGTCTTCCATACTGACACAAAAACATTAAACTGGTGCCCCTCTGCTCTGTGGAAGCAATCCCAGCCAAGGACTCAGATAATGTGGCCTTAAGTTGTGGATTCCCACTGAAAAAATCAACCAAATTCTTTGTGGTTTTGCCAAGCATGACCTTGCTTACTCAGCATGATCATCTACTGTGAAAGCCCAAAGGAGGTTAGTCAGCTAGTAAGGCTTCTAAAAGTGAAAAAATGGAAAAACTTGGGTTATAAAGAAGCATGTAAATGTCTATTATTCTGGGCCATACTGATCAACTTCAGCTCACTTAACCCCTCTACGAAGATTACTCCCTTGGCCTTTTATAGCTCCCTCTTCTCTCCTCTCCTCTCCTCTCCTCTCCTCTCCTCTCCTCTCCTCTCCTCTCCTCTCCTCTCCCCTCCCCTCCCCTCCCCTCCCCTCCCCTCCTCTCCTCTCCTCTCCTCTCCTCTCCTCTCCTCTCCTCTCCTCTCCCCTCTCCTCCCCTCCCCTCCCCTCCTCTCCTCCCCTCCCCTCCCCTCCTTCCTCTTTTCTTCTTTTGGTTTTCTAAGATAGGTACTTATACAATCCTCAAAATTACTATGAAACAGAGACTGGCCTTGAACTGATTCTCCTACCTTGAGTTCAGGGGCTTTGTGTATGCCCTACTCTAAAGATGTATTACATAATTAGATATATCATATATACTGGTACATTTTTGGGTACCTTATCTTTTTGTATTTGTTTAGTTTTTAAATATTTAATGTATTTTATTAGTTTTGTTTTTCCAGAGAGGATTTCTCTATGTAGAAACCTCCAATCTCCTGTAGAGACTGGCCTCCAACTCACAGAGATGAGTATTTGCCACCCCTGACTCTATTTTTATTTTTAATTATATGTTTTGTGTCTCGTTGTGGGTTTTACTGTGAATTCAGTATCTATGGAATCCAGAAAAGGGCATTGCCCAGCCTTGCACCCCACTGTTCTCACAGGTGGGTGTGGGCTTTAGGATCTGAACACTGGTCCTCTATAAGAGCATTAAGTACTCTTAACTCCCCACTGAGCTATATCTCCAATCCAAGGCTGTTATCTTTCCGAGTATTACTTTTTATACATTTATCTTGTACGACAGGGCAAAGAGTCTGCTTCATATAAATGCCTAAAAAAGTTCTATCTATCTAATCAATAATATTTTCATTTCATTTCACTTTTGGCTTGGACCAGCTCCAAAAGCTCTTTGGTATGTTGTAGAACAAGGTTTGTCTGGTGCTATCACCAAGACAGGAACCATGAACCTGTGTCTGCATGAGCACTCTGACTCCATATGAAGTTTCAAATACTGATGTATGTCTCCTGTGACTCTGGTAAAAGACCTACTTTGGGGTTTTATCACCTGTCTATGTGTCTATCCTTTCAAACAGTCAACATCTACCCTACAGCTCTCAGTAATATATATCAAGGTATGGGACATGCTGCCATCTTTCTCCACAACTCAGCTTATAACTAATCTGTAATCAAGCATATAGAACCTTCTGGTACTTTTCTTTGATTGTGTGGGACACATGGTGTGGTATTATGAATACACACACACACACACACACACACACACACACATCTTGATCTTTATGTCATTGTGTGTACTGACCACTTCAGATGACTTCTCAGTACTTTCTGAGTGTGAGGGACATCTTCACTCTCCTGTAGAACTCACTGAATCGATGGCAGGTGCCCCCCGACACTTGGGAGGCTTCATGGTGGTGCGAACACGGTTGGAAAAGTTGATGTGCATTTTACAGAGTCTGACTGCTTCAGGTTTTGGGCTGCTTTTGCAGCACCTTAGGTTGCAGATTATTTGCTTCGCTTTACTGAGCACATTTTAAATGTTTGATTCCATATTGTGGTGTTCAGAGGAAGTATATTGATACTCACAGGATACAACTGCAGTACTTTTGTTCTGAAGGAGCCAGAGTTCACTTCTATTATTTTATTTGCACAAGGTTGAAAGTCAACACAGTGCCCCTACTTTATCACTCTGGGGAAACTCAGTGCATAAAAACATTGCAGGAGGTTTCTGAGCTGGATGAGGTGGTATTCTGGGTGTTGATTGCCTGGCTTTCTTCAGCTTTGAGAAAACTTATCTAGCTGTTTCATTGCCACTTATACATTTTTGTTTCTGTACAATATCTATTCATGAAATAAAAATATTTTTGTAAGACAAAAGTAAAAGCAAAAATCTGAAGAAATCCAAGTTCCTATTTGTAGGAAATGAGATCAAGAAGCAGGCTAGCTGTACGTTGAAGATGTGATCAACAAAATCTGGACTACTGGAACATCTGTGAAAACCAAAGCTTCATTTCAACAGTAGCAGCAACAGCAGATTGGGGGGATTTGAAGGAAAATAATTTTAAGGGGTCATTACCAATGAAATTTGCAGATATTAAAATTCAAACAAGCTGTAAAACTGTACCTTATATGTGAAGATTAGAAACTTGAACAATGACTACTTGGTAATATCAATAAATCATTGCTACATTGGTTTAGTCTGTTAGTGACATTTTGGCAGTGTTAAAAATGAGTTCTTAACAAAGCTGAAAACTTAGGCAAATGTGCATAAGAAAAATCACAAATAAACTGGTAAAATATATGGGGTTTATCTCAAGTGGAAAGGACAAAAATGGGGCTATAGATAAAACAATTGTGTAAGTTTATTATTGCAATTTGGTGAGAGATCTATAATATTAGTTTTATTATCTGCTTATTTCAAATGTATTTGAGATTTTTCCATAATGAATAGTTTTAAATTGAACCCATTAATAAAATAAAATTGTTACTTTTTTATAAAAAGGTTAATGCACTATCAGACTGGGAAACAGGATGGTGGTCTCATTTGGATGTCTGCCCCCAATCCTCAGTAATGAGGGTAGTCTATTCCTAGAATTTAGATGCAAGGTTCAGAGAAATGAAAGCCATTGCTTGAGTTGGACGACAGAGAATGTGCTCTGCCAATACACAGACCATATAATCAGAAGGTGAAATGCTCTAAACCATGTAATCAGAAGGTGAAATGCTCTAAAGACACTGTCTTCCGATCACACAGCTTGGTGCTTAGCAAGGTAAAGACATTTAAGGAAAATATAAGCAAGATCTATCTGCTTGTATGTTTAGATAGTCAGATCTCATGGTTTGTTGGGACTTTTGTGATGGTTTAATGTGGAATGTGCCTCCTCCCTCAGACCAATATGTTTAACTGCTTGACCCATAGGGAATAGCACTGTTAGGAGGTGTGGTCTTGTTGGAGTAGGTGTAGCCTTTTTGTGGGAAGCATGTTACTATGGGGGTGGGTTTTGAGGTCTCAGGTGCTCAAGCTGGGCCTATGGCATTCACTTCTGCTGCCTGAGGATGAAGATGTAGAACTCAAAGCTCCTCCAGCACCATGTCTGCCTGCATGACATCATGCTTCCTGCCATGTTGATAATGGACTAAATCTTTGAAACTTTAGGCCAGCCCCAATTAAATGTTTTCCATTTTAAGAGTTGCCATGGTCAGGTTGTCTCTTCACAGCAGTGGAAATTCTAACTAAGACAGCATTCAAGATACATACTTGTGGTTAAGCTTTTTAAAAAATAAAGTTTATGTCCTAGAGTTACAGCGAAGTTAATTAAGTTAATTGTAGAAAAATTAATGAAACTATACTTCCCCCACATACTTTCTCCTTTCACATGCTGATTCTCATGCCAGGAAGCACTGATACAGTAGCTACTGGCAGGTTGGCTCAGCACACTTTCTCAGAACTATCTTGGAAAGATTGGTGTTGGGCATTTCGGTGAAATTGGGATAGGAGCTATGAAGAGGAAAGAGTCTCATTTGAACCATGGTGGGGAAATGACAAAGCCTCTGGGGTGAAAGGAGACAGGTTCTTTATGGGTCCAGAGAGCCAGGCCTTTTTTCCCAGGCTTGTAACCCCCATCCTGTGTTGGCAGGAATTCTGGCTTTTGTACTCAGGTTGAATCACAGCATCGTCCTTTTCTGTGTAATCTGCTTTTACCACAGAGGGCTATTTCTAAAAGAACATTGTTGCTCTGCTCTGTGTGGATTGTTTTCTTCCCTTCCAAAAGACATCTGAAGGATCCTCCCCTCTGGGTTTTGTTCAGTTGACTTTATTACAAGGACACCCCACTGAAAAGTACATTTAGTGATGTACTTTTCCTCCTGTTGAGGAGGAAGGGAAGATCTGTGTCAGAAGAGCAGCTAGAAATAAACCACAAAAGTAAGATAAAATGGTTCCAGCTAAAGTCAGTGCCTCTTAGAGAACACGCACAAGGAGCAGTCGACAGCAGCTAGTGTCCTCCTTGGTCAGAAAGCCTGGGTGGTGGAGCTAGTTGCATTAAAACCTTCTGACGGCCAACTTGTGATCTCTCTGGTTGGCTTTTAATCTTGGAATCTAATGCACTTTGTCCAGCTTTTTCTTTGGTGTATTAAAAATGGTGGATTGGCAGATGGCATCAGGAGATGTCAGAGCCAGGAAAACAGTTGTTAAGCTCTATAGATATGGAGTCTGGGTATCATAGAGTTAGATGCTCACAAGCTGGAGTAGAAGTCAGAATATTTGCTCCTGGTTTCTAAGAGGCAGAGGATAGAGAGGCTGTTAAATATACTAACATAGAACTGATTACCTAGTAATGTCAAACGCCCAAGGCTGAACTTTAACAGAGGCTCAGCACAGTCACTGTGAAGGTTTTTCTAAGAATCGTGATGTCATAATAGACCATAATAGGTATCTTTCTGACATAGGTACCATGAAGTTGCATTGAGGGAGGAACCAAGTCAAAGTGTATGATTTATCATGGCAATGGAGACAATCAAGCCAATGGCATGAGTTAATATGCTAAGGACGGGGGAGCTCAATATTCCTGTTTTTGTTTTTATTGTCCAGAAAAGAAAAACAGTTTTCAGTGAAAAGGAAATAATCTAAAAATAGAATTAGATGGCACTAATGGGAAAGATACATCAAATCTGTAAAAGAAGAAGGAGATCTGCTAGAGTTGAAATAATTCAACCCCTGGGGATATAAAGAATCATGATTTTAAAAGACTATTACACTTGGATGTGATTTCCAAGTGTATGCCATCATCAGCAAGCTCTGAGGACTCAGAAAGAGTTTCCAGAATGATGGAGACAGTCAAAGCATTCCGTAAAAGTTGCAAAGGTAGCTTTGGTTTGATATGAGCTACTAGTTTGACATTTAGAACCAGAAGTTCTAAATAGACCATGAGTTTCTTTAGATCACCCTGGAAAAGGTAAGACTGACAGTCACCTGCCTGTCTTCATTAAATAGAAGAGACCTGAAATTGACCTTGGTTTCCCTATAGAGTACAAGGCAACCCATCAGAGAACTTTACAGTTAGAACACTGTCTGAAGTTAGCAGAACTCCCACAGCGAGACCAGTGATGGCTGAGCATACTTGTTCATATGGGTAGAGGTCTCTTATTCAGTTCCTTAGACTTCACCATTGGTCTTACAAAACACCTTTTAAGCCACTTACCTAGTGAGATTAGTAAAGGCAGTGCCTACAATAAAATTTGTATGTTATCTGGATGAATTGCAAAGATAAGTGTGTCTCCCAGAGGAAAATTGTAAGAAAGAGTATCTGATCCTAAAGTTGTTCTCAGAAACTGAACACATATATGAAAAACAAGTACAACAGTCTTTTGGTTTCCATCTGTGCCTGGAGCTGATCCGGTGCCATAGGACTCCATACCTAATTAGCACCCGGAGAGAGCTAGCCTCCAAGGAGTGCAGACAAGCCTGTGAGCACAGGTAAAACCACCAACGCTGCCCAGAGGAAGCCATCCGGACCACTCAGGTCACAGGAACCTAGGAGTGGCCTGGGACAGGAGACTTCCAGTTTCTGTCTGTGCATGGAGCTGATCCTATACCACAATGCTCCATACCCAAATACCTTTGGGAGAGAGCTGGACTCCCAGGAGGGCCGACACACCTGTGAGCACAGGTAAGACCACCAGTTCTACTCAAATTCCTGGCCCAAAAGGGAACCACCAAGAACCATTGGAACACAGGAACGAAGGAACAGCTGGGGACAGCATATTTCTGGATTCTGTCTGCACAACAGAGCTGAATCTGTGCCGCAGCTCTCCATACACAAATTCCTCCAGGACAGAAATGGTATTCCAGGAGTACAGACACACGGACTTGCAGGAGGAGCCACGGTCAGAGACAGCAAGATCAACTAACACCAAGGATAACCAGATGGCAAGAGGCAAGGGCAAGAACATAAGCAACAGAAACCAAGGCTACTTGGCATCTTGAGAATCTAATAAGCCTTGGATACCCCAAATGCCAGAAAAGCAAGACTCTGATTTAAAATCACATCTCATGATGAGGATAGAGGATATTAAGGACATAAATAACTCCCTTAAAGAAATGCAGGAGAACATAGGTAAACAGGTAGAAGTTCTTAAGGAGGTAACATAAAAATCCCTTAAAGAATTATAGGAAAACACAACCATACAGGTGAAGGAACTAAACAAAACCATGCAGGAACAAAAATTGACATAGAAACAATAAAGACTTCACAAAGGGAGACAACCCTGGAGATAGAAAACCTAGAAAAGAGATCAGGAGACATAGATGCAAGCATCACCAACAGAATACAAGAGATAGAAGAGAGAGTCTCTTGTGCAGAAGATACCATAGAAATCATAGACCTAACAGTCAAAGAAAATGCAACGTGCAAAAATCTCCTAACCCAAAACATCCAGGAAATCCAGGACACAATAAGATCAAACTTAAGCATAATAGGTATAGAAGAGAGTGAAGATTTCAACTTGAAGGTCCAGTAAATATCTTCAAAAAATTATGGAAAAAAATTCCCAACCAAAAGAAAAAGATGCCCATAAACATACAAGAAGCCTACAGAAATCCAAATAGATTGGACCAGAAAAGAAATTCCTCCTGTCACATAATAGTCAAAACATCAAATGCACAAAACAATGAAAAAATATTAAAAGCAGTAAGGGAAAGTGATCAAGTAACATAGAAAGGCAGACCTATCAGAATTACACCACACTTCTCACAAGAGATTATGAAAGCTAGAAGATCCTGGGTAGATCTCATATAGACCCTAAAAGAACACAAATGCCAGCCCAGGCTACAAATACGCAACAAATCTGTAAATAACGATAGATGGATAAACCAAGATATTCCATGATAAAAACAAATTTGCACAATATCTCTCCACAAATCCATCCCTACAAAGGATAACAGACAGAAAACACCAACACCAACCTAGAAAAAGCAAGAAAGTAATCTTTCAACACAACCAAAATAAGATGGCCACACAAACATAAAAAGAACATCAAAAATAACAGGAAGCAACAATCATTATTCCTTAATATCTCTTAACAGTAATGGACTCAATTCCCCAATAAAAAGACAAAGACTAACAGACAAGATATGTAAACAGGACCAAGCATTTTGCTGCATACAAAAAATGCACCTTGGTGTCAAAGACAAATACAACCTTTACCTAACGTAAAGGGCTGGAAAATAATTTCCCAAGCAACTGGTCCCAAGAAACAAGCTGGAGTAGCCATTTTAATATTAGATAAAATCAACTTTCAACCAAAAAAGATAAGAAAGGACACTTCATACTCATCAACGGAAAAATCTACCAAGAACAACTCTCAATTCTGAACATGTATGCTCCAAATGCAAGGGCACTCACATTCATTAAAGAAACTTTACTAAAACTCAAAGCACACATTGCACCTCACACAATAATAATGGGAGACTTCAACACCACACTCCCATCAATGGACAGATCAGGGAAACACAAACTAAACAGAGAAACAGGGAAACTAACAGAATTTATGGACCAAATGGATTTAACATATCTATAGAACACTTCATCCTTAAACAAAATATCCCAAATTCCCTTTTCTCAACACTTCAAGGAACCTTCTCCAAAACTGACCACAAAACAGACCTCAACAGATATAAGAAGATTGAAATAATCCCTTGCCTCCTATCAGATAACTATGGATTAAGGCTGGTGGTCTTCAATAGCAACAGAAAACAACAGAAAGCCTATATACACATGGAAGCTGGACAGTGCTCTACTCAATGTTAACTTGTTCAAGGAAGAATAAAACAAAGAAATTAAAGACTTTTTAGAAGTTAATGAAAATGAAGGCACTACATACCCAAACTTATGGGACACAATGAAAGCAGTGCTAAGAGGAAAATTCAGCTCTGAGTGCCTCCATAAAGAAACTGGGAGAACATGCACTAGCACCTTAGCAGCATATCTGAAAGCTCTAGAACAAAAAAACAAAAACAAACAAACAAACAAAAAAATGGAAATACATCGAAGAGGAGTAGATGGCAGGAAATAATCAAACTCAGGGCTGAAATCAATCAAGTAGAAAAAAGGACTATACAAAGAATCAACCAATAGCTGGTTCTTTGAGAAAATCAACAAAATAGATAAACCTTTATCCAAACTAGCCAGAGGGCACACAGGCAGTATCCAAATTAACAAAATCAGAAATGAAAAGGGAGATAGAACAACAGAAACTGAGGAAATTAAAAAAAATCATCAGATCCTACTACCAAAGCCTATACTCAACACAACTGGAAAATCTGGATGAAATGAACAATTTTCTGGACAGATAACCAAATAGCATCTAAACAGTCCCATAACCCCTAAAGAAATAACAGTAGTCATTAAAATTCACCCAACCCAAAATGAGTCCAAAACCAAATATGTTTAGTGCAGAATTCTATCAGACTTTCAAAGAAGACTTAATACCAATACTCTTCTAACTATTCCACAAAAGAGAAACATAAGGAACACTAAGCAACTTGTTTTATGAAGCCACAATTATGCTGATACCAAAACTACACAAAAGTCCAATAAAGAAAGAGGATATCAGACGAATTTCCCTTATGAATATTGATGCAAATATACTCAATAAAATTCTCTCAAAACGAATCCAAGAACACATCAAAATGATCACTCACCATGATCAAGTAGGCTTCATCCCAAGGATGCAGGTATGGTTCAATATATGGAAATCCATTAATGTAATCCACTATATAAACAAACTCAAAGAAAAATCCACATGATAATGTCATTTGATGCTGAAAAAAGCATTTGACAAAATTCAACATCTTTTCATGGTTAAAGACTTGGAAAGATCAGGAATTCAAGGCCAATACCTAAACATAGTAAAAGCAATATACAGCAAACCGGTAACCAACATCAAACTAAATGGAGAAAAACTTGAAACAATCCCACTAAAATCAGGGACTAGACAAGGCTGCAGACTCTCTCCCTAACTATTCAATATTGTACTTGAAGTTCTATCTAGAGCAATTAGACAACAAAAGGAGGTTAAAGGGATACAAATTGGTAAGGAAGTAGTCAAACTATCACTATTTGCAGATGATATGATAGTATAATTAAGTGAACCAAAAAACTCCACCAGAGAATTCCTACAGCTGATAAACAACTTCAGCAAAGAGGTTGGATATAAAATCAACTCAAGCAAATCAGTAACCTTCCTATGCTCAAAGGATCAACAGGCTGAGAAAGAAATTAGGGAAACAACACCCTTCACAACAGTCACCAATAATATTACATACTTTGGTGTGGCTCTAACCAAGCAATTGAAAGATCTGTATAACAAGAACTTCAAGCCTCTGAAGAAAGAAATCAAAGAAAACCTCAGAAGATGGAAAAATCTCCCCATGGTCATGGGTTGGCAAGATTAATATAGTAAAAATGGCTGTCTTGCTTAAAGCAATCTACAGATTCAATACAATCCCCGTCAAAATTGCAACTCAATTCTTCACAGTGTTAGAAAAAGCAATTCTCAAATTCATTTGGAATAACAAAAAACCAGGATATTGAAAACTATCCTCAACAATAAAAGAACTTCTGGAGGAATCAGTACCCCTGACCTCAAGCTGTATTACAGAGAAATAGTGATAAAAACTGCATGGTATTTGTACAGTGACAGGCAGGTAGATCAATGAAATAGAATTGAAGACCCAGAAATGAACTCACATACCTAAGGTCACTTGACCTTTGACAAAGTCGCAAAAACTATCCAGTGGAAAAAACAGACAGCCTTTTCAACAAATGTTGCTAGTTCACCTGGTGGTCAACATGTAGAAGAATGCAAACTGATCCATTCTTATCTCCCTGGACAAAGTTCAAGTGGATCAGGGACCTCCACATAAATCCAGATACACTGTGTCTAATAGAAGAGAAAGTGCGGGAAATTCTTGAACACATGGGCACAGGGAAAAATTTCCTGAACAGAACACCAATGGCTTGTGCTCTAAGATCAAGAATGACAAATAGGACCTCATAAAGTTGCAAAGCTTCTGTAAGACAAAGGACATTATCAATAGGACAAAATTGCAAACAACAAATTGGAAAAAGATCTTTACCAATTCTATATCCAATAGAGTGCTAATATCCAATATATACAAAGAACTCTAGAAGTTAGATTGTAAAGAACCAAATAACCCTATTAAAAATGGGGAACAAAGCTGAACAGAGAATTCTATACTGAGGAAACTCAAAGGGCTGAGAAACACCTAAAGAAATGTTCCACATCCTTAGTCATCAAGGAAATGCAAATCGAAGCAACCCTGAGATTCTACCACACACCAGTCAGAATGGCTAAGATGGAAAACTCAGGTGACAGCAGATGTTGGCGAGGATGTAGCAAAAGAGGAAAACTCCTTCATTGTTGATGGGATTGCAAGCTGGGTACAACTACTCTTGATATCAGTCTGGCGGTTCCTCAGAAAATTGGACATAGTACTTCCTGACGACCCAGCTATACCAGTCCTGTGCATATACCCAGAAGATGTTGTAACATGCAATAAAGACACATGCTCCACTATGTACATAGCAGCCATATTTATAGTAGTCAGAACCTGGAAAGAACCCAGATGTCCCTTAACATGGGAATGGATACAAAAATTGTGGTACATTTACAGAATGAAATACTACACAGCTATTACAAACATTGACTCCATGAAATTCTTAGGCAAATGGATGGAGCTCTAGAATATTATCCTGAGTGCAGTGACTCAGTCACAAAGGAACAAACATGGTACATACTCATTTATAAGAGGATATTAATGCAAAAGTTGAAAATACCCAAGATCCAATTCACAGACTATATGAAGCCTATGAAGAATGAAGACCAAAATGTGGATGATTCAGTACTTTTTAGAAGGGTGAAACAAATACTCATGGAAGAAAACATGGAGACAAATTGTAGAGCAGAGACTGAAGGAAAGGCCATCGAGAGACTGCCCCACGTGGGGATCCATCCCAAATACAGCCACCAAACCTGGATGTTATTTTGGATTCCAGGAAGGGCTTGTTGATGGAAGCTTGACATGGCTGTCTACTGAGAGGCTTTGCCAGAGCCTGACAAATACAGATGTGAATTCTCACAACCAACCATTGGACTAAGCTCAGGGGTCTCTGATGGAGGAGTTGGAGAAGGGACTGAAGGAGCTGATGGGGTTTACAGCCCCATGGAGGGAGTGACAGTGCCAACAGGCCAAACCCCCATAGCTCCTGGGGATTGGACCACCAACCAAAGAATACATATGGAGTCACCCATGGTGCTGGTCATATATGGACAGAGGATGGCCTTGTTGGACATCGGTGTGTTTAAAGACCTTTGGGCCTGAGTATGTTGATACCTCAGTGTAGGGGAATGCCAGGGTGGGAGGATGAGAGTGGTTGGGCTGGGGAGCACCAGTATAGAAGCAGTGGAGGGGGATGGGATAGAGGGTTTCTGAAGGGGAGACATGGAATGAGAAAAACATTTGAAATGTAAATAAAATAGAGCAGGAGGAAGGAGGATGGGATAGGGGGATTTCAGAGGGGAAATGAGAAAGGGATAACATTTGAAATGTAAATAAAGAAAATATCTAATAAAAAAAGAAAATATTAAAAATGAATAAATAAAGTAAAACAGTATTGCCCAGCACCCCTCCCCCCCACACACACACACACAAAGAAGAAGAAGAAAGAAAAGAACAGAAAAGAAAAAAAGAGAAAGAAAAACAAGTAAAAATTGAGTTGACATTTGTTTCTGGAAAACTTCTGTGACTGTGCCAGGCTAAGCTGAACAATGTTTGAGTCTCTGAAAAGACAGAAATTGGGTGCTGGGGTGCAGTTCAGTGGTAGAGTGCTTGCCTGGTGTGCGCAGGTCCCAATCCTAGCAAAATGGCAAAGAAAAACATCCTAAGCAATAAGGCATCATTTTGTTTAGTCGGTAACTTAAGAAAACAATCACTTGTGCTAAGCGGGCCACTCCCAAGAATTTGATTATTCTGAAATGACCTGTTAAGGAGAAATACTAACCTTTGACTCTATCAAGATGAGATTTAGTGAAATGGTTTGTAGACCACGTTCCAGGACAAATTTTTGAAGGAACCTGGAGGAAACGTTAGATGTCTAACAGTTCTGAAGACTCCAACTTTTGGAGTTTCAGAAGTTATTAGATAAGATGGTGTGTTAACCTTGATTATCAACCTGCTGAGACTTAGATTCACAATAGAAATAGAATCTGGCTTGTCAGAGGGGATTTGCTAGATAAGGTTAATTAACATAAGAAGACCCATCCTAAATGTCCATGGCTTGGGATTCTGGACCGAATGAAAAGCAGATAGTAATCTGTCTACCAGCATCCATTTTCTTTCCTTCCTGATTACAGATGCAACAGGACCAGTTGCCACTCCCCTTCCTATAGCTATGCCTTCCCTGTCGTGGTGGACTGTACTCTCAAACTGGAAGGCTCAAAATCCTTCCTTCTGTAAGTTGCCTTTGTCAGGCATTTTTATCATATCAGTTACAGCAAAGTCATTGATACAGATAGGTTGTCCCCTGCTAAGTTTTGGGGTATGGGAATTACAAGGTATTTTTGCATTTCATAGAAGGTCTGATGCTGCAATGACATGGCACAACTAAGGCTACTTGAGGGCAGAGTAGGATCTGTAGGAGTCTGAAGGGGATTCAGAGAAAATGACTCAGCAACTCAAGCCCTTTTGTTCAAACATAGGAATGAACTCCAGTTCATCTCCCTAGAAACCCACACAAATGCCAAGTGGGTACAGTGACCTCACCTAATTCCATTGCTTACAAGGTAGAGACATGATCTCCAAAGCAAGTGGCTAGCAAGACTGTTCCTAAAGCACCATTCTCAATGTATGATGGGGAAAGGGTATTAGAGGATGAGCCCTGACATCTATCTGCCTTGGACCTTCGAATGCAACTCACACCCACTATTCACTACACACCTGCACCACACAGTTGTAGCACACACCTGTTTCACACACCAGCACCACACATCTGTACCACACAGTTTCACCACACACCTGTACCATGCACCTGCACCACACACTTGCAAACAGAAGCATGCACAACACACACAAACACACAAAAACAGGAAAAGAACAAAGAAAAGAAGCGATTTGTTTGTCAGGCTGAGGAGGTTTAAAACCTTACAGTCTCATACTTAGTTTCCTAACTAGAGTTGCACAGACATTGTCTCTTGGAACTGCTATTGGCTGGGCTTGTCCCAGAGAAGCTAACTTGATAGTGTGAGGCAAGAATCAAGAATTAAAATTTAAAAGGAAGTTTCTTTAGAGGATTCCTGTGTGTAGTCACATTTGAGGGCCACAGCTCTCTTCCCTTGCAAGTGAAGATAGTCAGGAGAGTGACTCCTTGGGGTCCAGAGTCTGCACTGGTTTTCCTTGAAGAATGGACACCACGTCAATCTGCTTCTGTTCTGTACAGTGCCTGTCAAACTTAGCTACCATGTCAGGTGAATCCTCACAGCAAATAGCAAAGGAAGGCATGCTTTTAAAATCACCTCACATGAGTGGAAGCAGGCAAGGAGTTAGGACAGTGTGGAGCTCAAGTGAATCTTGTTGGATCCTGATGACTTCGTTTGTCTGCTTCACACTTTGTTCACTGAAAATTGTGTCAAGTGTAAGAAACACTGTGTGTCATATTACAGAAACCTAAGGAAAGTAAAACATGGGAGAGGCGGTTCTTGTTTGGGTTTCCCCTCCTCACACCAACCTGTCTTCCTGGATGTTATGATCTTGAACATCGTGTGGCTTCAGAAGGACTACACCAGGCCAAACAGTTCCACGTGAGGATTATTGAGAAGGGAAAGGGCAAAGGTAGTGGTGGAAAGAGAAGAGGAGAAAAAAGGGAGAGAGAGGGAGGGGTGCTCCTCTTATATATACGCGGATGGTGATGTAGTCACAGGCAAAGTTGAGCCCAGTGTATTCTGGGAATATGGTCGCCATTTCTTGGCAACAGGTGTCGCCTTGTTGTCTATGTGATGTCACAGGATTCAGAGATCCTGGTAACAACACTGGATGTTAGGGAAGCAGATTTCCCCTCATTCCTGAGTCAGGATGCCACAATTAATCAAACTCTCAAAAACTTCTTAGATCTTAGAATTTTTATTTTCTAAAGTAATACCAACACTATGTGTATGGTCTACGGAAGTGTCACTGGTCTGAGAAGAAATTACCCACATGCATCAGATGCGAAGAAGGTGCTTCAAGAATGAGCCCAGTACCTTGACAACCATGCCTTCATCCTCAAGAACTCAGTTCCAATACAGATTGCCCATGCCAAAGAGTATAGCTAAGACTGTAATCGAAGAGCCCTTAGCTGAGGATGGATAGCATGGATGTGAGGAGAGTGCTTGATTGCATGGCCTTTCTTGGAGTCTCGGAGACTAAGATGGCTCACATTACCACACCCTTCTGAGCCAATCCTATTACTGTCTCTCATGCTGCCTTTCTGTCTATTTCTCACTGGATGTCCCTGACCTGGTTTATCAAAACATCTGGATTGGGACCCTAATGCCCCAAACACAGTCACAGACAGTGGTGAAATTTTTAACTACTTATAATCAGTGTTCTCTTGGATAGTTATGAGCACAGAGGGAAATCGGCCTGGCAGGTCCACCCTCCACACTTCCATTTCCAATTCCTGCCTGTGGAGCCCATGACCTTTGAAATATGAATCATGCTAATTGAAGACTCTTGCAGTGGAAGTATGGTCTGAAGATTTTTTTTTCATGGCTGCTTTTAAAAGCCAGAAAACTTAACTAAACCCTAAAGTCATGCTGTATAGCTGGTCTGACCTTAGTATAAAAATGGTGAATTGTGATCCTGTGTAAACAGAGCACCTGACACACCATTGTGCCAGCCTTGGCTTTTCAGGTGGAAATGGATTGGCTTACTGAGTTTTTGCAAAGGGAAGAGAAGGCAAGGGCCAGCTGTGAAGCTGAAGAGATCTTGCCCGAGCTTTTTCTTTTTTTTTTTATTTTTATTTTTTATTATTTATTTTATTTTATTTTTTTAATTTACATTCCAAATCACTTCCCCTTTCCCGTTTCCTCCCTTCCCGAAAGTCCCATAAGCCCCCTTCCCTCGCTCTTTTCTCCATTCAATCCCCTCTCGTTACTCTGTCCTGGCGTTCCCCTACATCCAGTCTTTCCAGGACCAGGGGTCTCTCCTTCCATCTTCTTAGAAATCTATTGATATGCAGATTGTGTCTAGGGTATTCCGAGATTCTGGGTCAATATCCCCTTATCAGTGACTGCATACCATGTGTGTTCTTTTGTGATTGGGTTACCTCACTAAGGATGATATTTTCAAGATCTGACCATTTGCCTAGGAATTTCGTGAATTCATTGTTTTTAATTGCAGAGTAGTATTCCATTGTGTAGATATACCACATCTTCTGAATCCATTCCTCCGTTGAGGGACATCTGGGTTCTTTCCAGCTTCTGGCTATTATAAATAAGGCTGCTATGAACATAGTGGAGCATGTGTCCTTATTGCAGGCAGGTAAAGCCTCTGGGTATATGCCCAGGAGTGGTATAGCCGGATCCTCCGGAAGTGTCATGCCCAGTTTTCTGAGGAACCGCCAGACTGCTTTCCAGAGTGGTTGTACCAGCTTGCAATTCCACCAGCAGTGGAGGAGTGTTCCTCTTTCTCCACATCCTCGCCAACAACTGCTGTCTCCTGTGTTTTTGATCTTAGCCAGCCTGACTGGTGTGAGATGGAATCTCAGGGTTGTTTTGATTTGCATTTCCCTAATGACTAAGGATGATGAACATCTCTTTAGGTGCTTCTCAGCCATTAGATATTCTTCAGGTGAGAACTTTTTGTGTAGCTCTGTACCCCATTTTTTAATAGGGTTATTTGCCTCTCTGGAGTTTAACTTCTTGAGTTCTTTGTATATCTTGGATATTAGCCCTCTGTCGGATGTAAGGTTGGTAAAGATCATTTCCCAGTTAGTTGGTTGCCGCTTTGTCTTTTTGACAGTGTCTTTTGCCTTGCAAAAACTTTGTAATTTAATGAGGTCCCATTTGTCTATTCTTGATCTTAGAGCATAAGCTATTGGAGTTCTGTTCAGGAAATTCTCCCCTGTGCCCATATGTTCAAGGTTCTTCCCTAGTTTCCCTTCTATTAGTTTCAGTGTGTCTGGTTTTATGTGGAGATCTTTGATCCACTTGGAATTGAGCTTAGTGCAAGGAGATAAGGATGGGTCAATTTGCATTCTTCTGCATGTTGACCTCCAGCTGAGCCAGCACCATTTGTTGAAAAGGCTATCTTTTTTCCACTGGATGGTTTTAGCTCCTTTGTCAAAGATCAGGTGACCATAGGAGTGTGGATTCATTTCTGGGTCTTCAATTCTGTTCCATTGATCTACATGTCTGTTACTGTACCAATACCATGCAGTTTTTAACACTATTGCTCTGTAGTACAGCTTGAGGTCCGGGATACTGATTCCCCCAGAGGTTCTTTTACTCTTGAGAATAGTTTTAGCTATTCTGGGTTTTCTGTTATTCCAGATGAATTTTTGAATTGCTCTTTCTAACTCTATGAAGAATTGAGTTGGGATTTTGATGGGGATTGCATTGAATCTGTGTATTACTTTTGGTAAGATGCTCATTTTTACTATATTAATCCTGCCAATCCATGAGCATGGCAGATTTTTCCATCTTCTGAGGTCTTCTTCAATTTCTTTCTTCAGAGACTTGAAGTTCTTGCTCGAGCTTTTAAATAAGCTATTATTAGACCATGGGACTCTTCTCAGGTTTTTAACCCTGTTCGCATTAAACTGATTACATTATCTCTTCAAAGCTGCTTCTTACATAGTGTCCTTGGGTCCTTGCTGAAGACAGAAAGTGAGGTTTGAATGTCATACACACATTGATTTCCATTAAAGAACAACAACAGACTAAGATGGTAAAAACATATTTGATGGGGATGGGCAGTCTCTATGGGTCTCATATTCCTTATAAAGACTTGTTTGCTTTCAGTTACCAGGAAGCATGTGCCAAGCTGGCACTAGAGGGTGGGGGCCAGCACGGCAGCTTCAGGGAGGTGAGTGTAGCCGGTTCCTGCCCTCTTTGGATTTTGGATTCTTTAATTTCAGTGCAGAGATTCTCTGTAAAAGGCAGGATAGTATTAAGTGGTTTGTAGGCCACAAGGCAAAACTGAGGATCTATGTTGATAATTTTAGAACAGGGGGGAAATGCCCATAAACATTTGAGGTGGTTCAGTATATAAGTGATTAGTGTCTTAGTCAGGGCTTCTATTGCTGTGAAGAAACATCACAACTAAAAGCAACCCAGGGAAGAAAGGGTTTATTTTATCTTCCACTTCCAGGTAGTGATCCATTCCAGAGAGATGTCAGGGCATGAATTAAAACAGCAGCAACTTCGAGGAGGGAACTCAAGCAGAGGCCATGGAGAAACTGGCTTGTACTTCGTGGCTTGCTCAACCTACTTTCATACAACACTCATATTCACCAGCCCAAGGATGGTACTACCCATGGTGATGTGGACCCTCACAAATCATCAATAAAGAATGCACCACAGGCTTGCCCACAGACCAATTTATCTGTTGAAGATCCTCCTTCTAAAATCATTTTAGATTGTGTCAAATTGGCATAAAACCAGTCAGCACAATTACTGCGAACAGTTCTTAGAAAAGCTGGTTTTAAAATTAGGAAAGGGGAACTCTTGTTATTTCTCTGCTATAGGGGTTTTCTATATAGTTCAGGATGGCTTCAACCTTGCTATGCAGCTCAGGCTGTCCTCAGGCTAGCCATTCTCTGACTTCAGCCTCCGAGTGTTATTGTTAAAGGTATGTGGCACCACATGGCTTTGGAGAATGACATTTTACTAACGCTAGTAGAGATACCTATCAGTGGAAACTATTCTTAGACAAAAAGTCCCAACACTGGCGTTCAGCATATCAAACATCGTATACAGGGTATCAACTGTGGGATGCCTGATATCAACCATGGGATGCAGAGCACCATCCATGGGACTTGGGGAACCAACCATAGAATACACGGTACTAACCATGGGTGTTGGATACCATCCATTAGATGCAGGGTACCAATCATGGAAATCGGGATATTAGTCGTGGGATGCAGAGTACTATACACATTAGGTACTGAGGAAGACTCTGGAAAAGACATCAGAAGATCTCATTTATAAGCAAGCACCAGATTGGAAAGGAAATATACTTTAGCAGATGGGAAAACAGAATGGAAAGACTTTAATGTTGAATAGGTCATGGGGTCTTGGCTCAGGGTTAAGAATTCAGGCAAATTCCTTTACTGTTAACAAATTAAAATAATTTCCCCCCAAGCTCATTCTGGTTCTAAAGTTCCACCTTGATCACATCCTCTCAGACTCATTTTTATGATTATTTTATGATTTGACATGAATCAGATCTATGGGCAATTTACACTTTTAGTCAACTTCCATAGCTTATAAAGTTCTGTGTCATATGCTGTCAAAGTCAGTCACTGAGTTCTGAAAGATAGTATCAGGAACTGTTGGGAATGGAAAGCTCTTCTGAATTTTGATTAGATGAGGTATCATCTGTGGTTTGTTTGACCTGGCTATTGCATTAGATTTGAAGTTATTTTATTCTGTGTAGTGTTTACATATTACAGAATAGTTTTACATTTTTTAAAGTAAATGCCCAAACCTTGTTTAATACATTATGCTGTTTGTATGTCCTTAAACCAAATTAAACCTTCCCAGCTAAATGATCTGAAAATGGGTTCTTATTTTTAATGCATAATTCATGTAGACCTTGCCAGAGAGACAGAAGCCAGAATGGTCCTCATTGCATTTTAGGCTAAGAAGAACATCTGGTTTCCTAGAGAAGATCATATCCCATACCCTTCTCTAGATCAGTCGGAGCCTAGATTCTACCATGTCAGAGCCAGAGGCCAGAGTTAAGCACCAAAACTTTGCTTGGATGTTGCAGTCCTTAGGAAAGCCATGATACTTCTCAGTGGGAGTACCCTACTGACCGGTGAGGAGACAGGCAATCCAGATGCTTGGCTGGTGCATTTACTCAGCCTGCAGGGTGTCTCTAGGCAGTCTGTAAGGGAATACACTGCCTCAGAAAAGTGCATGACTGTGGTAACTGAGGAGAAATATATTTGCTCAGTTGCCTCCCATCTCCCAATGACCACTGGTCCAAATTTTTTCTCCAGGCAGTGAATCCCCTGTCCTTCTGGTTTAGATCAGACAGCCCTTTGGGTGGTTTTAGGCCATGGACTAGTTAAGCCTTCATTCCCCACAGGTTAGGAGCTACACAGGGACTCTTTCATATCGGCTAGGTGCAGTGGAAGCAGACAGAAAAGAGCCTTTTCCATCCCCAGAACTATCTTTCCTGTTATCTGTTGTCTTTTCTTTGCTTGATAGAGAAAGACCTGCTGTAAAGATGCAATGAAGTGCTGTCCATAAGGCCTTGTATAGTGGTGCAGCCAGGTGTTGCCTATCAAGTCCGTAATAAAGATGTAATGAGGTATTACTTATAAGGCTCATTTGACAATGCAACCCACAGGGAGGTCTCCTTTCCCTGCCTTCTGCTCTGGAGCTTGCTTGTAGATGTTTCTTAACTCCACAAAAGAATATATATATATTGCCACAGCAAGAGTCTTGACTTTCTGATAGATTGTATGATTGTGAAGCTACTATAGGTGATTTGCCAGCTTTAGCTGACTATTCTTAATAACCAGTAAAGTACTTCTTGAAATATGTATTCTTAGAAAAGTTCATAGATGTGCATAACACGTCTTGATCATATTTACCTTCATTCCTCGCCTCCAATTCCCCAAGAACTCCATCCCTTTAAAATTCTTTTGTTTATTATTTTTAATCCACAGAATCCAAGTGATGCTGCTCATATATACATGGATGTGGGGTTAGCCACTGAGAAAGGGGAGTCTCCTAGTAGCAACAGCCCCAAGGAAAAGTGACTCCCCATGCCCCAGTAACCATCAATATGCTAATAGCTAGCGGTGGGGTCTTGGGAGCTCCTCCCATCCATGCTGGAATTTCTAATTGCTCAGTCTTATACAGGGCTCCTGAAGATAACCATAGTCACTGTGAGTTGTCACATAGGCTAAGTCAGATGTGGTTGTGGCTCTGAGTGATAATAGACCACCAGGTTATACATGCCTCAAAAAAAAAAATGTTCCCTGTCATTGTTGGCATTATAAGAAAAAAAAAACTGTCCAGGGAGATGACTGTCTCAAATATACTGCCCTGGAACTCTATGCCTTCTTGTCTTTTGCATATGAACAAAATAAGTTTAGGAAAGAATGAGTGACAAAATTATGTCAATATCTGCAAACTGCCTGACATCCTTTTCTCGTATGTGGTATATCTTTGCATTCACACTCATTTCTAAAGTGTTGCAGTGCTTTATTTCTGTACATCTTAACTTACTTAATTTCTTATTTTCTCATTTATGGAGATACCTACTGTTTCTCATTTCTTTGTTTTTACATTTATTCTAATTACAAACATTTGATGGAAACAGCATCATATGTTGAGTATTTTTCCATGATTGTCTCCCTAACAACTCTAGGTGAATCAATTGAAAAATTATTAGAGGAAAAGAAGAGTGCTGACCCAGGTGGTCGTTTACACAATGAATACGTCGAAATCAATAACTTCCCTCACGTTCTGACAGGAATTGGTTGGAAACTGTAACAGAAGAGGAGCCCACACACAGCTATAGCAAAACCCACTGACTGACAGTTGACAAACAGCACTGTTTAAGACCTGTGGCCCTGCGGCTTGGATGTGTTTAATCTTTCCTGCCATGTTCCTGTGCTAGAACACTCCGCTGAGGCCATTCTGAGAAGTAGGGAACAGTGAAGAGGAAGAGCTAGTGGGGATGATTATGTTTTTGAGAATTAATGCTTTTCTTCAGAGATAGATTTTCATTTTTGAAAGACCAGTTCCCAAAACTTGGCCCTGTCTGCATGCATCACTTTCCCTTTTTTTTTTTTTGCATGCCATAAAATAGCTGGAGTGAGAGAGGAAGGCCCTCAGATGCCAAACCTAGTGGGATGGATGATAATGACTTTCAGTTTACAAATCTGTGAGAAAAATAAACTCTTTTCTTCATAAAACCCAGTCTTGGGTATTTTGCTATGGCAGCAGAAATGGACAAATACAAACATGAACAGAATTACAGCATTCTGTAGAAAAAAATATAAGGAGAGGAAAATCTGCTTATTTATTGGAAAAATCAGTATTCTAAGGATGCAAATGCTCCTTGCTATGCTATGTTGTGGCATTCTAGAATACGGAGTTCAGTTTCCACAATATAGGTGTAGAGAGTGAGCTGAACACACAGTGTCAACTGTCTGTCTTTTCTGTTGCAAAGGTCTAGAAGTGACACAAGACACAGTAATAAAAGTCAAATTTACCAAGACAGGGAGACCATAGATAGTTCTCCAGTGGTCAGATGCTAGAGGATTGGGAAACCCTCATCCTACAATAGGAATGATGTAGTTTTCCTAGACCAAATCAGTATTAGCCAGAGGACTCAGCACTAGGTTAGCCAGTGGAGAAAGATCCACCATGTTAGGTGCCACAGGAGAGGAGGCCAGGGGACTCTGGCTCTCTCTTTCCTATCAGCCATCTACTCAATGCAGTGAGTGGGATTTCTTGGACCTAGAAGAATCGCCAAGATATCGTCACTGCCAGAAGAACCTGTAGCTACCAAAACAAACCACATTCGTTCTCCTCCCCATAATGAATGGGAGCAGACACAGCATTCTTAGACAGAGTAGAGGATCTCAGAATCCATACTGCACATACTACCAAGAGTCATGAACTAGTTTTGAAACTAACACTCTGTAGGAAGTCGCTAGGACCAACAAATAGAATACTGAACACAAGGAGTCAGACCCTACAGAGCAAACAGAAAAAACTGAATGTCAATGAATTTTAGAATCATTTTATGAGAGCTGATTTAATGATACTTTTTAATCATCCTTTAGTTTTTCCACCTTGTCTCAAACATTACCATGTTGAAAGACTTAACAATTTCCAGTTCTCATATGCATTGTGTGGAGATGACTCCTGACTAGCATCTTTAGATGTGTGTGGCTTAGCTGAAATCTTAAGATACTGTAGCCTCATATCTCTCAGAAAGGAGGAGATATGTCATACATTCTATGTTAAATCCTTACATCTTGACTAACTTATTAGCTTATCATTGACTCAATCAAATGAGTTTGGAGATTATTTACAAATTATTTTTCTTAGTGGTATTTGTGTTATTCAAAGTTAAGTATTCTTAATCGAAGTATTATTAATGTTATTAATAATAATTTTTGTTAATCAGTAATAATTTATCGATTGCTTGATATCGTGAGGCAGATTATGACTATGTACCCCAGGCTGGCCTCATGCTTGTGATATTACATGCACCCAGACCATAGCACAACCACTGCAATGATAGAAGCCTATTCAGGTCTTGGAACCAGCACATAGGCAGGGATGCCTTCTGACACAAGAACATAGACCTAGGCCGCCTGACAAAACAGACACAAAGGTTAAATCAATGGTCCAGGGATGCGGCTGGAAAAGTCCTAAATGTATTAACATTGCTGTTTTGCTCCTGCAGTTCTACTTCTTGCCAACTGTTCTTGTTAGCCAAAGTGTTCTGACCAGGATATGGTTCTTGTGCTTAAAAGGCAAAGAACAGTAAGGCTTAGAGCTGCATGGTTTGGGCGAGTTCTCCCATGCAGCCTCCGCTGGCTGACTGTGACAGCTTTAGGAGTCCCTGTGTTCACTGAAGGAGTTATCTTGCAGCAGTGACCCTCCTGTCTCAGCTCCTGATACAGTTCCAGGTGTGTCCCATCATAATTGGACTTGAAACTGTATTTTACTAAAAGCAGGCTTACTGTTTCAAAGCCTCTGCCTTTGGGAGGCTGTGAGGGATGCAGCCACATCCTGTGGGCTGACCTGATGTGCGGCAGCATGGGCCTCATTCCTTCTATCACTGGGGTGGAACTGATGGGAAACATTTATTTTTCCTGAGGAAAACTTGCCTGGCCCTCCCATGCTAGCAGAAAAGTAACTGCTGAGAGTGACATCATTCCTTCCCAGCAACCGGCTCTTTTTTCTCACGAACATTGTGCCTATCGCCTAATTGCCCTTTCCTACAGGCTGTGAAACACAGCCGCTGCCTAGTTTGACTGTTTCTCCTTTCCTTCTTGTTGCACCTAAATTTTCATTCTTTTCTCCTTGTGAATTTTACTGTTTATTGTACAGTGTTCAAGCTCTTTCTGAAACTAAGTGTTCTGAGGGTGAATAAAAGACCCAAAATTGTGCCCCAGTGAGGACCAGCCAAAGATGACCCGGGCCAGGTGTTATGCTGGCAAGTGAGCACTGATGCTTTCAAGATCCTTGCCTCCAGAGACAGGAAACTCATATCAGCTAATGTCATCATTATGAGCACATTTTGAAAACCCTTTTAGAATGTCCTCTTAAGTCCTCAGTACAGTGAACAAATGCTTCAATGTCTGTAAAATCTTCTCGATCATTTATATTTTAGGAAAAAAAACCCTCAATGTAGAGAACCAAAACCACACAGGGCTCATCAAGCTGGGTTACCACTTTTCTTTCTTCTCAAATGTACAAAATAGAGTGGCAAGAATTTTAAAAGACATAGCTAGTGAGCTGACATTGAAAATGTTCCCCAAGGACCAGCTTAGAGAAGCTGGCATGAGGGTTGGCATTACATGTGCATGTGGACAGGCACATGCTACTGTAAGGAATCCCCTCAGGTTACATGTATGTGTTCCTGTGACCATCCAAAAAAGTATCTCAGAATCTATCACCACTACAATTCAAACGCAAAAAGGTCAGTAAAAGCATGGTCACAGTGACCTACTGACCAGTACATTACCTCAGAGTTCCACCTAGAAACACAAGCATTTCCCATCATGCATTCATTACTTTACCTTCAAACCCCAGGGGAGCCATGGGTTTGGCTGATCATACTGGGATGCAGGACTTTATACTCATCTGTTCATTGTTGGAAGTGGTGCCATGGGATTGTCATGGATTTAAATTCTGAAGCTATTTTGCCTCCTCATGAATGAAAGTCTGATCACGTTCTAGTTTTTATTTGATCCCATCAGTTTTGTGTTGTGTGTTTCCCTTCCATTAGTGCCATAGAGTAAGGAATATAATGGAATGTGCTTGCCAGAGGGACTGTTGGACATTGTTCAAGTTATATTTAGTTATCTTAAAGGATCTTGAACACAAATACATTCTCCCAACACTGAAGGCAAAGTGCACACCAGTGTCCAGAGGGCAGCAGAACTCACATCACTAAATCAAGAGGTCAAAGGAGCAAGAACAAGAAGATAACTGGGCAAAAGGAATCAGGTTGGTGAGAGGAGCTTGCAGCCATTGGTCCTGTCTCTCTGGATTCGCCTTTGTTTCCAGGGCTTCCTGAGAATGTTGGGAAGTTCTTATGGATACTGACATGAAGTTTGACTTTCTGGACTTCCTGACGTAGAGCATACCTACATCACTCTTTGTTGAGATTTCTCTTTACAACAATTCAAAATATTTAGGAAAGGCAATTACTTTTTCTAATTTTCTATGAACGAATTCTCCCAGATGTAATACTGATGCCCCAGGCAGTATATTTTAGAGCAATTATCTTGCCCACCCTTTGTCCTTCTGCTTCAGAAACACCAACTGAAATGGGCCATAATTAAATAGGAGTAGAAGCTGATTAACCCTCACTCCCCTCTGCAGTGTTTAGTTTTGAGATAATTGGTTATCTCTACTTACTAATAATTTACTTTTGGAAAGTGTGTCAGTGAGTCTTTATTCCAAAGGAATGATAAGTGATAGCAATGGTGGTGGTGATGTAAATAGTAGTGCTGTGTGTGTGTGTGTGTTGGTATGGTGTTTGTCAGGTATATGTTTGTGTTGTATATGTGTATATGTTCATCTAGTGTGTGTATGTGTATAGTGTGAATGTGTGTGTGTGTGTGTGTGTGTGTGTGTAGATGAGTGTATGTAGTGGGTGTGTATGTGTGATGCACATGTGTGTTGTGTGAGTGGGATGCATTTGTATTTTCTCTTGGTGGTGTGTGTGTGTGAGTGTGTGTGTGTGATGTGTATTCGTGTGGTGTGTTTATGTGTATGTGTGTATTTGTGCTGTATGTGCATATGTGTGTGTGTGTGGTGTATATGTGGTGTATTTGTTTGTAGTATGTGTGTAAGTGTGGTGTGCATATGTGGGGTATGTGTTTGTGGTATCTGTGTGCATATGTGGTGTGTATGTATGTTTGTGAGTGTGTAGTGTGTGTGTGCACATACAGGGGAAAAGAATGAGTGCAAAAAACAAAACCAACCATTTAACCTTTCTCATTTCTTTTTCCTGTGAGATGGGGACAATTATAGAGCCTGCTTCTCAGGCCACTGTGAGTGCTAGATAAAGGAGTAATAAAAGCTTAGATCAGTTCCAGACACTTAACAAGTGCTTAATAAGTGTTTATTAATGTATTACACTTAGAACAAGGAGACTTACTATACAACTTTGAAATTTTGAAATTTATTTAGATGGAATGACTATAATTCACAATGACTTATTTCACATTCTATAGAGAATTAGAATTTGAAAGTTACTAGCATAAAGAAATGATAGTAAGTTAGAAGCTAACTATTTTAATTGTAAATATCTATCAAATTATCATGCTGTACCCCATAAATATGTATAATTACTGTATGTCAGTGAAATGTTCTTGGAACATTAAGTTTGGGAAGAAAGAGGAAGTATAATTTAGCTATTCTGTCAGAGCAGTCAGAACAGGAAAACTCATATTAAATACACTGGCAGGTATGGGCATTTAGCCATGAAAGATTCACAAGACTTCATTAAACCAGGTAGAGAAGTTCATTTGTTTTGCATTCCTGCTCTGATCTACAAGGAATTGATTTGAATTGGAAAAGAGCTCAGTCTCTGTGAGATCATGTCCATGTGGCTTCCTGCTTCACTTAGTAAAATTTTCTGTCTTGCTTGGCAGCCCCACTCTCCAGTGGTCTGGATTATAGTTGTCTTCTTCTAAAAGAACTCCATTTTTTTCTAACCACCAGGACTGTGGAAGGGAGACACTTGAATGAAGTCACATTAGTCAAAGGTTTCCTCGGGCAGTGTTCTCAGCTCCACAAGCGGGTAGACTTGGGGAAGTCTGCAGACCCTGTGGTTGTTACAAAGGAGAGGATGTCATTGATGGAAAAAAGAGAAATCAGTGTTACTACTGAACATTCTGTAACAACCAGGGAAGGCCTTAAAAGAAAGCATCAGTGAGGTGCTATAAAGAAACCATGACCCAAAGACTCCATCACTAGTAGCTGGTACTCCAGAGCTGTAATCCAGAGAGTGATATCTTGGGACCAGGCTGTTAACACTCAGAGAGGTCACTGTGTGTGTAGGAAGATTGTATTGCTTGAGGGCATGATCTAGTCACTCAGAAAGCTAGACAGTTCTGTCCTCCTTTGCTTGTTTATTGGTAGAAATTCACTTTCTGGTTTTACTTGATATATATATTGAGTATGTATATTGAGTACATGTCTGTGTCCACTAGCTCTCACCTTGGTCACCACCATCTCTCCAGCTTTAACTTCATACTGGAACCAGGTGGAGTAATACTAGAGTTTTGTTTTGTTTTGTTTTTTTATCAAAAGTTGTATGCAGTCAAGGATCAATATTCCACAATCTCCCTACTTTGTAATATTTTTAAGATAAAGAACTTAAATCTTTTATTTTTTCTCACCTAGGAAAACAATTTATACAAAAACTTTGCTGCATTCCTAGAACTTAGGGGCCTAGAGAGGTGGACACTTTCCCCATTTCTGTTGTGTCACTTTCCATGTTAACCAATCAGTAGTAGACTGTGAAGTTGATCCTTAACCAGTGAGGAATATCTAAGCCCCTCTATTCTACCCCAGCTCCATCTGGGCCGTGTGTGTTTCTTGCTAACCTGGCTTGGTTGAAGCAAAACATTTTTTTTTCAAAATGAAATTCCTTGCTGGGTTACTTTCTGTTTGTGTGTTGCAACACCAAGAACATTGTATCGTCATGCTACTATGTCTGCAGATCCTGAGATGTTTTAGCTCACTCTCTGACCATAGTGTGTGCAGCAACACAAGTATGGGACCACCTCATGTCTTCTTCCTCTGTGTTCTCACAAAGTTGGATTGTGATGCATTTTGAAGTATATGTCAAGGAAGTATTCCTCAGCTGCTTACTGGTAGATATGCTTGGAATTTGAGACTTCGAATACATAGCCTGAGAGTTAGAGGAAGGAAGGAATACATGTGTGACCAGAAACTGAGACTAAAGGAATAGAAATTATGAAAATGTATCTGAAATAATAAAAATGCCAATATGTACAAAACTTAAACCTAAATGCGCAGTTTTAAAATTCTGAGCAATATGATGAGAGAGAATTGAGGAACTCTCATGGGTAATGGTCACTTTCAATGAGTTCAGCATGCTGATAGCAGCATCCATTTTCTCTATCATATAAAGCTCTTACTGCACATCTGACAGGCAGTCCAGGCTATTTTCATGCATAGGACTCATAATCACTTGGTAAGAAACTGTGTTGCAAAAAGAAAAGAACTAAGTCCTATGAAGAAGTAAGATGAGACAAGTTTGGTGGCTTCCCAGAGGAGATGCCTAAAGCTTTTACTGGAATGAATGATGAACTGTCCCACTCAGTCCTGCCTCCCCCAGATAGCAAAGAAGAGTGATGTGGGTTTTGGTTTATCTGTTGGTTTGTTTGTATGCTGTTGTTCTGGCAATATAATAAGCTGTGTACTCCAGCTGTGTACTCCAGCACACACACAAACCATTATTTCCTTAGTGATTCCTTTGTGATGAATTTAAATGTCAAATGCATCCAGACTGGCTAGATACATTTAATATAAGTTGTGAATTAATGTGTTTCAAAATTCTGGTTTTCCAATTAAAAAACAAAACAAAACAAAAAAAAATCCTCTTCATTCTGCATTTGGATTCAAATTCCACCTGAAGGACAATGTTGTGCATTACTTTTTTTTTTTAAATATTTTCACTTGGGGAGATTTGAAATTGCATTTCAGTAACCTAAATTGTGACTTGAAACATGAGGTAGCTTGATGCAGTGCAGTGATTTTATGAGTGTTTTGAAATGTTACCACAGATTTGTGTCTTAAATGATTCTTTACTAAACTGATTCATTAAATAATAATTAGTTCCATCTGACTATTCAAACCATTTGCTATATGCTTTCTATTTAAATGGGAATCTAAATTAAACCAATGATCCAAATTTGTCATCATGGTACAAAGCACGCTCAAATATTGCTTGAGTTATAATGGTAGCACATGGAGAAATCAGATCAGTTATTGAAACAGCAAAGGTTGTTTACTGGCATAGATGACTTGATTGTAGCTATCTCTTGAGTTTGATATAAGTGACAGGGTATACTAGAACAGGATGTCTTCTTGACTTCCTGGTTTTGTATCCACCAACGACAGCCAAGGGAATCCTGCAATGAGATAGCCTGAGGTAGTGCAGGCATTTCTTAAATCCTTTTTAGAATATTTGTGAAGCTTCTAGAGAGCTCTGCTCTATACTGAGTCAGTGATCTAGAAGTATGGGAAATAAATCACAAGCCTGAATACCACAGGCATGCTCAAAGAATAGGAGAGAGGCATAGCAGGTTACAGAGGCACACATCTATGGTTTTAGCATCCATGGCGCTTAAGAACTTGAGGCAGGCCTGGGCTTCACAGGGAGACCTTCCCTTGGAAGAAAAAGGAGAAGACAAAGGTGGTGAAGCAGCCACCACCACATTTGAAACCTGTGGTTCTTGTAACAACCTAGATATTTAGTCACTGGCAATCTCAGTGGTCAGCATCAGGCTTCCCATTTCTGACCACAAGGCCACTGCACTGACTGACCTCACTGGTCTTTCCTTTCACAGAGAGGTTTCCCTTCCTGAGAATGTGTTCCTGAAACACATCTTTTCTTTGTTTCATTTTTCAAGAATAATATTCTGTTGCTGATCATCAGTCCCAGATTGCCTTTATCTACTTCACTGTATTACAGAACACCACAAAGAAACACATGGCCTGCATTCTTTGAAGAACTGTGTAAATCTCCTCTTACAGATCCTGATTAATAATGTGCTCCTAATCACCTTAGCAGTGCTAATCCACATAGTTCAGTAAAGATCTATGGAAATATTTTAAACAGCTTTCTTGTTTTATAGACACAGAAGATCTTGTTTCTATTATCCAACATAGAATATTTGCTTCAGAATAACCCAGCAATGATTAAAATGTAGACTTCACACAGTGACTGTGTCAGATGTTTGAAAATATTTTCAGTGATTAAAGACAACCAAAATAAGGAGTGCAATGTTTTGATTTGTTGAAAGCTTTTTTTGGTAGAGTCTTATAAAATCATTATTTACTATTCTATGTATGTAACTGAGTTTCCAGCAAAGAATTTCTTGGGAAATCTGAGAAGATAAAATTTCATAGACAACAAGTACTAATTATGAACGTCTGTCACTCTTAAACATAATGCCCACCATTGAACTGACATGACTGCTAGTTTTCTTACTAAGGGTGAAGAGAAGGCATTATTGTTTCCATTTGTCAGAGATTATATAGATTGATCAAAGTGACCTGATAAATCTTAATAGTTGAAGATGTAGTGTGTGCTAACTTGTGTTCTTCTGTATAGATTCAGGCTTTCTTCTAGGCTAGTTATTACCATCTGACTTAACTATACTCCAGTTTGCTTGTCATAGTGGGAAGACTGGCATATGGTCATTGCTTCTTTCTATGGGGACTACTGCTATGCCTTCCCACTGAATATGTGATGACAGTTACCTTCTGAGTATACTGCTGCAATGACTGCCTATGTTGCCCATGTAGCTCCCATATTGCCAGGTGTGGTTTTACTATTCCCCATGCTTTTAACATGTCTGTGCCCTTGACATCCCAGATTTCTTACCTGACCAAAGTTACATGTGGTATGGTCATTTCTTGTTCAAATCATCACCTTTCCATAAACCTTGCAGTGGGAGTTCTGGGAAAGAAGTATCTGAAATCAATGCTTTCATAAAAATGTGGGCAAAAAATAAAATCTTATTCCAGGAGTTTTGAGAAGATCTGAAAATTCACTTGCAATATGCTTTTCAAGATTCAAGGAGTGCTTTTTAGCTGTGCTTGGCAAGCCTTTCTGCTTCAACATCACTGGGAATGATTTTGGCTTTTTGTTGTTGTTTTAATCTCTCACACCTGAGTCTGGATGGACTGTCACTGGCATCAGTATTACCTAGGCAAGTTTTCCTGAAGGAAAGTCCTGTGATTTAAGAGATAATAAGAATGCTATAGTGCCAGTCCTGATATCTGGCTAAATAAATTCACAGGGCTCAGCTGTGGCTTTTGCACTGTTCTGGCTCCTCAGGATGTTTTATGACTAGGGCTATTCTATTCTCAAAAATAGCTTTTCCCTGTTTTCTTGACTTCAATGTAGAGAGCTTTTAAGCTTCATGTTCTTAGTTCTGCAGGTTGAATTATTGTCCCCAATTTTTTTAAGCAAGCATATTTTGCATTTTACATTTTGAACAAAAAAATGCTGTTGTAATAGAAACTTCAGAAGAAGAAATCCAGCAGAACATTTTTTTGTAGGATACAGTTAAAATATTTTGTAAAGTAATCTGTGACATACTTACTTGAAAATTCAGAATTTAGATTTTATATTTACCAAGATTTGTTTTTGTTTGTTTGGGGGGATTTAAATGAAAACATTTTTGTTATTTGTGTTTATTTTTTACTAATGAATTTCATTCTTAGACAAGTTCTCACATATATGCAATGTGTACTGACCACTTTCACTCTCTCCTTCCCTGTGACTCCTGTCCAACTCCTCATTCACAAAGATCTCTCTGACTTTCATGTCTATTCATTTTGTTTTGTTACTCATGGAGACTGGCCAGAGTTATTTGTGTGACAATGAGGTTAGACTCTCTGTTGGAGCCTGGTGCTATCAGCACTAGGGACACAACCGAAGACAATGGTTCCCCATTTCCCAGAATCTGCCAATAGCCAATAGTTTAGGGATAAATAAGGGCTCACTTCTGTTTCTTGATTAATTGTGGATAGACCTGGTCTTGTATGGGCCCAGTGCTGGTAACTATAATTGCTGCAGGCTGGGAATTACAATGGTTGTACTGAATCTAAGGAATGATTGTTTTTACCCTTTGTCAGCAACTTTGTAGTTCTACCCTTTAATTTAGCCAATAGAAAGCTATCACATAGCTTTGAATGTCCATGTGTCTTTGAATGGTTTCCTCCAAAGTTCTGATAACTCTGTGTGAAGAACTTTAGCTCACAGGCCTGTTGTTCTAAAAGATTAGATGTAGAGCATATAGCATATAGCATATAGCAGAGCCATCCCAGTCAACTCATAGATTTAATATAAGTCATTACAAACTAAATGGTGAGGTAGTATGTTACACTACCTGTAACATACCACAATAAGTGGCATATTATTATTAAGGCATATTTGTGAGTGTTTAAGTGGTGCAGATTGAACCATTTTGTAGGATTCAGTTTGACCTAGCCCTCTGGTAATAAGAAATCTGTATCTTCTTTTAGAAAGATGTGAGGAACATCAGCTGTTGTTAAGTGAGTAGCAATTGCTTCTTCCTTGTTGGCCTGCGAAGTTCATTTGAATGAAGTCATGAAGAAGTCACCAAAGATACGGGTAAGAACTTTCTTCATGGCACGTGCTTTCTGTTATTCAGCATTGGCTGAATATTTAGTATTTAACTATAAAGGACTATTGATTTCCTATTTAAGGTAGAAACCCCTGGCTATTGTTTACCACAGCATAGCAAATTCTACATTTCTATTGTCAAAATATGAAGGGCAAAAATGCTTTCATTTTTAATGGATTCTAAGCTCACTTGCTACAGTTCTTGCTAGATAAGCATGAGGAGCTGAGCTCAGAAACCCAGATCTGTGGGAAAAGCAGAGCGTGGTAGTGTGTGTTGAGAGTCTCAGCACTGAGGAGGCAGACACAGGAGGATGCCTGGTGCTTGCAGGACAGTCAGTTTTGTTGAACCAGAGAGCTTCAGAATCACTAAGGGAAATTGTGTCAAGCAATAAGGTAGAGAGTGACTGAGAAAGAAACACACATCAACTTTTGGTTTGTACATGGAGGTGCATACAAGTGCATTCACATCTAAACCCACCCACAAACATACATTAACACATACACATATATTCACAGTATATGCATTAAATGATCATCCCTGAAAACATATATACAGATAACATTATACAGACTGAACAGACTATGTCTATTCCCTCTTCTATTTATTATATGATATATAATTCCTGAAATATATATACAACATACTATAATACATGCACTATATCATATATATAATATACACATATATACAACAATATGCAATATATATCACAATAATTGATGAAAAAGACATCAGGAATTAGAAGGAGGGCAATGCAGGTATATGGAAAGATTTGAAGAAAGAAAAGAAAAGGGGAAATATATAATTGCATTTTAATTTTTAAAAATAAAATAAATAATATCAAATAAATTATATGTTTGTTTAGGTACTAGAACATCCAGATGTGGAACATTCCTTGCACAGCATATGGGACCCTCAATATATGGCTTTGCAGCTCTCTTTCTCCCTACTTTGTGTGTTAGCTCATCTCCCAGTAGCTTCTCATGTCTGTAAGATGTTCACTTGGGAGAAATCAGAGTGTATTCTTTTGTGTTTGTATCAGGAAGGGGAAATATCCAGCTTCCCCAAAGCTTTTTCATTGTAAAAATAAGTCCTTATTCTCTATTGGAATGAATTATCCTAACTCAATCACCTGAATTGATGGATCTTCTTAATTAGCTTGGATCAACTGGGATTCATCCTGACCTGCACTATGTTACTACTATACATTGGGGAAGGTGCAGAACAAACACTGGAAAGGAACGTTACTATCTTGTATGGGAGACATTATTTATACTTAATATTTATACTTAATTAATTTTACTGTCTAAAATATCTGTGCTCTAAAAAAAATCATTGGCTCCAGAAAAAATTACAGAAGAGATCCAGCCCCTTCTCCCTTTTCTTCCCTAGGTCATCCAGCCTACCAGTATAACCTAGGACTCTGTCCTATGATCTAAAACATCAATGCTAAAACATAACCAACTATATAATTCCAGATACTCAGAAAACATCACAAAAATAATAGTAATATGAAAATCAGGATAGTACATTCTATCCCCACAATCACTACATACATAGTAAGGGTTCTCAAAGAAAATAACTTAGATGAAACTCAAGACATAGAATTCAAAATAACAGTTACAAATATGTTTAAAGAATTTAGACAGAATACAAATTAACATCCAAATGTACTTAAAGATGACATGACTGAAGTCCAAGTAAATATAAATAAATGGCTAAATGAACTAAGATGACAGTTGAGGATATGAAATTGAATGCAACAAAGAGATTGACAAACCAAAGCAAACTAAAATGAACCTGGGAATGAGCAATTCAGAAAGTCTAAGAAAAAACTCTGGAAAGCTTTCCCAGTAGAAGAGATCATATCAGTCACTCTAAGCTTAAAGACAGAGTAGAGGAAATAGATCAAACAGAGGAAAATGACAAAATTGCAAAGTACACATGAGAATTTATAGGAACTTTGAGATACCAAGTAAATAACAATCTACAACTTACGGGCATAGAAGGGGAAGAATTCTAGGTCAAAGGCATAGAAAATATCTTCAATAAAGTAATAGAGACTTTTCTAAACTTAAGGGAAGAATTATCCATATGGGTATAAGAGGTTCACAGAAAACCAAATAACAGGAGCTGAAAAGAAATCCAGCATGACATGTTAGAGTTAAAACACTACACAAAACAAAGGAAATATAGTATGAAATACTATAGGATGGAAGGCTCAATGTGTGCATATCAGAAAGTCCCTAAGGATAACTTAGGATTTATCAGTGGGAACTTTAAAATAGAGAAAAGCTCGAAGCAACACAACTCAAGTTCTCAGACAGCAACCCTGAATACTATATGTCATAATAGGAGAAAGAAAAAACTCATCACGATTAACAACAGCACAAAAACAGGCCCAAAATATTCACAACCACAACTCCAGAGAGTACAGCGGCAAAACTTCATACTGAAGTCAATGATAAGCATATTTAAGAAACTTTGCATGATAATATTCAATTTTAACATGTTTTTCTACATTTTTCTACAACTTTTTGCAGAGATTCAATTTGTTTTTTTGCTTCTTTTTTTTTATTTTCTATATTTTTTTAATTTACACTCGAAATGATTTCCCCTTTCCTGGTTCACCCTCCCCAAAAGTCCCATAAACCCTCTTAACTCCCCCTGTTACCCTTTCAACCCCCTCTCACTTCTCTGTCTTGGTATTCCCCTACATCCAGTCTTTACAGGACCAGGGGTCTCTCCTTTCATCTTCTTGGAAATCTACTGATATGTGAATTGTGTCTTGGGTATTCCTAGTTTCTGGGATAATATCCCCTTATCAGTGACTGCATACCATGTGTGTTCTTTTGTGATTTGGGTTACCTCACTAGGGACGATATTTTCCAGTACTGAACATTTGCCTAAGAATTTCGTGAATTCATTGTTTTTAAAAGCAAAATAGTATTCCATTGTGTGAATATACCACATCTTCTGAATCCATTCCTCTGTTGAGGGACATCTGGGTTCTTTCCAGCTACTGGCTATTATAAATAAGGCTGCTATGAACATAGTGGAGCATGTGTCCTTATTGCATGCAGGGGAAGCCTCTGGGTATATGCCCAGGAGTGGTATAGCAGTATCTTCCTGGAGTGTCATGCCCAGTTTTCTGAGGAACCGCCAGACGGCTTTCCAGAGTGGTTGTTCCAGTTTGCAATCTCACCAGCAGTAAAGGAATATTCCTCTTTCTCCACATCCTCACCAACAACTGCTGTCTCCTGTGTTTTTGATCTTAGTTATTCTGACTGGTGTGAGGTGGAATATCAGGGTTGTTTTGATTTGCATTTCCCTAATGACTAAGGGTGTTGAACATTTCTTTAGGTGTTTCTCAGTCATTCAATATTCTTCAGGTGAGAACTCTTTGTTTAGCTCTGTACCCCATTTTTAATAGGGTTATTTGGCTCCCTGGAGTCTAACTTCTTGAGTTCATTGTATATATTGGATATTAGCCCTCTGTTGGATGTAGGGTTGGTAAGATCTTTTCCCAGTTTGTTGGCTGCCGCTTTGTCCTTTTGACAGTGTCCTTTGCTTTACAGAAACTTTGCAATTTTATGAGGTCCCATTTGTCAATTCTTGATCTTGGAGAATAAGCTATTGGTATTCTGTTCAAGAAATTTTCCCCTGTGCCCAAACGTTCAAGGATCTTCCCTAGTTTCTTTTCTATTAGTTTCAGTGTGTCTGGTTATATGTGGAGGCCCTTGATCCACTTGGAATTGAGCTTAGTACAAAGAGATAATAATGGATTGATTTGCATTCTTCTGCAGGCTGACCTCCAGTTGAACCAGCACCATTTGTTGAAAAGGCTATCCTTTTCCCACTGGATAGTTTTAGCTCCTTTGTCAAAAATCAAGTGACCAAAAGAGTATGGATTCATTTCTGGGTCTTCAGTTCTGTTCCATTGATCTACATGGCTGTCACTGTACCAATACCATGCAGTTTTTAACACTATAGTACAGCTTGAGGTCCGGGATACTGATTCCCACAGAAGTTCTTTTACTCTTGAGAACAGTTTTAGCTATCCTGGGTTTTCTGTTATTCCAGATGAATTTTTGAATTGCTCTTTCTAACTATGAAAAATTGAGTTGTAAAGAGGATTGCATTGAATCTGTATATTGCTTCTGACAAGATATTCATTTTTACTATATTAATCCTGCCAATCCATGAGCATGGAAGATTTTTCCATCTTCTGAGGTCTTCTTCATTTTCTTTCTTCTGAGACTTGAAGTTCTTGTCATACATATATTTCACTTGTTTGGTTAGTCAAACCAAGATACTTTATATTGTTTGTGGCTATCATGAAGGGTTATCATTTCTCTTATTTCTTTCTCAGCCTGCATAACCTTTGAGTATAGGAAGGCTACTGATTTCCTTGAGTTGATTTTATATCCGCTCACTTTGCTGACTTTTTTTTTAATTTATTTTATTTTATTTTTTAATTTACATTCCAAATCACTTCCCCTTTCCCGTTTCCTCCCTCCCCGAAAGTCCCATAAGCCCCCTTCCCTCCCTCTTTTCTCCATTCAACCCCCTCTCGTTACTCTGTCCTGGCGTTCCCCTACATCCAGTCTTTCCAGGACCAGGGGTCTCTCCTACCATCTTTTTAGGAATCTATTGATATGCGGTTTGTGTCTAGGGTATTCCGAGATTCTGGGTCAATATCCCCTTATCAGTGACTGCATACCATGTGTGTTCTTTTGTGATTGGGTTACCTCACTAAGGATGATATTTTCAAGATCTGACCATTTGCCTAGGAATTTCGTGAATTCATTGTTTTTAATTGCAGAGTAGTATTCCATTGTGTAGATATACCACATCTTCTGAATCCATTCCTCCATTGAGGGACATCTGGGTTCTTTCCAATTTCTGGCTATTATAAATAAGGCTGCTATGAACGTAGTGGAGCATGTGTCCTTATTGCATGCAGGTAAAGTCTCTGGGTATATGCCCAGGAGTGGTATAGCCGGATCCTCCGGGAGTGTCATGCCCAGTTTTCTGAGGAACCGCCAGACTGCTTTCCAGAGTGGTTGTACCAGCTTGCAATTCCACCAGCAGTGGAGGAGTGTTCCTCTTTCTCCACATCCTCGCCAACCACTGCTGTCTCCTGTGTTTTTGATCTTAGCCAGCCTGACTGGTGTGAGATGGAATCTCAGGGTTGTTTTGATTTGCATTTCCCTAATGACTAAGGATGATGAACATCTCTTTAGGTGCTTCTCAGCCATTAGATATTCTTCAGGTGAGAACTCTTTGTGTAGCTCTGTACCCCATTTTTAATAGGGTTACTTGCCTCTCTGGAGTTTAACTTCTTGAGTTCTTTGTATATATTGGATATTAGCCCGCTGTCGGATGTAAGGTTGGTAAAGATCATTTCCCAGTTAGTTGGTTGCCGCTTTGTCTTTTTGACGGTGTCTTTTGCCTTGCAAAAACTTTGTAATTTAATGAGGTCCCATTTGTCTATTCTTGATCTTAGAGCATAAGCTATTGGAGTTCTGTTCAGGAAATTCTCCCCTGTGCCCATATGTTCAAGGTTCTTCCCTAGTTTCCCTTCTATTAGTTTCAGTGTGTCTGGTTTTATGTGGAGATCTTTGATCCACTTAGAATTGAGCTTAGTGCAAGGAGATAAGGATGGGTCAATTTGCATTCTTCTGCATGTTGACCTCCAGCTGAGCCAGCACCATTTGTTGAAAAGGCTATCTTTTTTCCACTGGATGGTTTTAGCTCCTTTGTCAAAGATCAAGTGACCATAGGGGTGTGGATTCATTTCTGGGTCTTCAATTCTGTTCCATTGATCTACATGTCTGTTACTGTACCAATACCATGCAGTTTTTAACACTATTGCTCTGTAGTACAGCTTGAGGTCCAGGATACTGATTCCCCCAGAGGTTCTTTTACTCTTGAGAATAGTTTTAGCTATTCTGGGTTTTCTTTATTCCAGATGAATTTTTGAATTGCTCTTTCTAACTCTATGAAGAATTGAGTTGGGATTTTGATGGGGATTGCATTGAATCTGTGTATTACTTTTGGTAAGATGCTCATTTTTACTATATTAATCCTGCCAATCCATGAGCATGGCAGATTTTTCCATCTTCTGAGGTCTTCTTCAATTTCTTTCTTCAGAGACTTGAAGTTCTTGTCATACAGATCTTTCACTTGGTTAGAGTCACGCCAAGATACTTAATATGGTTTGTGGCTATTGTGAAGGGTATTATTTCTCTAACTTCTTTCTCAGCCTGCTTATCCTTTGAGTATAGGAAGGCTTCTGACTTGCTTGAGTTGATTTTTTATCTGGCCACTTTGCTGAAGTCGTTTATCAGCTGTAGGAGTTCTCTGGTGGAGTTCTTTGGGTCGCTTATGTATACTATCATATCGTCTGCAAATAGTGATAGTTTGACTTCTTCCTTTCCAATTTGTATCCCTTTGACCTCTTTTTGTTGTCTAATTGCTCTAGCTAGAACTTCAAGTACTATATTGAAAAGATATGGAGAGAGAGGGCAGCCTTGTCTAGTCCCTAATTTTAGTGGGATTGCTTCAAGTTTCTCTCCATTTAGATTGATGCTGGCTACTGGTTTGCTGTAAATTGCTTTTACTATGTTTAGATATGGGCCTTGAATTCCTGATCTTTCCAAGACCTTTAGCATGAAAGGATGCTGAATTTTGTCAAATGCTTTCTCAGCATCTAATGAGATGACCATGTGGTTTTTTTCTTTGAGATTGTTTATGTAGTGGATTACATTGATGGATTTCTTTATATTGAACCATCCCTGCTTCCCTGGGATGAAGCCTACTTGATCGTGGTGGATGATCGTTTTGATGTGTTCTTGGATTCGGTTGGCAGTAACAGACATGTAGATCAATGGAACAGAATTGAAGACCCAGAAATGAATCCACACTCCTATGGTCACTTGATCTTTGACAAAGGAGCGAAAACCATCCAGTGGAAAAAAGATAGCCTTTTCAACAAATGGTGCTGGCTCAGCTGGAGGTCAACATGCAGAAGAATGCAAATTGACCCATCCTTATCTCCTTGCACTAAGCTCAATTCTAAGTGGATCAAAGATCTCCACATAAAACCAGACACACTGAAACTAATAGAAGGGAAACTAGGGAAGAACCTTGAACATATGGGCACAGGGGAGAATTTCCTGAACAGAACTCCAATAGCTTATACTCTAAGATCAAGAATAGACAAATGGGACCTCATTAAATTACAAAGTTTTTGCAAGGCAAAAGACACCGTCAAAAAGACAAAGCGGCAACCAACTAACTGGGAAATGATCTTTACCAACCTTACATCCGACAGAGGGCTAATATCCAATATATACAAAGAACTCAAGAAGTTAAATTCCAGAGAGGCAAGTAACCCTATTAAAAAATGGGGTACAGAGCTACACAAAGAGTTCTCACCTGAAGAATATCTAATGGCTGAGAAGCACCTAAAGAGATGTTCATCATCCTTAGTCATTAGGGAAATGCAAATCAAAACAACCCTGAGATTCCATCTCACACCAGTCAGGATGGCTAAGATCAAAAACACAGGAGACAGCAGTTGTTGGCGAGGATGTGGAGAAAGAGGAACACTCCTCCACTGCTGGTGGAATTGCAGGCTGGTACAACCACTCTGGAAAGCAGTCTGGCGGCTCCTCAGAAAACTGGGCATGACACTTCCGGAGGATCCGGCTATACCACTCCTGGGCATATACCCAGAGACTTTACCTGCATGCAATAAGGACACATGCTCCACTATATTCATAGCAGCCTTATTTATAATAGCCAGAAGCTGGAAAGAACCCAGATGTCCCTCAACGGAGGAATGGATTCAGAAGATGTGGTATATTTACACAATGGAATACTACTCTGCAATTAAAAACAATGAATTCACGAAATTCCTAGGCAAATGGTCAGAACTTGAAAATATCATCCTTAGTGAGGTAACCCAATCACAAAAGATCACACATGGTATGAAGTCACTGATAAGGGGATATTAACCCAGAATCTCAGAATACCCTAGACACAATCAGCATATCAATAGATTTCTAAAAAGATGGAAGGAGAGACCCCTGGTCCTGGAAAGACTGGATGTAGGGGAACGCCAGGACAGAGTAATGAGAGGGGGTTGAACGGAGAAAAGAGGGCGGGAAGGGGGCTTATGGGACTTTCGGGGAGGGAGGAAACGGGAAAGGGGAAGTGATCTGGAATGTAAATTAAAAAAATAAAATAAAATAAAATAAAAAAAAAAAGAATTTTATTGAGTATTTTTGCATCGACATTCATAAGAGAGATTGGCCTGAGATTCTCTTTCTTTGTGTGGATCTTTGTGTGCTTTTGGTATTAGTGTAATTGTGGCTTCATAGAACGAGTTGGGTAGTGTTCCTTCTGTTTCTATTTTGTGGAACAGTTTGAAGAGTATTGGTGTTAGGTCTTCTTTGAAGGTTTGATAGAATTCTGCACTAAAACCATCTGGACCTGTGCTTTTTTTGGTTGGAAGACTTCCAATGAAAACTTCTATTTCTTCAGGGGTTATAGGACGGTTTAGATGGTCTATTTGATCCTGATTTAATTTTGGTACTTGGTATCTGTCAAGGAAATTGTCCATTTCCTCAAGATTTTCTAGTTGTGTTGAATACAGGTTTTTGTAGTAGGATCTGATGATTTTTTGAATTTCCTCAGTTTCTGTTGTTATCTCTCCCTTTTCATTTCTGATTTTATTAATTTGGATACTATCTCTGTGCTTCCTGGTTAGTCTGGCTAAGGGCTTATCTATCCTGTTGATTTTCTCAAAGAACCAACTCCTCGTTTTGTTGATTTTTTGTATGGTTTTATTTGTTTCTACTTGATTGATTTCAGCCCTGAGTTTGATAATTTCCTGCCTTCTACTCCTCTTTGGTGTATTTGCTTCTTTTTGTTCCAGGGCTTTCAGGTGTGCCATTAAGCTGTTAGTGTATGCTGTCTCCCGTTTCTTTTTGGCGGCACTCAGGGCTATGAATTTTCCTCTTAGCACTGCTTTCATTGTGTCCCATAAATTAGGGTATGTTGTGCCTTCATTTTCATTAACTTTCAAAAAGTCTTTGATTTCTTTCTTTATTTCCACCTTGACCAAGTTATCATTGAGTAGAGCATTGTTCAGCCTCCATGTGTACGTGGATTTTCTTTTGTTTTTGTTGCCATTGAAGACCACCCTTATTCCATAGTGATCTGATAGGAGAAATTGGCCTGAGATTCTCTTTCTTTGTCAGATATTTTTGTGCTTTTGGTATCAGTGTAATTGTGACTTCATAGAATGAGTTGGGTAGTATTCCTTCTGTTTCTATTTTGTGGAATAGTTTGAAGAGTATAGGTGTTAGGTCTTCTTCGAAGGTCTAATAGAATTCTGCACTAAAACCATCTGGACCTGTGCTTTTTTTGGTTGGAGACTTCCAATGACCACTTCTATTTCTTCAGGGATTATAGGATGGTTTAGATGGTCTATTTGATCCTGATTTAATTTTGGTATTTGGTATCTGTCTAGGAAATTGTCCATTTCCTCGAGATTTTCTAGTTTTGTTGAATACAGGCTTTTGTAGTAGGATCTGATGAATTTTTGAATTTCCTCAGTTTCTGTTGTTATCTCTCCCTTTTTGTTTCTGATTTTGTTAATTTGGATACTGTCTCTGCACCCTCTGGCTAGTCTGGCTAAGGCTTATCTATCTTTTTGATTTTCTCAAAGAACCAACTCCTAGTTTTGTTGATTTTTTGTATGGTTTTATTTTTTTTCTACTTGATTGATTTCGGCTCTGAGTTTGATGATTTCCTGCCTTCTACTCCTCTTTGGTGTATTTGCTTCTTTTTGTTCCAGGGCTTTCAGCTGTGCCATTAAGCTGCTAATGTATCCTCTCTCCCATTTCTTTTAGGAGGTTCTCAGGGCTATGAATTTTCCTCTTAGCACTGCTTTCATTGTGTCCCATAAATTAGGGTATGTTGTGCCTTCATTTTCATTAAATTTTACAAAGTCTTAATTTCTTTCTTTATTTTTTCCTTGACCAAGGTATCATTGAGTAGAGCATTGTTCAGCTTCCACATGTATGTGGGCTTTCTGTTCTTTTTGTCACTATTGAAGACCACCCTTATTCCATAGTGATCTGATAGGAGGCATGGGATTAGTTTGATCTTCTTATATCTGTTGAGGTCTGTTTTGTGACCAATTATATGGTCGATTTTGGAGAAGGTACCAAGAGGTGCTGAGAAGGTATATTCTTTTGCTTTAGGATGAAATGTTTTATATATATATAATATATATATATATATGTTAGTTCCATTTGGTCCAAGGCTTCAATTAGTTTCACTGTGTCCCTGTTTAGTTTCTGCTTTCCTGAATGATCCATTTCAGAGAGTGGTGTGTTGATGTCACCCACTATTATTGTGTCAGGTGCACTGTGTTCTTTGAGATATAGTAATGTTTCTTTTATGAATGAGGGTGGCCTTGCATTTGGAACATAGATGTTCAGAATTGAGAGTTCTTCTTAGTAGATTTTTCCTTGGACCAGTATGTAGTGTCCTTCTGTCTTTTTTGATGACTTTAGGTTGAAAGTCAATTTTATCTGATATTAGGATGGCCACTCCGGCTTGTTTCCTGGGACCATTTGCTTGTAAGATTGTTTTCCAGTGTTTTACTTTGAGGTAGTGTTTGTATTTGACATTGAGGTACATTTCCTGCACGCAGCAAAATGTTGGGTCCTGTTTAAATATCCAGTCTGTTAGTCTATGTCATTTTATTGGGGAATTGAGACCATTGATATTAAGAGAGATTAAGGAATAGTGATTATTGCCACCTGCTATTCTTGACTCTATCTTTATGTTTGAGTGGTTATTTTTGGGTTTGATGAAAGAAGGTTACTATCTCGTTTTTTCCAGGGCATAGTTTCTCTCATTGTATTGACAGTTTCCACCTATTATTCTTTGCAGGGCTGGGTTTGTGTAAAGATATTGTATGAATCTGGTGTTATCATGGAATATCTTGGTCTCTCCATCTATGGTGATTGAGAGTTTTTCTGGGTGTAGTAGTCTAGGCTGGCATTTGTGTTCTCTTAGAGTCTGTATGAGATCTGCCTAGGATCTTCTAGGTTTCGTAGTCTCTGGTGAGAAGTCTGATGTGATTTGGATAAGTCTTCCTTTATATGTTACTTAGCCTTTTTCTTTTACTGCTTTTAATATTCTTTCTTTGTTTAATACTTTTGGTGTTTTGATTATTATGTGACGGGTGGTATTTCTGTTCTGGTCCAGTCTGTTTGGGTTCTGTAGGCTTCTTGTATGTTCATTGGCATCTCTCTCTTTAGGTTAGAGAAGTTCTCCTCCATAATTTTGTTGAAGATATTTACTGGCCCTTTAAGTTGCAAATCTTTACTCTCATATATACCTATAATCTTTAATCGATTTTTGTGTTTCCTTTGTAAGGGCTTCTACTTGTTGATTCATGTTTTCCTGTATTTCTTTATGAGATGTATTTGTGTCCTTCTTGAAATCCTCCAATAGCATCATGAGAAGTGATTTTAAATCCAGATATTGCCTTTTCGGGTGAGATGGGGTATCCAGGACTTGCTGCTGTTGGAGAGTTGGGTTCGGGTGGTGCTATATTGCCTTTATTTCTGTTAGTAACGTTCCTACGTTTGCCTTTTGCCATCTGGTTATCTCTGGTGTTAGTTGGTCCTGCTGTCACTGGCTGTTGATTGGCCCTCCTGTGTGCCTGCATGGCTATTTCTGCCCCACTGGATGACCGGGTTTCCCCTGGTATCGATTGCTGAGGGGCTGCCCTGCTCCTCAGTGTCTTTGGAGCCCTGATGTGCTTTGCCCCAAGTGATGTTATATTTGGGAAATCCCTGCATACCTGGAGACTCAGTGTAGTCAATCCCCAGAGCAGAGGTGGCCAAGGGAAGGATGGTGCGCTCTCTCCTGGCACGGGTTCCTCTGCAGGGCAGATGTCCCACAGCAGAGCTGGTGCATAGATGACCACAGAACTGCCCAGCTCTTGGCTGCAGGGAGTATATCAGCTGGCTGTGTTCCAAGTGATGTTATGGTCGGTTATCCCTGTACCTGGAGGTTCCAACTGCTCTGTTGCCAGATCAAAGATGGCATAGCATTTTTCTACAATTTTTTCAGAAATATTTTCCAAGTAAATCTTCAATTCTATCATAAAATATTTATATTTCATTTTTCAATTATTTTAGCATTGTTTTTATATCTACCATTTTACTCTTTAATTTTCCTTGAAAATTGTCAATTTAACATGTTATTTCATATATCTCTCCTATTTTATCAGAAATATTTTCCATGTAAATCTTCAATTTTATCATAAAATGTTTTTACTTCCTTTTTCAAAAGAAAATAGAGTGGTTAAAAAAAAGAAGCTACAGATAATTACATAAATAATGCTAGGATAGCTATTTTGCAAATAATACCCAAGAAAACAAATATCACAAAATCAATAAAACAACTCTTGATATTAATAGCTTTAATTTTGTTCCCCCAAAAGATACAAGGTAGTCAATTCGATTGAAAACTGAGATCCTTTTCTATTGCCTGTAAGAGTTTCAAAGACAAACCCTGCCTCAGAATGAAAGAGTGGAAAAAAACTTTTCTAGTAAATAGAAAAATACTTTTCTAGTAAAGTAGAAGAAAAGCAGGCTTCACTATTCTAATGTCTGACAAAACAATCTTCAAGCCAAAACTGACCAGAAGTCTTAAAAAGAGCCACTTCGAATGTTTGATAGAGATATCACCAATGCCACTGCATGTTGCCACCCTGTTCACATTAGGTAGGGAACAGAATCAGCCTAGATGCTCATCAATTAATAAAGGCATGATGAAAAATAGTATATTACATATATAAATGCTACATATTTTATTTACATATCTCATATATTTACACGTATTTTTATTTATACTGATTTTATACTTTATATTTATGTAATAACTTCTTATTACACAATAAATAAAAATAAATTTTATATTTATATATTTCTGAGTGAGATATCCAAGTCCAGCAAAACAAATGCTGCACATTCTCTCTCATATGTGGAGCACACCTTAAAATTTATATTTGTCTGTTCAATTTAAAATATCTCTAGATGTCAGGAAACTATAAAATAGCTATTAGCATAGGTGGTACTGTGAGGGAGAGGGGACATTAGAACATGGATGGTATTAAAGTGGGGGGAAAATATTGGTAGTAGAAAGGTTAATGCTGGGTTTGGAGTAGGAGGTTGGGGAAGGAGGGGATATAGTAGAATAGGGTTAACAACAATGAATGGTGCACAAAAAAGCTTTAATCAAACTGATTATTTGTGAGCCAACTGAAGACATGTTTGATAAAACGAATGAAAAAGAGTTAGAAGGGCAATCCCCTTAATGACTGAAAAATAGTGCTCCTAAAGGCCGTGGTTATTAACAAGATTCCCAGTGCCATGGACTTCAAAGGTGGCTCAGTGGGTGATAGTGCTTGCTGCTAAGCCTAAGAAACTGAGTTCAATCTCCTTGACCCATGTGGTGAAAAGAGAGAGCTGATTACTGAAAGTTGTCTTCTTCTCCATGTACGCTCTGTCACCTGCATGCCCCTTCCCTAGGAAGGAACTGTCAAAAACAGTGCCAATGCCAGATGTGAGATTCCTCCTTATGAACTTATGAAGGTCCTCATGAAGGTCTGCAAAGTGACCCTCCACCAATGCAGGCTCAATTGTATAAGAACTGATTACTGAAGAACTGATTACTCTATTATAAGATACAGAGAGATTGTGCTTGTGCTGAGCTGGAAACTTCCTCCCTATTGGCTAGCATTCACAATATCAGGAGGTGCTATGCAGGCTGCTGGGGAAAAAGACATCCATGGTCTGACTTAGTTGTGAATGCTACAAACACTGACCTTGGAGGAAAGATGTGCCTACTACAGCAGTAGTGTCCCAACTGTTATCAGGGTTGTAACTACTTTCTGATTGATTTGGAAGCCTGATTTACAGGAGGGAATCCATGTGTAATACTAAAACCTGGGTCAAAACCTATGGCTCAGGATGTCTTAAGCCCTGTACATGAATATGCTACTATTGTTTAGTTCAATTGAAATGGGGCAAATTTCTTGTAAATTTTATGTTTATACCTATAAACAAAGCTACTCTCAGCTTTAGCCAGTGATGGTTCTTTTGGTAATGAATACCATAAATGCTGGTCAAGGTGCTTTTTGGGGTCTGAGGTTGCACATATAATGAGAGTAGAACTACCAAAGCCAGTAATAAACCAGAGACAACTTTATTCACCAAAGGAAACACTTCTAGCTGGCTAAAGGTGCGGTCAGAAACTGTGGCCCTGAAGGGAGCGAGAAGGCTCCTTTTAAAGCATAAAACCACAAACAGTTATTCAGTGAATGATTAATAAAGAATTCATAAATTGAGAGTTAATCCTTGAGTACTGGCCTGTCACAGACTGTGGCTATTTGCACAGGCTGAAGGCTATTCTAACAAGTCAGTGGTATTATTTCAACTTTTACAGGGCTGATGCAGGCCAAGTGGTTTTTCCTGTAACTGAAGATAATGCAGGGCAAAGGGCATGTAGTAAAATTGGGGCAGTAGACAAATGGTTAGGGTTACTCTGGGCTCTTCAGTGATTAGGGTAAGTTATGGTTGTGTGCTCAGGTCTGAACAGGACCTTTATATTACCCACCATTCTAAGGCTTGGGAGATGTAGCAGAAGAGGAGATGGAGAAATGTAAGAGCCAGAAAATGGAGAGAAGAGCTGTGACAGATTGTCCTCTTGACTTAGCAAGGTCAATGTACAGGAACTCAGCTGCCTGGACAGGGCCAGCATGAGACTGGACCTCTCAATGGTCATTGGTTGAAAGCAGCCATGGAGCCTCCTCACTCTCTGCTGAGCTATTGGCCACTGACAGGCTCAGGGCTGGGATGGTCATTGTCTTCATATGAATGCCCACTGGTGAGTCCATCAGGCCTCACTGGATAGCTCCTAAGTCGTGGTCACACAGATGGCTGGAACTGATCTAAGTGGGTCATAAAGCAAAACAAAGTCCATAAATATGAAATAGAGAAGGAGACAGGGAGGTGGCTTGCCTAAGGTAGGCAAGAGATAAGAGAATTGAAGAGTGAGAATACTTAAGATGTGTTATATTTGTATAGAAAATTGTCAAAGAACAGATTTAATAAAAAAAAATAAAAGAAAGAATTTATTGTCATAGTTCACTGACACAAGGCTTCAGAGGAAAGCATGATCTGATCTAAGGGTGACAAGAGTCCTAGCCAACCAGGTTTCCTATGTGAGGTCCAGCCTTGTCACTGATATACTCTAGCTCTGGCAATGATAGCCTGACAAACGCTTGCTGACTGGCTTCAGAGAGTGTCAGGTAGGAGCTGTCCTTACTTGCCTTTATCAACTTTGTCTCATGATAAATAAACCACAGAATTAAAAAAAAAAACCAATAAGAGTTTGTTGAAAAGGCAGTCATAATTTTCAAAGAGATTAGTTTGTTTAACAAACACTTATACATACTTGCTATTTGCCAGACACACTTTTAGAAACTTGGCAAATATTAACTCTCAGGTTTCTGTTTCAGTAGCTGCCTTAGGTTTGGTGTAAATTATTAAGTCTCCAGTTCTAAGAGGATCTAAACTAAAAGGTACACCAGATCTTCAGAGTAAATATGGCACCTTGAAATCTACTGATAAGGATTTTGTGCCTCTGGATTTTTGTCAATGTGCTTTAAAAGGTGTGACTAACTTTGAGCAATGTCTAAGTCTCTCTGAGTCTGTTTCTATGTCAAATCATCCCTCAGATGTCTAGGTATGCCCCATGTCAGTGAGGTGGCCACCCACTGAACAGCAGCGTAGAGAGATAAGTAGGAATTCCGGGGATATTTAACTATGTTGACTGTTAAAATTCCTTCTAAGTGTTCAAAATTTATATATACCTGGCACAGCACATACACATGCACACACACACACACACACACACACACACATTTTCAACTGAGCTTTTACTTTTTACTTCTAGTTTTGATAATTTTGTCGTGAACCATTTGATGAATCAAAATCTCTGAGTCAGGTGAGGTGGTGCAGCCAGGAATTCCAGAACTCAGGAGGCAGAGGCAGAACAGTATTGCAAGTTTAAGGTTGTCCTGGGATACACAGAAAGACCCTGACTTGATAAAATAAATAAGATAAAATAAAATAAAATACAATGAATGCACTGTTGTTTATCTAGTACAACACTGAAACGTGGGGCTGCTTTTTTTTTTTCATGTGTTTACATTTCTATGGGAATCTTTTTGGAAGAAGCACTCATTACCAGTGGGGGTGGAAGAGAGATGTCACTGGTGGATCAAAGCCAGGACACTTTCGAAAGCCTTTGATCCAAGGTCCAGTTTGGATTCTTATTTTATGGTCTAAGACAACAAGATAGGAAGGCAAGCAAGCAGGATTTTTAAAGAAGTGTCCATGGTAGTCAGCAGGTCAAATCAGTAATCTGTTATTTCAGGTATACCCTCAGGTCATTCTGTCTCGTGTACAAGTGAAGTCACGCCTGACAAACAGACAGTACAAGCAGGGCTTTAAGTAAATTATTAAATAAATCAATAAAATGTTTTCTATTAATTAGTCTCTTCTATCTTACTCCACTTCAAAATATAATAATACAATAAATGCATTGCTGAAATTGAACTTGTCAAATCGTCAGTCTATCCATACTATTCTTCTCCACCTTCTTTCGTCTTCGGCAAGCATGGCCTTCCACTGGGACTCTCCTTTTCACCATTAGAAATCTTTCTCTCTCTCTTCTGTATTTATATACAGAGAGTTTCTCTTGTTTTATATTTTTTGGCTCTGCTATTAAAAATGTGTAAAGGGGTTGTACACTGCTAAGGCAAACTTAATCCCATTTGAAGTTTGTCCTGGCTTTGGCTCCACTGGCTTATAATTACAATCAGTGCCTATAACACTCCCATCCTAACAACTAAGCCTTAAGTACCCCAACTGAGTTCTTCCCTCAGGGTTGAGATATTTGCTTGTATTTTTACTCTCTTCTTTGAGTCTACTTTCCTGATCATGGTGAGCTATGGCTATTTAATTCTGTATATATTTAAGACATGGAATATGATGATTTCATATACATATAAAGTCATTACTGCTATTACATTAAGTCTGACATAGCTACCTTTCTATTTTTGCTGTGGTAAGAGCATCCTAACAATTCACTTAGCAGATTTTTAGTACACAGCACAACATTGTTAACTATAGCCACTGCACTGTATACCAAGTTTCTATATTTATTCTAAGTATAAGTTTTGCATCTTTCTGTTCCCTTTGCTCTGTACCTAGAAACCCCTGCTCTACTGTCTGCTTCTCTGTATCCAATTTACAATTATTTTTTCAATATTCTACATAAAAGTCAGATAGTGCCATATTTTCCCTCATTGGCTTACCCTGCTAAGCAAAACTAAATGGAAGTTCATGTACCTGGGTCCAAATGCAGTATCTCCTTTTGAAAAGCATTCATCTGTGTCTATGTGTAACAACATTTTCTTACCCACATTCCACCGATGAACACTTATGGTGAACTAGTTTCTCTTCTGTTCTAAACAGTGCCTTGTTAAACATGCAAGTGCAAGTGTCTCTACAGAGTGCTTATTTCATTCCCATTGAGTACAATCTTAGCAGATGGATTGCTCCGCCATGTGATATTTTCTGTTTAATTTTATGAAGGATTTTCATAACTGTTGCAGTGGTTTGAGTAGGTATGTGCCTCATAGCCTCCTGTGTGAATAATTGGCCCATAGGGAATGGCACTTTTAGGAGGTGTGACTTTGTTGAGAAGGTGTGGCCCTGTTGTGGAAAGTGTGTCACTATGGGTTGGGTTTGATGTCTCATGTACTTAAACTCTGCCAAGTGTGGAAGATAGTCTCTTGCTGTCTGTGAATCAAGATGTAGAACTCCTGGTTCCTTCTCCAAAACCATATCTGCTTGCATACTGCCATGCCTCCAACAATGATGATAATGGACTGAGTGAACCTCTGAACCTCTAAAAATGTAAGGCTAGTTATTGCATCTCTCCACAACAATGAAACCCTAACTAAAGTCTTAGATACTTTTATATAATTGTGACAAGACACCATGAACAAATAAGCTTACACAATAAAGAGTTTACTGAGAGCTTACAATTTCAGAGGGTGAGTCCAGGATATAATGATAGGAAGTAGGGCAGCAGGAAGGCAGGCATGGCACAGGATCAGCAGCTGAAAGCATACATCGTTTTCTTTTTTAATTCAGTCTTTTTAAAAAGATATTGCTTTATTTACATTTCAAATGGCATTCCCTTTCTGTGTTACCCCTCTGAAAACCATCACTCCTCCCCCTGCTCTCCACCTGCCCCCCCTGCCAATTTCCTGACTTGCATTCCCCTATTCTGGGGAATCAGCCTTCACAGAACCAATGGCCTCTCCTTTCATTGATATCTGAAATGATCATCTTCTGCTACATATGTTGCCAGAGCCATGGTTCCCTCCATAAGTACTTTTTGGTTGGTAGTTTAGTCCCTGGGAGCTCTGAGGGTACTGGTTGGTACATATTATTGTTACTCCTGCAGGGCTGGAAACCTCTTCAGCTCCTTGGGCTCTAGGTGCTCCATTGGGGACTCTATGCTCATTCTATTGGTTGGCTGTGAGCTATGGGTATTTTGATCCACTTTCCAATAAGGATCAAAGTATCCATACTTTGGTCTTACTTCTTGGACTTCATGTGGTCTGTGAGTTGTATCTTGGGTAATCCGAGTTTTGGGACTAATATCCACTTATAAGGGAGTGAAAACCATATGTGTTCTTTTCTGATTGTGTTACCTCACTCAGGATCATATTTTCTAGCTCCATGAATTTTCCTAAGAGTTTCATGAATTCATTGTTTTTAATAGCTGAGTAGTAATCCATTATGTAAATGTACCACACTTTCTGTATCCATTCCTCTGTTGAGGGACATCAGGGTTCTTTCCATCTTCTGGCTATTATAAATAAGATTGCTTTGAACATAGTGGAGCATGTGTCCTTATTACATGTTGGAGCATCTTCTGGGTATATGCCCAGGATTGGTATAGCTGGGTCCTCCGGTAGTGCTGTGTCTAATTTTCTGACAAACTTTGAAACTGATTTCAAGAATGATTTTACCTGTTTGCATTCCCACCAACAGTGGAAGAGTGTTCCTTTTTCTCCACATCCTCTCCAGCATTTGCTGTCCCCTGAGTTTTTGATCTTAGTCATTCTGACTGGTGTGAGGTAGAATCTCAGGGTTGTTTTGATTTGCATTTTCATGATAAATAAGGATATTGAACATGTCTTTAGGTGTTTCTCAGCCATTCTGTATTCCTCAGTTGATAATTTTTTGTTTAGCTCTGTACCCCATTTTTAATAAGGTTATTTGTTGGTTTTCTGGAGTCTAACTTCTTGAGTTCTTTGTATATATTGGATATTAGCCCTCTGTCAGATGTAGGATCAGTAAAGATCTTTTCCCAATCTGTTGGTTGCTGTTTTGTCCTATTGACAGTGTCCTTTGCCTTACAGAAGCTTTGCAATTTTATGAGGTCCTATTTGTCAATTCTTGATCTTAGAGCATAAGCTATTGATGTTCTATTCAGGAAAATTTCCTGTGTGCCCATATGCTCCATGTTCTTCCTTACTTTCTACTAGATACAGTGTATCTGGCTTTATTTGGAATTCCTTGATCCACTTGGACTTGAGCTTTGTACAGGGAGATGAGAATGGGTCAATTTGCATCCTTCTACATGTGGACTGCCAGTTGAACCAGCACCATTTGTTGAAAATGCTGTCTTTTTTCCACTGGATAGGTTTAGCTCCTTTGTCAAAGATCAAGTGACCATACGTGTGAGGGTTCATTTCTGCTTCTTGAATTCTATTCCATTGATATACCTGTCTGATACTGTACAGATACCATGCAGTTTTTATCACTGTTGCTCTGTAGTATAGCTTGAGGTCAGGGATGGTGATTCTTCCAGAAGTTCTTTTATTGTTGAGAATAGTTTTCGCCATCCAGCGATTTGTATTATTCCAGATAAATTTGGAAATTGCTCTTTCTAACTCTATGAAGAATTAAGTTGAAATTTTGATGGGGATTGCATTGAATCTGTAGATGGCTTTAGGCAAGATGGCCATTTTTACTCTATTAACCCTGCCAATTCATAAGCATGGGAGATCTTCCCAACTTCTGAGATCTTAAATTTCTCTCTTCAGAGACTTGAAGTTCTTGTTTTATAGATCCTCACTTGCTTGGCTAGAGTCAACCCAAGGTATGTAATTTTATTTGTGACTATTGTGATGGGTGCCATTTCCCTAATTTCTTTCTCAGCTTGTTTATTCTTTGAGTATAAGAAGGCTACTGATTTGTTTGAGTTCATTTTATATCCAGTCACTTTACTGAAGTTGTTTATCATGTTTAGGCTTCCTCTGGTGGAATTTTGGGGGTCACTTAAGTATACTATCATATCATCTGCAAATAGTGATACTTTAACTTCTTCCTTTTCAATTTGAATCCCTTTGACCCTTTTTATTGTTTAATTGCTCTGGCTAGGAGTTTGAGTATTATATAGAACAGGTAGGGAGAGAGTGGATAGCCTTGTCTAATCCCTGATTTCAGTGGGATTGCTTCAAGTTTCTCGCCAGTTAGTTTGATGTTGGCTACTAGTTTTCTGTAAATTGCTTTACTATGTTTAAGTATGGGCCTTGAATTCCTCATGTTTCTAAGACTTTTATCATGAAGTGGTGTTGGATTTTGTCAAATGCTTTCTCAGCATCTAATGTAATGATCATGTGACTTTTTCTTTGAGTTTGTTTATATGGTGGATGACATTGATGGATTTCTGTATGTTGAGCCATCCCTGCATCTCTGGGATGAAACCTACTTGATCATGGTGGATGATCATTTTGATGTGCTCTTTGATTCTGTTGGCAAGAATTTGTTGAGTATTTTTGAATTGATATTCATAAAGGAAATTGGTCTAATGATCTCTTTCTTTGTTGGGTCTTTGTGTGTTTTAGGTATCAGAGTAGTTGTGGCTTCATAAAACGCATTGGGTAGTGTTCCCTGTGTTCCTATTGTGTGGAATAGTTTGAAAATCTGATAGAATTCCCCACTAAACCTATCCCGTCCTGAACTTTTTTGGTTGGTAGACTATTAAAGACTGCTTCTATTTCTTAAGCAGTTATGGGATTGTTTAGATCATTTATCTGACCCTGATTTAACTTTGGTACTTGGTATCTTTCTAGAAAATTGTTCATTTCATCTAGATTTTCCACTTTTGTTGAGTAAAGGCTTTTGTAGTAGGATCTGATGATTTTTTGAATTTCCTCAGTATCTGTAGTTATGTCTCCCTTTTCATTTCGGATTTTGCTGATTTGGATACTGTCTCTGTGCCCTCTGATTAGTTTAGCTAAAGGTTTATCTATTTTGTTGTTTTTTTTTCAAAGAACCAGCTCCTGGTTTGATTGATTCTTTGTATAGTTCTTTTTGTTTCTACTTGCTTGATTTCAGCCCTGAGTTTGATGATTTCCTGCCTTCTACTCCTCTTGGGTGTATTTGCTTCTTTTTGTTCTAGAGCCTTCAGCTGTGCTGTCAAGATGTTAGTGTACGCTATTTCCAGTTTCATTTTGGGGGAACTCAGAGCTATGAGTTTTCCTCTTAGCTCTGCTTTCATTGTGTCCCGTAAGTTTGGGTATGTTGTACCTTCATTTTCATTAAATTCTAAAAAGTATTTAATGTCTTTCTTTATTTCTTCCTTGACCAAGTTATCATTGAGTAGAATGTTGTTCAGTTTCCATGTGTATGTGGGCTTTCTTTTGTTTTTGTTGTTATTGATGACCAGCCTCAGTCCGTGGTGATCCATTAGGGTGAATGGAATTATTTCAATCTTCTTATATCTGTTGAGGTCGGTTTTGTGACTGAGTATATGGTCAATTTTGGAGAAAGAACAGTGTGGTGATGGGAAGAAGGTATATTCTTTTGTGTAGGATAAAATGTTCTATAGATATCTGTTAAAACCATTTAGTTCATAACTTCTGTTAGTTTCACTGTTTCTCTGTTTAGTTTGTGTTTTCCTGATCTGTCCATTGATGAGAGTGGGGTGTTGAAGTCTCCCACTATTATTGTGTGAGGTGCAATGTGTGCTTTGAGTTTCTGTAAATTTTCTTTTGTGAATGTGGATGCTCTTGTACTTGGATCATATCTGTTCAGAATTGAGATTTTACCTTGGCAGATTTTTCCTTTGATCAGTATGAAGTGTCCTTTCTTACCTTTTTTTTTTCTATATTTTTTTATTTACATTCCCAATTATTTTCCCTTTCCCGGTTCCCCCCTCCCCAAAAGTCCCATAAGCCCTCTTCCCTCCCCCTGTTCCCCATTCAACCTCCTCCCGCTTCTCTTTCTTACCTTTTTTGATTACTTTAGGTTGAAAGTCGATTTTATTCAATATCAGAATGGCTTTGCCAGCTTGCTTCTTGGGACCATTTACTTGGAAAATTGTTTTCCAACCTTTTACTCTGAGGTAGTGTCTGTCTTTGTGCCTGAGGTAAGTTTCCTGTATGCAGCAAAATGTTGGGTCCTGCTTATGAATCCAATCTGTTAGTCTATGTCTTTTTATTGGAGAATTGAGTCCATTGATATTAAAAGATATTAAGGAGAAGTGATCGTTTCTTCCTGTTATTTTTGCTTTTAGATGTGAAGTTATGTTTGTGTGGCTACCTTCTTTTTGGTTTGTTAATAAAATATTATTTTTTGCTTTGTCTAGTGTGTAGTTTCCTTCCTCTTGTTGGTGTTTTCCATTCACTATCCTTTGAAGGATTGGATTTGTGGAAAGGTATTGTGTAAATTTGTTTTTGTCTTGGAATACCTTGGTTTCTCCATCTATGGTAATTGAGAGTGAAGTAGCCTTGGTTGGTATTTGTGTTCCCTTAGGATCTGTATGACATCTGCCCAGGATCTCCTGTCTTTCATAGTCTCTGGAAAGAACTCTGGTGTAATTCTGATAGGTCTGCCTTTATATGTTACATGATCTTTTTCTTTTACTGCTTTTAATATTGTTTCTTTGTTTAGAGCATTTGGTGTTTTAATTATTATGTGATGTATTTTCTGATCCAATCTATTTGGAGTTCTTTAGGCTTCATGTATGTTCATGGGAATCTCTTTCTTTAGGTTAGAGAAGTTTTCTTCTATAATTGTTGAAGACATTTACTGGCCCTTTAAGTTGGAAATCTTCACTCTCTTCTATACCTGTAATCCTTAAGTTTGGTCTTCTCATTTTGTCCTAGATTTCCTGGATTTTTTGGGTTAGGAGCTTTTTGCATTTTGTATTTTCTTTGACTGTTGTGTCCGTGCTGTCTATGGTACCTTCTGCATCTGAGACTCTCTCTTCTATCTCTTGTATTCCATTATTGATGCTTGTTTCCATGACTCCTAACTTCTTTCCTAGGTTTTCTATGTCTGGAGTTGTTTCCCTTTGTGATTTCTTTATTGTTTCTACCTCCATTTTAAGATCCTGGGTGGTTTCGTTCAATTCCTTCACTGGTTTGGTTGTGCTTTCCTGTAATTCTTTAAGGGCTTCTACCTGTTTACCTTTGTTCTCCTGTATTTCTTTAAGGGAGTTATTTATGTTCTTCTTGAAACCCTCTTTCAGTATCATGACCTATGATTTTAAGTCCAAATCTTGTATTTCTGGTGTGTTGGGGCATCCAGGACTTGCTGCTGTGGAAGAATTGGGTTCGGATAGTGCCATTTTGCCTTGATTTCTGTTTGTAACTTCCTACATTTGCCTTTTGCCATCCGGTTATCTCTGGTGTTAGTTGGTCCTGCTGTCTCTGCCTGGCGCTTGTCGCTCCTGTGGGCCTGAAAGCCTGTCTCAGCACCCTTTGGTGACTGGCTTTCCGTGGACACAGAATGCTATGGTACTGCCCAGCTTCTGGGTTCAGAAGGAGCCCAGGTGAATCCTGTCCCAGCTGCTCTGTCATTCCTGTGTTCCCTGCACTCCTGGCTGTACCTGTCTGCTAAGTCACTGGCTGGAGAGAAGATGGAAAGTGTACATCTTGAGACACAATGACCAGGTTGAGAGAGCTAACCAGGAATAATGTAGATTTTTGAAATTTCAAAGCCTAGTGACACACCTCTTCCAACAAGGCCACATCTCCTGGTCCTTCCCTAACAGTCCCACTGTTTGGAAACCAATTATTCAGATATATGAGTCTATGGGGTCTACACCAGCTTAAATTCCCACCACTCTGTACATGAGTTCCTTTTCTTCATACCCTTGATAATTATTCTTGTCACTTCTTTTTATTTACTTTGATAATTTGAGACAGATTTCACATAGTCCAAATTGGCCTCAAACTAGCTATGTAATCTCTGCTGGCCTTGAACACCTGAGCTCTCTACTTGTACCCCTCAAGTATTGGGATTATAGGCATATTTTTTGAGCCAGTTATCTTAACAGCCTGAGACAATGTCTCATTAAGACTTTAGCTTGCATTTTTCAGGTGTTTGGTGATGTTGAATAACCTTTCAAGTATCTATTGGCCAACATTTACAAAATGTCTATTCAGGTTCTTTGCTCATTTCAAAATAACAGGACAATTATTTTTGCCATTGAATCATGTGTTTCTTACATAGTTCGAATGTTAATCCTTATCTGACACATGACATGCGAACATTTTTCCCTAATCCATAAGTGCCTTTTAATTTTGGTGATTCCTTTCTTTGTTGTACAGAAGTTTTTGAGTTTGAAATAGCATCAGCTAAAAATTGAACAACTTCATAAAGCTCAAATACCTCATATATGTAAAATCCTGGACTCATGTAAATCTCAAAGTTGGTGCTCAGTGATGCAGGGGTTTTCAGAACACAGTATGAAGCAACTCTCGGTTTTCAGTCACAGATGAAAATCTGGGAAACTGTCCAGATAGACTCACCTATCCTAGTTGGGCAAACACTTCAGGGAAGAGAGCTAAAAGTCAAATCCCATGCCACAAATCACTTTTGGCTTCAGGTCACCAATGTGGCCTTTGACACTCAAGTTCCATGTTCTTCTGGGGTCCTTGGGTATCTGTCTGTGACCTTTTTACTTCAGTGGATTGATATTGGGATCAGAGGCATCCTGTGGAAGAAGCAAGATATGTACAACATCTCTCTAGGAGCAGGAGTTGAAACAGATTTTCAGAACAGTGACCTGATTAGCTGTCAAGACTGCCTGTGACAGACAGACCTGGCCATGTTTTTGGGAGGATTATGGGAGGAATTTGGAACTTTGGGCTTGAAGATCCATTGAGTATTGGGACATCAGTGGGCCACTATGCTGGGAATTAGATGATGGAGACCTGGCTTGGGAGTTCAGAAAGAAGCAAAGACTTTACTAGGCCAGTTATATGAAGAATCTGAGGTCAGCTGAAGAATCAATTGGGATTAACAAGAGACCAGAATCACTACTGTAAAGTCTTTGTTTTTACTGGGACAATTAATGCTGGATAGGTGGAGCTGAGAAATTAATAGTGATTAAGAGACAAGCATCACTGGGGTGAAATCTTCAGAGAAGTGCTTCCTGACAACTATCACATATAATCTGTGTTCCAGAGATGGGTAAAGTTGTACCGCATACTGGCAACCAAATGTGGGAGTGTAAGAGTCATTTAGGTAGTACTGGTTTTGAGAGTGTAAAAAACAACCAAGGCGAGGTACTGTGAGAGGTTAGGGGAGGCCATTGGTGAAGGTGCAGCCTTATTAACATTGAAAGCCCAAGATTGAAGGGGTTATGCAGAGAAGTTGAGGCTTGGCACCAAGAAGAGAGACTATGAGAGGTTATTGGTGAAAGTTCCAGCCAGTTGCAGCACAATGTTCCAGAATTTTGGAGATGCCAGTATCATGGGCTAACCACTAAGAATAGCAACAACAATGGAGTAGAGTCAACCAGAGCCTAGAAGATGAGCTGTATTGCTGGACAGGTAAGCCAAGCCCTTTGGAGGATTCCAAGAGATCATGAGTGGATCATAGATCAGAGAGTGGTTTGTTTGAATCTGGTTATGACTGTGCTTTGGTTTTCCAGCTTGAAGTAAGAAAGTATTTAATCTTAAGTTTTACAGAAAGCCACTGTTGAGAGATACTAAATTTTCAAAAAAGAGATTTTAGATTTTTAAAGAGACCGGATATTTTTTAAAGACTGAACTTTGTGTTTGTTTATTTATTTTATTTTTCAAAACAGGGTTTCACTGGGTAGGCTGTCTTGGAACACCAGGCTATCTGGAAACGTATAGAGATCCACCTGCCTCGGCCTCACAAGTGCTGGGATTAATGGTGTGCACCACTACCATCAAGCTTGGGACTGAATTTTTTTATTGAATATATTCTTCATTTACATTTTAAATGTTATACCCTTTCCCACTTCCCCCTCCCAGAAAACCCCCAACTCATCCTCCCATACCCTGCCTCCAAGAATATGCCCATTCACCCAACACACTCCCACCTCTCTCCCCTCAATTTCCCCATGCTGGGGCCTCTATCAAGCCTTCATAGAACCAAGGACCTCTCCTCCCACTGAAGCCTGACAAGGCATTCCTCTGCCACATTTTTGGCTGGAACCATATGTACCCCTTGGTTGATGGCTTAGTCTCTAGGAGCCCTGGAGCATCTAGTTGGCTGACATCATTGTTCTTCCCATGGGACTGCAAACCCCTTTCAGCTTCTCCAGTCATCCTTCCTACTCCTCCATTGGGGATCCCATGCTCAGTCCAGTGGTTGGCTGCTAGCATCTGCCTCTGTATCTGAAAGACTCTGGCAGGGCTACTCCAGAGACAACCATAACAGGCTCCTTTCAGCACACACTTCTTTTCATTCATAATAGTGTCAGGGTTTGGTGACTGTTCATAAGATGAATTCCCAGGTAAGACAGTCTCTGGGTGGCCTTTCCTTTAATCTATGTTCCACACTTTGTCTCCATAATTGCTCCTGTGAGTATTTTGTTCCCTTTCTCAGAAAAACCAAAGTGCCTCCACTTCAGTCTTTCTTCTTTTTGAACTCTTGGTGGTCTGTGAATTGTAACTTGTTTATTTTGAGCTTTTCGGTTAACATCCACTTATCAGTGAGGGCATACCATGTGTGCTCTTTTGTGATTTGGTTACCTCACTCAGGATGACACTTTCTAGTTCCATACATTTGCCTAAGAATTTCATGAATTCTTTTTAATAGGTGAATAGTACCCTATTGGGTAGATATACCACATTTTGCATATTCTTTCCTCCTGAAGGACATTTGGGTTCTTTCCAGCTTCTGGCTATTATAAATAAGGCTACTATGAACATAGTGGAGCATGTGTCCTTATTACATGTTGGAGCATCTTCTGGGTATATGCCCAGATTGGTATGGCTGGGTCCTCAGGTAGTACTCTGTCTAATTTTCTGAGAGACCACCAAACTGATTTCCAGAGTGGTATTACCAGCTTGCAATCCCACCAGCAATGGAGAAATGTTCCTATTTCTCCACATCCTTGCCAGTATCTGCTGTCGCCTGAGTTTTTCACCTTAGCCATTCTGACTGGTATGAGGTAGAACCTCAGGATTGTTTCCATTTGCATTTCCCTGATGATTAAGGATGCTGAACATTTCTTTAGGTGCTTCACAGTCATTCAAGTTTCTGCAGATGAGAATTCTCTGTTTAGCTATGTACCCCATGTTTTATTAGGGTTACTTGACTCTCTGGAGTCTAGCTTCTTGAGTTCTTTATATATATTGGATATTATCCCTCTATTGGATGTAGGATTGGTAAAGATCTTTTCCTAATCTGTTGGTTGCCATTTTGTCCTATTGATAGTATCCTTTGTGTTACATAAACTTTGAAGTTTTATGAGATCCCATTTGTCGATTCTTGTTCTTAGATCATAAGCCATTGGTGTTCTATTCAAGAAATTTTCCTCTGTGCCCATATGCTCAAGGCTCTTTCCCACTTTCTCCTCTTCAGTGTTTTGGGTTTTATGTGAAGGTCCTTTATCCACTTGGACTTGAGCTTTGTACATGGAGAAAAGAATGGGACAATTTGCATTTTTCTACATTTTGACCTCCAGTTGATCCAGCACCATTTGCTAAAAATGCTGTCCTTTTTCCACTGGATGTTTTTAGCTCCTTTGTCATATATCAAGTGACCATAGGTGTGTGGGTTCATTTCTGGGTCTTTAATTCTATTCCACTGATCTTCCTGCCTGTCTCTGTACCAATAATATATAGTTTTTATCACTATTACTCTGTAGTAGAGCTTGAGATCAGGGATGGTGATTCCCCCAGGAGATCTTTTCTTGTGGTGAATAGTTTTTGCTATACTGGGTTTTTTGTTATTCCAAATGAATTTTCAGATTGCTCTTTCTAGCTCTATGAAGAATTGATTTGGAATTTTGATAGGGATTGCATTGAATCTATAGATTGCAGGGATGGTTCAATATAAGGAAATCCATCAATGTAATCCACTACATAAACAATCTCAAAGAAAAAAACCACATGATCATCTCATTAGATGCTGAGAAAGCATTTGACAAAATTCAGCATCCTTTCATGCTAAAGGTTTTGGGAAGATCAGGAATTCAAGGCCCATATCTAAACATAGTAAAAGCAATTTACAGCAAACCGGTAGCCAGCATCAATCTAAATGGAGAGAAACTTGAAGCAATCCCACTAAAATCAGGGACTAGACAAAGCTCCTGGTTTTGTTGATTCTTTGTATAGTTCTTTTTGTTTCTATTTGGTTGATTTAGGACCCAAGTTTGATTTTTTTTCCTGCTGTCTACTCCTCTTGGGTATATTTGCTTCATTTGGTTCTAGAGCTTTCAGACGTATTGTCAAGCTACTAGTGTAAGCTCTCTCCATTTTCTTTTTGGAGGCACTCAGAGCTGTGAGTTTTCCTCTTAGCACTGCTTTCATTGTGTCCCATAAGTTTTGGTATGATGTGTCCTCACTTTCATTAAATTCTGAAAAGTCTTTCATTTCTTTCTTTATTTCTTCCTTGACTAAAGTATCATTGAGTAGAGCATTGTTCAACGTCCATGTGTATGTTTGTTTTTCATTGTTTTTTTTTTTTTTGAACTTAAGTCCAGCCTTAGGCCGTGGTCATATGATAGTGTGCATGGAATTATTTCAATATTCTGGTATCTGTTGAGGACTCTTTTGTGACCAATTATAAGGTCAGTTTTGGAGAAGGTACCATGAGGTGCTGAGAAGAAGGTATATTCTTTTGCTTAAGGATGGAAAGTTCTGTAACTATCTGTTAGATCCATTCGTTCCATAACTTCTGTTAGTTTCACTGTGTCTCTGCCTAGTTTCTGTTTCCATGATTTGCCCATTGCTGAGAATGGGGTGTTGAAATTTCCCACTATCATTGTGTTTTGTACAGTATGTGCTTTGAGCTTTAGTAAAGTTTCTTTCATGAATGTGGGTACTATTGCATTTGGAGTGCAGATGTTTAAAATTGGGAGTTCATCTTGGTAGATTTTTCCTTTGACCAATATGAAGTGTCCCTCCTTATCTTTTTTGACAACTTTTGGTTGAACATTGATTTTATCCATTATAAGAATGGCCACTCCAGCTTGTTTATTGGGACCATTTACTTGAAAAATTGTTTTGCAGTCTTTGACTCTGAGGTAGTGACTGTCTTTGTCACTGAGGTTGGTTTCTTGTATGCAGCAAAATGTTGGGTCCTGTTTATGTGTCAGTCTTTTAGTCTATTTCTTTTTATTGGGGAATTGAGACCATTGATGTTAAGAGGTATTAAGGAAAAGTGGTTGTTACTTCCAGTTATTTTCATTGTTAAAGATAGAATTCCGTTTCTGTGGCTATCTTCTTTTGGGTTTGTTGAAAGAAGATTACTTTATTGCTTCTTCTAGAGTGTAGTTTCCCTCTTTGTGTTGGTATTTTTCATACCCATTATCCTTTGTAGAGCTGGATTTGTAGAAAGATATTGTGTAAATTTTGTTTTGTCATGGAATGTCTTGTTTTCTCTGTCTATGATAATTGAGAGTTTTGCTGGGTGTAGTAGCCTGGGCTGACATGTATGTTCTTTTAGAGCTGTATGACATCTGTCCAGGATCTTTTAGCTTTCATTGTTTCTGGTGAGAAGTCTGGTGTAATTCTTATAGGTCTGCCTTTATATGTTACTTGACATTTTCCCTTTACTGCTTTTAATATTCTTTTAGTATTCTTTCTTTGTTCAGTGTTTTGATTATTATGTGATGGGAGGAATTTCTGTTCTGATTCAGTCTGTTTGGAGTTCTGTATGCTTCCTATATGTTCATGGTCATCTCTCTCTTTAGGTTAGGGGAGTTTTCTTCTATAATTGTGCTGAAGATATTTACTGGCCCTTTAAGTTGTAAATGTTCACTTTCTTCTATACCTATAATCCTTAGGTTTGGCCTTCTCATTGATTGTGTTCTCGGTTTTCTGTATGTTTTGGGATAGGAACTTTTTGCATTTTGCATTTTTTTTGACTGTTGAGTTAATGTTTTCTATGGTATCTTTGGCACCTGAGATTCTTTCTTCTATCTCTTGTATTCTGTTGTTGATGCTTGCATCTTTGACTCCTGATTTCTTTCTAAGGTTTTATGTCTCCAGAGTTGTCTAAATTTGTGATTTCTTTATTGTTCCTATTTCCATTTTTAGATCGTGGATGGTTTTGTCCAGTTCCTTCACTTTTTTTGTGTTTTCCTGAAAATTTTTAATGGATTTTTGTAATTCTTCTTAAAGGCTTCTACCTGTTGACCCATGTTCTATGTTTCTTTCAGGGATTGTTGCATTTCCTCTTTAAGGGTTTCTACCTATTGACCTATGTTCTCCCATGGTTTTTAAGGGATTTTTGTGTTTCCTCTTTAAGGCCTTCTACCTGTTGACCCATGTTCTCCTGTATTTTTTTTAAGGGAGTTATTTATGTCCTTGAAGTCCTCTATCAGCATCATGCAATATGATTTTAAATCCAGCTCTTTCTTTTCCAGTGTGTTGGGGTATCCAGGATTTGCTGTTGTGGGAGAACTTGGTTTGGATGGTGCCATGTTGCCTAGGTTTCTGTTGGTAATGTTCTTGCATTTGCCTTTTGCCATCTGGTTATCTCTGGTGTTAGGTGATCTTGCTGTCTCTGACTGTTGCTTGTATGTCTTGCAAGCCTGGGTATCTGTACTCCTGGGATTCCCAGTCTCTCTGTGCACACAGGTATGTAGGCATTTCTGGGAGACTAGCTCTTCTGTGGTGGTGTTTTCGTATGTAGCTCTGTGGCCCTGGATCAGGTCTGTGCTCTCAGGCCTCTCCACAGACCTGGGAGGTTAGCTATCTCCCTGTTTCACCTGGATATCGTATATTGTGCTCCCAGGCCTCCCTGCACTCCTGTGGAGGGACCAAATGCCCTGAGTGCAGCAAGTTTTTTAGAATGTATCATGAGATGGTGTCTTCACAAATGCCCTGAGTGCAGCTGATTCTCTAGGATGTATCAAGAAGTGGTGTCTTCACTGTGGCAGACCTGGGAAGAGTCTGTCCCAGCAAAAAGGACCAGGACTGACTTTTTAATGTGTCTGAATTTGTGAAAATTGTGGGACTTTTAAAATTATTTATTGTGATGATTTTTTATTAAACTAATAAAATTCATTTTAAAGTATTCAACCCAATATTGACATTCTTTAAGTTATCAAAATAATTTATAACATTGAAATGTCTCTTAAACATGGTATCTTCTGAAGCTAAAAGTAATCTGCACTCAACCACTTTTTAAAAGTCTATTTTGAGTATTAAGCATGATAGAATTAGAAGAAAATCTCTTAGGAATTCCTCTATGAAAGGAAATTGTGACAAGTTCCTGATTAGACAGAAACTGTTCCATCTCCAAGGGAGAATACACAGCATAATTGTGGTTTGATAGAATGAATTGGGTAGTGTTCCTTCTGTTTCTATTTTATGGAATAGTTTGAAGGAATTGGTATTAGGTCTTCTTTGAAGGTCTGATAGTATTCTGCACTAAACTCATCTGGTCCTGGGCTTTTGTTTTTGTTGGGAGACTTTTAATGGCTCCTTCTTTTCCTTTAGACATTATGAGACTGTTTAGATGATTTATCTGATCCTGATTTAACTTTTTTATTTGGTAACTGTCTAGAAAAGTGAACATTTCATCCAGATTTTCAAGTTTTGTTGAGTATAGGCTTTTGTAATAGGATCTATGATTTTTTGAATTTCCTCAGTTTGTGATGTTATGTCTCCCTTTTCGTTTCTGATTTTGTTAATTTGGATACTATCTCTGTGCCCTCTGGTTAGTCTGGCTATGGGTCTATCTATCTTGTTTATTTTCTCAAAGAACCATCTCCTGGTTTTGTTGATCCTTTGTATAGCTCTTTTTGTTTCTACTTGATTGATTTCAGCTCTGAGTTTGATTATTCCTGCCATCTACTCCTCTTGGGTGTATTTACTTCCTTTTGTTCTAGAACTTTCAGGTATGATGTTAAGCTGCTATTGTATGCTTTCTCCAGTTTCTTTTTGGAGGCACTCAGAGCTATGTATTTTCATCTTAGCACTGCTTTCATTTTGTGTAAGTTTGGGTATGTTGTATTTTCATTTTCATTAAATTCTAAAAAAGTCTTTAATTTCATTATTTATTCCTTGACCAAGACATCATTGAGTAGGGCATTGTTCAGCTTCCACGTATATGCGCACTCTTGTTTCTGTTGCTATTGAAGATCATCCTTAGTCCATGGGGATTTGATAAGATGCATGGGATTATTACAATCTTCTTGTATTTGTTGAGGCCTTTTTGTGACTGATTATATGGCCAGTTTTGGAGAAGATACCATGAGGTGCTGAGTAGAAGTTATATTATTTTGTTTAAGGATGAAATATTCTGTAGATATCTGTAAAATTCATTTGATCTATAACTTCAGTTAGTTTCACTGTGTCTCTGTTTATTTTATTTTCATGATCTGTGGATTTCTGAGAGTTGATTGTTGAAGTCTCCCCCTATTCTTTGTGAGATGCAATGTATGCATTGAGCTTTAGTAAAGTTTCTTTTTTTTTTTTAATTTTATTTTATTTTATTTTTTTAATTTACATTCCAAATCACTTCCCCTTTCCCGTTTCCTCCCTCCCCGAAAGTCCCATAAGCCCCCTTCCCTCCCTCTTTTCTCCGTTCAACCCCCTCTCATTACTCTGTCCTGGCATTCCCCTACATCCAGTCTTTCCAGGACCAGGGGTCTCTCCTTCCATCTTTTTAGAAATCTATTGATATGCTGATTGTGTCTAGGGTATTCTGAGATTCTGGGTCAATATCCCCTTATCAGTGACTTCATACCATGTGTGATCTTTTGTGATTGGGTTACCTCACTAAGGATGATATTTTCAAGTTCTGACCATTTGCCTAGGAATTTCGTGAATTCATTGTTTTTAATTGCAGAGTAGTATTCCATTGTGTAAATATACCACATCTTCTGAATCCATTCCTCCGTTGAGGGACATCTGGGTTCTTTCCAGCTTCTGGCTATTATAAATAAGGCTGCTATGAATATAGTGGAGCATGTGTCCTTATTGCATGCAGGTAAAGTCTCTGGGTATATGTCCAGGAGTGGTATAGCCGGATCCTCCGGAAGTGTCATGCCCAGTTTTCTGAGGAGCCGCCAGACTGCTTTCCAGAGTGGTTGTACCAGCCTGCAATTCCACCAGCAGTGGAGGAGTGTTCCTCTTTCTCCACATCCTCGCCAACAACTGCTGTCTCCTGTGTTTTTGATCTTAGCCATCCTGACTGGTGTGAGATGGAATCTCAGGGTTGTTTTGATTTGCATTTCCCTAATGACTAAGGATGATGAACATCTCTTTAGGTGCTTCTCAGCCATTAGATATTCTTCAGGTGAGAACTCTTTGTGTAGCTCTGTACCCCATTTTTTAATAGGGTTACTTGCCTCTCTGGAGTTTAACTTCTTGAGTTCTTTGTATATCTTGGATATTAGCCCTCTGTCGGATGTAAGGTTGGTAAAGATCATTTCCCAGTTAGTTGGTTGCCGCTTTGTCTTTTTGACGGTGTCTTTTGCCTTGCAAAAACTTTGTAATTTAATGAGGTCCCATTTGTCTATTCTTGATCTTAGAGTATAAGCTTCTTTTATGAATGTGGTTGCCTTTGAATTTGGAGCATAGATGTTCAGAATTGAGAGTTCTTCTTGGTAGATTTTTCCATTGATGAGTATAAAGTGTCCTTCCTAATCCTTGTTCATAACTTTTGGTTGGACATTGATTTTATTCGATATTAGAATGGCTACTCCAGCTTTTTTCTTTGGACCATTTGTTCAGAAAATTGTTTTCCACCTCTTTACTCTGAGTTAGTGTCTGTCTGTGACACTGAGGTGCATTTCCTATATGCAGCAAAAAGCTGGGTCCTGTTTAAGTATCCAGTCTTTTACTATATGTCTTTTTACTAGGGAATTGAATCCATTGATATTAAGAGACAGTAAGGAATAGTGATTGTTGCTTCCTGTTATTTTTGATGTTATTTTTTATGATTGTGTGGCTATCTTCTTCTTGTATTTGTTGAAAGAACATTACTTTCTTTCTTTTTCTACAGTGTAGTTTCTCTCCATGCGTTGGCATTATTCATTTATTATCCTTTGTAGGGCTGATTTTGTGGAAGGATATTGTGTAAATTTGGTTTTGTCATGAGATATCTTGATTTCTCCATCTATGGTAATTGAGAGTTTTGCTGGGTATGCCTGGGCTGGCACTTGTGTTCTCTTAGGGTCTGTATGACATCTGCCCAGGATCCTCTATTTTTCAGAGTCTCTGGTAAGAAGTCTCATGTAATTCTGGTAGGTCTGCCGTTATATGTTACTTGACCCTTTTCCCTTACTGCTTTTAATATTTTTTCTTTCTTTTGTTCATTTCGTGTTTTGACTATTATGTGACACAAGGAATTTCTTTTCTGGTCCAATCTATTTGGAGTTCTGTAGGCTTCTTGTATGTTTATGGGTATCTCTTTCTTTATGTTAGGGAAGTTTTCTTCTATAATTTTGTTGAAGATATTTACTGGCCCTTTAATTTGGAAATCTTCACTCTTCTCTATACTTATTATCCTTAGATTTGCTCTTCTCATTGTGTCCTAGATTTCCTGGATGTTTTAGGTTAGGAGCTTTTTGCATTTTGCATTTTTTTAACTGTTGAGTCTATGTTTTCTATGGCATCTTCTGCACCTGAGATTCTCTCTTCTATCTCTTGTATTCTGTTGGTAATGCTTGTGTCTATGTCTCCTGATCTCTTTTTTAGGTTTTCTATCTCCAGGGTTGTCTCTCTTTGTGATTTCTTTATTTTTTCTATTTCCATTTTTAGATCCTGGATGGTTTGGTTCAGTTCCTTCATTTGTTTGTTTGTGTTTTCCTGAAATTCTTTAAGGGATTTTTGTCTTTCCTCTTTAAGGGCTACTACCTGTTTACCTATTGTCTCCTGTATTTTTTATGGGAGTTATTTGTATCCTTAAAGTTCTCTATCATCTTTATGATATGTGATTTTAAGTCAGAGTTTTGCCTTTCTGGTGTGTTGGGGTATCTAGGACTGACTGTGTTGGGAGAATTGTATTCTCAAGATGCTAAGTAGTTCTGGTTTCTGCTGCTAATATGCTTGCCCTTACCTCTCTCCATCTGGTTGTCCTTGGTGTTATCTGGTCTTGCTGACTCTGACTGTGGCTTGTCCCTCCTGCAAGCCTATGTGTTAGTACTCCTTGGAGACCAGTTCTGTCCTGGAGGAATTTGTATATGAATAGCTGTGGCACATGGTCAACTCTGGGGTACAGATGGAAACCAGAAGGATCCTGTCCGTGGCTGTTCCTTGGTTCCTGTGTCCTGATATCTCTGGGCGTATCAGTCTTGGGCCATGAATTTGAGTGGAAGTGGTGGTCTTTCCTGTGCTCATAGGCTTCTTTGCACTCCTGGGAGATTTGCTCTCTCCTGGTGGTATTCGGATAAGGAGTGCTGTGGCATAGGATCAGCTCTGGTTGCAGATAGAAACCAGAAGGATCCTGTCCTAGGCTACTCCTTGGTTCCTGTGTCCTGAGGGCTCTTGGCAAGTATTGTGATGATTTGTATATGGTTGGCACTATTAGGAGATGATACCCTGTTGGAGTATGTGTGGCCTTGTTGGAGTGGGTGTGTCACTGTGGGTGTGGACTTTAAGACCCTCTTCTTAGCTTCCCAGAAGCTAGTCTTCCCATAGCAGCCTGCATTTGAAGATGTAGAATTCTCAGCTCCTACTGCAATCATGCCTGCTTGAACGTGCCATTTTCCTGCCTTGATGATAGTGGACTGAACCTCTGAACCTGTAAGTCAGCTCCAGCTAAATGCTGTCCTCTATAATAGTTGCATGGTCATGGTGTCTGCCTATAGCAGTAAAACCCTAATTAAGACATTTATGTTTTTAATGTGAGATCTTGGGGATGTATAAAAAAGGAAAGGTTGTTGCTTAACACTCATGTGTTTGCGCGTCAACTTGACAAGGGGTTAATTGTACTGAACAGTTTTATGTCAACTTGACCCAAACTAACACTATCTGAGAGAGGGGAGCCTCAATTAAGAAAATTACTTTGTTAAGATCAGGCTATAGCAAGTCTATAAGGCATTTTCCTAACTAGGGATTGATGGAGGTGGGACCACTGCATTATGAGTGGTGCCACCTCTGGCCTTGTGGTTCTGGGTTCTATAAGAATGCATGATGAGCCAGTCATGGCAAGCAAGTCAGCAAGCAGCACCCCTCCATGGCCTGTGTATCAGCTTCTGAGTCCAAGTTCCTTCTTTGCTTCAGTTCCTATCCTAATTTCCTTTGATGATGAACTGTGATATGGAAGCATAAATTGAATACACCTTTAATTCCCAAGTTGCTTTGGTGTTTTATCAAAGCAACAGTAACCCTAAGACACAGTCCAACTTTATTTTTATTAACTAATGTTTTCACCTGCCACCTTGTATTCTGTCATCTTTAGTTAGGAAAGAAAATGTCTGAGAAGGTAATTATAGGCTCCCAGTAGGCCAATCTATTCACATCAGAATCTAGGCTTAAAGAGTGCAGGAAGTGGTCCCCCTTCAGCATCTTCAGTGATCTGCCTGAGGTTCAGAGTGCCTTTAGGACCCCCTCAATGCCTATAAAGGCATCCAGCTGTCTTCAGATATATTGCATGGTGGTTGGACTTTCAAGTGCTTTCCTCCAGCTTCCTGCCTTGAAATGGACACAGCCCCAGCATCAGCCTGGTTTGTCTATGCTGAAATCCTGGCACCAGGGGATAGAACAATGAAATATGCATCCTGGAGATTGTTGCTTCCCTCTGCTAAAAGTCTCAGCTATCATCCTCTTGAAGGAATTGTGGAATTTTCTTGTTGCTAAATGCCTGCATTTTTATGAAAAAGTTCAGATAGAGTATATAAAATTGGGTTTCTGGTTTATATCACCTTGGAGTGGCTCATAGAAGACACCATGAGAACCATCATTCCTATTACCCATACCCCAACCCCCAGCTGAGGACATTCTTGGCTTTCTGTCTCTGGAATTTTATTATGTCTCCCAGGGCAATCCATTTGCAGGTATTTTTATATATTGCTTTCTAATACTATGTGACCCATTTTTGATAGCCTGTGTAGAACATTTATAGCAACCCCGAGGTATCCTCCCATCTGAAAACATAAATGAAGGTCACAAAATCAAGCAAGTAAGTTTACCACTCCAATTGTAAGCAACTCTCATCTTCACTGCTGCAGATACCTTTGCACTGGGTGTTCTGCTGCTTGCAAACTGGCTAAGCACACTTCCTTTTGAAATACCATCTAGTGCCTCAGACACGAATGCTTATGAATGTTTCCCATGAGAGCTACATCTGTGGGCTCCTGAGACCAGAGTCTAGACTAGTTTACTTTATTGAGGGGGGGGAGGTAATTCCAGGGAATTAGGCTAAGGCAGAGGCAGAGAGAGAGAGAGAGAGAGAGAGTGAGTGGAGGGGAGCAGTTTTGATGCCATTTGAAGTTGTTTTCCATACTTTGTTGATTTGCTCAGTCCCTCTCTTCCAGGAACCAGAGGGAACTTCTGCTTTCAGTACCTTCTGGGGCAAGACTTTGTAGACACTCACTGTGAGGTGACTAGAAGATACAGGTCGCAAATTAAGGCAGAGATGCCAGCCTTTAATTATTACCCCCTGTTGCTAAAATTCCTTCCCTGGGAGGAATGAAAGTGTTGTTGATTTCTTCTCCTAAGGTCTTTAGGACAAACCAAAGCATGGTTTTGCCAAAGTTCACTTTGAGGATTCAAGGAGTTTATTAGGCTTCCCTGCAGAGCATAGGAGAGGGTTTGTTTATGTAGGTTCTCTTCTCAACTGGCCACAGTGATGAAGGCTTCCTTATGGACACATAGATAGAACCTCTTTCCCTTAGTCTTCCCCAAGACCACATGCAATTAAGGCAAAGTTGTATGTATCCCATATAGGGAGTATCAGGTGGGTTCTTGGGACACTGTCCACCCCTCTATTATAGAGTGTAAATAGTAATAAAAACCTAGATAAGCTGATCTTTTGAAAGGGGACACAGATGAATGCCCCAAGATGGCAGTTTCTTTACTGGCAGAACAGTGGCTCAAAAAAACCTTAAATTAGCAAAGACATAGGTTCATTTCATAAACAGTCATTTCTAGGTTCCTGTGATAATTGGAGAGGCAAAGGGCAACAAAAGCAACAGTAATAAATGACAAATGTTGTGATACTCTTACCACTGTGGCAATCAGGCTTAAGCCATGGCATGCCTTGTGAGGATCAAATCCTCCTATGGACCAGGTAAGCTAGACTCACCATCTGTTCTCAAGTCACCCACTAAAAAGACAATTATGTGATCCTGCAGGTGAGAAAAAGAGGCTTATTCAATCTGACTCAAGTAAAGTGGTCCTGTAACTGACCCCTCATGTACAACTTTGGGGTCTTTCTATACAGTTTAGTTTTTTGTTTTTTTTTTTTTTTTTTTTTTTTTTTTTTGGTTTTTCGAGACAGGGTTTCTCTATGTAGCCCTGGCTGTCCTGGAACTCACTTTGTAGACCAGGCTGGCCTTGAACTCAGAAATCCTCCTGCCTCTGCCTCCCAAGTGCTGGGATTAAAGGCGTGTGCCACCACCGCCCGGCTTACAGTTTAGTTTTAATAGAGGATAAGAGACAGGCATATCTAAGCAGTCCTGATTTGGTCATGGCTCTGCCCTTCACTGGTACCCCATTGTGTCTCCCCCAGTCTGTCCTTCTTGGTGTTCTGACACGTCATACACTATGACTAGCATTAGGGCTTCAACCTTTACCTTCATCTTCTACAATTACTGGTGACATCCACTTTTTTGGGTTCCATTTTCCCCCAATAATCTAATATTCAAAAGAAGGGGCACAAATGTCTCTCTTGAGAGTGTCTTTGTTCCTGCCAGGATGGCTCATTTTCTCACAAATGTGTTGTTTGTTTCTGCTTTCACTCCTCTGAATCTTTCTATTTTCTTGGGGACATCTGCCAGATGTTTCTCTCTCTACAAACCCTATTTGACCTCCAAAGCACATGGTAATGAGCTCCGTTCTTGACCTTCCAGGGAAAAACCGCAGAATGTCCCAGGCACCAGGCCCAGGGCTTGGCCCATAGCTCACTTCTCCCTAGCTCTCCCTCCCAACTTCCTCATTCAGGGCTTGGCCCATAGGTCACTTCCCCATAGTTCCCCTTCCCAACTTCCTCATCCCCACCGCTTAAAACGTGCTGCCTGTGTGACAATAAACGAGGCCTTGACAAATGGAATCTTGCTTGGTCTCGTTCTTCTCTCCTCCCCATGACCCTCAGGTAGCGACTCTTCGGGACCCTGAATAACTAGACCTGCTGGACGGGTCAACTGTGTCCTTTGCCTTACAGAAGCTTTGCAGTTTCATGAGGTCCCATTTGTCCATTCTTATTCTTAGGGCATAAGCCATTGGCATTCTGTTCAGCAACTTTTTCCCTTGTGCCCATGTGTTCAAGATTCCTCCCCACTTTCTCCTCTATAAGCTTCAGTGTGTCTGGTTTTATGTATAGGTCCTTGATTCACTTGGACTTGAATTTTGTACAAGGAGATAAGAAAGGGTCGATTTGCATTTTTCTGCATGCTGACCTCCAGTTGATCCAGCACTATTTGTTAAAAATGCTGTCTTTTTTCCACTGGATGTTTTTAACTCCTTTGTCAAATATCAAGTGACCATACGTGTGTGCTTTCCTTTTTGGGTCTTCAATTCTATGCCATTGATCTTCCTGCCTGTCTCCATACCAATACCAAACAGTTTTTATCACTATTGCTCTGTAGTAGAGCTTGAGGTCAGGGATGATGATTCCCCCAGGAGATCTTTTGTTGTGGAGAATAGTTTTTGCTATCCTGGGTTTCTTGTTATTCCAGATAAATATGAGAATTGCTCTTTCTAGATCTATGAAGAATTGATTTTGGATTTTGATGGAGATTGCATTGAATCTGTAGATTGCTTTTGGCAAGATGGGCATTTTTATTATATTGATCCTGCCAATCCATCAACATGGGAGATCTTTCCATCTTCTGAGAACTTCTTCAATTGATAAAAGTCTTGGAGAGAGTGGGAATCCAAGGCCCATATCTAAACATAGTGAAAGCAATATACTGCAAACCAGTAGCCAACATCAAATTAAACAGAGAGAAACTAGAAGCAATCCCACTAAAACCGGGGACCAGACAAGGTTGCCCAATCTCTCCCTATCTATTCAATATAGTACTTGAAGTCCTAACCAGAGCAATCAGACAGCAAAAGGAGATCAATGGTATACAAATTGGAAAAGAAGAAGTCAAAATATCACTATTTGCATATGATATGATCATATACTTAAGCGACCCCAAAAATTCCACCAGAGAACTCCTAAAGCTGATAAACAACTTCAGCAAAGTGTCTGGATATAAAATTAACTCAAGCAAATCAGTAGCCTTCCTCTACTCAAAGGATAAACAAGTTGAGAAAGAAATTAGGGAAATGACACCCTTCACAATAGTCCCAAATGATATTACATACCTTGGAATGACCCTAACGAAGCAAGTGAAAGATCTGTATGTAGGTATGTTCTTATAAATCTAAGTCTGTACAAAAAAAATTTCCCAAAGATGAGGTTCTAGCAGCTTGCTCCTCTTTGTATTATTCCAACTGCTTTTTGCCAAATGGGGGTGAGATGGGCAAGGAGTTTTCTTGACTACAAAGGAGACTTTCTTTCCTGAGGGGTGTATACATACTTCAGGGGTCTAGGATCCAAGACAATCAACAGTAATCAAGGCCACCCTAGCCAGTGGCTTCTGGGTCATCTGTCTCTTGAGTTCACAGTCAGTGTGGTAGGGGCAAAGAATGAGTTTCCTAAAGGAATTTTATTATAGTTGTGACTTTATGAGAGATGAAGCAAGAAGAAATCCTTTAGAGTAGCAATGGATCCTAGGAAAGGGTTGTCACAATGACCCTGCTCTAAGGCATGAGGGGTGAGCTGAGGCAGGACACTTGTCCTATACATGAGGTCTTCATGTGACTCTTCGTCTCTGTGTCTAGCATGGCACACCTTTAAGTGTTAATGAAGTATCTGATATTCCACAGATTCCAGGCTGCTTTAGCTGCTATTCTGAAAAGGTTAAGTTAAATTCAAGAAGCTAGAGTACTGTGAGTGGCAGACCTACTGATAGGACCCAGGGTATTTCCAGCTTCAGGCCAGGCCAGGAGACTTGGACAAATGGAGGTGGCCAACACGGAAAATGGTCAAGAAACAGAATTGCTAGTTATTGAGGCACTCTTCCTCAAGTTGCTCAGCTGGCTTCTCTCTTCTACTTCATCATGTTCCTCCATGTTTCTGCTTCACTGTCTCTTTGTGTTAAGGAAGGAAAGACCACATACCAATTTACACTGACACTGCCTACAAACTGCTTTTAAAGAATGCTATGGAGGCTTTGAAAAATAAAAATTAACCGGAGAAAATCTAAGGAAAATGTGTAGCTTGATGGGGGATTGGTGAGAGGGGGTAGGTTTCTGAGCCATATCCAGGCGGGAACTGGGCAGAACCTCACCAGTGAAGGTATCCTGATGCTTCTTAGAGAACACAATACTGGCAGATGGAGTCCCCTGTGACTTCACATTTAATCCTGTCCTTATATTTGGCCTCAAAATGGACTCCTAGTGCTCAGTGGTCACTAATGAAGGATATTCTCACTGTTTGCTGTAAAGAGATTTCTATGAACTAGCAGGCAGAAGTTCCTGCAAAGCAATTCCATTCAATCTTAGAGAAGTGTCTAATGAGGAAGTTAAGGCCAGCTTTGCCTGGTATCCTTGTATCCCACTAAGAACAATGTGAGGAACTTAAGCCTCCTATTCTAATCCTAGCCGTCACAATCCAGTATATCCAGGTTATGGTCTGTGTCCTCACATGTGTACTTTTATGAGATAAAATAGTCTTTACTCCTTCAAGTCAGTTCCATGAGATAATTTAATTTTCAGTAGGATCCTAGTTGGTAGAGGTGCAAATATGGTACTGGGGCTTATGATCACAAGTCCAGTTCTAGTTTGAGAGGAGGCCTTACTGCCCTATAGGGGCTGTCCTAGCACTGTATATATACATATACATATACATATACATATACATTTCAAGTCTTAGTTCTTGAGTTCTGTGCACCAACACAACTGGCTTCCATAATTTTTGAGTCCTGCTATGTCAATGATTTTAAAATTTAATTAAGAAAGCTTAACTTCCCTGTGTGGAAAAATCCTAACATGTGATTGACCCAAAAGAGAATTGTAGGCATGCTAGAGAGCTGTTCTTTCCCTGTCAGAGCTCCAGCCCAGCCTAACCAGGGAATTTCAGGCATGCTTTGCACCACAGGCTGAGAATCACAGCTGTAGAAATGTTAAGTGTGGTCTTTTGTATCCAAGAGGAAGGCTACTGGGACTGTAAGAGTAACATGTAGCAGGAATGCCTGAGAATCTAACGGGGTTATCCTGTTGTGATTCTATTTGTTCAAAATGTTTCCTTTTAGAAACACAGGACAGTAGAATCTATAGGAAAGGGGAGGAGATTCTGCTCATGGGATTCTGCTCTTGCTCCATCCTTTGCAAGCTACTTTCATTTCTGAAATTCCACTTCTGTCTATGGAGTGGTGATGAGGCCAGTTGGGTAAATGACTGGTACCATTTATGGGTGACCTAATTTTGCTAAATACTTACACCAGAGTTGAGTGGCCTGTGATTGGTGAAATGTCACCTTTGGGTTGTGATACAGAGGAGTTTCCAAGTTTAGAGAAAGCATCAGAAAGATTGAATGAGCCCCAAAGCTCCAAGCAGGTAACTGAGTTCAGCTCTTAAAATGGAATCAGAAGATAGACAAAGACATCACATGTTTTATTAAGCTTTCAGAACCCAGCAAGGGTAGCCTAGGCCCCTTGAATTTTAAAATTGCTTGAATTTTAACAGCATCCATTCCATAAGAAGATGTGATTGAGTTCTTCTCTAGCTCGTACTCCACTGTCAATGATTTAAACAATTTCTGTACCACCTATTTAAAGTTCCTCATCATATTTTTATGTTTCCTCAGACTGGCAATACTCCATTGCAGGGGGCATCCTTGAAAGTTCTTTATTTGATCCTGGACTGAGCAATGAATTACTGAGGGAAGATGAAGAGCAGGAGAGATAGTTGCCAATGAGTGATGTAGACTCCTGCAGACAAATGGGAAATAAGCTTCTGGTTGTCAAATCTAAAGACATTACTGTTATGGTTAGAATGTGAGATACTTTTTACAGTCTCATGTGTCCGACAGTCCACTCCCCACACTGTGGATCCTAGTTGATAGAGGTGGAAATACAGTACTAGGGCTTACGATCACAACTCTATTTCTAGCTGCACCCTTTGCTTCCTCCTGAAGTGCTGTGAGAACTTCATACAGTTCGTTCTCTCCTTGAACTTTGGCCTGGCTAGCTCCTGATAATAGCTTGGAATCTCACCTCCTTTGTGTTTTTCAGGAGAGCATTTCCTCTCCTTTCTGTCACTGTGTGGCCTTTGATTTCTCAAGAATGACTTTGTTTCTGTCCCTATGCATTTGAGTCCTTTATTCCTTTGCATCTTACCTACTCAACAGTAATAGGATTAGCTATTTTCTGCTCACTATTATTTCTTTGGTGTCAAGCACATAAAAGTTCTGGGCAGGCATGTACTGAGTGAATGTAGGAATATTTGCAGTGACCCTAGTTATTTTCTGCTCTGGTCTTCATGTCACAGATAATTCTATGGCCATTCTGTGTCTAAGAATACAGTGGGCAGATATAATCTTCTAGGTCATTGTCATGCCTTTGTTGTATAAAAATTAGGGCCACTTATTAAGAAAATTAGTTGACAAGGTGAATAGCACTATTTATAGAGGAAGGAAAAAAGAAGAATAAAAATAGTCACATTGAAAACTCAGGGTCTAGTCCCTGACACTGTGGAAAACTGTTCACAAAAATTAGATTTTAATACAATTAAGACTTGAATTAGGAGTGAGGATTTCTTGTGTCTTTAATATCTGTGAGTGTGTGTATGTTGAGTGCAAGGCCAGTACTCTACTACTGAGTTACACCTCAGTCTCCCTCCCTTTTGGTTTTCTTTCTATTTGGATGACAACCAGCATTCTAGTGAATATATATATGTATGTATATGTATATTCACTATACGTATGTCTATATAGACAGATATAGAAATAGATGTAGACATAGATAATAAAAGATAAATACATATATTTTAACACACAACAGAAGAAATAAAATTGAGTTAAACATTCTGGGCTGTTTTAAAGATACTGTTTTAAGGACAATTTTTAATACACTATCTTGCATTCTTTATAAGACGCCTGGTCTGTGATTGTGTCTTGGAGGGCTATTTTGTTCAGGTCAAATTCCTCTTGTCTCCATGGGGCAAACATATGCAAGGGAAACAACACTGTCCAAATGCCATTGAAAACAGGGCAACATTCAAGATGCAGAACCATTTTGCTTAAGTGAACTAATTACACTATCCAACTAGTCTTCTCTTTTAATTCTAATTTGATCTCCATGGTATGAGATCTAAGTGAGATTTGGATGCTCTCTGTGATTTATGAACCTTGGCTTGATAAATTGTAGGGTTGTTTCAAATAGAAAAGAAAAAATTAAGTACGAGCTGCTCAAAGGCCAAAGTCAACGAAACCACGCATGTGGCCTTAGAATCATAGGTGTCTTGTATCTTTGTGGGTTGGTAAAAGCTGGAGAGGTACAGGGGACTGAGGTAAACACTTGAGCTATAACCCTTTGGCTTTATTTGATATTTTAAAACATTTTCTGTATGTGGAGCCATGAATAACTCCCAGGGCTTGTTGCCCCAATGTTCAACTCCTTCTTTTGTGAATGTGCCTTTGACACAGCTTTAGGAAACACCCAGAAGCCCGACAAAGCCAAATGTTCCTTTTATTCATCAAGCTGCCTTTTGAAGAGAAATAACAATATCTTGAGGGAAAATCAGGATTTTAAAGGAAGAGAGGAAGTCTAAGTTTTAAAAAATTCATGTGAGAAATATGCCAGGTAGTTCATACAGGATGCCTGAATTATAGGTGCTTGTTCTGCTGTGGGTGATTTAGAGGAATAAATACCTATTCAGTAAAACTGTGCTCTAAAAATACAAATAAGATGAGAGGAATGGATTTTTGGAGGAGCTCTCATAATGGTTTAATTTATAATGACTGCAATAGCAACCCTGATTTAAAACACACCTTAAAGCAACATTAAGTACAGTTTTTGCAATAAGGTTTAAGGGGTTTGATGAAATGGAACTGAAAGAAGTGGTGTGTCTTCTGAGATAAAGGAAAGTTGTGCAACAACACTTCCAAACCAGATACAGGGCAAAGCTGAGCTGTAGGGAGAGAACAAAGTTGTGAGTGAGCATGGATTGTTTTACATGGGTGAGACCATGTCGAGAACCAATGCTTCAGCTACATGGGAAGGGAGGAGTCTTCACTAGCTGAGGTTTAGAGGGTTACTAAAGTTTTCCTCTGCTCTGATTTTGAATGTTGACAGTTTGTGCATAAAATTTCCTCCTTAGCTTTCTCCTCTGCATGTTTACAGCTTGAAGATTGCTCCCCTCTAGAAACTGCTCTAACCAAGATTAGCTAAACCTGCATCCCTGTTAAGATGTGTTTAATAGCTCTGTCTCCTTGTCTACTTGTATGTAATAGCCCCCTACTTGTTCATCTGTTTGGAATGACTCCAGTTTTCTGCTCAACTCTATGTAATAAGCCCACTGAGTTTCCAAGGTTCTGTGGCTTCTTCATCTGCAACCTCAGACCACCTGACCTCAATTTTTCTGTCACTGTGTGCCTTGTCTTCATTCCCTGATCACACCCAGGGTTCCAAGACCCAAGCCACTCAAGAACACAAGTCAACAGATGGAAGGAGCTGGTAGATGGATAAACATAACGTCTGTTTTCCTCGAACACTTGTTGAAGTAGCTTTGCAGGTGATGTAGTCACTCAGCAGTACAAAGCATCATACGGATAGAGAGAAAGTCTAAAAATTAACATACCTTCTGAATGACACAGCCACCATTTGGTTATATCTGGATGCTTCACACATTAAAATAAGCATTGTAGCAGAACTGACTGTAAGTTTCATAATAAAAATTTTCTGTTGGTATCGTACACATATAATTCGTATATACAGGGAAACTGAGTCCCAGAGGGTTTTAATTACTCACCTGGGATAGTTCAGTAAACAGAGGTCAGTTCTAAACCTGTGGGATGTGACCTGTTTCAGGGTCGAAGAATCCTTTCATGGGAGTTGCGTATCAGATATCACATACATTAGATATTTGCATTGCAATTCATAACAGTAGCAAAATTACAGTTATGAAGCAACAACAAAAGTAACTTTATGGTTGGGGGTCAACACAGCATGTAGGACTGTATTAAAGAGTTGTAGCATTAGGAGGGTTAAGAACCACTAGCCTAGAACCATATCCATGTTTATGCTTCTCTTCAACCACTGTGGTATTGAGATTTCCATGATGCTTTTTATGACTTCACACAAATGTGGGAAATTCTGTAGACTTTTCAAAGATGATTGGGGTTCTTCATATATAACTACCCAAACCCCACCTGTCTTAATTAGGGTTTTACTGCTGTGAAAGACACCATGACAAAGGCAAGTATTATAAGGACAACATTTAGTTGGGGCTGGCTTACAGGTTTAGAGGTTCAGTCCATTATCATCAAGGCAGGAACATGTCAGTGTCCAGAGAAGGCATGATATGGGAGGAGGTCAGAGCTCTAAATCTTCATCTGCAGGCCACTAGGAGAAGACTGGCTTCCAGGCAGCTAGGATGAGGGTCTTAAAGTGCCACTTCCTGGGCCAAGCATATACAAACCATCTTACCACCTATACTTAACAGTCACCAAAGCACACTGATCTCCAGGTACTTGCTTGGCTTACTACACCTTTAGTTTGCAATCATCTAAAGACAGTAAGGGATTACTCAATTGTAACTTTAGACAGGTGCCATTAACCTTCAAGGTCTTTCTTCCTGGGTCCTTATAATGCCATTATAAAGGAAAGAATGGGTTATTGAACTATAAAAGAAAAATAAATCTCATGCTAATGCCAAGGTTTGGCATTGATACTCGGCTCTGTACTCCATTCCTTCACAGTGACCACTGAGACAACCGATTGTGAAAACTCCATTTCTAGAATCAAACGGTGCGTTCTGAGCCTGCTGTTTGCATGTCAGATAGTGCTAGGGAACAAAGAAGACCATGATAAGCTAAAGATGAAACTTAGTAAACTGTGAACATTCAAGGTATTTATGATCATGGCTACTGGCCCAGCTTCTGGAATTTTATGAAAGCACAGACTGGTCTCAGAGCCTCACTACTACAAACCAACCCATCCAAGCTGACAGGGTTTCAAATTTTCCCAAGTAATTTCAGAGCTTGAAGTGACAGTAATGATAGTGGTAATTACAGAGTCTGTTTTTCGTTCATGCTGAACAGAGACCCCGAAAAACAAAGAACTTCTCAACCGTCATCCTGCTACTTAACAATTCCTGACTCAAGTTTATTTCCTGCTATAAATGACCTTACATTTCCAGCTGAGGGGGGATTCCTTTCTTAGGCTCCTCACTCTTTGTCAAATTCTAACAAAACTCAGAGAGCATTGGATATGTCTCTCTTTGCCCTCACTCTTTGGAGCTAGAAATTAGCCATTGCATTGCCACAGACCCAGGCTAATTGCATGGGCTCAGTTTCTCTTTGTCTCTGGAGGCTTAAGGCCTGTTACTACTTTCCCTGATGCCTAAATCAGACAGGCAAAGTGGATCGCTTCTGACAAAATAATTGCTTTCTAGTTTTTAACAGAAAGAGGCTTAGATTTCAACTTGAGAACTTTTTGGAAATCAAACACTTAAAATCCCACATTATGCACCATTATACCTCTGTACAGGAATAGAAACCATAGAAAATGTAAACACAAAGAGCAGTGATATAGCAGGCCCTCAATCCAGAGTCATCTCAACTCAGGCACTGTGAGCAAGTCCCTGTAGTAGGGCTGAGAAGGAAAAACAGGAAGACCTCATTTTGAGACCTAGTTACTGTGCCTCCGCCCATCTTTCCTGACATGAGAATCAAGATGACCCCAAAATTTTCTACATCAATTTGTGTCGCTGGAAGCACCTCTTTCCCCGATTAATTAGAAAAACTCTTTAGGGATATAAAAAAAAAGAAAAGAAAAGAAAAAGAAAGAGGTAATTAGTTCAAGATCCTCGGCACGAGGCTAAAATGATTAGTGTGATCACAGCTGAGCCAAGATGAGTGCTGGCTTTGGCCATCCTTGGAAGTGACTTTTCCCTAGGTACAAATGGAGCAAAATAATGCTGGTGCTGATGGAGGAATTATGAAAGAAGTTTTGAGATCATTTATGCTTTACATGAGATGTCCTTAGCAAGTGCATCAGAGACAAGCATTGAAAGGCACCCCTGATGACTCTCTTGGAAGACTTTAGAAAAACACTCATAAAGAACTATCACTCAGTACCTTTTGTCTTCCTCAGTAGACAATCGTTATGTGAATTTCTCCAAACCCCTTCCACACCCTCTCAGAAGCAGGATGTTTTTATGCCATCCAACCTAGGATTGATTTGGTTATCTTGTGCATGTCACAAAAGAAAACAGATTCTTATCCATCAAGAACATAGTTTGTGGCTTTTGGTACTTTGGTCATAATGTCAAAGAGACAAATACTTTGCTTTTGGTATCTTAGGAAAGTTGAATTTCCTAGTTTTTGTTATTGTTATTTGTTTGTTTGTTTTAAACTCACCAACTCTTTGTTTCTAGAACCAATCAACCTGACTGTGAATACCATAATCACTGTGAGCTCTTGGGAGGGTCAGCACAGCTTCTTCTGTGAATCAAAACTGGACCTTGAGCTGCAAGGAGGACTGCTATTTGGATACATCTTTATGTCCACTGCTTTAGCACACCCCCAAAATTGGCCTGGTTTCCAGGTTCCTGAATGTTTTCACATTGGAAGGCCTAGGCTCCTCTCTAAGAAGTTTTTTTCTTTTAAATGAAAAATAACTACAGCTTGAATTTAGTGATTACCTGCATATCTGAAAGGACAGCATGCCACACCCCAACCCTCAGGAATTCCCAGTGGGAGGGGCTTAGATTTGTTTTGTCTCAGGTGCTTTTTATTTTTTAGATTACTCTTCTTAATTCTACTGTTGTACAATCTTAGTTTCTCAGTAACCCAAACTCTAAAGTGTTCTTAGTTCTTAAAAGCAGTATTTTAAGATCTCAAATTAACTAAATCTAATTTAACAAATAATGAAAGCACCCCCCTACCCCCAGAGAGAAATGCAGCAAACACTGTACAGACTGTAGTGATAAGACAGAGAGATTCCAGAACAATTAGCTCTTGTAATGAAGATACAAAGTGAGTCTCAGGGTCAAGGTCATTCAGCTTGATAGATGTATTCCCTTGAGAGGGAAGTGCGCGGTAACAAGTTAGCTTTTCTTTTCAATCCCCTTCCTCTGTGCAGAAGTTTCACCTCCATACTTTCTAGCAAGCAAACTTCATTTACCTTGGTAAATGGCTCTGCTTTTGAATCCATGGGCAGGATTCCAGGGCACTGCAGAGTGGGATTCTAAGAACACTTTCAGTCTGCAAACCCCCTATCTCTGCTGCTTTGCCTCAGAGCACTGGTCAGTGGACTGTGACTTCTGCTTAGAGCAATCAATCCATCAGGAAGAAAACCCAGGGTCTGATTATAGAATGATTTGAAACCTAATCTGCAGCTAGTATGGGCCCTGAACACAAGGTAAATGCAAATTGAAGTGATTGAGAAAGGTTTTCAGAGCTGATTTTCTGGATACAGACACAAAAATCCATCAAGGGTCACTTAGCTGAGATTGTGGATTTCAAGGCCCAGGGAAGATGAGAGCATGAGAAGCCACATCCACCCCACCCACAGAATGATTGGCCTGCTGGCTTTGTTACTACTTTCCTTTCAAATTGTCCTCTTAAGCCACAGACAATGAACAAGTGAGCTGGGACTGCACACTAACAAAGGAAGACCTGTACCCACCTGCTCACATATGCACTGGGCAGTTCTTAACAAAAGGGTTACTTTTAAGTTTTTTAATAATATGGTCAAGTATTTATTTGCTGGGGTAAATATATGAAGGGTTGTAATAAATGGGGCAAGACAATGGCTTCTAAGAATTTATTGTTAAAATAGAACTATGAAAAATAGCTACAACTTCAATTTATTGATTGCCTCTTGTCCCAGTGCAGTGTCTGGAGCTCTGCATGAAGTCTGTGATATACCTATTACCACCCTGATTTACACATAAGAAAATCAAATACTGCAAGGTTACTTGTCCTAGGCAGATCTCTTTGACTCTAAATCTCCTGTCCTTTTTCTCCTTCAAAGTCAAGCTTGTTCCCTTTACCCATGGTTTGGAAAGCATGAGATTCAGCCCACATATAAGCAGGATTAAAAGTGAGATTCTAGCAGCCTCGGCCCCTTCATTGCTATGAATCTGAACACCGTCGGCTCTGACTTTCACATTTGTCACATCACTAGGGGATACTGCTCACTTCTGACAGTAGCTGAGCAGCAGTGTGAATCTATTCCCCATATTTAGTAGCTTCAGTTGGGAAATTGCTCCCAGTGGGTGCAGAGAAAGTGGCAAGAGGCATTGGGTATCCAAATATGTAATAGTATGTAGAGTTTATGGAGTACATGCCCAGAAGTGATATAGCTGGGCTATACATTCATTATATATTCTTTTGAGAAACTCCATGCTGACTTCCATGTCTATATTCATTGACACTCCCATCAGCAGCAAATAAAGCTTCTGGTTTCCCCAAAACCTTGCTAGCATTTTGTTTGTTTGTTTATTTTCTTTTCATGATAACCGTTCTGTAATACACACTAAAATACCGATGATATTCTTTGCAGAACCAGAAAAATAAATTGTGAAATCCAGGTGGAAAACACAAAAGGCCACTAATAGTTAAAGCAATCCTTAATAGAGATAATACAGCTGGAGAATGGACTTCCAATTGTACTACTAAGCCAGAGTGAGCAAGACCACACAGTGTTGGAAGAAAGATGGGTGTGTGGATCACTGGAACATAATAAAGACCCAGGAACAAACCCACACAGTTATGGCCACCAGAGTTTTGACAAAGGTATGAAAACCTTACAATGAAAATCAGAGGCAGCATAACTAACAAATAACATTGGTACAGCTAGCTATCTAAGCCCAGATGGTTGAGATTAGATGCATATTTCTTACCTAGTACAAAAATCAATCAAAAGAGAATCAAAGACCTGAAACACTAAAACTACTAGAGAGACAGAAAGGAATCAGCATGTAGATATAAATATGGGCAGAAAGTTTCTGAGCGAGACTCCAAGAGCCCAGGAAACAGCCTCAAGAACTAAAACATGGGAGTGCATGAAACTAAGCCACTTCTACACAGCAAAGGAAACTGAAGGCTTGGTAAGAATGAAGAGCTTTGCTAGCTATGCTTCAGGTATGAATATCACCCATATGAAGAATTGAATAATTAAACAACAAACAAAGAAACCAAGCCTGCCAATCAACAACTGAGCTAATGCTACAAAGAATTTTCATTAGCTACAACAATGGCTAATTGTGGAAACACAAATCAAAGATATTTTGAGATTCTGTCTTACCTGGACAGAGTTTTGTGTTGTTGCTTTGGTTTATTTATTTGATGGACTGATTTCATTTTATAGGCATGAATGTTTTTCCTTCACACATTTATGTGTGCCGCATGTGTCCTTAGTGCCTGTGGAAGCCAGAAAAGTCTGTCAGAACCTCTGGAACTAGAGTTATAGAGGCTTGTAAATAGAACCAGGGTCCTCTGCAAATGCAGCAAGTGATCTAAACCACTGAACCTTTTCTTCAGGTCCTTTTGTTTTTGAGAGTGGGGAAAAAATCTTGGAAGAACCAAGAGCCCAGCTCTATACACTTTGAGTTTGATTTTGTTTTCAGACAATCAAATGTAGATGGCAATTAGATAATTACATATAATTTCTAAAAGTGTCCAAAACACATCTAAAGTGGAAAAACAGAAAAAGAGAAAAAAGAATTGTCATGGAGGCAGAAGGGAACTTGGGAGTATTCTTGAAGCCTAACGGAGATGTTTTCTGGAGAGAAAGTAGAAATTCATGCTAAACACCATGGCCAGTTCAAATAATGAAAGACAGAGCCGTGGCATGTGTGAGCATTGAGAGGGGTACTGGCCATACCATGTTCTTGGTATGTTGCTGTCTGAGGAACAATAATAGATATGGGGCACTGGAGAGAATATGCCAGAGAAATCAGGGGATGAGAGAAATATGCTTACTCTGTGTTTTAATGATCAAGCACAATAATAACTGTGTGGAGAAAGGAAAGCTGCTCTTGAAAGGGAAGGGAATGTTTTTGGGTAAACACTGTGTGTAGAGGCAGGGAGAGGTAGAAGGTTCTTGACTGCAGTGGGAACATGTGCCATTGAAGCCAGCAAGCACAGGAAGGATTGACCATGTAGATTAAGGCAGAAGTAGGAAGGCCATGATGCTGGGTGCTGGGAAAGAAATGTGTTAGACATTTCAGCATGGCATGATATGTTTTCTGGAAAAGGCTAAAATTTCCAAGCAAAGCTAGCTTTGCATATGACTCAAGTGTTTTAATCATCTCTGGGCAGGAAATAACCAGTATTGTGAGGTGGTCAGCAGATGTCAAAAGTTTTATAGCGAAACATTTTTCAAAAATTTTCATTTTTATGTGTAAAGATGTTAAAATGCTTTCCATTTTAAAAACCTAGACAACACCCCATAAAATGATAATTCTGACTGTATTCTTCATTTTGAGTAAAAAGGTCAGCTCCATGGAAAAATATTTTCTGTCAAGCATTACTGAAAAATACCAAATAATATGATTTTATACAAATATTTTCCTCAAGTTTTATTTTCTTTATTTTCTTGTGACAAAAGTGAGACACTACACACACACATATGCACATATACATATATGCATACCTACATCCACATGTACATACATATAGATACATACACCTACACACAAGTATACATACGCATACACACATGTACATGTGAGTACACACACACCATACACACACACACACACACACACCTCTCTTTACCATAAGCTACCACTGATCTAGACTTCTCTCCACAGGAAATAACTATGAGAGGTTAGCCTTGCTTCCTCAGTTCTTGGCCTGTATGTTTGCATAACTGCCTGTAGAGAATTTTTAAAAATACAAACTTTCTTTAGAAATGGCATCATGTTTTACATACTGTTCTTTGGTTTTGCTTTTGTAACTGGACAATCCTGTCCTGGAAGTCTCAACTTGGAGATTTGGGGAGAAAGACAGGTTGGTGGTCCTGAGGTGGGTGTTATAAAGCAGTCATAGGGATTGGGTACAATCAAAATGCATACATGTGACTCTGTGTGGACTGATGGGTTGGGATGGAAGAGGATCTTCTGAGGCTCCACTTAGCTAAGGGGTTGATGGCTGTTGATGGCTGCCAGGAGGAGGTGAGTGACTTTGGGTCTGTGTCTGATGGTGTGATGTCCATGTCCCAGCGGGTAGTCAGCATGAATTGGGTTGAGCGAGATGTTAAAAATAACAATAATAAAAGAAAGGGGATAGTGGGAGAGAGATAGGTTGCTGGTGATTGCAGTGGTGGTAATGGGGTGGATAAATGTATATGTGTATCCAATAATCACTGGACCAAAGAAACAGCATGTTTACTTCTAACCACATTGCTTAGGTTGCTCCAGCTTGCTCTCATTTACTGACAGTCTCAGCCTTCTCAGGAAGCGCTGCTCTGGCACTTCTGTGAGGTTCTTTGGGTCAACCTGCAAAACTCATGATGCCCTCATTCTTAATAGTTAAATAATATTCCATTGTGTAAATGAACCCCGTGTTCTGTATCCATTCTTCTGTTGTGGGGCATCTGAGTTGTTTCCAGCTTCTGGCTATCACAAATAAGGCTGCTATGAACATAGTGGAGCATGTTTCTCTGTGGCATTGCAGAGCGCCTTTTGGGTATATGCTCAGGAATGGCATAGCTGGGTATTCAGGTAGATCTATCTCCAATTTTCTGAGAAACCACCAGATTGATTTCCAGAGCAGTTGTACCAGTTTGCACTTCCACGAGCAGTGGAGGAGAGTTCCTCTTTCTCCGCGTTCTCGCCAGCATGTGCTGCTGTCACCTGAGTTTTTGATCTTAGCTATTCTGAATGGTGTAAGGTGGAACCTTAAATCTATTTTAACCAAATTTCTGCCATGATGCATAAGATTGCATTTTGTTTTCCACTTACTGTAATACATTTTTACATGGTAGGCTGAAAAATATTTTAAACAAACAAACCAACAAACAAAAAAAACTCAGAAAATCAAACCAAACCAAAAAAAATAAATAAATAAAAGCCAGAATATGCATAAGCAAATGCTTTTTGGATTACTGTGCTTTTTTCAGATATTGTTCACACAAAACACGTGACCCTAAGTTTCACTTTCTTTTAACATAAATTTGTATAATTGTGTTTCACATTGCGAGTGTTTGGACAAGCATACATGGTGATGGGAGGAGATTTTTCATGTCCTTCTGGGTCTGATCTTTAAATGTAAGCAAGTAAATACCAGTGCTGTCATGATTCCCACTCAAAGAGGTTCATTCTGGAAACAAACTCATGTCTAAGAAAGAGACTAATTAGTGTGGTACACTGAACAATGGATTTAAGCCAGCAGCACTACCCAGCAGTCCCTACTTCTAAATTGCCAGTGGTGCTAACAAGCTTGAAATCCATATTAATTTGACACTTCACCATTCACTATAATACATGACACCTCATAGGACTAGATCCCAGCTAACTTTCTACCATTAATAGGCAGGTAAAGACAAAAGAAGTTGCTTCTGGGTGTGTTTGCCTTGGCCTTAATGTTAAAGATTAGATTTCCTCAAATGTCTTTAGTTTCTACCAGAATTTTAATATAACATATATGTAAATAATATTGTACATGTCCCTTAGTTTCCATGAAGCTGAAGTTGAAGTGGCTATTTAACATGAACAAGCATCAGAAAATAATTTTACTCATATGTAGCTGAATGAAGAGCCATAGACAAGCTGTCAAGTGTCTTAGTTACGATGCATAATTATCATGATCATGTGCAGAAAAACCATTGCTACTCAATAGTCTGTTACCCTGCTGTGTTTAGTGCCTGAATTTGCCAAACAGTTGTTTCAATTATCTGCTTCACATTGGCCATTGGATCTTGGCCAGGACAATTATTTTCATTTCAGGCCTGGGTCACTGCATTGTGTTCCATCGTCATAACCTCAGTGCTCCAGTGTTGCTAAGACTGGAAATAAACCATCATCGTCACGGCGCCTGAGTCATCTTTCTGTCTATGCTGAGCATGCCTACTGAATACAAATGATTCTGAAATAGTCTGGCTGCATTGACATGTAGAAGGGCTTCTCCAGGAGCTGATTATTCCATGTTGTGTAGTGTCAGCAGCAGTACAGGGATCCTATTACTTTCTAAGAATCTTCTCATCAGACATGATAACTATGAATGCTGGGTACCTCTCCAGGCCCCCCCCCCCAAAAAAAATTAGTCTTATTATTAGTTAAAACTATCTGAGTCTGAGAAAGCTAGTATGTGTTATTTCTTGTTGATATCTTAATGACACAATTGAAATTAGAGTGGAGAATGGCATTAGAGTCAGATTATTAAACAGGAGAAAATTATTTAACCCCTGCATCTGTAGTATTTGGAGAGATGGAAATTTTAGAGCCTTCAACTGTTCTCTTTTGATTCATTCATACTCTGGAAGAATATTTGCTTTCATATTTATATTATTTTAATTTTAATAAAATCCATGAAAACTTCACATGGGAAATACACAGTGGACTCCTGAGACCCCAGTGTTGAGCAAAGAGTGTGAAGACAAATTGCTGTATCTGGAGTGGTTCTACTTACACAAAGCTTGACAACTGATGCGGGAATTGAGGAAAAGCACGCACATCCACCTTCTACTCCCACCTGGGACAGGAGCTCTGTGTCCACCTTCCCACATGGCGATGGGAGACAGATGTGTAGTGTTCAATGTGGAGATGATGTCACTCATGCATGTAAACTTTCCCATGTGAAGATGAGAGCCACATGTGTCCATCTTCACACATGGGGATAAGATGCTGTGTCCACTCTTTCTCATGGGGATAAAAGCAATGCATGTCTACCTCCCACATGGGTATGAAAGCTACACACACTCCCCACTCCACACCACTTGGCCTGCAGAAAACAGAGCTATGAGTTGCAATTCAAGAGTTAACTTTCAGCTTGACTGCCAACCTGAGATGCTGGGTAATTCTAAGGCAAAGAGCAGTGCAGAATATTATCTAGAAAATATCTCCAATCACCCTTTCCAGAGATAGAACTGACCATGTAGGGCAAGGGAACATTATTGGTGATGGACAAACTCCATGTTAGCTTGTGTGCCAGCTATGACTCATTGTACACTACACGTGAAATGTGTATATTCAAGACAGTGAATAAGCAGAAATGAAAGAAAGAATGACTTCATTATTTTTCTTACATTTAACTTGTGAGAGAACAGGGAAAATGAAATGATGAACTGCTCAAGTGGGTCATTGTATCACCAATGAGAATTGCTACCTTATCCTTTAAAAAGCTGCAAGCTTTCTGCAGTGACATTCATGAAAAGCCCGCTGCTTCTCTATATAACAAATGCAAGAAAGCTAAATTACAAAGGGAAAGCAATGTTCCCCACATTTCACTTGTCCAGGTACAGATTCCTATTTATTTCACACTGCGGAGGTACCTGGAATGACTCATCTTTCTAAGAGAGAGAGCTGTAGAGGAGGACAGGCTGCGTCTCCTTAGTCCTTACTGCTTAGAAGTGGCTGCTGTGCAAGTGAAATCCAGAGCAGAAGCCTCCGCAGTTGGGAAGGTGAGCTCCCAGATAAGCACCATAGGACCGCTCAACAGGCCTCTTGAGAGCATAGATCTTGGACTACTGGGTCTGAAGAAAGGTCTATTTGCAATTTTAACAAGTTCCCACTTGATGTTGATGTTGAAGGCCTTTGGATCACAGGTGATAAAGATGGGGTTATTACAGCCGAAGTGGAGTCTACAGTTTTCTTCAGATTTTGAGCTCAAAAGGTTAAAAATGAACCAGTAGTCATCATTTTGAGACTATGTTGGGGGCCGACAGGCCAACTGCCGGCTACATAGAGAGGCCACCTCTCCCCTCGAGTGAAACTCCTGACCTTCCTGATGGAACATCAAGACCAAGATAAAAATCTGTGACCTTCCCGGGAAAAACCGCAGAATGTCCCAGGCACCTGACCCAGGGCTTGGCCCATAGCTCACTTCCCCCTAGCTCTCCCTCCCAACTTCCTCATTCAGGGCTTGGCCCATAGGTCACTTCCTCATAGTTCCCCCTCCCAACTTCCTCATCCCTACTGCTTAAAATGTGCTGCCTGTGTGACAATAAACGAGGCCTTGACAATGGAATCTTGCTTGGTCTCGTTCTTCTCTCCCCCCCATGACCCTCAGGTAGCGCCTCTTCAGGACCCTGAATAACTAGATCTGCTGGACGGGTCAAGACTATAGAGCCCAAACCCCTTGTGAACTGAGAAACAAAATGAGAGATATGCATAAATAAAAATATTCCATTGGGATAAAAGTTCATTGTAGATAATTGTTTAGATTGGTTACTTAAATGTGCCTAAATGTAATCAGCTAGATCTCCCCCATAATGCTGTGACTTTGTGCACAGCGTTAGGTCAATAGCTTCATAAATTCCAACTTGTGAGTGACTTTGCTAATCAAGAAATCATCTGTAATCTTGGAAATCATAGAATTAACTAGCAAGGTTAACAGAAATCTTTTATGACCACACATAGATGTAAAGACACAGGTACACACACACATAGATGCATACGTAGAGACACACAAATATGTGTGACTGATGGACAGTTGTTGATGTTGTGGCTTCTGTTCCTACATATAATCCTCCATAGTCCTGGAATCCATATGACTATGCACTGAATGAGGCAGACCTGTCTGTCAAGCCAAGTGTGAGACAGAAGCACTGTGGGACTGTAGAATTCAACAACAGATTCCAGAAAGCATTCTTCTTGTGCTATTGTTTCAGTGAAGTTAATTGTCACTGTATGAGGGAGCTCAGACCTCCCCTGCAGCCTAGGACAGAACAGAGGCCTCTTGGCAATAGCCACTTGAGTGGGTGATCTTGGTGTCCTCTAGCACCTGCTTGAAAAGAAGAGGAATTTCCACTTGACAGAAATAAAGTTTAGATTTGGGAAGATACAAAGAGTACTTTATAGTAACTCTCACAAAAGTCGTCAGGCTATATAACCTCTCCTTGAATGAAACTTACTTCGAATTTCCTGATTATTAACCCCTATACCAAAAAAAGTAAAAATTGCAAAGCTGTAAAAGAGGGATTTGCACTTACTTAATAAATAAAAATGATGTGCTACAAAATCTAATGGAACTTTACTGCTGCACGCTCAGACATATTTCAGAAAAGCCTTATTTGGGGTGCTGGAGGAGACGGGCCAGGATGGGTGGAAATTAGCTGTTTTAATAATTGATAGGACTTTGTGACAAATAAATTTAGTATATAAAGGGAAGAAAGAATAGAAGATACTTTTGAGAATTTTAACATAATTGATGGTATAATGATGGCACACATCAGTGAGTAAAATAGGCCAGCAGAGAAGATGAGCAGAGATTTTAGAGGGGATGAGGACAAAGATGTTTATTTTGGCATTTATTGGGTTTCATTAACTAGAAGGCATAGGAAAAAAAGGATTTAATTTGACAATATTTTGCTGTGTCTCTTGCATTATGTAATAATATTTTATTCATTCTCAAATCCAATTGCTATAGGTAGCTTTTGTATATAATTTACTTATGAACAAGGCTTAGCAATCTTAGAGGTTTAGAAATTTGTTGACTAATGGAGAGCCAGTGACTATTAAAAGATTCAGATTTTCCCTCAAACTATAGTTTTTGCCATTGGAGCATGCAGTGATATCTCTGCCTAACTTTCTTCTTCCTGGTAACTGTGACCACCATCTTTTGATGTCTGAAGTTACCCATTGTTTTTAAGGGTACTGTTCGGTTGGGTGTTTGTGCAAGGATTCTCAAAGATTGTCTGTCCGTAGATGGAGTCAGGTGAGGTTTAACTTTTAGCTTGAGTGATTGGGAAGCTTGGGACAAAAGTGATCATGAACTTGCAAGGTACTGGGGAACTCTGACTCCTAACTCTTTGGGAGATCTACTTGTTAAACTTGGTGCTAAGGTGTTGATGCGTTGGGGTCAAACATAATTCTGATAAATAGTACATTTGGTTTCCATTTTCCTGGATTCACTTCTGGACACAAATTCACCAAGAAGACAGTTTTTCTGTTTGCACAATACTGGCATAGACTGTAATGCTGTGGAACAAACCATCTAAGTCTTTGAGTCTTGGAGCTTAGAGGGTGTTTCTGCTCTCTGTAGGAATTCCCTTCACACTCTATGGCACTCACACCTTGGGTAGCCATCACTTCCCATTACAAAGGCAGTAAGTTATAGCACACATATTCTGTGAGCACTCTGATTGCCCTAGACACTGGTCCAGGAAGTGAGGATGTTGTGTGAATAGCTACCAATTTTGCCCCCAGAGAAACATACACTGAAGTGAGATCTCAATTTTTAGCTTCAAAGTATTTTGTCTTCATACAGTTTTCCCCAGTGATCTCCAATATTATGATTTTATTTTTATTATTATCTATGGTTTTAAAGTGTCTTCCAAATAAAGGGTATGGAAGTCAGATCACTGTAGTGAAACACATAATTAAAAACTGTTTGAGCTAAGTTAACCTGGTGACAGTGACCGAACTGAGCCTCTGTTCCTGTCATTTGTAATGAGGGCATTTATTTTCCTTTTTTTGGCTTAGTTTTAAGGGGAAAGAAACTTCAAGGGGAAAATATGTGTAAACAAATACTGGAATTACTATTGCTTTTTAGTACTTCATGTAAATAAATCTATAGTAGATGCTTAACAAATTTCATGAATTTAAATTTAACAATGAACTTCAAGCAATTTACTTCAAAGACATTTGAGACTAACAGGCTAATTATAAGTTGCCTGAAGAGGGAAATATTTCCTCCAGCTAACTTATTGATCTGTGGCCTTTCTAACAGCTGATCTAATTACAGAAAAGGGTTAAAAGATTATAACTTCAAACCCAAGGTTTTCTTTAATGGAACACGGTGATTAACATTCTTGAAGAAAGAGCCTCCTGTGGACCTTTGGCTGCAGACTTGAAACACATTGCTGCTAATGGGAAAGCTCTAAGTGTTTAGAGTATCTTTGCTTTCTGTAACAATCAGTATTATAACTGTCTGTTAAATGTTATTATAATTGGACTCAGGGTATAGCAATCACTTGGTCTCTATGTGTGCATTTAGAGTCCCTAGGAATACTAACATCTCAAAATCAAAGCCACAACTATTTGACTACTCATACCTGCAATAGTATGCTTCACAATCTTTCCAAAGACTACTATTGTTTTCAAAGTCTGTATGAAGATTGTCACATGACAAAACCTGGGACATCACTATGGGTCATCATGCATCCTTATGTATGCTTGTACATATGTGTGTACATATGTTATTACATGTTTGTATGTACATATGTACATATGTATGTATTAATGTATATCTCTCTGGCTCTCTGACATAAGAACTGTGAAGTGAGTGTAGAGGCCTACAGATGGAGCTATGGAAATTGAAATTAAGATTTTTCATATAAAGTCATGCAGAGTTGAAAGCTGTATAGCAAGGATGTCATTTTGGAGCAAGAATTAGACCAAATGGTAAATGGACATTAATGTTAACCACTTTTTATAGTGTTTTCTGGCCAGTAGTGCTGACAAGCCTTTGCCCTGGAACAGAAGGAGTTCTGGTGCTGGCTGAGCTAACGACCTAGACAGTGCTGTAGAGGGTTCTGGAAAAGCATCTCTGGAGCACCTGAGGTTCTGGAAGTAGCACTGTGAACTTGGATGGCAGTAGGTGTGGCGGTAGCAGCAACAAGGGACATGAAGAGGCTATAGTGAGCAGATTGTTGGCCACTGGAGATTGGGAGTAGGACTAGTAAAATTTGAAACCCTGAGAGAAAGAGCTGTTTGATATGATAAATCAACAACAACAACAACACTAAATTGTCCCAAGAAGGGCACTTAATTCTCCAGTTTTTACAATCCCAGCAATATTTTCCCTAAATAATGTGTTTGTTTCATGTGTTCATTTTGTTAGAGTTCTTTAAGTCAATCTGCAGTGCTGATCATGAACTGTGAACCCAACTAATCAGGACCCTGAGCCAGGAGGATTCCTGGAGCCAGGAGTTTGAGTAGAGCCTGGGCAACACAGTGGGTTGTAGTCTTAGCTTCTTTTGCTGTTGCTGTGATAAAATATGCTGAGACAAACAGCTTAAGGGAGAATGAGTTTACTTTGGCAACAGTTAGAGGATGCAAACTATCACGGTGGGAAGTTAAGGCAGCAGCAGCTTTAAGTAACTGACCATGCTGTATCCAGAATCAGGGGCAGGGTGCAATAAACACAGCTCCAAGTTCAACCAGGTAATGGTGCCACCCACAATTACCTTCCTGTCTTAGTTGACACAGTCAAGATTAAACCCCACAGGAAATGATTTTCTGTGAAGGTGACTGTTAATACCACCATAGATTTCATATTAAAGTCAAGCCAAAACAAAACAAATAAATACATATAAAAGCGGCATTGTGAGTTTCTTATCATTACTTAAATCCTTACATCCTAAATGTTTTAGTGGCTGCTTAATATTTAACTGCAACACTTAACAATTCTTGGTATACTTCTAAAGAAATGATAATTGTAACTCAGTTTCTTGTTTTATTTTAGTATCTGCTACATGAAAACAATATACAAATATTCTTAACTCTTGGAACTAATTGCCTTTGTTCCTTGTTTCTCAGTGTTTCTTGGATAGACCAGGCATAATCTGGGCTCACAGTGGCTCCTTTGAGCATGCACTCCACCTTGTAAGAGATCTACCCTGGGTGTTTTAACCACGGGACTACAGAGGTGAGTTCTATACAGCCTTCTCTGGTGTTCTGATGGTGCAGGCACTGAAGGAGTTCCTCCTTTCTGTTGGCCTTGACCTGTCAGACACTTACTGAGGCCCAAGTTCTATCTGTTTCCAGTTATATTTCTCTCTTCTCATTGACTCTGTTCTGTACACCTCCTGTTTACAAAAGTTTCTACCCAGGATCATCCCAGTAATTCTGTGTGTTTCTCTTCACCACAATACTGTTATCTATTTAAAGTTTGTGATGCTGCTCTTCCCAAAGGAAAGCATCCTCCAGGTGACAAGATCTTCCTGTAGATTGACTTTGCCTCCACGTTTCTATTTTTTTGTCCTCTTTCTGTCTCTGCCAAGTTCCTAAAACCTGTCCTGGTTGCAGTACTTTCTACGTTGACCTGTTTCCATTATATTTTTGTCTGTGGATGTTTCTGAGGACCACACCTGCAGTGTGGCTTCCTCAGCAGCAGCATTGCTGATATTTTGGACCAATCAAATGCTCAGTAGTATGGCTGACCCCTACCTGTGAAAAGCCACAGTGGTACTCTGTACTTTAACCTCACTCCCTAAGGTAGGGGATGGGCCCAAACAGTCCCAAGCATTTTTAAATGATCATCAGGGAACAAAATTCTCTTTAGAAGAAGAATCACTGAGCTATAGAATTGTGGAACACTCTCCATGTCCAATAAACATTCTAGCAAGAGCACAGTGCACAATATTTCATAAAAGAAGATGTTTTAATAGATTCATATATATACTGATTTGATTCCATCTGTGTTTGGACCCAATTATCTCTTTTTTTTTTTTTGTTTTTTGTTTTTTTCGAGACAGGGTTTCTCTGTGTAGCCCTGGCTGTCCTGGGAACTCACTCTGTAGTCCAGGCTGGCCTCGAACTCAGAAATCCGCCTGCCTCTGCCTCCCAAGTGCTGGGATTAAAGGCGTGCGCCACCACTGCCCCCATCTGTGTTTGGAATAGTTCCAAGTTCAGGGAATTTTCCTGTATCGTATTAAAATGATTCAAGATACGTATCACAAAATGTGATTTAATAGTTATGAATTTTTAAGTATTTTCATATGAAGAAATTCAAAGAACTAATGGTAGATTTGATTAGCTAAAGGATAGAAGGATAATAATCAATAAATTATAAACTTAGAATCTACATATTAAAATAAATAAAAATGATCAATCCACTAAGAGTCAATGATTAGATTGAATTCTGATTAACATTATTTTGACAAACAAAATCACATTTATGCAGAATGTTGGGTTTTTTATAGTAATTAGAGAATTCTGTCTTTATTATGCTCATTTGAAAGCAAAGGGTAAATATTGGAATATGTTGCATCAGTCTGGGTAGCACGTTTCTTTTATTTCTCATTTGTTAGTGAGCCCAGACGCTTCAATACTTTCTTAAGCACTCACAGGGCTAATGAACAGAAGGCCAGACAGGAACACACCATCAAAGCAGATAATAGAAATACAAACAGAGCTCATATCCACAGCTTCCTGTTGAGATGGAATTAGCTGGAGGAAAAAAAAATAGATCTGAGATTGCCTAGAATTATGAAGGGGATCCACAGCAGCATTCAGACGAGATAATCTAGTCTTCCCAAGAGATGTGTTTTATCTTTAATTGTGTGTCTGTGTTTGTATCTGTGTGTATGTTAGTGTTTGTGTATGTCTGTATGCCTGTTTATCTCTCTCTCTCTCTCTCTCTCTCTCTCTCTCTCTCTCTCTCTCTCTCTCTCTCTGTGTGTGTGGGTGTGGGTGTGTGTATGTGTGTGTATCTCTGTGTGTGTCTGTACATGGGTATGTTTGTCCTTTCTCTGTGTCTCTGTGTGTATATTTGTGTGTTTGTATCTGTGTATGCCTGTGTGTGTATGTATGTGTTTATGTGTTTATGTCTATGTGTGTGTGGTTGCTTTCACAGGCTGCATGTTTGTGCAGTGCATGCATATGAGTTCAGAGGCTCAGAAGAGTCCTGTGTGGGGTACTGGATGCTGTATCCCCTAGAACTAGAATTACAGGTGGTTGCTAGCTGCTTAATGGTGGGTACTTTAACCCTGCTTCTCTGTAGGAAGAACAAATGTTCTTAACTTCTGAGCCAACTCTCTTCCTCAGGAAATGTTAACTTATACACAGAATTATATTTCCTTTAAGTTATATTTGACATGATTCATGATTTGCACTCTTAAAGTAAATTTTTGTATAAAATGTGGTCAAATCCAGCCAAATTCTTATAATCTTCCACTCAGTTGCAGAAGCAGGCAGCTAGTCATGATTCACAGCTAGAAACTACAAGTTCCAATGTGGAGTAAGCTCCTAAGAGGCAAAGACTAAAGAGTTTTCTGGTAGGTTTTCCATTTATAAATTAGTTCTATAGTTATTTCCCAGTAGTTGAAACATCCCATCCTATACAGAAGAGGACAGGCTCATGAAACCTATCTGAATGTTTTAAGACTCACAAAGCCCCTGCATGGCCTTTGGTAAGCAATGGGTATTTGCTGAGGAAAGCCTTTAAGAAAGGATCATGCAGGACCGTGTGCTGTGTGCTCTAGGGATGCAGTGTTCTCCAGTGAGCTTTGCCTGGGATTTCCATTAGCTGAGCTTTGCAGCCAAAATAGGGCTGATTCCAGTCTCCAAGGTATGTTTAATGCCCTCCTTGTTTTGCTTGTCACACCAACCCATGTTTCATGATCAGGACACAGATGGTTACATACTAGCTGTCTGAAGACAGGAAAATGTATTGGGATACTTAATATGAAAAGACAAGCTATCTAGGATATCAATTTGTGGGATACTTCCTCGGCTGTGGGAAGAATGTTTTACTGCATATGACCACATTTTTATTCTCACACCAGCTGGACAGCCTAAGCCATCTCTGAAAACTGATTTGCCTGTGACTTCAAAGGCTCATGGAAGGAACTTTATGCTGGAACCCTCCAGCTTCACAGAGACTGAGACCTTTCCCTTCTCTCTGACTCTGCCTTCTAATGCAGGTACTGATCCCACTCACACCTGTAAACTACTCCAATCTCCCACAGATCCAAGGATAATTTCAGCTTTCTTTTTAATTTCTTTCTTTGCAGGTGCCTATTTCAGTTTTTCCTCACCTGCCTCTACTCTCTGGGGTAAATGGGGTTTGGTGCACAGTCTCCCTGCCCCACCCCCTAAAACATCCTGGTGAGAAGACTGAACCTTAGGGTCACTTAGGAGGAAAAGAAGACAAAATGGCAATCTTGCAGCTTGTGAGCAGTAGACCGGAGTTTACAGCAGGGTCCTTCTGATGGATGCTGTCTCTAATCAGTTTTCCTGGTACATGATCGCATGTGTCAAAGCTTAATGTCAGATTTTATATGTTTTCAATCAACATGATTTGGCAGTGAGAGCGATTTACTTGGAGTCAAAACTGACAAGTCAAGTGAGCTTAGATGAATTGAAAATGGGCTGTTTATTCAAAAAGGAAACAACCCCCTCAGATTGCAAAGTTAGAAATAGTAAAATTTAAAAAGCAACCCAGAGTACAATCTTTTTTTATTGGTTATTTTATTTATTTTCAATTCAAATGTTATCTCCCTTCCTAGTTTCCCCTCCACAACCCCCCTCCCCTCCCCCTCCCCTGCTTCTATGAGGGTGCTCCCCACCTGCCCACCCACTCCTGCCTCAGCGCACTAGCATTCCCCTACCCTGGGTCATCGAACCTTCACAGGACCAAAGGGCTCCCCTCCAGTAATGCTAGATATAATGCAGTCCTCTGCTACATATTCAGGTGGAACCATGGGTCCCTCCATTTGTACTCTTTGGTTGGTGGTTTAGTCCCTGGGAGCTTTGGGGAGTCTGGCTGGTTGATATTGTTGTTCTTCCTACGGGGCTGCAAACACCTTCAGCTCCTTCGGTCCTTGCCCTAACTTCTCCATTGGGGTCGCTGTGCTCAGTTCGATGTTTGGCTGCATACATCTGCATCTGTATTGGTCAGGCTCTGTCAGAGCCTCTCAGGAGATAGCTATACCAGGCTCTAGTCAGTAAGCGCTTCTTAGCTTCAGCAATAGTAATCATCTAGACTAAAAGATTTCGGCTCCATACCAGGCCACCAGCCAGCATTTGTCTTCCCTTAGGGGAGTCACATAAGTTGCTCAGCATCTCAGCCTCGGTCACGAGCCTTAGCTTTTGATTTGTCTCTACTAAGTGAGGAACAGGGAGTGGGAATGCTGTAGGTGCCTCTGCTTGGCACACACATGGGGTTCCAGTATACATAGCTTCAGATGGACTGTGTGTTCCAGCTTATTTCCAGAGTCCCCATCCTAGCTCTGTCTCCCCAAGCTGGTTGTCCATCAGTCCCACTCAAGGAACTTTCATAAAACACTGATGCCTAGATATTATTGCCTGTTAATTAAGTGAAAATCATGGGACGTGAGGAAGTGATGCAATCTCTGTCTCAGATGAACACTATCAGACAGTAAGCTTCCATACCACTGTGTGGGTTTACAGACAGGCAGTCTGTCTGGGGGGTTACAGTAGACCTGGATCTCACTGTTTCAGAAGGGTTTTATGAAGGGTCTATGGTAATCAATGAGACTACAAACCACCTTAAAACTTGATGGTTTATAATCAAGAAGCATTTATCTCTTGAGTTTATGGGTGATTTGGCTTGGTTGATCTGAGCTGGACTCTGTTGGAAGGCTGCAGATATATCGTATACAGAATAAGAATGGGGTTTGGTCTGTGGTATGTCTCAACTCTTCACTTGAAGTCCAACAAGTACCTGAGGCTCAGGTGTCATCTGGCTGGGAAAGTGTCAATGATAAGTTGGTTCCGGTGGATGGTTGTCACTGTGTCATCTAAAATCTCCTGTACTTGGAATCTTGTTCATATGGCCTACACAGACATGAATGGGCTTTGGGCATAATGTTGAGCCCAGTACAAGTTTGGAAAGATGCGTAGCTTCTATCCAAATCCAAGAAGAAATATGAACTGAAGATAAGGGTTTTGTTGAGAGCTGACTAAAAGATGACTTGGTTACAACTACTGTATAAATCTAAAGTTAATTCAAATATTCCGGGGAAGAGTACACTTAAACCAGCTTTAAATGAAAGGCCTGGTTTTCGTTGGATTAAGCAACAGTCCTAGTAACCAGCTATATTGAGGCTACGTACAGATTACCAGCTGTGAGACATGTGTAAAGACCTCAGGTCAGTGGTTTACCAGGGGCACAGGACAAATCTGAGGCTGATATATGTAAAGAAGGAGAGACAGAGGGGATCAGGTATAAAAGATTTAAAAATTCTAAGTTTCCATAATGGGCTGTATCCAACAAGATAAAATAACATAGTTAAATTTTCTGTCATGTAGATTTATGGTCTCGATTGTTTGTTATATACCAAATGAAAATGGTAGGAGGTTATATTTTATCAATTAGAATTTGTATTGTGGTCATGGACTGCACACAACAGATTTGTCTGTTGTATATAGCTGGTCAGAGGGAGCCTGCTGGCTGTGACTCATGCTACTGTGAGTGACACCAGGAGCAGTAGCTAACATTACTGGCGTTCACCAAGTACAGTATGTGTTCTTCAGGGATCATATCCTTCTTGAGAAGGCTCTGCAAATGTCTATTTTACTGATTAGGAAATAAAGGCTAACTACATCAGTGTAGGCACGTCCTACTATGCAATTGCATTGCTATGCAATGGAGGGCGTGGGTGGACACTGGGCCACTGTAGCACGCTGCCGCAAAGGGCTGTCATTGGACACTGTGGCACATTTTAAGGATATCCTGAAAGGTAACTATGTCTTTATTGGGTAGAACTCTATGGGACTACTTCTTACCTGCCTGGAACACAAATACATTCTAAAAACTATCCAGTTCCTGCTCCTCATCTTGAAAGGACCACTCTTGCCACCTTGGAATCCCTGTGGATGCTCTCTGTGTTTGCAGCCTTCTCTGGGTTTGCTATTCATTGCTTCTAGCTCACCAAAAGGAACTGACAGCCAGACAGAAGGCTGGAACTCACCAATCAATAGTCATTAAAACTGTGCTTATTGTGGTTATAGGGACTTTGTGGGCCAAGGCAACAACTTTAGCAATAAAAAGAAAAAATAAGACCATACCAAAGCAAAACAAAACAAAAAACAAGAACTCTTTTAGCTAACAAGATGTGTCTTTCTTTAGAAAGCAGCTAAATGCACCAGGAGATGTATATTTATTAATGTCTTTTTCCTCCCAAGCAGTATGTCAGTGTGTGTGTGTGTGTGTGTGTGTGTGTGTGTATACACTCTTTGAACAAAAGAAAGAAATTTAGTCTTTAATTTTATTCACCAAAGTTTGAAGAGAAATTAAGGTGAGAGGCTGTACTTGACAATAAATTAGAAAAAGCAGCTCAGCGTTTAGGTGAAAGGGATTGGGCAGAGGGGGAGCAAGGTGACAGAGAACCAGTGAGAGATAGAGAGGGTACTTCCTGAAGTAAAGTAGATCAAATGCCTTTGTGGGAATCATAGTCAACACGCAGTGCTTAGCACAGTAGATTGAGGAAGAGAGAATTTCCTACGCAAGTACAATCCAGTTGGGTATTCTAAAATGTGAGAAAATGTCACAAGAGTGAGGCCACCAAGCATGAGCAGGAGGCCATACTTACTTGGGTCATTGCTACCTGTATCAATGTACCTGTATCTGTGTGTCAATTTACTGTAAAGATAAACCACCCGGGCAGAGTCTTCCTGTTTACTGTGGTTCTTGCCTGAACTGTGCAATTGTGAACGAGGTCAAAACACAGTGTCCCTTTCTATTTTGACTGGGGTAATTCCAGCAATCTCCTTCCTCTTCTGTTTTTAATCTACAAAAGTTCAGGCGCTACCAATAACGTGTGGGGAAAGCATGTTCCTGGCAACTTGAAGTCAGATCAGTGATTATGATCATGACAACAGAGAAAGGCGCAGAAGCCAGATTCCTCAGGTAATGGTCTGTAAAGTCAAATTCTGCTGTTATTCTTAACCCAGAGCAGCAGAAAAGCTGGTGTAGACACATGTGCAGCTGTGTGGAAACAGAAAAGCACCTAAGAACTCTCTGCACTTTAAGAAGTGGCAGGGGTTCCTGGAGGAGTGGTGAGTGTTGTATTTTTGTCCTTAGGGACTTCTCACCCTGAATGACAGCCCATATGCTTCTGTTGAAGCAGGAAGGAGAGAGCTGAGGACACTGTGGGCTAGGCTTCTGGAAGTGCAGACATGGGACTGTTCCTGGCCTCAAACCCTTTGGTTTATAGCAGTGGTTCTCAACCTGTAATTGGAGATCCCTTTGGGAACCAAATGATTCTTTCCCAGGGCATAGCAGATATTTACATTATGCAGTGGCAAAATTACAGTTATGAAGTAGCAACAAAGATAACTTTATGGTTGGGGCCACAACACCAGGAACTGTATCAAAGAGCTGAAGCATTAGGAAGCTCTACTTGGTTTCTTGAAGAGAATTTGTGACTTGAATAAAATGTAAGGAAGGTGAAGACAGTGTACTGAAATCACAATGAGAATGGGTTGTACAATGTCTAGAAATGGTCAAAGACATTACCAGAACAAAGAGTGTCACGTTATAACAGGTAACTGAGTAGAAGGGAGGCCAAAAACCATTTAGTAGTGTTAAAGAGAGGGGAGAAATCAGCTCCTTGTGAGCGCCAGGTGTGAACAAGGTTGTAGAATAAGGACACAGCTCTCACGAAGCTGCTGTTTTTCCTCAGCAGTGATAGTAGTCCTTGAGATTTGCCTGTGGCCAGCCTAGAGATAAGGTACAGTGTCAGTACAGCAAGGGTTGAATCAATGTGTTGTAGACTGTACGAGATACAGCAAAGAAAGTGAGGTGTCCACCAAGTAAATGAAGGCTGAAGAGGACAAGAGAGCAAAAAGGTGCTCCCGGGATACAGGACTTACCAGCACTGAGGCTCAGAACCCTCAGAAGGCACTGGGTGAATGGAGGCACCAGGGAGGGACTGGGTTAGCCAGTTCCCAACTTTCCTCAATGATGCTGAAATTGTGTCACCAGTGACTATTCACTCAGTGGGGTCTCTGTGGTCCCACATCCATTATTCTGTTACTTTCTCTAATACCAAGTCCACTCCAACCAGGATGGAAAGCCCAGTGTGTAGTGTTTACTTTTTTTTTTTTAATTAAAGAAGCATTTGGATAAGATTTAAAATTCTGAGTTCATCAATTGTGCTTGCAAGGGTGATCTTTTTTTTTCTTTTCTATATCTTTTTTATTTATATTCCAAATGATATCCCCTTTCCCGTTTCCTCCCTCTCTGAAAGTCCCATAAGCCCTCTTCCCTCCCCCTGTTCCCCTTTAAACCCCCTCTCACTTCTCTGCCCTGGCATTCCCCTACATACAGTCTTTCCAGGACCAGGGGTTTCTCCTTCCATCTTCTTGGAAATCTATTGATATGTGAATTGTGTCTTGGATATTCCGAGTTTCTAGGTTACTGTCCCCTTATCAGTGACTGCATACCATGTGTGTTCTTTTGTGATTGGGTTACCTCACTAAGGATGATATTTTCCAGTTCTGATCATTTGCCTAAGAATTTCGTGAATTCATTGTTTTTAGTTGCAGAGTAGTATTCCATTGTGTAAATATACCACATCTTCTGAATCCATTCCTCCGTTGAGGGACATCTGGGTTCTTTCCAGCTTCTGACTATTATAAATAAGGCTGCTATGAACATAGTGGAGCATGTGTCCTTATTGCATGCAAGTAAAGCCTCTGGTTATATGCCCAGGAGTGGTATAGCAGGGTCCTCCAGGAGTGTCATGCCCAGTTTTCTGAGGAACCGCCAGACTGCTTTCCAGAGTGATTGTACCAACTTGCAATCCCACCAGCAGTGGAGGAGTGTTCCTCTTTCTCCACATCCTCCCCAACAACTGCTGTCTCCTGTGTTTTTGATCTTAGCCATTCTGACTGGTGTGAGATGGAATCTCAGGGTTGTTTTGATTTGCATTTCCCTAATGACTAAGGACGTTGAACATTTCTTTAGGTGCTTCTCAGCCATTACATATTCTTCAGGTGAACTCTGTACACCATTTTTTAATAGGGTTATTTGGCTCTCTAGAGTCTAACTTCTTGAGTTCTTTGTATATATTGGATATTAGCCCTCTGTTGGATGTAGGATTGGTAAAGATCTTTTCCAAATTTGTTGGCTGCCGCTTTGTCCTTTTAACAGTGTCCTTTGCCTTACAGAAACTTTGTAATTTTATGAGGTCCCATTGTCCTTTTAACAGTGTCCTTTGCCTTACAGAAACTTTGTAATTTTATGAGGTCCCATTGTCAATTCTTGATCTTAGAGCATAAGCTATTGGTGTTCTGTTCAGGAAATTTCCCCCTGTGCCCATATGTTCAAGGTTCTTCCCTTGTTTCCTTTCTATTAGTTTCAGTGTGTCTGGTTTTATGTGGAGGTCCTTGATCCACTTGGAATTGAGCTTAGTGCAAGGAGATAAGAATGGATTGATTTGCATTCTTCTGCATGTTGACCTCCAGTTGAACCGTGTTTACTTTTTATTCTAGGCAAACATTCAGTTAATCCCCAACTTCAAGCTGACCCTGAACCAGGACCTGTGCTCATGATTGGTCCTCTGAGATTCAAATCTGCTGTTTTGTTATTAAACTCTTCCATGGTGTAAGCAAGTGTGATCAGTTACTTGGCTCAGAAAGCTAGCCCAGGAGGAGGAGGAGGAGAAGCAGGAGGAGGAGGAGGAGGAAGGACTGTGCCCATTGGCCCAGAAGAGTAAACAGTTCATGTGCTCCAGGTTCTCTCACCAGTGCATGGACCACCCCAGAAAATGATGCAACTTAATCCTGCCATGGTGTAGCCCTTTGGATTACTGACAATCTGCTACATTGGGTTGTCTGTGATACTGAGTGAATTTCCTGACAGAAAATTCAATATGTCGAACAGACCTCTGGCAAAGTTGCTTTTCCTAATTCTACAGAACTGTTTCTGACTTTCTCTGGCTCTTAGCACTTAGCTGGATGGAGTGTGATATACTCTGTTGAGTACATGACTATTCCCTCTCCTCCTGGCATGAGTTGACACTGAACTGTCCCCTCTCCAGCTCAACAGGTGGAGTCCCTGCTGACTGAGTACCACCTTGAGCCAACTACTCGTCATATTCTCTTAACAACAGTCTCATATAATATTTGGGATTCCAAGATGAGGAACTTGAGGCATAGAGAAGTCAGATAATTTATTCAAGGCAACATCTACACCTAGTAAGGGTAGAGCTAGGGTTTGAACACAAGGAAGCTGGCTCTAGAGTTTATGCAAGCAGTGAGAAATGGTGGCTTGAGCTGTCTGAAGAACAGTATGTCAAATTTCAGATTGTAAGGAAGACTTTCCTAGTAAGATAAATAAGAAGATATGATTTATAAAAAGCAGATGAGACTCGAGAAGAATATTAACTGTGCTGGGAATCTGTAGGTTAAAGGACACTGATGCTGGACTCTCCGGGTGAACTACTTGACACCAAATTATTTCTCACCAGGGTGTACAGCTCAGCCTGTATCACTCATGTCTTTAATAAAAGAGCAAAACAGACTCCTGGACTTGTGGGTCAGGATTTTAATGGTTTATGTCTTTCCAAATTTAAGCACATCTAACAGATTAACTTGTTCTATTAATAAAAACTAGATTATCATTAATATCTCATTAGTTATAGGGCTGTGGAAAATATCAAAGTTGAAAACTCAGCCAATATTAGTAATGGGATTGCACATGGAACCACTGCTGGCTAGGACCACTGGACAGGTCAGCGGGTACTGAAGAATCTAGGATTGGTTAGTCCCTAGTTGGAACAGTATAGCCTTTTGTTTTCTTTTGAGAAGGCATGCCATTCAGAGTGGGCTTTGAAGTTTCAAAAGTCCATGAATTCAGTTGGCTCTCTGCCACTTACTTGCAGATTAAAGATGTAAGCTCTCAGCTACCGCATCAGTGCCATGTCTACCTGACTGCTACCAAGCTTCCCACCATGATGGTCATAGCCTCTAACTAAGCCTCTGAAACTGTAGTTCCCAATAAACTCCCTCTTTGATAAATTACCTTGTTCATGGTATTTTATCAGTGTAATAGAAAGTAACGAACCAGTTAATTCATGTGTGATGTCCTCCAGTGAAATTACCTATGTATGTAAGCAACCATAGAAAGCAGAGCAAAACTTCACCTATGCAGAATTCACAGAATTCAGCACTTGAGCAAAGGGGCTTTTATTAGTAGGTACTGGGGATGGAAAGTCACACGGTTTTTTGAGATTTCAGTACCTTGCTTGACCTGGCCTGGCATTCTCTCTGTCAATTTGACAGGCCTTGAGCATGAGGCCTTTATACTTCAGTTTTCTGAGTGGCTGGGCATATCTGTGGCTTTTCTGAAATCGGCAATGTAAAACCAGTGTATGAATTAGAATTAACATCACTGCATATCAAGAAAATATAGCAGTGGCTTAAGCACAAGGTTTCCTGTACAGTCACATACAGGAAGTTGGAGGGAACTGTTTCAGTGCTGTGGTTGTCCACACTGCCAGTTTCATCAGCAGTAGATGGTTCCTTTAAAACCTGCTTATAATTAGTTCTCCCTTGAACATGGCCTTCATTCACCTCAGCATCTTCAACTCAGTATCACAGACAACCCAATGTAGCAGATTGTAAGTGTATGTCTTTTTAACTATTTTGAACTTATTTACCATGCTTTTGAGTGGTGAAAGACAATGCTTTCTTCTTCTGACTCTTATTCCTATCTCAAGGAGGGCTTGGTTTTCTTTAGCTCTATGTTGTTATTAATGTTAGGACCGGCGGGCAACTGAGGCAGCAGCAGCAGGGTCTGCGAATGACTGCGACGGCAGCAGAGAGACCACACCAGGTCAAACAGTTCCACATGGGGTTTATTGAGGAGGGAAAGGGCAAAGGTGGCGGTGCAAAGAGAAGAGGGGAAGAGAAAGAGAGAGGGAGGCGCTACTCCCATACATACAGATGCTGACATGGTCGCAGGTAAATGTGAGCCCAATGGACTCTGGGAACATGGTGACGGTTGCCTTGACAACAGACGTATAGGTCGCACTGTTGCCTATGTGATGTCACAGGTGTCACAGGTCTCGGAGGTCCCAAGACCAACAATTAAGAATAGATAGTTCTTGAGAATAAAATGGTTAGATCATTCTCAACTCCATTTTATCACCAAGCTGATGGGGACATGAGGTGCCACTGGCTGTTTAACAGTAAGGTTCTGTAACTGCTCAGGAATTTGGAGTTTTGTTAATGTGAGGACTTTTCTCCTCAGTAAGAACTGTGAACAATTTGGTGTTGTGTCCCATAAGGCTGTGAAAATTCTGTTTTGCCACTCTGGAGAATCCAGCTTAGGATTTTGAAATAATTTCCAGTAGAGTTATAATTGGGGTGGGGGGGGTTGTTGAACTATGTAGTTTTCATTATCTGACAGGGATCATGAGGCCCAAGTCCTATCAAGTTGTCCTCAATATAGTTTTAAATATAGCATACAAATGATGCTATGTCAAGGTTTTTAAGTAGTGAGGGAAACTTTAAAGACTGTATGGAAAAGCAAACAAAGAAACAGCATTGCTTTCTTTGTTCGTTTGATTGAAACTCATGCCAAACAGAGAAAGTAGGGTTCATCCAGGGAACTTTCTGCTGTAGTGATAGGAACATGTAAAACAAAATAAAATAAAACTAACAGTGAAAATTCTTCCAAAGAGAAATGGAAGTGGCTTATTGGTCCCGGATGATGCAAACCCATTGGTCTCCATAGAATTTCTTTTCAGAAATTGTTATGGCTTTTGTTAGATTCAGAGAATATAACTACATTACACATTGCCTGTGCATTTTTAACCTCTTATATCTTCTGCTGCATATATTTTATCAGTTCCTGTTTATATATGTGATTGCACACTTAGCTGGATGATTAGGCAAACATGTACATTTTAGTTTTTTGATAATCTAAGTGACTTATTTTCTTTATTTTTAAACTATTTATATGAATGCAGTATATCTACAGTTTCACAAGTTATATTCACATGTGCATAATACAAATTTTAAATAAGCAATGTGACCAATGTAACTTCAATCAGAAGCCCAGATTTATGTACTTATTGAAATCAACTTCATTTGTCTTATCAAACTCAACAGAATTAATTTTCAACTACCTGCTGTGCCTGATTATTAGGAACTGGGTCATTTGAGAATGTGTTCTCTTCCTTCTGTCTTTTCTCCAGGTCTTTTCTAGATACTCCTTGTCTCTATTATTATTTAATGGTATCATTTGCATATGAACAATGATATAGGCTCTGGATGCCACTGAAAAACTGCTGACTGGTCTGGGTGTTTGAAAGGCTCAACCTATTTTTGACATCTTTACATTTAGGGAATTGTCCCCCTGCACCCTTACCCCCCATCTTCCACCTAAGGATGCAAAGATAAAAGTCCTTTAGAACTAAGTCTCAAGTTTTCGTTCACATAGCTTCTGCTCCAGGAGAGGCCTCCTGCACAGATCTTGCACCTCCAGCCCAAATGGCCTGAGAATTAGGAGAATGTTTTGAGGAAACACTCTTGGGCCATGTCATCTTTCTCAGAGTCTTGTGCCTTTCAAGATGGCCTGCCTAGGCAGCTCTGATGTGTTTTTTTTTCTTTTCTCTCCAACACTGATCCCCAAATCTTGCTGATGTTCTCCTTCTACATTGGCATTTATGCCTGTGATTCCAGCTGTGCTCTGTTCCACAGATCAGTCAGTGACTCTAAGACAGAGCACCCAGCAGATCAGCTCACCACATGGGGTTCCCTTTTCTCTGGTGTTTGGATTCCAGTAGCCTGACTTAAATTCTGCAATGGCATCACAGTCACAAGTGTACTTTGTCCTCTGATCTCTATGTTTGGGGCCTTATTTCTGTGGACTGCTTCAGCGAGGTAGGAAAGATTGGTCTATTATAGGGCCAAGTCATCTTGTAATGACTGTAGTGGCTATTCCTGGTTGTAAACTTGACTAAATCTGGAATGAACTAATCAAGAATTGGAAGGCTCAGTGGCACCCACCTTTAATCTGGGCCACACCCTCTGCTGGAGACATATATAAGGACATTGGAAGAAGGAAGATTCACTCTGGCTTTTCCTGGTCTGCCTCATGGGACTGAGCAACTGCTAGATCCTTGGACTTCCATCCACAAGTACTGCTGACTATTGTTGGGGAGTTTGACTATAAGCTGTAAGTCATAGACTAGTTCCCTAACTATATAGAGACTACCCATACGTTCTGTGACTCTAGAGAACCCTGACTAATACAATGACTAGCCACAAATGTTTTGTTTTTATGTCATCTGAGGTTTAAATAATGCATATATATATAGTTAAAGTTTATTTAATTTTCATTGAACTTTTTACTAGTGTACGTCGAATTGCATCAACTTATCTCTTTTAATTTTTTTTTACTTTCCATTTTATACTTGTTTTCTTGTTTCCTTATTGTATGTTAGTGTTTTACCAGTTCCTTAGCTTAATAGTCACACAATGCCTTGTTCATATTATTTTCCAAATATCATTTCTTTGATAACCTCTAGTTCGTATTGACTAACTTATTATCTTTAAATTTATAGTTAATTACTTTCTAACTTTTAGTTTTGTTAAATGTTCCTTTGCATTCATTTTACTAATTTCCTGCTATGTATATGTTCATGTGTATGTGTATGTGAGTATGTGCATGTAAGAGTGTGTATGAGTGTATGCATGTGAGCATGTGGATGGGTTTGTATGAATGTGTGTGTTAGTGTATTTATGAGTGTGTGAATATATGTTTGTAAGTGTACGTGTGTGTGTGTGTGTGTGTGTGTGCATGACTGCATATGTATGTGAGGTGTACGCCCATGTACACTTTGTGTGATCAGATGCATTCACCACCTCTGTGGGAGCATATAGAGGCCAGAGGCTGATGTTAGAATCATCTAACCTCAATGACCCCCTCATCTTGTTCTTTGAGACAAGATCTCTGACAGCCTGAACCTGGAGCTCACCATTTCATCTGTTGTCCAGCTGGTCTCCATCTCTGCCCATTTTCATCTCCCAGTACTGGCTTACAGATTCATGCTACCATGCTGGCTTTTCACTAAGGATACAGAAATGCAAATGCAAGCTGCAATGAGGTATCACTAGGGAGGAAAATTCAGGTTGTCAAGCTTATACAGCAAGCTCTTTACCCCCTGAGTCACTTTCCTAGTCCCAAAATTTGTTTTTAACTGAATTAACTTTTATTAATTAGCGTTAATAACCTAGTCAATTTTTATCAACCACCAACATACACATTTAAGAGTAAATTATTCTAAATATGGATGTAGCTCTGTTCAATAGATACTGATACAGTAAATACATTATTATTGTCTTTATCTCTAGAATTAGCCTTTAAAGTTCTCTCTAATTTTTAGGTAAGAATAATACTGGAGTTCACATGGAAAACATATTGTTTTAGGGGAATGTAGTGAGAATCTTGTTTTCTTTAAGAAACACAGAAATGCTATAGGAATATGTTTTTGTTTTAATCTCAGATATGGGATATATGACTGCTTTAGATTGTCCCCAGCAGCTGAATGTGATTTGTCTCATGCCTAACAGGGGTGTGATTTTGTGAGCTTCAGAGAGTTTCTGCAAGTGTATGGCATTTGGAATTCTTGGGACTCTTAAAAGGATATATAAATGCTACAGGAGGGGAGGCAGCTCCTGCTGCTCCTGCTGCTTCTGCTGCTTCTGCTGCTTCTGCTGCTCCTCCTGCTTCACCTGCTTCTTCTGCTGCTTCTGCTGCTTCTGCTGCTCCTCCTGCTTCACCTGCTGCTTCTGCTGCTCCTCCTGCTTCACCTGCTGCTTCTGCTGCTCCTCCTGCTTCTGCTGCTCCTCCTGCTTCACCTGCTACTTCTGCTGCTCCTCCTGCTTCACCTGCTGCTTCTGCTGCTTCTGCTGCTTCTGCTGCTCCTCCTGCTTCACCTGCTGCTTCTGCTGCTTGTTGCCATTGTTGCAGTTTGTCAAGTGGTTGTGTACAAAGAGACATGAAGAATTGGGTATGCTAATGGTTAAGATCAAACTTTTCTAAGAAACTTGATGGTTCTAGTCAGCAGGAAATAGTCCAAAAATATCAAAGTCCCCTTTCCCTTATGGCTGTTTTTCTTTCTTTCTGAGTATTGGAAGCTTGGAACTGTGGAATATGGGGAAGGGTAGAAAAATAAAGGAACCCAGTGAACCCAAGGAACCCAAGGAAAAAAGGGCAACTACAGAAGAAGTCATTGAGACATTGGAGTTGCAAGGATGTTTTGAACAAGGTTATAGGAACTCAGTAAACAGAAGCAAAGAGATGTAGGATTATCTCTGCTGCAGAGCATCTTCCTGGCATGTGCAAGGCCTTAGGTTTGGTCCTGATTTTGCTTCAACAAAAGGAAAACTAGATACATGGAAACATGTCAAATACAAAAGCTTCTCATGGAGAACAAAGCACATGATCAACAGAGTAAAAAGACAAGTTATAACATGGTAGAAAATATTTGTCTGACAAGGGATTAATACACAGAATATAGACAAAACTCCAAAAATTCAATAGAAAAAGAAAAAACAAATAATTCAGTTTGAAAATAGACAAATCCTGGGCCCATTAGCAGTTAATCAGGAATGAGGGAGGGAATGACTGGGGAAGCACTTTCTCCCAGTTGAACTGTTGATTACTGACAAGAATTGAATGAAGGGTAATCCACAGTGCATGCAACCATTAATGGAGTCAATCAGGATTCAATGGTTAGTTGCAATCTCATCACTCTGGCTCTGGTTTCCATATATGGTTAACAAAGTAAAACAAAAGTCATGAATATAGGAATGGGGTTGGGACATAATAAAAACAGGCAGGGGAGAGAGCAATCTGGACACATCACATACATGGATGAAACTGTCAGTGAACAACTTAATTAACTTACAAAATGGGCAAAGGGACTGGATAGATATTTCTGTAAAAATATATATACATTTGGCCATCAGATATATGAAATGTTCAACATCAGTAAGGATACAGAAATGCAAATGCAAGCTGCATTGAGGTATCACTGTAATTTAGTGCAAATGACACTATCATAAATAGAAACACTAGTGCCAGCGAGAATACCAACCAGTGTTGCCATTATGGAAAACAATGTGCAGAATTCTCAAGAGATTAAGATGAAAACTACTGTATGATTTGGCAATCTAGATACAAGATTTACATAGTCAAAAGAAAGAAACCAACACTCCTATGTCTACTACAGCAATATTCACAAGAGCAAAGAGATAAATCTTTCTCTGTCTTTGTTTTTCTGTCTCTGTCTCTCTCCTCTCTCTCTCTCTCTCTCTCTCTCTCTCTCTCTCTCTCTCTCTCTCTCACACACACACACACACACACACACACACACACACACACACACACACAAATCAAGGGAAAAATATGAACTCCTATTGCAACATGTCTGGAGCTGGAGACTATTATGCTAGATGAAATGAGCCAGTCATGGAAAAATAAATATCACATCATCTGAGATGTTATTGTTACTTGTCAGCTTAGAGAATCTAGAGCACCTGGGAGATGGGTGGGTAGACATGCCTGTCAGGGGTTACCTTGGTGAAGGTAATTGAGGCAGATAGACTCACACTCTGCATTGTCCCATTCCCTGATTGGGGTCCAGGGTATATTGCCCTCTTTTGACTTCAGACAGAGTGTGAACAAATGCTTCAAGCTGAATCACCTCTGGCTTGCCTACCACAGTAGGCACAAATCTGGACCTGGGATCTATAATAAATCCTCTCTCCCCTCAGTTGCTTTTGTCAGAATATTTTTCTGACGATCTGAATTATGGAATATAAACAAGTTTATCATGAGATGCTGAGAGTCAACTTGTGGTTCTCAGAGGTAGAAGGAGCAAATGGGGGAGCAATGATCATAAGCCAAACTACAGAAAGTTGTGTGGTGCAGTAGTACCTCAGATGCTGTTCTGTACATTTGAAAGATCTGGATGAAAAGATTTTGACAAATTTCAAAATACAGAAATGACCGATTCTATGGAAAAAGACAAGTGTAACCTACTTAAATAGTATCCAGTGTGTAAACGTATAGAAATATTGTATGTTATTCCATTAATACATGTAACATCTGTATTTTTATGTGTAGATCAAGCTAAATTTCAAAACATGAAGCTTTAGCATCTGAAAAGAAAATGTTTTCCACAGGGCTGTGAAGCAGAGATTAACAATTCCCGAGTAAGAAATTTTCAAATTTGGTTCAGACCCTCACTGAAAATTGTATCATGTGCTCTTGCTTTATTTTTCTCTTTGGCAGCAGGAGGGCAGAGGACTAGACATACATTCCTAAGAGTTAGTTCCTACTTATGGGATGAAGTGTACCTCAGTGTTCCTGGTGATTACCATTGTGTCTTCCAAGGACTAACACAGACATGGATTTAAGGCAGATGTTGTGTTCCTGTCCCTCTGTGCTGGAGTCCTTGAGACTCAGTGAAGGATCCCCAGGGATGAATGAGAAATAGACATTTACAAAGTTGAGCAAAGGTGTTTTTGGAAAGAAGGAGCTCAGGGCCCCAAGCGCTAACTGTCTTGGCTGTATTTCCCCTTCAGTGAGTGAGTATTGTTTTCTCAGTCTATTTCTTTATACCATGCACTTAAATATTGTTTTAATTTTTAGTTTGTATGCAAAATGCAAGATATGTCTTGTTAATAACACATCAAATACTCTTGGCTTCCTGGCTGGGGTGGGTACTGGGCACAGAGAAATGAGTAAATCATCCCAGAAAGGGAGACAGAAAGAAAGAGGCTTTAGAATCCTTCCAGACTGACAGGAAAGCTGGGTCTCATTGTTTTAAAGCTATCTGAGGCCTTACCAGAATTGCCATGGGAGTGAGGGCATTTGGGGCTTCTTCTGGGTAATTTCATTTTGGACACTTTCCAACAGGGGAACAAAATCATCACTTTTGCTTTCTGAGTTCATTGCTGTCTGAAGAAGCCAGAGGAGAGCCTTTGGAAGAGCAAATCCCTCTCTCTAAGAAGTTCTTTTCACACTCAAATAATGTATCCATCACTTCACAATCTCTGGAGAAAATCAAATAAGACAACCACCCAGTTCACTCTAATTGTCTCATCACGATGCTCAGATGCTCAGAAAGTGACTAAAGGGGATCACCTTGGGTCTACAGCAGGAAGTCACAGCATAAGACAAGCAAAACTGTTACACTTAGTGGCTTCTGGCAGCCTTGCCATCCATACTAATAGTACCCTAGTCAGTTCAGGACAAATGGAAGACACTGCTGATCTAGGGGCAGGGCACAGCCTCCATCCCATGCCTCTCTTTTTAGAAGTGTTCATAAACCATGCACACATTGAAAGCACAGAAAATCAGAGAACACCAACATAATTATAGCAAATGGTTGATGTTGCCTGTCATGCAAAGTATTAAAAAAAAACCTAAAATTATGTAGAAGTGTCAAATTCTTCAAAGGCCCTTAATTTAAAGTTACATTTCTATTCCCTGTTTGTTTGAAGACTGGACCTAGAACTCATGATCCTTATTCCTCAATCTCCCAAGTGCTGGTATTACACGTTAGATCTACAATGCTAAAATTCACCCACCCTGACACTTTTTCTTAATTAACCCAGAGTTCCCTTGTATAATCTCAGGGCTCTGCAGTAACATTGTTTTTTGCTTGGAGTCTGGGACTAAAAAGAGGCTGTTGTTTTGAAATGGAACATGGGTAGGAGTATATGGTGAGATTTGGAGGAAGAAAAGGAAGGAAAAAATGATGTAATTATATTATAAACTCAGAAAAATAAAATAATGACATTTATTTTCAAAAGGTTTCAGAAACCTCTGCATCCAATCAAGGAACAGGCAAGAAAACAAGATGTCATGTGACTGAAGGAGCCAGGCAGTACTTAGAAGATCAACTCAATGCCAGGAAGAAAGGTCAAGAATGAGTCATAACTATCACGAAAACTGATGAGGTGGAAACAAAGCCAGGAGACCTAAAGAAGCTTAAATTAAAATGAAGAGATTTTCTGGAGAAGAGAGGAATTCAAAACAATGGAGCACAGAGTAGGGGCTTGTGCTTCTTGACAGAGGCTAAGAGCTCACTGGTCCTCAGCAGGATCATAGGTACCTACAGGACTCAGGACTCAGGACTCAGAAAAGCTCTAGGGAGAAATGGAAAGTGTCTTAGACTGATGGAAAACTTCTTTCACATAAGTGACCTAAACTCACCAAGAATAAAATTATGTCATAATAGGACTGGGGACTCAGTAGTAGAGTATTTCCCTTAAAAGCATAGGTCTCCCAGTTTAATTCCCAGCAAAATACACACACACACACACACACACACACACACACACACACACACACACACACACACACAGCTATCCTAAGAAATAGTAGCCTAAGCAGTTAAATGGTAGTGGATATATTTGCTTTTAAAGCTCAATATTTTGACCTGAAAAATTAGAATGTTATGAACATCACTAAATAGTAGATATTTCAGGTAGAAGTACGCTGCCCAGGTACTCTGATATCACTTAGCAAAAACTGAGGGTTGTGCTCACCCTGACACCAAGTTTTGTTTATTTTACAGCATTGGCTTCCCCACTGGATAGAAAACCTAGTGAGCATCATACAAGAGCCTGTACACTGCAAGTGCTAGAGGAATGTGAGCTAATGAATGGTGACTGGCTCATAGCATCCCTGAAAGTCGAATTATTTGTACACATGAGATTAAGAGCCTTTAACTCTTTAATGACCCTGGGTATTGGTGGAAGGGAAGCAGAGCTGAGAGTGGGATTTGAAATGACCAAAATATGTGGTCTGTATGTAGACATGAAGCCAGAAGTCCAGTGGTCTACTGAATGGGAACTTGTTCAACTAGTGCTTTCCAAAAAAGCCATGAGAGGACTTAAAATGTGAAAAGAGTGCCTTCTGTTTTGTCCTCTTGGCAGTCTCCAGCCTATGTAGCTATTAGAATACACCTCTTGGCCCAACTTGAAATTGGAAGCTAGAGTGATGTGTATGTTAAAACTAATACACACACAGACACACAGACACAGACACACACACACACACACACACACACACACACACACACAAAGTAAATTTCACTTTAATACATATGTATACATTCTTTCACCCACTTTTCTCTCTGTATAACACCTAAACAAAATACAACAAGTTTTTTGTGGATCCAGTATCAGAACATTTAATGCCTAAAATGAAGCTGTATAAAACCAGGAAAATACCCTGGAACCCACAAACCAAGAATAGGCAGAAACATGATGGTTCTAATGAATGGAATGACATTTAGCCTACAGGAAAGGACTCCCTAATTTTAGAGATAAAGTTGTAGAGCCTAAAATGCCCAGTGTATGCACAAACACAGAAAAAAACATTTATACAAAGCTCTAGAATGAGGGATGTTTGCTGAAAAACAATAGAAAGAACTAGAGAAATGGTCCAGCAGTTAAGAGCACTTGTTGATCTTACGAAGGACCCAACTTTGATTTCTTGCATCCACATGGTGAATCTCAACCATCTGGAAGTTCTAAGGGACCTGATGCCTTCTTTTGACCTTGAACACTAAGCACAAACACACATGGAGGAAAACACTTCTAGATAATATAAATCTAAAATGATTTAACAGAGCAACAAGTAAATGTCTGAATACAGGTTTTCAGAACAGCATGAGGTGGCTATTGAATAAGGTATCAGTGGGTCTCTTGGTGGTCACGTAGTTAAATATTCCTTAATGAAGATAATGAACTGAACTAAATGGAATGAGGAAGTTTGATGAGAGACTGATAAAATGACTACAGGAGACATAACAGTGGGGAGCACTATTGCTGGCTGCAGTGGAATCCAGTGAGGACCTGCCTGGAGCTCCCCAGATGCCACCTGTTTGTTAGGCAACTGAACACTTTGGACAAGTGGGCATTGGAGGTATGGGAATATGTTTTTTAATAAGACATGATGTAAGCTTTTCACAGTAAGAAATATTAGACCCAAATGTTTTCATTATATAAAAATTAATTATACTTAAAAGAAAATCATTTACTTTTCCTTTCTCTCAGAAAAGGTAGAGTCCAAGATTTCAAACTCATGTTGATGTTTTAGAGTCTGAGTCTAGTCTCTGCTCTGTTTTTTTTTTTTGTCTTTGAGACCTTGACTATGGCTGTACTTGGTCAGCAGGAAGCTACATGCACACAAGATTTATTACCTGGCTTTGTGGACTATGGGTCGATACACTTTCCTGCAATGTATACTTGGGAACTGGCAGAGCATTTGAACTCTATCCTGGAGGCTCAGAGCTAGTGACTGGGGCCTTTTGTTTTCTATGTGGATGCTTGCTATACCTCCCTGTTGGGCATCTGATTTCCTAAAAGCTAAAAAGACGATTTCAAAAGTTCTCATTCCAGAAGGGGAAAATTGGAAGAGAATGGGTCAAGACATTGATAGAACAATCTCCACCATATTCCATCCGTTGACTATCAGAGAAGAAAGGAAATATATATGCACAAACCTTAGTCCATAACACACCTTCGTTCAGCATCTGCTAATGCTGATACCATGTCAGACACTACTCTCACCAGGATCACCAGAGCTGGTATCAGGGCACCTAGGTTAAGGCTGCATAGCATCCAGCCTATCCTGGTACCATCAGAAGAGGACTTTTAAAATCACCTGGTCCACTTGGTTCCATTTATAACTTTGTAAAACTGAGACCCAAAGAAGAACATTACCTCTAAGGTCACAGTATTCATAGAGTTAAAATCTAGATGCCAGCAGCACTGTTGTCAAGAGTAGGCAAATTTCTTCCTCTCCCTGAAGCTTCAATTCCTCCATCCATGAAATGGGGTAAGCAGGGGGGTTCTCAAGCCATTTCAGGGATGCAATGCGCTGCTGTGTGCTTAGTACTTGTGAAAGGGAGGGTGTGTTTAGCAGCTGGAAACAGGCCAACAAGTCTTTGCTGTTACGCTCCTCTCTCTCCATGCTCTGTCTGAACTGGGAGTTGTCTGAGCACATCCGATTTGAATCTATGTTATTCCGGGTTTGAGATCACTTTTAAATTTTGTGTAGTGTTTCCTCCCCTAAAATAGGAGATTGTCAGTAATTAGAGAGAATATAAACCTTGTTGCATTCAGCACTCTTGCCAACTCTGCAGTCCCAGTTTTTTTAAAGTCCACATGTTGTGCAACACAGTTCTTTTGTAAGAGTAACTTCTCTGAAAGCTTCTGCAACCTTGAAGTCAGCCGTCCCCATGGCCTTAAGCTCCTTACACAATAACAGCCCCTATGTTGTAAAAACAGTCCAGCCAGAATGGAGTTACCATTCCCCTAGAGTTATCTTCACCTAGAGATCAAAACTGCACTCTATCATTTTATTAATAATAACCCAGATTTTTTTTTAACTGACAACTACTTGTTCTAATATTTTTCTCCATATTTTTCTCTGATGCAGTTCATAATGACTGCTAACATCCCATGTAATGATTTAGAAATTTATCATTGCTTTTAATCTCTCTTCCAAAGTTTGTTTCAAGCTTCATTAAGTCAAGGTTATTTACTCTGCATTGTCTGCTGATTTGAGTTCCAATTACTTAGAAAAGCATCCAAAAACTTATGCCTGCTTTTAATAAACATCTGCTGTTAAACAAGTGATTTCTATTGTTAAACTAAAACAGAAAACAAAAAAGCTACCTCTAAGGCTTTGATGACTTTCAGTTCCATCACGGCACTTTCTTATACACAAAGTCTTCAGAGTGTCTTTTCCAACAATTCTTGGCTCTCTCTCTCTCTCTCACTCTCTTTCTCTCCTTCCTCTACTCCTCAACTTTAATATATAACTATACATATATCATATATATAAAATGAAACCTTTTATATATGTAATGTATTTCTATAGGGATGTCCCAAGGACAAATGAAATGCAAGTGAAGCATAGATTTGTCATGAGCCCCATTCAGATTAGTAAATTATTTCTACCTCCATTAGATTCCAAATGAATGAGACTCAGACTATCATTTATTTATTAAGCATTAGCACAAATATTGGGGGAATTACCTAGTCTATTTTTCTAATGCAAGTCTGACTGCTTCCTTAGCTGTGCTCCCCAAATACTGCCCGCTTATGACTCTTCTGGGCTATTTCTGCTCCATCAGCCTGTCCTCAGAGTTCACTTCTCCCGGCCATCTGTTTTTGGTCTATCTCCTCTCATCATGGCCTCCTTTTGTCTCCAATTTCTTCCTCCTTCCTCCTGGTCCCTTACCTGCAACCCTCAGCCCTTTAACTGAAACTTTGTCTACTTCTGTTCTTCAGTAATTGACTGTAACCATTTTTATTTAATCAATAGTTTTAAATTGGGGAGCAAGGTTCACTTGCTGTATGTGAGGATTTGCTCATCAGGTTAACCATCTCTTGGTAGCCAGTATTTAGCATTTGAATACATAGCAGCAAGAGACAAGCCACCAACACGCCTTCTTTTCTCATGAATTTTGCAATTCATAGACCATTGAGTCCAATTCTTATTCAGACTGAGCTCTCCGAACAGTTAAAAGTGGTAGCACAGAAACAATATAGCACCATTTTAATCAAAATTTAGGCCAATATTTTAGCTTAACTGTGGTGATACAGAAGATAAAAGACAATTGGTCTATAGAAGCATAGCTTTAATGGTAGACCATCATATTCTCCATTAGATAAAAAAGAAGTGGTAGCTGTGAAGGATACTGGGCATGAGGGGCTGAGTACATTTTTGAAGTTGAAGTTGGTAAAGTTGAGTACTTAATGCAGATAATTAAGCTGAAAATTTGAAGGTTTGATTCTAGAAGTAGTGACAGGATCTAGGATGTACATATGAGAATAGAGCAGCACGGTGTCATGGAAGAGAAGAAAATTGAAAAGAAGTAAAAATATTAATTAGCTCAGAACCCTGGCCATACCATATACAGAGAATGAATACAGGGCTAGGCAGGCATATCAGTGTAGAGGGTAGCAGTGGGAATCCTGTGTTGCTTTGCCAGGGCTCTGAGGAGGGACTGGAAGGTAGTGTGGGTCCACAACAATTCCTAAGTAAACCTCATAAATTTTGAATGTCTCAGTCCACTCACTCTTGGAATCATTTGATCTGATAAAGCACTAGAAACCATTCATAACTCTACACATCCACTGCTAATGTCTTAGTTCACATTCATATAATTTTAGAGCCGGGGAGATAGCTCAGCAGGTGAGAATACTAGCTGCCAGCCCTGATTAACTGAATTTAAGATCAATTAGTGGGTATACATGGTGGAAGGAGACAACTGGTTCCTGAAATTTCTCCTCTTGCCTCCTCAGGTGCATGCAGTATACATGTAGTGCGTCTCCAACAAGCACATAAACTAAATAAATGTGTGTGTGTGTGTGGGTATGTGTGTGTGTGTGTATGTGTGTGTGCATGTGTGTGTATGTGTGTGTGCATGTGTGTGTGTGTGTGTATAGTTGCCATTAGAATCCAAAAGAAAACATTGGGTCTCTTGGAACTCTACTCATAGACAGATATGAGTTGACATGTGCGTATTGGAAATTGAACTCTATCATTCTGAAGGACAGCAAGTGATTATACCTGATGATCCATCTCTCTAGTTATAGATATAAAAGACAATGTCCTTTAGAGTCTTGTGCCATTTTAAGTGTCGTCGTCCCATTTCTGTTCCTCTGGTATTATGGTCATATATCAGCTTAACTATTTCCTTTAAATACCAGTGCATTCATTCAATCATCCTGACCACAAAGTGCTCCATGGTGTCACTGTCTACTTTGTGAACACAAATGAAAGTGTTCACAGTAGGTATATCAATGAAGTTTGATTACTAAGAAGAGACTAGGGAAGTCTTACTGAGAAATAGCTAGGAAACATCTAAACACAGTGTCAAGAAGAACATAAGACAAGCGCCTTCTTGTCAGGAAAGAGGAAGACACCTTGAGTACCACCCTGCCATGGGACATCGAGTCTCAGCAGGACTAAGCTTATCCTCTTCCACTGAGGCCTGACAAGGCAGTCCAGCTAATAGAGGTGATCCAAAGGCAGATAATTGAGTGAGATACAGCTTCTGCTCCAAATGTTAAGGTACTCACACGAAGATGAAGCAGCCAATCTGCTACAAATGTGTAGGGGTCGTAGGTCCAATTCCTGTGTGTTTTGATTGATGGTTTAGTATCTGTGAGACTGCATGACTCAGGTTACTTGGCACTGTAAATCTTCTGGTGGAGTCCTTAACCCCTCCGGTTAGCTCAATCCTTCCCCCATACATTCCCAAGTCTCCCTGAGTTCTGCCTAGTGTTTGGTTGTAGGTCTCTGTATCTGTTTCCATCAGCTGCTGGAAGTAGCCTCTCAATAGACAATTATGCTAGGCTTCTGTCTACAAGCATATCAGAGTATCATTAGTAGTGTCAGGAGTTGGTTCTCTCACACAGTGTGAGTCTCCAGTTGGTCCAGTCATTGGTTGGCCAGTCCCTCAATCTCTGCTCTATCTTTCTCCCTGTACATCTTGTAGGAAGGAAAAATTTGGGGTCAAAGGTCAAAGTGGAGGGAGGTTGGTGTTCCCCTCCCTCCACTGGAAATTCTACCTGGCTATAGGAGGTGGCCATTTCAGTATCCACATTTCCAGCTGCTAGGAGTCTTAACTAGAGTTCCCATTTATCAATTCATGTGGTCCCATTTATTAATTTGTGATCTCAGTGCCAGCACTGTTGTTGTTCTGTTTAGGAAGTTGTCTCCTGTGTCAATGTGTTCCTCCATAGTCTTCTGGGAGCCTCCCTCATCCCATGTCTTCTGATAGTTCCAGAGGTGACCCCCAACCCATTTCTGCTCTCTTCTAGCCCTTTCCCACTCTTCCCCTATCCCTCCACACCTGATCTCCATCCCTGTTATCCTCCCCTCTTCCTACCCAGATCACTTCATCCATTCACCTACAATGTCTATTTTATATCTTTTTCTGAATGAGATTCAAGAATCCGACCTTGGGCCCTCCCTGTTACTTAACTTGTTTAGGTCTGTCGATTGTAGCATGATTATACAATATTTTATGGCTAATATCCATAACATGCATGTCTCCCTGAGTCTGTGTTACCTCACTCAGGATGAAATTCTATAGTTCCAGACATTTGCCTATAAAACTCATGATATCTTTGTTTTTGATAGATGTATAGTATTCTATTGTGTAATTGCACCATATTTTCTTTATCCATTCGTTAGTTAAGGAACATTTAGGTTGTTTTCAGTTTCTCGCTACTACAAATAAAGCTGCTATTAACATAGTAGAGCAAATGTCCTTGTGGTATAGTGGAACATCTTTTGGGTATGTGACGAGGAGTGCTATAGCTGGGTCTTGAGGTAGATCTCCAATATTCTAAAAACTGCCAAATTGATTTCTAAAAGGTTGTACATGTTTGTACTCTCACCAGCCATGGAGAAGTGTTTTCTTTGCTCCCACATCTTCACCAGCATCTGTTCTCACCTGAGTGTTTTATCTTAGCCATTCTGATGGGTGTGAGGTAGAATTTCAGAGTTGTTTTGATTTGCATTTCCCTGATGACTAAAGATGTTGAACATTACTTTGAGTGCTTCTCTGCCATTAGAGATATCTCTGTTGAGAATTCTGACTAGTTCTGTACCCCATTTCTTAATTGGGTTATTTGGTTTGTTGGTGTCTAATTTCTTAAGTTCTTTACATATCTGAATTTTAGTCCTGTGTCAGATGTGGGGTTAGATCTTTTCCCAGAGTAGAATGCCATTTTATCCTATTGATTGTTTCCTATGCCTTATAGACGCATTTCAGTTTCATGAGGTCCCATTTATTAATTTGTGACCTTAATGTCTGAGCTATTGCTGTTCTGTTCAGTTGTCTCCTGAGCCAATGTGTTCAAGGCTATTCCTCACTTTCTCTTCTATCATCCTTTTCATTGTACGGTTTTGGCTTTTTTGCTAAAAATTAAGTGTCTGTAGGTGTATAGGTTTATTTTTGGGTATTTGATTCTATTCCATTGATCAACCTGTCTGGTTTTATGCCTATCCCAGGTAGTTTTTTCAATACTATTGCTCTGTACTTCAACTTAAAACCAGGGATGGTGGCAGAATTTCTTTTATGGTACAGGATTGTTTTAGCTCTCCTGTTGTGTTGTTGTTATTTTGTTTTTTCAATTGTTTGGATTTTTTTTTTGCTTTGTTTTGTTTGTTTCTTTTTTTGTTTTGGTTTTGTTTCATTTTTCCATATGAAGCTGAGGATTGTTGTTTCAAGGTCTGCAAAGAATTGTGTTGCAATTTTGATGGAAATTGCATTGACTCTGTGGATCGATTTTAGTAAGATGGCTATTTTTCATATGATAATACTACCAAATCATTAACATGAGAAATCTTTCCATCTTCTGCTATCTTCCTAAATTTCTTTCTTCAGAGACTTAAAAGTTCTTGTCATACAGGTCCTTTACTTGCTTGGTTAGAGTTACACCAAGACATTTTATATTATCTGTGATTATTGTAAAGAGTACTGTTTCCCTAATTTCTTTCTTAGTCTATCATTTTTTATAAGTGAGGTCTACTTTTTAAAGCTAATTTTTGTATTCAGCACTGTGCTGAAGATGTTTATTAGCTGTAGGAGTTCTCTGGTAGAATTTTTGTGGATATATATATATATATATATATATATATATATAATATCATCTGTGAATAACAATACTTTGATTTCTTTCTTTCCAATTTGTATTTCTTTTGTTTCCTAGAGTTGACTTATCTCTCTAGCTAGAACTTCAAATACTATATTGAATAGATACAGAGAAAGTGGGCAGCCTTGCTTCGTGCTTGATTTTAGTAGAATTGTTTTAAATTTCTCTCCATTTAAACTGATGTTAGTATTTGCTTGCTATAAATTGCATTTATTATCTTTAGGTATGTTCCTTGAATTCCTGATCTCTCCAAGACTTTTAACATGAAGGAGTACTGGATTTTGTCAAAGGCTTTTTCAGAATCTAATGAGATGATCATTCTTTTCCAGTTTGTTTATATGGTGCATTACATAGATGGCTTTTCATATATTGAACCACCCTTGCATCCCTGGGATGAAGCCAGGCTTCATTATGATGGATGATGGTTTTAATATTTTCTTGGACTCAGTTTGCAAGTATTTTATTTAGTATATTTGCATCAATGTTCATAAGGGAAATTGGTGTGAAATTCTCTTCCTTTGTTGAGTCTTTATGTGGTTTAGGTATTATGGTGATTGTGGCCTCTTAGAATGACTTTGGCAATGTTTCTTCTGGATCTATTTTGTGAAATAGTTTGATATGACCACCTTCTCAGTTCAAGTTTGTCTTTGAACTTACTAGTGCCAAGTAGGGACAATCATACAGCAGCAACCAGAGAGGGAGCTTAAGAAGAGAAAATGTGCTAAAAGTAAAGGACACTTACAGAGTTGGATCTTTTATCTGAGTAATTTAAGACATAGTATACTTGAAAGCATTGGTTATAAAGCAACACGTTATTTTAGAACTAAAGCAAAAATAGCAAACGAATCTCTCTGAAGTATTTCTTTCAAATAAGCCTTCATCCAGCAGATCACAGAAGACAAGGGGTTAGCTCTTTGGATCTTGATTCTGTCCTCTGAAGAGGATAGAAAATTGTTCTACAAACTACTTCCTGTAACAGGCAGAAGAGAGAGCAATCTGCATTGCTTTGAAGACTGCTTGGACTCATTTATCACCATGTCAGCAGTGTGCTTGCTCTGAGTTAACAGCACTTAGCAATTTGTTTTAATAGCAATTGAGATTGCCTGGCAAGGAGATGAGAAAGCAAGGGGAGAGCAAATATGGCTTTGGTGGCAGAGATGAGGACTCCAGGGATACAGGAGGACTGTAATTGTCCTTCAACAATTTCTCTCCTCCTCTTGCAGAGTCTCCTAGTGAGCCTGTCCCTCTTAAACTGGGATGGCTCCCCATTTGCACCAGGTTCTCTCGTGGAAATAGTATCCTAACATTTTCTTATGGATGCTCTCTGCCTTTCTCAGCTCGCTTCAGTACTTTCCTAGGTGGATATTAGAAGTTCTTTATGTTGTTTTTGCGTTGAAATGTTTTAGTGTAGAAAACTAACAGTGGATGTTTGCCTTTTTTTTTCTTTTCTGTCATCTGTCTCTGTCCCTCTTACCCTGTCTATTATCCCTGTGTGGTTTTCTCCTCCTCTTGTGACTGGAAGATTTTATACTTCAGCTGTCATTGTAGTATCATAAAAGTGAAATTTCTAGCCTCCTACTCCATGTAATGAATGAGGACTCCATCTTGTAACATGAACACAGCAGACACGATTTTATCAGACTTGGATGCTGAGGGAGGTCACAGAGGGCAGACTACTGTTCCTTTTGCTGAGTCCTTGGCATCATTCACTGGGGAGAGTCTTCAAATATCAATGCACTGTTTGGCATGAGAGATTAGGGGAAAGGCAAAGGCTCTAGCCTTGGATGCACTATGGGCATGCTTAGAGGACTGGTTCTAATGTGCCTACATTCTACATTTGATGCATTGGGCTTTTGTACATGTTTAAGTATTTACTTCGATCAATACTCCACATCTCATGTACACTGGTGGGGGGGATATGCATGTGTATGTATTTTCATGGTGTCAGTGTGTGGACATATGCATGTAAGTGCACATGTGCATATGTGAGACTGAATGTTGAAGTCAAAAGTCAACATCAGGTGTCTTTCTCAATCTCTCTTCACCTTATGTTTTGACACAGGGTATCTTACTAAACCATGCTGTTCAGGCCAGTGAGTTCCAGGCATCTGCTTCTACTTCTCTGTGTGAAGTTATAGATACCTACTAGTGTGCTTATCATTTATGTGGGTGTTAGGAATCTGTATTAGTAACTTTTCTGCTGCTATGATAAGATACAATAAACAGGAGAAACTCAAACTTTAACTTAGCTCATGCTTCCAGAGAACATGTCTTCATGATGGGGATGCCATGACATAGCATGGTGGCAATAGGAACAGAAAGCTAGGTGCTTGTATTTGACCTCCATACAGGAAGCAGACAGAACAGGGAATTTAGTGAGATTATTAACACTCAAAGTCACACTTGCTCTAACAAGGCTATATCTCCTATGTATCTCACTTCTTCCCTGATACAGCACCACCAGTTGGAGATGAAGTGTTCAAACATGTTAGGGGATGTTTCTTAGTCATAGTATCCGAATCTGAACTCTGTTTTTCATGATTGTGGGGCAAACACTGTACTCACTGAGACATCACACCAACTCCTCTCCATCTTTTAATATGTACCAGTTGGTTCTTCAAAGTGGACACATTTTCCATCTCTGGAATTCATGTCCAAAGTAAACTCATTTTCAGGATACCATATGTGAAGAAACCTTATTCTTATCTGAGGATGAGTTCATCTTATCAGGGGCATTTGGTCATGTCTACAAATAGCTTCAGTTCTAGTTTACTCATTAAGAGAGAGAGAAAGAGAGAGAGAGAGAGAGAACAACAAATAATTTCTACTCCAAAGTTTAACTGTATTGACATCAGGAAATCTGGTGTTGCTAAGATATTGTGGTGCTTACCTGTAAACCCAACACTCTGGAGGGAAAGACAAGAGAATATTGAATTTAATGGCTGCATAGTGAGATCCTGCCACAAAACAAAGAAAAAGAAACTCTTTGAAAAGCAGATACCCACAGGCTTTTCTCCCTGACCCATCATTTCCCAGTTTTCTGGCCTTGGACAGTGTTAGCATTCTAGGTTCTGCCTCACAGGTAGACCTGACCCCACTTAAAAGGGGCTTCTTGCCTCCTTCTCCCTCTCTTGCTCTTTCTCTGCTTCCCTTCCCCCCTCCACATACTCATGGCCATCCTCTACTCCTCTACTTCTCTCTCTCTCTCTCTCTATATATATATATATATATATATATATATATATATATATATATATATATATAATATTCTCTCTATATATATATTTATATATATTTTATATATATAATATATATAAAACTTCTTTCTCTTCATGGTAGCAGGTTGATGGCTAGTGAATTCACGGGGCCTTACAATAATACTCCACCATGGCACAGAACAGGTGTTCAGAGGTCAATTTATGTGGGGCTGTGGATCTGTAGATCTGTGAAGAGTCAGCTAAGAACAAGAGTGGTTCAAACCCCAGAAATCTCATCCTCTGATAGACAGGAGTAGGATTGTTCCCACTCTACCTCAGGCCTGTGTATCCTAGCATGTAGCTCATTCCCAGCTTTGCCCCCTGGAGGAGGTCACCATAGATAAGTAGCCTGTTTAAACTTCCTCTTTCCTTATAAGGTCCTACCCAGAAGCACCTGGATTTCCTTCTATGCAAATGAGGAATCTTCAGTGCCTTAGCCCTTGCCAACAATTTACACTCACTCTAAATGTACCTATGCACTCTCCGATGGTTTAAGTAGCAAGTTAAACGAGTTGTTCCAGTGAAGCTGACTCTAGAGAGTCTGTTTTAGCTGAGCTCACTTATACCTGAGGTCTCTTTTGCTCCTGGATATCTCTCTTTGCTTCAATATTAGGGACAGGGAAGTGCAGCTTGAATGGCAAGACAATAAATCCACCAGATAGCAGATTTAATTTGCAATCCTTATGTGTGGGAAAACTGTTTAACTATGCCATATTTCTGGTAAAGGGCTTCTGTTTTGAAGTATTTTCCCATTAATTGCTGATTCCTTCCTACTTTATACTTTCTGTCAAGTCTCAAAACCCTACTTTTATTCTCTCATACACTGTTTTGATAACTCACCTAAAAAGTAAGTCAGCCAGGTCCTTGTGAAAAGCCAGTTCATTGTGGCCAAGATCTACTATATCCTTGTCATCTAGGTCCCCACAAAGCCAACCTACCGTGGAACAGATATAGTACACTAATTCAATTCTCTATGCAAAATTAGCTAACACATAATATACTGATCTCACACTAGGTCTCTCTACATAGCCATGTCTCCATGTGTCTAGATACAGTAGTCTCATTCCAACAGTGGATTGTATCTCATGCAAACTTCTGATTACAATAGAGGTAGTTATGGGCCAGAGAAAGGGAGATGGCAGCTTTCTCGTCAGCTTTTGCCCCTGTATTGGTTATTTTTCTATTGTGAGAAAACATCATAACCAAAGCATCTTATAAAAGAAAGACTTTCTGTGGGTGCATGGCTATAGAGATGTAGAGTTCATGATGTGGGGGGGATAGCATTGTGGCTAGAGCAGCAGCTGATAGCTCACATTGTAGACTGCAAACAGGAATTAGAGAGAGAAAACTCACAATGTTATGAGTGTTTAAACTTCTAAGCCCATCTCCAGTAGCATAAATAGTGCAACAAGACAACATCTCTTATACCTACCCAAATAGTGTGACCAACTGGGAATAAAATACTCACATGCCAAAGACTATGGAGGGCATTTATGATTCAAATGATCACAGCAATGTTTGACTCTTGGATACTATTGGTTGTGGTCTTGGTGGCATGTTAACAGTAGCTGCTTAACCCAAGCTTCTTATTTCCCTGATCCTTAGTTGTACTCTTCACTCAAGCACTTGTGCCAGGCACTAAATTAACCACCCAACTTCAGAGCCATCTCTGTCTGCCATGGATTTAACAAAACAGCATGTTAATACTGTGGCACTGTAATTGCTGTTTTCCCTATGGTTCAACAACAATGGTTTTGAGAACAAGTCTTTTCCTCAAAGGTTCCAGATTTCTCAGAGACTCATTGCTCTGAGTTTTGGATTAAAGCAAGCACTTTAATCCAGATGTTTGTTTTGCAATGGGCTCTTAGAAGTCACAAGAGAGCCAACCAGCTCTGTGTCAACAACTGGAGGGTAGTGAGGAAGAAAGCTATTGCTGCCACTGGCAGGTGGTATTTACTGTGGGCAGAAGAGTAACAGATCTGTTAACGAAGTTCTGAAATTTTTAGATTCCATACATCAGCCTCTGTGAAAGACCTGCCTGCATTAGTCTAAATAAATCTCCGAGTGCTTTTTCTTCTTTGGGAATGTTTTCTCTGCTGTTATGATTGAGACAGTGTGGAGGTATCATGAATAGACATTCTTTGTAGTGGAAAGCATCACCTCTTCTCTCTCTGACCTGAAATGTTCTTAATAATAAATGAGAAGATGCTTTGTACTCATTACCAGAGCCATGTGGGTGATGCCTAGGATGAAAGGCTTTGGGTTTAGAACTTGAATTTGACAGTTCAGGATGATTCTTGAGAATCCTTGAGAGGCCTCATAGTAGCCCACTGAAGAAAAACTGGCACTCCCTTAGTAGCCATGACTTCTGTCTTTGTCTTGGCCATGAAAGAGCCTCCAGGGACCAGCCTCTACCTCAACCATTCTGTCCTGTTCAAAGCTACTGCTGAGACTGATCTCACCAGGATGACTAAAGCTGCTGGTTCTTCCTTACAAGTAAGATGGTTGTTTTGAATTCTTACATATATTTCTATGAAGATACACAGTCGCTAGTGTCCTCTGTTCTAGAAGTCTAGAGGTTTAATAAAAAGGTTTAATAATTTCTCAGGCTATAACTAATGTTAATATAAGATATTCAAATCAATGGAAAAGGCTTTCAAGCTGTTCAGTACAGACAGACACAGAGGATACTTAGGCTAACGAAGGACTCTTTGGCCAGAGAGTGCAGGAGTTGGGAACATGCAGAGAAGCTCATGGTGGAGTCAGGCTATGCCTAGAGTCACTGTGTTACTGTGTAAACCCTGTTGGAGAGGCTGAGTAGAGTGCTGTGGAGCTGTGGTGGCCTTTAAGAATGAAAGACATGGAATATGGTATTAAACAAATGCTCCAGCAGGAACAGAGGATGTGATCACTTCTCAGATGCTTCTCTGAGGGAAAAAGGCAAATCATACCTGTGGAATTCCTAATATAGAGATGGGAGAGCTTTTAGGATGTTCATGAAAATATACATGCTTCATTTAAATAATGCTATAAAAAATGAACAATGGTTGAATATCATCTATTGATAAAAATCCCTTAGTGAGAAACCAAGGAGTCTAGTATTGTTTTATAAAAGTAATTGTGGGGGGGGGAGGCAAGAGAAGAGAGAGAGAGAGAGAGAGAGAGAGAGAGAGAGAGAGAGAGAGAGAGAGAGAGAGAGAGAGAGAGAGAAAGAGAGAGAGATTCCTTTTAGTTGCCTGGCATTTCTAACATTACTTAGAACCTTTCCCTGAGAAGCATCTTAATAATTTTAAAGTAAAATATCATAAATTTGGATCTTGTTGAATCTTATAGTCCTAGTAGACCCTGGACCAATAGGCGCATTTGCATGATCTATGAAGAAAAACACAATTTTCTATTGTGCAAATTGAGCAAATCAGACACTGAGATTTTGAAATCTGGCTTAAACTCTTGAAACACTTGCAAGACTGTACTATCCATGTCTATAGACAGACCTTCAGCAGTGTAAGGGAACTGTGAAACATTATTATTAATGTATCTTATCATGCATGTTCTAACTACTGGAAACACCATCATTTCAGGCAAAAGTTGGTCAGAATAGAGAGTTTTATAATTTTCTTTGCATTTATGCCAATTTTAGAGTTATAGTTTTTTTCTTTTTTACTGGATGTTTTCTTTATTTACATTTCAAACGTTATCCCCTTTCCTGGTCCCCTCCACCTGAAGTCCCCTATTCCCTTCCCCCTTCCTCTGCTTCTATGAAGGTGTTCCCCTACCCACTCCCTCCTCCCTGCCCTCGAATTTCCCTACACTGGAGCCTCAAGCCTTCACAGGACCAAGGGCCTCTCCTCCCATTGATGCCTGACAAGGCCATCCTCTGTTATGTATACATCTGGAGCCATGGGTCTCTCCATGTGTACTCCTTGGTTGGTGGTTTTGTCCCTGGGAACTCTGAGGGGGGAGGGTCTGGTTGGTTGATAGTGTTGTTCTTCCTGTGGGGTTGCAAACCCCTTCATTGGAGCTATAGTTTTAAGTGGAAAACATCCCATTATTTCACAGGGAAGCCTTTGCTAAAGGGTTAAGTAGATTTTACCTCCTGAAATAAAACTTTTCCCAACTAAATGGAAAAGACGGTTGAGGTGGTTTGAGTGAAACATGTCTCCATATTAGTGTGAATGACAAATGTCTTCCACAAGCTTGAGTATTTGATCAATTGGACCCCAGCTGACACTGTTTGAGAGGTTTAAGAGCATGGCTTTGTTGGAGGAAGTATATCACTCAGAGAATTAAAGCTGCATCTCACTTCCAGTTTTCCCTCCAGTTCATGCTTGCTTTGAAGATGTAGCACTCAGCTTTCTGACCCTGCCATCAGGCCTATTTCTTGCTTTTTTTGTTTGTTTGTTTGTTTGTTTGTTTCCCCAACATGATGGACAAAAGAAATTTTGTTTTCCATAACTGATGTTGATTATAGTGTTTTATCACTGCAAGAAAAATAATTAATACAAAGGTAGACTATGATTTCACACTCTACATTAGAATCCCAAGATCAAAGGTGATGGGATACACTCTCACACTTATCTTACAAAGTTCTTTGTGGACATGAATGATATCTCTCTGGTCTTTGTGGCCAAAGGCATGCCATCGGCAACAAAAGATATGCTCATAAATTGACAATTTGAATTAAAGTCTCAAGATGAACAGCCTGAGAGAAATCCACTGAGTTTATTCCAAAGGCAAAGGCCTAAGAAACCAAGGTCAGCCGGGCAGTGGAGGCACATGCCTTTAATCTTAGCACTTGGGAGGCAGAGGCAGGGGGATTTCTGAATTCAAGATCAGCCTGGTCTACTGGGTGAGTTCCAGGACAGTCAGAGCTACACAGAGAAACCCTTTCTCAAAAAACCAAAAAAAAAAAAAAAAAAAAAGAAAAGAAAAAAAAAAAGGAAGAAAAGAAGGAAGGAAGAAAGGAACCAAGGTCATTCTCTAATGAGCTCCATGGAAGACAGTACCACTACTTGACTCCACATCCACAAATCACCATCCTGGAGCATCCTGAAAAACATTTATGTAAAACTTCTTTGTCTTAATTTGGAGATAAATTTCTAAAATCCTTTGCCAGAATAATGAAACCAACTTTTCATTTTACCTCGGGGTGACAGCTTAGTAGGTAGACAGTTTCTAAAAATTGTTCAAAATGGTTGCTCTCAGTGAATTGTGGTACAAAATGAAGATAACTAGTACTAATAGGTGTAGTTGCTGATCAGTAATAGCTGGCAACATTAAACATGCATCATAGAGCACTGAACAGATACTGAGTACCCACAGTATCCTCCAGTATAAGGGAATCCCACATGAATATTTTGAAGAGATAGAGAAGGGAGATGACTCTTCTTGCTGACCCATGGCCATACATCCTTGCCACTTTTACACCCAGGAAAATATTTTAATTAACATACTTATTTTAGAAGATGGTAAGTGTGTGATAGAATTTTTAACTTCCTTGGTTATGGAGTGTGTGTGTGTGTGTGTGTGTGTGTGTGTGTGTGTGTGTGTGAGAGAGAGAGAGAGAGAGAGAGAGAGAGAGAGACAATTTAATCAGAGAAGGCATTTCTTGTGTTTTCTCTAAAGAACAATCATTAAATGCATGATTCTGTTCCATGGAAAGGTACAAGTCCTCAGGTGTTGTACCGATGGGCTGTAGGGGCATCAGCATCCCTACTGAGGCTGTCTGAAATTCTGTGCCTGTGCTGATGCAGAAGAGTAAAACTTGGCCAATGTATCCACATTTCCCAATTTTTACCCACCCCACTTCCGTGCTCATGACCACAACCATTATTCTCATTATTCAGTGATGATCATTTAGTGAATAGTTTTCATAGAAAGAGCGAAAAGAGCATTGAGTAAGGAAAATGCAGGAAAATGGGAAATTTAGACTTCATTCTCCAATTAACTGCTAGGAGTGTGATGTTATCATGAAAGAAAAAAGACTACCTAGGGAGATTTCTGAATTATGACTTTGTTTCCTATACATCCAGATAGTTTTAAAGATTATCCTTGTTAATTCTGCAATGGATTTTGCTGGTAGCCTTTTAGATAACCTAATCACAATTCTTAGTGGTCCCTTGGTCCATAAAACTGAGGCATGTTGGAATCATTAAAAAGATTTCCTGATAACAGCTTTGTCAAGTTTAAAATGAGTAAAACTTCCTAATGTCTCATTGTTTTGAGGATGTCAGCCTCTGATTTAAAAAAGACAGCCAGGCCGGGCTCTGTGTCCATTCGGCAAGAATGGGCAGAGGGCTCATATCCAATATATACAAAGAACTCAAGAAGTTAAACTCCAGAGAGGCAAGTAACCCTATTTAAAAATGGGGTACAGAGCTAAACAAAGAGTTCTTACCTGAAGAATATCTAATGGCTGAGAAGCACCTAAAGAGATGTTCATCATCCTTAGTCATTAGGGAAATACAAATCAAAACAACCCTGAGATTCCATCTCACACCAGTCAGAATGGCTAAGATCAAAAACACAGGAGACAGCAGTTGGTGGTGAAGATGTGGAGAAAGAGGAACACTCCTCCACTGCTGGTGGGATTGCAAGCTGGTACAACCACTCTGGAAAGCAGTCTGGCGGTTCCTCAGAAAACTGGGCATGACACTCCCGGAGGATCCGGCTATACCACTCCTGGGCATATATCCAGAGGCTTCCCCTGCATGCAATAAGGACACATGCTTCATTATGTTCATAGCAGCCTTATTTATAATAGCCAGAAGCTGGAAAGAACCCAGATGTCCCTCAACGGAGGAATGGATTCAGAAGATATGGTATATTTATACAATGGAATACTACTCTGCAATTAAAACAATGAATTCACGAAATTCCTAGGCAAATGGTCAGAACTTGAAAATATCATCCTTAGTGAGGTAACCCAATCACAAAAGAACACACATGGTATGCAGTCACTGATAAGGGGATATTAACCCAGAATCTTGGAATACCCTAGACACAATTCGCATATCAATAGATTTCCAAGAAGATGGCAGTAGAGACCCCTGGTCTGGAAAGACTGGATGTAGGGGAATGCCAAGACAGAGAAGTGAGAGGAGGTTGGAAGGGGAAAAGAGGGAGGGAAGGGGGCTTATGGGACTTTCGGGGAGGGAGGAAACGGGAAAGGGGAAATGATTTTGAATGTGAATAAAAAAAAAACCTTAGAAAATAAAAAAAAAATAGACACACAACAGGCCAAAAAAAAAAAAAAGAAAAAATAGGAAGAGGGTCAATCTCCACAAAGTCAGCTACATGTGGCCTTTTGAGATTAATTCAAACTGACCCATTACTTATGCTCATGATGCATCCTTTGGATTTACAGGCCTAACATTTTTTCTCAATTGTCTGTTTTTAACAAGAGGGATTGCTGACCTAGCTAAAGATTGTAAATGAGGCAATTCTTAGGATGCCACCACATACTTACTCTTTTATTGACTAGTTTTCACAGCATAGGTGACTACCAGTTCCAAAGCAGGTGAGCTTCCAGGTCAATTCTCAGGCCAGGAGTCTCTTTTGAGTACTTAAATTTATGAGAGAAGGAAACCTCATTTCCCTTTTTGAACCAAGGGTGATGTTCCATCACTATAGACCATAGACCAGGCAACATCAAGGGGCTTATTATGTACTTGCCTAGTCATTAAGAACTTGGATTGTTCCAGTATTTATTGGAAGACACAAGGAAGGAGGAGTTGGGACTAACAAGTGTGATAACTTAAAACCCTTAGCAAAGTAAAGAAGGTATATTCATTCCCTTTAAACTTCTATAAGTCTTTGTCCATTCAGATGTCCAAGCAGCAATATCTGGCCAGGCAGTGTGATGCCTGCAGGCACTCTGAATTGTGTATTGCTTCCTAAGGCTCAGAAAGACTAATTTCTTCCTTCCTCCATGATTTCTCCCATATCATCTGGGTTGCTTCTATTTCCAGTAAGGCAGGCACTTGTATAAGCAAACATGAAGGGAATGAGGCTAGTGCTCAGGATGTGCTTCAAGTCTATTTGGGGAGAGAAAATGAAATCATATAAAATAAGGAAAATGTGAGGCAGGACTCATTAGTTATCAGATGAGTCTCAGGGAGTGGTGTTAGATTAAGCCTTAAGGAACTCAAGTGGGGCAGAAAGACCCAACTCACGGGAGAGGACTCCTATATGCTGTCAGAGTGCTTGTAAACAGTCTGCTGCTTACAAGAAGCTAGAAAAAAATCAACTAAAATTATAGACAAATAATTTCCCACCCATTAATAATGTCTCTTAGAAGCTATCCTTGGAGACACCAGACACTCACAAGGACAATGTGCAAAGCGTTAATTATAGTAGTAGCTATAATTGGTACACTGCTGGAATCAACCCATTTTTAAGACGGTAGCTATAGATAACCTCAAATTGACTCAAGACACCCCAAGAACAAATTCTCAGCACAAAGGAAATTTATTTGCCACAGAGGGCAGGTATAAGAGACAAAGACAGGAAATAGAAGAAGAGGGAGTAGTGGGGAGGAAATAAAGGCAATGGGAAAAGGGGTCAAGGGAGAGGGGTGAGGGGTATTTGTACTGCAGGATATAGTTCTGCCTCTGGAAAGAGAGAAGATAGAGGTAGCCCAAAGGCAAATAGCAGCTTATAAAGGTAAAATGGGAATTCCTATATTAGGATTAGTTTTAAATGGACATGTTAATTAGATGAACAAAAGGGGGCTTTTGATAGCTGGACTTCGGAAGTTTGCCTCAGAAAGAGGAAGTGGATAAATAAGGGAATAGACCTTGCTGGCTAGCTTCAAGAATGTAATTCAATGTTTCTTAGCAAGGTAGAGGGAATGGGGGAAAAGGTCAAGGTCTGTTTAGCTAGAGTCCCTTCAGTAGCCATATAGATCCACTACAGAATCCTACTCACACACGAAAAACCATCCCTTCTACACTAGAAGCAGTGAAAGGCATCCAAGGCATCATGCCAAATAAAATCACACCAAAGTCAGTTCTGGCAGTATGCACTTATACTTGAAGATATAGAAAACAAAAAGATATCCCATTAAAGTGCTGCTGGTAGACACTGTGAGGCACCTTCTGTTTCATTTTAATGATCCAGATGTCTGTATAGCATCTTGTAAATCACTCCTGCTAATGACTTCCAAATCTCCCTCATGTCTCCCCTTCAGCTTGCTGTTTCCTCAATTCCTTTCTCTTACCCTACTCTCAACTGGACTAAATCATCTGAAGTCAGTGCAGATACCTGTTTACACTTCTTGCTTTACCAAGACCTGCAGAAAATACCTCTCTAGTCTGACTACTGAATATTTCCCAAAGTTTCCTGGGATAGGGTTTTCTGGAGTGCTTTCGGGCTGGTGGTGTAGAAGGGTTTTCTGGAGTGCTTCCCCTTGGTACTGTGAATTGCTATCTCATCACAAAAACAGTGATGGCTACATATGCTCATCCTCCTAAATTTCCCTTCTATGCTTGTCACCATTGGGCAGCACAGATATTATGTGTAACCATTGAATTTTAAATGTTTTCTAAATTAAGATATGATTATATCATATCTTTCATCCCCTATTTCTGCTCCCTCCAATCTCTCCCATGCATTCCTCTCATGCTCCCTCTGTAATTCACTGCCTTTTTTTTATTTTATAGTTATTGCTACACATGTATAGATATATGTTCTTAAATATATAATGGAACCAGCTCATCACTGTATACACATGGTTTCAGAGCAGAGCACTCAACTGTGGGCTAATCCCTGGTAAAGACTATTCTCTACATCTCTTTCTCTTGCCATTCTTCTGTTGCTTTGAGATTTCCACCTTCCATATGACATTTTTACTGATGTTGTGCTTGTTCAAGTTTATATCTTGCCCCTCAGCCAAGAAACTTCTCACTGATACAGTCAGAGACCATTACATAAAACCACAACAGCTCAAATGCAGAGAGAATAAGTGACCATGACATGCTCAGTCCAGTGGATGCATCTACTATACAACTCCTGTACAAGGGAACACCTCAGTAGAGGGATCCAAAGGTTTGTAAGAGTCAGAGGACTAAAAATCTGCTGTGAGATTTTTGTTTCCTAGAAATGAATGATAGGGGAGCTATAACTATAATACCTCAACAGTATGGCTGCCCAAATAAGACCTGAACAAGCTTCCTCTTGCTTGTTTCCTCTCTCTCTCTCTCTCTCTCTCTCTCTCTCTCTCTCTCTCTCTCTCTGTGTGTGTGTGTGTGTGTGTGTGTGTGTGAGAGAGAGAGAGAGAGAGAGAGTGTGTGTGTGTACATGCATGTGCACATGCTTGTTCATATGTGTGAATGTTCATGTACATTTCTATATAGTTATATGTACACATGTTCATACATGTGTATGGAGGACAGAGAGTAACAGTGATGTTGTTTCTTAGGTAGCATTCTCTTAGACTTTAGACAGACTCACTAGTTAGAATTCACAAATAGACTAGGCTGGCCAGCCAATTCTGTGTTTACAAGCCTGCACACCTCTCCCTCTCTCTCTCTCTTTCTCACCTTTCAGTCGTTTCTTTTTATCTACCATGCTTTTCTTAGATCAGGTTGTCAAACTTATGATCAAGGATTTTTACTAGCTCAGCTATGCTGCCTGTCCTTTTCACATGGGTTCTGGGTATTGTACTTAGGTTCTCACACTTGCACGTTCTTGACAGAACCATCTATATAGTTCTTTTAGTTCTTGAAGACTCATCAAACAAGGAGGTAAATAGTTCCATGACCCTGTTTCTCCACTGTTTCACTCCTGGTCACAAGCCTGTGAGGCAGTTTTACAGCACACAGCAGGTATACTGAAGAAGACATTAATTACTGAATGTTTCTGACCTGTGTGCTCTGAGCATGTACAGCTTGGCTGGTGGGGAATCCTACTTTCTTCAATGTACCTGAGTGTGGTACCTGAAGGATTTCACAAGGTGGGGGAAACTTGGGTTCCAGTTAAACTTCAATGAACAAATTCTTCCTACCCTCTGTTTTCATTAGATACAAACTGGTCAAACAGCCAGCCTGTTACATTTTATTTTCTTTATACTAGGCCTGGATGTAGGACAATGGTAGTATTTAAGGAAGTCCAAGATTAATATAGACTAAATCAACACCAAAAATGTAACTTACCTAGTCTCTTATTAAGTGTGGACAATCAGCAAACATGAAATTGTGCTCTGCCAAGTGAGGCCCTCCAACTGCTCATTAAGGCCCACTCTGTTGGGGTCAGTGGGTGGCAGCAGCGGCAGCTCCACAAAGACCACATAAGGCCAAACAGTTCCATGTGAGGTTTATTGAGAAGGGAAAGGGCAAAGGTGATGGTGGAAAGAGAAGAGGGGAAGAGGGAGAGAGAGTGGGTTGCTTCTCTTATATATGTGGATGGTGACATGGTAACAGGTAAAGGTGAGCCCAGTGGATTCTGGGAATATGGTGACTGTTGCCTTGGGAACAGGTGTATAGGTCACACTGTTAACCTATGTGATGTCACAGGTTTCGGAGGTCCTGGTACAAACATTCCTCCCTTCTTATTATTATAAAGAGAAGGAAAAAGAGGTGGGGGGGCGATGGTGAAAGGTAATGTAGGCTCCATGTGTCTTAAAATGCTTCCCGCTGTCTAGGGGCATTGTCGATTTTGGGGTGCAGCTGCCTTTCACCATCTTGATCCACTTGGTGAACATTTACATCAGGTACTTCTGTGGACAGCGGCTCTTCTGTGGGCAGTGGCTGGTAATCCTGTAACAGGAGCTGATTAATAGTTTGGTTCTAAATTTTTTGTATTTGTCATTGGAGGAATGTAGAAACAAGATTAATGAGGCAGGAAGCAAACAATAACACCAGGAAGATGACTAGAAATGGCATTATAAAAGGGAGCATCCACTTCCGTATAGGGTTTTCGAAAATCTCAGAACTGGAGGTCTCACGATTCCTGAAATTCTTTATGTCTGACTGTAGCTCCTGGATTTTATTTCTCACTATCCTGGATTGATTGACATAGAAACAGCATTCTTCTTGAAGGAACAGGAATGAAAAGACCACCTTCTTTAGCTGTCAGGACATCTAGGCCCAGTCAGTTCTGAAGCACCACGGCTGCCAAAGAATCGGTCTGTTTCTGGAGAGTAAGCGCAGTTCAGTCGTTCCCTGGAGATCGCTTTTAAACTGGGAAGTGAATATTATATTGGGACATGGAAGTTGTTATCCCTGAAACTCCAGTACCAACACCTATGGCTATTCCCATAGCGACCAAGAGTGGCATGACATGAACTGCCCTCATATGTCGGGCAGCTATCATATCTATAACTGGGATTGACAGGGACTCATTTCCCTGGATTAATCCCAGTTCAGGAAAAAGGAGTATCAACATGCAAGCTCCTGACCAGCTGGTGGGTAGGCGATGATACACCTGGGTGTTCCAAAGAATTGATGTGTTCTGAACTGCAGGGCATTGTTGGCAGTGATGATATATCAAGGCTTATGGTTCTACTGCAGTCTAGGGAGCTTAGTGTTCCTACAGAACATGTTCCAGAGGTCTTAAAACAGTTTTTCATGCCAAAGAGAGGGACAGAAGTAAGGTACAGTCACAGCAACATCAGAGTTAGGACAGCTGACAAAAGGTGAGGTAAGGTTTCTTGGCAGTATCACTGGAGAGGCTGTAAGTGACAATTTTGTGTTGATTCCAGGAGGTATGCATAACCAGCAAAGCTGTGGTCAAGGTCTGAAGTAAAAGGTGGAATGACAAGTTAGTGCCATTTATGAGGGGTGCTGTCAAAGTGGTAAGGACCTCCGAGAAGTGTTTGATTATTTCCCCTACTTTTCCGATATTTAGGGGTTGGACAATTGAGATATATTTTCTCTGAATATGGATAGTATTTTCTGGAGTACTGGGCTAATATTTAGAGTAGAGCATATCAACAACTCCTGTCTCCCACCTAGAATCCCATGGGTCTTGTATGTAGAAGAAAAGTTGTCTTGTGGTGTTGATAGAAGAAATGATTGATCCATGATCCTAGCATATGTATCTGACAAGACCAATATGGGCAACCCCCATATTTGTCTGGCCATTTTCTATAATAACCTTTTGTCTTGTCAAAGAGAAAGCAAGTATAGAGATCATAATATTTAGATGGGATAACAGATACAGGAATGATAGTGATTTGGATCGGTTCCTGGCATCCGGCTATGGAGCAGTTTCCCAACCCTATTTGGAAAAACTGTTTGTTATCTGTGGGGTTTCTTGAACCTCTAATCTCCAGATGTAAGGACTGCCCTGGATGGAAATGAAGACCATCACGGGGAGGATAATAAACTCATGTCTAATCCAGTGAGGTCAAGCTCGTCTGCCAGAGTGGAGTCTCACTTTCTGGGATTGGAGACAAGGTGGGTGGTCTCGATGTGGTCTGGAGCTTAACAGAGCATGGTCCTGTTAGGGTTGATGTGTATGAAGAAGAGTCACTTTTTGGTGGAGGGATGAAAGGTGAAACAGGTGAACCCAATGAGAGAATTCTTCAAGTTTAGCAGCTGTAGGAGTCATGAGAATTACTTTAAAAGGGCCCTGCCATTTGTGAGAGAGGGGTGAGGGCCAATGATCTGGAGGGGATAGTAGGACTTGATCTCCAATGTTGTCAGGCAGTGGACAGGAGACAGTGTGTGGTCAAGGTAGATGGTGGTCAGCAAAGTTCCATAGGAGAGAGCGGAGGTGGCAAAGTAATGGGTGAGTAGATGGTCTGGGAGGGGAGAGCATTAGGTGAAAGACCAGGAGTTAACACTGGACGTCCATACATAAATTCAAAGGGTGAGATGGAAGAAGTCACTTGAGGAGAGCTCGTAGCCTGAAAAGAGACAGAGGTAGAAGTTTTACCCAGTCAAGGTGAAGGTCCTGTGACCACTTAGCAAGAGTGGTTTTTAAAGGATGATTAGTTCTTTCTACCTTAGCTGAAGATTCAGTGTGGTAGAGAATGTGAAAATGCCAGAGGATGTTTAAGGCCTTAGATAGAATCTGAGAAATCTAGGAAGTAAATTCAGGACCACTGTCTGACTGAAGGGAGGCTGGGACACCAAATCAGGGGATGATCTCTCAGAGGAGGAGATCAGAGACTGAGTCCTTTTGTTAGTTGTGAGAAATTCCTCCACCAACTCCAAGAAAGTGTCCACCAAGACCATCAAGTACTTGACATATTTGACAGTGGCCACGTGGGTAAAGTCAAGTTGCCAGTCAGTTCCAGGAAGGGAACCTCTAGCCTGATGGGTAGGAAAAGGGGTGCTATGATATCTTGAGTTGGAGTCTGACATCTGACAGATTTTATAAGAAGCAGTGATAGATTTTAAGAAACTTAAGTCCTCAGCAGTAGGCTGTAGGTGGATCTTAAAAAAAGAAGACAATGCTCGGCTGTTAGGATGAAAGAGTTGGTGGAGATAGGACAGAGTTTGGTGAGTGTCAGGGGGTGAAGGTAGTGATGTGGGTTGCAGTGTAAGAATGTCCTGGGGAAGGTGAGATGGGTTTAGACCCCCAAGGACCACAGCTCTAGCTGCCTCATCAGCTCTGTTGTTTCCCTTGGAGACAATCTGTCTGGTGAGATCTGCAGTGAACAATCCCAATAGCTGTAGGGAGATGGGAGGCCTTTAGCATGGCCAAAATGTGGTTTGCATTAGTTACTGATCCTCCTTTTGTGGTAAGTAACCCGTGCTCCTTCCAGATAGTGGCGTGGGACAGGAGGATATGGAAAGCATATTTGGAATCTGTGTAGATGTTGAGGAATTGTCCCTGTGCCAGTTGAAAGGCATGGGTGAGGGCTATTAGCTCAGGCTATTGATTAATGGTGTGTGCAGGAAGGGCTTGTGCCTCTACCATCTCGGTGTCTGACACTGACTCTGATACTGTGGCATAGCTTTTCTAGCACCTTCATATAGAAAGGAGCTACCATCTATGTACCAGGTATAAATATCTTGAGGCAATGTGCCCTCCTGCATGTGTGAAGGATGAGGTAATAGTTGCTCTAAAGTCTCAGTGCAGGAGTGAGACAGGGAGTGGTTAGTATTAGGTTGAGGAGGAAGATTGGGAATATTAAAAGGGAGGCATGATTGGAAGGTGAGTGTGGAGTCTTCTATTAGCTCTACTTAAAGAGAAAGAACTCTGGAGGGAGGGAGAGTCTGAAGGCCTTTGTAAGTTAGGAGCTGTGACAGGTTATGAGAAGAGAGCAATTATGGGCGACCCCAACGTTAGTTTCTTTGACTCTCGAATAAGGAGTTTAGCTGCTGCTAAGGTACAAATACAAGGTGCCCATCCCTGGATGGTTAAATATAGTCTTTTTGACAAGTATGCCATGGAGATCCCCAAACCTGTCCTACACAGACTGTTTTCAATCCTCACTCCAACCCAACACCCATGCTTCTTCTGCTGGTCTGTGTGTGCAGTTGCACATTCGCTCATGCGTTTACACACACACACACACACACACACACACACACACACACACACACACACCATGCCATTCTTTCGGATGAAAATGTTCTTGATGACAGAGATTACAGCTTACATTTGTATCCATGGACTCTAATAGTCTTCTGGTAAATACTAGATTTATTCTGTTAATTGAGAGAAGGGATTTGTGAATTAATTACCAAATTGCCAGGAGTTAAGTTCATCTCTGCTTCTATTTTTTTCATCTGACTTGGCTTATTTCTAGTCTCTATTGTGTAACCTGGCAGGAAACTCTATCAACAGGAAACAGGAGAGATTAACTCAACAGGAACTGAATTATTCCCACTAAGATATCCAGCATCTTTCCAAGTTCCTCCTTGCCCCCCCACCCCGCCCCAGTTGCTTCTGGGCAACTTCAAGAAGCAAATTATATTGTGTCCCTACCTCATTCTCATCCTAAATTTGACTACAACATGGAAAATGATACTAAGAAGCAGCTGGAAAGGAGAGATTTAACAGCAGAGGATGCTGTGAAGATGGGAAGAGGACTTCTTGGTAGAGGTGATGCTGGGGAGGGGCAATTGCAGAGACACACATTTGTTGAGCCAAGCTGACTCAACTCTCCTATTTCTTCCAATAGATGTCTTTTTGCTTGGCCATATAAGAGAAAAACATGGCTAAGTCTGAGGCTGGACCAAGACCATCACTTCTCTTAGGCATGCCCCTCTGATTATTTTACACATGGCCTCGTTCTGTCTGTCCTGTCAATGACTAGGATCTGTCTGGGTACTCCCAGTCACAGACCCAAGAGGAACAACCACTGGGACTGGTTTCTATGCACAAGGTGAGAAGGAAGAAGGCCCTACTCACCAGAAAAATGTTTCAGTGGTCTGCACACATTACCCTGCTCTAAGAGAATGAGGTATTCAGATCATTGCTGCAATCCTGTACATTGTCTTTCTGTGGTGTCACCTTAGCCCTCACTGGTTAGATCATAAAATTATTACAAGCAGTTCCAAACCTGTGCAGTCAGTTTAACCCTCTTGTTTTGCAAAGGGAAAAATGGATGCTTAGATTTTATTAATAATTAGTTCTTTTTCTTTTTCTTTTCTTTTCTTTTTTTTTTTGAGAGAGTCTTAGACAATCCAGGTTAGCCTTGAAATTGCTGTGTGTCTGTGGATGTTTTTTTCAAGTCTGATGGATCCTTCTTTCAGGTTCTGGTATCACAAGCATGGATCACCCACACAGTTGAACCTTTGGTTCTTGAGACAGTGACTTCCCAAGGATACACAGTTGGAGATAGGTATTGAATACTACTGGACTCTTCAAACATTAGGTCTTTCTCCAGTGTGATATAATAGGCTTCCTTCCAATAGCCACAAATCACTTGAATTGAATATCAATGTTATAAATGCAAATTTGAATATACAAAGTAGACTCTATAAAATATTTGTTAGTTGTCAAGTCAGGAAAATGGCTCCAACACAGAGAAGCTAAGGAGACAATTTCCTCCAGAAACTGGCATCTACTGACAAAGTGACCTTGCCCAAAGTTTTACCTTTCTAAGTGTTACCTTAAAACAAAACAAAAACTTTTTTTTGGAATTATCAAATAGAATTCTAATGATGCTTTTGGAAGGTTATTTTGAGGGTAAAACGTCTGTTGATCCCTGGGAGTTCTTTTCAATTAGGTGATCATTCAGTAGCCAACAGCTATGTTTCCCTTTTCTTCTGTTCTATCAAGAATGGCCACCCCCTTCTCCAGGTGTGACTCATCCCACTGAAGTGATAAACATTATGGAAAGAGAGGACCAGTAGAAAAATGCAAAAGGTCCATTTTTCTCTGGTCAACACGTGAGGCCACTATAACAGAGTCCCCTATGACAGAATGTGAACTAAAGTACTTTGAAGTTATATTAAAGATCCAGTGTGTGCCTGGTAATTACTGTAACAGACAGCCAGCTTGAGAAGGCTTAAATAATTCATTCTGCAGTGGGATTTCTAAAGGCCATTTGGTCAGCAGGAGCCTGTTTGGCATGTAGTGTGCCTTTTCACCCTTTTGATGGTCAGATGCCACAATTGGAACTGTGCGTGCCTGCTGTTCCCAAACAATTTAGTCTTTTGGACTGCCCTGCCATTGGCAGGAATACTTGTCCAGCCATCCAAACCTATCTATTCATTACTGTGTCAAAGTGCCTATAAATGTTAGATTGCTTCTGAGAAGTCATTGTCTAATTTATATATCAGAAATGTATTTTTGGAAAACTTTCCCCATAGATTTTGTGCAACAATTTTGATAAATGCCACTGTATTCAGAGGATTTACTAACATGAGCAAGTTGCAGTGACTTGCTCATTGAAACACCTTGCAGCAATCACTATGCAAATTGAACTAGACACCATAAAAATGTCCATGAGCACCCTTTCCCAAAATCCAAACAAGCTTCCATATTTGTAGTATCCTGGATGACTTATTTTGGAACCTGCTTCTGTGAATATTGTAGTGCCAAGCACACTCCTTCTCTTACCTGGGAGATTCCCAGGAATTTTTTGTTTGTTTGTTTTTATTTGGCTCAAAATAAAAGTTTACAGAAGATAAGGCTGAGGTTGAACCAAAGCTAAATAGTGTTTGTAAACAAGTGCTCTCATTCATAGTTTTGTCTTAATGAAAGTGTAGACCATTCAGAGATTACAGAATATGGAGTATTTGGCCAAATCTTCAATATTGGCAGCGTGTTTACTTGCCCTCATTTTTCATTAATTTATTTTCTGCCTTTACTGCTCCATAGAATATGTTTACCATGATTGTCTTGGTAAAAAGGAAGCTTCCATCTTCAACACAGACATCTTTATTGCACTGTGTATACATATATGTGTGTGTATGTGTGCATGGGTATATGAATAAGAATGCCACAGTTCATATGTAAAAGTCAAAAGGCAGCCTATTAAAATTGGTTCTCTTCTTTCATGGTGTGGGTTCTGGAGATTAAACTCAGGTCATTGGCCTTGGTGGCAAGCATTTTCCCACAGAACTATGCCAGCCTCTTGAGCTCAGTTTCTAGTTCCACTGAAGTAAAATGAAATGTACCTTCTAACATTTCTCAGTTCCTAAGTGTATAGCTTGATGGATTTTCATAATAAAAATGATAAAAAATCCTTTCATATTTAGGAAAAAACAAACCTAAGAACTCAAAGCTAATGTCTTGCCTCTTTGCACTGCTGATTCTAAGACATTAACAACAGTTTGCACCTCTACTACCACAGATCACATTCACTTTCAACATTTTAAAATATAAATAGAATTATAAAATGTGCCCTCTTTTGTCTGTTTTAACTTATTCAGAATTTTTATGTGACATTTCTTTCCTCTGATTAGGTCATTTTCATTGCTGAAAGCATTAGATCTTATTAAAAACACAATTACATTATTCATCCTATTCTTGCTAGACACCTGAGTTGGTTTGGATTTTCTAAAACTATTATTTTTTGTGGCCATAACAAACATCACTACCACTACATTCTGGTACATGTGTTTTACAGCTGTGCCTTCCAAACTGGAACATCCCCTCCTAGAGTGAAAGCTTCTCCTTAAGTCAGGAGAAATAAATGAAACTCATGGATTTCAGGAGGCTCCTGAAACTTACAAGATTCACAAGCCTCCTCCCTAAGGTTAAATAAGCAGTAACAATTGCTAGGAAGAAGAGAATCTCCAGCCAGCCAAGTTTCCTGAAAGCCAGATAGGCAACACTTGGGATACAGCCTTCATTAGTTTTCCCCTTGCTGCAGAGGGCTTTATGGTGATGCAACTGCCTTTGAATCACCCAGGCTCCAAAAGTAACCCCTCATCCATATTTCTGTGATTTTCTCCAATAAATTCAGTGGTTCTCTGTTTTCTCATTGAGTTCCAATCTGAGAAATTCAAATTTATTATTTATTTATTATTAAGTTCTGTGTATGTACTTATGTGTGCACATGTGCAAATGTTATATCATGAGTCAACTTAGGCAATAGGGAGATTGTCTTTTCATGATTGTTAATGAGATTGAGCATCTCTGCGTGCTTATGGGCTGTGGATTTTCTGGGTAGAACTACTAATCCTTTTGCAAATCTTTCTAATCAATTGTCAGACTTTCTCTTTTTTGTTTCAAAGATATCCCTTCTTTATATGAACCATCTCTTGGATATTTTACTTTAAATATATTCTCATTAGTTAAAGGGTTGGATTCTCATACTCTTTTTTTTTTTATTGATTATGGCTATTTATTATATAACATCATTGTATTATCTCAGTCACACAGGGCTTAAAATACACAGACAAACTTTTCCTAGTTTCAGGCGCCTATTAACACTTTCTTTCGTCTTACCAAATTCACTGCTACACATGCTTTTTAGTTTAGTTCTCTTATATTTGGAAATCTTTTCTTACTTATACACTTAACTGAAATTGAACTCTACATTACAGCTCTTGGCTTACTCTGAGATTAAACCGAGTCATTGCCTTGCTCTGCCATGCATTCATAGAGAATCGTGTCTTAGGGTTTATATTGCTGTAATCAATATACATTATGGCCAAAAACAAGTTGAGGAAGAAAGGGTTTATTCAGCTTACACTTCTACATCACAGTTTATCATCAAAGGAAGTCAGGACTTTCCTAATGCTGTGACCTTTTAATGCTTCCTAGCGTTGTTCCTCATGTTGTGGTGACCCCAACCATAAAATTTTTTCATTGCAAAGTCATAACTGTAATTTTGCTGTTATTAGCCATAATGTAAATATCTGTTTTTCTGATGTTCTTCAGTGCCTCCTGTGAAAGGGTCATTTGTCCACCAAGGAGGCCTTGAGCAGCAGCAGGCTGAGAACCACTGCTCGGCAGGTTGGCCCACAGTCTGATCTTATGGAGGCACTTTTCTTTTTTTTTTTTTTTTTAATTTAATTTAATTTTATTTTTTTAATTTACATTCCAAATCACTTCCCCTTTCCCGTTTCCTCCCTCCCCGAAAGTCCCATAAGCCCCCTTCCCTCCCTCTTTTCTCCGTTCAACCCCCTCTCATTACTCTGTCCTGGCGTTCCCCTACATCCAGTCTTTCCAGGACCAGGGGTCTCTCCTTCCATCTTTTTAGAAATCTATTGATATGCTGATTGTGTCTAGGGTATTCTGAGATTCTGGGTCAATATCCCCTTATCAGTGACTTCATACCATGTGTGATCTTTTGTGATTGGGTTACCTCACTAAGGATGATATTTTCAAGTTCTGACCATTTGCCTAGGAATTTCGTGAATTCATTGTTTTTAATTGCAGAGTAGTATTCCATTGTGTAAATATACCACATCTTCTGAATCCATTCCTCCGTTGAGGGACATCTGGGTTCTTTCCAGCTTCTGGCTATTATAAGTAAGGCTGCTATGAATATAGTGGAGCATGTGTCCTTATTGCATGCAGGTAAAGTCTCTGGGTATATGCCCAGGAGTGGTATAGCCGGATCCTCCGGAAGTGTCATGCCCAGTTTTCTGAGGAGCCGCCAGACTGCTTTCCAGAGTGGTTGTACCAGCCTGCAATTCCACCAGCAGTGGAGGAGTGTTCCTCTTTCTCCACATCCTCGCCAACAACTGCTGTCTCCTGTGTTTTTGATCTTAGCCATCCTGACTGGTGTGAGATGGAATCTCAGGGTTGTTTTGATTTGCATTTCCCTAATGACTAAGGATGATGAACATCTCTTTAGGTGCTTCTCAGCCATTAGATATTCTTCAGGTGAGAACTCTTTGTGGAGCTCTGTACCCCATTTTTTAATAGGGTTACTTGCCTCTCTGGAGTTTAACTTCTTGAGTTCTTTGTATATCTTGGATATTAGCCCTCTGTCGGATGTAAGGTTGGTAAAGATCATTTCCCAGTTAGTTGGTTGCCGCTTTGTCTTTTTGACGGTGTCTTTTGCCTTGCAAAAACTTTGTAATTTAATGAGGTCCCATTTGTCTATTCTTGATCTTAGAGTATAAGCTATTGGAGTTCTGTTCAGGAAATTCTCCCCTGTGCCCATATGTTCAAGGTTCTTCCCTAGTTTCCCTTCTATTAGTTTCAGTGTGTCTGGTTTTATGTGGAGATCTTTGATCCACTTAGAATTGAGCTTAGTGCAAGGAGATAAGGATGGGTCAATTTGCATTCTTCTGCATGTTGACCTCCAGCTGAGCCAGCACCATTTGTTGAAAAGGCTATCTCTCTTAATGATGTCTTTAATGAAAGGAAGTTCTGTGCTTTAATATGTAATTCATAATGATTTCTGTTGAGTTGTGGATTTTCAAAGCTCATTAGATAGCTTTGCTTCCTACATTGTCTTGGCACCACATCTAGGTGCACTCTGCCTTGACCCTCATCAGATGGGTCTTCCAGCTGCCTAGTAGTGTTTTTTTTGCACAGTGGTTAGAGTTATGATGCATACGTTGTTGTTTATAATTATATATTCAATTTACCACTATAGTCTCCACTGCTGCATTTGCGATTTTACCCTCTTGAGAAGGAAGCTTCTCAGATGGTTTCAATAGGGCTTGTCAACTCCTTGTGAGACTTATCTGGCTTTGTTTGCCCTCTAGGATCACTTTACCTATTGTGACATTTATACTTTTATATGTAAGCTTTAAATGACATTTCTAAAAAGTTAAAAGAAATATCCTACCAGGTATCAGCTGAGATTGTACTTAACTATGGACCAATCTTGAGACATCTTAGTTCTTTAGATCATCCTTTTAACCATGAACATGGGTTTTTTATATTTTCTTTATAATGTTTTTGGTATCGAGTTGTATTCATTTATTTTGTAGGGTTTGCACAAACACATGGATGTTCTTGAATACTTATAGAACGTACTGTTTTCAGGTTGCATGCGTAGATGCAGCTGTAGTTATCAGTGTTAGCTGACAAGTCTTGCGAAGGTGGACTCCTCACATGGAACAGCTTTACCTTTGCTTGTGAAGAGCAGGGAGTTGCTGATCTGGCTCCTACTTATTATTGACTTATTTTTAAAGACCTTCTGTACAATATAGTTAGGGGGATTCAAGGGTTTCAATTTATTCTTGGTGTAAAACAAATCATGACTTTAAAAACAAATCAAAGGAACTGCTCCTAGAGGTATTACAGATGTGACTGCTGTGTCGCATATACATCAGTGGGTGTCAGGAAGAAGAGAAACTATGTCTACCATCAGTGTTCTGACCTGTGAACATCTGAATGATTAGGAGCCTAACATTATCTGGAAGAAAGTGAGCCTGAAATGACCACCATGCCAGTGGCAGTGCCACGAGGACTACACAAGGAACTAACCAGAGATGACCACCAGTCTGGCACCTTATAGGTCTGCTGGGTACAGGCCACAAACCATGTTTGAGATGACCCCTGCTGAGTGCCAAAATGCACTAGCAGGGCATAGCTCTCATAATACTGCTTCTGAGATGACCCCAAACAATCAGAGAAAAGCAAGTAAATGGTGGAGGAATGTCAAAAAGGAGAAGAGAAACAGAAAGTCATGGGCACAGCAAACAGAGGCAGAACCAGAGACTTGATGGTACTGAGGAACAGCCTAATGACAGCTGGACCATGGTAGGTTCCTGGCATTTGCTGCCACCTTGGACCATGTTTGGATCTGTGGCCCTGCAGCAACTGGGCTCTTGTATCATCAAAGGCCAGGTGGATATCCCTGGTCTGTGATGTTGCCCAGGGACATGCCGATGTCTGAAGGATGCACAGAACTGGCACCACCCTTCCCCTGGACATGATGATATATCTGGCCCTGGAGCATGAAAGCAGAACAGCTGACCACTCCTAGCTAACTACAATACTTGGGAGAATAGTCCTTGTACATTGTGAGGGTTGTGGGTGAGCTGTCCCTCAGAATACAAGCATGGGAGAGTTGGCCCTGCTACTCATCATCTATGCAGTGTCATGGATGATGGAGAGAGAATCTCCTCCCTACTCGCGTCTTGCCATCTGTCACAGATGGGGGACCTTGCTCTGGGGTCATGAAAGCAAGAGAGATGTCCCCTTTTCTCATATGCTGCACTTGGGAGATCAGGTCCTGAACCTCACCTGGGTAGCACAGAAGAGCTGGCCCTTGATGTGGGCATTGCAGGTAAGCTTGGTCTAAGGGTCTTTTGTCTTCTGTGTGGTGGCATGGACTAGGGAGAGATGCCCTCTTCCCCTCACTGATGACTTGTCACCTATGGCAGGCAGGAGAGCTGGCCCCTGGGTCATGAGAGTGGGAGAAATGACCTCGGGGGCACAGCACTCAGGAAAGCAGGCTTGCACTGTGCTTGGCCAGCAGGGTAGAACTGGCTCTGGTCAGAGGTGGTTTCTTCCAGGGAGCAGGTCCCCAAACATAAGAGCTAGTGGGATAACCAGCTCAGTTACCTCTCAGACCCAGACTCAGGGCTTTGAGGTGGCCCACCAGAACATCTACCCCATGGATGAACTGCTGAAGTACATAAAGGGGCTGTTCCTACAGATCTAAAACTACAGGATTTCTACAACACAGGGCAACAACTGGATATACTAGAGGAGTCCCAGTGAGGTTCCAGTATTGATTGAGTAGCAGAAGCTGGAACCCTCAATTTCAATGAGCCAATACCTCATTGAAATGAACATTTGGAAGTAAAGAAGTGTGGACAAAACTGTGCTGTGGGACACTGACATACTACAGATTCCATGATGAAGATTTTTTCTCTGCTGGGGGCAGGTTGGGTGGCTACAAGGGTAGATGGTGGGTATGAGGCAAGAGAGAAATGAGCAGGATTGGGGTTCATGATGTGAAATTCACAAAGAACCAATAAAAAGTTAAAAATATAAAATAAACAAAAATCAAAGCAAAACAAAAACGTAAAATCGGTGTTATACAGTAACTTTCCCTCACTCTTCTGTCTTGCATGTTCAAGTCTCCATCTTAGAATCAACACATTATTTCAGTTGTTGGTATCTGACAATGTAAATATTTCATTTTAGTCTCAAAAGGAAAATTTTTAAATATGAGAGACTTTATATCATAAGTGATTTTCCAGTGATGGTTTTGCAGCAATATTTTAAAAGGCCATTGTCTTTAAGGTGCTGTTGGAAATTCAACTAGAACCTTGGCTAAGGTAATGGGTCTCTATGGTTATTTTTTAAGAATTTACTTTTTCTTTTAGGATAAACTTACAATCTTGTTAGATATATGAATTTTAAACAATTTAAAAGTTATAGCACAATATCTTCCATAAGTATCTGAAGACCTTTGGAAGTTATCTCTACAGAAACTGCTCCTGCCTCTCACCATGTCTTCAGGTTCAGAGATCCTGGCCCCAGTACACTGCTGGTTAAATATGTCCGTTGCACCTAGCCATGCTTCTGCCCACCATTGCTCAGCCTGGACCTAAAACCAGCATGTGCCAAGGCAGAGGGCATTCATTCAAGGGAGCCTTATCTCTGACCCCCTCTCCGCTTTCTTCTTCAGCATCTTTGCTCCTTGTGTCCTGATGATCCTATTTGCTCTCCCATGCCTCAAGACTTTCCCTTTCCAAGTTTAGATGTATATTATTACTCTCTGTGAGAGTGATCTACCATTGCAAACTAAATCATCATGGCCAGGAGCACTGGTCCCATGATCCTTTCAACTAAAATATTTAATTCACTGAATATTTATTAAATCATAAAATTATACAGCTCAATTATCCTCAGCATAAGCAGTGCTGCCAAGATTCTTCTACTTACACAGCACCATATCATTCTCCCAGAAAGATAACAGGAGTAGGGACAGCTCAATTCTTCAAACCAGACCCATCTTTGAATTTATTCATTCAAAAAGACTCCCATATAAGTGAACTAAAACAGATGGTAGCTGAGTAATACACTTACCACTTTTCTCCTACAGTAAACATTGTACCACTAGGATTGGTCCACAAATCACAAGCCACTTAGGGTTAGGGAAAAAGTATGAAGCTATGATTTCAACTTCAGGGACATTTAGACTTAAGGCTATCGTTATGGCAGGAGATCTACAACAGACTAGGCTGCCAGAAGGATGACATGCTGAGCACAATGAATATTTCAAATGCTACAGAAAGTACAATGTCTTCCATAAGTATCTCAAGACATTTGGAAGTTATCTTTACAGAAACTGCTCCTGCCCCTCACCGTGTCCTCAGGTTCAGAGATCCTGGCCCCACTACATTGCTGGTTAAATATGTCCTTTGCACCTAGCCATGCTTCTGTTCACCATTGCATGAAATGGTGTGATGGTGGAAATAATATAGTGTCCCTGAGCTTTCCCCAACACTGATGCATTGCTAATATTTTACTGTCTTTAGTGTAAGCATCTGCTGAAGAAAATCCAACGTGGAGAAGACACATCTATCCTGCATGTGTCAAAGCACAATTATCAGTAGGAAGAAGTGGGAGGAGCCACTTTCTTTGACATAAAGGACCCTCATGGGTTTGCTATTGTCACGGAAGCTTTTATTTTGAGTTGGAGGTCTTGCTGTCTTTCTATATAGCTCAGGATGTACTTGAACTAGCAATCTCCCAGTATCTGCCTCTCAATTGCTGGTATTATAGGTATGTGCCCCTATGCCCTGTATTTCTCCTCATAATTCAATAAAGTCCAGTTGCTTAGGAAGTTTTCCTTTTGCAGATCAATACCCTCCTCTTTGGGGGAGGTTAAAACATCCCAGAACTGTGCCTGAGCAAGGTGAACAAGGTCTTAGAAAGGATAATGTGACCGAATCTGCTAGCCTTTACCTCAGAGAAAGGAACCTTTGGGGGATTTGCTTTACCAGAATAAGAGATCAGAGATATATCTGTTCCAGGAACCCTGTAGTCAAACAAATTAATATTCTAGCTTGGAGCCCTTAGCATCCCTCCTGCAGACAAAGAACAATACAGGAAGTTGGCTACCCAGGGACTCCAATGGCTCCTGACCTGTGAATTCTGTGCTTTATAAGTAAAATTAGAAGTCTTTAAAATGAACAAGTTTGATTGCATTATTATGCATGTCTGTATTTGCTTCCATATTTACAAGGCCCATCCACACAGCCATGGGAATGGAGATAGCTACTGGATAGCTGCATCATTGAAGACAGTGATTTCTACTCCTTCAGCAGCTTTTCACTGTCTTTATCTCTCTGGAGAAGAAAGGAATTTTATGAATTCCTTCCTCATCTATGGCTGAATATTTACTGGCACAGTATTTTGTAGGGTCTATGCCAGCAACTGTATCTGTTATAAGTTCTTGAGTGTTGTGGCTACACTAATCCCTATCCTGAAAAGTTTTATTGTTAGCCTATCTTACTTGGGAAGAGGGAACCTCAAGTGATGAATGGTCTTGGTCAGATTGGCTTATAGATATATCTATGAGGCATTTTCCTGATTGCTAATTGATCTAGAAGGCCCAGTCAAATGTGTTACTATCCCTAGCAGGTGTTCTAAGCTATACAAGAAAGCCAGCTGAGCATGAGGTGGAGGGCAAGCCATGAAGTTCCTCCATGATTTCTGTGTCTGTTCTTACCATCAGTTCCCGCCATGATTTTCTTCAAAATCAAAATGCAAAACAAAATAAACCCTTTCCTCCTCAAATATTCCTTTTAATCATAGTGTTTCTGTCAGCAACAGAAATCAAACTATAACACCCCCAAAGGTAGTGTTTTATAGTTCTCCATTGTCTTTTAGCTATATCAATCTTCCCATTCCCTCTTCTATAGCTGTTCCCTGAGCTTTGAGGTGGTGGTGGTGGTGGTAGTGGTGGTGGTGGTGGTGGTGGTGGTGGTTGTGGTGGTGGTGGTGGTGGTGGCGGTATGGGTATAAGATCTCATTTGGTAAGATAGCGAGGATTTCTGCATTTTTTTAAGAATAGGAAGGAGATTCCCAGGATACTTCTGTGCTATTTCCCGTCACTGTGGTGTGTCTTGGATGCCAAGTGTGTTCTTCCTTTTCATTGTCTGCATTTTTTTTCTGTAAAAGTATAGACTTGTGATTTCTGTCCTAAAAATGTATATTGATTACTATGATATCTGCGTAAAGGATACCGTGTCCCTGTTGATAACATGATGCATTATTTTTTAAGTTACTGAGTCTTTAAAAAGAATCAAATGATGTCCACAATATGGACATATACAAGTTCAGAAATGTAATATATTCACAATCATGCTATCTGTGCTCATGTACACAAATAATGTGAAAATGAAAATGTTCAACATCCTTAGTCATCAGGGAAATGCAAATCAAAACAACCCTAAGATTTTACCTCACACCAGTCAGAATGGCTAAGATCAAAACCTAAGGAGACAGCAGGTGCTGGCAAGGATGTGGAGAAAAGAGGAACACTCCTCCATTGCTGGTGGGATTGCAAGCTGGTACAACCACTCTCTGGAAATCAGTCTGGCAGTTCATCTGAAAACTGGACATGATACTACTGGAGGACCCTATTATGCCACTCCTGGGCACATACCCAGAGGATTTCCCAGCATGTAATAAGGACACATGCTCCACTATGTTCATAGCAGCCCTATTTATAATAGCCAGAAGCTGGAAAGAATCCAGATGTCCCTCAATGGAGGAATGGATACAGAAAATGTGGTATATTTTCACAATGGAATACTACTCAGCTATTGAAAACGAATTCATGAAATTCTTAAGCCCTGTCTCTGGGTGGGCAGGAGTTGATCTGCACACAGAACCAGTACCTCTAGACTTTTATAGTGCTTTGTTTACATCTCTCAGATTTCCTTGAAGTGGAGGTGGAAGGAGATAGGCAGTCAAGAAGCATTGGGATTTGGGCCCACATTTAGCTAATGAAGATGCAAAAATTGGAACATCTGAATTGACCTTCACTTAGAGTGTCTTTAGTGTCCTTAAATATCTATTTACCACAGAGAAAATAAAACCATCCCATTTCTAGATAGAGAATGGTATTGGGAGGGAGTACATGTAACTGTCAAAGATTCCCCAGCATTGTTTCCCTTACTGAAGTTAGCCTTTTTCTGCCCTAACCTTTTGTCTTCAGACTGTGTATTAATATGGGCCTCATGTTTTCAATCATCTGTCATTCTCTGTAAGTGTTGGAACTTTAGCTAGGGAATGATAGATCACAACCACAGACTGCCCTTTGACTTTTGTCTTCATGTGTGTTTCCCATTCTAAAATGTAAGCATAGAAAAATTCCAGTGAAACTGCCCTTACTTTGCTAAGGAATATAAACTGGGACTTCTGGAGAGATCTAGTCCACTGGGAAGAAAACAGTAAAGCCAAACAGGGAGCCAAGAACAAAAAAAAAACCAACACAAGACTTCAAAATCTTCCACTTTGTGATTTAAATTATAAGAAAATTTTCACCTAATCTCCTTGAACTAGCCCACTTTGTTTTTTGAATAGAAAAACTTTCCCAGATGCTTGTGTCTAAATACTTGGTCTCTACTTGGTGTCAGTCTTTAAGGACATTGTGGACTTTCAGGGGAGAGGAACTTTGCTGGAGGAGGTATGTTACCAAGGTTGGAAGGATTTGAGAGTTTATAGCCTGACATAACGTCCTGTTATCTTTCTGTTTCCTGTGTGAATGAAAGGTAAATTGGCCAGGATCAGGCTCCTGCTGCCACGTCTGCTCTTCCATGATGGACTGTGTCCACTCTGGAACTGTAAAGTAAAACAAACTTTGCTTACCTATGTGTTTTTTGGCCATAGTATTTTATCATAGTATCAGAAAAGTAGCTAATACCCACCAAGAGATAAAACTATTCCAAGACTAAAGTCTTACTAGTAATTTAGCTTTCAAACCCAGGAGGCTTTCTACGGAGTGTATGGAAAAACTGTGTCATTCCTGTAAGAGTGTGTGGAAGAGCTCAGGTGTTCCTTTACACAGTCTCATGTGTTTGCTTTAGGAGCTGACAAACACAACCTACCTGAGGTTGGCAGAGCAGCTTTTCTGAATTGCAAACATCCTCCAGCCTTCTTTTCCTCTCCTGCAATAGCTGTGCATATCATTTTGGCTCCATGTTGCTTAGCTGAATCGTATACTAGTGTTTGAATATTTTATGATTTCCATTCAAGCTTATTTTCGAGCTATGTTGTGTTCTTTTGAAGATACTAGTGAGTGGGTTTGCTATGACATTTCTATCCTTACATATCCTTCACTGGTCTTTCTTACCCACCCTTCCCCATATCCTTTCCCAAGCCCCTGGTAGTTTCCCTTTTACTTCCTGTTCCTTTTCTTTTTCTAAATTCCAACACTTAAAGAAAATAACAATAATTTTCTGTCTGGGTCTGGCTTATATTGCTAACTATGATGATCTTCAGTTACAACCATTTTTTTTTGCAAATATCTATGGATATATCAGCTAATTTTACATTTTGATTATTATGATTAGGGCTTAGACTTTTACTTCTGAGTAACATATCTGGGGAAAAAAAAAGAACAGTAGCACAGTGTAGACTCCAGAACATATTCTAGTGAAGTATATGCCACTCTTTGCCACAGGCCAAGTTCATCTTGATAAATTTTATCTGGTAAGTGAAAAGGTAAAGTCTTAACTTTTGCTGTCTTCAGCAAGGACTCCAAAGTGAAGCTGTGTGAGGATGTGTGCAAGTGTGTGTATATGTATGTGTAGATGTGTGTATGTGTGTGTGTGTGTGTGTGTGTGTGTGTGTGTGCAGTTATGTACAGGTATAAGTGCTGGTACATGTGTGTGTGTGTGTGTGTGTACAGATGTGAGTATAGGTGTGTGTACAGGTATGTTCAGTAAAGTGTATACAAGGGTGTGTGTGGTTTGCATGCACACATGTGGACATAGAGTTGTGAGTGCTGGGTTACATCACAGTCCAATTGCTATTAAGTTAAACTCAGAAGACTTTTACAAGGAAGAATATTCTGCTAAGAAGTAGATGATTGTCATCTATATTTCCATACTACTCAAAGACATCTTAACTATAAATTATCCAGAGTAACTGTCAGAAGAAAGAAGTGGTTATGTAACCAAGATAATAAGTTTGAGATTGTTTTACCATTATGGACTATTTTAAAGAAAAAATAATCTAAAATAAATGTTTAAGAAATCTCTAGTCAAAGTCATCATCTCATTGATCAGTGACATAGACAAAAGCCCAGCAAGTAAAATAGCACAAACACCTGGACTTGTGCTCAGTCATCAGCTGGTTGTCATGGGTATGAGGGTTCTGGAGTAATTACCCCCTTATATTCCATGGAGAAACTAGGAAAAGTGAAATGAAGCCATGAATTTTCTCAGACAGTGATAAATAAACCATAAAACCCTGATAAACCTACAGGGTTTATAGCTCAAGCTGTGAACTTTAAGGTTTCATTGAAGGTAGAAAATCCTTCTCAGTTACCAGAGACGACATGTGAGAGCAGAGATAAGGCCAAGCAAAGCCATCATTTGTAAACTTCTCCCTAGGGCCTGAGGAAGGCAGGGCAGAAAGCTCTCCCTGGTTGCTGCTCCCTGATAAAGCAGCTGCTGTGTAGACCTGACTCACCAAGACACTCTTAAAATACATGTGTGAATAGCAGCATTTTATGTAACCTGTATCTATTTTTCATTCCAGGAAAGGAAGTACTGTTGAGATATATATATATATATATTGACATTCTTCCAAAGGTCAAGGCTGGTTTATGGCAGAATTTAGGTTTTCTAACAAATCAGTTGTTGCCTAATTAATTGACAAGTATAACTGAGGATTTCCTCTGCAAAAAGGAATTCTGTCTTTCAGAGGTGCTAACCATAACCTCTGCCCGAAGAAGCTTGATGCTGAGTGTAATGGGAGACAGAGACTAACTCATGGGTTTGGCAGTTGTTGGCTGGACCATAACTTTACCAGGAGAAGGATGATGCTGTCATCTTCATCAAAATCACCCCAGTGTTTGGTATGATGGGTAATGATGTCTAACTCTTGGACTATAGAGTGAGCAATGGACCTACACTTACTATGCAGGGGTTTCACAGACAGACTGCTGCTGCACTAAAAGATCTCACAGATGTGGGTGAAATAGTAGACTGTAACCAGAGACCTTTGGGGTTCCATGTACTGCAGGATACTTGTTATTCACAATGACCAGTATTGTGTTATTTACAATGACTAGTATCACTGGAAGCAGAGCAGTCATTCATGACACAAAAGGAGCAGCAGCACTGCAGTCAGAAATTCTATCCCCACATATACCTACATATGACTAAGGTAGCCATCTCTGGGTTATCTTAGTCAAAGGGATTGCTTTTATCCCCTCTGTCTCTCTAGCAGTCATACCGATGGAACAAATCTTGAATACTCTAGGCACATCCTCAACTCTGAGAAAGTGCACTCAGGTTTGATACAACACTCAGTTGGAAGGAAGTGAGGCTGTTGTACTCAGCCAAGTACACAGCCATCATTTTGCAGGACAAGTTACAGAGAAATAAATGACTTTCCCCCCCTCCCCCACAATTCTGTGACTCTGCCCATTAACTAATCTTTTTACATCCAGTGTTTGGGGACTGACCCCTTAGAAACTGAGGAAGTGGGGACAAGAAGAGGTTGGTGAATTTATCCAAGCATGAACAACAGAGTTTTATAGACATGGATATCTGTGTGATCAAATTACAGACTTGGTGATCAGCAGGTGGGCTCTATAGTCCTGGAACAGATACTGAAGTCACTCTACTCTTCAATATTTTCATTACTGAAATGTGAGGAGTAACAGTTTTTCCCAGCTACTTCCAGGTGACTTTAACAGAGTTCCTTTATGTGGCTGAATCTCAAAAGCTACTGGTACTTGCTACTTGTTAGGAACATTCAGCTCACATTTAAGTGTCCTGTTCTAGTCATTTAAGTTCTCCAGGCCAGAGCATGAATATAATTTTTTTTTAATTTAATTTAATTTTATTTTTTTAATTTACATTCCAAATCACTTCCCCTTTCCCGTTTCCTCCCTCCCCGAAAGTCCCATAAGCCCCCTTCCCTCCCTCTTTTCTCCGTTCAACCCCCTCTCATTACTCTGTCCTGGCGTTCCCCTACATCCAGTCTTTCCAGGACCAGGGGTCTCTCCTTCCATCTTTTTAGAAATCTGTTGATATGCTGATTGTGTCTAGGGTATTCTGAGATTCTGGGTCAATATCCCCTTATCAGTGACTTCATACCATGTGTGATCTTTTGTGATTGGGTTACCTCACTAAGGATGATATTTTCGAGTTCTGACCATTTGCCTAGGAATTTCGTGAATTCATTGTTTTTAATTGCAGAGTAGTATTTCATTGTGTAAATATACCACATCTTCTGAATCCATTCCTCCGTTGAGGGACATCTGGGTTCTTTCCAGCTTCTGGCTATTATAAATAAGGCTGCTATGAATATAGTGGAGCATGTGTCCTTATTGCATGCAGGTAAAGTCTCTGGGTATATGCCCAGGAGTGGTATAGCCGGATCCTCCGGAAGTGTCATGCCCAGTTTTCTGAGGAGCCGCCAGACTGCTTTCCAGAGTGGTTGTACCAGCCTGCAATTCCACCAGCAGTGGAGGAGTGTTCCTCTTTCTCCACATCCTCGCCAACAACTGCTGTCTCCTGTGTTTTTGATCTTAGCCATCCTGACTGGTGTGAGATGGAATCTCAGGGTTGTTTTGATTTGCATTTCCCTAATGACTAAGGATGATGAACATCTCTTTAGGTGCTTCTCAGCCATTAGATATTCTTCAGGTGAGAACTCTTTGTGGAGCTCTGTACCCCATTTTTTAATAGGGTTACTTGCCTCTCTGGAGTTTAACTTCTTGAGTTCTTTGTATATCTTGGATATTAGCCCTCTGTCGGATGTAAGGTTGGTAAAGATCATTTCCCAGTTAGTTGGTTGCCGCTTTGTCTTTTTGACGGTGTCTTTTGCCTTGCAAAAACTTTGTAATTTAATGAGGTCCCATTTGTCTATTCTTGATCTTAGAGTATAAGCTATTGGAGTTCTGTTCAGGAAATTCTCCCCTGTGCCCATATGTTCAAGGTTCTTCCCTAGTTTCCCTTCTATTAGTTTCAGTGTGTCTGGTTTTATGTGGAGATCTTTGATCCACTTAGAATTGAGCTTAGTGCAAGGAGATAAGGATGGGTCAATTTGCATTCTTCTGCATGTTGAGCTCCAGCTGAGCCAGCACCATTTGTTGAAAAGGCTATCTTTTTTCCACTGGATGGTTTTAGCTCCTTTGTCAAAGATCAAGTGACCATAGGAGTGTGGATTCATTTCTGCGTCTTCAATTCTGTTCCATTGATCTACATGTCTGTTACTGTACCAATACCATGCAGTTTTTAACACTATTGCTCTGTAGTACAGCTTGAGGTCCGGGATACTGATTCCCCCAGAGGTTCTTTTACTCTTGAGAATAGTTTTAGCTATTCTGGGTTTTCTGTTATTCCAGATGAATTTTTGAATTGCTCTTTCTAACTCTATGAAGAATTGAGTTGGGATTTTGATGGGGATTGCATTGAATCTGTGTATTACTTTTGGTAAGATGCTCATTTTTACTATATTAATCCTGCCAATCCATGAGCATGGCAGATTTTTCCATCTTCCGAGGTCTTCTTCAATTTCTTTCTTCAGAGACTTGAAGTTCTTGTCATACAGATCTTTCACTTGTTTGGTTAGCGTCACGCCAAGATACTTAATATGGTTTGTGGCTATCGTAAAGGGTATTATTTCTCTTACTTCTTTCTCAGCCTGCTTATCCTTTGAGTATAGGAAGGCTTCTGACTTGCTTGAGTTGATTTTATATCCGGCCACTTTGCTGAAGTCGTTTATCAGCTGTAGGAGTTCTCTGGTGGAGTTCTTTGGGTCGCTTATGTATACTATCATATCGTCTGCAAATAGTGATAGTTTGACTTCTTCCTTTCCAATTTGTATCCCTTTGACCTCTTTTTCTTGTCTAATTGCTCTAGCTAGAACTTCAAGTACTATATTGAAAAGATATGGAGAGAGAGGGCAGCCTTGTCTAGTCCCTGATTTTAGTGGGATTGCTTCAAGTTTCTCTCCATTTAGATTGATGCTGGCTACTGGTTTGCTGTAAATTGCTTTTACTATGTTTAGATATGGGCCTTGAATTCCTGATCTTTCCAAGACCTTTAGCATGAAAGGATGCTGAATTTTGTCAAATGCTTTCTCAGCATCTAATGAGATGACCATGTGGTTTTTTTCTTTGAGATTGTTTATGTAGTGGATTACATTGATGGATTTCCTTATATTGAACCATCCCTGCATCCCTGGGATGAAGCCTACTTGATCGTGGTGAATGATCGTTTTGATGTGTTCTTGGATTCGGTTGGCAAGAATTTTATTGAGTATTTTTGCATCGATATTCATAAGAGAGATTGGCCTGAGATTCTCTTTCTTTGTCGGATCTTTGTGTGCTTTTGGTATTAGTGTAATTGTGGCTTCATAGAACGAGTTGGGTAGTGTTCCTTCTGTTTCTATTTTGTGGAACAGTTTGAAGAGTATTGGTGTTAGGTCTTCTTTGAAGGTCTGATAGAATTCTGCACTAAAACCATCTGGACCTGTGCTTTTTTTGGTTGGAAGACTTCCAATGACAACTTCTATTTCTTCAGGGGTTATAGGACGGTTTAGATGGTCTATTTGATCCTGATTTAATTTTGGTACTTGGTATCTGTCAAGGAAATTGTCCATTTCCTCAAGATTTTCTAGTTGTGTTGAATACAGGTTTTTGTAGTAGGATCTGATGATTTTTTGAATTTCCTCAGTTTCTGTTGTTATCTCTCCCTTTTCGTTTCTGATTTTATTAATTTGGATACTATCTCTGTGCCCTCTGGTTAGTCTGGCTAAGGGCTTATCTATCTTGTTGATTTTCTCAAAGAACCAACTCCTCGTTTTGTTGATTCTTTGTATGGTTTTATTTGTTTCTACTTGATTGATTTCAGCCCTGAGTTTGATGATTTCCTGCCTTCTACTCCTCTTTGGTGTATTTGCTTCTTTTTGTTCCAGGGCTTTCAGGTGTGCCATTAAGCTGTTAGTGTATGCTGTCTCCCATTTCTTTTTGGCGGCACTCAGGGCTATGAATTTTCCTCTTAGCACTGCTTTCATTGTGTCCCATAAGTTAGGGTATGTTGTGCCTTCATTTTCATTAACTTTCAAAAAGTCTTTGATTTCTTTCTTTATTTCCACCTTGACCAAGTTATCATTGAGTAGAGCATTGTTCAGCCTCCATGTGTACGTGGGTTTTCTTTTGTTTTTGTTGCCATTGAAGACCACCCTTATTCCATAGTGATCTGATAGGAGGCATGGGATTATTTCTATCTTCTTGTATCTGTTGAGGTCTGATTTGTGACCAATTATATGGTCAATTTTGGAGAAGGTACCATGAGGAGCTGAGAAGAAGGTGTATTCTTTAGCTCTAGGATGAAATGTTCTATATATATCAGTTAGTTCCATTTGGTCCAAGGCTTCAATTAGATTCACTGTGTCCCTGTTTAGTTTCTGCTTTCCTGAACGATCCATTTCAGAGAGCGGGGTGTTGAAGTCACCCACTATTATTGTGTGCGGTGCGATGTGTGCTTTGAGTTTTAGTAAAGTTTCTTTTACGAATGAGGGTGCCCTTGCATTTGGAGCATAGATATTCAGAATTGAGAGTTCTTGATGGTGGATTTTTCCCTTGATCAGTATGTAGTGTCCTTCTGTGTCTTTTTTGATGACTTTGGGTTGAAAATCAATTTTATCCGATATTAGGATGGCTACTCCACCTCGTTTCTTGGGGCCATTTGCTTGTAAAATTGTTTTCCAGCCTTTACTCTGAGGTAGTGTTTGTCTTTGACACTGAGGTGCGTTTCCTGCATGCAGCAAAATGCTGGGTCCTGTTTACGTATCCAGTCCGCTAGTCTATGTCTTTTAATTGGGGAATTGAGACCATTGATATTAAGAGAGATTAAGGCATAGTGATTATTGCCATCTGCCATTCTTGACGCTATCTTTATGTTTGAGTGGTTATCTACTTTTGGGTTTGATTCAAGAAGGTTATTATCTCATTTTTTCCAGGGTGTTGTTTCTCTCCCTGTATTGGAGGTTTCCACCTATTATCCGTTGCAGGGCTGGATTTGTGGAAAGATATTGTGAAAATTTGGTTTTATCATGGAATATCTTGGTCTCTCCATCTATGGTGATTGAGAGTTTTGCTGGGTATAGTAGTCTAGGCTGGCATTTGTGCTGTCTTAGTGTCTGCATGAGATCTGCCCAGGATCTTCTGGCTTTCATAGTCTCTGGTGAGAAGTCTGATGTGATTCGGATAGGTCTTCCTTTGTATGTTACTTGGCCCTTTTCTCTTACTGCATTTAGTATTCTTTCTTTGTTTAGAACATTCGGTGTTTTGATTATTATGTGACGGGAGGTATTTCTGTTCTGGTTCAGTCTGTTTGGAGTTCTGTAGGCTTCTTGTATGTTCATCGGCATCTCTCTCTTTAAGTTAGGGAAGTTTTCCTCCATAATTTTGTTGAAGATGTTTACTGGCCCTTTAAGTTGCAAATCTTCACTCTCATCTATACCTATAATCCTTAGGTTTGGTCTTCTCATTGTGTCCTGGATTTCCTGGATGTTTTGGGTTACGCGTTTTTTGCATTTTGCATTTTCTTTGACTGTTGAGTCGATGCTTTCTATGGAATCTTCAGCACCTGAGATTCTTTCTTCCATCTCTTGTATTCTATTGTTGATGTTTGCATCTATGACTCCTGATTTCTTCCCAAGGTTTTCTATCTCCAAAGTTGTCTCCCTTTGTGATTTCTTAGTTGTTTCTACTTCCTTTTTTAGTTCCTGGATGGATTTGCTGAGATCCTTCACTTGTTTGTTTGTATTTTCCTGTATTTCTTTAAGGTATTTTTGCATTACCTCTTTCAGGATTTCTTCCTGATGACCCACGTTCTCCTGCATTTCTCTGAGCGATTTTTGTGTTTCCTCCTCATGGGATTCCATCTGTTGATCCATCGTCTCCTGCATTTCTTTAAGCAGTTCTCGTGTTTCCTTTGTAAGGGCATCTAACCGTGGATTCATTTCTTTAAGCAATTTTTGTGTTGCCTCCTTATGGGCATCCGTCTGTTGACCCATATTCTTCTGCATTTCTTTATGCAAATTTTGTGATTCCTTTGTGAGTGCATCTACCCGTTGATTCATCTCGTTAAGCGATTTTTGTGTTGTCTCCTTGTGCGCCTCCACCTTTTGATCCATGTTCTCCCGCATTTCTCTAAGCGATTTTTGTGTTTCCTTTGTAAGGGCTTCTAACCGTTGATTCATGGTCTCCTGTAACTCTTTATGAGATTTATTTGTGTCCTTCTTGTGATCCTCTAATAGCATCATGAGAAGTGATTTTAAATCCAGATCTTGTCTTTCGGGTGTGGTGGGGTATCCAGGACTTGCTGCTGTTGGAGAGTTGGGTTCGGATGGTCCCACATTACTTTGATTACTGTTAGTAACATTCCTACGTTTGCCTTTTGCCATCTGGATACCTCTGGTGTTAGTTGGTCCTGCTGCCACTGGCTCTTGGTTGGACCTCCTGTGAGCCTGCAAAGCTATTTCTGCCCCCCTGGATTACCAGGATTCCCCTGGCACCGATTTCTGGGGCCTGCCTGCTCCTGAGTGACTTTGGAGCCCTAATGTGCTTTGCCCCAAGTGATCTTATATTGGGGAGGCCTTGCACATCTAAAGGCTCAGCCTAGTGGATTCCTGGAGCAGAGGTCGCCAAAGGGAGGCTGGCAGGCTCCTGCCCTGTGCAGGGGTGTGTGATCTCTCCTGGGGGGGGGAGGGGGCGTCCCTCTGCCAGGCAGAAGTCCCACAGCAGATCTGGTGCGCTGGTCACTGCAGATCAGCCCAGCACCTGGGAGCAGGTTACACACAAGCTGCCTGAACCCGAAGCGATATTATGCCTGTCTGTCTCTGAGCCTGGTGGTCCCAACTACCTGGTCACTGGAGCAAAGATGGCGGAGGGCACTCTCCGTGGCGCTGCTCACCCTGTGGTCACGATGGCCCGCCGATCTGGCACCCAGACGACTACAGCGCCAACCCGCCCTCGGGCACAGAAGGAAGCCCCAACAGGCCGTGTCCCAAGTGATGTTATATTGGGGGGAGAGCCTGGGTACCGGTCTCTCCAGCGCAGTCCGCGGGAACAGAGGTCGCGGAAGGGAAGCTGGCAGGCTCCCTCCCTGCACGGGGTCCCTCCACCAGGCAGAAGGTCCCACCGCGGAACTGGCGCGCTGGTTACTGCAGATCAGCCCAGCACCTGGGTGCAGGTTACACACAAGCTGCCTGAAACCGAAGCGATATTATGCCTGTCTGTCTCTGAGCCTGGCGGTCCCAACTACCTGGTCACTGGAGCAAAGATGGCGGAGGGCAGTCTCCGTGGCGCCGCTCACCCTGTGGTCACGATGGCCCGCCGATCTGGCACCCAGACGACCACAGCGCCAACCCGCCCTCGGGCACAGATGGAAGCCCCAACAGGCCGTGTCCCAAGTGATGTTATATCGGGGGGAGAGCCTGGGTACCGGTCTCTCCAGCGCAGTCCGCGGGAACAGAGGTCGCCGAATATAATTTTTTAAAGTTTTACTTTTGTGTCACATCAGCAAGAGACAAATTGCTTTTAAAGTATATGTAAGAATATAGTAATATAATTGTAATGTTTTTTAACACTCAAGCAAACATTTTGGACACTCAAGTGATAGTGGCAACATGGAATGACATGATCTTGGCTCATCCAACTAATCACTCATTTGGAGGCCACCTCACTCTGCAGTAGTGAATAATATTTGGTTCTGATAAGAAAATATTAGCCCATTTTATCTGTTGAATTTTCCAAAGGATCTGATTTTGATTTCTCAGCTGTAGTCTCTGGGTTTGTATTTCTCTTACAGTCTGAATATGTCATATTCATCTACTAAAGCTTGTTCCCCAGCCACAGGCTGAGCCTCCATCTACCTATTTCTATGGATTTTTGCAAACTGCCTATGTTGATTGGGCCAACCTGGATGGATCTTTGGCACTTTCACCATGGGAAGCAGAAAAGGAGGTGAGGTGAATCTCACAGGGGAAGATGTCTGTGGTCACTCACCTAGGACACATGTAATAGTAGCTCAACACAGCTTCACATACACCATCCTCTGTAAAACACTCATCACCATAATGCAATTGCACACTTACAAACCATGAGAAAGAGGCAGAAGTCAAGATGAGTGATATTGACCAACATGTTCCAGCCTTAATATTCATACACCCACTGAGTGTTTGCATCCTACCTTGACTTCAGGTGGAAGACAAAATAATGAAAAGCTGCAGGTAAGTGTTCTCAGAAGTTCATAGGTGATACCATGGCCAGAGACAAACTCAAGAGTGGGACTGCATATGCTTTTGCTCAGCCTTTTGTTAGCTTTCAAAAACTTGTACATCCTTCCTTTGGGACATGAGTTTTGTGTGTTCCAATTATGGATTTGTGTGTGAGCTCTCACACAAAGGGGACAGGTGGAGCATTCACTTTCTGTGTGTGGCAGACAGCATTGTTCAGGAAAGAAATGTCATCCTGCCCTTTCCTAAAAAAGAGCTCTCAGGAAATCTACTCCTACATCCGACAGAGGACTAATATCCAATATATACAAAGAACTCAAGAAGTTAGACTCCAGAGAGCCAAATAACCCTATTAAAAAATGGGGTACAGAACTAAACAAAGAGTTCTCACCTGAAGAATATCGAATGGCTGAGAAGCACCTAAAGAAATGTTCAACATCCTTAGTCATTAGGGAAATGCAAATCAAAGCAACCCTGAGATTCCACCTCACACCAGTCAGAATGGCTAAAATCAAAAACACAGGAGACATCAGTTGTTGGCGAGGATGTGAAGAAAGAGGAACACTCCTCCATTGCTGGTGGGATTGCAAGCTGGTACAACCACTCTGGAAAGCAGTCTGGTGGTTCCTCAGAAAACTGGGCATTACACTCTTGGAGGATCCTGCTATACCACTCCTGGTCATATACCCAGAGGCTTCCCCTGCATGCAATAAGGACACATGCTCCACTATGTTCATAGCAGCCTTATTTATAATAGCCAGAAGCTGGAAAGAACCCAGATGTCCCTCAACGGAGGAATGGATTCAGAAGATGTGGTATATTTACACAATGGAATACTACTCTGCAATTAAAAACAATGAATTCACGAAATTCCTAGGCAAATGGTCAGAACTGAAAAATATCCTTAGTGAGGTAACCCAGTCACAAAAGAACACACATGGTATGCAGTCACTGATAAGGGGATATTAACCCAGAATCTCGGAGTACCCCAGACACAATTCACATATCAATAGATTTCCTTGAAAATTGAAGGAGAGACCCCTGGTCCTGGAAAGACTGGATGTAGGGAAATACCAAGACAGAGAAGGGAGAGGGGGTTGAATGGGGAACAGAGGGAGGGAAGGGGGCTTATGGGACTTTCGGGGAGGGAAGAAACGGGAAAGGGGAAATCATTTGGAATGTAAATAAAAAAATATAGAGAATAATAATAATAAAAAATAACATCTAAGGCAATATAACTTTCAGAGGGCTGTCAAAGTAAAACTTCACTGCGCAAATTAAGTGGTCAGCACTGCATGATATGAGTTCAATTGAGTCCTAATATACTAGAAGCCCATGGGCAGTTGTAGAGATATGCTCTCAGTGGAGTCAAGCTTTCTGTCTTCTGAGTGGTGTTAATTGATTACAGTTAACACCCTCCCATCTTACTGGAACTTGGATTGAAAAACCAACTTTCTTACTGAGTGTTCTTCATTAAATGACCTCCAGGGCCTTGAGAAAGACCCTTCAGAGTTTGAAACCTGCATGGGGCAGAGAAGATTTATATATCAGAAAGGAGAAACAGAATTAATTTATAAATCTTTTAGGTAAATGGTCTAAGAAAAGGGAAGGAGCTAGAGACAAGAACAAAATATCACCACTAGGAAGTGTAGTCCACCTGTGATGTATGGCCCTTGATGTTAAATGAAGCTCAATTCAGTTCAACTTCACAGGTTGGTTGGGAAACACCAAAGTATTTCATGTACTATTAGAATTATCTTTTCCTTTGCTGAAGGCTTGGTAGATAAAATATTGGTTTTCATCATGAAGCAGGGTTTTGTCTACAGTATATGCTGGATGAAATGATAGTTTTACATCTAGCAAAAGTCAGCAAGCCAAGCATGGTGATACACAGGCAGCAGTCCAGAGGTGCTTCCAAGACCAGAAGATCTTGGGTTGAAGGGTCAGCTTTGGAAACATAGTGAGATTCTGTGTCATAGAAAATAGGGCTAGAGATGTAGCTCAGTAGTACAGTATTTGTCATGCATGTGAAAAGCTCCAGGTATAACCCCATATGTTTTGATGAACTTTTCAAAGTATGGTAAAGTAATTAATCAGTGGAGGTGATTCAAAGTCCCCTTAATTAGTCAGAAGAAGTTAGGTAATGCTGAAAAAATAAATACAAACAAAATGTCCATGCTTTTATAAAACAAATGTCTATCTTTGTCCTGCAAAGTCTTCAGCCTCTTCATTTTAACTTTTCCTTTATTATGGTTTTCACTCATATATCCATTGCAATGGGAAAAGTATGCAAAGAATTATATGCAACCAATTATATAGCCTATGCTTGGAATGAAGGAGGAGGCAGGAGAGCTCATCCAAGGAAGGAAAAATACTATGAATACTGGCAAGGAGTATCTGCTTTATTTGTATTGCTTTTGGTAAGGACTTGGGCAAAAACAAACCAGCAAGATGTGAGTTACTTTCAATGATTGCTGTCTTGGGTGGAGGAACCAATAGAAATGAATAGAAAAAGAAAGTACTAGGACTGAGGAGCTCTACTTGCTGAGGCAACTTGTTTATCATGTGAGTTATAGCCATAGAATGAACTCACTCAGAGACAGTCCTGCATTCCCAGCATTTTTAGCAAGCAACCTTGGGTGTGTGAGAACTGAGGACCAGGAACAGAGTATTGGGAGGAGTATTTCTAACCCTATTCATCTCTTCATCCATTGATCCCAAACCCACTAGGTTGGCTTTGTGATGTACATGATTGATATGAAGAAAGCTGTATTCAGTTCACTTCACAGGTTTGCTGGGGAACATTAAAGTATTAGAATTAGGTCATAAAGTCAGCCTTGGTCTCTGTCCTATTTAGATTATAAAGAGTTGCTAACATACAAATCTTTTACTTTTCAGTGACAACTGTATAGCATGGAGACATGTTTTCAGTTGTCCTGTTATTAATGGAGTACAAAGATGAGCTTAGAAGTGTGTGTTCCCACATGGTATGCAGTCACTGATAAGGGGATATTGACCCAGAATCTCGGAATACCCTAGATACAATCCACATATCAATAGATTTCTAAGAAGATGGAAGGAGAGACCCCTGGTCCTGGAAAGACTGGATGTAGGGGAATGCCAAGACAGAGTAACGAGAGGGGGTTGAATGGAGAAAAGAGGGAGGGAAGGGGGCTTATGGGACTTTCGGGGAGGGAGGAAACGGGAAAGGGGAAATGATTTGGAATGTAAATTAAAAAAATAAAATAAAATAAAATAAAAAAAAGAAGTGTGTGTTCCCTGAATGAGATGATAGAAGACTACAGGGGCTTGGAACCCATAATTAATGAAACTGAGGGACAAGTACAAGGGGTTGTGTGGAGAAGGAAGACTGGGTTGCTGACTTTGGTGAAAGGCATAGAAGTTGGATCAGGGAAGATTCTGTATAAGGCCTAGGTGTTGACAGCTAGGTAGGATTTTTGGCCCAGAGGTCCAAACACCATGCTGGGCTACCTACCACATTTCATTTAAGCTCAGAATATTTAATTTGCTCTAACCTCTCAGAACTGATAAAGTTAAGGACCAAGGAGGCCTTTCCCTTTGTTTTTAATAGTAGGAGCTACAGTTAGAAGCTTGGGTCCCACCCCAAATAATCGTACAAGTTTCTGGGAGATGCACTCTTATTTCAGACATTTTTTACACTCCCTATCCTCTTTTTCTTCAGCAATATGTTGCTTAGATGCTGTGCTATATTTTTCTATAACTCATTTCCAATACCTAAGCAAGCTATGAAAGAAAGAGCACAGTTTCTGAGGATTCTAAGTGGCTTCTTCTTTAGGAAGCAAGAGTTAGAGTCAGGGACACAGCTCAGGTCAGTCCCAGTGCATCCCAGGAAGGATGGGCTGGAGGGCAGGCTGCCTCTCAGGAAGGACTTAGGCTTCCTTTAATTTGTGAAGAATAGAAAGATGTGTAAGAAGACAATATTTGTGCCCCCATGAAGAAAAAGACAAAAAGATTTAAGGGTTAGTTTCATGAGATGCCCTGTGAGGACAGCATGAATGTTAAGAATTACTTCTAAATGCATGACTTAAATCACAGGACAGGGGAAAGTTGGCTATACATTGTTGGTGGGGAAAAGTGTGAACAGTTGAAGTGGTCACAATGTTGATAGAAAGAGGTGGGACAGGTGAAGGTAGTCATAGTGTTGTTGAGTGATGTATGGACAAGTGAAGATAGTCACACTTTTGATGGGGAGAGGTAGGGCCAGGTGAAGGAGTCCTATTGTTGGTGGGATGATATGTGGATAGGCTAAGCTAGTCACACTGTTGGTGAGGAGACGTGTAGACAGGTGAAGGTTGTCACATTGTTGGTGGGGAGATGTGTGGACAGGTGGAGTAGACTCATTGTTGAAGGGGAGAGGTAAGGACAGAGAAAGGTAGTTGCACTGTTGATGGGGGAGGTGGGAACGGGTGAAGGAGTCCCATTGTTGGTGGGGAGAGGTGGGAACAGGTGAAGGTAGTCACACTGTTGATGGGGAGATGTGTGGACAGGTGAAGGAGTCTCATTGCTGAAGGAGAGAGGTAAGGACAGGGAAAGGTAGTCACACATTTGATGGGGAGAGGTGGGAACACGGGGTTCGTAGGAGATGTGTGGGCCAGTGAAGTGCATTCACATAGGAGCAGAACTCACAGCTGTTTGATAATAAGATGCATGTTCTCATAAAACAGAAGTTTGGAACGCTTTAGTTTTGTGTGTGTGTGTGTGTGTGTGTGTGTGTGTGTGTGTGTTTCGAATTTAGAGATCAAGAAGACAAATGGCACTGAAACATTCCAGATGAAGCAGAGGTGACAGGGTGAGACTTTGCACAGCATTTGTAATGCTACCTCACTGAATTCCCCATGGACACTGGCCCCTCACAGCTGGTTTGCTGTGGCTTGAAGTTTCCTTCCAAATCCAGTTGTATCCCCAACTGGTGTTGCTGCTATGTAGCCCAAGACTCATAGCCTTGTTCCAGGAAATTTATGATACATTGGCATAAACACAAAATGCCAATTATATATGTGGCTCTGCCAGGAGATCCCAGGCAGCCATCTTTCCACCTCTGCCATCTCACAGACCTGTTCCTAGTGTCTCTTAATCAGTTTGAGTGGTTGTTGACTCTGACAAGATAACATTCCCCACTGACAACAATCTGTAAAATGAACTAGGTCAAAATGCCTACTGACCTTTGAAGGTCATGAGCTGCTTGCTGTGACCTTGTACAAGTTTGGATTTAATTTCATACATTTTTTTTTTTCTGATTTGAGTTCTCAGGGTTATTCTTCAGGCCAACATTTGTAAGAGAAGCTGTCGCCATTTGTGAATATGGTTAATTAGAATAACATTTACTTTTAAATATCCAATATTTGGCATGATTATCAGACCTAAAGGTTATGTTGTTCCTTCAGATAAGCTGGGCTCCAAGGATGTCTGTTGTCTCCCTAGCCTGTGCTGGATAAATATAGGACTCTGAGGTAGATAGGAAATAAGTGACTTGGGTACTAAATCTACTCATTATCAGGAGGAAACTCAAGGATTCCTTGGCATTATTGACACATGGATTTCCTCTGGCTTGTTGCTCACAACAATTTTTGGAACCCGTAGGAGGCAAGATCATTTCTATGAGCACACTAGGAGCTATACCCAGTCAAGATGGTTCACTTGAGTAGAGCCAGTCCAATTGATTTGGGCAAGGACTATTTGATTTCTGTCATGGGCTGGCATGCAGTCCTATGTTGCTGGCAGACTGAGCCAATTAGAAGAAACATTCTGCACAGACAGCCCAAGCTCCTGCCTCGCTCAGCAAGCTGCCCAGTCTTCCTCATTGAACTGCGCAAAGCAACTGATCTGTGCTCAGAATAACTTTGTGTTTTAAGGACTTTCTGCAGAAAAAAGAGCAACTAGCTGAGGCATGGTGACCATGCCTCATAGGAACACAGTGGAGGGAAGAAGAAGAACCATGTGTATATGATGGAGAGAAAGGAGGGAGGCAACCAGGGCGGGGCTGTCCTTCCAACTCATATTGAATTTTAAGTTATTTTCCACCTTGAAGAACTAACCAGTGTCCAAAATTTCACTGAGAAATCATAGTTCACTATCAGAGGGAAGAGAGGTGTGGATAGTATTAGAGTTCATACTTCTGTGAGCTCAGGCTCATGACCTTGGTTTTGAAAGAAACACTGTTACTTTGATGTTTTATCCATCTCATTCTAGAGAAAGCCCTGCTGCTCTCTTTAGCTTCTGCCTCAAATCTTGAGCATAAACAAACTCACAAATTCAGCTTCCTGACTTTTTCTACTGACACACAGCTTCATGAGGAGTGAGAAAAATGTAAAAAAGCCAACTGCTTATTAATGGAGAACTTGTCTGTAGTTCATTGGCTGGATATCACCATTTCTAAGGCCAAAGATGCCAAGCTTTGATGCTCTTGAACATAGACATCTAGACACTTATTCATTTTTAATTCTTTTCTGTGCTGTGGCACAGAATTTTATTCAAGGGCTCTGCCCTTTAAATTTATAATTATCAAAATCTTAGTGTATTCCCTCAATGAAATTGTAAGTTGACTGGTATTAGGCATCAAACATCAGATTGTCAGATTCATTGTGCTTCATAAGTAAGAACATAGCCTACTCACAGCCATACACAGGGGTAAGATAGCCAAAGTCTGCTTGCCATCAGTAACTTATAGCCATTTTCCTTTGAGGCAACACTGCATCTCGGCTGTATGAGAGGGCTCTTCTCTAGCTGTCTTCTGGGAAGTTGTCTAGAAGGTGCTGGGAGGCACTGGATATAAACCAGTGTAGTCCTTTCCCAACATGGGTTAAGGAAGTTGGCTTAACTTAAGGTTCTTTGTAGCAGATATTTAATATTTCCTAAATCCTTAGTCCTAGTAGAAGGCCCAGGAGTTGGCTCTGATGCAGACTTCAGAGACCACGCAAGTGTTGTGGCCTAGGGATGTACAGGTACTTGGAAGCTATACAGATTTCTGGATTGGTTGTAAACATTGCTACTGATTTATTTTGCTTTAGAAAAGAAATCCTTTGCTAGTTAGAATACTATAATGGAGACTCTCCTCAGGCCATCATTTCTGGAACACAAGTACATGTTGCTAAGTTAGTTATATGACAGCTCAGCTGGAGGCAGAATGGAAGTTAGATCTGCAAAGATTCTCCAATGTGTTCATCAGAAGCATGCGTTTGCATTCCTGCTAGAGCTCCTCTTCTCTCCCACACTAGAGTGGGAATGGGAGAGAGGGAGATGGCAAAAAAAAAAAGACTACTGTGATGTATAGTTTGTTTGCTGTTTCCTGTCATCAAATTTAGACCTATTTTCTTATGAAAAGAGCTAACCATTGTATCTGCTATCACACTTGCTACTCTGCCTTTCTCTCCTTCAACAACACTCACTGTATATCTATCTCACACTAGGAGCAATAGAAACCATGAATGCATCTTCCTGACATTGGTGGAAGAGGCTGTCTTAACCTCATGTACTCATTATTTAAAATGTATATTAGAATAACCTACAATTTTACAACATTTGTCAGGTGCTGGGGAAGAAGCTGAAATGAGATGTGTGACCACAGTAATGATAGAGCTTAAAGATGGGGGGAGTCGGAGGTGAATGAAACAGAAAGCCAGAAGGGTGAATGGAGAGAGGCATCTATGTGCAGGGCAGAGGGCATGAACATATGTTGGCTGTAGTGTGGGAAGGAGCAGGGTGCTCAGGATTCAGTTTCTTTTTCAGAGCTGGGAGAGAAAGGAAAGTAGTGTTAGGGAGGATGGAAGAGGAAGGCAGAGGCCATTCATCTGAGGTTTCTAAGCCACAGCAACGAGCAGTGACCTAATCCTGATGGCTATCAGCATGCATTGAACTTTTCAGGTGCACAACTTATAGAAATGTGTGTTGAGGATTACTCACACTACCAAGGGAACACTTCACCAGCAAACTCACACTGAGAGTCTGTCTCATGTCAGCCAGAATGGCCATTATCAAGAAAATGAATGATGGACTAGAGGTGGCTCAGGGGTTAAAAGCACATATTGCTTTTCCAGAGGACTTAGGTTCAATTTCTAGTACTCACATGGAAGTTTAAACTGTCTGTAACTTTAGTCCTAGAGGATCTGATGTCCTTTTTTGCCCTCCATAGACAACAGGCACACATGTGCTACATACACTTGTGCCCACACAAGAAAAACATTCAAATACATAAAATAAAAATAATAAATAAATCTTTTGTTAGAATAAAACGAATGGTGCATGATGTTGAGGATGTGTGAAAGAGGAATCCTTATATACTGTGGATCTAAACTTCGGCAGCCATTATGGAAGTCATTCTGCGAGTTCCTCAAGAAACTAAATATAAAACTACCATATGGTCCAGCTGGCCAGGAGTTCTTGGCCAGCTTTGTAGTAGCAGACATGAGTTATAATAAATTATTACATATTAATTCAGGACTGAAACTGGGATGCTCTACAGAGAGGGTTTTTCCTTTATTTATTCGTTTTTTAAGTCTCTTTCCTGAAAAATATATGAACTTACCTACATCAAGCTTCTCTGTAAAACTTGTAGCAGGGCATAGACAACTTGAGAATGAAACTAACTTTCCTAAATAATGTATTTGTTTATTGTATCCATGGAAGGACAGAACAGGAGAAAGAAGAAAATCCCACCCTTCTCCTTTCCACCCATCCCTGTTCCTCTGTTTCTGTTTTAACTTCTGTTAAATGTTTCTTTTCTCCCATTTTTCAATCCCATTCAAAATAGCTCCAGGGCTGTTCTGCAGCAAAGTAAAGTCACATTATAATCATCAGGAACCTAGTTAATCCTTCCTGCTCTGTGTCAACTCCTAGGCTTGGCTCCATTCAAACATCCTCTTTGCAGCTCAATCTGACCAGTTGGCCTGACTCTATCCCTCCTGGACCACATCCAATCCGAGGCCTAGCTTAGGTCACTAAGCCTGTTTGGGTCATCTAGTTTGGCAAGTATAACTCTCATCCACCATTGAAAATTAGTTTTTACTAATTTTACTATAGAGATCATTAAAGGAAGTCAGAACTAGTTGTAATTCAGAGAACGACTGACTGTGCAGTGCCCAGTCCCAGTTGGTGCACCTACAACATGAATCCTACATCTAAGGCTCAAGGAACATCACAGAAGAGGAGGTGGAAAGATTGGAGGAGTCAGAAATCTAGAATATCTGCTGCAAGACTTCTATATATGAAACGGAAGAGACATGCAATGCCATCTCAACAATATGGTTGCCTAAACGGGACTGAAAAATGGTGCCATCAGATTACATGCCAACACACATAGACAAAATCTCATGAGATCTCACACCAGATGAAGAGCTCTATAAGAAATCACTGACTATTGAAAAAGGGAGAGTCAGACTTCCTTAGGTATGAGCCCCTAACTAGTTATCAAATACCTACAGGTCATGTACACATGAACAACACTAAATTAATTCAGCCAGTTGTGTTAAATATCTATGAGCATATAATTATATGTAATAATAATTAAAGTGAAAAGAAAGGGGAACACAGAAGGACTTGGAGGGAAGAAAGAAATGATGCTCATATAAATTGTCCAAAATAACTATATTTTGATTAAGCAAAAAGATGAAGTTGATGATTTAAGAAAAGAATGAAGGGAAGGAGAAAGAGAAGGAAGAGGAGGAGGGGTGAGGAGGAGCAGGAGGAAGAGGAAGGGGAAGAGGAGGAGTATATCCATCAAGACTCTAAATTTATCATCTCTAAGAAAATAGTAGAGACCTGGCCTGTCATTTCTGAGTGTTTGTTGGTCTCCAGTTTAGTTTTCAGAAGCTACCACACATGGGTATGCCATGAGACATTCATCCCCATGTGCTTAGCACTCTTACCTAAGCCACAGAGACTCGTGATCATCATATCTGTACTACTAATAAATTCCTAATGTGATCTGAGAGTTATTAAAGTAAGAATTGGCCACATATTTAGAAAAAAATATGTTTCATATATTGAACCATTTTGAGCTTAAAAACAAACTAATAAGAAGACAGAGTAACGAAAAAAATCAAGAAAATTTAGACATTTCAATTTTCCTATCCATATTCCTTTTGAAATAGCCAAAGGGCTCTAAGTTCCATTTTTCAAAAATAAAGGTCTGGACAGAGCCATATAATATAATATATTTCACTGCCAGGTAACTTCTTGTTCTTCATTATTAATCCATGAAAAGAATGTGAAACATAATTGGAAATCTATCACATCAGATTTTGCTCTTCTCAATTATTAACAGAAGCATGGCAGAGATGGCAGAGTGCTGGAGGAGATTTGCTTGAGCAGGGACATGCATGCCTTTTCAAAATACCCATGGTTACTGGGAACATACCTGTGGATACTGTTTTCTTTTGGCTTTCAGGGATGTTGTGGACCAAACAAATCCTTCAGTAAGGATTTATGATGCCAGTCTGTAGGCTGAGAACAATTGGCATATTTCAGCAGTTCTGTATTTATAAAGGTGCTGGGATCAAGGCCAGCTCAGAGTGTGATACACAGTGGAAGCCATTCCATGTAACCAGTCCCCTCCAGACATAGCTTCTGGGCATTCTGGAAATGGACAACTGCGGGTAATGTTCTCTTTCAACATTCATCTATTTTATTGTCTGAGGGGAGAGATGTATCCTAATGAATGGATTAATGGGAAAGCTTTGTTTCTAGGAGTATTACACACTCAAGCAAGTACAGATCTGAAAAGTCGTGACTGAAAGCCAGGTCACAAGACACTAAAGGCTGTGTTCCTATGACCACTGATTTACAACATCCTGAAAGAGAAGAAAGTCTTTGTGGAATGAATAGTGAAACCACTGGAACTCATGTCAAGAGGCAGCATTTCAGACCCTGTGCAGATGGATGTGGAGCTATTCCTTGGGAGATAGTAGATCCAGCATTTAAAATCACAGCATAGCGGCTGCTAGATCTGTTGAAATGTAATTTTGGAAATAAACATTTGGAGAAAGAAATTAAGCATTAAGATTTTTATTCTCCTTTTCCACACAAGTCTGTGTATCTCCATCATTTAACTTGGGGCTTGACCAGGCTGTGTGCTCTTTTCCTCAGATATTTCTTCTTTAAAAAAATTAAATTAGCTGTTCAGCTTTAGAGACATACTCATTCGATCTCCAGTTTAAACCTACACACCTATGGACACTTGATCCTTAATGAAGAAGAAAATTGGAAAATGTACTAAAACTGAGTTTGTGATATTCTTATGGCAACAAGACAGGAAGAACAAATCCTGGTGGAGCCCCTAGCAGAGCCCAAACTCTCAACACACAGACCTTCATGGACTATGTCTGCCAGTCCTCATTTCTTACCTACTGGATCTTGGCGACTGTTCGCAACCTCTGCAGGTATGTGCGCTCCCGATTCAGCCCTGTTAATGAATACTGTGTGATTTTGGTCCTTAGAAAATGTTGTTTGACAAGGAGGAATGTGTCTCATTAACAACTCTGTGTTGCAGAACCATTACTGAGTGTTTAGACAGATCAGTGGTTCTCAGACTCCACCGTGTAACAAACAGAGTTAACTACAGACTAATGAGACATAGGTAGCCAGATCCAACCAATTCATTAGCTGTAGTTGTTCCCAGAGTCTGTGTGTCTGACCCTGACCCTGACCCTGGCTGTTGCTGCTGGTGGTCCTTGTCTTGAATATGTTTTATTTTCAAACAAAGTAAAACAAGGTTTTTTTTTCCCCTGGGATTTTGTATAAGGCACTATCAATAGCTGATTTGCAATGGCTAATGGGGTAAGAAGAGGTCCAGGTGATATGTGGACCTACCTCCTGTTATATGTTTTCTCAGAATGTTCTGTGTTACAGTGACCAACAACAACTTGGGGACTTTTGAAAATGAGTTTTCACTGTCACCAGTCCCATGTCATGTTCTAGCTGCAGCAGACGCTCTCATACCACCTGCTTTTCTCTGTGCTTTTTCAGATGTCTGGAATCATCTCTGACTCACACTGTGAAATATACAGAAAGCGAGCATGCTAAATTGAAAAACAGTCTGGTAGTCGTTTGTTGTATGTTTATTTCCTTTCTGGTCTTTTCCCATTATGTGTGAGTTTTTTTCCCCTTACGTTCTTCTTGTGTTTTTAATGATGACTTTGAAGCTGTTTCCCTATCCTGTGTCATTCTTCAAATATGGAAAATTCTTTTAGAATTTTCCTAATGCAGCTTTGGTAAAGGGAGGCAGGAGGAAGGACCCCAGGCACTAAGGAAAGAAAGCCAGATGTGGGAAGGACTTCCAGCCCAACACAAACACCTGCAGAGCCCATAATCCTTAATACTGCTTTCTCATGCTGAAAGAGCTGCACACTTCCTCATCACACTTAGTCGAGTGAGAAGGAACCAGAGAAGCACAGACTCTACTGGTTACCAGCTTCATTTAACCTGCATTCTCAGTAAGACAACAATGTGTGGCCAGCACAAGGAGCACACCTATATTGGCTGCTGACATATTCTTAAGGTAGCAGACATTTTTGAAGCTGTTTTCAATCAATGATATTGCAGGTAAAATTATCCTTGTTCTAGAATGTACCAGGAGCAAAATGCAAAAGTGCTTTAAAGGAATCAATGGCTGGAGGCTCACCTTGCACTGGGTTCCACATAAGTCATGGTACTGTCATCCATCAAAGCAACTTTGATTTCTATTTAATTATAAAAGTGTGTGTTCTTGTAAGAAAATCCATTATTTAAACATTAAATTTTATGAAGGAAAAGGCTCGGATTTTGATTATTCCTCTTGACAAATGTTTCAGAGCACGAAACTGTTCATATAAATCCTATATGGGATTGAGAATTCAATGTACTGCATTTCATTTTTTTGCATACAGGTCCTTAGCTACTTGAATAAGGAGTGGGACTTGGCAGACACTTGAAACTCAAAACATTAGTGTTTCAAAATTAAGATAAAGAATTTCAAATCCTAGAATGAGTTTCTGGTGCTTTATAATTTGGATCATTAAAGCTGGTGTTCATTTGTTTGTTTGTTTGGTTTTGGGTTTTGGGGTATACCTACTAGTATATCTAAGAAGGCAAAGGGTAACTTGCATCAAATCTAGGAAATCATTTAATGGGGTGCTGGCTGCTAGGGGACAGCAGAGGCATGACACCATCCCTTGAATTCTCTCCCTATAATGCTCTTCTAGCTCTTGCTGAGGAGGCAAGCATAGCATCTATTTTTGCACTGTGCACTAACATTTCAGGACATCATCAGCTCCATTTTACTCATGTTAGAAAAAAGGTTCAGGCTGTCCACACTCTTTCTCACAATCTTCTTTTGAAAATAGAACAAGACGTATTAGGGCACTGGTTTCCAGATAGAAAACTTCTTCACATATGAGCTGAATGGCCTTGATTTTTATAGAAAGGTTCCAAAAATAAGATCTTGGGGATTGGAAGATGGCAGGTGATTATTTTTTTTCCTTTTGCACTGTGAAGCATTCCTTGAGGATGTGGCAAAAGGAGTCTAAGCAGGGACCAGCTACTCCTAACCCCCTCATATGAAGTCATGATCAATACTTTTCCAAGATGGAAATGGCGACATGTGCTAACCAAGGGGACAGAGAGAACCAGTGAACTTTCCATCTCTAGCTTTGAGTTAATAAAACTACCTGAAGTCTCTCTCTCTCTCTCTCTCTCTCTCTCTCTCTCTCTCTCTCTGTCTCTCTGTCTCTCTCTGTCTCTCTGTCTCTCTGTCTCTCTGTCTCTCTCTCTCTCTCTCTCTCTCACACACACACACACACACACACACACACACACACACACACACACACACGCGTGCACACACACACGCAAGTGCACCACACGCACAGGTCCAGGCACAGGCATGTACACCCTTTGCCTTTCCTAGAGAAGTCACACTCTCTTCCTTCACTTCTTCCCTTCTTTATTATTAAAACTCTGGAAGGAAATGCAGTAATTCCTTGAGAGTCTGGCCTAGCCTCTCAGCTTTTGGTCCTTAGAGTTGTGTGTGCTATGATCAACTAAATTTAAATAGCACAACTTGTTCCCAAAGAAGGGCAATTGAATCTGCTAGGACACAAGAAGCTGTGAGTAGCTATGCACATACATTCATAAAAAGCAAATGTTAAGAGGTGTCTCACAGGTCTTCATTGTAAATGCAGGCTTCATTTAATTTAGGAACATCTTACTCGGAGATGCTAATTGTAGTCTATCCAGAGTATGTTGAAACCTTTTCCTACCTTTTGTTCTGGAGTCTCAGCATTACTACCTATCTCTACCTAACACCTTCAGCCCTTATTTAGATAAATGATGGCACTTAACAATATATTTGTTTTTTTTTAAATATGTTGCTGCTTTCATAAAAATGCTCTTCAGCATAGATCTGGTTTCAGAAACAATAGCATTAAAATGGTACTATAATCCTTGGAGAGATAAATGCCCACCACTAGAAGCATATATAGAAAGAAACAGGTTCTGTCTTAGCCCATCACAGGGATGCCAAGGTGGAGCATGGATCTGCATCCTGACCTACCTGCATCATGGTCCTTCACTATGGGAAAATTTGGGTGAACATTTTGACAGCTAACCTGTTGTTTATTCGTAGTAGGTTTTTTTTTAAATAGTTCTTCAAATTCATTTTAAGTTTTTTGCTGGTCTTTTAAAATCTAAACAATTAGCTCATGCTCTGATATTTAATATGGCTAAAATAATTTCTAAAATGCATCCAGGTACTACGTAAGTGCAGCTTGCTTGCCATAGCGGGTCTTGTCATCTAGAATGACCTCTTTTGCAAGGCATATAAGTATCTGTTGTCATCCATTCATGTTATTTTCCAGCCATAACTGGAAAAGACATGTGAAGAGCCCACTCTTGGGGAGAAGCTCTTCTGTAGAATTCCTGTTCCTCAGATGTGCCATTTGTGAACACTGCCTTTCTTCATATTGGAAAGCTCGAGAACATGCTTCACATGGGGTTAGACACAGGTTTCACAGAGGCATTAAAACTTCCATTTTAAATTCTAAATTTATTCTCAACTTCCAGTGTGATTTAGCTCAGTAAAATGACTCCCTCAAAATGATGAAGCACATTTTTGCTATGCCTTTCACTCTCCTGGCTTTCTGCATTTTGCGTCTGCCACCTTTCTATGTTCAATATAATTAGCTCTTTTTGTAAGACAGTTTTTATATTGTACTATGTTCTGATATCCAAAGGACATTCTTGTTACTTCCAATCCCAGAGGCTGTGCCTGTGTTGTGCTACACATAGAGCAGCTGACCTCAAGATAGAGTTATCACCTTGGGATCTGTCCTGGTTCCACTGTGCCTTTTCATGAAAAAAGGGGAAGCAAAGTAACCAGAGAGACGGCATTGGGACAGAGGTAAACAACCACCATTATTGCCTTTGAATATGGTGAATATGACCACCAGACAAATGTGTGTGGCCCTATGACTGTACATTGAGTCTTCAGGGCAGCTGTGCACAGACAGCCGCATGGTATTCCTCTTGAACTGGAGAATGAGGCTCAGACCTCATGGGCAGTTCCTTGAACTTGTAAAGTGAGAGATTGACTTTCTCTTCACTTTTACTCCATGAGACTATGTTGGTTTTAGACCTCAAAACTGTGTATTGTTTTATACCACTGAGTGTGTGAGAGATTGTTATAAAGACAATAGGAAACTCATAACACTATGAAGACCCCTTCAGAGAATTTCTATCCATCTTCCTCCCCAGTTGCCATGTCTACACAATATGATAGGCTCTCCTTCACAATCCCATTTCTTTGGAGTTAATCTTTTCTTTCTTTATACCTTGGCTAATAAATGGCCAGATGAGAATTACATGACAGTAAAATATCAAGAAACACAAATCCCCATCACAGAGCAAGGAAAATGCTTACAATCTACTCGTGTGTGTGTGTGTGTGTGTATGTGTGTGTGTGTGTGTGTGTGTGTGTATGTGTGTGTGTGTGTCCCTGCACATGCATCCATGATCACACACAAAAGTCAGAATGGCTAAGTTCAAAAACACAGGAGACAGCAGTTGTTGGTGAGGATGTGGAGAAAGAGGAACACTCCTCCACTGCTGGAGGGATTGCAAGCTGGTACAACCACTCTGGAAAGCAGTCTGGCGGTTGCTCAGAAAACTGGGCATGACACTTCCGGAGGATCCGGCTATACCACTCCTGGGCATATACCCAGAGACTTTACCTGCATGCAATAAGAACACATGCTCCACTATGTTCATAGCAGTCTGATTTATAATAGCCAGAAGCTGGAAAGATCCCAGATGTCCTTCAATGGAAGAATGGATTCAGAAGATGTGGTATATTTACACAATGGAATACTACTCTGCAATTAAAAAACAATGAATTTAGGAAATTCTTAGGCAAATGGTCAGAACTGGAAAATATCATCCTTAGTGAGGTAAGCCAATCACAAAAGAACACACATGGTATGCAGTCACTGATAAGGGGACAGTAACCCAGAAACTCGAAATACCCAAGACACAATTCACGTATCAATAGATTTCCAATGAGATGGAAGGAGAGACCCCTGGTCCTGGAAAGACTGGATGTAGGGGAATGCCAGGACAGAGAAAGGAGAGGGGGTTGAATGGGGAACAAAGGGAGGGAAGGAGGCTTATGGGACTTTCGGGGAGGGAGGAAGCGGGAAAGGGGAAATCATTTGCAATGTAAATAAAAAAACTTAGAAAATAATAAAAAGAATTTGGAAAAAGGGCACTAAACAATTTCTCTTAAAAGTTTATGATTTAAAAAAATGCAGCAAGAGAAAATTTACTCTGTTGTCAATCAACCAAAGCAGAAGGGGCAAAAGGCTGTGAAAAACCTGCTGTTCCAGGAATCAGCTCTGACCTGACCTGAGGACTGAACAAAAGCCTTCTGCAAGCAGTAATCAGATGGTGGAACAGCACATCTCTGTCTAACAGCTTTAGATTTGCTGATGGAGCAACCAAAGGAAGCCTGAAATCCTCTTATTTGATAAATATTTGCCATGGGGAGCTTTGTGGTCAAACGTTTGTAAGGGTCGGGGTAGCATGCACATGGAGACCAGAGGATGGTTTGATATCAGGTGTCTTCTTCAGCTGTCCTATACATAATTTTTAATACAGGTTCTCTCATTGAACATATAGATTGCTGCTTTGGCTAGCTTGGATGGCAAGAAAGCTCCTGAGATTTGCCTGTATCCATCCTTGTCACTCACCCTTCATTCCTGGAATTATATAGCCATGCCACCATGCCCATTTTTTCTTCCTGTGGGTGTTTTAGATCTTACCTCAGGTCTTCCTGTTTGCACAGAAAGCACTTTAAACACCAAGCCATTTTCTTTACCCTGAGCCTTGAATTTAAATGAATTTCTAGAATATGCCAAATGCTAGCAATAAAGTCTTCCTCAGGGGACTGTAGGAAGATAGCACTTCATACTTGCATAACGTTTCTGCTGACGTTTATAACAATGTTATCAGAGATTTAGAATATGCTAAAGAGAATATGACATCTTTTATAAGTACTGTGTTTTTCAAAGTTCTGTATTTCTCAGTGACTTTGTCCATGAGTTTAAAGATTGTTGCATTTGATTTATGCAGATTTTTATACCGATGATAATTACTTCTTGTATTTATAAGTCTGATATATTAGATTTATCTTGGCTTCCTTAAGTACTTCAATTTTGCTTGCTTGTAGTTTTTCCTACCAGACATTTCATGGATCAGAAAGTATTAAGCTTTAAGAGCAGTTTGAAATGTTCAAGGGAACGCATTCAATCAAGTGTCTAGGTGTTTAATGCTTGCTAAACAAGATCTAAAATCTTAGTACTTAAAACTTATAAGTCCATGGATAATCAATTAAAAAATAAATTAACTTTGCTCTTAAACTAATCTAATGGACATTCAAAAGACCGGTGATGTTTAAACTAAAGAAAGGTTAAAGTTTAAAAAGAAATTAAGTTTTGAAATGTATTGAACCTCTAGGCTACTTATGTAAGGAAAATAAGCTAATGGTGACTAAGTATTGTCCTTTTAAGTATTGTGCACAACTAAAAGCTTTGCCATTGTAATACAGAGCATGAGGGAAGAATGTATTGTCACATGTTTGAGCACTCCACATCCACAGGACTTATGTGTTGAGTGTGCTTGGCCTTGGCCCATGGGAGGTGCTGACGCATAGGCTCCGATCTGTGCTTTAGTGCAAGTGCAGGGGCCATTATTATGTCCTTATGTATGACGTACTATTATATGTTCATACATGTGTCTGTTTAATATCTGCCCATATCTCTTGTCATCATTTCTTTCTATCAAGTTACATGGGAAAGAAAAGTAATATAAAAACTAGTAGAAACCTAAGACATTTGCTGCTTTGCAGTAAACATGTATTTGAGTATACATACACCCACCTCTGGGTAAACTTAGAAATGTTCACATTTTGACCATCTTTTCAGAGTAAAATCTGGGAACACATTCTATCTAACTTTGCACCTGGCTTTGCTTCCCAACTTCTGGAGTCATGAACATACACCATCAAAACAGGTCTCTGTTTCATTGTTTGAGAATTTCATATATGCACATATAATATTTTGATCATATGTACTTCTACATTTCTCTCTTCCAATTCTTCCCCTACCCCTACCACTTTTCCCACTCAGTATCATGCATGTGTAAACTCACCGAGTCCATTTTAGAGCTACCTGCATGCTATGGGTGTGGAACCATCTACTGAAGCATGATTCCTTTCAGAGTCTATATGCCTGAAGAAAACATTTCCTCCTCTGTGGAACATCAAATTACCAGTCACTGCTCCAATAAATGTGAGACTTTCTTGAGACCTTCTGTAATCCATGCTGGGAGCTTGATCTTATACAAGTCTTGTGCATGCAGCACCAGTAACTTTGAGTTCATATGTATAATAGTATCGTCATGCCTTGCAAATATTTGGCTTCAAGTGTGTATTTCCTCTGACTCTTATAATTTTTCTGCCTTATCATCTGCAATAATCTCTGAGACTTGAGGTTAGGGTTTATGACATAATGTCCCATTTAAAGCTGGGCACTCTATTGTCTTTGATTCTTTGAAAATTGGCCAGTTGTGGGTCCATACTAATTGCTGTCTACTGCAAAAATAAATTTCTCTGATAAGGTTTGAAAGATATACTAATCTGTGTGTATAAAGATAAGAACTTGGGGGGAAGTTAATTACTATGTTCATTTAATAGAATAATAATGCTGCATTCTCATCTAGGGTCCATGATGACTTACTCCAGACTTTGAGCCCAGTTAATGGGACCAAGTATGAGTTTATCTTATGGAGTGGAATTTAAATCCAATAAGAAAGTGGTAAGTTATTTCCTAATATTATTTCTTCTACTGTACCAGTGGGAATATCTTGCCAGGCCAGTTACTGTAGCTTGTGAGTTCATAGGCAGATAAGATCCAAAATTGCCTTTCTCCTATGGTAGAATGCATAGAACTTCTAGCACAATAAAAACTGGCCAGTAGGGGGATGAAGCTTCCAGGTAGGTACCAGCTTAATTTCTCCATGTCCTGTGACTAAAGTCTCTGGTGTCTTTGGTATCATCAGTTTATGGATGTTCTCTCCTTTTAGTGTAACTCTATTTACATGTACATTTATATATTGCCAGAAGCTTTGGCAGTGGTAGGTTTCCATGTGGCATTTTCAAAGGCCTCTCCCCAACTCCCCAAACTGCCTCCTTTACTCTGCCCTCTCACAATTATCCCACTTAATTTTTCCAGTTTATTACACCATTACTCCTTCACATGTCCTGTGTCCTACTCTGCCTCCCATGTAATACTTTCCCCATGGTCTCTTACTAGTTTCCTGTGTTCTGTGGACATTCCAATTAATTGCACACTAAAGATTCAAAGCTAGAATCCCCATATATCAGAAAATATAAGATATTGGTCTTTCTGTGTCTGAATTACCTCAGGCAGGATGATTGTTTTTATTTCTAGTCATTTGGAATTTTGCAAATTCCAAAAGTATTCCTTCTAGCTGAATAATATTCTATTGTGTATATGTGCAATAATTTTAATACCCATTTATCAGTTGAGTGATACCTAAGATATTGACATTTTTGATCTATTGTGTACTGAAAAACAATATACACAAATAAGCACAAAATCTGTAGTAAGCTATAGAGCTTTTTGGGAATTTGCCTAAGAATGGTATAGCAGGATCATATTGTAGATCTCTGTGTAGATACTGGAGGGATCTCTGCATGAATTTCCATCATGGCTCTTCCTTTTTGCATTTTCAACAACAGTGACTAAGTATTCTCTTTTCATGCTGTTCTGCCAGCATTTATTGTCATTTTTTCAATTTTTTAAATATTTATTTATTTATTGTGTTTGTTTGTTTTAATATAGGTATGTGCATCATGTGTGTGCTGGAGCCTCCTATAGGGACTGGAGGAGAGTGTCTGATACCCTGCAATTGGGAGTTACATTTAGTTGTGAGCTTTGATTTGGCCATTGAGAATCAAATCTGTGCCTTTTGCAAGAGCAGTAACTGCTGTTCCCTGATGAGCCATATCTCTAGTTCCTGTCTTTTTGTGTTTTTTATTTGTTTGTTTGTTTTTATCTTAACCATTCAAATTGTGGTGAGATAAAACCTCAAAGTAGTTTTAATTTATGTTTCCATGATTGTTAAAGATGCTGAATATTTTTAAGTATTTCTTGACCATTTCCATTCCTTCATTTGAGAACTTCTTAACTCCTTGGTCCAGTTCTTAATGGGACTGTTTATTGGCATTTAGTTAGTTTGTTTGTTTTTTGAGTTTTCTTTTTTTTCAAGATATCAACCCTCTATCAGATAAACAGCTGATGACAATTTTCCTATTCTGTGGCTGCCTCTCAACTCAAGTTATGGTGTTATTTTTTTAATAGACATGCTTACGTTTCATGTGATTCCATTATTATTATTGTCAGCCTCAATGCCTTTACAAGCTACTGAAGTCCTGTCCATAAGTTCGTCTCCTGTACTTATGCATTGAAGCGTATTCTCTGCTTTATCTTCTATCGACTCCACATATTAGGTCTTTTGTTGAGTTACTTGATCCATTTATGCATGGTGAGTGATGAGAAACTAGTTTCATTCTTCTACACCAGCTATCCAATTTCTCTACAACGATTTATTAAAGGTTCTGTCTTTTATCTGATGTTCTTATTTGTTGTTTTCAAAAATTCAGATGGCTGTAGGAGCATGAACTTATATGTTTATATGCAATTGTACTTCAGTAGTCAATGTTTATGCCTCTGTGTCAGTGCCATACTTTTTAATTACTATAGCTTTGTAGTATAACTTGATATCTGCAATGATGATGCACCCAGTAGCATTTTCACTATTCAGAATTTGCTTGCTCTTCTGGGTCTTGTGTTTCTAAATGTGCATTGTTTCTGATAGAATTGTTATTTTACAAAATATCAATTTTCTCAATCCACAAGCATGAGAGGTCTTTCCTCTTCACGTGTTTTCTATAATTTCTTTCCATGTTTTAAAGTTTTCATTGTATGAGTCTTATTTTCTTGGTTAAATTTATTCGAAGATGTCATTTGAGGCTATAGTAAATGGGATATTTTCCTAATTTTATTCTTGGTATGTTTGTTATTAATATATATGGAGACTACTGTCTATTTGTGTTAATTGTGTATCCTAGTTTGCTGATGTTTATCAGTTGTAGAAGTTTTCTGGTGAAGTCTTTAGCGTACTTAATGTACAGAATCATGCTATCTTCAAATAAAGATACTTGGACTTTTTCATTTCCTATTTGTATCCCTGTGGTCTCTTTCCGTTTTCTTATTATTCTTGAGAAGACTTCAAGCTATATATTGACCAGTAGTGGGGAAAGAGGACATCTTTGTTTTGCTTCTGCTTTGAGTGGAAATGCTTTGAGATTTTTCCCATATAATGTTGTTGACTATGGGCTTGTTGTATATTGCCTTTATTGTGTTAAGATATAATTCTTTGTTCCTTGTTGTTGCTGAGTTTTTATTTGGTTTTAACATCTGGATCTAATGAAAATAATTTGGAAGTGTTTCTTACTTTTTCTATTTACAGAATAGTTTGACTATTGGTGTTACTTTCTTGAAAGTCTACTAGAATTCTGTACAAAGTTTATCTATCCCTGGTGTTTTAATAGCTGTGGGATTTTAAAATTATTCTTGCTATCTCATTGGTTGTTATATGTCTGTTTAGACAATTTGCTTCATTTTGATTTAGCTTTGGTAAATCATTTGCATGTAGGAAACAGGGGCTCTAAGAGAAGGTGGGACTTTCTGAAGAAGCCTCAGCAGCTTTCCCTGAAGCAAGTTTTTCTGTCTATGCTTGAGCTGGATTCAAGCAATGATAACCCCTCTAGGCCATGTATGGAGACTTTTACTAGAAGGAATTGGATTTCTCTCTCTTTTGTGATGTGTCAGGTCCTTACTCACAGTGTGCCCTTTCAGTCTGATTTCTGCAGAGTGAAGATCAGGTGGTCTGGGAGCCTGAATTCCAAACCAGGATTGACTCTAAAATGTAAATCCTATTAAAATATTAACATCAGATCCATAGACACATTTCATTCCTGTTATTTTTTCTGTCTCCCAAATGCAGCCCATGTCCTGTTAAAGTGAACTTTGGGTTTTCAGCTTCTTATAAATATCACACTCTTTACTGCCTGATGCCAGCATCTGACCAGGCTCAGGGAGCAGATGATAAGGAAGCTGACTTCTTGGGTAGTGTGCTCATCTGTTTCTAAGCTGAGCACCTGAGCATCTTAGTGCCTTTATGCTGACTCCAGCTGACTTTGTATTAACCCCTTTGGATTCTATCAAAACATGGTACTGGCTGGTTTTGTGTGTCAACTTGACACAGGCTGGAGTTATCACAGAGAAAGGAGCTTCAGTTGGGGAAGTGCCTCCATGAGATACAACTGTGGGACATTTTCTCAATTAGTGATCAAGGGGGGAGGGCCCCTTGTGGGTGGTGCCATCTCTGGACTGGTATTCTTGGGTTCTTTAAGAGAGCAGGCTGAGTAAGCTAGCGGAAGCAAGCCAGTAAAAAACATCCCTCCATGGCCTCTGCATCAGCTCCTGCTTCCTGACCTGCTTGAGTTCCAGCCCTGACTTCCTTTGGTGATGAACAGCTGTGTGGAAGTATAAGCTGAATAAACCCTTTCTTCCCAAACTTGCTTCTTGGTCATGATGTTTGTGCAGGAATAGAAACCCTGACTAAGACAACAACCAACCATTAATCCATTTGAGCATAAGGAATATAGAAGGTCTTTCTGTTCATGACCTGATTGCAAGGTTATCAAGTTCACCCTGTTTGCACACCTCTAGTATCTACATTTAGATCAATTTCCTACCTCTCCTTTGCTTGCTGGGAATCCATTCACATTCCCCTGAGTATAACTGCAGTCAAAACAGAACATGATGTCCCTGCAGTTTAGATGAATCTTCACAATTTCTTTTTGAGCCACTTTGTATTCTTGGGCAACACTTTAAGAAGTTTCAAGCTCTTTCACCGCTGTAATTTTGGCTTGACTTGTCAGAGTTCTGAACTGAATGTGTGAAGGTGAATCCACTTCCCTCTTTTTTTTCCCCTAACAAAGTGCATCCTGCCTCTTCTTATACATCTTCATGAACTGTGGGATTTAAACTTTTCTTCATATCTACCCCCAGACTTTGTTATTCCCTTAGGTTTTAGTTCTCCATTATTTTATATCCAGATCATTATTTTTCCTTTTTCGTTCTTGATTTTCACAAAATGTAGACACTGGCCCTCTCATCCCCATCTCTTTCTCCATGTTGTCCGGATTTCTAATCCAAATGGAAGATCTATGAGAGAAATAAAGGGACAGTCAGATGCTTTCATATGTGATTCTTTTCTGTTACAATTGTATAAATTCTGGTTTAAAATGCTCTCCATCAGTTTCTACAAAGACAAGCTTCCTTGTATTTAACTCAAAAGCATACCTTTTTTTTAACTGCAATACTATTCCTTTTATTCTTCTTTATACGAACTAGTGTGTTTGTAGTAGACATATAGGCATAAAAACATAGAGTCTATCCATGTATAAGGTGCATGTAGGTTCATTTTCCTAAGGAATATATAGCTTTCATTTTATACTTTTACATGTTTCTTTGCTTAGCACATGATGTGTTTGACTCCACTGCTAGGAACCAGGTGTTTTGTACCCACAGGGTAAAAACTGTTTTTTCCCTAAGAGAAAGCTGATCACAGCCAGATCTGAGAGTTGGCCAAATTCCTGTAAAATATGTAAGGTCACTGTATGACTGAGAGGGTAAATGTGACATGGGACACTGACAAGGGCCTTACAAGGAAATCCTCTAGAGAGGGACTGAGCTGAAAAGAGAACTGATTTAATTAAGAACACCTTTGCTCTCCACTTACCTGAGCTTTAGAATGCCTGCTAGCAAAGTGCTTTCTAACAATCAATGAACCAGAGCTAGCAAAGGGAACAACTGCCAGAAAAAATTCACAATCTGTGCAAATTAGAATTGTAAAATATTAGCTCTCTAAGTCAAGGAACTGCTATGGTGTGAATCAGTGATCTGGGAAGACAAACCTCTCTCCTAGCAAAATGATAATTAGGAAGAAAATGACAACAGCCAAATTTGGAGCAGGAGCTGATGTGAAGTGTGTTCAGATCCTGCTGGGACATGTTGGGGACTCAGAAAGGAGACTGCTTTCAACTTTGCTAAAGGATTAGTATAAAGCTGATGGAGTGAAGCTTCCATTAGAAGCAATGCTAACTGTGATTCCTACCAGCACACAAAGCAATATGTTACACACGATTCCACCTTCAAATAGTTCATGCTTTCCAGTATCTGCTGACCTGCCTCACCTCGCTGGGAGCTATACCAGATCCATACAGAAGCAAAGTGCTTTCCTTTGGTCAAAAGAAAAAAAAACCCTGACTCTCAAAGAGGCCTTGTGACTCCCTTGTGGTCATACTTGGCAGGAACTAGTACTTTTCTTATAGACCAAGGTGAGCTCAGATCCCTCATCCACTCTGTCTGTGGCTTCCTTCTTTGGAGCCAAAGTTCCTATCCTCTACTTTCAGTCCTGGAACATTTACAAACCTGTTTAATTGATGCTTTCTTATGCCCACCTGGGTACATGAACTCATGTGGTAACACACACACACACACACACACACACACACACACACACACACACCCCTTAAACAATAAATTCGACTCGATAAAATGCTATTGAATGGTCTACTTTATTCTGTTGTAAAAAGATCATCTAAACACAAACAGATGTCAAATGTTGCCTTTGTAGAATTAATAGAATGTGAAATACAGCATAAGAAACACCCTAGTATATGGTGATATTGTATTTTGAAATAATTTCTTTTCTACTATATTCATTTTGTTGGGATTTTAAGAGCACAGCACAACCACCATTTGGTCTGCCACTGTGGGAAACTGTGTGGGCTGCCACTGTGGGATGTTGTCTCCCCACACTGCTCAGATTAGAGAAACTTATGAACAACACAGTAAGCAAGGGGAGATTTTATGCACATATCTGTTTTTTTGTTTTGTTTTTTGTTTGTTTGTTTGTTTGTTGCTAACATCCAAATCATATCATTTTAAAGCACTTAGGTACCAGTGTCATGATCATTTTAACCTGGACAGTTACCTTACCTACCTCCCTGGAGACAATGACTGTTTCATCTTTTTCTTTTCTTTAGTATCATCTGCCTAGAGACTGTTAGTCTAGACAGCGCTCTGTGATGGGCTTAGAGAACAGCACTATCTTAGAAAGTTTGGATGAAAACATTCTGTTCCTTTGGTGGCTCATCGATCTTTGTTGGCAGCCAAGAGTTTCCCCCTTTATAGCAATAGTTCTTTTTCTCAACTGTTAAAAAACAACACAGAATCACTTTGTTCCTTCTTTACCCAGGTCTATCAAAATGCTGGTTAACATGAGAATTTCTACCTTAATCACTCTGCCCTAATGACAGGATGAATGCTGTAATAGATCATGAGTGGCACTTAGAACACACAGACACTGGATAAGCTGGTAAATCTGTCTCCTGTGCCCTCTGTCTCTTCTTCCTCTGTCTATATTTTTGCTCAATAGTTTCCTCTGGCCTCATAGCCATCTACCCAGAGCTTATGTGTGCCAGCAAATGCTTTCTCTCCCAGTGAAAATCTCATGTGGAAATGCTAAAATTCAGCCTCAGTTATATAAAGAATTCAGTTTTTGAGAAAGGCTTTAACAAGGTGAGGAAGGTTGTTACACTCATTGGAAGTGTCTGATCAAGGATTTTTATCAAAGTGTGGATTATTAAGGGGATATTTTAGAAATAATGAGCCACTGGTGAGATTGTTTAAGGAAAGATAGAACCTCAATATTTTAATGTAGGAAGTGTCTGTGATACTGTAATCAGGACTTCAAGCAATAAACAAATAATCAAATTCCCTTGGTTCCTTAAGTGTGAGAATCAGCCTGAAACAGTTTTGTATATGAAAAATGTCTAACATGGTTCAAACATTAGTGAGAAATACAATAAGCAAAGAAGAAGGAACTACAAATTAATACTATAGATAAGAGACAATCGTATATATGTATATATACATATATGTACATATAATTAAGGGACATTTTAGAGAACACTAATGAGTAGTGAAGCTGTTTAGGGAAATGCACACATACACACCCACACACACACACACACACACACACACACACACACACCCACACCCACACCCACACACACCCACCCACACACACACCCACACACACACCCACACACATACACACACACATACACACACACACACACACACACACACACACACCCCACACACACACAGGTGAAAAGCTGCCTAGAGAAAATGGAAATGGAGAGAGGCAGCTGCAAAATCTTCCAGCCATCAAGGTAAGGGGAGGTAAGAATGTAAACAGGAGTTGTCTGCCAGGAGCAATCTGCTCATCAGTTCATGTCATGGGGCAACGCACCAGCTCTACCTGAAATGATGCAGAATACTGACATGGCTTACTTTCTCTTTGGTTGTGATAGGTAAATGAAAAAGTCAGGTTGAAGAGCCTGACTATTACCGCTTCTGGAAGCCAATGTAGTTGTCCCCACCAGACATTAAAAATCTGCCTACAAAACAACTTACCAAGGTCTACTTCTTGGCATAACCAACTTCTGTTTTCATGCAGGTGCCGAATACATAAAGTTCTCAAAATGCTCCAGGCAATTCAAATGCCACTTTTAAATATTTCTATCTCTACTGAGTTTTATTTTACCTTTTCCACTATCTTTCTGTAATGGGAACAAAAATGTGTTGATGGAAGGTGAAAAGAGTGGCTTTTGAGAGCTGGAGCTATAACATAACCACATCTAATTTTAAAAATTTGTTATACTTGTCATTCTGGTTAGTGAGCCATTTCAAGTTCATCTCTCTGCTTCCTGCTTACCTTTGAAGATGTGGGTTCTAAGTATGACTCTCCCACTCCAGCCACTGTGTCCACTGTTTGCTGTCTTGCTTTCCTACCATGACAGCTTCTTACTCCTCTGGAACCATAAGTCAAGTAAATCCTCCCTTCTGTGAGTTGTGTCAGTCATGGTGTTTTACTAAAGCCATAGAAAAGTCACTAATACTGTCATCTAGAGTTGAGGGAAGGAAACTCAGCACTCTCTTCCCCATCCTCAGCACTTAGGCAGACAGCCCTAGTGTACTGAAGGCTGCATTCAGCATAAGCATGACCCTAGCACCAATAGGCTTAAAATAGCACACATTCAGAATGCAACAGAATAGAGTGAATTCTATGTTTTCATAGTTTAGACACTTCTACACAAACACAAGCTTCCACATCTGGCTGTATCCAGCTTGTTGTGAGCAAATATTTACCCATCCGCATCAGGTTACACAATTCTATTCGGAGACTTGTGTGATATCTGGCAAGAACAAATTGAGAGTAGCAGAAAATAGAGCCAGCTGCCATTTTAATTTCTGAAAGCCATGCATGGGAAGCCACCAAGTTCATGGTCACTACATGGTGGGTTACTCTGAGCAAAACAAATAATTTCTTAACGTTTTTAGTTTGTAATCTTCCCTGCAACAAAAGCCAAGCACATCCCACAACACACATGGGGTTAATTAATGTCACTGGGGCCACAGTGGGCTTTCTGAGTTGTCTAAGAGCCAGCAGGTTTTAGCTCAGAACACAGATTGCTAATAATGTCAGCAGCTGCAAAGAAACAAAGACCTCCAGCTGACAAAGCAAGGAAGAGCCAGAACCCACTGCCACAGAAATGACAGAAATGCTTTAGTAATTGAAGTATATGTAGGGGTAAACTCTGGGCTTCAATATTAACTGTTGCCAGCTTTTTAGGAGCTTACCTTGGGAGCCTTCAGATCTGATATCAAACATCATATCCAGAGCCCACAAACTAAGATTCTAATTTGTCATCAGAAGTTTGGGCCTCTCTTCACCCCATACATGCACATTCACTGGCATATATTAGATTCTTATATTCTCCACCCCATGGTCTGTGGTCTGACACCAACAGGAGTCATGTAGGTCTTGCCCATTGATTTCTCTCCACACAGGGACTTAGGAGGCTGGGAACTCACATTCTAACTAATGTCCAGTACTGATATTTCAATTATAGTAGCAATGGAATCCTGATATTACATTATAGCAGCAGTGAAAATGACCTGTTTTTATTTCAGAATGTATCAATTACACACAGGCACAAACAAAATAGCTTCCCTGAGTGGTTTTTTTTTTTTTTTTTTTTTTTTTTTAGCAGTTGACTTACAGAAATGTTCCTCTAAGAAAATTTAAAAGAAACTGAAACATTCAGGTATTAAATCTTTGGTGGAAATAAAAAGAATGAAATGTAGAAAAAAAGGAATTTCCTCTTAGAATAATGAATTCAATAGTAAGGTAAGAGAACAGTCACAGGAATAAAGGGTGTCTCTTTTTTCTGCCTGCTAAAGGATTAAGGAATGTAGTGTTCTTTAATCAAAAATTAAAATCTGTAGAACATAAAAGCAGAGAAGGTAACTGGTGTGCTGAAAGTGAGGATCTGGGAAGAAGCAGGAGAGGCTTGGCAGATGTAACCATGGGAGCATTTCTTAGGAAATGGTAGATGTATAATTAAAGGTGGCTATAAATCAAAAGGTTACTTCATCAATCAATGAACTGAGTACTTCTGGAAATTTGTGCTTTAATTAGGCATGATTAGCATACTGAGAAAAAGTTATTATATGTGGACATTCAATGCATGGGAGAGAGATGGATAATTTGTGGGGAAGTAGAACAGATTGGGCTTGGTTGAGAAAGTTACTGCTTTCATATTGGAAATTGTTCTTATTCCAAGATCCTAGGTGTGGTAAAACAAACATTGAGTGCCTAATTCTTCATAGTGGCTTCTCTGTGAACAGATGGATACAAACCTAGGCAAAGGCAATTCCCAGACTCAAATCTACTACCTCTGTTGAAACTAAAGTATTTTCTTGTTAAAAAAAAAAAACAAGAAAAGGAAAAGAAAGAAAGAAAAACTTAGAAAATAAAAAAAATAAAAGTAAAAAAAAGAAAGAAAGAAAGAAAGAAAGAAAACTGTTTTGATTCTAGCTAAACTGTAGTGTTCTTTGCTTGGTTTGTGTTGTTGTTGTTGTTGTCCTGAGATAGCATCTCTTTATGTAGCCCACATTGACCCTACCATAGCTTCTGCAGTGCTGGGATTCCAGCAAATGCCATCACGTCAGACTACAATTGAAACATTTTTGTGAGAACATCATATGACACATGACTTTATTTTGTACTGTTAAAACTTCAAAGCAGAAAATATTAAATTACCTGTGAATATCTGTACAGCTTTAAGATTTTGAATTGTCTTTGCTTTATGGACCTCAAGCCCTTCCAGAAACATATACACCATAGTCACTAAGAATTAGCAACATTTCAGACTGCCAAGACTATTACACTGTTTTCTATTTTTCTGTTGAAAAATTATCTGAGGCTGTGGGATCATTCAGTGGTAGACCATGAATGGGACTTAAGTTCTTTCTAAATAACATAAAACATTACTTTTTTACTTACTTTACCTTTCCCCCTCTTTCTCTCTCTTGTTCTATTCCACCCCCTCTTTCATTTATCTATCAACAAATAATCTGTCTATACCACTGTCTATTTTCCCCATTTGGTCACAGTGTGAATCTGAAGCACCCTCCAAAGACTCATGTTTCAATTTAATTTTATTTTATTTTATTTAATGTATTTAATTTTATTGCAAAGCTTCTGTAAGGCAAAGGGTGCTGTCAATAGGATAAAATGGCAACCAACAGATTAGGAAAAGATCTTTACCAATCCCACATTGGATAGAGGCCTAATATCCAATATATACAAAGAACTCAAGAAGTTAGACTCCAGAGAACCAAATAACCCTATTAAAAATGGGGAACAGAGCTAAACAGAGAATTCTCAATTGAGGAAACTCAAATGGCAGAGAAGCTCTTAGAGAAATATTCAACATCTTTAGTCATCAGGGAAATGTAAATCAGAACAGCACTGAGATTCCACCTCACACCAGTCAGAATGACTAAGATCAGAAACTCAGGTAACAGAAGATGCTGGCCAGGATGTGGAGAAAGAAGAACATTCCTTCATTGGTAGTAGAACTGAAAGTTGGTACAACCACTCTGGAAATCATTCTGGAGGATCCTCAGAAAATTGGACATAGTACTACCTGAAGACCCAGCTATACCACTCCTGGGCATATACCCAGAAGACGCTTTAACATTTAATAAGGACACATGCTCTACTATGCTCATAGCAGCCATTTTTATAATAGCCAGAAGCTGGAAAGAACCCAGATGTCTCTCAACAGAGGAATGCATACTGAAAATGTGGTATATTTACACAACAGAATACTACTTAGCTATTAAAAACTTCATGAAACTCGCAGGTAAATGGATAGAACTTGAAAATATCATCCCGAGTGAGGTAACTCAGTCACAGAACACCCACAGTATGCATTTACTGATAAGTGGCTATTAGCCCAAAAGTTTGCAATACCCACGATTTAATTCACAGTTCACTTGAAGCCCAAGAAGAAGAAAGACCAAAGTGTAGATGCTTCAGTGCTTCTTAGAAGGGGGAACAAAATACTCACAGGAAGAAATATGGAGACAAAGTGTGGAGCAGAGACTGAAGGAAGGCCATCCAGAGACTGTCCTACCTGGAGATCCATCCCATATACAGTTTCCAAACCCAGACACTTGTGGATGCCAAGAAGTGCTTGCTAACAGGAGCCTGATATAGCTGTCTCCTGAAAAGCCTGACAAATACAGAGGCGAATGCTCACAGCCAACCATTGGATTGAGTTCAGAGTTGGAGAAGGGACTGAAGGAGGTGAGGGGGTTTGCAGCCACATGGAGCAACAATCTCAACCAGTCAGAACCCTCGGAGCTCCCTGGGACTGGACCACCAACCAAAGAGTACACATGGAGGGACCCATGGCCTAGCTGCATATGTGGCAGAGGATGGCCTTGTTGGACATCAGTGGGATGAGAGGTCCTTGGGCCTGAGTATGTTCAATACCCCAGTGTAGGGGAATGCCAGGGTGGGAAGACAGGATGTGTGGGTGGGTAGAGGAGCACCCTCATAGAGACAGGGGGAGATGGGATGGGATAGGAGGTTTCTGAAGAGGAGACCTGGAAATTGGAAAATATTTGAAATATAAATAAAGAAAATATCCAATAATATTTATTCCTCTGGTAGTGGTGGCCGTCCATGGGAATCTGTTTCACCTTGAGGAGTTGGGAACTAGCTGGTAGAAGCTGGTTAGCAGTTCAGGCTTTTTATGACCAGTCCCCATTCCTCTGCCTCTGGATTATCTCTTATATATTGAGAGTCTGCTCTATGCGTTCACCATGACATTGTTCATCATGGTGACTGTGCTTCTGAAACTGTGAGCCAAAATGAGTCTTCCTTCTTGAAACAATTTCTGGGAGGCATTGTGACAAAGTGATACAAAAATAGGAAAGCCCACCTCAGACAGATGCAGCTGTTTTCAATAAACCTGATAATGTCATCCTTTAAGAACTGGTTCATAAAAGGAAGTTGGAAAAATGAGGAGATATGGGCAGAGATTAATAGATGACTCTCTGGGAGTTGGGAAGATCAGAAAGTTAAATATATAAATAAATAAATAGGAAAGAATCTCCTGGGGTCCTGGGAGTGAGGATCTGGAGGCCACTCATGTTACGTTCTGACTAAGAACTATCTGGTTCCCCTGTCCTGATGATTTGACTGAGGCTGAATTCAAAGGCATGGACTGTCTTTAGCAGAGAAACTGTCAGGAAAGTATAGCATGCGTGCCACGGCTATTGCTGGCTTTTTTCAGTTTGGTTCCTAGTCAGAAGCAATAGCATGAAGAGTGAAAAATATGCAGTTTGGTGAGGTCAGGTAGTGCTAAAAGCAGTGGGCAAATCAGGTATAGTTCTTAGAGATTAAAATGAAGACAGTAGAAATGTACTTAGAAAACCATGCCCAAGAAGAAAGAAGGAAAGGCCCCTGGTCCTGGAAAGGCTCAATGCAGCAATGTAGGGGAATACCAGGATAGGGAAGTGGGAAGGCCGTTGATTGGGGAACAGGGGAAGGGAAGAGGGCTTATGGGACTTTCGGGGAGGGGAGATCCAGGAAAGGGGAAATCATTTGAAATGTAAATAAAAAATATATCTAATAACAACAACAACAACAGCAACAACAATAATAATAATAATAATACAATATGTAGATGGTTTGGATTCCCTGGAAGGCTATTCAAGAGGATGGTGCATGAAGCTGTGAGAGTGAACTCTAAGACATCCCGGAGTTTGTAGGCTGCAGAGAGGCCAGGCATGTGAGACATCTCCTGAGAAACCACCATGAGCTCAAATAAACCTTCCTGCCCTTTAGTTGGTTCTATAAGATATGATGATAACAGAAACAAACAAAAAAAAAGCATAGCTAATTTTCCATCTACTTATCTATATATTCCTACCTGCCAACACTTTATGTACAAGTTTAGCCTGGGTGAAAATAATTGAAAAAATTTATAAGCATACATTCAAAACCTGAGCCAATGAATGACATTGCAAAATACATATTTTTTCAAAGTAAGCATGAACATAGGTATTTTTGTCCAACTATGGTATTTTCAAAAGATATATTTTGAAAAATGTAATTAGTATCAAAGAATAAAAACATTTTCAGGAATTTAATAAATATTGGTTAATGAATTTTTCCAAATCTGTCAAATGCCAAATAACTATCAAGAAAATGGTAAAGTGTTTTGTGGTGTTTTTCAACCATTGAGTAAGGTCTTCTGTACTAACTAAAATGATATTGTGTGTGAATATGTGTGTGTGTGTGTGTGTGTGTGTGTGTGTGTGTGTGTGTGTGTGTGTGCTTTGTTAATTGGAAAATAAAATTTCATTTAGAGATTTCATTGACTAAATAAGTTAAAATGTTTACTTGGGTTATTATTTATTGATTTGGGGGGAATTATGATTTCCCCCCAAACAATTATGATTGTTTTATTCATTGCTTATTTCTGATTATGGAAAAATGATTGTCTTGTTTATTTTTGAAACTTAAAATAACAAAGAACTGTACAATATGTATAAGAATATATGTGAATATTTTTATAAAATACAGGATTGCATTTAAAATCCTCTATAAATAATGAGTGACTTAGGTTTTCTATATTGCATTGTACTTGAACATAGCATGAAGTTTCACTAATTAGGAATGGCTCACTGAATTTATTTCTATAAAATGCATGAAATATGGTGTTCATTTTTCTCTAAAGTTAAAAATAAATGATAACACATATGAAGAAATTTTAAATCCCTACATACAACTTTTAGATCATACTGAAACACTCAATTTTAAAAATGAGGAACTAATCCTTTGCTACTGATTTTCATAAATCAGTTATGGCTTTTGTTGGTCATATTATTTTATTTCATAGAGGTTTATATATTATACAACTATAACTGTCTAATCTTAATTATTCATTTTATGAGGTAATTTATATCATAATGTTTTTATTTTCTCCATGGTTTTTCTTTAATAATTTTTCTTCATTTAAGTGGAATTCGGTGTCAATTAGTTTTCTGAATAAGATTCATAAATGCTACAGTCTTCTAATTTGATGTAGTTTAATTTTCTTTCAAAGACATCTTAGGGCATTGTAATGCTCATAGGTCTCAATGTATTTTCTTCTGAATGTTGTAAGCATGGGAAAACAGTATTATTTCCTTCAATGACAATAGTAAATCCTGCCTGTGAACTGATTTTTCTCAATGATTTCTTCATTCTTTCAACCAGCACATTCAGCAGTCCCAGGTAGGTGTTGATGGTTAGCTTGTGGTTTCCTTTCAGACACACAGTAAACACCTCCACTAGATGCTTAAATTTTTCTTTAGTATCAATGTTACTTTCAATTCTACAAAGTTATATGCATTTCCAGTTTTGTTCCTTATATCTTGTTTTTAAAACATCATTGTCTGCTTTTCAAGCCTTTAACGAATGTCTTCTAATTATTGAAATTTGATACTTCCCATCACATTTCTGGTTGTTTTCTCAACAGTGAAGACAAACTTTCATTCTTTTTTTTAAATTTTTTTAAATTTTATTTTCTATATTCTTTATTTATATTCCAAATTATTTCCCCTTTCCCAGTTCCCCCCTCCCCGTAAGTCCCATAAGCCCTCTTCCCTCCCCTTGTTCCCCATTTGTCTAAGAATTTCATGAATTTATTGTTTTTAATTGCTGAGTAGTATTCCATTGTGTAAATATACATGGAAAATATCTCTGATAAAATTGAAGAAATATATAGAAAAACACGTTAAGATTGACTATTTCATGGAAAAATTATACAGATAAAATGGTAGGCATAAAAATATTCCTAAGTTGATTGAAAGTGGAATTATAAACATTTTCTGATAAAATTGAAAATCTACAAAGAAAATATTTCTGATAAAACTCAAGAAATATATAGAAAAAACACATTAAAACTGACTATTTCATGAAAAATTATACAGATAAGATAGTAGGCATAAAAATACTCCTAAATTGATTGAAAGTAGAGGTAAAAACATTTTCTGATAAAATTGAAGATTTACATGGAAAATATCTCTGATAAAATTGAAGAAATTTATACAGATAAATTGGTAGGAATTAAAATGTTCCTAAGTTGTTTGAAAGTAGAATTATAACCATTTTCTGATAAAATTGAAGATTTACATGAAATCTTCATGTAAATAATGTAGAAAATATCTCTGATAGAATTGAAAAAAATATATAAAAAACATGTTAAGGTTGAGTATTTCATGGAAAAAATATACAGATAAAATGGTAGGCTTAAAGATATTCCTATGTTTTTTGAAAGTGGAATTATAAACACTTTCTGATAAAATTGAAGATCTACAAGGAAAATATTCCTGAAAAAATTCAAGAAATATATGAGAAACATGTTAAAACTGACTATTACATGGAAAATTATACAGATAAAATGGAAGGTAAAAAAAATGTCCCTAAGTTGATTGAAAGTAAAATTATAGACATTGTCTGATAAAACTGAAGATCCACATGGAAAATACTTCTGACAAAATTGAAGAAAAATGCAGAAAAACATTAAAATTGAAGATTATCATGGACAATTATACTGACAAAATGGTAGGCACAAAAACATTCCTAAATTGATTGAAAGTGAAACTACAAACACCATCCTCCCCCCCCCCAGCCCCGGCCAAAACAAAGATCTACATTAAAAACACCTCCGACAAAATCGAAGAAATACACAGAAAAATGTTAAAATTAAAGATTATCATGGAAAATAATACAGTCAAAATGGTAGACACAAAAAGCATTACTGAATTGAAAGAGGAGTCACAAACATTTTCTGATAAACTCGAAGATCCACATGAAAAACATCTCTGTTAGACTATGTTTTTGTTGGGGAATTGAGTCTATTGACATTATAAAATATTAAGGAATAGTGATTGTTGCTTCCTGTTATTTTATGATGTTCTTTTTATGTTTGTGTGGTTATTTCTTTTGGGTTTTTTGGAAAAAGATTACTTTCTTGCTTTTTCTAAGGTGTAGTTTCCCTCCTCATGTTGGCATTTTCCATCTATTATCCTTTGTAGGGCTGGATTTGTGGAAAGATATTGTGTAAATTTGGTTTTATTATGGAATATCTTGGTTTCTCTATCTATGATAATTGAGAGTTTTACTGAGTATAGTAGTTTGGGCTGGCATTTGTGTTCTCTTAGGGTCTGTATGAGATCTGCCCAGGATCGTCTGGCTTTCATCGTCTCAGGTGAGAAGTCTGGTGTAATTCTGATAGGCCTGCCTTTATACGTTACTTGACCTTTTTCTCTTACTGCTTTTAATATTCTTTCTTTGTTTAGTACATTTGGTGTTTTGATTATTATGTGCCGGGAGGACTTTCTGGTCTGGTCCAATCTGTTTGGCATTCTGTAGGCTTCTTGTATGTTCATGGACATCTCTTTCTTTAGGTTAGGGAAGTTTTCTTCTATAATTTTATTGAAGATATTTTCTGGCCCTTTAAGTTGGAAATCTTCACTCTCTTCTATACCTATAATCCTTAGGTTTGGTCTTCTCATTGTGTCCTGGATTTCCTGGATGTTTTGGCTCAGGAGCTTTTTGCATTTTGCATTTTCCAGCTTCTGGCTATTATAAATAAGGCTGCTATGAACATAGTGGAGCATGTGTCCTTATTGCACGCAGGTAAAGCCTCTGGGTATATGCTTTCTTTAACTGTTGAGTCAGTGTTTTCTATCGTATCTTCAGCCCCTGAGATTCTTTCTTCTATCTCTTGTATTCTGTTGTTGATACTTGCATCTATGACTCCTGAATTCTTTCCAAGATTTTCTATCTCCAGGGATGTCTCACTTTGTGATTTCTTTATTGTTTCTACTTCCATTTTTAGATCCTGGATGGTTTTGTTCAGTTCCTTCACTTGTTTGTGTGTGTTCTCCTGTAATTCTTTCAGGGATTTTTGTGTTTCCTCTTTAAGGGCCTCTACCTGTTCACCCATGCTCCCCTGTATTTCTTTCAGGGATTTTGTGTTTCCTCTTTAAGGGCCTTTACCATTTGACCCTTCTTGATGTCCTCTAATAGCGTTGTGAGAAGAGACTTTAAATCCAACTCTTACTTTTCAGGTGTGATGGGGCATCCGGGACTTGCTGTGGTGGGAGAACTGGGCTCTGATGTTGCCAAGTAGCCTTGGTTTCTGTTAGTAGTGTTCTTGTGCTTCCCTTTTGCCATCTGGTTGTCTCTGGTGTTAGCTGGTCTTGCTGTCTCTGGCTAGAGCTTATTCCTCCTATGGGCCTGTAAATCTGTGTCTGTACTCCTGGGAGACCAACTTTCTTCTGGCAGGGTCTGTGCACAGAAGGCTGTGGAGCTGTCTGGTTCCCTGCTGTAAATGGGGCTGGAGGGAAGACTCCCGTCCCAGCTCCTCCAATGTGCGCTCCTAGCTGTACCCCTCCAGAGAGAAGGTGGAGATCTCACCTCCAAGCTCAGAAGTGAAATTGCTGCTGGGAGATCAGTCTCCCCTGGTGGGCCAAGCACAGAAGGCTGTGAAACTGCCTAGTTCCCTGCTACAAATGGCGGCTGGAAGGACCAGACTTTCATTCTTTCTGGTAGTTTTTCATTTCCTCCTGTGTAGATTGAGTCTCACATATTGATTTTCAGTGCCTCGCTCCCCTTTTCACCCAGCTCTCTTTCTCCTTTTGGATCTTTCTTTTCTGTGTCTACCTGCATCTGTCTCCTTCTTGCTTCCCCTCCACTCTCTTTGTATGTCCCTTCTTCTCTTTTTCCCATTCTTTTCCTCTCTTCTCTTTTCCCAGTTATGCTTCTTTCTGTTTATTTCTTCTCTCTCTCCATCTGTTTGTTTGATTGTCTCTTTTCTCTTTCCAATTGTCTGTCTGTATTTTCTTTCCCTCTCCCCATTTCTCCATTGTTGTCTTTTTCTCCTCCTCCCTTTTCTTTTGCTCTTTCTGACTTTCACTTTTGTTCTTGCTCTCTTTCTTGTCCCAAGTCTCTGGTGAATGAGATGGTGGCAGGATGATGTCCAACATGCACATTTCTGAGTAACCCTTAGTGTTGGTGGAAAAAGGTCTCATGAAAGAAGCCTGCCCTTTAGTGTACTACAGGGCAGGCTTACCTGGCTTTAGCCTCCTTCCCAAAATGTTGCATTTATCTGGAGGTTCAGTATGTTCACATTGGGCCTTTCAAAGGTTGTTGTATTCTCGTGAGCCTGATTGATACACATCAGTGAGTTCCCTGGCACTCTGTTTTCCATCCCAGTCACAATGCTTTGTTCACTAAGACAGGATTCACTAAGAATAAGGATTACAGTAGGACTGTGTCTTTCATTTTCACTTCTGTCTGATGTCCCACATGCTAGAGAGCTGAGTTTCATTGAAGATATCATTTGTGTCTAGGGTTCTGAACTCATATTCTGCTCTGTGAAGAACAGGGCTTGGCTGCATGGCCTTTTAGGATCAGAACTCATTTGCCAAAGTTTACCACAAAGTTGTGTTGGGTTCCAGGTTCACACTTCATTGTAATTTGTTTGTGCTATAATTGGGATCAATTTTATAATGGGATCAAATATAATTTGGTTTTGTAGGAATCACTTTGTGTTATTTAATATAGAGGTTTCTTATGTGTTTTGCTCTATTCTTTAAAAGAGCAGAACAAATTATTATCTTAATATAATTGCACTCAACTCCTGTTCCTTTTCCTTAACCTAACTCATCTGGTTGTATCATTTCTCTAATTTAAAAATAATGAAAATGCTTTTAAAATGAAGAGAAAATTCCCTTCTTCTAATCTCCAGTTATTATTGGAGGATTAGCCATGGGATAATCCATTGTTCCAGCTAATAGAAATTTAGAGAAAAATTAATTTATGATTATAGCTCAAAGTGAAAAATAAAAAAGAATTAAATCCTAAGGACTTACTGAACCTTGTTTAAAGGTTATAGAAGCTCACTGTAAATGTTAGTGAGAATTATAGAAAGAATGGAAAAGCTATTATATGCTAGCCTAAAAGAGGGGAAATCATATTAAATTAAGATTTTTCTTTATTAATATGGAGATTCAAATAGTTACAGAAGTTTATGACAAAAAATATAGGATATTTTCTCATTGGGGACTATTGTTTGGGAAATCATTTCCTAATAAAAAAGTGGGCACACATGTATAAAGAACTGTCATAAAACTGGCTTCTCTGCCATGCCTGTGCTACAGCAATTCTGACCACTGCTAATGAGGTAACACAAAGCCCAGAAGGCAGACTGTAAATTTGTGTATGAATCATAATAGTTGCTATTATTATTTTTTTTGTCAGTGTCAAAATGGGCAGACAGTGGCACAAAAGACTTTTTTTGATTTCAATGTCTGGAGTAAATTTAAGAGGCAAAGTAGTTCACAGTGCATCAATGAGGTGACTTTTTTTTTAACCAAAATACCACTCAGTAATAAACAAAGATCTATGGCCTACATGGTGGTTAGCCAGGGATGTATCTCTTGTGTTAGAACACAGGATTGGTGGAGATCATACCAACAGGGCTTCACAGTGTCAAGGGAAGGTGTTTGACTCTCTCTTTTGGAAGTGTGCATCTATGAGGGCTAAAGACCATTTCTTCCCCTTGATGCTGCTTGGCTACTTCCTGTGAAATCATGACAAGTTAGCTGGGCATTTAATGCTACCCCACTTTCCACACCTTTCTCTGGAAACAGGGACCTAGATTTTTTGTGAAGGTCATATCAGACTAAAGAGCAAGTGGGCAGATGTTCTTGGAGGAGGAGTTAGAAGTACTTTATGTTGTTTATACTTTGACGTATGCTATAAAGTGGAACTACATCTGTTTTTCAACAGGCTGTCAATCTGCAAAACAATTAAAGGTTAGAAGGATGAAATTAGCAACCAGAGATGTGGTAGAAACATGTAGACACTGGAACTTCACAAGGCTTCCACAAGGCCAAAAATGGTTGCATACCTGAGCTGCACCTGCGGCTGGTATGTATGGTTTGAGTATAAAATGCCCCCACCCACTAGGATCATGTATTAAAAGTTTTGTCCTCAGCTGCTAGAGATATTTTGGGAAGTGGTAGAGACTTGGAGAAGTAGGATCTGTTTGGAGGACACTTGGCTGTGCCTTTGAAGGATAAACCTGGCCACTTTTCGCTTTTTCCTTCCACTTCTTTTGGGATGTATAGGGGAGGAAGCTCCTTTGCTACTCATCTGCACTACCAGGACATAATGATGGAGCAAATCAGCATAGGTCTGAACCTTCCAAAACTGACCTGGAGTAAATACTTCCTTAAGTATTTTATTCTCATCCCTGGAAAAGTGCAAAAGTAACTAATAAAATTATTCTCGGCTCTCCGCCATCTTTGCGCCAGTGACTGGGAGGTTGGGACAGCCAGGTTCTGAGACAGACAGGCATAATGTCGCTTGGGTCTCAGGCAGCTTGTGTGTGTGCGGCTCCCAGGTGCGGGGCAGATCTGCAGTGACCAGCGCGCCAGCTCTGCTGTGGGACTTCTGCCTGGCAGAGGGACGCCCCCTGCCCCCCCGAGGAGAGATCACACACCCCTGCACAGGGAAGGAGCCTACCAGCCTCCCTTTGGCGACTCTGCTCCAGGAATCCACTAGGCTGAGCCTTTAGATGTGCAAGGCCTCCCCAATATAAGATCACTTGGGGCAAGGCACATTAGGGCTCCAAAGTCACTCAGGAGCAGGCAGGCACCAGAAATCGGTGCCAGGGGAATCCTGGTAATCCAGGGGGGGCAGAAATAGCTTTTCAGGCTCACAGGAGGTCCAACCAACAGCCAGTGGCAGCAGGGCCAACTAACACCAGAGGTATCCAGATGGCAAAAGGCAAACGTAGGAACGTTACTAACAGAAATCAAAGTAATGTGGGACCATCCGAACCCAACTCTCCAACAGCAGCAAGTCCTGGATACCCCACCACATCCGAAAGACAAGATCTGGATTTAAAATCACTTCTCATGATGTTATTAGAGGATCACAAGAAGGACACAAATAAATCTCATGAAGAGTTATAGGAGACCATGAATCAACGGTTAGAAGCCCTTACAAAGGAAACACAAAAATCGCTTAGAGAAATGCGGGAGAACATGGATCAAAAGATGGAGGCGCACAAGGAGACAACACAAAAATCGCTTAACGAGATGAATCAACGGGTAGATGCACTCACAAAGGAATCACAAAATTTGCATAAAGAAATGCAGAAGAATACGGGTCAACAGATGGATGCCCATAAGGAGGCAACACAAAAATTGCTTAAAGAAATGAATCAACGGTTAGATGCCCTTACAAAGGAAACACGAGAACTGCTTAAAGAAATGCAGGAGACGATGGATCAACAGATGGAATCCCATGAGGAGGAAACACAAAAATCACTCAGAGAAATGCAGGAGAACGTGGGTCATCAGGAAGAAATCCTGAAAGAGGTAATGCAAAAATACCTTAAAGAAATACAGGAAAATACAAACAAACAAGTGAAGGATCTCAGCAAATCCATCCAGGAACTAAAAAAGGAAGTAGAAACAACTAAGAAATCACAAAGGGAGACAACTTTGGAGATAGAAAACCTTGGGAAGAAATCAGGAGTCATAGATGCAAACATCAACAATAGAATACAAGAGATGGAAGAAAGAATCTCAGGTGCTGAAGATTCCATAGAAAGCATCGACTCAACAGTCAAAGAAAACGCAAAATGCAAAAAACGTGTAACCCAAAACATCCAGGAAATCCAGGACACAATGAGAAGACCAAACCTAAGGATTATAGGTATAGATGAGAGTGAAGATTTGCAACTTAAAGGGCCAGTAAACATCTTCAACAAAATTATGGAGGAAAACTTCCCTAACCTAAAGAGAGAGATGCCGATGAACGTACAAGAAGCCTACAGAACTCCAAACAGACTGGACCAGAACAGAAATACCTCCCGTCACATAATAATCAAAACACCGAATGTTCTAAACAAAGAAAGAATACTAAAAGCAGTAAGAGAAAAGGGCCAAGTAACATACAAAGGAAGACCTATCCGAATCACATCAGACTTCTCACCAGAGACTATGAAAACCAGAAGATCCTGGGCAGATCTCATGCAGACACTAAGATAGCACAAATGCCAGCCTAGACTACTATACCCAGCAAAACTCTCAATCACCATAGATGGAGAGATCAAGATATTCCATGATAAAACCAAATTTTCACAATATCTTTCCACAAATCCAGCCCTGCAATGGATAATAGGTGGAAACCTCCAATACAGGGAGAGAAACAACACCCTGGAAAAAATGAGATAATAACCTTCTTGACTCAAACCCAAAAGTAGATAATCACTCAAACATAAAGATAGCGTCAAGAATGGCAGATGGCAATAATCACTATGCCTTAATCTCTCTTAATATCAATGGTCTCAATTCCCCAATTAAAAGACATAGACTAGAAGACTGGATATGTAAACAGGACCCAGCATTTTGCTGCATGCAGGAAACGCACCTCAGTGTCAAAGACAAACACTACCTCAGAGTAAAAGGCTGGAAAACAATTTTACAAGCAAATGGCCCCAAGAAACGAGGTGGAGTAGCCATCCTAATATCGGATAAAATTGATTTTCCACCTAAAGTCATCAAAAAAGACACAGAAGGACACTACATACTGATCAAGGGAAAAATCCACCATCAAGAACTCTCAATTCTGAATATCTATGCTCCAAATGCAAGGGCACCCTCATTCGTAAAAGAAACTTTACTAAAACTCAAAGCACACATCGCACCGCACACAATAATAGTGGGTGACTTCAACACCCCGCTCTCTGAAATGGATCGTTCAGGAAAGCAGAAACTAAACAGGGACACAGTGAATCTAATTGAAGCCTTGGACCAAATGGAACTAACTGATATATATAGAACATTTCATCCTAGAGCTAAAGAATACACCTTCTTCTCAGCTCCTCATGGTACCTTCTCCAAAATTGACCATATAATTGGTCACAAATCAGACCTCAACTGATACAAGAAGATAGAAATAATCCCATGCCTCCTATCAGATCACTATGGAATAAGGGTGGTCTTCAATGGCAACAAAAACAAAAGAAAACCCACGTACACATGGAGGCTGAACAATGCTCTACTCAATGATAACTTGGTCAAGGTGGAAATAAAGAAGGAAATCAAAGACTTTTTGAAAGTTAATGAAAATGAAGGCACAACATACCCTAATTTATGGGACACAATGAAAGCAGTGCTAAGAGGAAAATTCATAGCCCTGAGTGCCGCCAAAAAGAAACGGGAGACAGCATACACTAACAGCTTAATGGCACACCTGAAAGCCCTGGAACAAAAAGAAGCAAATACACCAAAGAGGAGTAGAAGGCAGGAAATCATCAAACTCAGGGCTGAAATCAATCAAGTAGAAACAAATAAAACCATACAAAGAATCAACAAAACGAGGAGTTGGTTCTTTGAGAAAATTAACAAGATAGATAAGCCCTTAGCCAGACTAACCAGAGAGCACAGAGATAGTATCCAAATTAATAAAATCAGAAACGAAAAGGGAGAGATAACAACAGAAACTGAGGAAATTCAAAAAATCATCAGATCCTACTACAAAAACCTGTATTCAACACAACTAGAAAATCTTGAGGAAATGGACAATTTCCTTGACAGATACCAAGTACCAAAATTAAATCAGGATCAAATAGACCATCTAAACCGTCCTATAACCCCGGAAGAAATAGAAGTTGTCATTGGAAGTCTTCCAACCAAAAAAAGCACAGGTCCAGATGGTTTTAGTGCAGAATTCTATCAGACCTTCAAAGAAGACCTAACACCAATACTCTTCAAACTGTTCCACAAAATAGAAACAGAAGGAACACTACCCAACTCGTTCTATGAAGCCACAATTACACTAATACCAAAAGCACACAAAGATCCGACAAAGAAAGAGAATCTCAGGCCAATCTCTCTTATGAATATCGATGCAAAAATACTCAATAAAATTCTTGCCAACCGAATCCAAGAACACATCAAAACGATCATTCACCACGATCAAGTAGGCTTCATCCCAGGGATGTAGGGATGGTTCAATATAAGGAAATCCATCAATGTAATCCACTACATAAACAATCTCAAAGAAAAAACCACATGGTCATCTCATTAGATGCTGAGAAAGCATTTGACAAAATTCAGCATCCTTTCATGCTAAAGGTCTTGGAAAGATCAGGAATTCAAGGCCCATATCTAAACATAGTAAAAGCAATTTACAGCAAACCAGTAGCCAGCATCAATCTAAATGGAGAGAAACTTGAAGCAATCCCACTAAAATCAGGGACTAGACAAGGCTGCCCTCTCTCTCCATATCTTTTCATATAGTACTTGAAGTTCTAGCTAGAGCAATTAGACAACAAAAAGAGGTCAAAGGGATACAAATTGGAAAGGAAGAAGTCAAACTATCACTATTTGCAGACGATATGATAGTATACATAAGCGACCCAAAGAACTCCACCAGAGAACTCCTACAGCTGATAAACGACTTCAGCAAAGTGGCCAGATATAAAATCAACTCAAGCAAGTCAGAAGCCTTCCTATACTCAAAGGATAAGCAGGCTGAGAAAGAAGTAAGAGAAATAATACCCTTCACGATAGCCATAAACCATATTAAGTATCTTGGCGTAACTCTAACCAAACAAGTGAAAGATCTGTATGACAAGAACTTCAAGTCTCTGAAGAAAGAAATTGAAGAAGACCTCAGAAGATGGAAAAATCTGCCATGCTCATGGATTGGCAGGATTAATATAGTAAAAATGAGCATCTTACCAAAAGTAATACACAGATTCAATGCAATCCCCATCAAAATCCCAACTCAATTCTTCATAGAGTTAGAAAGAGCAATTCAAAAATTCATCTGGAATAACAGAAAACCCAGAATAGCTAAAACTATTCTCAAGAGTAAAAGAACCTCTGGGGGAATCAGTATCCCGGACCTCAAGCTGTACTACAGAGCAATAGTGTTAAAAACTGCATGGTATTGGTACAGTAACAGACATGTAGATCAATGGAACAGAATTGAAGACCCAGAAATGAATCCACACTCCTATGGTCACTTGATCTTTGACAAAGGAGCGAAAACCATCCAGTGGAAAAAAGATAGCCTTTTCAACAAATGGTGCTGGCTCAGCTGGAGGTCAACATGCAGAAGAATGCAAATTGACCCATTCTTATCTCCTTGCACTAAGCTCAATTCTAAGTGGATCAAAGATCTCCACATAAAACCAGACACACTGAAACTAATAGAAGGGAAACTAGGGAAGAACCTTGAACATATGGGCACAGGGGAGAATTTCCTGAACAGATCTCCAATAGCTTATGCTCTAAGATCAAGAATAGACAAATGGGACCTCATTAAATTACAAAGTTTTTGCAAGGCAAAAGACACTGTCAAAAAGACAATGCGGCAACCAACTAACTGGGAAATGATCTTTACCAACCTTACATCCGACAGAGGGCTAATATCCAAGATATACAAAGAACTCAAGAAGTTAAACTCCAGAGAGGCAAGTAACCCTATTAAAAAATGGGGTACAGAGCTACACAAAGAGTTCTCACCTGAAGAATATCTAATGGCTGAGAAGCACCTAAAGAGATGTTCATCATCCTTAGTCATTAGGGAAATGCAAATCAAAACAACCCTGAGATTCCATCTCACACCAGTCAGGATGGCTAAGATCAAAAACACAGGAGACAGCAGTTGTTGGCGAGGATGTGGAGAAAGAGGAACACTCCTCCACTGCTGGTGGAATTGCAGGCTGGTACAACCACTCTGGAAAGCAGTCTGGCGGTTCCTCAGAAAACTGGGCATGACACTCCTGGAGGATCCTGCTATACCACTCCTGGGCATATACCCAGAGACTTTACCTGCATGCAATAAGGACACATGCTCCACTTTATTCATAGCAGCCTTACTTATAATAGCCAGAAGCTGGAAAGAACCCAGATGTCCCTCAACGGAGGAATGGATTCAGAAGATGTGGTATATCTACACAATGGAATACTACTGTGCAATTAAAAACAATGAATTCACGAAATTCCTATGCAAATGGTCAAAACTTGAAAATATCATCCTTAGTGAGGTAACCCAATCACAAAAGAACACACATGGTATGCAGTCACTGATAAGGGAATATTGACCCAGAATCTCGGAATACCCTAGACACAATCCGCATATCAATAGATTTCTAAAAAGATGGAAGGAGAGACCCCTGGTCCTGGAAAGACTGGATGTAGGGGAACGCCAGGACAGAGTAATGAGAGGGGGTTGAATGGAGAAAAGAGGGAGGGAAGGGGGCTTATGGGACTTTCGGGGAGGGAGGAAACGGGAAAGGGGAAGTGATTTGGAATGTAAATTAAAAAAATAAAATAAAAAAAAATAAAAATATTAAAAAACAAAAACATAAAAAAATTATTCTCTCTCTCTCTCTCTCATACACACACACACACACACACACTCACTCACTCACACAGAGAGGATATTTCTTCATAATTCTTCAGTAATAGCTTGTGAGTTGGTCTCATTTTGCTGAAAGTATCTGCACAGGTGAAAACAAAAATTTTAAATGCTAACTCCAGTCATAGTACATGGCAAGATGACTTTTATTAAAAATCAACATGGAAAGTTCTATACTGCATAGACATAGGAAGACCAGGAAGCAGATGGAGAAAGAGGTAAAGACTGCTCAGAGGGAGTGAATGACTTGAGAGGAAGAAGGAGGAAGTAGTGAGTCCTGGCTACCCCAAAAGGAGATATCGAAAGGGCGAGAAGGAGTGTGCCTTCACTTGACACACCTTGACAAACTGTTAAAAACACAATGTGTATATCAGCAATGTCCATTCTTTAGTGTCAAGGTCTCAAATTCAGCAGTGCCTAATTTAATACTGAAAAACCTTGTGGACAGAACACTAGAAGACTATTCTAGAAGCAACTACACTGTAGAGGGTAAGGAGTATACCATCTGGCTGTTGGGTCCTGAGGTCATAGATTGAACAGACTGACCGAAGTCTCTGCTACAAGACCCTCCTACTTCATTGTGGAAGGAATGTGCAGATGCCACACTAATTTTTTCAGTCTGTATCACAAGTTAAAGTTATATTGAGCCATCATCTCAGGAAAAAACCTGAACTTATCCCGTAAGGATTCACACATGCACATGTTACACCTGGTAAACCCTGATGGCAGCCTAAACATATGGTGTCTTTGAGTTTGTCATATTTACTATCCGTGTCATTTTGATCTGGAGAAGCCAACAAAAAGTGATAAACATACCCAAGATGATTTTAAAATGGTGAGATTGTGTCTCTGATTTTTGGGAGCATTTCAGTTGAAATTGATCAGAAAAATAAAACTGCATAGAGCACCTCAGTGAAACAGTAACTTAGACCCAGCTTGTCTTCCACCACCTAGAATATTTTTTAAAAAATTATCTTTTAAGTTTAACTTTAATTAGTATACAAAATAAGAACATTATGTCATTTTCACATATGCACACTCACATGTACACCCATATATATAATTTCTTTGTTGTATTTACTTACTCATAAGAAATATATTATATGATGGGCTGGTCAGATGGTTGCTCAGCAGTTAGAAATTCACACTGCTCTTTCAGAGGACCTGAACTCAGCTCCCAGCCTCCATATTCAGCAGCTCACAACCACTTTTAGCTGCAGCTCCGGGAATTCCACACCCTCTTCTGGTTTCTGTGGGCAACTGCACTCAGATTCACAAATCCCCATACAGACAACATGCATATATATATAATTAAAAATAAAAACAAATCTTTTATAAAAAATCATATTTGAGTAATTACACGTACATTTAGAGTTTTTAGGATATCAGTATGAGTCTGTTTGTGAATGGCATCTGATTTGGAACTGTCAGACTGGTGATGTTTTTGGTAGACAGAGTAACGTGTTGTGTTCATTGTCTGGCCCAGACACCTATAAATGTCTACAACACTTGTACTGTATGTTGAATAATGCACAAGAAGTAAATTTAGAACAACAAGAAATCAAGTTTGATAAACTATTATTTTCAGTACTCTGCGATGATGTTTTTTTGTTTTGTTTTGTTTTTTTTGGTTTTTTGAGACAGGGTTTCTCTGTGTAGCCCTGGCTGTCCTGGAACTCACTTTGTAGACCAGGCAGGCCTCGAACTCAGAAATCCTCCTGCCTCTGCCTCCCAAGTGCTGGGATTAAAGGCGTGCGCCACCACCGCCCGGCTGATGTTTTAATGCATGGTCTGTATGTGGAGTTGGCTAGTCTCATCAGACAGAAAAGTGTCTGTGGTGAGATGGACCTCTACACTGGGATATCCTTTTCCTGTACTGGCAACTGAAACAACTGTTAACCAAACCAGTTAAGTCATGTGTGATGTAACTAAGCATTGCATCAGTCCTGTGGACAGCAAACGACTAACTACACCGACAAGACAGAAAACATTATTCTCATGTCCATGGGTTTCAAACAATGGATTTTTTTTGACTCTTAAGGATCTCCATGCAAGTGTCAGAACGAGTGTGTTCAAAAAGTTTTCTTCATTCTCACAAAATGTTGAAAGAACACAAAATATTTGATCAATCAGGACATTGGCATAAGGAGTTCAAAGGAAGCTTATGTAAAGCAGATGCAGCCCATGTTACCAATTTTCAGTGTTTCTCAGGAGAAGAAGCTACAAACAGAAACTCTAGCAAAAGTCTCCCTTCCTTGGCCCCTGGCTTGGTTAAGCAATATTTTGTGTTAGGATTCTGTCTAAGCTACACCCCACAGCTACCTAGCAACAGCCAGGTATGCTTCTCCCCATAATTACCTGGCAATAGCCAGATAGGCCTGGCCCAGTATAAAAGGGGCTGCTTGCCCCCTCCTCTCTCTCTTGCTCTCTTACTCTTGCCTCTCTCTTTTGCCTCTTGCCCACTCTTTCCCCAGTCCTTCCCCCCTCCACGTGGTCAAGGCCGGCCTCTACTTCTCTACTCTCTCCTTCTCTACTCTCTCCTTTTCTCTGCTTTTCACTGCCTCTACTACTCTCTTAACTCTCCTCCCCATGCCCTAAATAAACGCTATTCTATGCTCTATAGCTGTGTGGCTGGTCCCTCGGGGCAAGGGATGCCTTGGCATGCACCCGCTGAGACACATTTCCCTATACCTCACCACATCCCTATAGAATATATTCCTAGAGCTCTTTATCTTTTCATAATCACAACACTTTGGGTGGATTATCAAATAATTCTGATGTCTCCACACTTCATCTTGTGAACAGCTTAATGAAATAAACCTTGTGGATAAAAGAACTGAGAAAGGAGATGCCTAATGATATTGTGCTTAGATTCTGATGCATGAAACTGGGTTTCTTCCAATGGACAGATGAAATCCCCTCAGAGATTTCTATGGAACACGTGCTGCATTTCAGAGGGCTTTTCCTCTCTGATTGCTCTCAGCATTATTAATTCAGTCAAAATAACATGATTATTTTGAAGTCAGTGTTTTTATAACAGCTGACATTTTCTACCATTTTATGATGTTTGTCTTAAGGAATAGAAAGTTCATAAACACTAACAATCAATTTCTTGTCCCTAGATGATTGCCTTTTAATAGTTTTGTTAGAATTTATATGTTTCTGTTTATTATACATGCAATACCATTTTCATGCATTCAGATCAAATTTTAACTACTGCTTGGTACCTGGAATTTCTCCCATTTGAACCTCTAAATATTTAGAGCATACTATGAGATACTCTTTGACAGAAAAAAATTCTATGAGGTATTTATTGTCTTTTTAGTCTCCCTGTTCTATAAATATGTGAAGGGGAGCTGTCTAGATGCTGTGAACCTGCAGTTGCTAAAAACACCCAAGTTCTAGTTTCTGTCATTTCAGAGTCAAGTAGGAAAGGGCCAGACTGAGCAAACAGATGTGACCATGTTTCCATGACAAGAGAGATCCAGGCCATGTTCCTAAAGGATCAAGGAACCACAGAGCCGTGGGATAAGGGAGATCTGGAGCTTTGAGGAAGCATCCTCTGATCTCAGAATGTTTCTTACCTCATGGAATAGAGGACAATTTCAAAGAACTCCCTACTACTATCTTCTTGGAACAGGCCACTCCATACTAAAGTGTCCTCCCTCATGTCATCCCTGATCTCCATACAGTAAGAATAGGATATCACAACAAAAATTTGACATTGGTGTCATGTTTGAACTGTCTGCCTCTTTCAACTTAAAACCCAGTGGATCCAGTAGTTCTTACGGTATTAAGACTAAGGTACTAGTTCACAGAACCCTAGGGGTCAGGCTGTCTTCCATTCATTAACACTGGTAACATTTTCTTTCCAGTTTCAATGTTTTCTGTGAAGATCTAAGCTACAAACATGATGGAAATATTTAATTACTTCCATAAAATCAGCCTTTGGTCCCCCATGCTGACTTGACAACGGCATTTCCTTGCCTTTGGAGTCACTTACAGTATGCCTTTTAAACCAATGGCACTTCCTTCCTTCTGTTATTGTTCCCAGTCTATTAATATGTGTTCATCTTATTTTAGTCTCTGTGACCCTGGAACAAGTACTTATTAATCACAGACCATTTAAGAGCTTATGTGTCTGCTCTGATTAAGAGAGGTGGAAACACCAGGCACTAAGTGCACCAAGGTTCTTTTTATCTTCATTAAAACCTGCTTTGCATGTTTAATTTCTTTCTTGCAATGTTATGTGGAGGTATTAAAATTATCTTTGACTAGGCTGGGGTAATTATAGGTACAACTAAAGCTTTGCTAGAGTCTTGTTTTAGAAGCTCTTCTCAGTTGCACATGACAAGCTAATACACTGGGGCATGCTTCTTGCTAGTGGAGCTCCACAGACGGTTAGAGTCAAATCCAGGCATGCAGAAATCACAGAACCTCCATTTACATGGGGGACTAAGGGCACTGGAACTAATGTTTGAGGAAGATGTCTGGATGTGTATCCTATGTTCCTTTGATCTTCCTGAAGGCTGTGATGTATTTGAGGACATCCTGACATATGATACAATATAAACTGAACTGCTACCATCTACCACAATGCATGGCACTTCACTAGGCGATCTCTTAGTCTTATTTTCTGGAAAGAATGATAAGACACATTTAACCCCATAGTATGAATCTTTGTGTTGTTACAACTTCATACTAAAAGAAAACAGATATCTTCTGTTTCAAGCAACCTTTTCTGTTTTACAGAAGATAGCCAGAGAGAAGTGACTGGCCCCAAGAAGCATAAGGTGAGTATGTGAGCTGGGAAGTAATTTCAATTTTTTTTTCATTTCTGGTCCAATATATTATCTATTCCATTATACTGACTTAAAGCCAAAGACAATCACTTAACATAGATTCCTGTGAAAATGACATTGCTTTTGAACAACTCATCACAATTGTTCATCACAGCAAGGATGCTTTCCTACATAGACAGATTTAAAATTTTATTTTAAAAGTGGTCTACATAGAAAGGGAGAGCTAGAATGGCTAGAGGAAGAACAGAGACCGCTCTGCTGGCACAGTCCACCAGTCAACAAACACCATGAAGAAAGACAGTGCTCAGCTCAGAGCCCTTACGGAAGGATAGGATGTGAGGTGAAGTTGAATTTGATTGACTTTTCTTTGAAGATTTTTTATTTCGATTTTATGTGTTTCTGTGGAGATACATACACATATGAGTGCAGTACCCTTGAAGTTCTGGAGAGTATGTCAAATCGTTCCAAGGGGTTGTGAGCCATCCTAGATGGGTTCTGTGAATCAAATGCATTGTTGCACAAGCAGCAAGCACTAATCAATTAACCCTCTCTCCAGCACCAAATCTGATTGGCTTCTTCTTAATCATCTTAATAGAAGTTAATGCTAATGAACAAACTTGAAAGTAAGCAGAGGCTGGGGAATGTTTATCAGCATTATTCTAGGATGATTCCAAAACATCCTAATCATCACCCCTTTGGCATAGCTGAAGAATCATCTGTCCTTAAAGGAAATTTAAAAAACTCAGCACCCGGATGTCCCTCAATGGAGGAATGGATACAGAAAATGTGGTGTATTTACACAATGGAATACTACTCAGCTATTAAAAACAATGAATTCATGAAATTCTTAGGCAAATGGGTGGAACTGGAAAATATCATCCTAAGTGAGGTAACTCAATCACAAAAGAACACACATGGTATGCAGTCACTGATAAGTGGATATTAGTCCAGAAGCTCAGAATACCCAAGACACAATTCACATATCAAATGATGCCCAAGAAGAAGGAAGGAGAGACCCCTGGTCCTGCAAAGGCTCGATACAGCAGTGTAGGGGAATACAAGGACAGGGAAGTGGGAGGGGGTTGATTGGGAAACAGGGAGAGGGGAGAGGGCTTATGGGACTTTCAGAGACAGGAGATTCAGGAAAGGGGAAATCATTTGAAATGTAAATAAAGAATATATCTAATAAAAAATGCCAAAAAAACCCCTCAGCAAAATCCAATATACTAAATAACACAGTTCCAGTGACGCCACTATCAAGAAAATACACAGTTTATATAAAAACAAAGACGGCTTCATTCTGTCTCATATGATTTTCCTGTTTATCCATTACATGTCTTCTACCAGTTTGGCAGGATGCAGTATGGGGAGACCCCACTGAAACAGCAACATTATCTGAAAAATTTTGCCAGCGCAGACTTGGGCTCCAGAACATTAAAATAGCAGGAAGTGACTTTCAATAAAGTTCTGAATCATAGCAACACATTTTCTTCTCATATCTTATCAAATCCTGGGCACCTGACCATAGAATTGGCAGCCAAGAAATGGTCTATGCTGCCAATTGCAGGTTTTTCACCATCTTGCCAACTTGCTTTGTCTCCACACCCTGACAAGCTATAGCTATTGGCAGGAGAGTGAATATTTGAAAATGATTACAGTATGTAGGGATTTTTGTTTCATAATATTTAATTAAGTAATAGAAATACTACTTCAGCAACAAGGATAGACTGTCTTCCCTAATTTATAATACATCACACATTATCACTGAAGCCTTTTGCCCTGGATGAAGGACTGGGAGCAAAGATGTGAAATTGGAACACCAGGAGCACAAAGAGAAAACCAGTTAACCCTGAGCTTCAGAAAGAAGGAGCTAACTTTAAATCAAAATAGCCTCCATAAAGCAATTCTCTTCCAACTCAGAATTTCTTTGGAGTGAGAAAAAACTCTGGATGTCTGATTATGTCTAGACTCAGCGCTTCTTCCTTCCTAGAGCACCTGGACTAGTTGGCCTATTGTACAGGGTGAGGGACTGTTGCCTGCAAGAGGTGTGAAAACCAGATCCAAATCCACATTTTGTTTGCAAAGAAATTCGAAAGGATGAAAGAGTATGAGGAAGAGAATTGGAGAATGGGAGATACAGGAAGCCCATAGAGAGATGAACCCATTGTTACACAAGCCAAGCATCAAAGAAAAGTGCCACTCAAGAACAAGATTGTCCGTGCAAATTTACTGTGTGTACTGGGTTCACCAGCACAGGTATGTACCTGTGTATCATGTTCTTTGAAAAGATCCATCCACCACAGCTTTTTCTTTCATCTCCATCCCTATTCCTGATACTCCTCTTCAGTTACACAGATTGACTTCCATTTTCATGCTATATTTATGTACATAAAATCTGGAACCTATGTATAAGAAAAAGCATCCTGCATTTGTCTTTATAAGTCTGATTTATTTAACTAAACTTGATGCTCCCTGGTCATATCTATTATCCTGAAAATGGCACAATTCTATTCTTCCCTAGGACTGAATAAAAGTTTATTGTTTATATATTGACTTTTCTTTATACATCTGTTCATGGATGTCTAGACTGATTCTGAAACTTGACTGCTATGAATAATGTGGCTGTAAACACGAGTGTGAGGGAGGCTTTGTCTGTCAGGTATACTCCTAGAAGTAGTAAAGCTGGGTCACTTGGTAGCTTCAGTTTGAGGTTAACAGCCAATCTACTGTGTGGATTTTAAAGTGGCTGCTTAAGTTCACATTCCCGCTGTGACAGTTAGTATCAGTTATGATCACCTAGGAGACAGGCCTCTGAGCATATTTGTGAGAACTTGTCTTGAGGAGGTTAGTTGAGGTATGAGATGCAGCCTAGAAGTGTGTGGCTTTGTTCTCTGGGCTCTGTCCTAAGACTGAATAAGAAAGGGAAAGCCAGTTGAGCATAGACATGCATCTCTCTGCTCCCCGGTTATAGGTTGTAGATGTGTTGTGACTGCCTGTCTCAAGTTTGTACACTCATGACTCTTCCACCATGACAGATGGTGAAGCTCTCACACTGAAGCCAAAAGAAACTCTTCCTCATCTTTGAAGCTGCATTTTTCATGCATTTTGTCACACAGCATTGAGGAAAGAAACTAAGCACACCCTCTCTAGGATTTGTTATTTACATGGTAATTACTTCTGACTGGGGTGAACTGGAATCTCAGAAAAGTTTCAATTTGCATTTTCTTGATGACTAAGAACATTAAACTTTTTTTCACTTGTCGATTGGCCATTTGAATTTCAAGCTTTGAGAACATTGGCTTATTTTTAAAATATCTATATTCATTGTTTTACAAGTTCTTATGTTTCTAATGTATTTTGATAACCTTCATTTCCACCCCTGACTTACCCCTCTTTCTTCATCCCTCCTACTCTCCAGTTTTTCTTCTTTCCTCACCTTCCACTTCTACCTTCATAACCTTCTGGGTTTTCTGAACTAAGAGCATTGGACTCTAAGGTGTTTAGTTTGTTATGGTTTTAAAATAGTCTCTTCATATTACTTCCTTGGCAGACAAGCAAGGAAGCTCTCCCATTCTGAAGGCTGTCTCCTGACACAGCTATTTCCTTTTCTGTGCAAAAGCTTTTTTAATATCATGCAGTTCTACTTGGAAATTTATGGTTTGATTTCTCAAGTTATGAGAGTATTTTACAAAAAGCACTTGTCTGTATCTTAAAGTGTTTTCCTATAAGAATTTTGGAGTTTCTGATCTTAAATTAAGGTCTTTGATCCACTTAGAATTTGGATGGGATAGGAGACAGTAACCTCATTTCCTCAGTCTGTATGTCTACATCCAGTTTCCCAGCATAATTTGCTGAAGACCCTGTTCTTTCTTCACAGTGTATTTTTGGAATCTTTGTCAAAACGAGGTATTTATAGCTGTGTATTTATTTCTGATTCTTCCATTCTATGTCTTTGATCTATGTATCTGGTTGGGTACTAGTGCCATGCTGGTGTTGTGACTATGGTTCTGTAGTATAGCTTGAAGCCAAAGACCATTATTGTCCCAGCATAGCTTGCTCTGTTCAAGATTGGTTTGGCTAGTTGTAATATTTTGTACTTCTATCTGAATTTTAGAATTATTCTTCTATGTCTGTGAATAATGCAATTAAAAGTTTAATACAGATTTAATTTAGTTTATTTCTGGCAGTATATCAATTTTCATAACATCAGTTCTACTCATAAGCCTGGGAAGTCTTCTCATCTTTTTGGGCCATCTCCAATTTCTTTCTTCAGTATTTTACAATTTTTACTACAGAGGCTTTTCATTTCCTTGACTAGGTATATGATATATTATTATGGTTAAATTTAAGTTATTGTGAATGGTATGTTATTTTCTTTCTTCTAGTTTCTTTCTCATATTTACTATTACTACTTGGAGATGATATGATAGTATACATAAGTGACCCCAAAATTTCTACCAGAGAACTAATACAGTTGATAAACACCTCAGCATAGTTGCTGGATACAAAAATAACTTTAAAAAGTAAGTATCTCTCCTTTATACAAACAATAAGTGGGCTAGGAAAAAAACGTAAGGAAACAAAACCCTTTACAGTAGCCACAAATAATAGAGACTATCTTGGTATAACTCTAACCAAGCAAGTGTAACAAGAACTTCACGTCTATGAAGAAAGAAATATTGTGATGATGATAGAGGACTTCAAGGAGGAACATATCAGAAAATGAAAAGATCTCCCATGCTCATAGATTGTTAGAATTTTTGCAAGGCAAAAGACACCGTCAAAAAGACAAAGCGGCAACCAACTAACTGGGAAATGATCTTTACCAACCTTACATCCGACAGAGGGCTAATATCCAAGATATACAAAGAACTCAAGAAGTTAAACTCCAGAGAGGCAAGTAACCCTATTAAAAAATGGGGTACAGAGCTACACAAAGAGTTCTCACCTGAAGAATATCTAATGGCTGAGAAGCACCTAAAGAGATGTTCATCATCCTTAGTCATTAGGGAAATGCAAATCAAAACAACCCTGAGATTCCATCTCACACCAGTCAGGATGGCTAAGATCAAAAACACAGGAGACAGCAGTTGTTGGCGAGGATGTGGAGAAAGAGGAACACTCCTCCACTGCTGGTGGAATTGCAGGCTGGTACAACCACTCTGGAAAGCAGTCTGGCGGCTCCTCAGAAAACTGGGCATGACACTTCCGGAGGATCCGGCTATACCACTCCTGGGCATATACCCAGAGACTTTACCTGCATGCAATAAGGACACATGCTCCACTATATTCATAGCAGCCTTATTTATAATAGCCAGAAGCTGGAAAGAACCCAGATGTCCCTCAACGGAGGAATGGATTCAGAAGATGTGGTATATTTACACAATGGAATACTACTCTGCAATTAAAAACAATGAATTCACGAAATTCCTAGGCAAATGGTCAGAACTTGAAAATATCATCCTTAGTGAGGTAACCCAATCACAAAAGATCACACATGGTATGAAGTCACTGATAAGGGGATATTGACCCAGAATCTCAGAATACCCTAGACACAATCAGCATATCAATAGATTTCTAAAAAGATGGAAGGAGAGACCCCTGGTCCTGGAAAGACTGGATGTAGGGGAACGCCAGGACAGAGCAATGAGAGGGGGTTGAACAGAGAAAAGAGGGAGGGAAGGGGGCTTATGGGACTTTCGGGGAGGGAGGAAACGGGAAAGGGGAAGTGATTTGGAATGTAAATTAAAAAAAATAAAATTAAATTAAATTAAAAAAAAAAAAAGAATTAACACAGTGAAAATGCCCATCTTACCAAAAGCAATCTTCAAAGTCACTACAATTCTCATCAAAATTCCAGTAGACCTTGAAAGATTAACTCTTAACTTCATAGGGAAAATAACAGAATAGTTAAAACAATCCTGAACAGTAAAAGAACTTCTTAAGATATCACCATCCATGACCTAAAGCTTTTTACAGAGAAATCAATAGTAATAAAAACTACATGTCATTGGTATAGAAACAGACAGGTTGAGTAATAGAATTGAATCAAAGACCCTGAAATAAACCCACGCACCTCTGGACACTTGTTTTTGACAAAGAAGTCTAAACCATATTATACAAATAGGAAGCATCTTCAATAAATGGTCCTAATCTAACTGGATATCTACATGTATAAAATGCAAATTCATCCATATTTATTACCCAGCACAAAACCCAAGTCCAAGTGAATCAAAGACTTGAACATAAAACCAAATATAAGAGAAAGTGGGAAATAGTGTTGAATGCATTGGTACAGGAGACAACTTTCTAAACAGAACACTAATGACTCAGGCACTAAAATTAACAATTGATAAACGGGACCTTATAAAACTGAAAAGCTTCTGTAAGGCAGAGGACACCATCAATGGTGTGAATGGCACCCTGAAGATTGGGAAAAATATCTTGACCAACCATACATCTGACAGAGGGCTAATATCCAAAATATATAAAGAACTCAAGAAATTAGACACAAACAAAGCAAACAACCCAATTTAAAAATTGGGTACAGAAATAAACAGAGAATTCTCAATGGAGAAATCTCAAATGGGTGAACAGCATATTCAAAGTCCTTAGTCATCAGGGACATGCAAATCAAAATTGCTCTGAGATTCCACCCTACACATATCAGAATTGCTAAGATAAAAATTCAAGAGACATCACATGCTGCCAAGGATGTGGATCAAGGGGAATACTCCTTCATTGTTGGTGAGAGTGTGAACTTGTGCAACCACTCTGAAAATCATTTTGGTAGTTTCCCAAAAAAATGGGTAATAGTTTTATTTCAAGACCCAGCTATACCACTCCTGAACTTATACCCAAAAGATGCCCCTCTACACCCCAAGAACACTTGATCAACTATGTTCATATCAGGTTTATTCATAATAGCCAGAAACTAGAAAGAAATGAGATGTACCTCTGCTGAAGAATGGATAAAGAAATGAAATGTGACATGGACACTCCACTCCACAAGATGGTGGCAGACAGTGAGCCCAAGTCTTCATCACAGCCTCAGAGTTGGAAAGGTTTATTTCAAAAGTTGAAGAAGTCTTGAATGACTGGAAACTGATTGAACACTCTCTGGGAAAACCACTGGAAAGGGCTTCTATCTGCATCCTGTGCCACAGTGCTCTCGTCTCCCAGGAGTGCTGACAAGGCTGTGAGCACAGGAAAGTACACCACTTCTGTTCAGAGGGACCCATCTGGAACTCTCAGGACACAGGAACCAAGGATCAGCCTGGGACAAGATCCTTCTGGTTTCTGTTGGCACCTAGAGCTGATCCTGTGCCACAGCACTCCATACCCAAATATCTTTAAGAAAGAACATGTCTCCCAGGAGTGTTGACTCACCTATGAGTACAAGTGAAAAGACCACTTCTACTCAAATTCCTGGCCCAAGAGGCATCTGCCCTGAGCCAACAGGTCACAGAAACAAAGGAACAGCCAGGGAGAGGATCCTTCTGTTTCCATCTGCACACCTGAGCTGACCCACAGCTCTCTATATCCAAATTCCTTCCAGAAAAAAATCTTGTTTCCCAGGAATTCTGAAACACAGGCTTACAGGGGGTACAAGCCACAGTCAGAGGAGCAAGAACAGCTAACACCAGAGATGACCAGATGGTGAGAGGCAAGGGCAAGAACATAAGCAACAAAAAACAAGGCTACTTGGCATCATCAGAAGCCAGTTCTCCCACCACAGTGAGCCCTGACAAGCAAGACTCTGATTTAAAAATCACATATTGTGATGATGATAGAGGACTTCAAGGAGGACATAAATAACTCCCTTAAAGAAATACAGGAGAACACAGGTAAAAATCTTGGAGCCCTAAAAGAGGAAACATAAAAATCCTTTAAAGAATTGTAGAAAAACACAACCAAACAGGTGAAGGAAGTGAACAAGACCATCCAGGATCTAAAAAATAGAAATAGAAACAATAAAGAAATCACCAAGGGAGACAACCCTGGAGATAGAAAATCCAGAAAAGAGATCAGGAGTCATAGATGTAAGCATCACCAACAGAATACAAGAGATAGATGAGAGAATCTCAGGTGCAGATGATATCCTAGAAAACATTGACACAACAGTCAAAGAAAATACAAAATGCAAAAAGCTCCTAACCCAAAACATCCAGGAAATCCAGGACACAATCAATAAGAAGACCAAACCTAATGATAATAGGGCTAGAAGAGAGTGAAGATTCCTAACTTAAAAGGCCAGTAAATATCTTCAACCAAATTATAGAAGAAAACATCCCTAACCTAAAGAAAGAGATGTCCATAAACATATAAGAAGACTAAAGAACTCCAAATAGATTGGACCAGAAAAAATTCCTCCCAACACATAAGAGTCAAAACATGAAATGCACAAAACAAAGGAAAAAATATTAAAAGCAGTAAGGGAAAAAATGGTAAGTAACATATAAAGGCAGACTTACCAGAATTACACCAGACTTCTCACCAGAGACTATGAAAACTAGAAGACCCTGGGCAGATCTCATACAGACTCTAAGAGAACACAAATGCAACCCCAGCCTACTATACCAAGAAAAACTCTCAATTACCATAGATGGAGAAACCAAGATATTCCATGACAAAAACAAATTTACACAATATATTTCCACAAATCCAGTCCTACAAAGGATAATAGATGTAAAACACCAAGACAGAAGGAAAACTACAACCTAAAAAGAGCAAGAAAGTAATTTTCTTTCAACAAACACAAAAGATGATAGCCACACAAACATAAAAATAACATCAAAAATAACAGGATTCAATAATCACTATTTGTTAATATCTGTTAACATCAATTGACTCAATTGCCCAATAAAAAGATTTAGAATAACAAACTGAATACTTAAACAGTAGTCAACATTTTGCTTCATACAGGAAACATACCTCAGTATCAAAGAAAAACACTACCTAAGAGGAAAGGGCTGGAATACAATTTTCCAGCAAATGGTCACAAGAAACAAGCTGGAGTAGTCATCATCATCATCATCATCATCATTATTATTATTATTGTTGTTGTTGTTGTTGTTAATCATATATTTTCTTTATTTGCATTCCAAATATTATCCTGTTTCCCCTCCAAAAATCCCTTATCCCATTTCCCTTCCCCTGCTCACTAACCCACCCACTCCTGCTTTCCTGTCCTAGTATTCCCCTACCCTGGGGCATCAAGCCTTCACAAGACAAAAGGCCTCTCCTCTCACTGACGTCTGACAAGGCCATCCTGTGCTACATATTCGGTTAGACCCATGGGTCCCTCCATGTGTGCTCTTTGGCTGGTGGTTTAGCCCCTGAGTGCTTTGGGAGTATGGGATGGTTCATATTGTTGTTCCTCCCATGGGGCTGCAAACCCTTTCAGCTCCTTGGGTCCTTTCTCTAGCTCCTCCACTGGGACCCTGTGCTCAGTTTAATGATTGGCTGAGGGCATCGCCCTCTGTATTTTTCATCCACTGGCAGAGCCTCTCAGGAGACAGCTGTATCAAATAAAAGCAACTTTCAACCAAAAGTTATCAAAAAGGATAAGGAAGGACACTTCATACTTATCAAATGAAACATCTACAAAGAAGAACTCTCAATTATGAACATCTATGCTCCAAATGCAAGGGCACCCACATTCATAAAAGAAACTCTACTAAAGCTCAAAGCACACATTACACCTCACACAATAATAGTGGGAAAATTCAACACCCCGCTTTCATCAATGGACAGATCATGGAAACAGAAACTAAACAGAGACACAGTGAAACAAACAAAAGTTACGGACCAAATGGATTTAACACATATATAACATTTCATCCTAAAACAAAAGAATATACCTTCTTCTCAGCATCTCATGATACCTTCCCCAAAACTGACCATACAATTGGTCGCAAAATGAGCCTCAACAGATATAAGAAGATCAAAATAATCCTATCAGATTACCATGGAGTAAGGCTGGTCTTCAACATCAACAAAAATAATAGAAAGCCCACATACACATGAAAGCTGAACAACGTCCTACTCAATGATAACTTGGTCAAGGAAGAAATAAAGAGAGACTTTTTAGAATTTAATGAAAATGAAGGCACAACATACCCAAACGTATGGGACACAATGAAAGCAGTGGTAAGAGGAAAACCCATAGCTCTGAGTGCCTCCAAAAAGAGACTGGAGAGAACATACACTAGCAACTTAACAGCATATCTGAAGGCTCTAGAACAAAAGGAAACAAATACACCCAAGAGGAGTAGACAGCAGGAAATAATCAAACTTGTGGCCGAAATCAACCAAGTAGAAACAAAAAGAACTATACAAAGAATCAACCAATCAAGAAGCTGGTTCTTTGATAAAACCAATAAGATTGATAAACCTTTTGCCAGACTAAGCAGAGGGCACAGAGACAGTATCCAAATTAACAAAATTAGAAATGAAATGGGAGATATAAAAACAGAAATTGAGAAAATTAAAAAAACCATCAGATTCTACTACAGAACCCTATATTCAACAAAACTGGAAATTTTGGATGTAATGAACATTTTTTCCAGACAAATACCAGGTGCCAAAGTTAAATAAGGATTGGATAAAAATATCTAAACAGTCCCACAACCCCTAAAGAAATAGAAGCAATCTTTAAAAGTCTCCCAACTGAAAAAAGCCCAGGGCCAAATGGGTTTAGTGCAGAATTCAAGCAGACCCTCAAAGACCTAATACCAATACTCTTCAAACTATTCCACAAAATAGAAACAGAAGGAACACTACCCAGTTCATTCTATGGAGCCACAGTTACGCTGAGTATTCTCCCTTAGAGATGGAATGGTTTCTGTCTAATTAGAAACTTTTCATAATTTCCTTTCATAGGGGACTTCATAAGAGATTTTTTCTACTTCTGATATGTTTAATGTTCCAAATAGATTTTAAATACTGGTTGAGTGCTTCTAAAGATATCATGTATATTTAAGAGGCATTTAACTATTATAATTTATTTTGATGCCTTAAAAAATGTCAATACTGAGTTGTAGATTTTAAAATAAATTTTATTATTTTATTAAAAAATAAAAAATAAAAAAAGAAATGTGGTACATCTACAAAATGGAGAACTACTCAGTCATTAAAAACAAAGACATTATGTATTTTCCAGGCATGTTGAAGAAACCAGAAAATATCGTCCTGAGTGTGGTACCTTAGAACCAGAAATACACACATGGTATGTACTCACCAGCAAATGGACATTATCCATAAAGAGCAGGATAAACATGCTACAATCCACAGATACAAAGAAACTGGGTAATAAGGAAGTTTCAAGGGAAGATACATCATGACTCTCAGTTAGAATGGGAAATTAAATATTCATCAGAGATGGATGGTATGAGAGGGGATGAGGAGGGGAACTGCAATATTTACTATTAGAATAAAGGGACTATCTTTTGGTGTTTAGTATCATACCACTTTTCTGGCTGTGTTCCATCAGTATAACTGCTTTCTAGTAGTGTCTTTAGAGTTTCTTGGATAGAGAATCATATCATCTTCAAATAGGGATAATTTTGTTTCTTTTCCTTTTTGCCTAACTTTTATTTCTTTTTCCTGTCTTATTGCTCTAGATCAGACTTAGGCACAACATTAATTAAGAGTGGACATACTTGTTTTGTCTTTGATTTTAACAAAAATATTTTTGCCTGCCAGATATTGTAATGTGTAGTCTTTATTAAAGTACATTCCTTCTATTTCAACTTTCTTCAGGTCTTTTATAGTAAAAGTGTATTGGATTTTGTCAAAATTTTTTTCTGCATCTATAGAAATGACCCAGTGATTTAAAACCTTTTCATTTTAGAGAGTCCAGAATACAATGCTCTCATACCCCTTTAATCAACTATTTAGGCTATATTAGGATAAAACTGAAGCAATAAATTTTTATTTTTCCAAGTCAGGCACAGTCCAGTGTCCACTGTATAACAAAGGCTGACAACAGCATCAATCTGAGCATCAGCTCCATCTGGGATAAATTATTAATTGTGACTTGTTAGACCACATTCCAACCTTAGGGACTCAATGACTAAATTCTGAGGGCTGAGCACATTAGCCTGTTTTTCAGGACTTCCTTTCTGTTTGTACACCATAGTGAAGGATCACTGCTATGTTGTCTGAGTTTAAATTTTAAACTCTCCATAGGTCCCTGGGAGACTGACATTTAAGGAGGCTAAATGAAGGCAAGTGACACTGTGTGAAGTCTGCTGAGATGGGAGGCAAGGAATCCAGAAAGAACCTCTGAGTCTAGGCCTGGATGATGGTCAGAGGCTTCAATAATACTAACTAGAACAAATGAGAGCCTGAGGTCCTAAGGGCTCATCCCAGAACCTTATGTTGACTGTTAATGTCAGCCTTGAAGGTGTAAAGCTGAATAAGTTAGAGAGGGTAGGGAAGGCCATTCTCTAAGCAAGCTCCCTGACACAGTCAACTCATCAGAGACAACTAATAAAGCAAAAGCACACAGCAATCCCGAAACTCTACTTTCCAATATCAAATCCCACCAATATCTTTCCTATTATCCTACTCCGAGTCACAAATGCTACAAGAAATTAGAGTAGTGGAAGGAAAAGGGAAGTTGAAAACTATCTCTTCAGGAGAGCTATCATATTGGGGAAAACTCTAAGGATGTCAAAATCCTAAGAAAGGATTTAATAGGCAATGAACATGACCTGAGGAGACTATCTGACAAAACAATCTGAAACTTCATCATCTACATATCCATGTTCTTCCTATTACTTAGAAGAAAAGAACCATAGGCCACTCTGGCAAGGTGAGAAATAAAGCTATCAAGGGCTGTTTAATTAATAAAGTGTTTGCCATGGAGGTGTTATGACCTGAGCTAAGGACCAGTGTAAGCCCACATATTTCAGTAGAGAATTGGTAGAAATGAAATAATTATAATGGTTTCTCAAGACTGACAACTATATGTGATAGTTTTACTATTTAGATTTTTTGTATGCTTTGACAATTGTAGCATGTATACAGTACATCTTGACTATATTATCTTGACTTCCATTGTCCTGAGACTTCTGCAACACTTTGCCTTTTCACAATGATGCCATCTTCTTTATTTCTTATTTACACCTCATTGAGTCCAATCAGAACTGTCCCCATATGTATTGGATGTGGGGTCATCCACCAGAACATAGGCAGCAGCCAGATACCAGAAGAAAAATGCACTCTTCTACCCACAATGAGAAGTGCCCTTAAATTGCCAACTTTATCAGCCACATCTGTGCTGGAATTTTTAATGGGTTGACCTTGGTTTTGTGCAGATAACTAGAGCTGCTGTGAGTTCAGTACAATGGTTATGTCTTGTCCAGAAAGTAGCATGATACAACATTACATAATCACTATTTCTGAGCACTTTAACCAGTCAAGAGTCTCTATATTGACTACTACTACTGAACACTGCAAAAAGAATCTTCTTCTGATCAACATTGAGAGCAGCAATTATCTAAATCTTATATGCATAAGTATTTAGGGATCAGTTTGACAACATGTATATCTAACACAATAGTAGGGGTAGGTTTCCCTCTAGATATATGACATCCTCAGCCATTGGATTTTAACAAGTACCAGACATGAATTCTTTTGGGAGCAAGAATCAAATGCAAAGAGAAAACACTTGGTTACCTGCCACCACCCCCCACCCACCTCATATAGCAATCACGTCACTATTTTGCCAATAGGTTGCCCAGCAAGTCAGTAGCATGTAGTGACCACTATATAAGTTTATTGATAAATTTCTTCCACCGTGACCTACATTAGCACTTTCCAGAGCTATGAAGACCATCTAGAGCAGAAGAAATTTCCAGGTCAGTTCCAGCTTACCAACAAAGTTCGTTGTGATGTCAGAACTACAATTCATTGCAGTAAATCTCCAACCCCAATGAGCCCATGCAAAAACACACAATTCAATTTTAATATTTGTAAACTCCACACCAACATTGGGCAGAGTTACCACTACACTACTCTATTCCCCAGCTATGAGATCCCTTGCAATTTGTGGCTTCTCTGGGACATGTGTTTCTGCTCCATCCTAACTTCCACCTCCTCTGTCTCTGTCTTCTCTCCCTTCTTTCCTACTCTTCTCCCACCTAAAACCTCCAGCCTCACCTTTCCCTTCCGCTGTCCAATCATAGTCTCTAGCCTTTATTTGACCAGTTAAAATGAGGAGAAAGTTTACATGAAATCACCTGAGTTCATGACCTACTCTTCATTGGGGCAGCCCCTCTTGAGGAAGCAGAATTAATACTAGAATACAGACAGATTCAGGGCAACCCACAATTCCCACTTTTTGTCCAATTCTGATGTCTTAACATCTAACTATGGTAGGTAACCAAGAATAATCACAGTAACTTTTGTTTTCTGTGGGCTGGGGATTTCTTTCTTGGCCAATAAGTGATAGGGAAGTATCCCACAGCCAGACTGAGATTCTTATTTATGGCCTTCAGTTATATCAGCTTAAACTCCTTTAAAATCCTTTAACACTGGTGTGTGTGTGTGTGTGTGTGTGTGTGTGTGTGTGTGTGTGTGTGTGAGAGAGAGAGAGAGAGAGAGAGAGAGAGAGAGAGAGAGAGAGAGAGAGAGAGGGAGAGAGAGAGAGAGAAGCTTATAGACTTTTTTTTTATAGTTTCTTAGTTTTGGTTAACCCATGCCCTGCCATCACCAAACACTCACAACAGCAGTCTTACACTGAGACATTGTACATTCTTCTCTTCTTCATTTATAGATGAAGCTTGAGACAATTCTAATAGTAGAAATAAGGCAAAAGAGGCCCACATGGAGGTCAGAGCTGTGAGGATGGGGACAGATTGAGAAGGACTGGGTAGGAACTCCAATCCAAGTAACTAATTTTAACAGAATAAAAATGATATGTCTAAAATAGAGGGATGTGGAGCAAAGGAAGGGACTGGGGAATGACAGATTTCTTGCTAACATTCATTTTCACGGGACTTTTCAATTAGTTCAGTGTCAAGATCATGCATGGTCTTGGAAATGTCACACCCCTGTGCTTCAACTGGAAATGTTCCCAGCAAGGCTTTTTAAATATTTATGAACTGTTTCTATAAATGACTGCTAGGCAGTTGTAATAATTAAGTGTTCTCAGGTGATGGGCAATCCTCCCATTCCCTGGCCATGTGCTACATGGTGATGTCTCTTCAGTTTCACAGAGTCCCTTCTGCTTCTGTATTGACCCAAATTTTTTCTTCCTGGAAAGACTGGCTTTTGCTTCTTAGTTACTTTTAAAAGTTTCATATTAAAGAAAGAGTAAGTGCAAATACCTATGTATGAGGTCTAGATAGTTTTTTTCTTATGTGTTTATCCATATAACTATACTGAAATGTTCTGAATGTCCCAGAATTCCACCTAAGGCTATTGCTCCACCCCTAAATCAATTATCATTCTGACTTCCAGTACGTCTTCATGCTTTATATGTATTAAAAAAATCAAGAATGATGTTGTTTTCGTGAGTGGTTTCTTTCTCTGACATGACATTGCAAATGTCTTTTATATTGCTATGGAGTATTCCACATTTTTCTGATGGACATTTGGATTTTTCCTGTTCTTGATTGTCATAAACTTCCATGAACTACCCTGATGACTTCCTCATCTATGCAAGTACACATTTCGACTGGGTAATCTAGGAGCAGTAGCTGTGGGGATTTGCGGTGTGTGTGTGCTGGGCATATTTCTATTCAGCTTCAGAATGCATTGGCAGATCTTCAAAGTGATGAACCAGTTTTTACAGTCCTTTCAAAGTCTGGCATCTTAAGAAGGAAAGCAAGCATTGTGATTCGAGAGTGAGTCCTTCTCAGCTTGGCTACCTGGGGTGGGGTATACCTAGCTGTTGGGAGGATCCAACTTGTCACCTTCATTTTCTTTTTTAATTTTTGTTAGTTTTTTTCTACATATTTTTTATTTACATTCCCAATGATTTCCCCTTTCCCGGTTACACCCTCCCCGAAAGTCCCATAAGTCCTCTTCCCTCCCACTGTTCCCCAGTCAACCCCCTCCCACTTCTCTGTCCTTGTTTTCCCGCTACACTGCTACATCCAGTATTTCCAGGACCAGGGGTCTCTCTTTATTTCTTCTGGGAAATCAATTGATATGTGAATTGTGTCTTGGGTATTCCGAGATTCTGGATTAATATCCACTTATCAGTGGCTGCATGCCATGTGTGTTGTTTTGTGATTGGGTTACCTCACTAAGGATATTTTCCAGTTCTGACCATTTGCCTAAGAATTTCAGGAATTCATTGTTTTTAATTGCAGAGTAGTGTTCCATTGTGTAAATATACCACATCTTCGGTATTCATTCCTCCATTGAGGGACATCTGGATTCTTTCCAGCTTCTGTCTATTATAAATAAGGCTGCTATGAACATAGTGGAGCATGTGTCCTTATTGCATGCCGGGGAGGCCTCTGGGTATACCCAGGATTGGTATAAAAGGATCCGTAGGGAGTGTCATGCCCAGTTTTCTGAGGAACCGCCATACTGCTTTCCAGAGTGGTTGTACCAGCTTGCCTTCCCACCAGCAATGGAAGAGTGTTCCTCTTTCTCCACATCCTTGCCAATAGCTGCTGTCTCCCGAGTTTTTGATCTTAGCCATTCTGACTGGTGTAAGGTGAAATCTCAGGGTTCTTTTGATTTGCATTTCACTAATGACTAAGGATGTTGAACATATAGTTAGGTGCTTCTCAGCCATTCTATATTCTTCAGGTGAAAATTCTTTGTTTAGCTCTGTACCCTATTTTTAATAGGGTTATTTGGCTTTCTGGAGTCTAACTTCTTGAGTTCTTTGTCTATATTGGATATTAGCCCTCTGTCGGATGTAGGATTGGTAATGATCTTTTCCCAATTTGTTGGCCGCTTTGTCCTTTTGACAGTATCCTTTGCCTTACAGAAACTTTGCAATTTTATGAGGTCCCATTTGTCAATTCTTGATCTTAGCGCATAAGCTATTGGTGTCCTATTCAGGAAATTTTCCCCTGTGCCCATATGTTCAAGGCTTTTCCCTAGTTTCTATTAGTTTCAGTGTGTCTGGTTTTATGTGGAGGTCCTTGATCCACTTGGAATTGAGCGTAGTACAAGGAGATAAGAATGAATTGATTTGCATTCTTTTGCATGCTGACCTCCAGTTGAACAAGCACCATTTGTTGAAAAGGCTATCTCTTTTCCACTGGATGGTTTTAGCTCCTTTGTCAAAGATTGAGTGACCATAGGAGTGTGGGTTCATTTCTGGGTCTTCAATTCTGTTCTATTGATCTACATGTCTGTGACTGTACCAATACCATGCAGGTTTTAACACTATTGCTCTGTAGTACAGCTTAAGGTCCGGGATACTGATTCCCCCAGAAGTTCTTTTACTCTTGAGAATAATTTTAGCTATCCTGGGTTTTCTGTTATTCCAGATGAATTTTTGAATTGCTCTTTCTAACTCTATAAAGAATTGAGTTGGGATTTCGATGGGGATTGCATTGAATCTGTATATTGCTTTTGGCAAGATGGTCATTTCAGACCTATTTCAGACCAATTTCTCTTATGAATATTGATGCAAAAATACTCAATAAAATTCTTACCAACTGAATCCAAGAACACATCAAAATGATCATTCACCATGATCAAGTAGGCTTCATCCCAGGGATGCAATATAAGGAATTCCATCAATGCAATTCACTACATAAAAAATCTCAAAGAAAAAACACCACATGGTCATTTCATTAGATGCTGAAAAACCATTTGACAAAATTCAGTATCCTTTCATGCTAAACATCTTGGAAAGATCAGGAATACGAGGCCCATATCTTAACATAGTAAAAGTAATTTACAACAAACTGGTAGCCAACATCAATCTAAATGGAGAGAAACTTGAAGCACTCCCGCGAAAATCAGGGTCTAAACAAGGCTGCCCTCTCTCTCCATTATCTTTTCAATATAGTACTTGAAGTTCTAGCTAGAGCAATTAGACAACAAAAGGAGGTCAAAGGGATATAAATTGGAAAGGAAGGGTAAGCAGGCTGATAAAGAAATAAGAGCAATGATACCCTTCACGATAGCCACAAACAATATAAAGTATCTTGGTGTGACTCTAACCAAACAAGTGAAAGATCTGTATGACAAGAACTTCAAGTCTCTGAAGAAAGAAATTGAAGAAGACCTCAGGAGATGAAAAAATCTTCTATGCTCATGATTGGCAGGATTAATATAGTAAAAATGGTCATCTTGCCAAAAGCAATATACAAATTCAATGCAATCCCCATCAAAATCCCAACTCAATTCTTCTCAGAGTTAGAAAAATCAATTCAAAAATTCATCTGGAATAACAGAAAACCCAGGATAGCTAAAACTATTCTCAAGTGACCCGTCCAGCAGTTCCAGTTATTCAGGGTCCCGAAAGGAGACCAAGGGAGGTTCCATTGTCAAGGTCTCGTTTATTGTCACACGGGCAGCACGTTTTAAGCAGTGGGGATGAGGAAGTTGGGAAGGGGAGCTAGGGGGCCAAGCCTGGAATGAGGAAGTAGGGAGGGGGAGCTAGGGAGAAGTGAGCTTTGCAAAATGCAAAGGAGGGAGGGGTCAAGGTGTTCTTGGCAGCAGGAAGCACAAAAGGCATCTGGTGAAGACATCTGGTATCTGCGCAAGTAGGGACATTTCGTGGTTAAGGGTGGAGGAATCCTTTTGTACCAGCAGTTCCTGGGCAGGTCTTTGTTCAACAATCTCATGGTCATAAGACAGACATGGCTGAATGACCTTGTTTGGCTCCCCACACTCAAGAGTAAAAGAACTTCTGGGGAAACCAGTATCCTGGACCTCAAGCTGATCTACAGAGCAATAGTGTTAAAAACCGCATGGTATTGGTACTGTGACAGGCATGTAGATCAATGGAACAGAATTGAAGTCCCAGAAATGAATCCACACTCCTATGGTCACTTGATCTTTGACAAAAGAGCTAAAACCATCCAGTGGAAAAAGGAGCCTTTTGAACAAATGGTGCTGGTTCAACTGGAGGTCAACATGCAGAAGAATGCAAATCAATTCATTCTTATCTCCTTGTACTAAGCTCAGTTCCAAGTGGATCAAGGACCTCCACATAAAACCAGACACACTGAAGCTAATAGAAAGGAAACTAGGGGCTCCAGTGGCCGGGAAGTTGGGACAGCCAGGCTCTGAGACAGACAGGCATAATATCGCTTGGGTCTCGGGCAGCTTGTGTGTATGCGGCTCCCAAGTGCTGGGTTGATCTGCAGTAACCAGTGCGCCAACTCTGCTGTGAGACTTCTGCCTGGCAGAGGGACCCCACACTGGGTGGGAGCCTACCAGCTTCCCTTCTGCGACCTCTGTTCCGGTAGACTGCACTGAAGAGACAGGTACCCAGGCTCTCCCCAATATAACATCACTTGGGACACAGCCTGTTGGGGCTTCCACCTGCGCCCATTAACGGGACAGCGCTGTGATCGTCTGGGTGCCAGATCTGCAGGCCATCGCCTCTTCAGGGTGAGCAGCACCACGGAGAGGGTGCAGAGTGCACTCCACCATCTTTGCTCCAGTGGCCGGGAAATTGGGACAGCCAGGCTCTGAGACAGACAGGCATAATATCGCTTGGGTCTCGGGCAGCTTGTGTGTATGTGGCTCCCATGTGCTGGGCTGATCTGCAGTAACCAGTGCGCCAGCTCTGCTGTGGGACTTCTGCCTGGCAGAGGGACCCCGCACTGGGCGGGAGCCTACCAGCTTCCCTTCTGTGACCTCTGTTCCGGTAGACTGCACTGAAGAGACAGGTACCCAGGCTCTCCCCAATATAACATCACTTGGGACACGGTCTGTTGGGGCTTCCGCCTGCGCCCAAGAACGGGACAGCGCTGTGGTCGTCTGGGTGCCAGATCTGCAGGCCATTGCCTCTGCAGGGTGAGCAGCGCCACGGAGAGAGTGCAGAGTACACTCCGCCATCTTTGCTCCAGTGGCCGGGAAGTTGGGACAGCAAGGGTCTGAGACAGACAGGCATAATATCGCTTGGGTCTCCGGCGGATTGTGTGTAAGTGGCTCCCAAGAGCTGGGCAGATCTGCAGTAACCAGCATGCTAGCTCTGCTGTGGGACTTCTGCCTGGCAGAGGGATGCCCCCTCCCCCCCCACTCTAGGAGAGATCACACACCCCTGCACAGGGCAGGAGCCTACCAGCCTCCCTTTGGCGACCTCTGCTCCAGGAATCCACTACGCTGAGCCTTTGGATGTGCAAGGACTCCCCAATATAACACCACTTGGGGCAAGGCACATCAGGGCTCCAAAGTCACTCAGGAGCAGGGCAGGCCCCAGAAATCTGTGCCAGGGGAATCGTGGTAAACCAGGGGGGGAGAGAAATGGCTTTGCAGGCTCACAGGAGGTCCAACCAACAGCCAGTGACAGCACGACCTACTAACATCAGAGGTATCCAGATGGCAAAAGGCAAACGTAGGAATGTTACTAACAGAAATCAAAGTAATATGGGACCGTCCGAATCCAACTCTCCAACAGCAGCAAATCCTGGATACCCCACCACACCCGAAAGACAAGATCTGGATTTAAAATCACTTCTCATGATGTTATTAGAGGATCACAAGAAGGACACAAATAAATCTAATAAAGAATTACAGGAGACCATGAATCAACGGTTAGAAGCCCTTACAAAGGAAACACAAAAATCGCTTAGAGAAATGCAGGAGAACATGGATCAAAAGATGGAGGCGCACAAGAAGACAACAAAAAAATCGCTTAACAAGATGAATCAATGGGTAGATGCACTCACAAAGGAATCACAAAATTTGCATAAAGAAATGCAGAAGAATATGGGTCAACAAACGGATGCCCATAAGGAGGCAACACAAAAAATGCTTAAAGAAATGAGTCAACGGTTAGATGCCCTTACAAAGGAAACACGAGAATTGCTTAAAGAAATACAGAAGACGATGGATCAACAGATGGATTCCCATGAGGAGGAAACACAAAAATCTCTCAGAGAAATGCAGGAGAACGTGGGTCAACAGGCAGAAATCCTGAAAGAGGTAATGCAAAAATACCTTAAAGAAATACAGGAAAATACAAAAAAACAAGTGAAGGATCTCAGCAAATCCATCCAGGAACTAAAAAAGGAAGTAGAAACAACTAAGACATCACAAAGTTAGACAACTTTGGAGATAGAAAACCCTGGGAAGAAATCAGGAGTCATAGATGCAAACATCAACAATAGAATACAAGAGATGGAAGAAAGAATCTCAGGTGCTGAAGATTCCATAGAAAGCATCAATTCAACAGTCAAAGAAAATGCAAAATGCAAAAATCGTGTAACCCAAAACATCCAGGAAATCCAGGACACAATGAGAAGACCAAACCTAAGGATTATAGGTATAGATGAGAGTGAAGATTTGCAACTTAAAGGGCCAGTAAACATCTTCAACAAAATTATGGAGGAAAACTTCCCTAACCTAAAGAGAGAGATGCCGATGAACGTACAAGAAGCCTACAGAACTCCAAACAGACTGGACCAGAACAGAAATAACTCCCGTCACATAATAATTAAAACACCAAATGTTCTAAACAAAGAAAGAATACTAAAAGCAGTAAGAGAAAAGTGCCAAGCAACATAGGAAGGAAGACCTATCCGAATCACATCAGACTTCTCACCAGAGACTATGAAAGCCAGAAGATCCTGGGCAGATCTCATGCAGACACTAAGAGAACACAAATGCCAGCCTAGACTACTATACCCAGCAAAACTCTCAATCACCATAGAAGGAGAGACCAAGATATTCCGTGATAAAACCAAATTTTCACAATATCTTTCCACAAATCCAGCCCTGCAAAGGATAATAGGTGGAAACCGCCAATACCGGAAGAGAAACAACACCCTGGAAAAAATGAGATAATAACCTTTTTGCATCAAACCCAAAAGTAGATAACCACTCAAACATAAAGATAGCGTCAAGAATGGCAGATGGCAATAATCACTATGCCTTAATCTCTCTTAATATCAATGGTCTCAATTCCCCAATTAAAAGACATAGACTAGCAGACTGGATACGTAAACAGGACCCAGCATTTTGCTGCATGCAGGAAACGCACCTCAGTGTCAAAGACAAACACTACCTCAGAGTAAAAGGCTAGAAAACAATTTTACAAGCAAATGGCCCCAAGAAACGAGGTGGAGTAGCCATCCTAATATCAGATAAAATTGACTTTCAACCTAAAGTCATCAAAAAAGACACAGAAGGACACTACATACTGGTCCAAGGAAAAATCCACCATCAAGAACTCTCAATTCTGAATATCTATGCTCCAAATGCCAGGGCACCCTCATTTGTAAAAGAAACTTTACTAAAACTCAAAGCACACATCGCACCGCACACAATAATAGTGGGTGACTTCAACACCCCGCTCTCTGAAATGGATCGTTCAGGAAAGCAGAAACTAAACAGGGACACAGTGAATCTAATTGAAGCCTTGGACCAAGTGGAACTAACAGATATATATAGAACATTTCATCCTAGAGCTAAAGAATTCACCTTCTTCTCACCACCTCATGGTACCTTCTCCAAAATTGACCATATAATTGGTCACAAATCAGACCTCAACAGATATAAGAAGATAGAAATAATCCCATGCCTCCTATCAGATCACTATGGAATAAGGGTGGTCTTCAATGGCAACAAAAACAAAAGAAAACCCACGTACACATGGAGGCTGAACAATGCTCTACTCAATGATAACTTGGTCAAGGTGGAAATAACGAAAGAAATCAAAGACTTTTTGAAAGATAATGAAAATGAAAGCACAACATACCCTAATTTATTGGACACAATGAAAGCAGTGCTAAGAGGAAAATTCATAGCCCTGAGTGCCGCCAAAAAGAAATGGGAGACAGCATACACTAACAGCTTAATGGCACACCTGAAAGACCTGGAACAAAAAGAAGCAAATACACCAAAGAGGAGCAGAAGGCAGGAAATCATCAAACTCAGGGCTGAAATCAATCAAGTAGAAACAAATAAAACCATACAAAGAATCAACAAAACGAGGAGTTGGTTCTTTGAGAAAATCAACAAGATAGATAAGCCCTTAGCCAGACTAACTGGAGGGCACAGAGATAGTATCCAAATTAATAAAATCAGAAACAAAAATGGAGAGATAACAACAGAAACTGAGGAAATTCAAAAAATCATCAGATCCTACTACAAAAACCTGTATTCAACACAACTAGAAAATCTTGAGGAAATGGACAATTTCCTTGACAGATACCAAATACCAAAATTAACTCAAAATCAAATAGACCATCTAAACCGTCCTATAACCCCTGAAGAAATAGAAGTTTTCATTGGAAGTCTTCCAACCAAAAAAAGCACAGGTCCAGATGGTTTTAGTGCAGAATTCTATCAGACCTTCAAAGAAGACCTAACACCAATACTCTTCAAACTGTTCCACAAACTAGAAACAAAAGGAACAGTACCCAACTCGTTCTATGAATCCACAATTACACTAATACCTAAAGCACACAAAGATCCGACAAAGAAAGAGAATCTCAGGCCAATCTCTCTTATGAATATTGATGCAAAAATACTCAATAAAATTCTTGCCAACCGAATCCAAGAACACATCAAAACGATCATCCACTACGATCAAGTAGGCTTCATCACAGGGATGCAGGGGTGGTTCAATATAAGGAAATCCATCAATGTAATCCACTACATAAACAATCTCAAAGAAAAAAAACCACATGGTCATCTCATTAGATGCTGAGAAAGCATTTGACAAAATTCGGCATCCTTTCATGCTAAAGGTCTTGGAAAGATCAGGAATTCAAGGCCCATATCTAAACATAGTAAAAGCAATTTACAGCAAACCGGTAGCCAGCATCAATCTAAATGGAGAGAAACTTGAAGCAATCCCACTAAAATCAGGGACTAGACAAGGCTGCCCTCTCTCTCCATATCTTTTCAATATAATACTTGAAATTCTAGCTAGAGCAATTAGACAACAAAAAGAGGTCAAAGGGATACAAATTGGAAAGGAAGAAGTCAAACTATCACTATTTGCAGACGATATGATAGTATACTTAAGCGACCCAAAGAACTCCACCAGAGAACTCCTACAGCTGATAAACGACTTCAACAAAGTGGCCAGATATAAAATCAACTCAAGCAAGTCAGAAGCCTTCCTATACTCAAAGGATAAGCAGGCTGAGAAAGAAGTAAGAGAAATAATACCCTTCACGATAGCCATAAACCATATTAAGTATCTTGGCGTAACTCTGACCAAACAAGTGAAAGATCTGTATGACAAGAACTTCAAGTCTCTGAAGAAAGAAATTGAAGAAGACCTCAGAAGATGGAAAAATCTGCCATGCTCATGGATTGGCACGATTAATATAGTAAAAATGAGCATCTTACCAAAAGTAATATACAGATTCAATGCAATCCCCATCAAAGTCCCAACTCAATTCTTCATAGAGTTAGAAAGAGCAATTCAAAAATTCATCTGGAATAACAGAAAACCCAGAATAGCTAAAACTATTCTCAAGAGTAAAAGAACCTCTGGGGGAATCAGTATCCTGGACTTCAAGCTGTACTACAGAGCAATAGTGTTAAAAACCGCATGGTATTGGTACATTGACAGGCATGTAGATCAATGGAACAGAATTGAAGACCCAGAAATGAATCCACACGCCTATGGTCACTTGATCTTTGACAAAGGAGCGAAAACCATCCAGTGGAAAAAAGATAGCCTTTTCAACAAATGGTGCTGGCTCAGCTGGAGGTCAACATGCAGAAGAATGCAAATTGACCCATTCTTATCTCCTTGCACTAAGCTCAATTCCAAGTGGATTAAGGATCTCTACATAAAACCAGACACACTGAAATTAATAGAAGGGAAACTAGGGAAGAACCTTGAACATATGGGCACAGGGGAGAATTTCCTGAACAGAACTCCAATAGCTTATGCTCTAAGATCAAGAATAGACAAATGGGACCTCATTAAATTACAAAGTTTTTGCAAGGCAAAAGACACTGTCAAAAAGACAAAGCATCAACCAACTAATATATTGGATATTAGCCCTCTGTTGGATGTAAGGTTGGAAATGATCTTTACCAACCTTACATCCAACAGAGGGCTAATATCCAATATATACAAAGAACTCAAGAAGTTAAACTCCAGAGAGGCAAGTAACCCTATTAAAAAATGGGGTACAGAACTAAACAAAGAGTTCTCACCTGAAGAATATCTAATGGCTGAGAAGCACCTAAAGAGATGTTCATCATCCTTAGTCATTAGGGAAATGCAAATCAAAACAACCCTGAGATTCCTTCTCACATCAGTCAGGATGGCTAAGATCAAAAACACAGGTGACAGCAGTAGTTGGCGAGGATGTGGAGAAAGAGGAACACTCCTCCACCGCTGGTGGAATTGCAAGCTGGTACAACCACTCTGGGAAGCAGTCTGGCTTTTCCTCAGAAAACTGGGCAGGACACTCCCGGAGGATCCGACTATACCACTCCTGGGCATATACCCAGAGGCTTTACCTGCATGCAATAAGGACACATGCTCCACTATGTTCATAGCAGCCTTATTTAAAATAGCCAGAAGCTGGAAAGAACCCAGATGTCCCTCAACGGAGGAATGGATTCAGAAGATGTGGTATATCTACACAATGGAATACTACTCTGCAATTAAAAACAATGAATTCACGAAATTCCTAGGCAAATGATCAGAACTTGAAAATATCATCCTTAGTGAGGTAACCCAATCACAAAAGAACACACATGGTATGCAGTCACTGATAAGGGGATATTAACCCAGAATCTTGGAATACCCTAGACACAATTAGCATATCAATACACTTCTAAGAAGATGGAAGGAGAGACCCCTGGTCCTGGAAAGACTGGATGTAGGGGAACGCTAGGACAGAGAAAGGAGAGGGGGTTGAATGGAGAAAAGAGGGAGGGAATGGGGCTTATGGGACTTTCGGGGAGGGAGGAAACGGGAAAGGGGAAATGATTTGGAATGTAAATTAAAAAAATAAAATAAAATAAAATAAAGGAAACTAGGGAAGAACCTTGAACACATGGGCACAGGTGAAAATTTCCTGAACAAAACACCAATAACTTATGCTCTAAGATCAAGTATTAACAAATGGGACCTCATAAAATTACAAAGTTTCTGTAAGGCAAAGGACACTGTCAAAAGGACAAAGTGGCAACCAACAAACTGGGAAAAGATCTTTACCAACCCTACATCCGACAGAGGGCTAATATCCAATATATACAAAGAAGTCAAGAAGTTAGACTCCAGAGAGCCAAGTAACCCTATTAAAAAATGGAGTACAGAGCTAAACAAGAGTTCTCACCTGAAGAATATCTAATGGCTGAGAAGCACCTAAAAAAATGTTAAACATCCTTAGTCATTAGGGAAATGCAAATCAAAACCACCCTGAGATTCCACCTCACACCAGTCAGAATGGCTAAGATCAAAAACACAGGAGACAGCAGTTGTTGGTGAGGATGTGGAGAAAGAGGAACACTCCTCCACTGCTGGTGGGATTGCAAACTGGTACAACCACTCTGGAAATCAGTCTGGAGGTTCTTCAGAAAAATGGGCATGCCACTCCCAGAGGATCCTGTTATACCACTACTGGGCATATACCCAGAGGCTTTCCCTGTATGCAATAAGGACACATGCTCCACTATGTTCATAGCAGCCTTATTTATAATAGCCAGAAGCTGGAAAGAACCCAGATATCTCTCAATGGAAGAATGGATTCAGAAGATGTGGTATATTTACACAATGAATACTACTCTTAAATTCTCGAATGTATTCTCACAGTGAATACTACTCTAAATTCTACTCGAAATTCTTAGGCAAATGATCAGAACTGGAAAATATCATCCTTAGTGAGGTAACCCAATTACAAGAGAACACACAAGGTATGCTGTCACTGATAAGGGCATATTAACCCAGAATCTTGGAATACCCAAGACACAATTCACATATCAATAGATTTCCAAGGAGATGGAAGGAGAAACCCCTGTTTCTGGTAAGACTGGGTGTAGGGGAATACCAGGACAGAGAAGCAAGAGGAGGTTGAATGGGGAGCAGGGGGAGGGAAGGGTGCTTATGGGACTTTTGGCAAGGGAGGAACTGGGAAAAGGGAAATCATTTGGAATGTAAATGAAAAAAATATATAAAATAAAAAACATAAAAAAATATATTAATCTTTCCTAGAAGGGACAGAAATAACACAAATTCAGCTAAAATGCTAAAGCCACCAAGAGGAACAAATCAATGAGGTAGGGTTTCTATCTTATGGAAGTGATTCTGTAATCCAGGAAGTGCAATGGTTACTTAATGAAGAGACATCTGCCTGTCACTGCTCATCTCCTGTTCATGGTCAAAGTATGGGAAGAGCAACTCTCCATTCTGGTAAGTTCCTGTGAAAAACTTTTTGATACTTCCTCTAACATGTAATTTTGTCTGTTGAATAGATTTACTGTGTGTTGTGGTTGCCGGGCGGCAGCGGCAGCTCCAGGAAGACCACACCAGGCCAAACAGTTCCACGTGAGGTTTATTGAGAAGGGAAAGGGCAAAGGTGGTGGTATAAAGAGAAGAGGGAAAGAGAGGGTGTGTGTGTGCTTCTCTTATATCTACAGATGGTGATGTGGTCGCAGATAAAGGTGAGCCCAATGGATTCTGGAACTATGGTGGTGGTTTCCTTGGCAACCGGTGTATAGGTTATGCTGTCGCCTATGTGATGTCACAGGTTTCGGAGGAGGTCCTGGTACCAACATTGTGTTTTAGAATACAAAATGGAATTTATTGATGAATTGTCATTATTAATGAGCACACCAATGGGCAAGTCTGCTGCAAGGATACACACACTGCCCTCTTACCACAGGGGCAGAAAGAGTGCTGTGAAGTGTGTGTGTAGTAAAAACTAGATCCCTACTTATTTCCTTTTTAATCAGCAATTACAAGTTTGCAGAAACAGAACCTTCTCTTCTCATATCCAGATCACTGATCACTACAGTTTATAATTGCTTAAATATTTTATGAAGATCCAGGAGACTGGAGTACAAAGCTTCTCAACACAATGGGAATGTTAATTATACTGAGTAAATCATCTCACATTGTTTACATGTCTTGAATTGTCACACCATGTCTCATAAACATGTGCAATACAATCAAAACTGAAACAAGAAGATATATTAGGCTTATTAGCATATGATCTGCTTATAATGTTCTGGATGTTGACATTTGAAAGACGATTGTCACAGGATAGTCACTGCAGAGTAAATCTGTTGTTGAGTGACAGTGCCACACAGAAACGCTGCTGAATATTCCAGAGAATGGGAAATAATCTTGGATCAACTCTGCACTGTACTGAGCACTGAGTGCTATGCTCAGAGGTGAACTTGGTTAGATGAAATGGGCTATGGGAAAACAGCTGGTTAGTATGAAAAGGGAGTTGGATTCTAAGTTCCTGTGTGAAATCATGGTTTTCTGTGCATTCAAGCACAGCTGTGAATGAAGAACATTGAAGTCACCAGAAGCTATTCTTTATGATGATTGGTTTTTAAATACAAGCAGAGGCTGAGTCTGAGGACTTCTATCTATCTATCTATCTATCTATCTATCTATCTATCTATCTATCTATCTATCTATCTACTATATATCATCTATCTATATTTTCCACATGTTTGTAAAGGTCTTGGATTTGAGAGGTTTGAAGAAGTACACAGCCCCTGGAAATATCACAGACTACACTCATTGCCAAAGGAATTTACATTCCTTTTTTATCTTCTTCCTTTACTCCTCAGGTCACAATGCCTGGAAAGGGGCACCTGTCTGATTTTGGATGCCTGTGCTGGCCTCACTGCCACTTCCTAAGCTACTTTTAGACAGGAGTTGTGCAGATGCTGGCTGAAGAGAAGATAGAGCTCTGAAACTAGTCTTCAGGTAAATTTGTAGGTTATCATTTTCCAGATGCATATTTATGGCCTGGAATTCCAAGTACTCACTTTATAATAGAGCCTAAGGAAAGATAAGACAGTGGCACAAGCTAGTAAGTCATCCCCATGACAACTGTGTCACAGTGAAAAGTGACCACCAGGGTGAAGGCACGATGCTTTTCTAAGATGTGACACATGTCTTCAGTGTCTGGGAGCTAGGAAGAGGCTCTGAAGAGATCTTCCACCAGCATAATAAGACTGCCTGAGCCCTGTGTGGAAGATCCTTGGTGTGCGAGGACAGGATCTCTTCCCCAAAGCTCTTCTCCCATTAATGTTTCCTAATTAAACATGAACAAGAATGTTTGCTTAGCATCAGATTGTTCAAGTCAATCTTTCTGTGTCAAAAACAAGAAGAAAAGTTACTATTTAGATTGATGAAAAAAGCCAGATTCGTAAAATAGCTCCGGTCTGTCAGGTAAATCCAGAGAATTATTAGGGGAAAAACCCCAATGCACTCAGGCAAGTATTACTTTCTTTTATAATACAAAATAAATTTTGTGTCCACTGGGTGATAATGAAAACTTTTTTTCTGTGGTAACAGTGTCAGTTTCCTTAAATAAAAAACAAGAAATGTGAGTGGGGCTGGCAAGATGGTACCTTTGTCAGCTTGAGATAGATCCCCAGGGCACACATAGAAATAGAGAAGTGAATCTTCAAGGTGTTCCCTGACCTCCACACACACACACACACACACACACACACACACACACACACACACACACACACACACACACCATGGCACATACGTCCACACACATGTATGTGAAATAAATGAAATGATAAAGCTATACATGAAGTAACTAGTCCCAGATGGCTATTTTTTTTCTTCTTTGTTATTTCACTTTTTTCTATGTGGTCCAAGGGGTAGAAGGTGAGTCAAAGGCCTTGAAGATGCTTCCCTTGAACTAAAGCATCAACACTTCTTTTTTTAATTTTATTTTATTTTCTAAGTTTTTTTTATTTACATTCAAAATCATTTCCCCTTTCCCGGTTCCTCCCTCCCCGAAAGTCCCATAAGCCCTCTTCCCTCCCTCTTTTCTCCATTCAACCCCCTCTCGCTTCTCTGTCCTGGCATTCCCCTACATCGAGTCTTTCCAGGACCAGGGGTCTCTCCTTCCATCTTCTTAGAAATCTATTGATATGTGAATTGTGTCTAGGGTATTCCGAGATTCTGGGTTAGTATCCCCTTATCAGTGACTGCATACCATGTGTGTTCTCTTGTGATTGGGTTACCTCACTAAGGATGATATTTTCAAGTTCTCACCATTTGCCTAGGAATTTCGTGAATTCATTGTTTTTAATTGCAGAGTAGTATTCCATTGTGTAAATATACCACATCTTCTGAATCCATTCCTCCGTTGAGGGACATCTGGGTTCTTTCCAGCTTCTGGCTATTATAAATAAGGCTGCTATGAACATAGTGAAGCATGTGTCCTTATTGCATGCAGGGGAAGCCTCTGGGTATATGCCAAGGAGTAGTATAACAAGATCCTCCAGGAGTGTCATGCCCAGTTTTCTGAGGAACCACCAGACTGCTTTCCAGAGTGGTTGTACCAGCTTGCAATTCCACCAGCAGTGGAGGAGTGTTCCTCTTTCTCCACATCCTCACTTCTATCTTTTGGTTATGGTGTGCATCAACAACACCCTGCAGTCTTAAATATTGCCAGATATATAAATATAAATGCATATATATATATATGTTTTATGAGCATATAGAGATTGGTGATGAGTATATAGAGGTTTTTTCATGTTGGTAAATGCAAGGACATCAGACAATGATGGCAATTATTACCCTTGTTGAGTACCAACCAGATGTTGGGGCTGGAATTCCACATCAGTTGTACATGTGCTTGTACCTCTCTGCCTTCCTTACTGGGCTCACTAACAGCTCTTAAATCCTTCAATAATAACAAGCATAACCTCAGAGTCAGAATTCCTTTCACACTTAGTTCTTAAGTAGACCTTATGACCCACAACACAAAGCCCATCTGTATTTCCCATATCATGACTTATATTAACTTTACAAAGGGGATCTAATCCTAGATTAAAACACCTGTCCAAATCAATACAGGTTCAGTCTCATGAAGAAAACATAAGATATTGTAATGAGAAAAAAACTTCAAAGGTGTCCTGGAAAACATAAGCAAATGGAAGTGGCTTCCAGTCAACAGACAGCTCTTCAAGAGCAGGGCACATGAATTATTTATCTGCAGCTTCCCAGACTCCCTTTCCAATAACTTGAAATAGCTGGCCTGAATGAATGCTTGTTGAACTAAACCGAAATTCCAGGGGTACAGGAAGAGAGAACATGATGTATGGGATAGTCATTCAAGAAAATAGGTGAATGCCAAGTAGACATGAACCAAGTGACACTTGATTAAGAACATTTCCCCAGCTGCAATTTCTATGATATTCCTTTCTTTTCTTCGACTCTTTTTGCCGGAGGACTTAGCACCTGACCAATTCAGCCTAATATCAGAATCGTGTCATGTGGCTTGCAGTGGGGATGTCCTATGAGCAGCATAAAGTCTAAGTGAGATCACAAGTGAGATCACACTGAACTTTCTATAACTGGATTGTACAAAGAAAAGACATCATTTTCCTCTGCTCAAGGCTGAATTTATCAGAAGAAACAGTCTCTGCTAAGGAGCTCAAGGCAATAGGTGATGTTAAAAGCTAATAAAAAATAGCTGAGGTTAAACCTAATAAAAAGAAGGAAATGGTGTCTGTCAAAGATAAGGACACTGGTGAATCTGCTTTTCCTTTCTCTCAGTCCAGAAATTCCCACTGCCTTTCCATAATTTAACCTGGCTTGCTGGCATAGCCATAAACCATACAATTCTGCAATCCGTAGTTCTGTGTCTTGCATGCAGATGTCTAATCAATGCAATCAACATTATGGTATTATAGTGGTATATCAGGGAATATCCTACAAGTGTGTAATAAGAAGAACTATGAATGTGGGCAGCACCAAACCATGGACTGGATTCTGAACTGGGAGAAAGGGAGAGAGAAAGGAAGATGGGCACCATCATTCCTCTTTTGGATCCCTAACACTCCTTTGAGCCACAGCACCCTCTCCCAACACTTTTCCATGGCAGATAGAATTCTTAAACAATGAGCTAAAACAAAACATTGCTGCATTAACTGATCTTTTAAATTTTATTTTTATTTGTGGTTTATTAAATAATAAATGTAGAATGAACCTATATACATTAAAAGAGAATTTATTAGAGCAACTTACAGGCTGTGAGACAGCTAGTTCAACAATGACTGTCTCCCAATGGAAAACTCAAGAATCTAGTATTTATTCTGTCCACAAGGCTGTATGTCTCAGTTGGTCTTCAGTACACTTTGAATCCTGAAGCAGTAATTTGTAATGTCCATAAATGAATGCCTCAGCAACAGAAACTTCATAATGGCACTTAATAGCTAGACAATGAAGTGTATACAACCTTGGGGTCAAGCCCTGAGGTCACCATTCTAATGTGAGCTCCTGGCTACTGAAGTCCTAATGAAGCAAGCATGATGATAGGATGTTACAACAGGCTTGCTTTCTTTTTTTTTTTTTCTTCATATTTTTTTTACTATTATTTTCTATATTTTTTATTTACATTCCAAATGATTTCCCATTTCCCGTTTCCTCCCTCCCCGAAAGTCGCATAAGCACCCTTCCCCTCTCTGTTCCCCATTCAACCCCCTCTCACTTCTCTGTCCTGGCACTCCCCTACATCCAGTCTTTCCAGGACCAGAGGTCTCTCCTTCCATCTTCTTGGAAATCTAATGATATGTGAATTGCGTCTTGGGTATTCTGAGATTCTGGGTTAATATGCCCTTATCAGTGACAGCATACCTTGTGTGTTCTTTTGTGATTGGGTTACCTCACTAAGGAAGATATTTTCAAGTTCTGACCATTTGCCTAAGAATTTCGTGAATTCATTGTTTTTAATTGCATAGTGGTATTCCATTGTGTAAATATACCACATCTTCTGAATACATTCCTCTGTTGAGGGCCATTTGGGTTCTTCCAGCTTCTGGCTATTATAAATAAGGCTGCTATGAACATAGTGGAGCATGTGTCCTTACTGCATGCAGGGGAAGCCTCTGGGTATATGTCCAGGTGTGGTAAAACAGAATCCTCCAGGAGAGTCATGCCCAGTTTTCTGAAGAACTGCCAGACTCATTTCCCGAGTGGTTGTACCAGCTTGCAATCCCACCAGCAGTGGAGGAGTGTTCCTCTTTCTCCACATCCTTACCAACAACTGCTGTCTCCTGTGTTTTTGATCTTAACCATTTTGACTGGTGTAAGGTGGAATCTCAGGGTGGTTTTGATTTGCATTTCCCTAATGACTAAGGATGTTTAACATTTTTTTAGGTGCTTCTCAGCCATTAGATATTCTTCAGGTGAGAACTCTTTGTTTAGCTCTGTACCCCATTTTTAATAGGTTTATTTGGCTCTCTGGAGTCTAACTTCTTGAGTTCTTTGTATATATTGGATATTAGTCCTCTGTCGGATGTAGGGCTGGTAAAGATCTTTTCCAAGTTTGTTGGTTGCCACTTTGTCCTTTTGACAGTGTCCTTTGCCTTACAGAAACTTTGTAATTTTATGAGGTCCCATTTGTTAATTCTTGATCTTAGAGCATAAGCTATTGGTGTTCTGTTCAGGAAATTCTCCCCTGTGCCCATGTGTTCAAGGTTCTTCCCTAGTTTCCTTTCTATTAGTTTCAGTGTGTCTGGTTTTATGTGGAGGTCCTTGATCCACTTGGAACTGAGCTTAGTACAAGGAGATAAGAATGAATTGATTTGCATTCTTCTGCATGTTGACCTCCAGTTGAACCAGCACCATTTGTTCAAAAGACTCTTTTTTCCACTGGATGGTTTTAGCTCCTTTGTCAAAGATCAAGTGACCATAGGAGTGTGGGTTCATTTCTGGGTCTTCAATTCTGTTCCATTGATCTACATGTCTGTCACTATACAAATACCATGCGGTTTTTAACACTATTGCTCTGTAGTACAGCTTGAGGTCCAGGATACTGATTCCCCCAGAAGTTCTTTTACTCTTGAGAATAGTTTTAGCTATCCTGGGTTTTCTGTTATTCCAGATGAATTTTTGAATAGCTCTTTCTAACTCTATGAAGAATTGAGTTGGGATTTTGATGGAGATTGCATTGAATCTGTATATTTCTTTTGGCAAGATGGTCATTTTTACTATATTAATCCTGCCAATTCATGAGCATAGAAGATTTTTTCATGTCCTGAGGTCTTCAATTTCTTTCTTCAGAGACTTGAAGTTTTTGTCATACAGATCTTTCACTTGTTTGGTTAGAGTCACACCAAGATACTTTATATTGTTTGTGGCTATTGTGAAGGGTATCATTTCTCTTATTTCTTTTTCAGCCTGCTTACCCTTTGAATATAGGAAGGCTACTGATTTGCTTGAGTTGATTTTATATCCGGCCACTTTGCTGAAGTTGTTTATCAGCTGTAAGAGTTCTCTGGTGGAGTTCTTTGGGTCACTTAAGTATACTATCACATCGTCTGCAATAGTGATAGTTTGACTTCTTCCTTTCCAATTTGTATCCCTTTGATCTCCTTTTGTTGTCTAATTGCTCTAGCTAGAACTTCAAGTACTTTATTGAAAAGATATGGAGAGAGAGGGCAGCCTTGTCTAGTCCCTGATTTTAGTGGGATTGCTTCAAGTTTCTCTCCATTTAGATTGATGTTGTCTACTGGTTTGCAGTAAATTGCTTTTACTATATTTAGATATGGGCCTCGAATTCCTGATCTTTCCAAGACCTTTAACATGAAAGGATGCTGAATTTTGTCAAATGTTGTTTCAGCATCTAATGAAATGACCATGTGGTTTTTTCCTTTGAGATTGTTTATGTATTGGATTACATTGATGGACTTTGTTATATTGAACCATCCCTGCATCCCTGGGATGAAACCTATTTATTTGTGGTGAATGATCGTTTTGATGCGTTCCTGGATTTGGTTCAGACCTGCTTTCAAAGAGTGAGGAAGGACAGAGGGACCCCAATACCTTGATCTGACCTGGGATACTCTAATGTGCCTCCTGTGAATGGTTATTACTAAAATGTGTGAATCAGAGACTCTTTCACACTAAGCTGGGTGGCTGCTATGCTTTGGCATCATATCTATAAGGAAGGTCAAGTGCAGGCTTTGCTCTTGGGTCCCCAAGCAAAGTGTTGGAAGCTGACTACTGGATTTTAGCATTTTGCAACAGCATTCTCATGAAATATTCCTGGTCCATTTGAGAGCCCCATCAGCCCTTAAAGTGGCCCTTAAGAAGCTGAGCCTTGGTTCACACAGAATAAATTAACTGATCTTTCATTTGCTCCCTGAGATGAATGGCCAGACTACCAACTGCTTTACAGTTCCCTTGAAAACATTTCTAGTTCACTTAATTACTGACTTAATTGTGTTGATCAGTAACATATATCTACATTTTCTCTATGTCAACAAATACAAATGGTACCTTTTAATATTTAATATGTAAAGTACTACATTAAAATTGGCACCATCTATTGCTGCTGTTTATTGTTTCTACTTTTCATTTTTTCCCAAGGGCAGTACATTTCTTACTGCTTTTAAAGGAACCCAGTATGTGCACTCCACACCAACTCCCGCCAGAGAAGGTACCCTGAGGCCAAGGCTGGTGCTGTGTCTCAGGCCATCCAGTGTATCAAGCAACAAGCTCAGAAGAGGAATTAAATCCCCCTGAAATGTCTTTGCAGAGCATTTCTCCTGGTCTGCACCCTGCTGGACACTGAAAATTGGATTTCAGCTCATACTAAGAACACCCTGCTAATAGAGGAGCAAACCAGGGTTCACTGAAAATCTCTTGCTCCATGCCCATCCCTATCTTCCTTTAAGACATAGAGCTGAGTCTTTAAAATGAGAAACCAAGGCATGGCATTGATCAGCTTTGCAAATTAGTGAGGGAGCTAAGCACAGATGGGTTAGCATAGAAGATTTGGCAGGAGGAAGTAGAGGGAGCCCAGAAAAACTGGCCAGCCAATTTCCTGCAGCAGTTCTGGAAGGCCAGTGTAGTCGAGATAAGGGGAGGTTGGAAATGGATAAAATTTGAGGTCTTCAGAACCTCAAGAAAACTCAGAGATGAGAACTAGCACACCCACTTGCAAAACCTCTGACAGCACAAGGAGCTTGGTATCTATCTCTTGAACTATGAAAGGTCAAGTAAGCCAGACTGAGAAACACAAATACCACATGCTTTCTCTAATACATGGATCCTAGATCTTATAGATATATAAAATCAGAATCTCTCTCTCTCTTTCTCTCTCTCTCTCTCTCTCTCTCTCTCTCTCTCTCTCTCTCTCTCTCTCTCTCTCTCACACACACACACACACACACACACACACACACTCACACACAAACACACACACATACACATACACTCTCTCATTAGCAAGGCTCAAAAAGAGAGAGAGGAAGTAGAAAGGACGAGAGTTTGGGCAATATGCCCAAACTACAAGAGATATAAAACATGTAGTTGAAAATATGCTTAGGAAATCATCACTGTGTACAATGAATATATACCCATTTCTAAAGAGGAAACACTAAGCAAGACCCATTTTCTCTTTTTTGAACCAGAATTTTAAATAACCATGTTTTATAAACTGTAAAAGAAAATATTTGTATACATTATTTCAGTAAAATTTAGGCAAATATGAGTTATATTTATGAGGTATAACACCATGTAATGATACATATATACTGATTGTTGGTTTTATGAGACTTGGGGTCATGAACTCACTATGTACCTAGCTGCCCTTCAACTCATGGCAATCTTCCTACCTCAGGCTTTCAATTTTTATTTAGATAAAGAAGTATCATAACATGCAAAAAGATATTATAAAACAAATGTAGTCATGTTATTTTTAGAGATCAGCGTGTCACATAATAGCACTAACAGCATCTTGACTGTGTTAATCAGATATGTACCATGTAGCAGACATTTTGTAGTCAACACTCTTATTCCTACACACTTTTAGATAATCTTAGGAGGCATCAACAGACCCATTTCCCAAGAGGAGAGCTGAATCTTCTGACTCAGTAGGCAGCATCCAGTTAGCAGTTAAACTGTGCCTTTCTAGCAGTGCACACGTTTTATTTAGTCTGGTGTCTCTTGCAGGAAGTATTCTCTGTTTGCATCAAGGGCCCTCAGTGGAACTCCCAGTGATAGAAGTAGAAAATCATCACCATGGAAACAGCGTGGAGGTGTGTCCCCTGATTACATTTCCTCCTGTAAGAGTGATATCAGTCTTCAAGTGCACAAAATTCTTGGGTATGTATTAAAATGCTGTCTCTAAATGGGCAGATTTGGGGTGAAGACTAATATTCTGCATGGCTAAGAAGTTTCAAGTGTGGGATGGTGCCCACAATTGAGTATCAATGTCATGGCATTGCTTCTGTCTCATCTATTCCAGCTACTAAATGCTTGAGACTAGGAATTCATGAGCTGAAGGGGGTATGTTGCTCAGAGCTCTGAGGCTGGCAAGCCCAAAGTCATGACATCAGCATATTCTTTGAAGTTGAGGCCTTTTAGCCATCTTCTCCCACTGTTGCTTGGGACATTGCCTCTCTCATTGGAAAGGGAGTCACTTGTGACCAAACCACCTCTTAAGATATGGAGATGAAGAGATAGAACCTTTTATGGACCTCTGTTTATTGAGAAAGTTAAGTTTCCTTCTCCATTGTAAAGAGAACATGTTGTGTATTGTATGGATGCATCACCTGTCAATTAAAAAACTATAGCATACAGGAAACAGTTGAGTAGCAGGTGGGACATCCAGGAAGCAGAAGGAATTCTAGAATAGACCTAGGCACAGGAGATTTGCCCACGAAGATGTGACAAGACTGAGGTATGGTACTTGAACACAGGTAACCAACCACCTTGCAGAATGTAGATTATAATAAATAGGTTAATTTAAGTTATCATCTAGTCAGGGAAGCACCTAGCTATATGACCAAGATATTCCTAAGTATATTTTGAGTCTGAGCCTTATGAGAACAGAGGGCTGGAAGAAAGGACCATGCCTATTTTATACATTCCAGCTCACCTTTGGAAGGTCTAGGTACTGCCTGACCTTAGTAGCCAGGAGCTCACATTAGAATGGTGACCTCAGGGTTTGACCCCAAGGTTGTATACACTTCATTGTCTAGCTATTAAGTGTCATTATGAAATTAGGAGTTCTCAGCTATGAAGTAGTACTGATAAACAAAAGATTTGAGGCTATTATTTTAGATTTTGGAGGCTGGTTTAGATCAAGTGATTCCTATGAATGTGAGATACCAGCCTCTCAGGCAAGGCTTAGCCTCTCTGCTTCATCAGATACAATTGCTTTATCTTTCATCTGTAACTGTGTGGAAGTGGAATTTTACAAGTGGTTTATTTCCCTATTTTAGATTGATTTTGTATTATTTTTATATTGATGTGCAATGGAGAATGGACTTTAGCTTATTCTCTTCTTTCTAGTTTTTTAAACTGTATAACCCTGAACAAAGTATCATCTGACTTTAGAATGAGTGACTTGAAAGGACTAGCAACAGTGTCTCTCACAGAGAGCCATACACAGCACTCTCAGGTCTGTCAGAAAACAACTCCCATCCACTTTTATGAACCTGTGCACTTATCACTCTAGAACAATGCTCAGTTTACTTTACAGTGAACAGTTTACTTTACCTGGGCATTTTGTTATAAAGTAGATCAATGTTTGGTGGGTATGAGTTATAGGCTGGGATTCAACCTTTCCAGGCTCCCAGGCACTGCCAACAATATTGTCTCATGTACTCCAGGTTCCTCAAAAGCAACCCAATACTTTTCCTATTAAAATGTTAAGAGTTTCTTTATCTAAGCAGAAAATATGCCCTCAGGAGACCTTTTCTGTAATGAAACTTGGATTAATCTTTATACATGATAGGAAAATGTATCAGAAGTCCTGTATCTCCCTATAACAACATACAAATTTTGCAATTGCACATCTGTTAGGATGATTAAGATTTAAGGAAGGAAAAGACAACTCCATCTGCTGCAAGGGATTGTTAGGAAGAGAAGCTCTCCTTAATTGTAGATGGGAACACACAGCTTTACTACCACTCTGGAAGAAAATCAGTGACACTCCTATATGACAGTTGATTTGCAAGTTTGGAAATAAGCGGAAGAAATGAAGAGAAAGCTGTTTAGCTAATGTCATCAGAAAGTAGAAGCTAGCAGCTTGTCAAGGAAGGGTGCGAAAACAAATATAATTCATAGGGACAGAGGAAACACATGTACAAAACAAGGAGCATCATACATGAAAAACAAAAGAAATACAGAACTGAGTGGCCCCCAAAAAGAGATAGATGTTTGGATCTGATCCACTTTATGGTGATTTTGTTGCCTAACTTTCAATTTACAGTTACCACAAAACTTTCTTCTGAGTGCAGACCTTGAGTCTAATGTTTCCATCAATTTCCCAAAGTCACATAAATTTACTGTGAAGCTAACTTTGATGAGTGGCTTCCCTGCATATAGAACTCATCTCCACTCTTTCTGTTGTGTGGAATAATAGCCACCTACATACCAGTGCCCATTGAACATGCATAGACCTACACACTGCTATATTATTAGCCAATAACTCTAGCTTGGGAACTCTGAGTAATCAAGGGAATGGAGCTCCATACTCAGCCTCTGGGTTGTACTTTTGGATGGAGAACAAATGAGTAGCATTCTTGCCTGTTGAGGTTAGAAATGCTACACTATTCAGGTGCAAAGGATCCTTGCTAGCAAATGTTTAGTCATCAGGCTTGGGCAAACATTCTCTTCAAGCACAGGCTTACAATATATAGTGGATCATCCTTGTAAGAAAGGGTAAATGATTTTGCAAAACTAATATGCATGATTGTCCCCAAGCTCCCAATAATCTTTCCCATCATCAGTCTGGAAATGCTAATTCTTAATGAGAAATTTCAACTCCCTCAACAACTGAAACTGTTTGATGGAAGCATCTGTCTTCTTTATGGCAGTGCACCAAGCTCCTTGCTCAAAGCAGCAGAAGTAGCTTCATGCACTTGTACCACCCCTGAGACATTCTGCTGTTTCTTTTTCTTCTTAACTTTCCATGAATCTCAAGCTGATTTAGATATTTTGGTTGTTGATGACCTGAAATTAAGCTAAGGCAAACAGTATCCCTGGTCCAGCTTCCTGTCATTACCCACATGCAGCACTTTTCTATTTGAAGAGTGTGGTGATGTGATTTTGTTGCTAATGACTGTGATCTGATGAGAGTCCCTGCAGATGATGATTGTTTGAAAGAGTTGTAATTGTTAGGCTTTGATAATCCTCCTTGAAATCCTTGTTGTGTATCACCATTACCAAAACCACCAACACCCCCATTGAGAATTAAACTAAAATCTTCATGAACCATCTGGCGTATATCAGTTTTAATGGAAAACTGAACACCTTTAGAATGGATCTGCAATGCAATTACAGTTTAAGCTAAGGAAGAAAGAAATGTGAGTGGTAATTTAGTTGAGAGCAAAATATATTACTAAAACAGCTTTGCATCTAATACTCTACTAGTGAAGACACAAGGCTCAAGGAAAAAAGGTCTTGGGCCTAAATAAGCAAAAAATTTAGTCAGAGAAAGATATACTAGCATACAGATTGTAATATGATCAGAACAGGAGCCCAACTGTGTTTAGGTAAAGAGGAAAATACTATAGATAACTGGTATAGGTTGTTTTAGGAGTAGAGGGAATAGCAGAGAGGGAATTGGGGACACAACACTGAACTGGGGACCAAAGATGAATAAAGGTTTCCAGTATCTAAAAGGCTGTGGAAGAGGGTCCAACATAATCAAAGATGCAGCCATATGAAATGTATCAGAGGAAAGCTATATCACACCACAGACTGAAGGATGTTGTTCAAGGCATGTCACATAACTGGCAGCACCTGAAGTTTACTAGATAACCATTACAGCCCAGTTCATTCTATCTGGATGTCGATAAGAAGAACGGCCCAACAGCCCTTCCTCTCTAACCACTAAGCAAGAATCCAACAAGGCTTTGACCTCTGCTGAGTTAAAACATGAGGTGATTGAAGAGACAAACTCCAGGGGGAGAAACAGGGCATATTAAAGGGGAGGCCAGGCCTCTGGAAATCATTGTTATTGATTAAGCATAATTAAGCCCACTGAAAATGTGATGCGTGGGATAAGTGATTGGTTTTTGGACTCACAAAGTGTCACCCTAAAATAAACAGTCTTGGTATCCTACTGTCACAGTGATAAAGGAAGAGCCTGGTATTAACTAGAATTGTTTACCTTACAAGGAGCAGAGCAGAGCCAAGGCAAATTAAGTGTCAAGAGAGCAAGACCATGAAAGCGACAAAAAGGAGTAGAAAAGAACTATGTTGAAATAACTCTAGAATTTACAGTCTATTGGCCAAGTTATCTCAAATATACACTTCACTCATTTCATGCTGAATAGCTACTAGGTGCTAGATGTGTTGTTATCCACTGGGACAAACTAAATGAGACAATAACTGGCTCCAAAAGCTTTTTAGCTTTTATTGAAAAGTACCCATGGCCATTTATGGAAGGGCCTACAATATACAAGTCCTGTCAAACTCAGAAAGTTCTCCTTCTCTAGGCAACATTAAAAAACTTGTCCCACAAATGGAATTTGAGAATATCATCCTGAGTGAGGTAAGCCAGCCTGAAAAAAATATATATGGTACGTACTTACTTACAAGTGATTGTTAGCCATAAACTATAGGATACCCAGATTCCTCTCTAAAGACCCAAAGAAGCTAAACAAGAAGGAAAGCCCAAGGGAGGAAATTTGAATCTCACTTAGAAGGGGAAGAAAATAGGATGCAAATGGAGGAAGAGAACAGGGTGGAAGAGGGGATGGGGGAGATGTGGGAGGGGTTCCAGATCAGATATGGGGAGGGACAAAAGAGATAACCAGATGGCGATAAGAATGAATGGATCTGCAAGTGACAGGGGTAGGGAATGGGAGGGGGCATCTCCAGAACATGACAGAGACCTGGGATAAAGAAGGTGCCCAAGAATCAATGGGGGTGACCTTAGCTATGATTCCCAGCATTGGACATATGGAACCTGAAAATGCTACCTCCTTTAGCCAGGCAAGAACCCCAACAGAGTGATAGGGACTGACCTACAAATAACTGGCCCAACTTGAGACTCATTCCACAGGCAAGCACCAATTCCTGACACTATTAATGATACTCTGTTATGTTTGGAGACAGGAGCATGTTGTCCTCTGACAGGCTCCACCCAGTAGCTGACTCAGACAGATACAGACACCCACAGTCAAACAGTGGGATGGGGCCTGGGGACTCTTTTGAAAGAATAGGAGGAAGAATTGTGAGCCCCGAAGGGGATAGAGACTCCACAAGAAAACCAACAGTGTCAATGAACCTGGACCCTTGGTGCTCTCAGAGAATAAACCACCAACCAAAGTACATATACAGACTGGATCTAGGGCTCCGCACACATATGTAGCAGATGTGCAGCTTGGTATTCATATGAGTCCTGAACAACTGGAGTGGGATGGGATATGTTCTTTTACCTGGGCTGACTTATCTGGCTGCAGTGTAAGAGGATGTGCCTAGCCTCATAGACTTGAAGTGCAAGTGTGGGTTAAACCCAGAGGAAGCCTCACCTCTTCAGAGGAGAATAGAGGGGAAGGATTATAGGAGGGGGTGACCAGGAGGGGGCAGTGAGTGGAAGGTAAAGTAAAAATAGTAAAATAAAATAATAATAAGTAAAATAAAAAGGATTAAAAGTGAAATATTCTTTAAAAAGAAAATAAATCAAAACAAACACAAACAAACAAAAAATCTTGTCTCATTCTGCCTGGTTCTAAGGTTAATATTTCTTTCTCTAATAATCCATAAGGCCAGAAGACCATTATTATTGTCTAGAGCAACTCATTTCATGTGCACATTTTCAACAGGCAGGGTCTTTCTTGTTTGGAGAGGATGTTGAAGACACTACTGATAGGCCAGGGAACTAGATGCCAGATATGGCAATTATGCTTCAAGACATTGCAACTTCTCCTGGGCTTTTTAGGGTTTGCTCCTTTGGGTAGTTTGTAGGTTTTTCTTTCTCTTTTTGGCATTGTAGACTTCATTTTCATTAGTGTGCTGGGTGCCTCTCTGTAGCCTTTCTTCAATACCTCAGTGCTCCTTCCTGCTTCCTTAAAAATTTCCAAAGTCCTGTGGATTTGGAATAAAGAGAAAAGAGAAACAAATACCACAAAGGATGTTTGGAAAAGTCACAAAGAAACATTATTTTATAAGCTTTCTTAAAATTATGTATAGTATATATCTTATGAGTGTGTCTGTGTGTGTATGTGTGTGTGTGTGTGTGTGTGTGTGTGCGCGCGAATGTGTGTAATGTAGATGTAACTGTTGTGCTTGACACTCATTTTGGCCAGTTGTGGATCCCTGTAGCAGCTTTTATCTGCTGAAAAGAGAAAGCTGTTAAGAGAAAGAGAATCTGTTATCTCCAGAGATGAACCCCTTAATGTGTTATCAAGTCCTAATGGTCATCCTTTAATACACATGCATCTGAAATTATAAATAGGCTTCATAGGCTGTTTACATATATGTATACATGTGTGTATAACAATTATAATTATAAAAGAAAAGGTCTTGAACATGAAGAGAGGGAGTTGAAGGGAACACAGAAGTAGTTGGAGGACTAGGTGTGCAAATAAAATGAATACTGTACTCATGTATAAAATTCTCAAAAAGATTTCTTTAAATTAAGTTTAAGAAAATCAGAAGAACAAGGGACAAGACTTAGAGTGGAGGTCATAGGCAATCAAACAGATTCATTCTGTCCTCTTCATCAGCACTACCATAAAGGAACATGACATTCCTTGTCCTTCTAAAACTATCAGTCTAAAAGGTACCAGATGTGCAGATGTACCAGATATGTACCAGATGTGCAGCTTGATCTTTATGTGGGTCTCCCAGAAAATGGAGTGGGGGCTGTCCCTAAATCTGTTGCCTGCCTGTAGATCCCATTTCCCTAACTGGGCTGCTTTGTCTGTCTTCATTAGGAGAAGATGTGCCTAATCCTGCAGTGACTTGATGTGCGTGGGGGTTAGAGTGTGATACCTTGGGGTGGGGGAGGCTCTTGATTCTCAAAGGACTCCAGTCTCAACCAAAGTAAACTCCATTGTACTATAAGGAACAAAGAGAATGATTTGTTTAGTTTCATGGGAATTGATAGAGTTACATAGGAAATCAGGTTGGTTGAGAAGGTTTATAGCACAAGTCACTGAGACAAGATGACTCAATAAGACTGGGGTGCAAAGAAGTCCTGCTTAGGACAGTTAAGAGACAGGTTATAAGAGAGAGAAAAGAGGGTACCTACAGGCTTCAGGAAGAGCAGGAATGTGCTATGGTAGCTGTGAGAAAGAACTGAGAGATAGAGAAGGTGTTAATTTTTGTTTAGCACTACAGAGCAGGCTCACAGCATTGATAGAACTGCTCCTTTGTGCAACTTCCCAGAAATGAGAGGAGCCATTCAAAGAAGCAAGTGGGTATGTGGCTTTCAGAAATATTTGTAAAGAAAGAAAAAACTGGAGTTAACAGTTTCTTGTAAAATACACACACACACACACACACACACACACTCACTCCCCCCCCCCACAAATCAATGCATTTTCTTATTGCAGAAGGTAGGCAGTATTGATACATTTAAAAGGCTGCTGTTTCTGATGGGCAAGGAGGCAGCCACTTTCTATCACTCTGGTCGCTCCTTCCTGTCCTTGGAATTGTATTTCTAAGTCAGGAAGTAACAGACTATTACCCCAAAGAAGTCCTGTCTGAATATTAGTTCCATGTCACACCCCACAGTCTCAGAGTTTACAAACAAACTGAATATCTATCTGAAGACCTTAACAAATAGCTGTATCTCAGCCAATCACATACATCTAAGCTCTAGGCAATGGCATACAGTGAATGGCCAGACTGTGACCAACAAAGCACACGGTCTAAGAAAGAGGCCATCACTGGGGTTTCCTTCAGCATTCAGTTTGCAAGTAAAGTCCAGAATGCTCAGAGTTTCAGTTGAGTCACGGCAACATCTTGATTATTCTCTGCTCCAATAAACTCCGTGGAATTTGTCTTGTTTACTATTTTTCAATCTAGTGAGACATTTTTTCTTAATGTTTTCCCCCTTATTTAGAGACAAATTTTAAAATTTGTGGATCCTTTGATCTTGATCAGAACTACTCAACTCTGTCATCTTAACATGAATGCAAATACAAACCATACATACCTGAACACAAATGAGTTTCAAAAAATTATTATTTGCTTGAGGAGGTGGTAGGCCAGGTCAGTGTGCAGAATGCACTTTTTCTGCCTTTGATGGGATTGTGAATATGTGATGTAGATGGAGTTTGGGGGTTTACAGTTATTTGTAGCACTGGACTCTGAGACAGTAGCACTGACTACATAGTCACATCAGCACCACTGTAGAAGGGGAACCAGAACCTGATGTTTCCTCAAAGGTGAAATAACAATTAATGTGAATATCCTGCTGCGCTGGGTATAGTTTCATATTTAGACACATCTCAGTCTTCTAACCAGTGAGCCTAGCTCTTGATACAGGTGGCGCTCCAACTACTTCCCACTCACAGCCCTGATATCAGACAAAAATCTACATTTTCCCTTTATTATCTGAGGAACCAAATTATACAGAGTCCTCAATTCCTTAGGAAACCTTGGTTAAGATCACAAATTAGGTTTCCACATCCTTCCATATTGTCTCCTAAAAATGGCCCTAAGTTCACAATGTCTCTCAATAGCCAGAGTTGAAGGACATGCCATTGTTCTTGACAAGATGAATAAGCTGTAAACAGCCTGAAAAATAGACACTACTGGATTACCGCACTTCCCATGGCCTTCCTTGCGCCTCTTGCTATAGCATGACAGAGGTAGAACAGTATGTGGTATTACTATTCCAGCCTGACTCTAACATTATCTGTGATACTCTGACATGGGTGGCTTGGGGCAAGCTAGAAAGTCCTTAAAACCATGGTTCAAAGCCCTGGGAAACCTGTGAGGGTCACAGATTCCCATTTTCAGTAGAATTTATTTTCAGTACAGCTTTAGGTTCACTACAAGCATGATAAACTCCCTTCTCTCCACAGCCACAGTCTCTTCTGCTGGCAGAGAGTTCTGCAGAGTGGTCTCCTGGAGACAACTCTTAGTCTACACTGATGAATAGCCATCAGCATGCACCCTCACAATGGAGTCTGCATTGATGCAGGGCATTGATTGAAGTCACCCCATGTGGTCTCTGTGTACATGCATGGTGATGTGTGTTCACTCTCCACATGGAATCTCTATGAATACATGGTGTTGTGTGCTCACCCTGCATGTTGAGCCTGTCTGAATACATGGTGGTATATACTTACCCTTCATGTGAGTCTGTGTGCACACATTGTGTTGTGTTTTCAACCTCCATGTGGGGTCTGTGTGGATACAGTGTGGTGTTACATAGGAACAAAGAGATTGCAATCTGCTCTGAAGAAAATGAATTTTGGGCAAAAGATCTGAAACACAGAGCCTCACAGATAGCAGATGATACTTATGTGGAATAGAATAGACCCAACCTGAGGTATCTATTACCTCCTTTTCAGATAAAAGAAGATGCTCTCAGCTATGAACTCTTCTCAAATGTCCTTCCTTGCATGATGTCTGTCACCACATTTGCAGACTCTGATGTTCATAAGTCTATGTTTCCTGTCTTGAGTTAGTTGAACAAAGAAGAGGCTGAAAGTAGAATGGAGCAATGACCCCATTGCCCAAATTCCAGGGGAAGACTCCAAAAGACACACAGCAAGTTTCAAGACCTTCATCACAGTCACCACCACCCCCAAACTCCTGCACCCTTCCTCACTATGGTTCACCAGTCTTTCACATTTACAACTACATCCTCCCAGTGTGCCTTACTTACACATGGAACTGGACTGCACAGATATGTTGTCTCCCCTAGGCCTCTGGCACAACAGCCCATGCCTTTTCCTTGTATGCTGATAAAATAGGTGTTAATAAGCACTAAGTTAAGTCACAGGTGATCTGCAGCCTGCAAGTCCTCTGGTAATCAGACATCAAGTAGCAAGGCAGGCCACACAGAAGACAGGGCATGCCTTTCCTCTCAAAGTTGCTAAAGAAGGGTCTGAGAACAGCCTGATATTGAATAGCCGTTGTAGTGACAAGAGGTGGGGAAATTTGCGGGTGGACTGGCAGAGGACAATTTCGGAGGCCAGAAACTGAAAAAGATATTTAGAAAACCTAGATGCTCAATGCATCTAGAATATCTTGCATCAGGCCACTCCAGATCACAGGGACCTACTGTGAAACAGGATCAGTTTTTGTTGAAGGCAAAAAAAAGGATATTACGAGCTTATTTTTAGATGAATGAATACACATAAATAGATTAACATAGTATCTGACATATATTAAGTACACAAGAAAGGCTGAATATCACATTAAGATTTTTGTACACAAAATACTGAAAGGCTGTAAGTAGGTGAATCGTGAGACACATGAGTGGGTTGAATGGATGCCAACCAGACCAGTTCTCAATAAAGCCTAGCTTCTGCTGAAGCAGCAATGGTAGTGAAAAGTCTTAGGGCTCTCTGGAATATTCCTACAAAAGAGAAAATAGAACAGAAGGAGTGAACAACATGATGGGCAGCTGCAGATGAGGCCAGTGTGCACAGTCAGTCAGCTCTGTGGACAGATGCCTCTAGAAAGCAGGCCATGTGTACAGTGCACTGGTGTGCAGTGATCAGATTGCAAGTTGATTCAGAAACTCACTTAGACTTGAAACACTTTTCATTGTCTTGTTCAATGGCCTCCATTGATTGTTGGGTGGCTAGCATTTGGATAATTCTCAAAATCACAGAAGAACAGTGGTACAGAACATGGTCTTCCATGCTAAGATTCTACCATTTTTCTGAAATTAAATGTGCCTTCCAGATCATTGGCTCCCTCATAGAGGAATAGGGTGGGAAGTCCTAGAAATATGTCTAGAGGTTCATCCCTGACTCAGCTAGGATGAAGTTCACTGCTCTCTACAGGGATTTCCCTCCAGAATGAGTGAAGGTAGTACTGATTAGAAAGATCTGGTCATAAGTGACTTGGAAGCAAGAGTCTGTAAGAGCAAGACCACACTTCACAGCTGGTCAGGTAGAGAGCCACAGTTGTCTATGTTTAGGGATACAGATGTTTTCTCAACTACATATAGCATTTATATATATATGACACTTATTCTCTATAGGCATATTTCATTTTAAAATTCTTTACCTAAAATGATGTAGTTAAAATTATTTAAGTCTTCTGCATAAACTATAGTAATATAAAAGTGTTAAAACAGGAAAAATAGTTCCCAATTTAGGGTGGCCCCATCCCTCAATTGGGAATATGCCTATCCACTGGATATGGTCTCTATGTGTTCTATCTCCCCTTTGTTGGATATTTTGGCTAATGTCCTCCCTGTTGGGTCCTAGGAACCTCTTGGGTCTCTGGCATCTGGAATTTTCTAATGGCAACCCCCAGTTTCCTGTCCCCCACTGCTACACACCTCCTTTCAAATTCCTGACCCTCTGTACTTTTCCCCCATCTCCAGTATCTGAACTGCCCCCCCCCCTTTTTCCTCCTCCTCCTCTCTCCCTCCCAAAGTCCCCTCTCTCTCTCTATTTCCTGGAGATTATTTTCTTCCCCCTTCTGAGTAGGACTGTAGCATCCACATTTTCGTGTGATCTTCTTTCATTTTGAGCTTTCTTTTTTGGCTAATATCCACTTATCAGTGAGTACGTACTGTGCTCATCACTGAAGCCAGTCAGGATAGGAACTCAATCAGAGTAAGAAGCTAGAGGCAGGAGCTGATGCATGGAGGGGATCTGCTCATTGGCTTGCTCATTGCGGTTTGTTCAGCCTGCTTTCTTATAGGACCCAGGACCTCCAGCCACAGAATGTCCCCACCCCCAATGGGCTGGGTCCTCCCCAATCAATCACTAATTTAAAAATGCCCTGCAGGCTTGCTTACAGCCTGATCTCATGGAGGCATTTCCTCAGTTGTGGGTCTGTGCCCTCTAATGGGTCTAGCTTGTGTCAAATTGACATAAAACTTGCCAGCACAGTTTCCATTTGATGCAAAATGAAGATGCTTTGAGGAAGGATGTCTGGGACTTGGCTCCCAGGGGTCTCAGAGTAAGACAATTGTTATTTTTATCCTGTGAGAGGAAATTAACTTTTACCAAGATTTTTTTAAAGAGTTTTCAAACTTGCCAAACTTACAATGTAGGTACTGGAACTTGTTCTGAGTCTTCAGGATCGTCCTGCTTATTCCTCAACATCATGGTGAAGGAGGTGCGCATCAGAGGGCAAGGAAACAGGCTGCGTGGCTGTGTCACCTGCTGGTTGCAGAAAGTAACAAATCACTCACAGTATCTTGTTTCCAAATTTTGTCAGATGAAAAATGGGAATTAGTTTTTATATTTATCTCCAAGGGCTAAATTAATTGATGTTTATAAGACAGAGCTTAGTGGGTGATGAGCTCAGCATATAGCTGATGCACTCATGCTGTCCTTATTTTTCCCACCCACACTATACTGGAAGTCTTTCCCTCAGGGTCCAATGTATACACAGGAATCTAGAAATATTCCAAAGAGGAACAGGGAGAAAAGTAGCTGAGATGATCAATATTGCTGCATAAACACATCATTTAAAAATTACTGCATCTACAGTGAGACTGAGATGTGAGTACATGGAGCTAACTGATTTCCTGAAGTCTGCATCCCAAGAGAGCAAATGTGCATCCTTGTTGCCCGGCAGAGCAAACCCATGAAGTGGAAAACAGCATCTCATCCTTCACACTGTCCATTTGAGTTTATCTAATAAATTCATTCATTCCTAGCTGAAACTTTCCTACTCATTTATTTCTCTGTTCATATATGCTTCTCTCCACCCTTGTAAGAAGTTCTCTGAAGTGAGAAGCTTGACTATTAACCCTTTCCTGTTACTCTAGACTTGAGGGTGGTATGGAGTGGATATTCAACACCTGGGGTTCTATTGACAAGTCTTTAAAATGTCTCCTTGGTTCTAGTTGATCTTTACAGTTTCCCATTCACCTCATGTATAGTTTTTTTTCTTCCATATCCAAACTGTTGATTCAAAATTTGATGTGCAAAAATAAAACATTGAGGCCAATCTATTATTCTGACCATTTATAGATATTAGGTGAGAGATAACTGTGCTAAAGTCCAGATAGATAACAGGATGAGGTAAGGTGAAGTTGAGGAGAGTGGTTTGACTGGGATTTGAGAAGCACAGTGACATCATCCGTGCTTTCCTGCACCACATACTTTGCTCTCCTGCCACACCTCTCTGTCATCATCCTTTGCTGAGTCCTGTGCATGGTGGGAAGCAGAAGTGGGCAAGAGAAATCCTGGGCTACCAAAAGAGCAACACACATCTTCACTGGTATTATTAAGAAGCAATTTCCAGTCAAAATAACTGCCAAGGGCAGACATCATTTTTTCAAAATGGCTTACAGGACAGAAGAAACGCAACGACCTGTTCCTGAGTCCACAGATGCATTTGGCTCAGGCACAGATTGATCTAGGAGTCCGGATGACCTCAACAGGACTCAACCCTAATTCTTCATGTTTGATTCTGCTTTTCTTCATTTAAAGTTCATTCTAGATGATATTGGCCTTTCATATGACCAATAGTTTTTCTTCTTGTTCACTGTACTTTAGAGGATTATTTTGTTGGTAAATTCCAAGAAGAGGATTGAGACTCTCATCTGTCTCATATGAGCTACAAGCCACTGATAGAATTTATGGCCAGAGAAAGGACATTGGCAAGACAAGAGTTGAGCTCGAGACTAATGGTAGTGAAATTACATTAAGATAACACTGTTTAGAATGTTATGTGAGTTTGCTCGCCAAACAAAACAGCTATCACCATCAAGGGATTGGAAAATGAATGTCTAGCAGGTAAGAGCTGTATCATTAAAGATCATCCACATACTCTCCATATGTCTTCAGAGTAACAGAAATCCCCTCAGAATATTCTACCTAATTCTTGATTGCTTAATTTTGTTAACTTTGATGTTATAGTTACCAGTAATTCAAATTACATTCTATAATTTTTTTCCTGATCACCATCATTATCTAGATCACTTGTCTCCATTCTTATACACTTGAGCAAGCAATCTAGTAAGCATGACCCTACCCTATAGAAAAGGGGGTATTATCTGGATTCCATTAACCATCATCAGTGGATAATCTGCATTGCATGCACCTCTCTGCATAATGTAGAATTAATGATAGTCTGACTCTTAGAAAGATCAGATATGCTCCCTGATGATTTGGAATCCACAGAATTAAAATAAACTGCAAACTGATCCCAGTATACAAGTTCTTTGAATAAGGATATTTGACCTGAAGTTTAAAGATTCTACAGACTTATACAGAGATTATTTGTTACATCTATTACACCTTAAATTGTTATTTTTATTTTTAATGGAAATCTGGTACTTCCATTCATTATTAACAGAGATAACAGATCACAGTTGTATTAGAAATGCATGCAACTTTGCTATGATCAAAAACATTCATCTTCACATAAGACATTATTTACACTTGCAAGCACTTTGAAATTATAGTAATTATCAGATGTGTTACTAGATCTTGTTGGCTAATTTGCTAATAAAAAACAATACACAATCACAACTTTTAAATGTATTTTTGAACAAAATTATAATGTAATTAGTTTACATTGTAATTCCATGTTCTTTCTTTTATGGAATTAAATGCATTGCTTGAAAGCTCTACTAGCTTTTCTTAATGAACAGACAGGAAAACCTTAACTCACACACTTACCTATGAAGTCCTGTTTCAATTTCTGATATAATATTTTGCTCACTTGCTGAAAAGATATGGCTTTTTAAAATTTGTATGAGAAGGTATTCAAATGTTCTGTTAAGAAACTATTTATCTTAAAGCTCAAAGTCTCCAAATCAGACCTGTGCTTTCTTGGTGTGTCAATGGTTTGGCTATCTCAGCCCTGGTGAGTGTTTTATAACTTTTTATAGTGTTAAAATAGGAAACATTTATGTCATAATATATTTGCAATGATTATTAGTTGTCTTTGACAAATGGCCACTGAGGAAAGCACTAAGCAAAAACTAACCACTTCCCTTGACACCAAATGAACCCTTCTATTTGACTGATGAGTAAATCATCCACTCTCAAAGCATTGACAATTCTCTGTACAGTCATACATAAGGCAAGCTTTACTCAGCATTCCCTAGATTATTGCACTATTTGGCGTTTTCTTTCTTTGAATATCAGAAATTTTACTAGTTTCAAATTATGATAAGAAATATTTTCTAAAGGAAATAAGAGATTAAATAAGAAGAACAAAAAATGGAAGATGTTCCTGAGTGATGGATGATTTTAGTACTTCTCTGCTACTTGATGCGAGAAAATGTGTGATCAGCAACAAGTACAAGGCATCAGTTCAGATTCAGCAACATTGGCTCACAGTACTATTTGATTGCAAATATAATCTATAAGCATTAATCCTGCCTTTTGTGTGAGTGTCAGAGGAACACAGTCCTTCTTGAAAGAAGCCAGGGCTTTCAGGGACACCAATGTTCAAACCCAAGCACTTCTGATTGGCGTTTACAGCACTTGAGGGACGTTGCCTACCTCTCCAGCTTTGGTGTCTTTAGACATGCATGACATTTGTAATTTCTATCTTGAAATGGCTGGCAAATAGCAGATATTCCAAACTGTTTCTGCTGCAGGACACAGCAGCCTATCGTGAGACTGTTTACTATGTGTCACTCTACCTCCAAAGAAATTCACCTATTGACACCCAGCCCCTAAAAATACAACTGTGTTTTTCCTTGGGGAAGTAAAGAAGTTAAATTGAGGCTTGAAAACAGACCTTAATCCAGTGTGACTGGTGATTTATCAAGAGAAATACCCACAAGGAAAAGGCATGAGGCTCTGATCTTGACCTCAGCTCTGCAGAATTGTGAGGAAGTAAAATCCCATTGTCACCTGATTGGGGTTACTTTAATATGGCAACCCTAAAAATTAGCAGATTGCCCCAGATAAAAAGCAAATTTAAAAAAAAAAACTGCACAAACAGGTAAGATGACCATTCTCAAACATTGGACCCAAGAAAGCAGAAGAAAGCAGTCCCAGAGAGACGAGCAGAAGAGACCAACAATCTTTTGATCAGGATCTGCATCTGAGATGTATTTCCAGCTGCAGTGCAAAGGTAGAAACAGACATGCGCACAGTGCTCTCCCGAGAGTTCAGGGACAAATCAGAGTTGAGGGAGTTGGAAGTGAACTCAAGGGAGGGAAGTAAGAAGCCAGTGCAGGAAAGGTCTCTTCTATCTGCAGTGGCTGCTGTAGTCCCAGGGAACACTGAACTATGAACTTGTCAGGCAATATCTTCCAAGGCCAAGCAGCAATCTAACAGTTCTCAGGCAGAAGCAGTGAGCTGGTGTCCAGAGCCAAGAATGGACTGCTGGAAGAGTCTTTTGAGTTCCCAGGGTACCTGCTAAAGATGGAAAAAAAATGCCCCTCCCAGGAGAAATGAAAGGACTGGTAAAACAAGTCTGGTAATGAGTGTCAAAGAACAAGACCCAGAGGGAATTTTATAACAAAACTTCCTGACTCATGAAGAGGTAACAATGCTTTCAGATGCACAGCTCCTGTTGGGGTGGGGAGGGGCACTGCAGTGGTTAAAATGGGGAAACAGCAAAAGGTAAAGTGGGACAGAGGCCCCACAGCAACAGCTCCAAGAATGTCCTAGGTGGAGGGAGGGGCGCTATGAACACCTTTGTCTTCTGGCCAGTTCTCTTCCTGGAGTGTGTTCATGAAGATGTGTCTGAAGCTAAGAGGGGCTCCTTCACAGCTCATGGCATGGCCAGCAGGGCTGATCAACTGAGTTCCCTCTCATGCTTCAACACAGATTATTTCATACACCCTTTTAAAGCCCTGGAGACTAGTATATTACACAGGATCTCTGTGCTGCATGCTTCTCTCTTTCTCCTTCTTCCCTTCCTCTTTCCATTGTAAGTTTCCACTTAGCATCATATAATAAACTTTCTTCCACCTAGCATCATTATAATAAACAATTTTCTTGTTATAATAACCTAGCATCTTCTGTGGTCAGTGAGTTTCAGTTTTCCAATCTGAGACTCAAGAACCCAAAAATCTATTGGCTTTCAATTTTACACCAATTGCTTCTGAAGACATAGGAAAAACAAAACAAAAATAGAAAAACAAACACCAACAAACAAACAACAGCTATTAATGAGAAAGATACAACCGTGCGATCAACTAAAAGTAAAAGACTGGTTTATATTTCAAATTTAAGTGATGCATTTTACTAAATTAAGAGTGTCATTCTAAAAGTAATTTAAAAACTTTAACACTTACAAATGATAAAACAAGGTTTAAATGAAAATAGTTCCCTAAAATAATTATGAGTGTATTCATAACCAGAATAGAAGAGAGGCATCAACATCATGAAAAATATAAAAAGTTAGCTTTTTAAACTCCTAAATTGCATAAATAAGCCTCTAGTTAAACTAATAGTATTATACCAATAGTCTTCCCTTACTTTTAAAAATTCATTATGATTGTAAGATATCCCTATTTAGGCAGTCATGATGTCAGATGCACATGATGTCAGCACTTGAGCCTAGCCCATTTACATAGGGACATGCCATCTCATCCAAACACAGAAACCCTTAAAGTTATTGTTAAATAAAAATGATGAAGGATAAAAGGAGGAATATTAAGTATATAATCATTGCAACTCTTCAGAAAATCTAAAATTAGTTCAAAATAAGAAAGGGAACTTTTTGAGTATCCAGATTGGAATGATAATTGAAAGTAATCTTATCAGTAGATTGACAGGACAGATTGTAAAGAAGACCTATAAAATCCATCAAAATAAAAAGAAAGAATATTAAACTTTCAAAATCAAGATCAATGTACAAAATTATTTCTTCTAAACTAATAATAATAGTATTGAAGTACAACATATATTTTGAGCAGCATCAAGCTGTAAAATAATTAAAGATGAATTTGATAAGTGATACAAACCATCTACATATTGAAAACTACAGAATATCTCTGGAGGACAATAAACAAGACATAAATAAATGGTGAAATGTAGAATTTTCCTGGGTTAGAAGACTTGTATATTGGCAATTCTAAAATTAATATTTACCTATAAGATATCAAGTCATAAAATACATAAAGAATATTTTATAGGAACTGATAAGTTGAGTTTAATTTTTACATAGTAATGCAAGTACCTTAAAAGGCTAAAACATCTCAAAGCATAAGAGCAAAGTGGAAAAAATACAATATATTGCTTTAGGGTGTGTCAGTATTGTGTGCCTGCATGCCATATGTGTGTGCCTATGCATATGTGTATGTGCATGTGTGTGTTCATGTGTGTGTATATGTGTGTGCAAGTGTGTATACATGTATGTATGTGTGTATGCATGTTTGTCTGTGTGTGTGCATGTGTGTGCGCAACTGTGTATATGTGTGTGCATGTGTGTGGTTGCATATGTGTGTGTGTGTGTGTGTGTGTGTGTGTATGTGTGTGTATATTACAATAAGTTTACTAACAGAAGCATGAGCGAGGGACTTTTTCTAGACTCATGGGCACCTCACCAGTGGCTACAACACTGAAGAAAATGTCTCATCTTCCCCTGGCAATCCTTAACCTCATGCAATTCTTCATGGATGGGAGAGGAACAGTGTACTCATACCTCCTTAATGACAGTGTTTTGATGGGCCTAATCTTATGCATGTGTTTCACAGATATCCACAGATGTGTGAATTTAGGAGTGTAGTGGCATGTCATTCTCAGAGTTCACTGTCCCCACTTCTTGATCTTAATTTTTTACATGCCTACTTTGATGAACCAAATTATCTTTGGAAGCACCTTAAACCATGTTGCATAAGTATTTCACAAAACAAGATGTTAAAACAGCACTTTCAAGCCCAACATGGACAAACTATTTTAAACAGTATACAGGTGAGAAACAATCACACAAAAGCTACTTGCAATATTAGAAGATTAGAAAAGTGTGAGTTGCACAAAGAGACAGTCAACCCCCATGAGAGACCAAAAATAAAGAATTGGCTATGCTACCTGCTGGTAAAAAATATGTGCCAAACAGATCTTTCCCTCTATCCTGATGGGAAAGTTTGCAGAAAATACTGACAGTTTCTTAAAATGAGGGACACACATCTATCTCATGACCATCACCCTTCTCCAAGGGCTTCTCCAAGAGAACTGGTAGCTTATGCTCACAGGAAACATGGGTGCAGATAGAACACCATCTTGTTCAGCAGCAACTAAAGAGACAATAAACTGATTTGTGAGCTTGTGATGTAATGTGTCTCCAAAAGAAAACAAAAATCAAACTATTGCATTATTGCCTGGAGAGAGAGAGAGAGAGAGAGAGAGAGAGAGAGAGAGAGAGAATATGAAAGAAAAAATTTGGAAGATGTAGATCTCAAATTGTGTAAAATGGAAAGAACTAGACTATATAAGCCTGCAATTTCTGACTGTAAAATTCTGGAAAATGAATATCCATGAATAGAATGTAAACCATTTGAACTTTGATAAGATTTGCATTGATTTGTAGATTTCTTTCAGTGACACAGCCATTCCCACATTAACCCATATGTATTATTTCATGAATTGTGCTTCACCATTCACAATAGCCACAAAAGTGATGCAGCCTGATGTTGTCCATCAAGAGTTGAAGGAATAAATGAAACATGGTGCAGGTAAACAATGGAATTTTATTCTGCCACAAAGGAAAATAAAATCATACCGTTTGGAGGAAATGGAAAGGATGAAAAATGTTATATTAAGCATAATAACTCAGACAAATATTGCATTTTTTCTCTCATGTACAGATCCAAGGATATAGCTTTTTATGTGTGTATATATACATCTGTTGGGGATAATGGATCATAAAACTAGAAAGGGAATTATGGGAGGACAAAAGAGACATCAAGTGGGGGATAGAATCCACATGACATGAAAGAACATGGGGTCACTAAGGATAGGATGGCAGCTTCTAGAGTTGGGCAAGGGATGTGGGAAGGAAGTAGCGACAAATTGACAAAAGATGGAATAAAATAATCCCTGTATGAAGCTTAGATTCCGTGTTAATTTTTAAATACTAATGAAAAGGAGGCAGATAGGGGTTCTCTGAGCTGCAAGAGGCCTGGTGGTAAGGAGCACGAGCTCTGGAAAGTGAAGTTGTCTGTCCATGTGCTATTTTCTGTGAACATTTCCAGTTGCTGAAAGCCTGAGATGAATTTGAGAATTTGTTTTGAAAATTCTCTAATTTATGCCTGAGACACCTAGAGGGCTGAGGCACTGTGCCTCAAGGACCCAGAAAAGTTCTTGGTAAATGCTGAGTGTTCCAATCAAAGAATCAGTAAAAGAAAAAGGATGTGTGTGTGTGTCTCTCTGTGTGTGTGTGTGTGTGTGTGTGTGTGTGTGTGTGTGTGTGTGTGTGTGTGTGTATATATCTTGAAAAATATTTCATCCAGATAAAGATATCAATGCAGTAAATACAGAGATGTGACAGATCAATACACTTAATACAGAGGTGGGATCATCGACAATGGCATAGATAGATAAATTGATGTTCCTGGAACATGTAGATGTTTGCCACAGCTTTAATTATCTACTGTTACATTAAAAATCACCCCAAACGGACAAACCTAAAAAAATATTTTGTGTCATAATTTTTACAGGTAAGGAATGTAAAAGTAATATAGCCAAGTTCTCCAGCCAGTAGTTTCTTGCTAGATAGAGTAGTCATGATGTCAGCTGTTATCATATGAAAGCTAAGCTGGGGCTGAAGGACCCATTCCAAAATAGCATACCTACAGGGACGTAAGCGATTGGGCATTTTGGCAGGGGGCCTTGGTTCTTCTCACATGGAGATCTGTAAAGAGCTTTATAAATTTTCATAGCATGACATCTGACTTGGTCAAAAGTGAGTAGTCCCAGAAAATAACATCCAGTTATGGGGACATTTGTGACTAAGCCTCACAACTGAAATTCCATCACTTCTGTAGCCAGCTAGCTGATACCTAGACCAGACCTGTTGTGATCCAGAAAGAGTCAAGCAAAGCTATACAGCTGAAGCCAAAATCATGGGCCCCATTCTGAAGTTTGTCTAGGATACCATTCTTTAGGTTGTTGATGGCATTTAGCTAGATGTTGCAATATATACATACCCCTTGAACACTGTCAAACACCAGTCCATCATTATGATTCTGTATTCTGAGTTCAGCTATCTATATTTGCTAAAGATTCTTTTCATAACGCAAAACTAGAGGATCTAAGATCGCTTTATCAGAGGGATTATCCTCTGTCCAAGATCCCTTGTGTCATGTCTGTGTGCTTCTTTCCTGGTCTCTGATGACTTGAACTTGACAGCAGATACTTGAAAGCTTTTCAAAGACAGAACTTCATTCTAAGAAAGTTGTGTTTAGAGTTTTATGTTCCTTTGAAGCAGATTTAGGCAGTGACTGATATGGAGCCCTGAAATTTCAGTTCACTTGGTTTCAAGTTAAAGAAAAATTATCTGTAACCTACTGAAGTTCCTTTCGGGATCAGTTTGACTTGGGCCTACACCTGACCACTGTGTGCTGTGCGGCCTCCACCTCTGCCCATATCTGCTTTCCAGACCCCAGCTGCTTCTGTAATTTTTACTCTGCAGAATCACTTGCGCATGAATTCTGTCTGTGTGTTTGATTCTGGGCTATCTAACCGAAGCAAAAGAGCCTCTATAGTCACAGGGAAAGCAAAGAAACATCTCCCTCTGTGTTTCCACTTCAGGCCTCCTGCATTCACTGTGGAAAAAACATCACTGCAATGGATCCAACCCTTTATATGACAATATGGCTTTCACAATTTAATACTCACAGTTTCTTTACAAATATAAGAATGAGCCCTGTCAAATTTCCCTAAAACAAAGCAAAACTACCACCACTAACAACAAAACAAAAGTTTCATTTGTCATTTGGGCCCGAATTAGCTCATTTGCCTAACATTAAACCAGTCTCTGATGCCATGCTTTACTGAGCCAAAGGAAAACATGGTTAGCTGATAGACCTCATCTCAGAGTACTTCTGTCTGAGGATGGGGTGACTTTTTGCACAGGACAGAAGCCTGGCTGTGTGAAGAAGGAGGAAAGGTGCTAAGCAGCAACAATGATGCCCTCCCTGCCTTGCAGCCTTAGCAAGTGTAACCACCTTAGTTTAGACATGCAAAGAAGGACTCAGAACCTCAGTCCAAGCCAGGCACCTGGGTTTCTTCAAAGTTCTACGACCTTAAAGTTACTTGTGCCCATCATTCTTGATGTGTTTCTTCATTTCAAAAGTAAAATTTCTCAGAGGGAAGTTCTGATGGACACAGCTTCAATGGGATGGTCAGTTATCAGGTTAAATGGGCAGGGCCTTCCTTCTGGACAACTACAGTCTGTAGGCTCAGCATGCTCTTAATGATATCAGGCTAGCCAGGGCTGCAAGGTTGTTGACGAGATGGCTCTTCTGAGAGATATAATCAGGTATGGCCTTTGTGAGACATCTGGGCTGTGACTTTTTCTTTAGCCTTCATTTAGAGTCATAGTTTCACCACCAAAGTCTGGAGTTCAGGTTAGCTAGCATCCCTAATATCATTCAATATAAGAACAATCCTTAGCAAATTGTGAAAGGGGGGGAGGTTGAAAACAATGCTTCCTATGATCATAGTTTCAACAATTTCCTCTTGTAATTAAATCAACCACCACCAACATTATAATAATAAAAACTGTAGCCATCAGCAGAATACAATGTCTGAGTCCTCACCACCCCTAGTATGTTTATAAAGTTAACTACCGAATTTAGAAACATTCAGTGAACTGTTTAGGTGAGCAACCCAGGTATGGGGGATGAAGCCTCCTATGACAGTGTTGATATTGTCTGACAGTGGATCACAACTCACAACTTGTATAGTTCATCTACCCTTCATGTGCTGATGGGCACTGAGTATTCATCCTCCCCTCCCTTCTCCTTCCCTGGTTTCTCCTCCTCTCTTCTCCACTCCTATCTTATTCTCTACCCTCTCTTTGCCCTTCCCTATCTCACTAATTTCCATGGTGATAGTCTTAGAGATTTTCTTTTTGTTTACTTTTTTTAATAACAAAATTCACTAAAAATAGACCAGAAGAGTTTTCTAGAGAGTGTGTCAAGCTGACAGACTACAGCCCTAGAAGCTCACTTAATTGAGTTCCAAGGCTTTAAGAGAAATTGGCAATCAAGCAACACTAACAAACAAGAAAATTTTATTTTCCTGACAGCAAAATAAAATGAGGTAACATGGTTCTGTCCAAGGCAGAGTTTTCTGTATTTCTCATGCTGTGTTTGTAGAAACGAGCAAGCACATGGCCTGTGACAGGGTTGCCTGAGAACCAGCAGTCCTTCATTCTCATCTTTGAGCTATAAAGTCTTGCAGGCTAAAATGCCTGCCTCCAGCTTTCCTTTATTGTTACCCAAAACAACAGCCTTTCAGAGATGCGGAGAAATTGTCCCTGCAAGCTGTGCTTAAAATCCCCAAGGCCAGTGAGATGTCCTCTGTGATAGGCTAAGGTGACTCTTGTGCAGTCCATTCTAACCAATGCTGCACTGAAATCAGCTCTTTAAACTACAACTAACCTTTATAAGTTCCTTTCTCCTCCTTCTCTCTCTCTCTCTCTCTCTCTCTCTCTCTCTCTCTCCCTCCCTCCCTCCCTCCCTCCCTCCATCTCTCTCTCTCTTTCTCTGCAATTATCCAGGATATTGATCATGAATTTTAATAACTTAGCTGATATATATGCCACTTAGAGGATGCATATGATATTGTCAAAAATTATTTTGAGTAGCAATTGTCCCCAATTTACGGCTAGGGAAGCTGAAGACAGAAGAAGCCAGTGGTGTGCTGACAGTGTATATTTGGAGAAAAGATTGGAATTAAAAACCAAGAGTTCACGGGCCCACATTGATGCTGGATGTTCATTTCTGTGCCCCTGTGCTTCTCTGGAGCCCACAGAAGTCTTCTGTAGCACCCTTGGTATCTTGGTCCCCTGTCTGAAGGTGATAAAGGCAGAAGTAAGAGACTCAGAATGAAGTTCCTGTGATAATATCCAGGCTCATATAACTGGGTAACAATTCAGGGCCGGACAGGAGTTGGTGTAAGGGATAAGGAGGTGTTTTCCTGCCTCAGTGGACAGCCCTTCAGAAAACTCAGGTAGCTTGGCCCTTACTACTGATAGTGGTTTCCTTTGAGTAGGGTGCCTGTTTTTTGTTCCCCCTTGATTTTTAGTGCATCCCAAGCAACCTATGTAAGCAAACCCCTTAACTATGAGGCCTCCTTTCAGATACTCAACTAAAACAATCCCAGGCACATTTACATGCAACATCCTTGGTAGCAGCACTCCCTCTGAGCACTGAATCCTTAAACTAGAAAAGGAGTCAATGGTGGCCATCACATTGCTACTGTGATGACTGTGGGTTGGTGCTCAGGAAGCTTGCTTGAAACTATTCTACTTACTAGTTCCCATCTTTCTAGACAACCTCTGATGTGGCAAACCTACTCTAATTAGCCTTACTTTATTGATGTGGTAAACTTAGTTAATTACTCTAGGTCCTGAGCAGTTAAGAAACATTTTTCTGCAGTTTCCTACTACATTACATTAAGTACATTAATTAATACATTACATTGCATTAAGATTCTATGTTCATTCTTGATCTCAGAGCATAAGCTATTGGAATTCTGTTCAGGAAATTCTCCCCTGTGCCCATATGTTCAAGGTTCTTCCCTAGTTTCCTTTCTATTAGTTTCAGTGTGTCTGGTTTTATGTGAAGGTCCTTGATCCACTTGCTTAGTGCAAGGAGATAAGAATGGGTCAATTTGCAATCTTCTGCATGTTGACCTCCAGTTGAACGAGCACCATTTGTTGAAAAGGTTATCTTTTTTCCACTGGATGGTTTTTAGCTCCTTTGTCAAAGATCAAGTGACCATAGGAGTGTGGATTCATTTCTGGGTCTTCAATTCTGTTCCATTGATCTACATGCCTGTCACTGTACCAATACCATGCGGTTTTTAACACTATTGCTCTGTAGTACAGCTTGAGATCCGGAATACTGATTCCCCCAGAGGTTCTTTTACTCTTGAGAATAGTTTTAGCTATCCTGGGTTTTCTGCTATTCCAGATGAATATTTGAATTGCTCTTTCTAACTCTATGAAGAATTGAGTTGGGATTTTGATGGGGATTGCACTGATTCTGTATATTGCTTTCGGCAAGACGGTCATTTTTACTATATTAATCCTGTCAATCCATGAGCATGGGAGATTTTTCCATCTTCTGAGGTCCTCTTCAATTTCTTTCTCAGAGACTTGAAGTTCTTGTCATACAGATCTTTCACTTGTTTGGTTAGAGTCACACCAAGATACTTTATATGGTTTGTGGCTATCGTGAAGGGTGTCATTTCTCTTATTTCTTTCTCAGCCTGCTTATCCTTTGAATATAGGAAGGCTACTGACTTGCTTGAGTTGATTTTATATCCGGCCACTTTGCTGAAGTTGTTTATCAGCTGTAGGAGTTCTCTGGTGGAGTTCTTTGGGTCGCTTAAGTATACTATCATATCGTCTGCAAATAGTGATAGTTTGACGTCTTCCTTTCCAATTTGTATCCCTTTGACCTCCTTTTGTTGTCTAATTGCTCTAGCTAGAACTTCAAGTACTATATAGAAAAGATATGGAGAGAGAGGGCAGCCTTGTCTAGTCCCTGATTTTAGTGGGATTGCTTCAAGTTTCTCTCCATTTAGTTTGATGTTGGCTACCGGTTTGCTATAAATTGATTTTACTATGTTTAAATATGGGCCTTGAATTCCTGAAAGAACCCAGATGTCCCTCTATGGAGGAATGGATTCAGAAGATGTGGTATATTTACACAATGGAATACTACTCTGCAATTAAAAACAATGAACTCATGAAATTCCTAGGCAAATGGTCAGAACTTGAAAATATCATCCTTAGTGAGGTAACCCAATCACAAAAGAACACACATGGTATGCAGTCACTGATAAGGGGATATTAACCCAGAATCTCGGAATACCCTAGACACAATTCGCATATCAATAGATTTCCAAGAAGATGGAAGGAGAGACCCCTGGTCCTGGAAAGACTTGATATAGGGGAATGCCAGGACAGAGAATTGAGAGGAGCTTGAATGGGGAAAAGAGGGAGGGAAGGGGGCTTATGGGACTTTTGGGGAGGGAGGAACCGGGAAAGGGGAAATGATTTGGAATGTAAATAAAAATACTTAGAAAACAAAAAAAAATATTTTGTGTTCAGTGTTCCTGAATTGCTCTATCTTTCCTAGTCTGGCAATAATAAGGAGCTATAACTGCTTTAATAATTGGATAAATAAATTATAGTATATTAAGGGAAAAACAAATAAGAGAGTTATAGTACTGAACAGAAGTGCTAATGTTTTTATAGTGACTTCAGTGGATCAGTAATACTGTTTAAATATCAAGAAGTTTAAGCTTATCTACTAAGAAATGATGAATAAAATATGAAAATAAAAGGTCACCATTTTAAAGGGTAACTGTATCTTCCCTTTCTGCAGTTTTCGCCTGGCAGAAGCTCCCGTTTGAGCTAATTGGACAATATGTGGAAATGTGCATAAAGAACAGAGAATTTTCAACTGAGGAAACTTGAATGGCTCTGAAGAACCTAAAGAAATGTTCAGCAGCCCTAGTTATCAGGGAAGTGCGAATCAAAAGATCTCTGAGATTCCACCTAACACTAGTCAGAATGGCTAAGATGAAAAACTCAGGGAACAGTAGATGCTGGAGAGGATATGGAGAAAGATGAATACTTCTCCATTGCTGGTGGGATTGCACTCTGGAAATCAGCTTGGTGGTTCCTCAGAAAATTAGACATAGTACTACCTGAGGACCCAGCTATACCAATCCTGGTATATACCCAGAAGATGCTCCAACATGTAATAAGGACACATGCTCCACTATGTTCATAGCGGCCTTATTTATAATAGCCAGAAGGTGAAAGGAACCCAGATGTCCTTCAACAGAGGAATGGTTACAGAAAATGTGGTATATATACACAATGGAGTAGTATACAGCTATTAAGAACAATGGTGGCGCACGCCTTTAATCCTAGCACTTGGGAGGCAGAGGCAGGCGGATTTCTGAGTTCGAGGCCAGCCTGGTCTACAGAGCGAGTTCCAGGACAGCCAGGGCTACACAGAGAAACCCTGTCTCGGAAAAAAAAAACCAAAAAAAAAAGAACAATGGATTCATGAAATTCTTAGGCAAATGGATGGAACTAGACAGAGTCATCCTGAGTGAGGTAACCCAATCGCAAAAGAACATGCATGGTATGTACTCACTGATAAGTGGATGTTAGCCCAAAAGTTCAAAAGAAACAAGTTACAATTCACAGACCACAGGAAACTCAAGAAAAGGAAGACTGAAGTGGGAGTGTTTTGGTTCCTCTGAGAAAGGGAACAAAATACTCACAGGAGCAGTTATGGAGATTAAATATGGAGCAGAGACTGAAGGGAAGGCCACCCAGAGACTGCCCTACCTGGGGATTCATCCCATAAACAGTCACCAAACCCCAACACTATTTTTTTATTGTATATATTCTTTATTTACATTTCAAATGTTGTCCCCTTTCCTGGTTCCCCCCTCCCCCAAAAATCCCATAAGCCATCTCCTTTTCCCCAATCAACCCGTTCCTGCTTCCCTGTCCTGGTATTCCTCTACACTACGGCATTAAGTCTTTCCAGGACCAAGGACCTCTCCTAGGTGTCTAACAAGACCATCCTCTGATGCCTATGTGTCTGGAGCCATGGGAGTACTGGGTGACTCATATTGTTGTTCCTCCTGTGGTGCTGCAAACCCCTTCAGCTCCTTGCGACCTTTCTCTAGCTCCCCCATTGGGAACCCTGTGCTCAGTTCCACTATTATGGATGACAAGAAGTGCATACCGAAAGGAGCCTGTTATGGTTGTCTCCGGAGGGGCCCTGCCATAACCTTAGAGATACAGAGGCAGATGCTAGCAGCCAACCATTGGACTGAGAGTGTGGTCCCCAATTGAGGAGTTGGAGGGCAGACTGGAGGAGCTGAAGGGGTTTGTAGCCCCATGGGAAGAACAATGATGTCAGCCACCCAGATGCCCCAGGACTCCCAGGGACTAAACCATCAACCAAGGGGTACACATGGTTCCAGCCAAAAGTGATGCCTTGTCAGGCATCAGTGGATGGAGAGGTCCTTGGTCCTGTGAAGTCTCGATAGATGCCGCAGCATTGGGAAATTGAGGAGGGGTAGGGGGGAGTGGGTCGGGCATGTACTTGGAGGCAGGGAGTAGGAGGAGGTTTTGGGGGTTTTGGGGAGGGGGAAACCAGGAACGGTTTCAGCATTTGAAATGTAAATGAAGAATATCTTCAATGAAAAATTATTTTAAAAAAAAGAACTTCCTTTGAGGTGGAATATTTTTGATTTGTCTAGAGCACCACCATGCAACATGGCTATGCTCTGGACAGAAGGCTGAAATTTCACTCTGGTTAAGACCAAGCATGAGCTATTTGCACATCCACTGTAAGGTAGAACAGCAAGGAGGTAGCTTAACTGCAGTGGGGAATGGTTGGGTCAGGGTGATTTCAGAAGAAACCTCAGAAGAGTTCTCATCAGAAAGGATGAATTTCTCTTACAGAATAGGCTTTTATCAGAGCTAGAGAGGTTGGTCAAAGGGGTGTTCAAAGAAATGGGGGTCTGGTTCAGCCCTGAGTTGTTAGTAACTACAGTAGACCGTGCAGTAACACATTTAATGGTGCTGACTTTGGGAAAGTGAGTTGGGGTACTGAAACTTTTAGCCAAGGGGAAGAGGGGCTAGTCCCTGGAATGTATTCAGAGTGGGAGTGGCTATTCAAGATGGAATGTAGTTCATGGAAGCCAGGGGCTTTCATATTCACACAGAAGTCAGTGGCCACCAGGCCACCCCAAGACTAGCCCAGCTCTCTTTTTACTTACTTTGCCTTCAGAGAATGTGAGATAATTCCATATTCCCCTCACTTCTCACAGTGGCCCTGGTGTATCTTTCTTACTCAAAAATTGAAGATTGCTTTTTTTTTTCCAGGCACTAGCCCCTTATCTTCAGCCACCAGCTGGGACTTGGTATTTAGATGTCCTAGTACAGCTTCAAACTCATTGTACCTTAAAGCAAGCTCTTTGGTTCTTGCCCAACAATAGCCTGTATCTCTATACATCCTTTACCTAGAAATTTTGTATTTTATTTGACTCCTCTTTGCTCTTTACCCCTAAAGACTTATTCGTATCACCTTTCTTACTCAGTGTAGGTTCCCACTGTCATAAAAGCTAGGGTCAAAATCACCGCCTCCTGCTTTCCTGTCCCCTCTTCTGGCCTCTATGTTTGAGACACAAGTAGACACTCTAGTTTCTACCTACTAAATTAGTGGCTAATGAAAGGTGTGTTCTACAGTGTCAATAACCCACTGAAGATGACAAATGGTGCTGTGATAGCCCGGGAGGCAACTTGGTAGACAACCTCCATCTTAGGCAGAAACACATAGCTGGCCAGGCCAACCATGTAGTCCAAAGGCGTGGAGTTAAGCTCTCTTTGGCTTTTGCTTTTGTGTGTTTACTCTGGTATCGAGGGAAATTTAATATTTTCACCAATAATGGTTTTGGGAGGACAATCATATTCTCACTACCTCAACCCACTTAACATTGTGGCTCAATTAAAGTCCTATCCAGGTAGAAATGAAAAGAAACATGGATTTAGATCCTTGCATAAGCAAATAAATATAGCATTTAAGTTTGTTTTCATATTAACCTTATTACATCTTACTGAGACCTGGCTGGAAAACGTATTACTATTGGGGGAGGCTTGAAATACCTCAACAATGTTCTCCCAGTGCAGGCTGATCACTAAAATTGGATATGTAGAAGGGTTGTATTTTAAAACACTTGTTCTTAATGCCAAACTGCTGCAAATACTGATCTAAGCATCCCAGTTAAAGAGGGAGCATCCTGGCACAACTTTTTCAAGAGTTCAAGGAATTCTAAAATGTTAGCTGCATGTTTTAAATGCAATCCTTTTAACTATCAGTATGTGGCAGACAGAAACCTAAGTCCCTTTTATATATTAGAGATCTGATTTGAATAGGGACACTAAGGTCTATGGCAAAGATGCTCACATTCTGGGTGAAGATTATGTTCTGTATGGTTTATTTAGAGTCTCTGACAAAGAAGACTGCAGTACAGGTATTTGTGTAAGCTCTTCTTTCCTGAAGCCCTGTTGGCTGTCATTGACTCTAGATTTCTGAGTGGTCACAATTTGCAATATCCATTAACCTCCCTTCTCAGAGCTAAAAACTATCTTTAGGTCTAATTAAAAGCATCCTCAATCTTTTTAAGTGGATAAAGTTCAACACTAAATCAACAAGCAAGAGTTTAAGTAGAAACTTTTCAACATGAACAACCTAAAGTGTCAGCCATTTGGAAGAAATCAGCACACTGAGAAGGAAGGAAGGAAGGAGAAATGCCTACTTTTTCAAAATGGTTTTGGGGGGAGGGGTGTGCCCTTCCCTCCTCTTGATCAAAAAATTTTGCATTCTGGCAGGAACATCTGGCTGCAGGATTTGTCCACTCAGCAATAAAGGCTCATGGACCTTTTTGAAGAACCCCATTTTTCTTCCTCTTCAGTATTGTGTGATCAATATAAGTCATCATAAAAGAAATCTATGACATCATTCTTAGAAACAGAAGAAGGCTCTGATTTCAGGCCTTCACTGGTTCCACAGCTAAATGTTAACATACTCTGCCAATTTCACTTGGGTATACTCATTTTCTTTTCTTCATTTTTTGAAAGCTCTTATTTCCTTTGAGATTATAATTGCATCATTTTCTTCCTTCCTAGTCCTCCCTCCAAACCTTCCCATATAGCTCAAACACACACACACACACACACACACACACACACACACACACACACACACACACACACACACAAGTATACTCTGTATAATGCTACTTGTGTCTCTATTTTCAGAGCTGACCATTTGATATTTCATTACCAATTTGAGTCCTCTCCCTGGGGAAAACTATTTTTCCCATTGTTAGCTTTTTTTAGGCACCAGTAGTTCTTTGTAAAGGGTTGGTGCCTGGTAGTCTTTCCCTTTTTTAGTTTGGCATCTCTACTGTTGTCCTTGTCCAGATCATGTTTAGGCAGTCATGTTGCTGAGACCTTATGGATGTAACTTCAGATATTACTAGGAGACAGAATCTCACAGAAAAATCCATGATCCTCTGGCTCTTTTAGTCTTTTTGCTGCTCTTCCACAATGTTTTCCGAGCCTATGTTTCAAGAGGGTTTTGCAGATGTATCTATCCACTGGGACTGAATTCCACAACTGCAGTTTGATTGGTTGTAGGTTTTTTGTAATGTTTTCCATATGTTGTAAAGACTTTTCTTATTGAAGAATGAGGACTACATTTATCTGTGAATATAAGGACAAATGCTTAGAATGTAGTCAGTTAGGGGTTATGCTGATTTTGTAATGTAGTTGTAGGTTCTCCTCCAGAAACTATGACTTCATTTACTCTGGGTGGTTGGACAGGTTTCTAGTATCAGACATGTTTTCCCTCATGTTGGGCAGATCTTGTCATGTTATGTCATGTTGTGCTGGTCATTATTGTGGTTAATAGACACTGTAGCTTGGTAGGGATGTTGTTTGTCTACTTCTTTTGGAAGTTTTCATGGTGCTTTCTGGTACTATGAAAGCTAGTCCTCAGGGGGAGGAACTCAGGTCAGTCAAAGCCATGCATCTGACTTGTGCTGCATTTTCAGTAATAGGGACTTACCTTTGTGGGCAATCAAGGGTGTAGTGAGCCATATAGCCTCTAGGCAAAATTCAGCTGCCTGCATTTCACCTACAAGGAGCTGAGGAATTCCAGCCACACCTCCTCCCACCTGACAGATGTCAGAGCCCCTCTGGCACTACAGTTTCCTGTGAGTCAAGTCGCCATCTCCTGCTGTGTAGCAGACCCTGTGATCTTTGTTATGGCAACATCTCTCAGCCTGCCGGAGACCTGCTGAGAAGACTGCAGCTTTGGGAGGGAGGGTCACACCCACAGCACATATATTGTTGCTCTTGTCCCCAAAGAAATACAGAAAGATTTTGTACAGCCATGCACTAATGTCTCTGTGTCTTCTTTTCTCTCGACCCCAGTAGTTTCACTTTTCAGCTCTCCCTCCACGTAGAACCCGCTCGTGAGCAATTCCCGGGAAGATCCAAAGGGTAAGGAAAAATCTGTGTTTTTGGGGAAGTCTCTTGGACAACAATTCAAAGGAAGGTTTCTCATGCCGGTGTTGATAGTTTTATCATATGGTCTTTGGCTCTTCGAGGGATAATTGTTAGCCTAGTTAAGGAAGTTTCATTTGAACAATATACATTCATTTATACACAGACTTATGTTTATTATAGGATTTTTTTGGTAGATAGCTAATAGTCATTTACTATGACTTTTCAGACATCCTTAGTTATTTTACCCTTGTTCTTTGTAGATATCTCCTTTCATCTTCCTAAACAGAACTCTCTTTTTCCATTTCCTGGTTTATGTTCTTTATCATTAAGCCACACCCAGTCAGTGGAACTTTAGTATTTTGCTGCCTGATCACTTAAGATGTCTCATAGGAAGGAAACGGTGCATACTCTATCTCAAATTAAACTTCTAAGATTTGAGACTCAAAAGCTATTTCTGGTGCTAGTTAGATAATCTGCTTCTAGTCATTTACAACATGATATGAGCTACCTCACTAGTTGCTTCCTGCTTTTGTCTATAGCTATTATTGTCATCTGAAGCAGGGAGCTAAGGTGACTAGAATCATTTCCTGGATATGACACTATGATGTAATACCCATTGACCAGGAAAGGGCAGGAATTCTACTGTGATGGTTAAAGACTTCTGAGTGCATTGAGGCTTTAGCAATGCAGCCCTATCTCTCTGTGGCAACTGAGGATAATAACAGTATTTTATAGTTTATAGGGTGTCTCTTGGATAATCTCTACCAATAACTCAAAGGAAGAGTTCCTATGCCTGGTGCTGAGCCACCTGAGGCCGAGGAAGTTGTTCTCCCAGAAACACGGAGAAATGACCTAAAATTCAGACATTTGCTTGGCTCATAACTTTCTTACCTCACTTAAATACTAACTACACACAAGAATATGTGATAGTTCCTGGACTTTAAAAACTTCCTCCTGGGTTCCTGGATTCTGCTGGGTGAACTTTGAAAATGTCATTCTCCTTGCACTTGAGTATCTTTTAAAGAGTTTTCAACTGTGCAATATCATTAAGTATTGAGAATAAGATATAACTTGGCTTTTCTTTCTTTAGTCTATTTGCCATATTTATAGCCTTAATAATGACAAAGTTTCAAAGTGTGACTTGTATGCTCTAGAGTTCTGAACCATTGGAAGCAGTTGAAATGGTCAGGGAGTCTGGGAGAATGTGGCCAGACAAATTCAGAGAAGAAATGTCACCTGTGGTGTATCTGCTATACAACACCATCATCATCTCAGAGTCCTTAATCATTCAGTTATTGAGAACAATCACTGCTTTCTAAAGGGTCCACCAATGACTTCTCTCCTCCCAACACTGAACACTTTTCTTCTGTCAGACCTCCATCCTTGTCACCTGGGCTATAAAAGTTTCACTCCTCCTGATACCTAGAAACCCTGTCTGCTTTTGTAAATTCTCATCTTCAATGTAGGTAGAAAGATGCTCCAAAGGTGTAAACTTCTCTAAACCTTTTCAAGGATTTTTCTTCATCCTGGTGCCAAACAGCTGACAGCACTCTTTGTTAACCCAGATAGAAGTCATAGGTTTGCAAGGAGAAGCTCTTCAAGGGCCTATATAATTTCTATATCCTTCAGTATATGATATCAGCTGCAGGGCAGCTGCCTATAGTATTATAATCCTCATGAAGACCTCAGGTATTGGCATATTTAGCTCTACAAATGGCCCAGCTTTTGTGTGAGCTTGGGTATAGACATTTTCCAACCCTTAGAAGCAGCCAGAATCAGAGCTCTTGTCCTAAGGTATCTGAGACCCTTGGTCCTTCAGGCTTGGTAGCTCTCTGGAGTTTTCTGGCCACCTGGGCTTGGATTTTCTTTTCTCTGTGTCACTACTGTCCAAACCATCTGCCTTCTTTTGTTATTCCTATAATCCTCTGTCCTCTTCCTGCCATAGACACCTGTGAATACTTTGGCTAATTTTTCCATCTGTTGAGCAGCCAGTTGCCATGCTAGCTTCACAGTTTGGACTTTTGACTACACAGCTGTAGCCACCACTAGTGCCCTACTGTCTTCATCATTGGTACTTCATGGCCACCACTAGTGTTCTAGTCACCATTGGTGCTCCACACCATCTCTAGTGCTCCATAGCTATCACTGTGAACTGTTATCTGGTCTGCTTTCTTTATGTTAGCAATTTACACCACACTAACTGAAAACAGTCATGAAAATACCATGTATAAAAAGACCTTTACGGACCCTAGCTTTGTGATGCCAAGGGAGGCAACACAGAGAATGTCTGCCAGTCCATTCAACAAAGGAACCAACTATCTGGCTTACACAGCTCGTTGCTCATTACAGCAAGCCAGGACACAAAGGAATGTCTGAAAATTTCATGGATTTGTTCCAATCATACTCATAACTCCTTAGTATTCATTGAAATCCCTTTACTAGATCATCAGTCCTATTCTCCTCTTTTGCCTTTGATGGAATTGGTTGCTGGGCTGTCTATTTCTTCAGGACTCATGATAGTAAAATGATGAGGATCAATGAGCTAACCTTAACTGGGCAGCCCTTTCAGGAACTGAAATTTCCACAGTCTTCTGAAGTTTTCTCAAAATATTGTTTATGGTATCTACTGTTGACACAGGGTGTCCTCTAGCTGTTTGACCAACAGTCATTTTTCTCATGACAGAAAGCCAGGACATTAAGATGCAGTTCAACAGTCAAATTAAAAACTCCAATTGCCCTATCTCCCAGTGCAGTTGCTTATTTATAGGGAAGGAACTTCAAAAGGAGTGCTTACTATAGGACTTTGTGAAGCTTGCCATTAGCACCGAGTGATTTTAAAAGTGATTACTACCTGCCCAGTGGCCCAGACATAGGTGCCTTCCTACATGTCTCAGTTTCACAGTGACAATGTCACTTTCTGCCATGCCCCCCATAGCTGCATGCTGCCAGATCTCTCTCCATTCTTCAGGATAAAGAGCTAGCTGTAGGTGGGATTTATAAATACCACATTACTGAAACCTACTGGTTTTCACCTTTAGCTAAAGTCAGTTATCTAAGTTCAGAAACTGTAGCAGCCAAAGTATCAAGCAAGAAATTATTAAAATGGTTTGTTCTTACCTATTTGTTTCATTATCTTACACTTATTCCAGATAATAAGAGTTATTTTTCACAATAGGGAGAAATTTTTTATAAAGTAAGTTGATTGATTAAACAAATGGTGAGTCCATTCAAAGAATATGTAGACAGTGCAGAAGGCAGATATAGCGGCAGCCCATGCAGAGGCAGCACATGCAGTAGAAGCATATCAGTCACAGCACATGCAGTGGGAGCACATGCACTAGCAGCACATGCAGTGATAGCTCATGCAGTGGCAGCACATACAGTGGGAGCACATCAGTGGCAGAGCATGCACTGGCAGTTCATGCATTGGAAGCATACACAGTTGCAGCACATGCAGTGGAAGTGCATCCAGTGGTTGCCCATGCAGTGGCAGCATGTGCGGGTGCAGCACATGCAGTAGCAGGTATATGCAGTGGGAACACAAACAGTGGCAGCTCATGCAGTGGCAGTGTATACAGTGGTAGAACATGCAGTGTAAGTGCATACAGTGGCTGCACATGCAGTAGAAGCACATGCAGTGGATGTACATGCTGCAATCGCTGCTGCTTAAGAGACTGAAGTGGGAGTATTAGAAATGTGAGGCCAACTTTGGTGACTAAGACACTACCTCAAACTTAACTATGAAAGGGCTGGGAATGTATCTTCAAGGTAGAGCACTTGTCAAGCATGTTAGTGCATCTTGGATCCTCCCTTGTATCACATTATCAGCTTTGGCAAGAACTATGAAGCTGATTCTGACAGAGTTCTGTTTGGAACCTCCACCCCAAAGTATCAGTTCACATTACATGACATGGGACTTCAGGCTTCAAATGCTTTTGTGATGGTTCTGATGAGTACTCTGGTCTCTCTCTCTCTCTCTCTGCAACTTTCATCTTTGCAAGTATGCAGGACTTGGGTCTTCCTTGTCTGGCAATCACTTCTGAATCTTTTCTATTTCAGTCCGGTTTTCTTCCTCCAGAAAGTTTCCCTGGCATGCCTGCTTCTTACTTCAATTGACTGAGATCATTGGCTGACTTTTCTGTCACAACAGTGGTTCTCAACCTTCCTAATGCTGCAACCCTTTAATACAGTTACTCATGTTATGGTAACCCTAAACCATAAAATGATTTTATTTGCTACTTCATAACTTGCTAATATTGTAAAACATAATGAAAATATTTGTGCCTTGGTGGTCTTAAACAAACCCTGTGAAAATGCTTTTGGACCCTGCCGGGGCGGAGGGGGGGTGACCCACAGGCTAAAGACTAAGGTTCAGCTGTCACAGGTATCTTATAAAAGTACAGTTTTAATGCATGAGGATTAGTCCCAAAGTGCCATAAGACTGAAAACACAGGGACAGGTAAACCTGGGATTCCAAAGAGATCCAATGGGGTATTTGCAACTTGGGTCATAAAAGGTGCATGCTTATGGGTTAGAGAAAAAGTGATGTCATCATGGCTGAAATTTATCCAGCTTATCTTCAGCTAATATCATTGTTACACATGCCCCAGAAGCAATGCTTCACCCACCACTGTAATGACTTTTATCTATTTTTAGTTGGCTGAGAACTACATGGAAAAACTAGCAAGAGTTACCTTGGGGCTATCTTGGTGATTATGGCTCAAGGCAGCTCTAGTCACATCAAAGTGAACCCACATGTAGGTCATCTCCTGCCCTATCTCCATATACAATTCAATTTAGTAGAGTTGAACCCCATGTGGGGGAATGATTGCAATACAATATAGCAATCACAATGCCAGAGGTAGCAAATTTTACCAAGTGTATTAATCAGGGTTCTCTAGAGTCACAGAACGTATGGGTGGTCTCTATATAGTTAGGAAATTTGTTGATGACTTACAGCTTGTAGTCCCCAACAATGGTCAGCAACAGCTATGGATGGAAGTTCAAGGATCTAGCAATTGCTCAGTTCCACGAGGCAGCTGTGGATGGAAATCCAAGAATCTACCATTGCTGAGTCACATGAGGAAAGCAGGCAAGGAAGAGTATGAGAGTTTTCTTCCAATGTCTTTATATAGGTTTCCAGCAGAGGGTGTGGCCCAGATTAAAGGCTGTAGGTCTCCAGCAGAGGGTGTGGCCCAGATTAAAGGTGTGTGCCACCTTGCCTTTCAACCCAGATGACCTTGAATTTGGAGATTTCCTTGTCTTAATCTTCTGGAATTCATAGCCTCTATGCTTCAAGATCTCTATGCCAAGATCCAGGTCAGAAACTTGTATCTCTGAGCCTCCAGATTTGGATCATAGGTGATCCTTCCAATTTTTGATTAGTTCATTCCAGATATAGTCAAGTTGGCAACCAGGAATAGCCACTACACCAAGCATCTATTGTGCTCTTTCTTACAAGTAATGTTGATATTATCTTCATAGTGGCAACAGTATTTGAGAAAACTCAATCAGTGTCATACCTTTGAGAATACCAAGTTATAGAGATTCTGTAACTGCCTCAAGACCATTGAACTAGCAGTGAGTAGTTAAACAGAGAGGCAGTAAAGATAACTATTTGTATAGCTAATAAATGGCTACTGATCTTCTTCAGTGGAGCTTCATGATGTCTCCAGTCCTAAGCAGCATGCATGCACAGCTTCTGATGTCTGAGAGAGGTCATCAGCATGTGATTTTAATCTGGTAAGAGTTATGGCAATTTGTCACACAACAGCAGTTAACTAACATAGCTTGGTGCTTAGTGCAAGGCAGAAACCAACAGACCAGAGAAACAGTCATTTGTCAGCTGTGACTGTAGCATACTGGACACATTCCTTACCTCCATGAGCCCTAAGTTTCTCCAAAAATCACCTCACTATACCCAACACAGAAAGAGATGATTAAATTTGGATAGATGAACCTATACACACTCCACATGGGGGTTGCCTTGTACTTCAGTGCTCTGTCATTCAGGAATAATCTACAGAATGCCCAAGATTAGTCTAAGTATTAATAAACTGCCTTCTATCTGCATCTAGAGTACAGATAGGGATCTAGTGAGCATAACTCAGACATTATGGAAAAAAGTATGGAGAGTCCTCAAAACTAAAAAAAAAAAAAAGTAAAGCTCAAGAAACACTATGATTGGGGAAAAGCCTAAGCTTCCATCAACAGACTGATAAAGCCGATCTTCCACTCCCATTCCCTATCCCACCCCGAGGTTCTTTGTGGATGTATGCACACAGAATACTGTTCAACTATTGTTAGTTTGATTTCACCAACTTGAGAATAAATGGAGGTTTCCAAGTGACAGGATGCTGCTGAGGAGTGAAAAAGCTTTTGTACAGAGGAAAGGCATCCATGCTGGTCTTGGACATGAAAGTTTCCTAATGACCACATTCCTAATCAGAACTCAAGACTCTGTGATGCTTGTTGGCTTTACAGACCAATTCTCTCAAGTTTCTAATTTCATGCAAACAATTTTGGGCTATTCTGTCTGGTTTCTCGAACTGGGACTCCAGATAGGGGAGTTTGCTAAATTCCTAGAGGTTTGTTGCAGTTCTCATGGAATTGGGTCTGCACCAATCAGGAACTGGGCAGAGGAACAAGCTTCTTGTTCCAAAAGTTCTTAGCCATGGAATCCATGGAGTCTATACAATGTTGTGCTAGCCCCAGAGGAATGTTCCATACTGTGGGTCAATTATATTCTCTTTTGACTCTTTGTGAATTTTCTCAGTATTATGAAGGTATTTCTAATTAATTTGTTTATTCACTTTATATCCTAATATCCGCTCCCCTCTTCCAGTAGCCCCTTACAGAGATTTCCCCCATTACCCCCTCCCCTTCTCCTCTGAGAAGGGGGAAGTTCCCCCTGGATATCACCCAGCCTGATACATCAAGTCATTGTACACCCTCTCTCACTGAGGATAGACAAGGTGTCCCAGTTAGGGGAATGTGATCCACAGGCAGGCAACAAATTCAGGAACAGCCCTTGCTTCAGTTGTTGGAGGACCCACATGAAGATAAAGCTTCATAATTGTTACCTATGTGTATAGGAGTGGCTAGGTCTAGCCCATGCTCGCTCTTTGGTTAGTGGTTCAGTCTCTCAGAGTCCCCTATGGTCCAGGTTAGTTGACTCTGTTTGTCTTCCTGTGGAGTTCCTTTTGTGGAGGTATTCTTGACAGCATTAGTCATGATATTTGGATACATGATTCCCTTGTGTAATTATTTCTCCAGACAAGCTAAGTGCCCTGCTCATCAGTTCCTGCCATTAGCTTTCTGGATGAGAACACGTAAGACCTACTCACTGGATAAATATAAAGCAGCAATTCATTGTCATTAACATTGTGTTGTGCCACAGATATTGAGAACTTTGTTACCTCATATCTGAATGAATGCATGTGCTATTAGCACATAGTTCTCTGATTTCCAAGCCTTCAGTCCCTTGTAGCAACTGCTCTGTGCTCTCTTTCTATGGTTGAGCCTATGCAGAGTCATCACTTCTGTGAAAAGAGAATATGGTATTTGTTCTCCTATTCCTGGCCTGTTTCATTTAACACAATTTCCTCTCAGATAATCAATGCTACAAATGTAAGCATAGCCCTTCTTAACGGGGATGAACAGCTCACGGCATGTTTATGCTTTTGCATGCATGATGTGCACATGTGCATGTATCAAAAGTCTTGTGGGCCATTTCCTTGTTTGGGCTGTCTTCAATAGATAGATCTGCAGTATGGATGTCTTTTAGACATACTGACATCTCCTTTCTGTTAGGTGTGTGCTCACCAATTGTGTTATATAGTATGTCTACTTATAGTTTTCAAAAAATATTAAAAGTTCTTTATATAATGACAGCGTTGATTTACATACAACAGTTTTCACTCCCTTTGCACCTCATCCTCTCCAATGTTTCTTATGCTTTGCCTTTTACCTTTTAGTCATCCTAACTAAGGTGTGGGATGATAGATCTGCATGGCTCTAATCTACATTTCCTTGGCAATTGAGGATGCTAGACATTTCTTTATGCATGTTGCATTTTAAAATTTCGACCAATTTTGAGTCCTTTGCCTCTCTTTTGATCAGGCCTTTATTTTTGTTATTGATTTATATGTTGTTTGTATGATTAAGGTTTTAGCTGTCATCTGACAAATGATAGGCGAGTATTTCCTCAAATCTTGAAGACTGTTCTTGGATGTTGCTGGCTTTGTTGCTTGTGCTTTTGCTGACATTTTTCTGGTCCCCCAGAGTTCTCACATTCTCACTTTGTCATATAAATATCAGTTACTTCATCTGATGCCTGCACTATCTCTCTCAGGCTTCTTGTAGATTGATCATATGTTGCTTTAATGCAGATAATTCATACATTGTCATCTTCAGGTGTAACAGAATGTGGTACTTCCTAGACATACAGGAAATAGCTGGTGAATAGGACAGTCTGTGTACAACTGAAATGAACGATATGCATAGTTTTAAAATAGCTTATTGCACTAGCGATCACACACGGGCACTCATGCACACATACCCCTTCCCACACACACACACACACCTCAAACCATTAAGAGACTCAGCAAAACCAAAAAGCAGAAACTACACATAAAATACTTCAAATAATTAGAAATCTGCATTTAAAATACACCTGTAAATAGACAGGCAAATATCCAGTGTCATGGATTAGTCCCCAAATGATGTAAATAATACGTCCCAGGAAGCAAAGAGAAGTAGCTGCAGGTGGTGTACAGGTAAAGTAGGGAATTCGTGGGGCAGAAACTTTAAGGATGAGTGGAATTCAACTATATAAGAACCATGTGCTGGAGAGTTTTACATCAACTTGACACAAGCTAAAGTCATCTGAGAGGAAGGAATCTCAAAGTGTTTCAGTAAGATTGACTTATAGGCAGACCTGTAAGGCATTTCCTTAATTAGTGATTGATGCAGCCCAGCCCATTGTGGGTAGTGCCAGCCACTGGCTGGTGGTCCTAATGCCATAAGAAAGCAGGCTGGAAATGCCTTGAGAAGTAAATTGTAAGCAGCAGTGCCTCTGTAGCATCTCCTGCCTCTAGGTTTCTGCCCAGGTAGAGAACCTCAACAGACTGTGATTCAGGATGTGACCCGAATAGACCTTTTCCTTCCTGTGTTACTTTTGTCATGATTTTTCATCATAGCAATAGAAAGTCTAAATAAGTAAAGTTCAACCTAGGAAAGCACATCAACTTCTAAAAGATTCATCATCACAGAGCAAAGCTTGAACTCATTCTTTTGTGTAGGGTCTTTCCTATTCAGTTTGTGCCTTCCAAGCTACTCATCTATGGAGCAAGCACTCCTCAGTGTTTCTATTATAGAGTTATTGTTTATGTTGCAGATGCAGCAGTGACCCAGACTTACAGAAAGTTTGTGCTTCCATATTCTGGACAGATGGCAATGAAATGAATCAACAGAAGTGGTGAAGGACAATGAGCAGCTAGGGTGGGCTGCTGTGAAGAAAACTTGCAAGTTTTCTCTGAGGAGGCATTGATGTTCTAAATTGGTGGTAAGAAGACATTCACCCCAGGAAAGGAAAGAACCCTGGGAGATGACAAGCAGGGCTGAACTTTGTCCTTGAGGGATGCAGATTGACCATTGTGGCAGGCCTGAGATGGATGGTGAATGCATCCAATGACTCCAAGGTGGTGCCTCACCTTGCATGCCTAGGATAGAGTTAAGGAAAGACCTTTACATTCATAACACAACTTGATTTTTATTTCAGCTAATGATTGGACAATTTTTGAACTGGAAATAGAGGCAAATTTGTGAGAATAAAGGATTCTGGGAACCTTTTGCTTCCAGAAGTGGACTGTCCTGGGCCATACTTTATTAATGGCAATGGGGATAATAGATAAACAAAACACCCTCACCCCAACCTAGACCACTCAGAATACATGTTGAACCTCTCCTGCCTTCTGGAGACCCATCAGATAGAGATTCTACAAAGAATTCCCACAGCATTCACTCAAATCTGTCCCAATTCTTGCCATGCTTTCCTATTGTACACTTCTAGCCATTGCGACAATTAGCATTAAAGTGGAGTTATTAATACACACTGTCTCTCGGGTTGGAGCAGATGTAGTTGAGCATCTCTTGCTATTATTTTAGATGCAGAAGGCACTGAGTAAGAGTCATTTACACTGAATTAAAGTAACTGAAGTAAAGAGTAGAGAGCTCCAGTTGTTCAGCTTAGAGAAGGTCTCCTTGCCTGATGCTGATCACAGTGATATTGATCCCAGCTACTGCTTATTAAACACATAGGTCGAATACTGTGCTGATTACCATATGCACTCCAGCCTCACAATACTGTGAGGCAGGCCTTGTTCTCTTCCCATTTAATCCTTCTTCAGCATCATTCAGAAGCTGAGAGCCACAGAAGCCTAAGTACACTGCATTGCTTATGACATTGCACAAGGACTGTAAAACCCCGACTTTGTCCCCATAATATCAACACATTAAGAAATCATTTGAGCCTGGGAATAAGGTTGCATCTGCATAGTATGAAGCACTAGAATGCAGGAGGTTGCCTTACCTGCATCAGACCACACAAAAATAAGAGATCTCAGATACATACATATTCAATGAACTGCAATACTACACTGATGTGAGCCACATCTACCCACCAATGACTAGTGCTGCAACTTTCTGACAGACATCACAGGAACTCACAGAATGCAGCTACTCAGAGACATATTTCTATGAACATACCTGAGATTCTTCAGGGCCTTATAATAGACTTCTGTTATTTTCTTGGCCATTCAACATTTGTTATAATCATGATCCTTCTTAATTCAGCATGTTTCTTCTTCTGTTTGGTATTGACTTGAGCCAATTAGGTCACTGTGACAAAGCAAAAACTTGGTAGTTCATAAAGAAGATAATTTATTTCTCATAGTTCTGGAAGATCAAGCTACATGCAGATTCAACATTTCTTGAGGACCTCCTTCCTCATAGGCAGCCATCACGTTCTTACAACCTCACAGTGTCCTACCCTTGTTGTCTAACTACCTCCTGATGCCCTTGCCTCCGCAGTGCCATCACCTCAGGGCTTATAGCTTCAGCCTGTGAATATGGAACAGACACATTTAGTCCATCACAACTATTGATGGGGTTTAGGATTAATTTTTTTAGGAGTCTTTATTTTGTCAGAATGTTTTGTCCCTTTATAACAGAGCTTGCAGTGGTCAATTGGCTGGTTAGGGAGTTTGGGACATAGACTTTACAATCATGAGGGAATGATTGAAGCTTGGTGTAGGTGGTGTCAATGTCACAGAAATGGCTGAGAGTTATTGGAATGAACTTGTGGGGAAGAGGAAAGCATTGAGCACAGGCCCTGATACACAGACATAGGACCTACAAAGGAAAAGAGCCACAGAGTTGAACGAGTGAGTCAAGTGAGAGGAAGAATTTAGAAATCACAGAGGAGGGAAGTTTCTAGAAGGGGAATGTGGTTATAAATAGTTAAGGTCAGGTGTATCTGTTGGTAAAAGAAAGTGAGATTAAGAAATGGCTGCAGGCATCTGCTATTTAGTTTGTTATGTTTCTTTTAAAAGTACAAACAGATGAGAAGACCCTTCAACTAGCTGAGAAAGAAGCTATCAGAGTCACCTCACACTAAACTCAAGGATACAGGATTAAAGAAATATTTTATTCAAACTTGAGGAAAACTGAGATTGAGGCAAGATGAAAGAAGAGGACTGTCCTGGGACTCCTGAGCTGTCACTCTCAGATCTAGAACTTCTCAGTGCTTCTTCTTCTTCTTATATTAATCATTTTATTTGTTTACATTTCAAATGATATTCCCTTCCCGATTATGCCTCCACAAAACCCTCATCCCACCCCTCCTCTCACCCCTCCCCTTTGGATCTACAAGGGTGCTCCTCTACCCACTCATCCACTCCTGCCTCACCATCCCCATTCTCTGAGGCACCAAGCCTCCACAGGACCAAGGGACTCCCCTCCCAATGATCTCAGGTAAGGCCATCCTCTGCTTCATATGTATCTGGGGCCATGACTCCCTCCATGTATACTTGCTGGTTGTTGGATTTGTCTTTGAGAGCTCTGGGTGATCCTTAACTCCTTCCCCTAACTCTTCTATTGAGGTTCCTGGGCTCATTCTGATGGTTGACTGTGAGTATCTCCATCTATATTGGTCAGGTGCTGGTAGAACCTTTGAGGAAACAGCCATACCAAGCTCTTATCAGCAAGCACTTCTTGGTATCAGCAATAGTGTCAGGATTTGGTGTCTGCAGATGGGATATATCCCTAGGTGGGGTGGGAGGACTTTCCTTCTGTCTCTGTTTCATTTTTTGTTTTTGTGTTTTCCCTTTTTGACAGGAACATTTCTGGGTTAACGATTTTGAGATGCCATAGTCTTAAGCATGTCTAGACACCATTCTCTAGAATTCATCCTTGCATTAGAATTCATCAACTGTGCAAATTCTGCATCTAGCCAGAGAATGTATTGCCTTGCCATTTTTACAAACAATTATTTGGCATACCTACTGGGATACCCACTATTCAGACCACAGTGCCAAAATGAAACGTCATCTACTTGGCAACAGTGTCATCTAACTTCTGGCAAATTGCTAGGTTACAAACACTGTTACAACAGAGATAACTGGTTGTGAAGTAGGTAGACACAGAAAAGAAGATCCTAAATCATACTGTTGATAAACTATTGGCTGAAAATCAAATCTTGTCTGTTGCCTATTTTTGTGAATTAAATTTTGTTGGGATGCAGCTGTGTCAGTGGCTATGGTGACTTTTGAATAATAATGGTAGATTTTTAGCAGAAACCTCATTGTGTAAAATGCCTAACATATTTCCCATCTGTGTGGCCTGTAGAAAAAGGTCATCCAACATCTTCTCCAGAGGAAAGAGAATGCAGAGCCTGGCAATAGAGATGCCCACCCAGGTTCAGAGTGAAGACAGGATTTCCACTCTTGGTCATGATCTCTTCATTTTAGGATCAAGATCAAGATCACTTATTCAGATACTTTCAAGAAGGTGAAAGAATTCAGAGTAATCTGTACCTCTATATAAGAGACAGAAGAAGACATGTTTTTGAGCAAATGTAATATTTGCTACTTCAGAAAAATCTTCACAGCAAGAATAATACTGAGCTTTCTTGTGGTTTTGTAAATTTATTCCATGTTTTTCTGGGTCTTGATTTGAACTGCCCATGATATGAGTGGGAAGACAGAAGCAACACCTTTCCCTCTGTGATCAGTGTCTCTGAGGTTGTAGTTCAGCAAAGGGAGAGTTACACATGCAGGAATGGAAGGAAGACACCAGCCAGGAGCTAATGTTTCAGACTGGGATGCTTCTCTGTGTGCCTTTCTCTTTCCAAGTTATAGCTGTCTATGTCACACTTCAAAAGTTATTCTCTTTTCCTATAGACCACTTTGGTGTGAACTTCAAATCATCATTTATTGCTGGTTTTAGTAAGCAGTCCTTCTCAAAAGGAATTCTCAATTATGCATTGGGAGCAATAGCATCTGTCCAGTGGGAATTCATAGTGTCTTACCACAGTGTCACATAGTTAAGTATTCAGAAAAGTCTTGAACACCTAATACAATTCCCTGATAGAATCTAAAGAAAACAGCATACACCAGCTGATATGAGGCCCCCAACACATAAACATCAGAGGTTAGAATCTAAGGAAACAGCATATACCAACTGATATGAGGCCTCCAACACTTAAACATCAGAGGTTTGCTGGATCTGGGCTCAGACAGAGAAGATACATATAACTCTCAAGAGACTGGAGGCCCCAAGGAGTTGAGAGGCTTGGTGGAGTGTGGGAGTGGGAGTGGGGACCACCTCGTGGAGACAGGGGGTTTGGGGAGGAGGTATAGGATGTGGAACAGCCATAGGGTGTACCAGGATCAGAATGAAATCTAGAGTGTAAAAGAAAATACTAAATAAAAAGGAATATATAAAAATTAAATAATAATGCAAAACAAAGAAAACCTAATAAAGATTCCATGGTATTCACTAAAAATAAATAAATAAATAAATAACTGAAGGTTGTCAAGATATAACTACGGACACCCTTTGCAATCATCAGAAAGACCTTTAGCTTCTCAACCAAAATGAGTTGAACCTCCAGTAGATATTTGACAATGTAAGGGCAGAACAAGTATACATACCACTGAAATCTACTTAAATACACAGTTAAATACACTGCAATGCAGAGCACAGCTAAAAATTTTTTCAGCTTCAAATGTAAATAAGCTGAGGTTGAAAAATACAGTGCAAGATCATGTTTCTTCAGAGAAATAAATAAAAAATAGGTGGAAAAATATAAAAATGCAAATTAGATTTCAGAGGGATTTGCTGAAATGGCTTCATTTAATTATTATCCAAAGTTGATAATAAAACAACGTCTTCTCATCTTTAGATCAGATGTTTTACCATCTTGCTTGAGCCCTTCCACTGTTCCGAGACTTGTTAAAATACTTCTTTGTAAAGCACTCACAACTTCAAGGAGAAGGTGTTATTTAGGATTGCAAATGCTCTATACACATTGCCTTGTAGTACAAAAACTTCCTCCAAACAAACTCAGGATGCCAGCCATGATGTTCAAGACACTGTGAATTATGCTGTGCCAAGTAGCAACCCTTTGAGAGATGATTGGGGTACTAAAAAATGTCTGTAACTGTGATCCATGAGTCTTTGAGATTGATAAGCCAGAGGAAATACAACTGGTACCATGCCCTAGTCTCCCTCACATGTGGAAGGGGGGCACATCATCACACCTCTGCTGGTGAATATAGACTGCTGCAGCCTCTGGAAGTATGGGATAAGAGCTTATTGCCTGTGCGGTCATGGTGCACGTACATCCTACTCTACTGAGCAGACAAAGGCTAGGGCTGCCTCCTTTCCCTTTAGAAGAACATTTCTGTGCCACACCTCATATTCCCAGACGGAGATACTTCAGTGAAGATTGCATCTCTACTTAGATTCCTTCTCTTTCCTAAATCTGCTTCCTACAATTCCCTGCTGAGAGCCACTCCTAGAAAACTACTTTCATAAAACTTCTTGCTGTGGCTGCTGAGTCTATGGAAGATGACTCACAAATTCATGGAGTACACAGATACAAGTGCTATGTAGATGCTTGTGAGACCATACAATGGTCCTTGTATTTCAGCTCCATAACCAAGGTAGATTCAGAAAGCAAGAGGAGGAACAGGAACAGTCAGAGCTCAAGAAAGGGTAGAAAGAAGTGACATCATATCCTTCCTGATGATCAAAAGGAGTGTGATCATCAGGAAGTTGTGATCATCATTTGAGCTGTGTGAACTTCTACTTAGTGGGAAAAATTTGTCTCATTGGCCTGAAGCCCAACTCCCAGGTAAGTAAGGTGCTGTCAGACTTCAAGAGTGCATCACAGTTAATGGAAAGGAATTTTCTCTCCTTCATCATTCCTGTTCAGTTTACATACTTCATATTGTCAGTACAAAACAGTTTAAGAGTCCCTTAATCAGACCAGTCATTGTGTCTTCCATGAATAAAAATAATTGGAGGTGTCTCCTTCTATACATGACTTAGAGAAATATTTTTTTTTACTTATTGGTCATGTTCAGGCCACAAAAATAGATGTGAGTCCTTTTAAAGTATAATTTTGTAAGCAGTCTTTGGTGAACTTAGAATGTTATTGGAAGACTAGAATTTTAAGTCCATAGTCATCAGGTTAAAGGGGAATTTGTGTTTTCTATGTGGTCTGAGAACACTCTACACTTCCAAATTTAGATATAATTGGTTTGAAAGTGAACCTAGCTAATCTCATCTTGATGCTGTGGACTGTTCTTGGTACTAAACGCAAAGGAGCAAACAAAAGCCCTGTTCCCTCAATGCTTCCTTTCTAACAAACATTATGACATGATATCAGGCATTCATATATGAGAGAGAAAATATCAGAATATTCCTCTCAACAATGAAGAGGTCAGAGTTCTTAAGACACAGTTTAGTCTAGTAAACTGACAGTGTTTCTTGGATGATATCAATAGCTAGGTGAGACTGAAAGGAAGTAAAGGAGCAAGATGCAGATGCTCAGTGAAGAGCTTTCAGGTGAAATCATCTATCTCCATGTTCTGGAATTTGAAACATGATTGATTGACAGGCCCTAGTCACCCAGGTCAGTGAAAGTTACACAGAGAGCACACAGAGTAGAAAATATTTTGTGCACCCTGGTTTGGGTTCAGAAATAGCTTAGGTTAATCATCTTTACAATATTTCAGCTGCAGAAAAATTGTCCCCTTTGTCTCCAGATACCCAGTACCTGCAGCATGCCACTGCGCATATATATCCCACATTTCCTTTGCGTTGTCAGTCCCACTGGGCGACTAAGAAAGGAAAGGTGACTGGGACTGAGAAGCAGAATAAAGACTGTATGAGTACTGAGGTAAAAAGAGAGAAGCCCAGACTGTAGTTTAGTTGTTGGTATGCTCTTCTGCTATGCATGAAGCCCTGACTTTGATACCAAGTGTCCCTTAAATCAGGATTGGCAGCACAATTTACACAGTCCCAAAACTCAGACTTGGAAGCAGGAGAGTCAGAAGTCCAAGGTAACCCTCTGCTAGATAGGAAGTTTGAGACAAGCTTAAAATACAAAAGATTTGTAGAAGGGGCTAGGGAGTAGAGATATTAATGCAATGGTTGATGCTAAAAAGGAATGGTCTGGTAAGAACTAAGTGAGGTTGGCAGCAGCTGGGTTAGGATCACAGAGAAAAGCAGAGCTGTAAACACACTGCCAACACTGGAAAAGAACGGAGAGGAAATGAAAGTGAAAGGTCATAGAAAACTTTCAGGTCTACTATTTTTACTGCTCTTGGTTTTGTTCATAAGGATATGTTAGACTAACACAGGAGCAACTTTCCTTTGTTTTGGGTGCCTTGAGAAAGGGTGCATTGGTGAGAGACAATGTATTTCTGCCTCTAAGCTTTTGCACTTAAAAGTGACACTGTAGAGCTGAATGACTTTGTGCATATGGCAGGAATTTGTATCACACTAGCTTCAACCTAGGAGGTTCTGAGAGAGAGAGAGAGAGAGAGAGAGAGAGAGAGAGAGAGAGAGAGAGAGAGAGAGAGAGAGAGAGAGAGAGAGGGAGAGAACTGTCTTCCTACTATAACAACAAAAAATGGCTTCTAGTCATTATCTTGCAGGAGTTAAAACTGTGACCAGCTGAGAATCACTGCTCTGAATCAAAGTGGCTACTGTGGATGTGCTGGTTAATTTTACGTCAACCTGATATAAGGTAGAGTCCGTTGGGAAGAGGAACCTCAATTGAGAAAATGCCTCAGTCTGATTGGCCTGTGGGCAAATCTGTAGTGCATTTTCTTGATTAATAATTGATGTAAGAGGGACCAGCCCACTGGAGACAGTGGCACCCCTGGACAGATGGTCCTGGGTGGTACGAGAAATGCTAAATAGGTCACGAAGAAGCACAATTTAGTAAACAGCATTTCTCCTTGTTTTCTGCTTCCATTCCTGCCAAGAGACTTCATTCAGTGATGGAGTGTTATTTAGGAGTTGTAAGATAAAATAAACCCTTTTCTCCCCAAGTTGGTTTTGCTAATGATATTTTATCACATCAAAAGGAAATTCTAACAAAAACAGTGACCTTGGTGTGATCTGTAAGTATGTGAACTTGGGAACACCATCGAACCTCTCGGAGTTCCATGGCTTCTTGGGTCAGGAATATAAGATTGAGTCTTGAGTCTTGATCATGAACATTAGAGTCTATTAACACAAGTTAGAAACTATAACTCAATTATCCAAAACTGTTTTTATGGGCAATTTTCTTCTACTGAATTTCAAATGGCTAGCGATTTCAAAACAACCTATTAATATTAGCATAAAGTTAGTTTTTCTTCTAGCAATGCACCGTAATAATTATAAAATTGTAAGACTGATTTCTCTCAATCTTGACAATAATTTTAATAGATACAATGTTCTACTGGTTCCCTAAGACTTCAAATGGGCTCTTGTGCTTTTCTGTTTTCAAAGGGCAGTTGGGGGTGCAGACTCCTACTGTACGTGCATGGTTTCTCTGAGGGCCTTTTTTGTTGGGCAATATGGTTCCACAGAGTTATGTTTTCACTTAACATCAGGAAGTTGTTTGCACTGCTGGGAGTGGTGTCACCATGCCACATCTGTTTCTCTGTACAATTGGAGCTGTGATACACAGAAATCCCCTTGTCACAGCAGTGATAAGCAAATTTGATAGCCAGTTTCTCTAAATGAGTTCACGTAATTTCCAATGCACTTTAGAGCCACTTTTTCTTGACCCTTTGAAGACCTATGATCTTTTTATTCACCCCTAACATGATGTCAAGGCTTTCAAGAGACATATGTTCTTATGTTCTGAGGTAGACATGATGTATCTTCACAGCTCCCAATAGAATGGAATCTGGACTGAAGCCTTGTACTATTCTCTCAAGTTGAGTTTTACCACCACAAAGTCTGGACATAAGATATGGAAGATGTGGGCCAACACACAGTTATAAGCAAATTATTGTGGCATATTTAGGAAAATATGAAAAAATAGTATAGTAAGTCAAATGAAATTCCATACTTTGATGTAAATGTTGTAAGATGACTATTCTCTCTCTCTTTCTCTCTCTCTCTCTCTCTCTCTCTCTCTCTCTCTCTCTCTCTCTCTCTCTCTCTCTTATTGTCCCTCTCCACTATGTGTGTATGTGTATGTGGGCGTATGTCTCCTCTACTTGAATGACCTATATTAAATGCAGAGTTTCTACTTTATTAAATGTTTAGATGCTTTTTATTAAATTAAAAAGTTAAATCAATTTTCTATTTTTATCCTTGCATTCTAGCTTCTGTAGACTTGGCTAATGTTAGCACCTTTTAAGGAAGGCAGAGTCAGCTAGAAGGAAGCTTCCACTTTGTGGTTTTCCTGAGTTCTATGAGACTAGGGATTTCCTTCCTGGTCTTATTCAGCAAACAGTGTTTCATGTTAAATCCTGAATTGGTCTGTAGCATTGATTATTTTCAATTAAGCACTTTGTATACAGAGCAGTCATCAGGGGCCTGGACCTGGTGGCTTTGACAGAAGTAACCATGGAATGACTTTCATTATTCTACTGTCAAACAAGCAATTGAGCCTTAGGAAGACACCAGCTATGTGGAGCTCTAGAAATAAGACCCCAAATCCAACAAACATTTTTGGCCAGGGAGAACTCTTCCTGTAAAGGTGGTTTCATAAGAACATAGAATATATTTGTAGCCCAAGGCAGGCAAGGCATAGCATACTTTAGAGTCCTTTGTGCCTAGTTACTAGAAATTCTTGTCTCTTCATTGACTGTTTGTAATAGAAACATTTTTAGTATTTACTGTTTTAGTCATCCAACATTTAAATGTTTAATTTTTAAGTAACATAAGTTTTTATGAAACTTAATGATAGGTAAAAATGGACATGCAGCAGTAGACAAGATAATTGATGCAGGATAGAAGGATAGTTGATGGTGCTGCCTATTCTTCAGACATTCATGAAGTAGTAAGGACTAGTTTCTATAGTGCTGTGTGCATACTGTACCATAAGTGACAACATTAAGTATGATTTGTGTTAGAGAGAGTGGTCAGATACTATGGAACAGCAAAACATACATGATGATGATGATGATGATGACGATGATGATGATTTTAAAAAGACTGTCCATCTGTCCATCACAGGTGAGTTCTTAATGACCTCATCATCTCCATAGACATCTTCCATCCACCTCAAGTTCACAGGCAGAGATGTCCAGTCTTCAAACATGAAGGAGACACACCTTGTTCAAACTCTATATTGAGATCTTCCACAACCTCCCTAACAAGATCCACCATGCACTCTTACATTCTTCCCCAATGAAAATGACAGTCACATTCTTGAATATTGAAGAGAATCAATAACACTTTTCTACAATCTGTGGATACAATTTACTTATTTTAAAATTCCTCTCAATATCTCTGCATCTCATGATTCCAGGATTCCCCTGCCTCATTTGCAACACCTACATTTCCAATCCAGTTCACCAGATAGATGTTTCATCAATATCATCTTTAAATTAGTTTCTACACAGACCAGAGTTTTCCTGGCTTATTGACTTTTGCATATGTATAATTTTTGTTACTAACATCTGCCCACTCTCTCATTGCTTTTATTATTCTGCCTGACTCATTATGTAGATCATTCACTTTCTCATCTTCTAAACCCCAATATGAACCCTTTAGTGGAAACTATAATTGTATACACATTAATATACTTTAGTACTTTATAAACACCTTTTTCATTTTTTTTAGGCATTTTTGAGCATCTCTGTCTTAGTAAGGGTTTTACTGCTGTGAACAGACACCATGACCAAGTCAACTCTTACAAGGACAAAATTTCATTGAGCCTGACTTAGAGGTTCAGAGGTTCATTATCATCAAGGCAGGAACATGACAACATCTAAGCAGGCACGGTGCAGGAGGAGCTGAGAGTTCTATATCATCATCTGAAGGCCACTAGGAAAAGGCTGGCTTCCAAACCTTAGGATGAGGGTCTTAAAGCTTATGTCCACAATGACACACTTCCTCAAGAAAAGCCATATCTCCTAATAGTGCCATTCCCTGGAGCAGGTATATTCAAACCATCATAATCTGTTTTGGTTACTGAGAGATGAAAATGCAATACAAGGTCAATAGTTTCAGGTAATTATGTTCAAGATTACCATGAAAACTCTATCTAGTCTCATGATTACTAGGTTGGAATTATATAGATAGAACGTTGATTATACTGACAATGGCATCTTTAGAGGTATGAAAACTAATTCAAGTCCAGGAACTGAACTGAAAGGGTGTCGGTAGGAAATGCCTAAATGGGATGAGGAAGGTGTCTGTGTGAGGAGCTCCAACCAGAAAGCATTCCTGGAGAAGTACTGCTATGAACATCTGAATTTGACTGGACCACAGGAGAAGGAAGACCAGCAAGGAATGAAGCTAGTGAAATAGGTTGTTGCAGTCATAATTCAACTGGCTGACTGATTAATGATGTTAAAATTTTATCATGAGCCAATGAATAATTTTTCACAAAGTATGTCAGTCACAGTACAGGCTTGAAGCTGATGTGCACAGAATAGGTATGGCAGGCAAAAGAGGCCAAGATTATGGAGAGACCTCTTATGGTAATGAAATGATAATGTTCAACTGAGGTAAGGTAATGTTCCCAATCACCAGCAGTGTAGGAGGGGAGAAGATTGATGTTGATCAAGGAGCTAATCTGAGTTCTAACTGAGAGTGTGGAGTGAAGGGAAGAGCATAGAGAGAAAGAAAACTGGCTCTTCTAGAGTCCTTGTCACACATGAGAAGGTCCTTCTTAGTTCAAGTGCTTCTTTGGCTCCTAACATACAGAGTACGGGCCAGTCCTACTCAGTAACCTGCATCACAATACTCCATCTCCTTCTGACCAAACCAGTCAGCTGTTTTTCCCATTTAACCAGTGTGCTCTAAGGACAGTGGCTCATAGAAGCAGCATATTGTCCACATGTGACTGTTGTGTTTTTTTTCCTCTTGAAATATGATCTCAAATTTTATTGTACAGCTGTCAGTAGGCTAAGCTGCATTGCTAGTAACTCCTTGAAAATAGAATGAAGGCAATTACCTCGGGTAAGATTAGTGTAGAGTCTGATTGTGCTTATGTAATACTCAGTCTCCAGGTACTGGAAAAACCTTGAGGAAGTCTCACCGCAGCTATGTGGGTAACACATGGTGTGGATACACCTTGCTGGAGAGGGTGTCTGTGTGGATGTCTCCTCTTGCAGCATAGCACACAGGCCCACACTGGAAAGGATGTCTTTGGTGGTGTCTTCTAACAACATAGCACCAGGCCCACACTTAAGAAATGGTGGTATAGGTGCCTTGACACCTACCACACGGTCCACACTAGAGGTAGTACCTGTGTGTGTATCCTGACACAACACACCATCGAAACCCATGCTGGAGCATTGTCTGTGTAGGAGTCTTCTGACACAGCATACCACCCAGGCCCACACTGAAATGGGTATCTGTGTGGGTGTCTGACAGAATCTACCACCCAAGTCCATGTTGGAGGAATATCTGTGTGGGAGTATCCTGAGAGAACATACTATCCAGGTAGGAATCAAGGAGGTATCCATGTGGGTATCCTCACAGAGTGTACCACTCCTGCTGACACTGGAGAAAGTATCTGTGGGGGAAAATCCTGACATAAAGCACTTCTGAGGCCAATGTTAGACAGACATCCTGACACAGCACTCTACCCAGGACCATGCTGGATCGGTTATCTGTGTGAATATTTTGACACAATACACACTACCAGGCCCACATTGGAGGGAAAAATCTGTGGGTAACACATGGTGTGGGTACACCATGTATTACACACATGTGAAGTATCCTGGTAGAACATACCACCCAAGCAGGTTTCTGTGTGACTATCTAGACAGTACATCGTTAAGATCCATGTTTTGGGGTCCCTTACTGTAGCCCTCTGTTTATATGCTTGCTAACTCTCTTGGAGGAAACTGATCTCAGAACACAGAGCTACCTCAAGGGCTGATGTCCAAGCAATAAGCTATGCAAATGAGACTTCATTAGCCAATGAGATATAGGACACTGACTAGTACACTATGCTACGGTCTTTGTCAGCTTCTTGTCTGCAAACCTAAACAGAGCTTGTGTTTGAAGATCATCAAATCTTTTTGGGGACGACCGGCCCTAAAAGGAGCTTTGGAGACAATTCTCTTGTTTTCCAGCAAAGAAAACTAAATTCTGGGAAGTCCTATGGCTTCCCTAGGGCTTCCTGTGTCCCTTAAGTTTAGATAAAAGACTGAAACCCCATCCTGTAATGTAGGGAGGGCTCTCCCCTCATGCCCTTGAGTTCTTACAATAAAATGTGATAGGCCAGAAAGGTCCCTTGTCAGATACTTCAAACACCCCCAGTGGGTGGAGAAAGCATTAGTACAAAAGAAGGAAATCAACCCCATAATTAAATATTGTACTGACTCCAGACCAACTAGCAGGGATATTGTGCTGGCTTCCCTAAGCATGACAGAGGGAGGAAGGGCAGCCTGCCTCAGCCAGTCACAGTTCACACACAGGCATAGAGCAAGAGTGGTATGTCTGCAGTACCTTACTGAAGATGCAAACATAGTTGATGGGATGCAGAAGTAACAAGAATAAATTACTGCTAGTGAGGAACTCTTCAGTTTCTTTCTGTAATGTCACTCTGCTTTCTTTGTTGCATTCCTTGAAAACCTCTGGCATTCTAACTGAGTTTGTTTGTTCTATTAAAGAATATTCTACTAAAGAATAAAGATATTAATTCATCACTGAAACTCCAAAAAGACCTTGTACCCATCTGAATCTCCATGTGAAGAATGACAAGGAGTCATGGAGGATAAGAGAGACCTAAGGAAGAAATACTGAGGTGCTTTTAGGCTATACTCTGGACCCCTCTCTAGTTTAAGAGGGAGAGACTATGAAGATAATAGAGTCATCTGTCCTAATATTAACTTTGCCATCTCATGAATGTAACCACCCACCATAGTTTTGCTTAAATGGAACTCATATTCACATGTCTCTGTGACCTTTAGTATACCTGCAGATCACTACAGGAGATGTTCTAGGTGATCCTAAAACACAGCCAACCCTTCACGAGGAACTTTACTCCAAAGACTAGCCCCAAGCAACCACAAATGTACTTGTGATTTTGCAGATCTCCCTGTTACAGTTCTTTTATATGATGGAGTCATACAGTATGCAGTCTTTATGAAGAAGTTTCTTTCACAAATAGTAATGTTTTCAAGGTTCATTCATGGGCTTCATATTTTAAAATATATTTCTGTGCTTAATAGATATATGTAGTTGGGGTACAGTATGATAGAACACATCTATACAATATGGGATGCTCCATCAAGGAAACTAGTACACTTCTCATTCTAACCATGCGTCATTTCTTGGTGTGGGAAAAATGATCACTGCTTTGGGCTGCCCCCAGAACTAAAAGGTAAGATTCTATAGATGAAGACAATATGCACTTTATTTGTAAAATACAAAGAAGCATGCTGGAACTGAGCTGAAAGCTTCCTCCAGAGTTGTTATATGGACAGAGGGGAAGGAAAAGGTCAGTGATGATTTTTTTCCAGTTTTAGAGTCTGCATGTGATGATAACAACTTGATAGGCAAGATGTGACTTCTTGTGCAGTAGTGGCATAGTTGTTACAGAGATAATAAACTGATTTCTATTCGATCTGAGACATGTTGTTTGGAAATAAGAGTATACAAGATATGGTGGATCTGGTCAAAAGCCCATGACTGAGGAGGTCAAAAGCAATAGGTTATTGTATTGCTGAAAGAACTTGTTATCAAGTTGTATATATTTTACATATCAATGTTTATAACCATAGATTACTCTTATCATTAGTCTTAGTCATAGAAGCTTCTCACGGTAATGAATGCAGTTACTATGAAGACTGTGGCTAGTAAAGATGATGAGCACAAGTGACTACTGAGAAGTCAGACTTAAACAGAATGCCTATATTACACTTCCAAAGTTCAAAGAGCATCACGGAAGAGTGAATGCTAAAACATGAAAGAGCTGAGTGATAGAAAAGTGAATGGTGAGACAGTGAATTATAGGAATGACAGCATTCATAAACAACAGCTGTGTGAACATTCAGTCACAGATTGGAAGGAATTTTCAGGCTCCACTTTATCCAGGTTAGCTAATAACAGTTGAGGACTGGGGGGAATCTGTAAAAAGCCATCTGTAACCACTGGTAAGCTACTCATGCTACCACATATAGCATCAAACCTATGCCCACAAAAGTAGGCATAAAACCCAATGGGTCACAAAGAAAAGAAAAACAAAATGGTATGGAGTAGATAGAGATTTGTTTGGGAGTGTTGGTAGGTATGAGAGGAGAATAATAGAGTGAGTGTTAGTGAGTATAACCAGAATATATACATGTAAAACATTGTTAAAGAGTAAATTAATTAAAATAAATGAAATATTTTTAAATATTCCAGTCATATAAAAATACCAAATAGAAGAAGATTCAAAGGCTCCGAAGCAGAAACAAATGAATAAATGGATGAATAAATGAATGAATGAACGAATGAATTAAAAACTCAGAGGCTTTAATTCAGAGAAAAGATGTGTTAATGATGGAAGAGGATGCTAGAAAAATGAAAAAGCATAGATCCTTCAGAGACTTACAAGTCAAAGTGTAGAGGCCACTAAACAATCAGCGTCTAACTAAATTCTGGGGGAAGATCATGAATAAAGTGACACCATTGACTTTTTCAAACATCCTCTCTACCAGACAATTTGAAAGAGTAAACTAACTTCAATCCTTCATCTGCCCCCAAAAACATTCTACTGCACAGATATATTTGATCTTTCTCCCAGTTGCCCAGTATTTGGGTAGTTTTTACCTCTTCAGCATTATGAGTCATGTGGACCAAATCTTGAGAGAGATTAAAAAAAAATCCCTTTTAGTGTATTTGAGCCTTATAAAAAATGTGATCTGGGATCTTTGGTAAGCTGACTTGTCTGGTCAGTCACTAAGACATTCTTAAGAGGGAAGTCAAGCACATGACCTGGGGCACTATGAATCTTATGCCTTGTTTACTAGCTAATTACTAAAGGGAGGAACCAGATTCATGAATATTGGCCTCTTCTTTAAAAACACATGGCAGTCTGACCCTTTCCATTGTGGATCAAGAGTAAGTAGAGCAGAGTTGCTCAGTGTATTTCAGAAGTAGACTGTTGGGTTAAGGTTGTGGATTCAAGAGGTTCGGTAAGTTCTTAGTTGAACAGTAAGACACAGAAAGAAAGAAAGCTAGTTACTATTGTGGATGATGAGGGCTTACCCACCCAGAACAGATTTCTTCCCTTTGTTGAAATACATTAAGGAGACTGTGGTACAATGCAGAGTCAAAACATTTTGGAGACATTTAGGTTCAAATCATGATCACAGCAAAAAGAACATAGATTCCCTAGAGCAAACTATTTGATGTATGAGAACAAACCCTATTGGATCCATAGATGCCTGCCCACACCTGAAGTGCTGATAAGAAGCTGAATGAGGCTTTGAGGATGCTTCAGTGTAGTAGCAACTGGTTTATGGAATAAGTTAACAGAAGTAGTTTTCATTATTTCCAAAGGGAGTGAGAGGGAGGTACAAGCAGACATGTTAACTCTCTAAATGAAAACTAATTAAACATGCAAAATGCTCTTCCAGTTGTCACAATATAGGGGCAAGTGAGCCAGTTCTCTCCCCTCAGAAACGCTTCATTTAGTCCAGTGCCTTCTCTGTTCCTGGATTTCCCATTCAAGGTCCAGTTTTTATCTCTAGAATCTGAGGTTCCATTTCCATTATTTAATGAGATATTGCCTTCAGGAGAGAAAAGCCCCCTACCGAAGTCCTGTCTAACCTTTAAATAGACTTTCCCTGGGAGGAATTTCTTTTCCTTTTCTTTTTCTTCTTTTTTTTTTCTTTTTTTCAACATTTTATTTTATTTGTTTTTGATGTTAATTTTTTATTGGATAGTTTCTTTATTTACATTTCAAGTGTTATCCCCTTTACCAATTCTGTCCCTCAAGACCCAGGATCCCCTCCCCCTGCTTCTTTGAGGGTGTTACCATCCATCCACCCACTCTTATCTCCCCACCCTTGAATTCCCCCAAACTCAGGCATTGAGCCTTCACAGGTCCAAGGGCCTCCCCTTCCATTGATGCCCAGCAAGGCCATCGTCTGCTATATATGCAGCTGGAGCCTTGGGTCCCTCCATGTGTACTCCTGGGTTGGTGGTTTAGTCCCTGGGAGCTCAGGGGGGTCTGGTTGGTTGATAATGTTGTTCTTCCTATGGGGTTGCAAACCCATTCAGCTTCTTCAGTCCTTTCTATACCTCCTTCCATTGGGGACCCTATGATCTGTTCAATAGTTGGCTGCAAGCATTCACTTTTGTATTTGTCGGGCTCTGGCAGAGTCTCTCAAGAGACAGCTTTATCAGGCTCCTGTTAGCAAGTACTTCTTGGCATCTACAATAGTGTATGAGTTTTATGACTCTATATGGGATGGATGCTTAAGTGGAGCAGTCTCTGAATGGCCTTTCCTTCAGTCTCTGCTCCACACTTTGTCCCCAAATTTCCTCCCTTGAGAATTTTGTTCCCATTTCTAAGAAGGATCGAAGCATCCACACATTGGTCTTCCTTCTTCTTGTGGTTCATGTGGTCTGTGACTTATATCTTGGGTATTCCGAGCTTTTGCATTAATATGCACTTATCAGTGAGTGCATACCATGTGTATTCTTTTGTGATTGGGTTACCTCACTCAGGATGATATTTTCTAGTTCTATCCATTTGCCTAAGAATTTCATGAATTCATTGTTTTTAATAGCTGAGGAATACTCTATTGTGTAAATGTACCACATTTTGAGTATCCATTCCTTTGTTGAAGGCCAGCTGGGTCCTTTCCAACTTCTGGCTATTATAAATAAGGCTGCTGTGAACATAGTGGTGCATGTGTCCTTGTTATCTGTTGGAGCATCTTCTGGGTATATGCCCAGGAGTGGAATACCTGGGTCCTCAGGTAATATGATGTCCAATTTTATGAGGAACCACCAGACTGGTTTCCAGAGTGGTTGTACCAGCTTGAAATCCCATCAACAATGGAGCAGTGTTCCTCTATCTCCACATCCTCACCAGAATGTGCTGTCACCTGAGTTTTTGATATTAGTCATTATGACTGGTGTGAGGTAGAATTTCAGGGTCCTTTTGATTTGCATTTCCCTGAAAATTAAGGATGTTGAACATTTCTTTAGTTGCTTCTCAGTCATTCAATATTCCTCAGTTGAAAATTCTTTGTTTAGCTCTGTACCATGAACTAAGGCTGGTCTTCAATAACAATAAAAAAAATGGAAATCCCACATACACATGGAAGCTGAACAACACTCTACTCAGTGATAACTTGACCAAGGAAGAAATAAAGAAAGAAATTGAAGACTTTTTAGAATTTAATAAGTAACTACATCATACCAAAACTTATGGGACACAATGAAAGCAGTGCTATGAGGAAAACTCAGCTCTAAGTGTCTCCAAAATGATACTGGAGAGAGCATACACTAGCAGCTTGATAGCACACCTGAAAACTCAAAAAAAATAAGAAGCAAATACACAAAAGAAAAGTAGATAAGAGGAAATAATCAAACTCAGGGCTGAAATCAACCAAGTAGAAACAAACAAACAAAAAACTATTCAAAAAATCAACAAAACCAGGAGCTGGTTCTTTGCAAAAATCAACAAGATAGATTAACCTTTAGCCAACTAACCAGAGGGCACAGTAACAGTATCCAAATTAATAAAATCAGAAATGAAGAGGGAGACATAACAACGGAAACCGAGGAAATTCAAAAAACATCATCAGAATCTACTACAAAAGCCTATACCTAACGAAATTGGAAAAATCTGGATGAAATGGACAATTACCTAGACACATACCAGGTGCCAAAGTTAAATAATGATCACATAAACCATCTAAACAGTCTCATAACCCTTAAATTGAAAGTCATCAAAATTCTCCCAAACAAAAACAGCCCAGGACCAGATGGGTTTAGTGCAGAGTTCTATCAGACCTTCAAAGAAGACCTAACACTAATACTCTTCAAACTATTCCACAAAATAGAAACAGAAGGAACACTACCCAATGTGTTATGTGAAGCGACAATTATGCTTATACATAAATCACACAAAGACCCAACATAGAAAGAGAACTTCAGACCAATTTCCCTTATGAACATCAATGCAAAAATACTCAATAAAATTCTCGCAAACCGAATCCAAGAACACATCAATATGATCATCCATCATGATCAAGTTGGCTTCATTAGAGGAATGCAGGGGTGGTACAATATATGGAACTCCATCAATGTAATCCACTACATAAACAAATTTTAAAAAACCCACACATCATTTCATTAGATGCTGAAAAAGCGTTTGGCAAAATTAAACATCCCTTTATGTTAAAAGTCTTGGATAGATAAGGAATTCAAGGCCCATACCTAAATATAATAAAAGCATTATACAGCAAACCAGTAGCCAACATCAAAATAAATTGAGGGAAACCTGAAGCAATCCCATTAAAATCAGGGACTAGACAAGGCTGCCCTCTCTCTCCCTATCTATTCAATATAGTACTTGAAGTTCTAACTAGAGCAATTAGACAACAAAAAGAGGTCAAAGGGATACAAATTGGAAAGGAAGAAGTCAAAATATCACTGTTTTCAGATGATATGATAGTACACTTAGGTGACCCCAAAAATTCCACCAGACAATTCCTACAGCTGATAAACAACTTCAGCAAAGTGGGTGGATATACAATTAAGTCAAACAAATCAGTAGCCTTCTTCTGCTTAAAGGAAAAACAGGCTAAGAAAGAAATTAGGGAAATGAAACCCTTCACAGTAGTCACAAATAATATAAAATACCTTGATGTGACTATAACCAAGAAGTGAAAGATCTGTATGATAAGAACTTCAAGTCTCTGAAGAAAGAAATCAAAGAAGATCTCAGAAGATTGAAAGATCTCCAATGCTCATGGACTGGCAGGATTAATATTGTAAAAGTTGCCATCTTGCTGAAAGCAATCTACAGATTCAATGCAGTCTCCATCAAAATTCCAACTCAATTCTTCATAGAGTCTGAAGGAGCAATTTGCAAATTCATCTGGAATAACAAAAAACCCAGGATAGCTAAAACTATTCTCAGCAATAAAAGAATTTCTGGGGGAATCACAATCTCTGACCTCAAGCTATATTACAGAGCAATAGTGATAAAAACTGTATAATATTGGTACAGAGACAGGCAAGAAGATCAGTGGAATAGAACTGAAGACCCAGAAATGAACCCATACACCTATGGTCACTTGATATTTGACAAAGGAGCTAAAACCATCCAGTAGAAAAGAAAACAGCATTTTCAACAAATGGTGTTGATTAAACTGGTGGTCAGCATGTAGAAGAATGCAAATCAACCAATTTTTATCTCCTTGTACAAAGCTCAAGTCCAAGTGGATCAAGGACCTCCACATAAAACCAGATAGACTGAAACTAATAGAGGAGAAAGTGGGGAAGAGACTTGAACACATGAGCACTGGGGAAAATTTCCTGAAAAGAACACCAATGGATTATGCTCTAAGATCAAGAATTGACAAATGGGAGCTCATAAAATTTCAAAGCTTCTGTAAGACAAAGGATATTGCCAAAAGGACAAAATGGCAACTAAGAGATTGGGAGGAATTTCTTAAATCATTCCTTAGTCCTGTGTTAGTAGGGATCTTTTTGGTGCTGGGTGAGAGAAATATGAACTACTTTGAGAAGAAAAGTAAATTTGTTTAAACAAGAAGATGAAGAAAAACTGCTGAATGCGATGCAGAAAAATGGTTCCAATGACTGTGGACAGGGTGGAAGGTCATCCAGAGAGTCACTGCCTCTGACATTATTCCAGAATGATAACTTAAGACTCATCCTATACCTGGTATATATGTCATGGAGGGTTTGCACGCGGTAGATTCAGCTGCCATAGGCTCACTCAAATCTCACAGTTAACTCTTCACATTTTTCCAGAAAAATCAGTGAGACTAAGATCTCTTTTGGACTGTGCAGGTTGGGAGCAAAATGACAGTTTATGGCCAGAGCACTTCAATCACTCATAGGTGCTCATACTGCCTAATAATGCAGAAACATAGATGGCTGATGTCATGGTCACCTTTCTGATAGGAAAGCCACATAAATGGAAAGTCTCAACAGTGAAGAAGAGAGCAAGCAATAGAGCTAGAAGAAACCATATCTTATTCAGTCCACATAAGGTGTCCCTAAGAGAAATGAGCCAGTAATACATTAATGTGTGTTGTACAATGTGTTGAGTATATTCAAAAAAGTCATTAATAGGGAATTACTTGCCATTTATATGCCAGGGAAGTAATAATACTGTTTTTATTGCACATGTCAGTGTTCTTGAGAGCTTTTAAAGTACCTTGGAACTTCAAAATATTTTCCAGTTTCAGAGAATTAATTAGCTTCCCTATGGAGTAGCTCAGAAATGATGTTGCTGTTTTGGAGATAAGAAAGGCAAGGAGTTTTGAATTATTCATCCTTTCAATAAGTTTGCAGCAAGCATATACTTTCTGCATAGACCTGGCCTGCAAGTCATGGGGTGAGAAACTGATTGGCAGAAAGCAAGAGACAACAGGTGGTGAACTAAATCTCAGAGACACTTAAAACCACACTAAAGAATTCAGTCTTTGCTATCTAAAATAATTATTAAAAGCAAATATATAATATTTTTAATATATTTGACTAGTTCTCCAATTCTTCACAAAATTAGCACCATCTTGGAAAAAAAGTTGACTCACTTGTCACCGTTATTCAAATGATTAGGCTGTTCTCTTGTTTGTGTGTTAATACTTTCTGGATTAAAATGTATGACATTATATAAAGATTGCATATGCCCATACTACTGGAATTCTGGAGCCATTATTCTAGAACTGTTCATCAGGTGTTCATTATTAAGGAAAAGTCTGACTTGCGTTTGGGCCTCCCTCTCTATGTGAACCAAGCCACCAGCTATGAGAAATACACAGGATTCCTGAAGAAATGCATGCATGGGATAACCACTAGGCCCTTAGCTTCCATAGCACTCAAGGCTAGGCACAGGCCAGGCTTCCTTCGATTGAGGGTAAGCCCAGGGGTGAGCACGCTCTATAGGGGCCTCCTTTCCCAAATTCCATCTTTAGGCTGCTTTGGAGTGGTTTTCTATTACCTGGATTACCTTGAGCAAAGATTTTGTAGGATCAACATCTTCATATCTTGGTTTTTAAAAATTCTATAGATAACAGGGCTTTAGGCACCAATCTGAATTTAAGAAATGCAGCCCCACTTGAGAGGAAGACATCACACTATTTTAGAGATGTTTCAGTTGGGAATGTGGGGCAGAACTGAAGGAATTTCTTCTACATGCAAAGGTTTCTGTCATATACTGACTGTGAAACAATTCACTCCATTTCTAAAGGAAGTTATATACAGAAAACATCAATAAATCCCATTTCCCCTTAGATCTTTGTAACATTTCTTATATGTGCAGACAACCTTTACAAATGACCCACCTCTGAAGCAGAAGGGATATGAAGGTGAACATGAAGGTCAGAGAGTCTCATGACCCTTTCATGCTAAGTTCCTTCTCCGGTTCACTAATTAAGTTATAGGCAGGGCTTCCAAGAAATTGTCTTTCTCCGGTTTCATTTTTTTTAATTGGGTGTCAGCACAAGCAGAGGAAACAACCAATCACCTCCTCATATTAAAGAACATACTTTGCTGAGCTGGACTTGATTTCTGGTTGCTACAAAACATATCTAAGTTTATATCAGAGGTGACAAACTCCATGGTCTGTCATTTATCCTTTTTATAGCATGGGTGATACCAAAAGTCAGCAAGTCAAGTTGACAACTTGATGAACCAACCAAACCAGAAAGCCACCATAAAGGTTATCTGAGCCATAGTTAGACATTTTTCTTTTTAAGTATAATCAAATTTAAGCATCATGGACGTTACTAAGAGGTGAGTGGTCCACAAAAGCTATTTCATTTAAAACACAGCACCAACTCAAATGTAGTATAGAATAGTCAACAGTTGGAGAGGCTAGGATGTGAGCCAGCTCCGTGAGGTGTGGATTGTGAACTCCATTATGTCCTGTGTCATCCTGGGCTCTGGAACTCTTTAGCTAAACTTACGCTCATTACCCACGACGGTAGTCATTTATAACAGTTCAATATCACATATTCCTATGAAATATTTCACTATTCATCTTGTACTCTCTTCCAATCTTCCATTGCTTGTACAGCAGTCTAGTGAGCATCTCTACTTCTGTGAGAAGTAGAATCATTGGCACAGTATCACAGACAAATTTTATACTTTCAATGAGAATGCCAAATTTTCCTTTGAATAATTAGACCAAATTACATACCTGCTATTCATGTATATTTATTTCTAGGTTCTAAATTCTCAGTTTAAAAGTGTTAAAAAGTGATGGTAATTCAAATCCAGACTAATAAAATCATATTGTGAAATGTGAGAAATACAAGTCATTGAATATAAAGGTGCGTAATATGGAGCTGTTGGACAGATCACAGCTGCTGGGGGTGGGAAAGCTCAGTAGTTTTCATTTATATAATGTGGCCAGACCCAGCATACTTCCAAAGCTCATAAAAAAAGTATCATTGCAAATGGGGAGATGTTACAAGCTTTAACATGCTTGAGACAAGACACCAAATGATAAAGACTTTCTGGTGACTGGGTTTCTGGTGAATGATGAAGACCCTCTGGAATGGCTTTGCTCTAGCTACTAGCTGCAGTGTGCCTGACTCTTGCCCTGTGCATGAGCTCAGCAGCATGACTTTCTGGCCTGTAGGAGTTCATCAGGGAAGTGAGATAGGCACGGGAAGTAAATGAGCTAGGAACAAAGAGAAAGGAAATAGTTATGTACTGTCAGCAAGCGAGCCTGTGAAAATCACTGTATGACCCATTCCTCCATAATCTAGGGGTTCCATCACAAGAGTTCCCTATTCCAGGGACACTGGAATTCGCTAGTCATGAAGGAGATGATCTTCGAATAAATAAGCATTCCTTGTATCCTTTGTAGATACAAGCTGTGCTGACTGCTTGGCGGTGTCTCACAGAAGAGTGAAATGATAAAATCTATCATTATGTCAGTCCTAGGACAGATGAGAGACGAAAGTTGGCAATAGCATATAGACGGAGAGAAAAACGAATCCAACCTGGAATGGAGTTGATAAAGAAAATTTGGAAAGACTATAGTGTTTGTGAGTCTGGAAAGTCAAGTTGCTCACTCCTAAATTGGTTTCTGGTGCTGATCTTATAAATAATTAAAGTCATGAAATAAGACTATTACTAAAACCAGTAATTCTGCTTCTGTCTCTCTTATCACACACACACACACACACACACACACACACACACGTATATCTTAGGCACTATTTCTACTGCACATTCAAAGCCATCCCGGAGGAAAACAGGGAATCCTGGAGAAGCAGAAGAGTACAACTCATTGTCTAAATGCTAAGCATACAGGGTACACTTCTGTGAAAATCTGACAACGGAATCTGGGTTTGGGGTATGGAGCCCTGACTCCTGTTTCATCCTTTAAAATAGTAGTTGGTACCCAATAAGTCATTTGTTGAGTTAATTTTAAATGCTTGCTTTTTCCCTGTTGACATCAACAGACCTAGGTTAAACAGTTCCCTCTGATCTCAATAGTCAGGAAACGGAAGAAAGAATGGGGCCATAGCAACATGTCCTGGAACTGGGCAAGAGGATGCAAGAGCAGAGGAGGAGGCTAACTAAGGTTCCTACCTCAGCTCTGCTTCTTCAGCAAAGGCTGAATGAAGCCCCTCCCCTCCTCATTCAGGTCCTTCAGCTACAAGGCAGAGTGCAGTGCTAGCTAGGTGATAGCCAGCTCTGTCAGTCACGTTCACTCGCTCTAGCTTGTCTCGTCCTAGAAGCCTCGCCCCTCCTCCATTCCTAGTCCAGGTTTGGAGGCGAGTCCCCTCTAGTGACTGAGCCGCCTGCACGTTGGCTAGTGGCTTTCTGCCTCCCTCGCGTCTTTGTCTCCTCCTCCAGCGAGGCTCCGGCGCCCAGCACAGGGTCTGCAGCGGCCGCCGCAGCAGCGAAAGCCAAGTCGTGCCCCACACGGCAGCCCGGGGCCGCACCCTCGCTCGGTGGCGGCGCGCAAAGACGCCAGTCGCGCCACGCACCGCCTGCGTCCTGCGCCCGAGCCACAGCGCATCCACGCCGCCGCGGCGGTCGCTCCGAGAGCGGAGCCCGGCCGGCGGGCCGGGTCAGGGTGGGTAGCCCAGTTTGCAGTGGGTTGGAGCTGGCGGCCGCTGCAGCCCTAGCAGCGCGCACACCCCTAGGCTTACACACCGAACGCCTCCTCCCTGCGCCACAAGGATGGAGCAGCCATCCCAACCCAGGACTGGCGCAAGGTAAGGTGCAGCCGCCTGTTGCTTTACGCAGAGCGCGGGATCAGCTCCCAGTCACGGTGCTTAGGCCATGTCTCTGGGAAGAAGAGAACGGTCACCGCAGTTCTGAGCCGTGTGGATCCAAACCTCCAGATCCCTTTGACACAGATCTTTGGAGATACCCTGCCTGGAGAGTGGAAGTCGACCCTTTTTGCTCTTGTGCAACCAGGTGCCTTGCAGCAGTCTGCAAACTTTTGTGACCCTCCCTGTGTGGTTCTCACCTGGTGCGGTGTCTGTTCAGTTCTCGCGTGCGCCCTTCCCCCAGTTCCCCTAGCCTTAACGCATCTGCCCATTTCTCTCACTGTGTTCTTGCAGTTCGACTTTTTGCTCCCTGCAGTTCCGGATCCAGAGGCAAGGGCTTGGGATCTAGTAGTGCTTCTCTTGCCTGTCGCAGCTGGGTAGGGGCAGAGAGGGCTAACCAGGAGAGGTGGGACTTAATGCCACCCAGGGTCTTCATCCAGAGCGGTGCCAGTCAGATCGCTCGATCCTGCCACCCTCAAGTCGATAATAAAAATCCTCGGAGTGGCTTTCGGTTATGGTTATGTGCCATGCATGGGAGATGCAAGTGCTGATCTGGGTGAGTGAAGTAAGTGGTTCTGGGAGGAAAAGATCCCTCTTGAGGATGAAGGAGGCAGCGGAAGATGAGATCTGCCCAAGGTGGGGAGGGGGGCGGAAAGGCTCTATGAATGTAGGCAAAGGGACACCTCAGCGTGGCCGTTGAAGAGGATTTGGAAAAGAGATTGAAGTCCCTTGGGGGTGGGAGTGGGGGTGGGGCGCTGGCCTGGGTGTGTAAATACAGGAGGAGGGTCTAGGTACCTGGGAGATCCGGAGGTGGGAAGCAGCCCTGGAATTCCTGCCCCGGGGTATTTCGGAAGGCTAGCTGTTTCTGCCTAGGTTAGAAAGAGCTCCCTCCCCAGGAACAAACAAACCTCTCCGCTATATTCTGAATGCGTTGGCATCTTGGGCGGTGACTGAATGTTCAGATCATGGACCCAGGACGTTGTCCCTGGCTCCAAGAGGATTACAGCCGCTCTTCTTTCTGGCAACCGCTTGCTTTTACACCCCTTCATCTCCACCACTGGGTCGGTAGATCTACGCCCACCTTCTCTGACAGCCCTAGGGCATCAAGGATGTCTCCACATTCAGTAATGGGAAGGGGACTCTTGGCCTGATCCCTAGGTGTATATGTGTAGGAAACTAAGGGAAGTCCCCAGCTGTTAGCAAATAGGCTGGGGTCCCAACAATCTGGAGAAGAATCCAAGGCGGAGGCTTCTCTGGGAGACACCTTCCCCTGGATGCTTCAAGATTTGCACCTGGGCGGAGCAAAGGAGGGAGTGGGGGAGCCCTTAGCTGGGTTAGAAAAGATCCTTAGCTTAAAGCTGGAGGATGTGTGGAGAGACACAGAAGGGGGTGTGCACAGCTCCTCCAGTGAGGGAAGACCTAGCTTCTCAACACGGTATCTGGAATCAGAGGTGGGTCTATTCACTTTCCAACCCCCCAGATATATCCTCCTGGTTGTTTCTGATGGTTTGGTGGATACAGAGATCCACCTTTGCACCTCAGCCATCTGGCCATCAAGACCACTTGTGGGAAAAGGCGTAGTGGTAGTGGGCTCATTGTAAAGAAAGGGTGTCTCCCCTCCTCCACTCTTTTAATCTCTAAATTCCTCCCCTCTTTCCTGGTGGGGAACCCATCACCATGTATGGGAGAGGAGGCAAGTAACCCTCTTCATCTCATCTCCAGGGACACTCTTGGTCGAGAGTCCTGCATGTCTCTAGTCCCTACCTAGTCCAGTGGGGAAACATTTGGAGGCTGTGCTGGTGTAGGGCTGTGGACAGCTCCCAGGTTCTCCTTGCATGAACTTCTCATATTCTGGCTTTTAATAGAACAACCTTCCCTAGGTTGCCCTGTGATTGTCTCCCTATTCTGTTCTATCTGGGGAAAAGCAGAATTGGAGTCACTTGATTTGGCTATTTGGTCAGAGCCTTCTAGAAGAGAGGTGGACTATCAAGGCCCTTGGGGAATTCTATCGTGGTCACTCCCATACCCAGGCATACCTGGGGCAGCTAGCTCCCTGCTTCAAAACAGAAAGCTGACCAAAAATGGGGATTCCCTCCACACAAGCTTCTGATGCATTTCTGGGGCACAAAAGGTGACCACACCTTCCCCAGCCAGACCTCGCTGGTGGCAGCACGCGGCAGCTTCTTCTGATATGCCTGGATATCTGAGGTAGGGCCCCAGACTTCAACCACTCTGACAGGTTTCTGGCTGCTTCATGCCTGGATTTGTGCTCTCATGCTTTTTGAGGAAATAGGGTGGAATCTCATGGGAATTTGAGAGAAGGCTTTAAAACCTCTCTGAATGGCTTGGGCCAGTGGTTGAACCTTGTTGGGAGACTGGAGTGATAGCAGTGCCTCCTAGCATTGGTCAGGTTGGTTCGGCATGCGGGACCAGATGCTATCATGGGTATTGTACGTGCTTGTGTTACTTTTAATTTACACAATAGCCATGAAAGCTAGGTGAAGTGATCTTATATGATTGTGTAAGTGGGAACAAAAAAATCATGGAGAAAGTTAGGTCTTTTTCACCCAGCCAGTACATAATAGGGCTGGTTCCCCTAGGGGGCAAACTGGGTGCCCCAAACTCACAAGTAGATTTTGTAGTAAACGTTGTCCACCGGGGAGAGGTGAATGAATGAGGCCCTTTCAGCTTTTGTCTAAGCCCATGGGCACATGCTGGTAAAATCTAGGGTATAGGGACTGATGTTGTGTGTCTCCAGAGTGCAGTCTCTTGGAGTGTACTGGAACCCTGTCTAAGAAACCTGCTGGTGTTGGTGAGCATTTCCTTTAAACTTGTTAGCAGATTATTTTTTAATTCAAGGAGAAACAGAGCTGGAGATCTATGTGTGATCTGCTTTGTGCTCAAAGGCACTTGTGGTAGCAAAAGTACTACACAGAAGAATGTCCTTCTGGAGGATGGGTGAGAACATAGCACTGACTGGGAAGGCAGAGCCCACTGCCTCTCGCTGAATACTGCCCAGCAGTGAGATAGCAGATAAGTAATGCAGGAACCATTGCCTTTGATGCCTGGGTCCACTGAACTTTGATAATACACAAACACATGCTTATTTCTGATGTTATTTAGCATCTTAAAAATACTGAAGGAAAATGACTTCCTTATATTTAAAAAAGGTAATTTTTCTTACTTTTCCATAAAAATCCCTTTAATCACCTGATTAAGTAAGTAACAGAACAAATAAGTAAAATAAGTAAAGGGAACAAGTCACCACACACCTGGCTCTTCGGGAATACAAATGAAGTAGACTATTTATAAACCTTCAGAGCAACAAAAATTAACTAGCCATGCAAACCTTTAATGATTCTAAATAAGATTAAATGGATCACCAGCCATTCTGAAAAGTCTTATCAAGTTTGAATAGTTTTGTTTTATCCTGCTCACAATCTTTTGCAGAAGTTGAAAATACGCAGAATATAAGGAGAAAGGCCTTATTTACTCAGCCAAATGCATTGGTGAACTTCTCCCTGATATCCACTGAATTAAACCTCAGCACTGATGTAACTCTAAGTTTCGTGATGTGCCTAGGGATCAAATACCTCTCTGCTCATTGAGCTCCTTCCACAAAGAGCACTTCTCAGCCACTAGAGACTCTGGGGCCCTAAGAAGTTTTATGGAGTGGGATAGTTCATCTCTTCGCTCTGAGGTCATAGCTCTAAGGTTGACATTCTCTTGAAGACAAAGTAAGAAACAAATTCAACTGTAGAGTGGGAAAAGCCCGTTACTCATCCCCACCAGGGTGGCAATCATTACAAGTGAACTTGAACACCTTGTGACTCTTATGTCCCCCCCAATTCGGTTTCACACCAGCACTGAGTTTCTGGGTATTCACTGGTGGAGAGGAAGAAGATAAGGGCTGCTGGAGCAAGTCTGTCTGACAGCAACTCCAGAGGCAAGGGCTATGTCAGAGACTGTTTTGCTCATCCTTTCTATCCATCCACTTTCTCCTGTTTGTTCTGTGTCTGCCTGGAAAAATCTCAGGCTCGCAAATTCCTCAAGGGTTGCATTCACATTTTAGAGAGTTCATCAAAGTGAATCACAATTTTATGTAAGTAGGAAAATTCATAAACCTGCCACATTCTTCATGGAGGACCATAAGCAATCAGTTTGTCTCCAAAATTGGACCATATCAAGGTGGGGACACTGGCTTTGTTAAGACACAGCAGGTATGGAATAGAATGAGATGTGCCCTTGAAATCCACTGTGACAATATGACGAAAAATGTTCTCTGTTCTGAGCCACAGAAGCTGGGTGGACAGTCTCCTCTTAGATTCCAGGCTTTTCAGAGCAGGTGGGAGGTAGCTGCTCTCTCTCTCACCCTGTAGTCCATATCCAATCTCCTTACTCAATGGGCACCTATGTGGTATCCTATTAAGTGGACATAGGATGCTGTCACAATTCTCCAAGCACATTTAAATCCTATAAACATAAGTTTATAAATGTAGACAAGATTAAAATTAAGCAACTATGAGAGTAATCACAAGGAAAAATGACGACCTCTTTTAGGCCACATTGACAGTATATGTTTACGTTCTACACAGTTTGACTATACATTATTTTCATTTTAGGTTGATATTTAAAAGTAAGTAATTAAATTCCAGAGCATACAACTAAGATGAAGCAAGAGAAGTCAAAATAGTTTGTAAAGCTGGGTGGTGGTGGTACACTGGAGACAGAGGCAGGTGAATCTCTGAGTTCAAGGCCAGGAAGGTCTATAAAGGAAGCTCCAAGACAGTCAGAGTTACAAAGAGAAACCTTGTCTAAAAAAAGAAAGAAAGAATAGAAGGAAGGAAGGGAGGGAGGAAGAAAGAGAGAGAGAGAGAGAGAGAGAGAGAGAGAGAGAGAGAGAGAGAGAGAGAGAGAGAGAGAGAGAAAAGCAGACTAGAGAATTCTGTAAGTGAAAAAAAATAGACCAAACAATATGAAAATATCAAAGTAGAACCAAAGAAGCTCTCTCCTCATAAATTATGCCTTAAACCACTATATTCTATCTTAAAGCATGTTCACTTGAATTCTCTATGTGACTAAACATTAGCAACCTATTTTGTATGTATATTGTGGCTCTAAACATTTTTTTGATAATGCAGGATGGATCAGGCTTTTATATTGGAGATGGCCATAAACTTGAGTACTCTTTACAAAATCCTAGCTATTGATGCATCTCAGTTTAGCATGTGACAAGGCCGTTTCCTGTGACAGTGAAATCTGGGGTCTTTTCTTGAGCCATATAACATGGTCATTTCCTGTGAGAGTGAAGTCTGAAGTCTTCTTTTGATCAGTGATATTTCCCCAGAGTGGTAAATTAATAGAAACATCCTTATAATTCTTCATGAACAAATGAATAAGTCCTGGAAATAGAACTAGTGTCATAAGAATGTATTTTCTTCTTAGAGGGATAAGCAGATTAGGAAAGGTTACGACATGTATCATTTTATTCCAAGCTAAACTTTTAAACTATTGATTCTTGCCCCATGAAAATATCACCACACTCAGATTTTAAAAGGGGTTTTGTGCCTTTTATTAAGAAAAAAGAAAACAAATATAATTAAAATGTTTCTCAATCTATTTCCAATACCATGGAGCAAGCTTGATAGTGTACTGTGTGTCCAAATATAGGCCAGCATCATGTTTTTCTTTCCTTTCTGCTTATTCTCTCCCTCAGTCTCTCCATCAGCTTTCTCTTTCCTGCCCTGCCTTTCTTCCTTGGTCTATTGATAGGATAGGTATTCTCAACACTATGTTACTGGGAGAAACTTTCACAGGACATGCCTGTTGACAGGACAAGGCAGCAGGAAAGTGCACTATGTATTTCTTTAAAGTTAACATTGTGAGGCTTCTCCCTGGCTCTCAGTCAGGATTCTAACCACACTTTTGACTAAGAGGACCAGGCTTCATTCAGGCCTGCTCCCAGTATTCCCTGCCCACAGTGACTAAGCAATATGCTTGGCTGGGAATTTGGGCAGGAAGAAGGACCTCTGGGATGTCCTACATCAGGCCATTGCTGGGGATTAACCAACAAGATGGTTTTCACACATATCACAAGTTAAGCTTTTATCTTCCTGTTAAGAGTAATATCCAGACATTTATTGGCACTACCTATCTGTTCTCCCAACTGTGTCCTAGAAATTCCTCCCATCAACATTCAGTAAAATGAATATTGTTCTTAAATGGAGTAATGGAGTCTTTCTGCTATCAAGGCTTCTACTGCACACCCTACCGAGAGTAAGTGGCCATCAGTTAAAGGAAGACCAGGTAAGAGGCAAGATCAGCAGAGAAAGCAGGTTGAAGAGAAATTGAAAGAGAGAACACAGGCAACTGAAACCAGGCAAAAGAAAGGAGTCTTACAACAAGAGGGTGACATCTTGTATCACCCCTAAAACCAAAGTCAAAGGGAAAAATCAAGAAGACAAAAGGAGTGTGATGTTTGTGTCCCGAAGTGTTGAACATTACAGAAAGTTGAGCTAAGGAGCTCCTAAGTGTCTTCACCAATCAGAGTGCCATGTTTCTTTCTTACATGCTGAAAGATGCATTACTGCCCCTCTCCTGTCTCTAGCCCTGGCCTCTTACTGCCATTTGTGCCACAGTGCCCTTGGCAATCCGATGAATCTGTATGTTTCAATATATTACATATGTGTAAGATTGCGTATCATATTCTCTTCCAGACGCTTTTGCTCTCGTCTGTGGTTGCTATAGAATGTATACATTAACATAAACTCAGTGTTTGGACTAGGTGCTGCCATTTCCAGGTAGCAGTGAGCGTAGGTGCTGCTTCAAGATAACTGCACTGTGGTTTGAACATGTCTTACCTGTGCTGGGGACAGGACCCTAGCTCTGCCAGTTCCCACAGGCTCTCTGTGTTAGCATGAGAATGGAATGCTATATTATGATGGAAAGTTAACAAACAAGAATTGTGACTTCTGTGTATTAAAATTCATGGGCTGGCCACAGGGATTTTGTTGATGGATGTCTTGCAAGTCTATGGCCACCTAAGAAAATTGGAATAGGTAACCACTGTGTTTGTGGGGAATCCTTGGAAAATGAGGACTGTGCTTGTTTCTCGAAGCTGTCAGGTATAAGTTGAGGTGAACTTTAGTGAGTTGTGATACAGAGCCCTCATAGCTAGCTGCTTTAGCTAGTAAACTGTTCTCCTTAGACCAATTTTCACTTCACACCAAGCAATTGCTTTTTCTTTCTTATTCATAGGCAGCACTTTGGAGGCAGAGGCAGGAGGATTTCTGAGTTCGAGGCCAGCCTGGTCTACAAAGTGAGTTCCAGGACAGCCAGGGCTACACAGAGAAACCCTGTCTCGAAAAACCAAAAAAAAAAAATGTCAGAAAATGAAGAAGACTTATCTAAAAGAATGTCCCATATCAGAGCCACTGCCAGGCTATGGGATATTGTACTAAGGACTAGAAAAAAAGATCAGATCTTCTGGGAACAGCTGCCCCAAAATCACCTGTGGTCATACTGGGATGTGCATTGGCTGCACTTTGGCTCATAGCATTAGCCCTTTTGGATAGAATCCCCATGGCCTTGACTAGTATGACTTGAAATGAGACTACACTGCCTCTTAGCAGAGTTAACTTCCTCTCCAGCATGTTTTTCTTGTAGCAAAATTGTCAGTGATTCTGAAAAGCTTACTTCCATTCCCTAAGCACATTATATCAGAAAACTTCCAGAATATAGGCATGTGCTTAGAGGCCCATGGAAAAAGTCCAGGATCTGAAGATCTTTCAAGCTAGGGGATGGACAATAGAATGCAGTCATGGTGGGTGTCTTTCTTTCTTTCTTTCTTTCTTTCTTTCTTTCTTTCTTTCTTTCTTTCTTTTTATTTTGTTTTTCCTTGAAAGCTTATTTGTTGCTGCTTTATTTATTTATTTATTTATTTAAATTTATTTACATTTCAAGAGTTATCCCTTTATCCGGTTTCCCCCTCTCCCAGAAACCCCCATCCTATCCCCTTTCCCCATCCTTCTATGAGGGTGTTCCTCCACTCACCCACCCACTCCTGCCTCCCAGCCCTTGATTGCCCTACACTGGGGCATCTATCAAACCTTCATAGAACCAAGGGCCTCTCCTCCCATTGATGCCTGACAAGGTCATCCTCTGCTATATACGCACCTGGAGCCATGTGTACTCCTTGGTTGGTGGTTTAGTCCCTGGGATCTCTGGGGAGTCTGGTTGGTTGATATCGTTGTTCTTCCTATGGGGTTGCAAACCCCTTCAGCTCCTTCAGTCCTTTCTCTAACTCCTCCATTGCCCCCCCCCCACTCAGTGCAATGATTGGCTGCAAGCATCTGTGTCTGTATTTGTAAGGCTCTGGCAGGGCCTCTCAGGAGACAGATATATCAGCCTTCTTTCAGCAAGCCTTTCTTAGCATCCACAATAGTGTTAGAGTTTTGTCACTGTATCTGGGATGAATCCCCAGGTGGGACAGTCACTGGATGGCCTTTCCTTCAGTCTCTGCTCTGTACTTTGTCTCCATATTTTCTCCCGTGAGTATTTTGTTCCCCTTTCTAAGAAGGGCCAAAGCACTCACACTTTGGTATGTATTCACTGATAAGTGGTTATTACCCCCAAAGCTCCGAATAGCCAAGATATAATTCACAGACCACATGAAGCTCAAGAAGAAGGAAGACCAAAGTGTGGGTGCTTTGGTCCTTCTTTCGGTTTAGAAAAGGGAACAAAATACTTACGGTATGTTTCTTATACAGATGGCTCTCATTGTTCTGCATTGGGGACAATGACTGAATGTCCCACTCCTGAGATGCACAGTTTTGTTTGTTTTGGCTGGTGAAATAGAACCTGTTTAGTAGAAAACCAAGTTAGTTGAGGAAACCTTTGGCTTAGAGAGCAGTGGCTACATCTCAAAAAAAAAAAGTCTTCATGGGTATATAGGTTCATTTTCCTGATCCTATGCTGGCACTAGGCTGTCTGTATGAAATGCTCTGTGAGAGGACACAGGGGGCTCACATCACCTCAACAGCATGGACTGTAATGGATATGGGTGTGTCTTGGTATTTATAACCTATTATAGTAAATATTTCATCTCAATCAGGGGTTTCTACCCTACCTTTGGTCATTTGGATCCCACATAAAAGACACAACACCTTTATATTTACAATCAGCCTTAATCAGCACTTGAGCTGGGCTGATATCTAACCTCTATGCTGTTTTGTTTACATTCCTACCAACAACCATGAGATATGACTTGTCATGTTCTGCCTAGGCCACTCTTACTCTGTCTGGCCAGCCTTCTTGGCCATGTTCTCACAATTCACCTACCCCATGGTGTCTTCTTTCTCTTCATTTCCCTGTTCTCTCTCTCTCTCTCTCTCTCTCTCTCTCTCTCTCTCTCTCTCTCTCTCTTGCTTTCTCTCTCGCTCTTGCTCTTTCTTTCCTTTCTTCTCATGGTCCTGTCTCAGACCCCAATCCCTGGAACCAAAACTCTACCTATCTCTCTTCTGCCCAGATATAGGTTATAGACATCTTTATTCAACCAATAGTTTTAAATTAAGGGACAAGGTAACATAGCATAACTTGTTGTATGTGAGAATTTCCTTGTCCCTGGAGGCAACCAGACCTTGGGAACCAGTACTTAAGATTACAGTACTTAGCAAAAGACCAAACCTCAACAAAAACCCATGTACTAACTTCCCATGTGAGTTGCTTTACACTCACATATTTGCTAAGGCACAAATCCAATCATGGTAGGCAAACATCCTGGAATCTTGACAGCCAATAAACCTGGAACATTTTTGCAAGCCTAGAATTAGCAGAAGGGAGGGGAAGCTGCAGAAGTACAAGAGCTGGGTGGGGAAGGGCTCTCTACAGTGTCTAGTACCTACCAATAACACTTCAGACATTGTTATTGACATCAATCAAAGTGTGGTATTGATAGCTGATTGTGTACTCAGCACTGAACATTACCTGTGAAAAGAGATTAATGGGGCTAGAGAGGTGGCTTCTCCAAGGTGATTACGAGCATTTGTTGCACTTGACCTGGGTTCAGTTCTTAGCATTCACATTGGCAGTTGGACTGACTCCAAAAGAAGACCATTGGAGCCCATACACCAGTAAAGACGGATGAGGCAACACATTAGCAGAGGCATAGTGGGGAGCAGATGAACGCCTATGAGGATTTCGTACTAGAACCTGTGATTCTAGAGGAGGACTAAATCTTTAGTCTGCTTGGGGCTTTGAGGCTCCAGGGAGGAAGCTGCTGCCTCCTCTTGTCTGTTGACTGCACCCAGCCAGGGCAGGGTTTCAGCTTTCCCCAGCACAATCAGAAACCAAGGCTGTGTGTGATCTCCTTGGTGCAGCGGTTAGACTCAGTCATCTAAAGTGGACATGAAAGCCTGCATGGTAGTATGTGATTTTCAGCATTGGGAAGCTGAGCTAGGAGGATCTTGAGCTTTAGGATGCCTTGGGCTAAGCAGTGAGACCTTTTGTTACTGCAAACAATACAAATGCAATAAAAAACACATTCAGGCTATATTCAGGCTCCCCTGTCAGAGGGGAAGCTAAGTTCTAAACCTGTTTAAAGGTGCTAAGATATGCAACTGAAATTCTTCCTTTTGAATGTGATTCTGTCAGTATTTGTGAGCACAGGTGAGTCCTGTAAGCTCTGAGCATCGCTTTTCCGGCAAATGCTTACCATATTTCTTGTCCTCTGTACCTATGAGAAGTCTTTGGATGATGGGAGTTGAGCCTATGCAAATCAGAAAAGTGTTGATATAATCCATAGGTCCCTGTGTGCTGTGACAGCTGCAGACCCAGAATATACTCAAAAGCTCAGTCATTCCAGGATTTCCAAATGCCTACACATGCCTCCTAAATTCCAACAGTGAAGAGATCCATAGGTATGTTTCTTGCTTCCTTCTGGGCATAACACTCCAAAGAATCTGACTTTGCATGTTGGAAGTCTTTGTGCTAGAGATACAACCAGGAGTCTCTGATTGACTGTGCTGCAGGAATGTGACAGGTGCCTTCCAGGAGGTGAGGCAGGAGCTCCTTTCTGTTCAGGACTCATTTACACCAAGTATCTGTCCAGGTGATATCAGCCTGAATTTGGCTTTGTCATTACTCCATCTTGATCTGTTTCCATTCCAGCCTAGTTTTGATCATGCAAGATTTCAAGGAGATGATCAAACCCTGAAAGAGTCTAGTTATTTCTGGTTGAGGTGCTAAGCTCAGTGGATACTGGCTTTGACATTGTCAGGAAACAGATACCTACACCCCATCCATCATTACTTGACCCATGTCACATCACTAAGTTAAAAGAAATCCACTATTGTGGCTTTGCGAGAAATACAGGTTTATTATACCATCAGCCATGCTGATGTCTGGTTCCTATTATCCTTATTTGTTTATGTGTTGCCCAATTCAACTTAGTCACAGGCAGTTTCAAAGAATCAGGCAAGCCTTGAAACAGGGATACCTGACTAACAAGAGCTCAATTGTTGAATGTTTTAATCCCATTGCTTCCAGTGCTCACCTGAACCAGACCCCTAGACACTCAAAGCTTAAGCTATCTGAATCCTAAGGACTGAAGCATCCTTTGTCTTTGTAGATCATCCTCAATGTCCCTATGACCACTGTAAAGTCCTGATCCCCAAGGGAGCCCAGGCATCCTTCTTCTGAGTAGAAACACATCATACATGACATATAGCCTCCTCAATACTGGCGATACTGAATTGGTTGGACACAGAGATGGAATAGCAAATTCTGTATTAAATATTAAAAATAATTAAAGTCTCTGGTTCGGTGGTATTTGGAGATGGAGCCTTTGAGACATGGCTAGGATCAGAGGAGGTCATGAAGGTGGCTCTTGAAATGGGATTGCTTCCCCATCAGAAGAGATGTCAAAAGGTTGCTTCCTCTCTCGCATTCAAGGAAAACCTTGTGAAGACACAAGGAGAAAACATGCACTTTCTCCAGAAAGATAAGAGAAAAATCCTATTGTTGATGCTACCCTGTTCAATATCACCCTGAAAGGAAGTCACCACAGGCCAACTTTGGAACTCACCTGCCTGTAGATGATAAGAAGGTACCTGTTTCTTTATCTATGGTAAGCTACATACAGTCTGACCTATGGTAGATCTTCAATAGCTATGTACTAATTGAATGTGTGAACTGTAGTGAAGAGAATAACACATATCCGATTTGGATAGTTTGAAGTCAATTCATTCAGTGTTAAAGAATTTATGTAATGGTAATTTGAAATAAAGATAAATTGGTTTTTCTTAAGGATAAACATGCACACACACACACACATACACACACACACACACACATACACACACACACCACACCCCAAGATGTTAATGATCTCTGCTTTTCTTACTGGCTCACCCCATAGAGATATAATGATAGTCTCCTATTTATGCAGCATGCAGTGAGGAACTGTGTCTAAGCATTAGCGATTTCATCAAGGTCTCCTGGAACTGATTTTTCTCAAAAGAGGGCTTTCAAGTTTGGATGATGAGTTGCCAAATCCTTGTCTTCTTGAGCTTACAGAAATAAAAATATATGATCCTTCCTTTCACAAAGACTTAGAACCCTGGTATCAGCAGGGCCTGTCTCAGGTTCAGTGATTGGGCTGGAACAGCAAGTAGGATTTTCTGAGAAAATGGTAGCTGTAGAATTATCTCTTGCTATAAGACTCAGAAACTATAGAGAATTTGTTCCATGGGGACTGCTACCTGACAGCAGAGATGTAGTTTCCTCAAGGTCTGCTTCCTCTTTAATCATTTTGGGTGCAACTGAGTTCTGCAGGTGTGGGTGTGTGGTTAAAGGACTCTGACATGCTTAGGTAACAGCATTCCAGTTGTGGAATAGAGAAACATACAGACAATATTAAATAGTAGGTGGAATCTATCTCTCTTCCTCTTTCTTTTCCTCTCTCTCTCTATCTGTGCTAAAATAAGAAAAAAAAATCTATAGTCAACAGTGCTGGTTTTAGTCAGGGTTGTTTCTGTCTATTGGACAACAGTGTTCTACTTTGCAGGTCTCCAGTATACACTTCTATATCTTGAACCATTCAAGCCTCACTTTGCTGTCTGCCAGGAGAGCACTACAGAGGTGTGTTCAGTAGCTAAAGGAAGTCATTTTAGTTATAACAGGGAAGATGAATTCATTTTTCTTGTTGAAGGTAGAAGAGTCACTTATTTGCTGGATAAACTTTCCTTATTTATCGAGCTAGCAGGAAATTGATGTTAGCTTCCCACTCTCTAACGACTTCCCAGTCCACATCAGCTCCAGATTGTCTTCTAATGAGACTTTCTTTTAAATGTCCCGTTCCTTCCTTCTTTTTCCTCTGTATAGATAGTCATGATAAACTTCATTCCATCAGTTTAAGTGGAGTAGAAAGCTTCAGCATGACTACAACTAGGGTCAGCTGGAAGAGTAGACTATATAGACTACAGATGCTTCCAGTCACAGGTATCTAATGTAGGGATCTTAGCCATAGTTCTTCCTCTTGGTCAGTCTACTTGAACCTCTACATAACATGTGGTGTGTGTGTGTGTGTGTGTGTGTGTGTGTATTACACATAGCAACTATGTAACCCAGATTGATCCCTAACTCATAGTCTTCCCTCCTTAGTATCCCAAATGTGAAGACAAAGTGTGGAATAGTGGACTGTGCAAGGAAACTTGGTAAGATTGAGTGGGTTCAGAGTCCCCAGCACCTAGGAACCCCACCTGAGAGAATAGGCAGGCAGCTCCTTGTTACTGGCCTGGGACACGAGCTGAGCTACACTTTCTAAGTAGGAAACTGTGACCTATGGTCGAATGGACCAGAGCAGAGTTCTTCATGCTAATGAGGTATCTAGAGGCCCCGAGGATTTAGTCAACAAGCTTCCCTTCTCAGACACTCCTCCCTGCAAAAGATGTTTAATCTCTGGCTCACCCTGAGAAAGTGGTATGCATCCATTTTCTGAGATGAACAACCAATAAATAGTTTGGGATCAAGGACTATCTTTTTCATCAAGAACTGCTGTGGGAAGAAGCATGGAGAAGGCCTGTGACTACCTAACCTTGTCATCTAAGCCTCCTGCAGAAGGCCCTTTGTGCCCCCAGACAACCGCCACCAAGCTAAGGATAATCACCAGTGAGCTAAGCAGGAGTTCCCATTTCCCTGAACCTGGGATCATTATCTTCCTCAATTTGAGGGCCCCCAACTCTGTTTTCAACTTTCTGTGACCCAGCGGTGACTTCATGTCCAGGAGTTTGGGAGACCCCAGTGGATCCCCAACCCTCTGTTTCCAACTCCTCTGTGTGGTTTTCCAGCAGTGACTAGATTCTCAGGAGTCAGGGAACTCCAGATTTGGCCTCCCATGTCTTAGACTGTTTTCCCTCCCCATGAGCAGTGTCTTGGGATTTCCCTAAAGCCCGGCACCAACAGTGATAGTGCAGGCAGTCGTTCTGTTTTTGTCTGCCCAGCACCCCAGCAGTAAGTCGAAACGCAAACCCACAACAAAACATCCTGATCATTGTAGAAGACTATGCCATTGCCCAATGTGTTATCAGTAATTGAACAATTATCTTAAATACCACACCTCCGTAGTTTTCTTAGCCATTAGGTAGATGAGTTTGATTTGCCTGGGTTTGACTAGTTGTCTATGTACATATCATAATTCAGAAGACAATGAAGAATTAAAAATTCTGGGTAGAATTTTCTAATTTTGCTTTAGTGACTGCATCCTTCTGGTCTGTGAATATAGATCAGATGATCATAGGAAAGATTATCAGGATCAGAGACACATACCCCTTGTGTCTAAATGGTTTCCATTTTGCTTCTCTAGGTAGTCTGGGTTCAGGGATCAGGAGGGATCAACCAAATGGTGTTAAAGCTATAACATTTTAAGACTGCAGGAGCTATATTGTCCCATGCATAGGGAAATTGTGAATTTTGTTGATGACTTCAAGGGAACCAGTAGTGATGATGTAATCTGTCTTGTGGAAGAAAATGTCCAATTCCAGTTAGAGGTCAATGGGGAAAAAATAGCAAATATTTGAGATGATTGACAACCAACACTGATTCCATATAGGTAAAACCTGTACATAGATTTAATAATAGCATCTATGCTTGTTACTTTTTCTAAAATTTACATACCATAATTAAGCCTAAAAATGTTATCTCATAATTGGTCCTATTGGGAACCTTTTTATTTATTCAGAACAATATCAGTTTATCTTTAACAACAATAGTGGAATGCTTTAAACTATCCTCAGCACTGTTTTCTGCTACTTTTTCTAGTATTGGAAAGCCTCATGACTTTGCACATGTGAGGCCATTATTGTGCTGAGAAGCACCTATCCACCAATAGCTATTCTTCAGTGTTTTCGGAATAAAGGTGGTGCCAATACTCTTTGTGATAAGGATGCTGAATATGGAAGTGACCAGGCTACTAGAATGGGAAATGAAGCCCTCAGATTCTCTTCCAAATGACTCATACATTGAATCAGGTTCTTTACAATAGGTAGGGCCAGATGGACCAAGTTCATCTAGGATTTCTTTTGCAGAAGATGGTATCTTTGGAGACAGCTGACTTCAGAGTGACTACTATAGAGAATGATGCTCATTGCCCTCTAGCATGATGGTCTACTATTTCTTCAAAATACTTAATAATAACATTGAATACTCGTACATTTGTATGTTTTTGTTTTACAAGACAAGGTCTTTCTATGTAGCCCAAGCCTCCTCAGAGGTAGGTTTATAAATATGTGACATCATGCCCAGCCTTCAATATTCATTGAATATTGGTCTTGGATAGTGTTGAATTGTTTAACAGAAATTCATTATCACTATCCATTTGCATAATTTAAAATTTTCTTACTTGGCATTTCTTTTGCTCTGATAAGCCCTTTAGCCCATTAGCCACATGGAAAAGAAAGGGATTATTTTAGCATACATGTCCAGATTACAGTCTGTCAAGAAGGAAAGTCAGGGAGGAGCTCGAGGCTGAAGCCTAGACCCAGCAACTGAGGAAGCTAGGGAGGAGTGCTGCTTGTTGGCTCAGGCCTCAGGGCCTGCTCAGCCTGCTTTTGTATATAACTCAGTACAACCTGTTCAGAGTTGTTCTACTCGCAATGTTCTTCAACGTCCTACATCAATCATTATTTAAGAAAATGCTCAACAAACTTATATATAGACATCTGAAGACCATCTTCTGAGTTGAGAGTTCCTTTGTCTGTAACTTGTGTAAAGCTGACAAAAACTGAGCAGTAAACCACACTAAGCCAGTAAGAAAAATATGCAATTAATTTCAATAATATATTTATCTCAATATATTAAAATAATTCAACAAATGACCAAATTAAACTTTATCGAGTTTTATTCACATTAAATCTCTAGGAGGTAGTCTACATTTTTGCCTTTACATAATACTGAATGTTCTAAATTTTTATTAGAAATATTTGGAATTTTTTATATTTCATAAAATGTATGGGTCAGATTGTCTACTACATATTTAAACATATTCCAATAGTGAAAAAATATTTTTAATTTAATTTAATCACAGTTACATAAAATTCAGCATTTTTCTCCATTTACACTAGCCACATTGTAAGTGCTCAGTAGTCCAACACAGCCAAAAGACAGCAGAGCTCTAAGCTATATGTGGGAGCTGTTGGGGAAGGTCCATAGGCACAAGGTGAGTGTTAGTGTTTCAGAATCAGGGCATAGCTTTCCTGGGTCTTATCCACTCTTTCAATTTCCTTTTTCATCTTCTTGAAAGCCAAGTCTTTTCCCTAAACCTTCCATCATCTCACTTTTATATGGCCCCTGAAGGACATTTCCTCATGACTATTCATTATTTGTATCCCGGGTACCCAGTCCTTTCTGCTGCATGAGCAGAAAATTCAAGAATAAGTTTAGATAGAAGAAAATTCATGCTTCTTCTCCAGTTATGAAGAAAAAATAATCATTTTCCTTCTGTGCTTTGCTCTAAAGAGCTCATACTCCAGACACCTTTGATTCTGAAGATGTGTGCTAAAAATAAAAACCCAAGTTTTTATGTTTTCTTTCCAGCCCAAGCTCTCCCTTAAAGTGACCTAGAAGATCTTCATTTAAGAACTCTGTCTTTAAGCGCTACCCCCTTGCAGTTCTATGGCAGTGTCTCTCAAGAAGTGTTCTGAAGACCTTGTTCATGATTTGTCCCAATCCAACTAAGAATGAATATTGCAAGAGCCTTTTCTTGAGCAAACTCCCTCAGTAATTCCTATACCTAACCACCTCAAAGTTGATCACTTTATGAAGATTCTCAACTTGGAAAGATGGGTTTTGTTGTGTTGATGTTGTTCTGGGGAAGGGCTCTATCATTTCACACAGGCTATCCTCCATTAAAAATCCTCTTGCCTTAACTTTCTGAAAGACGACAGAGCTGGAATTACATATGCATACCATATCTGACCTGGATTCACCAGCCCTAGTTTTGTTTTCATCTTCTCCCTTCATTCCTGGAATGTGCTTCATCCCGAAGGACTCACAATATGGTATTTACTATACTTCCTCTCTGTTCAGGTCATCCAACTATGGTACTGGAGTACCAGCGTAGGGCTTATGAGATGTTTTCATGCACACAAAACAGAGAGGCCTGTGAAAAACTAAGACTCAGATCATTGTAGATGGAGAGGCATGTGGGCATGTTATGTGTCTTGGGAATATGAAGAAGATGTGAGTCATATTCAGTTGGATTGGAAGTTGAGTAAAAAAGCACAAATGGCTGAAAGGACTCTGAGTTGGTTCAGAAAAGATGCATTTGCTCTTCTGCCAAACATAGATCTGAGAAAGAACACTGGAGACTTCAGACAAATTAAGGTCTGATCAGGGGAATAGAGACTTGTGAATTATAAGGAATAATGTAATAATTGCTGAGTCAAATACTTCACAACTGTGGGAGATATACAGAGTGTAAAGGCCTAGAAGGGGATAGTTTGGGGATCAAGGACAAGATCAGGGACCATAACTGAGCAGCAAGAGGCCTATGAAGAAGTAGCCTGTGATGGGTGATAGGCCTAAAATTTTTCTAGACTAGTTTGGATCAGAGAATAAGTCAGAGGATTCAGAGGGAGAAGCTAAAACTGTTGGGAACCTAAGAATGAAAATCCTGCTTTTTAGCTGCCAAGGTGGCAAAAAACAAAACAAAACAAAAACAAAAACAAACAAACAAACAAAAAACCAAAAAGCAAAAAGCAAAACAATGTCTTAGCCTTGAACTTGTGTATACTGACTCAGACACTGAGGATGCAGACTTAGGAGGATCTGTGAGAGTCATAGGAACACTTCTGTGTTCACTGTAAAAACAGCTATGAAGGAGTGGCAATATATATCCCACAGAGAGTGCCTTCCTAGTGAAACACTTCCAAAACTCAGGCAGACTTATCTTACCTGCAACCCATGGTCCATGTGCTAAAGTCAACAGAAGAGTCACCGTTCCATGTGCCTTGGTCAATAAAGAGCCACCTTTCATGGGCAGATCAACACAGAACCACTCATCACGTACTCAGATGAGCACACTGTCATTGGCCCATGTATCCAGGCCAACACCATATAGAGCCTGCCACCCATCCATGCAGCTGTTTCATTACAATGCAGAGCCCTACTGTCCACCTAGAGCCATGGACCAACAGTAGCAGAAAAGAGCATGAAAAATCTTGGGGAGAGAAATAAAGTGGTAATCCAGGTGTTGTTCTCAGTAATGCGCATTGACAAATAATGTGTCCACTACCTTAAGCATATGAATGGTTTAGCATAGAGGAGCAACTTGATTAAATAAGTGTCCTCTTTAAAAATTATTCTTATATTGTATAAGTAGGGATTACCTCAGTTTTTGTTTTTAATCAGAAACCAAGATATTCAATTTTTACAGAGTAGAGGTCCCCAAAGAGTCTTGGTTTATGTGGTTAACCATGGTAACCATAATAATAATTAATACTAAAATTGTTTCTTAATTTGTTAAAATAACAATATAAATATTATTAAAATCATGTGAAAAGAATTATATTTTTCAAAAGAATGCTGTGTCAAGGATCTGAGCATGGCTGTGTACATTTTACTCCTGCTTGGTGTATTAAAAGATGGCTGGAGACACATATGCTTCTGTGTTCACCATGGTTTTAAAGATTTATTTATGTTATGTATCGGCGTATGGCAACATGCACAAATGTGCATGTACCTGCAGAAGCCAGAGACATAGGATAGGAGCTCGACTTATAGGCAGTTATAAGCCACCCAACATGGGTGCTGGGAACTTAACTAGGGTCCTCTACAAGAGCAGTACTTGCTCGGAACCACTCAGCCATCTCTCCAGCCCCACATGTTCATCATTCTGTCACATCCATGTGAAGAAGTTTTCAGGACCCTCTAGAAAATACTTGTAAGAATACAGGCTCAGGAAAATGAAGGCATATACCATGGCATACACACAGGGAAGGAGAAAGAGATGGATAGAAGTTAACAACCCACAGTATACACAATGGGAGACAGGAAAAAGTCTCTGAGGTGTCCTGGAGAGTGAACATTAAGATATAGAAATTGAGATATTCTGTCATTGTTCCCAAGCCAAGCAGATGTCCTGCCAATGAGGTTGAGCTGAGATGGGAAGGGACCAATGTCTAGTCTCAAAGAGTGAGCACATGTTAGAGTCACAATAAACAGTTTCTGGAAGCAGTGAAGTCACCCATTATCTGTATGATTCTGGTTAACACACCCATGGTAAGTACAGAGTGTATAAAATGACAGGAAATCTGTGACGTGTCTGAAGAGTGATCCCTGGCCGACACAGGGATACCATTTCTGTCACAGTTTGCCTTAGAAGCATTTCCTTGAGACTTTTCAATCTTAGCTGGTTTAGGACATGAATGAGAATGCCATCATATCAAGGGAACATAGGCAGCAGCTGTGTGTCATAGAAGTTGTGATCTTGTTTGTACAGATACAATCCCTTTAGGCCTGAAAACCTAGCACTTTTTTGGTTGTCCACACATCTTATTTTAATTATACATGTATTTTGGAGGGGAGGCCAAGGAGAAGTATATGTATGTAGCATGGTGACATGTGGAACACAGAGGGAAACCTGTAAGAATCAGTGTTTTTCTTCCACCATGTGGGTTCTGGGGATGATCTCAAATCCTTGGGCCTGCCAGCAGGGACCTTTCACTCACTGAGTCATCTCTCCAGCTCCAGGGTCCATACTTCATGGATGGCCATTTTGCCAGCTAAGATTCACACCTGTTCATACACTTCACCTAAGAAACATAACCATCTTCCATTCAGTGTCCCCTAGCATACCACTGTGCTGTTTGAAGGGATTTCACATGGGTAAACTTTGCATATTTATGCATACTTATAAGTACTTTCATGGTCATAAGAAAAATACAGCAAGCATTGCAAAATCATTTATGTTAACCTTATTTTCTTGGTTAATAATGTAAGACAATGGAGTTTTGGAAAGAGAGTTGATTAGCAATAGTACAGGTGGAATGTGACACAGTAAAGTGCTTGTGTGGAGAGCTTGTGTAGAGTAACTGATGTGTGGGAAGCACTAACTTAACCATGTTGATGAGACTTGAGTTCAGAAGAGACCACTTTCCTGGGTGACACGTGATACCTGTCAAGCATCTATAGTCCTCATTGGTTTGATAACTTATTCTAAAATGTCCTTTTGGGAGCCTGACTTACTTCACACTTACTTCTGATTGTTTTGGGTACTTAGAATATTAGACTTCAACCTGGATATAATTAGAGGAAATAAGCAGACCAATTAAAATGAAAAGAAATTATGTAAAACAATGGGCTCTGGCCTGGATTTTACAGAGATGTCAGTGTCACAAAGTGCATGAATAAATAGGGCTGGACCAATTCAAATGAAAGGAGACTGAAGAGACATAGGCACAAAATCAGCATGTGATACTTCTTGGTGCACATGCAGATAAGGGGCCATGAGGCCCATTTTAGAAGTCTTAAGGAGATTGGAGAATTGGATCGTTTACTGGAAAACAGGATAGTTATAAACGTTAGTCTTCCTTAATGTATTAATATCATTGTAGGTCATATTCTCAGCTTCAGTGCTCCATGCTGCAAGTACGAAGTACATCCATGTACCCAACTAAAATTCCAGGAGTGCTGTCAAAGTATACAGACCCACATTAATTCTCACACATATTTTGCCCATCTATAGGTACATGTGTAAATAGTGTGCACATGATCCACAAACACATATCTATATAAGCATAGATACAGTCATAGACATATATACATATATATGCATTTAAAGTCTACACAAAATGCATACAGACAGTCATGTTTAAGCATATCTAGATTCATATATACAAACATACATACATACATATATAAATATATACATGCATGCACTTAGAAGACAGAATATGATAGGATATGAATTTGGAGCATTCTTTTTCCATTATTGCAATCTTTCTTCAGACTTAGACTTTAAGACATTTCAAAAAGAAGTGAAAACTATCAGATCATTTTGAGTTTGGAATGTCTTAGACATAAATCCAAAAGTCTAAAAACAGTATAGAGCAAGGAGCAAGTGCTGAGATGCATAAAATAAAATGAATCCCCAGAAGAACATGACTCTACCATTCCAAGACCTGCCAAGGTTTTGAGCTAACTGCTCCGCAGACAAGATCTCACTATAAAGGAGTGATTGGCCACCAAGGTGGACTCTGGTCTCTGTAGCTGACAGTATTGACTGTTTCAGTTTCAGTTTCAGTGGGTGAAGGCATTGCTTGTTACCACTAATCAAAGGATGCCAACATCACAGCTCAGACTTTGCTGTTGTCTTTGTGGGTTTGTGAATTTGCTATTCCTTCCATGAATCTTTAGATTGGTCACTGTGCACAAGTACTGTTCTCAGCACTGGGGTAAAGTAGTTCACATTCAACCTGTAATAATCTGCATTTCTGAGTTTCAGTGAGAGAAAGTAGCTGGACACATCAGTAAGTAGATGGGAGACTTCAAGCACTTCTAAGCATTTTAAAGAAAACAAAACTGAGTAAAGATCAGAGCAAGCCTGTCTTCTGAGGAAACCCACAGTAGCTGTCTTGAGATCCTATTTTTATGCCTATTCCTAAATTAATTCACCCTAATGCCAAACCTCCCCTCATCCACATATCCCTGTTCTGCTGGATCGACAAAGGTCTGTGTTTTGGGCATGTGTCACATGATCACAGTTTGGACCAAACTGATAACTACACACTTGTTCTCTTTTTCTCTGACAGATGCATGTGTTGTCCTTGCTCTTTAGCACTTGCAGCACAGGCCTGCATGTCTCCAAAGATGCTGATCCCTGACCCACCAGGAATCCCATCTCATACTGACAAGTAGAAGAATGAATTAGAGCCCCTAGAAGAAGCTCCAGGACCCCATGTCAGTCCTCAGCACTGCCACTCTGGCATGCCTCTGAATTGCTATCTGCTTTTGTTAATTCGGTGTGACAGGTTTCTAAAGCAATTTCAGTTTGTGTTCAAGCAGGGTGGGGGAAAGCTGACACTTCATCCTCCTTGTGATGCTCGTCAAATCCATTTGGACTCCTTCCCTTTCCTGGAGGCATTAGATAGGTTTTATCTTTTCTTCAGTCACCTTTCCAGTTTGTTCCAGTAATTATATTCTATCTGCAGTACTCGTGTTTCCCCCAGAGTGTGGAGCCCGTGATCAGGCTCCAGCCAGGAGGCCACCAAGGATAAAGAATAGAAGCAATGCCTCTTTGTAGTGAAGAAAATTCCAGCTTTGAAACCCAGGCAAACTGCTTGCCCCTTGTGTGGAGTTTGGGGAGGAGATAGACTGTACGATTCACAGTGTCCCTCTCATTCCATGTCCCTTGCTTCTAGCTGGGTGAACAGTGCGGGCTCCAGATGGCAGGGCTTAGAAGTAGTATACAGTATCATAGGATAGACTGGATTATCAGGCCATGAGCCTGGCTGAAGGCCAGACTCACAGCAGCCCTTTCACACATATGAGTTGACACCTTTCTCCTCCACGATTCCTTGTCCTCAACTGCCCGTTCCCACCAACCTCCCCTCCCCTGCAGCAGTCTGTGTAGAGAAAATTTGCACTATCTCTCTGATGTACAGCTCCTGAATTCAGGCTTTCTCTTTATTCACCATGTCCCTGTCTCTGATGGACCACCCCAGCCTTGCTGATCAATTTTCTGTGTTTTAGCTCAGAAGTCACTGCAACAACAACACTACCCCACAGTTCTTAAGTATTTAGCACTTTTCCCTTGTGATAATCTGTGTTTGGTGTTCATTGTCTTTTTGTCTCAACCCTGAGTCCCATCAGAGCAAAGGCCTTGTGCCACCCACACCCCACTTTACTAAACACGTATACTAAATGCTACATATATTAAACACTCAGGAAAGAACTTACTCAGACTCTGTTAGAAATAGGACAGCCTACATGCACACTGTTGGGATCAAATAGCACAAGGTTTCTGTGAGAACTTTGCAAATTTTAAACATCATGGACACTGCACTTTCTTAACCTCTGCCACATTGCCGTGAAGAACCTTTTCCTTTGTTCCAGCCTCAAGTATCCCTTCTTTCTATATTCTCATAGCATTGTGCATCACAATGCTAGGAGATGCAATGTTCCTGATACTCTGAGTGATCCTGGTATGGGAAATTTGAAGCAGGAGAAGCATAGAACCTGCTACTTAGCCACAGCCAGGGACACTGATTCTGGTCCTGTGGAATACACAGCATTTAAACAGTGTTCAAAGCTATGTAGAGACTTTGTTCAGAGTTAAGTCACAAGGTGCAGGTTAAGTGCAACAAGACTGGCTCCAGGAAAATGACATCATGTTGCAGAGTTTAGAAGCATAGAGGCTTGCATGGTGGCATCTTGGTGGCTTTGGTTTATTGTACCTCTGCAAGACAGTAGTGCTGTAATGAATGGCACTTGATGGTGAACACATCTAACTTGTGGATGGCCTATGTAATTTTCTTCATCTGCTTACCTTTGTGGAAAGTTTTCAACCTTTCCTATTTATAACCTTTTCATCCTTCAATCAATATGGAGAATGTGTTGGCTCTGAAAGAAGCTTGATTTAAATTGTGGAGGAAGAGATAGGGGGTTTCAGAAATCTCAATTCATTATTCATGATGTTTAGAAAGAGGTGGATTTTTAGATGTGTGAAACTATCCTGGTGGAAACTGAATTAGCAGAGAGTGTTGATTTCAGGTGTTACGAAGCACTTGTTCCCTGACACCTTGTAGATAAGGTGCTGATATTGCCTACCTACCCCTCTACCCCATTTTCATAAGGATTGAAAAGAGGTTCTCTCATTTCAGAGGAAATAAACATGCCCAGCTTAAGAAAATGGAATCAGGCTTTGAATCTGGGGAAATTACTTTGAGCTCTAAAACTGTGTTCTCCCCATTTCCTGAAACTAAGACTCTGCTTCTAGCTGCTTTTCTGCTCTTCCTTCTTGAGAGAACCAGAATCCTGCAGACATGGACCAGGATATGTGGTGTCTTTGCAACTGCCCCAGAAGGCACCGTCCCAGGAGTGCTCTCACCCACTGAGAAAGTGTGTAGAGTCCAAATACTTTTAGTCATAATATTATTACCGAAGTATTTTTCAGTTTTAACTTGTCTGTCTTAAATGTGCAACACCAAGTTTGTCCCATGATATATGCCTTTGGATAGAGCAACCCAGGACAGAGATAATAAATAACCTGACTATCTCAGATTCCAAGAGGATGCATTGCTCCATTAAAGCATCTTATGGATAAAAACGGAGATGCTTTGTGGGGAAGCACTATGTTTCTTGAGAAGAACACTATCAGATAGAGGACAGCCAGAAAATATCCTTCTCCCAGAGGATGTATTAGCACACAGTTTTCAGGAATGTTTCTGATGGGAGCCACTTATATAATCATGAAAAATAACCAGAAGGAGAGGCCGGGGTTCAGGTTGTCCCAGGCACTGCTTTTGTTCTGTATAATTTGATGCAATGATGGCCTATTGCAAATAGAAAAATCATCTCCCTGAATCTTAGAATGGCCTGATCAAGCGTTTCCCATGTATGGAGGTTTGGGAAGCTTCTGATACCAACATTTGCGTTCTGATGCTGACAGCAATGCCTTGCCCCTTCTGATCTTTTCTGTGTGCTCCTTCTTGGGGAGACTTTAATTCAGAATCATTTAAAAAGCAAAGCTACATGAATGAACAGAAGAGAACATTCCTAGATGCCAACTGAGTGCCTTTTTTTTACTGGACCCTTCTTGTTATATTACTCAAAATAAAAATAGACGCATGCTCCAGCGTTTCAGTTTTGTGACAGGAGACCTTGAAGGTCATGCTTTCCTGTCACATGGGAAAACACACTTCCTCAGTTGGGCTCTTCATCATTCATGCCAGCATTCAAAACTGCTCCTTCGTGGCCCCTCCTCTTACCTCACCCCTTCCATTACCACAGATCCACTTTCTGAAGATGACACTTTAATTCAATTGCCTCCTTGTTTAGAGTTATGTAACTCAACTATCTGTGATGCCACCAGCCTGGATGTGATAGCACGTCTATGCTCATGATGCCCATGATCAGCATGGTAGCTTTACGTCATCCTTTGTTGTGGCCTAGGATAGCGGCTAGTATAGAAGTTTCTGATAACCATGCCTGGTAACTATAACAACCTGCCTTTTACATTCACTTCAGCAGTATTTTCTGCCTTACTTAGTACTCCTTATATTGGTGTTTTCTATTTCAATGTTGGTTTAAAAATAGTCACATGTCTAAGACAATGTCTCACACTCCATGCATCCCCCTGATCATCTAGCTGATCACTGGGATCTGAACTCTGAGGGTCCCGTGACATGATATAGCTCCTCTGCTCTTCAACAGCCACAAAAGTGTGTGGCTTGAAGGCAGTGCTCAGTCAGTATGACATGAAAGAAGCAACTGAGGGGGTTAGAGAGGGTTCCTAGGTCCTGACAAGACCTGGGGTTAAGCTGGAGTGGGGAGCATGTGATGAGCTTTTTGTGGGCCATAGCATGACCTTAATTCTAAAGGAGAGTGTACATTTATCTGTTGACAGACAAGGAATTTTATTCAGCCTCAGAGAAGATTGAAATTATGATAATTATGTTATGTGAAATAGACCATTGATAGATAAATGTCACATTTTCTCATATAGCAATTGTCTGTGTGTGTGTGTGTGTGTGTGTGTGTGTGTGTTCATGTGTGCTGTGCATATGTAGACCACGGAAATAGTAAAAGGGTCTTACTTGATTAGGTTTTTGTTGTTCGGATTAAACTATAACCAGGAAAGGGTCTGTTTTAGCTTACATGCTATTGTCATCATCAGAGGAAATCAAGAAAAAAGTTCAAGGTAGGGAGGGACTAGAAGTGTGTAGGAACACTGCTCAGTGGGTTACTCTTACCAGCTTGTTCAGCCTGCTTTTATCTTTTTTTTTAAATCTAACCTCAGATCACCTACCCAGGGAAGGCATAACCTATAGTGGGCTTGACTCTCCCACATCAATCATTAGTCAAGAAACTGCCAGACCATACCTATTACAGGTCAGTCTGATGGAGACAAATCCTTAATTAAGGTTTTCTCCTTTCAGGTGACAAGTTGACAAAAACTAGCCATCACAGGCATCCTTAAGAGGAGATGCAAAATCCTTAACAGTAGGGAGGAGGAAAACACGGGTAATGGAGCACAATGGATGTGAAAGCAAAAAGGGGTACAGCAAGAGAGGAGCTGCAAGAAGGAAGAAGGCAGTGGGGGAGGGGTGGCAAGCAAGAACAAAACACTAAGAATTAACTATACTTTGAACATTTGGTTTGTACTCTGTCAATGTCAAGTTACTGTGCTTTAAGATACTTAGGTCCTATTACCAACAAGTACCAGAGGTTGAGGTTTGAACCTAGGTCTGTCTTCAGAGCCCACTTTCACTCTCACAGGCCTTTAGGATATGGTCTCCTGCCACACTGTACTGGATCGGGGTAAGCAGAGTCAGGTTGCTGGGACAATATGTGATCCTGAAGCACCTCCTGGACTATGAGAAGAAAACAGGCAGCTGAGGTAGCAGAGGCCCAGAGAAAGCTGCACATACTATTGGAACCCTAGTAGTGTGGCCAGCTGAGGCTCTGTCCCAGCTGAGACTGACAGGAGAGCCCCACCCTCTGTGGCAGCCTCTCCTTTTCTCACAGTCTCTGCTTTGGCACCTGTTCTTGGCATCATATGCTGCTGAGAAACGTTAGGTGTTACCTCATAGCTGTGAAGTTGGGTGGGAGACAGAAGCCAAGGAATGGCACCCTGGATCTGGGAAAGAAAATGCAGGCTGAGGAGAGGTGGGAGAGCTTATGTAGGCTGAGGAAAGGTAGGAGGGCAGTGGGAGCTGCCTTGTCTGGGAGGTAAGCTTACAGCAGGAACACACTGAAGCCCCTCAGTCAACACAGCCAGTTCTATGGGGCAAGATGGTCGTCTCTCTGTGTTTAGTGTTAAGTCAACCCTGGCCAAAGTTCCCAGTGTTATGATCCTGTCTTACTCTTTAAGTCACATACACCCCCAACCTATTTTTGATTTAAAAACAAACAAACAAAAAACAGATATTTCAGGGATTACAATTAATTTTTTAAATACATGCATTTAAATTCAAAGTTCTACTAACAGTGCTATGGCGGTGCTGAACAGAGTAAGCAAAGCAGCTGCCTGGTCACTTTTTTTTTTTTTTTCGTTTGAGGCTCTTCTCTCTGGTGTGCTGGAATCACTTTCCTGAGGGGATTGGCAAATATGCAGCACTACCTGGGGCAAGGCTAGAGGTAGGAAAGGCAGCATCCCCAGTTGACCCTACATGTAGGAAGAGGTGGTCCCCCACTCAAGATGGAGTGTGTGTACTGAAAAGACAATGAATGAGCAGTCAGGGGAAATGCTCAAGGTCAGAGTATAACAACACCAAAAAGTTGACAAAATACCACATAGACAGAGCTGTGGAACCAGCAAAGTAGGAAAGGGGGAAAAGGAAGAGTCACATGGTAATCAGTGAAAAGACATGGCTCCAACTCTCCCAGCTCAGATGCTTGTCGTAGCCAGGACTCAAGTCTGAATGGTTTCTCCTGAAATCAAGAATGTCTGTCATTTTTCCCCAGACTGAAGTATAAAGGTGAAGAAAGAAACACTGGATATACACATGACTTCAGATGGTACAGAAACAGGCTTTTCATTAATAATGGTTTAGAAGCAGCTGACATGTCAATTCGCATGGACCTGAACCTTAGGGAGGCAGATAGAGGACCATAACACAAAATCTTCTAAATTGTCAGAGGAAGAAGGCACAGCAGAAAAGGCCAACTGTGTCCTCAACACCAAAGAAGATAACAAAGGTTCTTAGACCCCTTGGCTGTGATGTATGTTTCATGGTCTGAAGTGATTTCTCTGATACCAGCTCAAAGCCACGTTCTAGGTTATTAACCCTCTAAGAACTATCTATTGCAAAGAGATAACTGTACCCATCCTGTGCTGAGGTATGTAAAGCTACAAAGAGATGCCATATTGAAGTCACCACATTTAGTTTCTAAAGAGATGAGTCATTATATGGGCAGTGGAGAGAATTCTTATGCTTATAGTGTCCATACCTGGTGGCACCAGATGGCTCTATTTTTTTCCATGACTAATTAACAGCCTAAAATAGCCTGCATGATACATTTCCTAGATGGGGAGAGCAGTCCAGAGCCTGGCAGAATTTCTGGGATGCTCTTCTGCTCCCAGGCTGTTTCTAATAACCTGCACAATAATAGACTGGAATGATGATTTAAAATCACTCCAAGATTGCGTGTCCTTGAACAATACGGGGATGGATTAGTAAAGAATCCTGAAGTTTATAGTCCTGTATTTCCCAGCTGCTGTGTCATCTGAAGCAAGTCAAACACGCAGAGGCCAACAGTGATAGCAAGGGTTTAGGGAGGAGTGTGGTGTGGATAGCAAGGCACTCACACTTTGCTCAAAAATTTAATACATCTGAGTTCCAAGCTACAATACATACAAATTAAGTCAGAATTTCCAAGAAAGGAATACGACATTGGTGGTTTAAAACTTTTCCAGGTGGTTAAGATGCTTGTCTACAAACAAGGTGTGGTACAGCAAACCTTGATGAGAGATGCCAGATGTCACAGAAGCACTTCATAGAAAAGAGGAATAGCAAAGAGCAGCAGGGGGTAAGTTGGACTCTGTAGGCATAGAAAAGAGTAGGTGCAAAAGAGATGAGAAGAGAGATACAAATTTCATTATAACTGTGACCTGGGGTCCTGAGGGAGAGCAGGCTGAATATCAAAAGGCAACGGGATGCCTTCTAAGGATCCTGGAATACCCAGACACTCAACTCTCATGGACACTTTCATAGGGCACCTGAATAGGAAAGGAGCAATTGTTTGCTTAATGTTCATAGTAAACAATCCCAGAAAGAAAGTAGAAAGTGTAAGCTCGCTCACTTGAGCCATTATACTGCCCTCTCCAGGGCTTTGTGTAGTATTTCCTGGTATGTTTCTTTAAATGAACATTTCCTAACTTGAGTCGTTATGTCGCTATCTCCAAGGTTTGTATAGTGTTCCTGGGATATTTCTTTAAATGGACTTACTGATTCTTACTTAATGTATCTATGGAAAGCTCCCTGTCTCTATGTCCATCTTTCTATCTGCTAAGTATCTCCTTAGGCAGAAAGCCATAGCCTTTTTCAGAAGTAGAAGTTCAATTTTTGAAACCAATACCAAGGTAAAATAAGTCAGAGTGGTTCCTTGGATGATTGCTATTCATCCTGTGCCTGAGGCACTGTCCTTGTCTGGAAAAGGGAAGTCAGGAAATGTTGTTGAAACAAACAGCACCACTGGGAATAGGTCCTGAGGGTGAAGAAGAGAGGGTAGCAATGGCAGCTCACAGACAGGCATGGCGGGGGTCCTGCCAGATTCCTGAATGGCCATGATGGGCATTTTGTTGGAGTTGCCCTGCGAATGTGAGCAGAGTTGGCCTCCTGTCAACTTGAATGCTAACATAAACGCAGGAGGTGTGATTGGAGAACCTGACAAAAATCCCAACAGTTCATCTCCAAAATGCTTTCAGATGGAGCAATCTCTTCTTATTCTGCCTACAGAAGAGGGCAACCCCTCTTGGCTTAATGAAATGTACTTGCTTTGAATGTAAGTGAACCTTTGAAAGTAGTGTACCTTACAGATGACGAGACCATGACTTAGAAAGGCTAAAGTAGTGGCCAAGGTTTGTGTAACTTAGTCACAATGGAGCTGAATCTCAAGCTGAGCTTTGCTTGACTATAAAGGCCTCATCTCCTTTTAAACATCCTCCTCCACAGTACTGTGCCTAGCTGTTCATTTCCCCAGATGATTTTGACTCAATGATTTATGAGCGCCCTAAAGAATCACTGCAGGGATGGAATTGATAGTCTCTGTAAAGCAAAGCAAGAGGCATATTGCTGCTGCTGCTGTTGTTTCTGCTGCTGCTGCTCCTGTCCCAAAAAGTGGCATGAGGACTGGGCATGCATTATAGCTAATAGTTTAATTAGTCCAAAGTTAGTCCAAACACTGAGTGGCTCAATACAGTATAAGTGTTGGTGACATGATTATCTGAGGATATTTGAGGCAGGTGATGGAGTGGAGATTATTGCAGAGACTTTGCTCTGCTGAGGAAGGGAGGGTTTACTTTGGCTTATAGTTCCAGGAGATATGGTCATGACAGGGAAAGAACAGTGTAGGAGTAGGAGGTAGTCATGTTGCAACCACAGTCAAGAAAGAAATCGATGAATGTCTGTGCTAAGCTCCTTTCCCCCTTTCTATCTCGTCTGGGAGGGACACCAGACATGGGATGATACTGTCCACACTCAATTAACCTAATCTAGATATTCCTTCTTAGATTCCTTCTTGCTCTGGTGATTCTAAATCTCAAGGCACCAACCGGGATTACCTATCTCTGTCATTCAGGACCTCAGCTGACTGCAGGTTAGATGTCATCAGTACACAGCTATTGCTTCCACCGTAGACATCCACTGATGGAGATGCCCAGTGGATCAGGCTAGGGGACTCCCAGGAACCAAGTCTCAGAAGAGACTTACATCTGCTCCTTCAATTATCATTTCATTGGCCAGAATTCAGTCACGTAGTTACAATTATTTATAAGGCAGGCCAAAAGAAAAGAAATGAAGAAAAGAAAAAAAAAGGATTCTTGAAAGCATCTTTAACAGAGAAGTAAAAGAAAGGCACTGTGTTTAGAAATCTGAAGATAAAATACCAGACTCTAATTAGAAGAGTCATTTTGGGCCAGGCAGTGGTGGTGCATGCCTTTAATCCCATCACTCAGGAGGCAGAGGCAGGCAGATTTCTGAGTTCAAGGCCAGCCTGGTCTACAGAGTGAGTTCCAAAACAGCCAGGACTATACAGAGAAACCCTGCCTTGAGAAAACCAAAAAATAAAAAAATAAAAAGAAGAACCATTTTACCGGTTTGTCCATCTGAAATCACAATCAAGAGGGTCTGTTGCTTTCTATTCCAGAGTAATATAAGATCAGAATTGAAGTGAAAAGCAACCAAGCTCTTAGTATGGCAGACTCATAGTCCGAGACCAGGAGAGAGAATCTAAGCTTAGATTCTAACTTCTGCCGTTGTGTAGCTGTGTAAAACAGCTCACTCATCTAAGCACTGGGAAATGAACAGCTTTTAATTTGAGAACAAAATTGTTGGTGGTACCTTCTTCATGGGGTCTGGTGTGTAAGAAACAGAAGCCTATAGGAAACAATGAAAACCAAGAGATGTCAAACAGGTATCCAAGTCCTTTCTCCATCTTAGGTCTACTAAGTTCAGTGTGTAAATCTGCTCTCTGGCTACACGAACGATGTGGTGGCTTCAGAGCAATAAGGCATGAATGATTCTCCAGTTTATCTCTCCTTCCAGTGAGGCTTACCCTCAGCTGTCTCATTCCACCTCCATATTTGCTAAGTCACTTCTCTGAGTTGATGGTATTAGTCATTTAAACACTTGTTCCTGCTTCACGCCTTGAGGAGCTCCAGAATTAGAGCGATTCATTAAACTAGCTCCTTTTGTTCTCTTTCCTTTGGCTAGAGTCACTTGGTGCTTCTCAATTCTAACCAGGGCCCATATCATATCGACTTTAAGTTGCCTTCTGAGCTGTTCATTAGAAGATGGTTGCCTGGCCTTGGCTTTCTGTATTTTGCTCTTCCAGTACAGCTGTGAGTTGACAAGCAGATAGTAGAGTAGAATGACACCCATATTCCGGTTGTTTCTGGTGAGGGTATGTCTACCTTTTTAAGCTTTAGTAAGTAGATAATAAGAAAGATTAGAGAAAATCAGAAGGAGACTTGCTACATTGATTACACTATCTCCTGTGTTGCACCTGGGGCAGATTGGATCAAGATAATCTTGACTACCTCCTAATCAAAGAGCTGACAGTCTCATCATTTGCAAGATTAACTCAATAAAACACAATTCACAACCAAAGTACCTGCACAGATGTAATTGTGTTGTTTACAAGCTTTCATGTGCACAGGACTCACCTGAGATTTTAAAACTGAGGCACTGTTGCCTCCACCCAGGTTCCTGGGGCTTTTGGTAGTCCAGCCTCCCATATCCTGGGTTTCACAGAGCTCCTGAGGTTGGTCCCAATTTTACCAATCACTTATCTTTATACAAAACACTTTCAGATAATATATGTCTATAGGAAATAACCAAGAATAACCCAAATTTGCAATTAGGAGAGAACGTTTTGTTTTTCCAGTCTACAGTAGTTTTACCTAGTGCCTCCTCTAGATCATTGGGAATAAGTGTACCTTAAGTAGTCTCATATCCAAGACTGTATCTGCCCTGACCATGGAAAGGTGGAATGGGAAGGAGCAGAAGCTTTTCCTCTTCAGGTGGTAGAGACATGACTATAGCAAATGGCTGAGCACAGAATGGCCAGCTGTGGGGTAAGCCTGCATGCTAACCCACAGACTTATGATCTGACCTAGGGATGGGTGCTAGCTTGCTTGAAGAGAGTTTTGTGGTGTTTGATAGACCTATTAGGAACATAATTTCAGATGGACTTATTTCTTCTCTTTACTTTCTTTTTCCTTTAGCAGTAGTAGGAACAAACCTAGGGCCCTCTACCTGCTAGGCAAATTCTCCACCATGGAGCTGAAACCCAGTGACTTACTTATTTATTATATGTATTTTAAGACAGGGTCTTATGGAAAATTATACAGATAAAGTGGTAGGCATAAAAATATTTCTAAGTTGATTGAAAGTGAAATTATAAACATTTTCTGATAAAACTGAAGATTTATCTGGAAAATATCTCTGATAAAATTGAAGAAATATATAAAAAATGTGTTAAGATTGAGTATTTCATGGAAAAATTATACAGATAAAATGGTAGGCATAAAGATATTCCTATGTTTTTTGAAAGTGGAATTATAAACACTTTCTGATACAATTGAAGATCTACAAGGAAAATATTCCTGAAAAAATTCAAGAAATATATAGAGAAACATGTTAAAACTGACTATTACATGGAAAATTATACAGATAAAATGGAAGGTATAAAAATGTTCCTAAGTTGATTGAAAGTAAAATTATAGACATTGTCTGATAAAACTGAAGATCCACATGGAAAATACTTCTGACAAAATTGAAGAAAAATACAGAAAAACATTTATCTGTATAATTTTCCATGATAATCTTCAATTTTAATGCTTTTCCATAATTTTTTTCAATTTTATCAGAAATATTTTCCATGTAAATCTTCAATTTTATCAGAAAATGGTTATAATTCTACTTTCAATCAACTTAGGAATATTTTAATTCCTACCAATTTATCTGTATAAATTTCTTCAATTTTATCAGAGATATTTTCCATTTAAATCTTCAATTTTATCAGAAAATGTTTTTACCTCTACTTTCAATCAAATATTTTTATGCCTACTATCTTATCTGTATAATTTTTCATAAAATAGTCAGTTTTAACATGTTTTTCTATATATTTCTTGAGTTTTATCAGAAATATTTTCCTTGTAGATTTTCAGTTTTATAAGAAAATGTTTATAATTCCACTTTCAATCAACTTAGGAATATTTTTATGCTTACCATTTTATCTGTATAATTTTTCCATGAAATAGTCAATCTTAATGTGTTTTTCTGTATATTTCTTCAATTTTATCAGAGATATTTTCCATGTATATTTACACAATGGAATACTACTCAGCAATTAAAAACAATGAATTCATGAAATTCTTAGGCAAATGGGGAACAGAGGGAGGGAAGAGGGCTTATGGGACTTTCAGGGAGGGGGGAACTGGGAAAGGGGAAATCATTTGGAATGTAAATAAAGAATATAGAAAATAAAATAAAAAAATTAAAAAAAAAAAGACAGGGTCTCACAAAGTTGTTTAATCTAGCTTTGAACTCACTCTGTAGCCCAGGTTGATTTTGAACATATAATCTCTCTGTTCCAGCTTCCCAAGTAGTTGGGATTACATGCCTAGGCCACACTGCACAAACATTATTACTAATACTACATGGACTGTGCTTGCTGTTTGCCAACCTTTGTACCAGTGTTAGTTCCCTTAGATGCTCACAGAAATCGTATAAAGCAGATCCTCGTGTGGTCTCCTTTGCAGATGAGAAATGCTGTTACACAGAGGCTAAATATATTCTCCAGATCAACTTCAGGGATCAAGTCAGCATGCTAGCTCCCTCTATTACGTGATGTGTCTTCCCTGGTCTGACATAGGGAAGTCCCATATTCACTAACAGCCAATTTTTGAGGGATCCTTCAACTAGTCTTTGTCTTTTAATAAATAATTTGGTCTTCATTTACCAACTAAGAAATGGGCTTTGCAATGCTCTAAAAACCTCTCAAGATTGTTGAGGAGTTGAAATAACACAATCCATGAGAAATTCTATGAGAAAATCCATAGAGAAAATCCCATGAGAAAGCCCAGGATAGAAGTCTGTGGCTAACACACTGAATTAATGCTGAGATAATTTGAAATGCAATGTCTAAGTATCTAATGAATGCTGTATTAGTCTCTATTTCCAAATTTTTGTGACATTTTCAGGAAGAATTATTTTAACCTGGAATTTTATTTAAATGACCAAATCAAACAAAACCTGTTTGAATTTGTTTCGAATTTGGTCTGAAGATACGATGTTTTGCAGAGGCTTAACTCTAATAAAAGATCCATCAGCTGTTTTATTCATTCATGTATTGTGAAGGAGTATTTCCTCTAGTTTGTTCTGGGAAGTGTTTTCTCCTCTGGGTTGAAATGAATCTCCACACTCCTGTATTTAGATCCTAGGTGTTTAGTGATGAAATTCATTTCACCCTAGCATTTCACACTCAAATTTAGATCATGATTCTGCTGTTTCTCATCCCCACAAGTGTTCTTTCTGCAAAAGCCCTCACATTTGTAAGAGTGTCAGGCTTGTATATTCACACACTCCCTCTACCCCCTGTGAATTTTAGTAGAAGGTGAGATACAGATTTCCTCACCGATGAATACTCTATCCAGTGGAAGAACTTAGGAACCTGTGACTTGCTGTGGTGACAACCACCTGTGATCCAAGCACTTGGAAGGCAGGAGCAATCAAGAACACAAGGTCATAATACTGAGTGTGAGAATTCCCAATCAATCTCAGCTACATGAGATGCTGTTTAACCCCATCCCAACCCTTGTCCCTAAAACCACCAAGATCTCCCTTCTCCTAGCAGCTTTCAACTGCCAAGATTTCCTCAATAAAGGGATGAGATGGGACATAGGATTGCCTCCTCTCTCTGGGCTGGTAGATTCCACATGCTCAGCACATCTGCCACACTATACACATACACATATGAGCATCTCTAACTGGACTTGAGTGAAAGAAAGAAAGAGAGGGAGAGAGAGAGAGAGAGAGAGAGAGAGAGAGAGAGAGAGAGAGAGAGAGAGAGAGAAGCATGGGGTTTGGAGGGGTCTATTAGAAGAAAGTGGGAGTGGAGGGTGAAATAGAGGATAAATATAATCATGTTTCATTGGATACATATATGACCTCAAGAATAAAGAAAAAAATAATACAGTAAAAATAGCTAAAGAATTGAGGTCATAGAGTCTCCCGATCACAGAATGATCTCTTTTTTCTCTGTCAGAAAGTCACTGGAGAAAAGAAAAAGACTTTTAAACTGAATCATTTTATTTAAATAGATCACACTTTGTTTTCTGTGGACCATAGACCAACATTATTCTTAAGTAAATGTTACTGTAAGGTATGACTAGATCTCTTAAGTAAATTATTGAATTCAAAACAGAATGCGATTGGAATGGGTTTTTGTGTGTAACTCAGTAACGTTCTTAAAAAACGGTTTTGAGAGAGGAGAGTGCTAGTTGATAGTACCATCATTTTCTGTACTTAGCTTCCTTAATAGCATTGCTCACTTAGCCTTTTGAAGTGGCCTCTGTCAAACAGAGTGGTGAAAATGTATTCTACTTCCAAACCATGGGCAACTTCTCTGGGATTGTTATAGAAAAAAGTTAAATAAAGTAGGAGGGTCTCATAGGTTTTGGTTACAAGGTGCTGCTGCGTAGAACATACAGACAGCAATAAGAGGTGTGGACACCAAGGGGAGAGTATGCTGGTCAAGGATGCCTGTGACTGACCTCAGCCATGTGGAAATTGGTAGTCTCCTTTTCGTTTTGTTTTTTTTTTTTTTGGTTTTTCGAGACAGGGTTTCTCTGTGTAGCCCTGGCTGTCCTGGAACCCGCTCTGTAGACCAGGCTGGCCTCGAACTCAGAAATCCGCCTGCCTCTGCCTCCCAAGTGCTAGGATTAAAGACGTGCGCCACTGCCGCCCAGCTTTTTTTTTTTTGTTGTTGTTGTTTTGTTTTGCTTTTTTGGTAGTCTCCTTTTCTTTCTCAATCCTCTACATTTTAACTTTACAATGTAGATAGAAAGAGTATCTATTTCAGGCCTTTGATGGAGAAGACAATCGTAGAATGGCACATAGCAAATATCCTTGCAACAACAGAAACTGAAAATATAAGAATTAACTTTCAGGAAGAAAAGTATCATTTTGGATTTACCATTAATCTACACGGCACTACAATCACTCCAGCAATTTTCTTTAGAAAATGCAACAATTTGAAAAATTCCAAATAGATTATTAGTGTCTTTCATACCAGGGAATGGAAATAACCTAAGAGCTGTGTGTCATTGACTAAAATCTCTTCATTTTGCACACAAGCCATACCAACTGTCTTATGCACAGAAAGTATATCTCTTGGTATGGACCTACGTGGTTCCTCTCTTAAGACCATATTTGCACCGAGCTTGTAAATATCATCCTCGAAATCATAATACTTAGGAAGGAAGAACCTGGGCTATAAAATGAAGTCCTGTCTCAGAATAATAAATGAGTGTGTGCCGGTTTTTATTATCAGCAAGGATTTACGGGCAGTTTAAGTGTCCAAGCCATCTCTAAAACTCACTTCAGTTTTCTGCCATCCTGTTATTACAGCATGCTTATTTATAGTAAATTGGAAACATGCTAAAGGTAAGATGTAGGCATCCATTCAATCTCTCATTCTCCACACCAGTGAATTACATGCTTTTGGCTCTTCTGTCATCGGTCTTGATCATGCTTGCAAAGGTAATTTGTGTCTTCTTCTTCACATTTGAAGTATCCCTGTAATGGCCACATGATCTCACATCCAATGAATCATGGCAGGCAGTCTAACCACCCTCAGCTCAAAACCTTTCTGTACCTAAGTTCTTCACTATTCAGTTGATGCAGCCATGACGTCTGTGCAGAGTGGTAGGCACTTATGGTGACAGGCCCATGCATGCTTCAAGAGACAGAAAGTCTATAATATTACTTGAGCTACCATGCCATTAATACCACTGTCCTTGATTTCTGATGCATATTTTATGATCTTGTTTGATTATTTCAGTTCAAGTTCAATGGCCAAGCTGATAACTCTTACAGGCTTTTAAAGTATGGAATTTCAGAAAACCCATAATGGCTCAAATGGACAATACTTACTCAGAAAACCTGAAAGAAGACTGTATTCTCAGACTCCCTAGAAACTTCTAGAAAACCTGTGGATAGAGGATCATATTTTTTTTCCAGGAATGTGGTTGACCTTAAAAATATGTCCTTAGCATTCACTTATCTGTTCCAAAATTCAGTCTTATTAGCCTCACCATTAAAGAAATATGAATTTTAGACCTTTTAGTGAAAGGTGCCTTCACCTTTCTCTAATTGGGTCATTTTTATTTCTAGCTATTAATGTTAGCCTGCTCTGTCACTTTTTCCTATACACCATTATAGACAAATACCTTCATTTACTGTCCTTAGACATGGACATGCCCCATTTGTGCTCCAAATTCAGAAATATGAATACTTTAATACAAAGTCTATGTTTGCTAACTCCATCTCGTATGTTATACACAGAAGTAAAATGGTTGTAGGACATCATAATGAGCAGCTGTTTCTACAACTCTGTCCCATCATGTACCCACACTCACCCAGTAGCTGCTTCTCACTCCTGATATACTTGATAGTTTCCAGTCCAAACTAACAAACAATCTTATCCCTACCTAGTTTACACGGTTTGTCCATGCTTCTTTTCTGCCTACCACAGTGATAGACAGACAATAGATGATAGATGGATACATAGTTGATGGATAGCTTATGTATGGAAATAATGGAAACACACACAGACACATTTTACATACATATGCATTTACATTGCCTTAGTTAGGATTTTACTGCTGTGAACAGGCACCATGACCAAGGCAACTCTTATAAGGACAACATTTAATTGGGGCTGGCTTACAGGTTCAGAGGTTCAGTCCATTACCATCAAGGTGGGATCATGGCAGCATCCAGGCAGGCATGGTGCAGGAGGATCTGAGTGTTGTACATCTTGTTCTGAAGGCAAACACGAGAAGACTGGGTTCCAGCTAGGACAAAGGTATTAAAACTCACACCCACTCCAACAAGACCACATCCCCTATAAACACAAACACACACACACACACACACACACACACACACACACACACACACACGTATGCTACTTTGACAGACAAAGTAACCTTTCCTCAGGGTAATGAGCAAATGGAAGGCCCAGTGCTTAGCTCCTTCACTCTTCTGAAAGCTTGAATCTTTACTGGTTGTCACTTCTCTAATCTAGAGTTCTAAACCTAGAAAGTTAAATGTGGCAGGAGGATGCCAGCAAGAAAAGGTGTGCATCTTCTGTGTTTGGTCCTTCTTTGACTGAAGAGACTAACGCTTAGCAGAAGGGCTGCTGGGTAGCTGTGCTAGTTGGGCCTTGCTGTCCCATCTCCCAGTGTAACAAGCTCAGACAGTCAGAGTTTAATGGGTTGTGCTACTAGCCATATGATAAGGCTAGTAAAGTATGATACACATCAGATAAAACATTTTGCAAGCTATTCTCATGGGATTGCCCATTTCCCACCAGCTTTTGACTTTGATTGAGTTCTGCTTTTGAGAAATGTGAACATTTCAGAATATATTTCTGAGCTGGAGGTAAGTGTCATGTTTGCTGTAACTGAACATTGAAGTTGGTACTATTTGCCTTGCCAATTATGTTTTCACCAATCTGCCCAAACAAAAATACATTTTAATTTTAATGTTTGTCCTTCGCGTAAACATTTGCACGTTTCTACATCTAGTTCTCTTATAACTTAGAATATTATTAATTAGCTTAAGTAGTACTGCAAAAACTCAGAAAGGTTTCATTTAAAATAATTATACATGAGTCATGATTAACTGAAAGGACTTGGGTATTAATCGCGCCTGGGGATTTTGTTGATTGAGTGTTCTACATTAGTGCTAATTGGAGATCTGTGTGACTTACAGCATGGATGAAGTTTTCCATGGACATTTTAATTTTAGGATATCAGTGTTTTGTTTTGTAAAGTGGGACAGTGGTTCTCAGCAAAATGGAAATGTTAATGACTCTGAGCATTGGTCAGTCTAGAGCCTCTAGTCACCTTTTCTCCTGCCTTTCTGGTATGCATCTCAATATTCCAGTCAACACTCTAACACCCTGTTTGCCTCCTTCATTCTGTGAATAGAGTGAATAGCTAAGGATCTTGAGAGCAAAGTGTTGTGTTTTGTGATGGGGATTCTCTTGGTTTTTGCTGATTTCTCTACTCTCCAAGGTTCCTGCTCCTCTCAGTCAGATACTATGGTGTCCAGTTGGCACTATCACCATACCTTTTACCTGACTTCTCTGTTGATAGCCTCCATGCTTTATCAAACTAACAGGCCTTCTTCCTTCCTTCTCTCTCTTCTTCTCACTCCTCTGCTTTTCGTGATGTTGGGGATGGACTGGGAGCTTCACACATCAGAGCCTGTTGCCTAAGCTGTATCACCAGTACTTGATTTGGGGAAAGGGCCAACAGGGTTGGTTTTGCTTGAAGACCAGGTTTGTATTTTCGAGATTCAGGCTGGACTCAATCTCTGTGTCCTTCTACCTCTATCATTTCTTAAGTGCTAAGATTACAAGTATGCACCATCACATCCAGCACAAAGGGTTTTTCTAAGAGCACAGTGAGATAGGCTATGTTTAAAACTAGTCAGTGCATACCCACTGCCCAAGGGAGAAAGTGTCTCTACTAAAAGTACAGAACTTTTCATATACTGTAGATTTTCAGCTTCTTCATCTGCCTTCTTCCACTGGAGCCTGATATCGTATCAAAGCCAAACCCATCCTGGGTCTCCTCTGTTCCTTACTCCAATACCATATGTTCTAGTTTTGTTTCTTGTTGCTGTGATAAAACAATGACCCAAAAGCAACTTGGGTAAGTAAAGAGTTTATTTGGCTACAGGTTACAGTTCAGCATCAAAGGAAACCAATATAAGAATTCAAGACCGGAGTCTGGAGGCAGAACTGGAAGAATGCTGCTTATTGGCTTGCTTTCTGCTGGCTTGCTCAGCTTGCTTTCTTAGATGGTTCCAGGCCTACCTGCTTGGAGGGGAGGGTAACACTGGGGCTTTTCCTATTAATTAGTTGTCAAGAAAATGCTCCACAGATATACCTACAGGCCTGTCTACTGGAGGATATTTCTCAACCGTGATTTCCTCTTCTTGGAAATCTAAGTTTGTGTTGCTAACAAACCCTAAACAGCACATTCTATTGACATTAAATTCCTCCTGGGTTTTCTCTGTTTGTTACTCTCATATTTTAGTTCTTTTGCTGGCTTATTTTGTTTGCTTTTCATACACTGACTAACCTCCATTCATGCTTGGCACTTAGCTTGACCTATGCCTCTTCCTAGAAACTAGGCCAGATGCTTTCATACCACTGCTGAGAATTTCAAACCCATTTGCATGTCGTCCCATTACTGTGTCTGCTCCTGGCTGTGATTTTGCTGAGACCACAGGTAATCCTCTTGGCTGTCTTATTCTCTGCCTCTCCTGCAGTGCTGGGTGTCTAGCAGCCATTACTAGTAGAATGGCAGATCACCAGCAAGTTTCCAACAAAGGAGATATTTTTAGCATAGTCTCCTAGAAGAAAACCCTGAGCTGAAGATATGTATGAGATGCCATGACTGGGAAGTGGTCCTGTGAACTGGAAATGGCATAAGGAGTGAGACAAAGGGAAGGAAACCCAACGGAGAGGTGGCACTGAGGCTCATAGAAGGTAATTTGGCTCATGTTTTCAGAGAATGTTGGATCTACTTTAGAGGCCACCTTTGGCAGCCTGCTGTGGGAGGCAGCTGGGGTGTTAATATTCTTAGATCTATCAACGTTGGTAAGATAGTGTCCCATCCCTCAGTTTGTACAACCATTCCCGTGACTTTCACATGTGCATGTCTTTGGGTATCCAAGTCCAGCTGATATTGGACAGAAAAGGCACAAATAATATCAGAATATTGTACACCCTTCTCATTCCATTCTGTGACAAACACCTTGACCAGAAACAACTTTAGAGAAGAATGCATTTACTTCATTTTTTAGGTTATGAGTCCAAATCTGAGGGAATTCAGGACAAGAACTCCAAGGTAGAAGGAAAGAGTTTATTTGGCTACAGGTTACATGGAGGAGTGCTTATATATAGCTAGATCTCTTATATGGCTCAGAACCACCTGTCTAAGGAATGGTTGCCCCATACAGGGGTAAGCCATTTTACCTCAAATAGCAATCACTACAACCCCAAATAGACAAAATCCCAGGCTAGTGGAATCAGAGAAATTCTGCAATTATGACTACATTTTTAGAGCTCCATGTTGTGTCCAGTTGATAGTTAAAGTTAATTAAGACATTCTTCTCATCCCCAGGAGTCAAAGAGATCCAGAGCAGAGTTCATGAGATTGTATTGCTAGCAAATTTGCTAGCGAAGCTAATCTTGCTATCTGTGGCTTATTCCCTTTGAAGACATGATTTAAGGAGAAAGGTCATGTCTAGTGAGTACCACCCTGTGATAAGTACCTGGGTGTGGGCAACTGGGAGTGAAATCATACAAGAATGCCCTTTATTTAGATATCATCAAGGTGGTGGAAAGAGTATAACAGTACCTGCCAGTCCTGTTTTCTATTACATGACTAGATCCCAATTTGAAGGACTGGCTTATCTCTAGCTACAACTTCTAAATTGAACTTCATTTTCTTGATATTGAAATCGCACACACCAAAGCATCCCTTCTTATCATTCTTGCAACCTTCATCTCTGTTCCGCTAAAAATACTTCCCAGTGGCTTTGTTGCTGTGTCTTGTGGGTATGTTTCTCTTGCCAACTGACACCTCCTGTGTTCTCTTCTATTGTAACCTACTAAAACAAACTTCAAAATCTATCTCAGAAAGGAGGTGAATTTAGTATTGACAAGTGTAGAGAGAACAACTGAAGCATAAAAAATATACAGTAAAAAGAAAATAAGCAGACACTAAAATTCACTGAATGAACAGAAAAGAACTGAAATAAAAAATTAGTTTGTTGATTTATAAAGCATTATTTGCAAAGAAAGGAGATGTACCCCTGACAGTCATGGGGATATAGTCAGTCCTGAAGCATTTTAGAATAAATAAACATAATTTAAATAACATAAAAGAGGCATTTCCCTTTTATTATTATTTTTTTTTAAAAAAAAGTTTCTTCCTGTGCTGGCAGTTGTATGAAAGTGGCACTGGTGCCCCTAGGGGCATCCAATAGTTGCCAAAGTAGCTCGTGTACTGTAAAAACTGTCTGGCTTAGTGCCTTGACATAAACATGGGTAAGCAAAACCTTAGTGCAGTGATTAAGTCTGACATCACACTGTAGCGTTTCCAAATGTCATAAATCATTCAAAGTCATGAAAAAGCTCTTTACTTACTCCTTGTTTTTTAATTCAAAATCAACACACAGAGAGCCCCTGAGAAGCGAATATGTGTAAAGCGTGGGAAAGAGAACCGTGAAGAAGCCAGGGCCTCTGTCCTTAGCCACCACCTGCTTCTGGGGGACAGAAGCACCATTTGGGTCCCCTATTTGTTAGAATTAGGAGAAAACAGTTAAACTGCTTCTAGGAAGAAAATAGAGCAACTAAAGAACAACTGACCACCAACCAATAGGCAGTTGGTGGTGGAGGGAAAGGAAGTTAGAAACAGCAATTCCAGTTTATGAACGCTCATTACAGAGGAATGGATTCCTTCTTACTGAGATATAAGTACATATACACAAAAGGGCTTCTCTGCAAGAATAAAAAGTTGGTGGGACGTAGAAAGTTCCATTTGAAAGAAGGATATTGCAGTTCACCTCATTCCCAGTACTGGATCAGAGCTCCATTCCTCACATTCATAACAATCCTCCCAGCAATCTGGCAGTACATATTACACTCTCCCCTTTTATTTACAATTCACTTAGCTGTACAATGATGCTGTGAAGATGGAGCCAAGAGCTTTTTTGTCTCCTTGTTTCTCCCCTGTGGCTCATGGCACACTGTAGTCAGGTTGTTTGCCACACTTTAGACTTCAGTGCTAGCTAATTACCATCAGCTGAATGCCAAATACTATTCAGCTGAGCCACCCCCAATGATTGCTTTTCTGGGATTCTGTCACATTAGTGCTTACAAGTCCACAACCCTTTCTCCACATCTTCTGTTCTGTCAACATCACTGGTATCACAATGTTAACAGGTTTTAGAAATACTAATCAGATATTCTGTAGAAAAAAAATTGCTGTTTTAAAAGTAATATAGCAACTTTAGTATTTTCATCAAAAATTAGAATTGGGCAGAAAAGAGAGATTGTGTATATTAACCACTTCTGCTAACAATTAAACATAAGAAATCATTGTTATGTAGTAAAAGCCTGGCCTCTCTGAGTTCTGGAAAATTGTTTCTCAATGATTTTTTTCACTGTTAATAGAGATCCACTGTTGAGAAAACTAGTTAGACTGGTTTGCCCCAACATATAGCTTTACATCCCTGATGAAAGAGTAGATGTGATTTAGATGGAACCTACTAAATGAATTACTAAGGAACACTAATATTTGGTAGACATAGACTGGATTGGTATGTGAAGTTTAGTAAGGGTTCTAATGAAGTATCCTGCTAAATCCTCTGACAGTTTCCAAAGTTCCACATATTCTTAAGTTTGGTTGTCTGCAAGTAGAAAGTTGGAAAAAAATCTTCCCTGCATCGGCAAATTCCAAGCAGCACTATTGAAACTTTACAGAGTGAATTTAAGAGCTACAGAAATGGTTGAAGGACTTGGACCTCTCAATCTCATTGTTGTACCATGCCTGAAATATGAACCTCACCATTCTTATGACCTGGAGAAGCTGCTGGAGCTCTAGGCATCTTCTCTGTATTCCAATAACAAGATGGAACAAGAGAAGAACATGCCTTTTCTTTTATGAAAAAAAAATCCTGTAAGTGAAACCTATTTTTTTTTCTCTTTCAAAGGCCAATCCTTTGTTCTAGGACACTTCTAAGTTAAAAGGGAACTGTGTAGCATAATGGAAAATGTTGATGGTGATGTTCCTGGTAGCGTTCAAACCCCTCTTATCAGACAGATGGAGACAGTGTGCACTCTGGCAAAGTTGTTCATCAACTCCTTAAGCATGCAGGCAGAGATTAGTGGATTATAGAAAACCATCAATTTTGACTTATTTGTAACTATCTTTAAGTTTTGCGTTAGCTATGCTCTACACATAAAAATGAGAACATGTCTACATTACAATTATTTTGAATAACAGTTTGCACTATTGTATAGACTATGTTATGAGTGCATATAGTATTAAGCTGTTTCTCCTTAAAATAAATGAGCGGTATGAAAACTAAAGAATCTTCTTCTGTAGGGTGTGTTCTGAGAAATGGACTTTTCCAATAGTTCATAATTATAAGGTCTATAAAGTCCAAGGTCGAGCAAAGAAAGTTATTAAAGGAGTAGGTGGGTGCAATAAAACCAGGGATGCTGGTAGGCAGATGTAGAAAGCTCTGAGATTTTGAAGTCACCAGGTGACTCAACAGGGAAGACATCAGGGAATGTGTCATGAACTTCTTCATTGGAAATACTGCTATTCTGGCCCATGTGAAGGAACATTTATAGAAAGGAGAAACATCTCACATTGGACCTTCTTCAAGGTTGACTAGAACTTGAGTGATTTGAAGTAGGTCTGGAGCCTAATGATAATTGTTCTTAGACTATATTTAGCCCACTAAGTTTTTCCTTGCTCACATGTATGTCTGGCCTAACTTCCTTACGACTATTCTGTGAAACATTGGGGTGCATTATCAGACCACTAACTAATCAAATGACTAACTAATCAATACTGAAGAATACAGTCAGCATCTGAGGCCTATAGCAAATATTTCTCTGCTTTGCTCTAACTTACAGACCTGTTGTTCCCAAAAATGTATTTGAAAAAAATGTCTTAATGTATGGCTTTCTATATTCTGTTACTATTAAAACTTCATTGAATGTTTAACACATTGGAAAATGGTGTTTGGGCTAACATAAATGTTTTCCCAGGCAATAGTCACTCAGATTTAGTTCTTGAGTAAATAATCTCTTACTCCCTTGATGGTGAAGGCTATGTTCTATATCAACATCTGAAACTTATCTTTTATGTAGTATCATTTATGCAAATGCACAGTTAGTTTCCATCCGTCCATAGGGAAAGGTCTTCAGGAAGATCTGGAAACATTTAACAAGAGCCTAGAAGTTTAGGTTTACAGAAAACTAAGATTTCCTGATCCAGGGGTGTTGGGACTGTATTAAGTCTTTTGTGATTTTTTCTTTTTGAATGAATGAATTATCATCATAGAAAATTTGAGTAACACAGAAAACAAATAATCAATTCAAAATATTAAAACCAAAGGTAAACAATTGCTGTCTTGATGTGTGATTCTTTTACTCTTTTCTGGCACACAAAGACTGCAGGATGACATACTGAAGTTCCTTCTGAAACTCTCTGTTGTAGGTTGTCTACTGCGAGTAGAAGGGTTTCTTTTTTCCTTCCAGCAGTTGAACTACCCTAAAGAGTTATGGTCCCCAACAGAGGTCCACATGCACACTAGACTTTATTTACTTAGTAATTGTGCCAGTGTGTCCCACACATAGTCAACATTAGGTAGACATACAAAACTGTTTGTGTTGATATTAGTAAGTGTGAATTCATTTAAAAAGAAAGTCCTGAAGGTTGTATAGCTTATACCACTGCTTGTTTTTCTTTCAACTGATGAACATTGAATGAATTCAAATCACTCAGGATAGACATGAAGATCCACTGAGAAACTAAAGATTCCTCCTGTTTGCAAAGTTGAAAGCAGAAATGCGGTGGGAGAATGGGTGATGGGTGGAGGAATCACTTTTTCCATGTTTCTCTCATTACTGTTCTATTGCTGGCAAGGGACACCATGATGAAGGCAGCTTACCAAAAAAAAAAAAAAAAAAAAACATTGAATTTGCTTACAGTTTCAGAGGGTTAGTCCATGATCATCATGGTGGGAAGCATGGCAGTAGACAGGCAACCATGGCACTGGGGCAATAGCTGAAAACTTGCATTCTGGTCCAAAGGCAGGATGCAGATAAAAAAAAATGAGACTGAGCTGGCTTGGGGTTTTGAAACCTTCAAGTCTGTCCCCAGTAGCACAACACCTCCAATAAGGCCATACCATCAGATCTTTCCTTTAGAGTTTAACCAGCTGGGGACTGAGCCAATCATCTAAGCCTGTAGGAACCATTCTCATTCAAGCCACCACCCCATGTCCTTCTTGTGATATGCCAGCTTCTTAAGAAGACACGGTTTCCTTGGGCTTTTCCCTCTAACTCCTTTGCTGAGGTGTAGAAGATTGCTCCTGGCATGGGTGTTCTTCCTTCCAAAGTTGGGTTAACAAACCTGAACTGGCATCATTATATCAGGACATAAAGATTCTCTGAATTTATGAATGTTTCTAACATGATGAGTATGTATTTTAATCCCAGAAAGCACTGAGAACCGCGTAGCTGAGTCCTAATATTCCTAATCCCTTTATACTTCTCTTTGAGATTTACTCTCTTGGGAAAAAAAAAAACTGTTGTGTTAAGAGAACAAGCCAGCAACTTAGAAAATAAGAGACTTCCTATCTGCCATTAAAATCAGACTATTTCATACTTCATTACTTCTTTCACAGAGTTGAATCTTTCTTAATGTTCATATAGTAAAAGATGACTTCTTTTCCATAATTGGTTGTGTAAGGGAAGTCTGTTCCATGGTGATTACTCCAGGTTATTTTGATTTGATTTGGTTTAGCTGGGTTAAGTTCAGTTGTAATCTGTGGGGAAGAACTATTCTTAGCCATCCCATTGCTTTTCAATCTTAACGACATTTCCATGAACTTGATAAAATATTCTTGATCTCTCTGTCCTGTTTTATGAAAAATATTAAGTTTTGTTTGTATTTTAAGCATATGGGTACTTTGCCAGTGTGCATATGCATACAGTGTATGCAAAGGTCAGAAGCAGGCTGGTCCTCGGGGAGGGGAACTCAGAGGGTTGGGAGCCTCATTGTGGCTGCTGGTGATCCAACCCAGATCTTCTGCGAGGGCACCTGCTTTATTTTTGAGTTATTTGAGTCCATCATGTTTTCTTTACAAGACTGAATTTAGAGTCACACACGTTTTATTTCTCTTCTTGGTCCATTTGCTTTTATCCTGTGTGCTCTGCTAGTGAATTTGGACTTTGATCCCAGAAAATTCTAGGGTCGCTTAGGAGAAGCTGTATGATTCCTGGTGGGCACCTAGATGTGAAGAAAATACATTTAATCCTTTGCCTTTCAGCCACAAGGGACTGGAAGCAGGTCCCTGAACAGTGAATGCACTTGGCCTTTCACACCCATGGCTTCCATGCACAGTGTGTGCCTGGAGGATAGGCCCTGCAGTGAGAAATACAATGTGTTGTGGCTCCAAGGACATACCTTCTTCATCATCCTGCTTACATCATACTGAATCACTAGAAGAATCTCTTTCCCCTGATTGTTGTGTTTTAATCCAATAGAGCAAATGATATTCCCAAGTTGTTGGTAAGCCCTTGCAGTGCAGCATTTGTTATAAAAATATCAAGAATCATTACCATGTTTAGGGTTTAGTTGACCTTCTAAATGTAAAAGCCATTGTTCCCTTGCTGTCTAGTGAGGAAGTAATCCAGTTATGCATCTGGGTTTTGTTGTATGACCTCGTGTGTCACTGCCATCAGGCTAGAGAGACAATCTTAGGACTGAGCATGCATCTGCAGGCAGGAAGAGGGAGAAGCAGCATGCATCTGCAGGCAGGGAGAGGGAGAAGCAGCCTGCATCTGCAGGCAGGGAGAGGGAGAAGCAGCATGCATCTGCAGGCAGGGAGAGGGAGAAGCAGCATGCATCTGCAGGCAGGGAGAGGGAGAAGCAGCATGCATCTGCAGGCAGGGAGAGGGAGAAGCAGCATGCATCTGCAGGCAGGGAGAGGGAGAAACAGCATGCATCTGCAGGCAGGGAGAGGGAGAAGCAGCCTGCATCTGCAGGCAGGGAGAGGGAGAAGCAGCATACATCTGCAGGCAGGGAGAGGGAGAAGCAGCATGCATCTGCAGGCAGGGACAGAGAGAAGCAGCATGCATCTGCAGGCAGGGAGAGGGAGAAGCAGCATGCATCTGCAGGCAGGGAAAGGGAGAAGCAGCAATGCTCATGGCATGCTCTGTGTGACAGCAGCACACAGTGAGAGCTCAGTAACCATCGATGATTTTATTGTTTCATGTAAAGAGCTTCCACTGAGCATCTTGGCACCTAGTTATTTGAGTTGCCGTGTGCTCCCACAAACATGCCATTTGTATAATGCTGTGTTCAGCATGGGGAGAGATGGACGTAGCTCATTTCCGTAAATGTCTTACAAAATTAATTTTTTACAGATGGAGTAGGCAAGTCTAGACTCATTTCTCAGATTAAAATGTTGAAGCTCACAGGTGTAACATACTCAAGCGTATTTGGTAGATCTTACTGAGGCCTCTGTACTCTCACATCAGTCCTAAAGTTCATTTTTTTACATCTGAAATCTGGCATTGACCTCCTTCTTCAGCAGCAAGTTGCTTGGAAGGCTAACGATAAAAGTGCTATGTAATAGAGGAGAACATTGGTCAACAGGTAAAAGCCCTTAAAGAGGAAATGCAAAAAATATCTTAAAGAAATACAGGAGATCATGGGTCAACAGGCAAAATCCCTTAAAGAGGAAACAAAAAAAATCCATTAAAGAATTACAGGAAAACACAAACAATCAAGTGAAAGAACTGAACAAAACCATCCAGAATCTAAAAGTGGAAATAGAAACAATAAAGAAATCACAAAGTGAGACATCTCTGGAGATAGAAAATCTTGGAAAGAATTCAGGAGTCATAAATGCAAGCATCAACAACAGAATACAAGAGATAGAAGAAAGAATCTCAGGTGCTGAAGATATCATAGAAAACATTGACACAACAGTCAAAGAAAATGCAAAATGTATAAAGCTTGTAACCCAAAACATCCAGGAACTCCAAGACACAATGAGAATACCAAACCTAAGGATTATAGGTATAGAAGAGAGCGAAGATTTGCAACTTAAAGGGCAAGTAAATATCTTTAACAAAATTATAGAAGAAAACTTCCCTAACCTAAAGAAGGAGATGCCCATGAACATACAGGAAGCCTACAGAACTCCAAACAGACTGGACCAGACCAGAAATTCCTCCCATCACATAATAATCAAAACACTAAATGCACTAAACAAACAAACAAAGAATATTAAAAGCAGTAAGGGAAAAGTGGCAAGTAACTTATAAAGGCAGACCTATCAGAATTATACCAGACTTCTCACCAGAAACTATGAAAGCTAGAAGATCCTGGGCAGATCTTGTACAGACTCTAAGAGAACATAAATGCCAGCTCAGGCTACAATACCCAGGAAAACTCTCAATCACCATGATGGAGAAACCAGGATATTTCATAATAAAACCAAATTTACACAATATCTTTCCACAAATCCAGCCCTACTAAGGATAATAGATGGAAAATACCAACACAAGGAGGGAAACTACACCCTAGAAAAAGCAAGAAAGTATTCTTTTTCCAACAAACCCAAAAGGAGATACCCACACAAACATAAAAATAACAGGAAGCAACAATCGCTATTCCTTAATATCTCTTAACATCAATGGACTCAATTCCCCAATAAAAAGACGTAGACTAACAAATATTTTTCACGTAAATCTTCAGTTTTATCAGAAATTGTTTGTAATTCCTCTTTCAATTAATTTAGCAATGTTTTTATGTCTACCATTTTATCTGCATTATTTTTCATGATAATCTTCATTTTTAATGTTTTTATATATATTTCTTCTATCTTATCAGAAATGTTTTCAATGTAAATCTCTGATTTTATCACAGAATGTTTTTAATTCCATCTTTAATTAATTTAGAAAGGTTTATTATATCTACCATTTATCTGTATAATTTTCCATGAAATAGTCAATTTTAATGTGTTTGTCTATATATTTCTTGAATTTTATCGGAAATATTTTCCATGTAAATCTTCAATTTTACCTGAAAATGTTTATAATTCCACATTCAATTTACAATTATTTTTATGCCTATCATTTTATCTGCATAATTGCCATGCTAATCTTCAATTTTAACATGTTTTTATCTACATTTCTTCAATTTTATCAGAAATATTTTCCATGTAAATCTTCAATTTTATCAGAAAATGTTTATACTTCCACTTTAAATAAACTTAGGAATACTTTTATGCCTACCATTATTATATCTATATAAGATTTTCCATGATAATCTTCAATTTTATCGTGTTTTTCTACATTTTCTACAATTTTATCAGAAATATTTTCCATGTAAATCTTCAATTCTATCATAAAATGTTTCTATTTTATTTTTCAATTAATTTAGCAATGTTCTTTATGTCTACCACTTTACTCTTTAATTTCCCATGAAAATTGTCAATTTTAACATGTTTTTCTATATATTTCTTCTATTTTATCAGAAATATTTTCTATGTAAGTCTTCAATTTTATCATAAAATGTTTTTACTTCCTTTTTCAATAAAAAAAAGATAAAAAGTGCTATGTATTTTAATGTGCCATCTATTTAGTCTGAAGAACTTAAAAACCTGGAGAAATTATCAAGTTCTCATTGACAAGCCCATTTTAAATCCCTTCATAAATAGTGATCTGTGTGTCCTACTTCCTCCCAATTCCAGCGTCAATTAGATGAGGCACATTGTTGTCCCCCCGCTGATCTAACCAAAATACCTGTTTGTTCTGGTAAGTAAGACAGCCATTCTTTATCTGGGTTTAAACTCACAGAAAGAATCATCTAAATATCAAATACACATATACATAAATATTTTGCATAAAGTATATATATATATTATATTATGAATAGTGACTATATATTTACTTATACATGTGTGTGTGTGTATACGTGTGTGTGTGTGTGTGTGTACTTAAACACATATATCCTAAGCCAATGTTAAAAGAATCCTTTAAGATTAGCATTAAAAGCAAGGAGCAGTGATATACACCTGTAGTTCTTGCAGTGATAAAGCTAAGCCTCCTCATTAATTCTGAATCATTAAATTTGAAGCCAGTCTGGACTACAAAGTATCAAAAACAAATAAAAGAACAACAAAATTTTAAACTGAGTAAATTTTTTTGTGAATGAAATCATTCTGAAGGGAGTATTTGTTTGTGTGGTGTGCATGTGGATGCACTCACCTGTGGTGGCCAGAGATTGACACTGGGCATCTCCCTCAAGTGTTCTCCACTTTATTATTTTAGAAAGACCCTGTAGCTTACCATGTTGGCAAGCCATCAACCTCCGAGACACACACGTGTCTCTATGTCCAGCTTTTACATCGACGCTAGAAATCTGAACTCAGACTCTCATGTTTCCAGAGAAATTGTTTGCCCATTATGTTGTTTTCCCAAATCAAGAATAGCTTTTTCAGAAGGTAATGAGTCAGAGGTAAAGGTCAAAGAAGAGGGGTACGGAGGGGGAGGATCACTCTTTTAATGATATAAGATGTAGCTCCCTGTGGACTGCAGGCAGTGCCAACTTCTACAGTGGGGTGGCAAGCTGTTTACGACAGACTGGCCTAAATTTTTCTTAATTTAATCTCAGAGGCTATATCAGTTCTTAACTTCTTTAAAATAGCTGAGATATGAGCACTGTTTCTAGTAATTTTAAGATAATTAATTGTAAGTTATCGAGAGCAACAGACCCCTCAATTTGCTGACAGCACTGTATGAACCACTGAATTTGAAAAGGACCATTTATCTATCAGCTACTTTCTAACAAATTGTATTCAAACCTTGTTCCCTGCAGTACAAAATACAAAAATATCAAATTTATTATAGGCAATTTTAGTCAAGACTCCAAATCTATTGCTAAAACAAGAGTAGCTCTCTTAAGTAATTGGTGGATTTGGGGAATTAATGTATTTGATTGTTTTCTCTGTCTTGGAAAGAATTTCTAGTAAAATGTATCTCTTTCTGGAACATCTTCATTCACACACAACTCTACAGCACACCCTTTGGGGCACAGGGGAAATTTCGGGATATAGCAGACCTTTCAGCATTCTGCCAGAGCAGCTGTATGTAATGACCTGAGGATGTCAGGTGGTAAGCTAGCTAGGCTTTCTTACTATTTAAAGTCCATCCTCAACCCTTGTTAGTCCATGCTCACAGCATATGGGACTCTAAACCTGGCTTTGGCAAATGTCAGCACTGCTCTCTGAGACTACTCTCAGGGATTACTCAACATAATCCAAATAGAGCTCTGCTGTCTAGGTAAGTAATCATGGTTTGCACAAATGTCAAATTAAAAAAAAATTCAAAGTTTTCAGACTTTCTTATTACTATTTTCCTATAAATTGTATTCTTTTTCTTAGTTGAAATTGAAGTTTTTCCATACAACACATTCTGATTACAGTTGCTCTGACCCAACTCATCCCAGATCCTTCCTGGTTCCCCATCTACCCAAATCCTCACCCTTTCTTTTTCTCTCTCATTAGAATACAAATGGGTAATAATAATAATAATAATAATAATAATAATAAATATAAATATAAAATAAAAATAAACTCAAATAGAGAAAACAAACAGGGAGAAAAAAAGCCAAAAAGGCATAAAAATTACATATAGATGCTGAGACACACATATTTGCACACACTGAAAACCCATAAAAGATATATATAAGCATAATATATAAGCAAAGGACCTATAAGAAAGAATAATTGCCCTGCCAAAACACGGGAACAAAAAATAAAACTAAAAGCAAAACAAAAACCCTTCAAAAGTACCATAAGTTAATTTTGTTGGCCTTCTACTACTAGCCATGTGACCTAAATTTAAATGTTGTTTGTATACCTAGAGAAACTCAATTGGAAACACTAATTTTTCCTTTGTGGGTGGTTATCAATTGAAGGGGGTTAGAGATAGTGGAGGTGTTGACTTCCTTTCTCTGCTGGGACCCTGACTGGATTAGACCTGTGCAGGCCTTGTACATTCTGACACAACATCAAGCTTGCTGTGTCCAGAAACACTGCTTAGGTGGCGTCTTCTGTCCCTTCTGGGTCTTACAGTCTTTCTGCCTCCTCTTCTGCAGAGTTCCTTAAGCCTTGAAAGTGGGGATTTTTTGGAACACCTTACTTGGACTGTGTATTCCAGGGTCTTTCACTTTCTGCACATTGTCCAGCACAGGGCTATTGGGAGTAATTTTACTGCTATATTCCTTTAGACAAATAGTATCTTGTTTCCGCTTGGGTCTCTTGTTCATCTAGGCTCAGGTTCTTGTCCACCAGGGCAGGGTCAGTCATGGGTCCCATCTCATTGACTAGGCCTTGATTCCAATCCAATAGTGCTTCCTTACTCCCACAACTTCTGTGACACTATTAGACTTTGCAGGCAGGTCACCATTTTAAATTGAAGAGTTGCTATCTGGGTTGGTGTTTACCTCTCTCCTCTGGTAGTATACATGGAACCTTCCCATACCATGAACACTAGCAAGTAGAAGTGAAGGCTCTCTGTATTCAGTGAGTCATGTAGGTGTTGTTATCAACATCAGTTTATATAGGACAGCCAGTAACCTAGCCAACAGCCTGACTTGTTTGGGTATTTCTATGGCCAACAACTCAAACAGCTTTCTGAGAAGTATCAAGATGCAATTGCTGGACCCAGAACATAACACATACCTTCTCCATTTCACTCTTCTGAGTTTCTTGGGTGTGGAATTGAATCCTAAGTTGTGGGCCACACTGGGAATGTATGCCTTCTTTCTGAGGCCCACTTCTATCCCCTATCTTAATGCATATTACAAATAATGGATTGATAATAAAACAAAGAACAGATTAATAAACAGGTTGTACAATAATGATAAAGCTTTTGCATTGAGCCAGGTTGTAATTTGATAGGAGTCACAGAAGCCACGAGCATTCTCTGCCTTTCAGGAGAAGAATGCAGGTTAGTCAGGGAATTAGAGATGTAGTCTTAGAAATGGGTTCAGATATCATCACCACCTATAGTTATTCAGTAGACATGGTCCCTCTTCAGTCTGTGGGAAGTCACATCAACATCAATTTGACAGATGAATTATAACATTTGATAAATGTTTTTGTCATATTGATGTGGGACAAAAGCAAAACATGGATATGAAAATATGAAAATGAGATTGAATGCACTGAAGTAAAAATAAGGTTTTGACTAAAGTAGCTATACCCAAATAAAGAAAACTATGGGATTATGCAAATGACTGAGTGCTGGCTCAGATCATGTTTTCTTATAAAAACAAATGAAGGATGCTCTTTAAATCGTCTACATGTTATATTTCAGGGCAACCTTTCTGAAAGAATCAAAGCATTATAACAATTATCACAGGTGTTGTTACTATTAAAATATAGATTCTATGTGGAAGCAGGGCCCACAGTCTTCCTTCTTCACACTTAGCACAGTATATATCTATCATGAATAATGTAGATGATTATATGGATTTAGAAATACCTACAAGAAATCACAGCCTAAAAAATTCCCATAAGTTCCTCAACCCTCTTAGAGCTTCTCATGAAGATTTCTCAAGAATGGGTCTATTCTTGTCCTTTCTTTGTCTTCCCTAATTCATAAATTGTTCCTCCAGTGTCTCCCTTCTCAGTCAGCAGTTTCCATGTCACTGTTCTGCCCAAGTTCCCTCTTCTTGGATGTTTTTCAAATGGAAGGTGCTTAAATATGTTGAAAAACAGATGTTTTTCACAGTGTTCTCCCTAGGACTGAACCATCAAAATTTCCCCAAAGCACCCAATCAGAAAGGATAATACATCTCCAGAGAGTAGCTAGTTTGGACGTTTATCTGTGAAGCAAAATAGTGTTTCCCCCTTGGTTATTCTGACCTTATTTTAACTCCATAAGTCTAGATGTCTGTACTAAGAACTCAGAGCTGAGGACTGACAGTCGTTCTTCTAAAGCAATAAAAGCAAAACACTGAGACACGGCAGCCTATAGTCTGTGGTCCTTAATTTAGAAAATGTTTTATTTTATTTTCTAAATTGATCTTATTTATTTGTGTCTGTATTCATGCATGTGCTACAGCCCAAGTGTGGAGATCACAGGATAACAGTTTACCTTTAAGTGGGTTCTAGGGTTCAAACTCTGGTTGTCAGCCTTAAGCTGCAAGCATTCTTATCCACTGAACAATTTCTCCTGCTTTATAGGATGTGTGTTTGTGTGTGTATGTGTATTCAAATATGTATATGTATGTGTATATGTATAAACATATATTGGGGATTGATCCTTAGGCAGCACTCTAACCTGAGCCACACCCCTAGACTATGTCTGTGGTTCTAAAACTGAATCAGCATGTCAATGTTTGGAATTCTTTTAAGAGATGCCTCCAACTGGTGGGTTGGGTCAGACTTGTGACATCAGCCAGTGACTTTCAGTGCCACAATTCCCTGCCTAGCAAACTCCTTCCCTTCAGCCAGACACACAGTCTGCCAGCTACCCATGGTCTCCCTGGAGCTCCAGAAAGGGGGTGGGAAATCCGCTGGTGGCATGGAAACAATTAATTCTCAACTTCTTCAGTTTGCTCGGAATAATCCAAGCTGTGTGAAAAAGCCCCAGCAAGTGTTATTTCCATTTTTGCTAAATGGTGTGAAACTGGAGGTTTGACAATGTTATTGATAAAAAGGGAGATTAACTGGTATAGTTGTTATTTTTTTACATTATTGAACACACATGCAATTGAACATATGTATATGCACATACTTGGATGTAAGGTTTTTATAAACTAAGTAATTGCATACAAAATAATGATGGAGTATCACTCTAGTTTTTTTGTTTCTCAAATATAATATGATAATATAAGATGCTTGTTCTTCATGGAAAACCAGCTATTTTAAAGTGGCTTTCTTTCTATTCTTTATGGTGAAACATGTCTCTGATTTCATGAAATAATAGTGACCTTTGGCAATGTATAATGTGGCTGCCCCTCTGTTGTTCATTTTTTAAAATGGTTAGTGCTCAGGACAAAGAGTCCAAAAGTAAGCTTTGGAAGATGAGAGTCCAAAGGTTCATTGATCATACTCACTGGATGGCAGTGAACCCCAGAAATGACTAGACTTTAAAGCCACAATAAAATGCATAAGTTGCAGAAGTCTGGTAAGGTTTTACTGCTAAAGAGAAATGGCACTAGACCAAGGGTCATATACTCACCTCAGGGTCAGAGAGCAAGCTTTTCTGATCTAGTGCCATGAGGAGAATCATAGAGATTTCTCATCAGTGCTCTTCAGTTCCCCGATGAAGATGAAAGCCATGTTGCTTTCCTCAGGGGAATGCTGAGCTGTCAGGAAAAATAATGTACATCAAGTATTTGAAAACTGGATCACTACAAAACAATACACAAGAGCATATGGAGGTCATGTTTGCCTCTGGTAGGGATGGGGCAGGAAATAGGTGATATGGAAAATATTTCACCCCTAGGACTGTGAGCTATACAGACAGAACTACTGACCTCAAGGGAATCCCAGCCAGTGGCCACTGTTCTGGGCAAGCATTTGCCTGTCATGTAATTGACATGGCTTTTAGGGTGCAGACCCTCACCTCTGTCCTACCCCAGTCTAGGGGGTGACTGTGAGAAAGAGCAGCTGTATGAATCACAGCAGACCAGTGGTTGGGGATGCCAGGAGCAGCCCTGCTCCAATGCTATAGAAATGAGACAACAGAAAACGCCCAAATTCCAGAGCACTGGCTCATGAGCAATCTTCTCTTTCGTAGGAGACACTGAACTGCTGATAGAGTCGGTGACCAAGCAAAGATTCTTACAAGTGATCATAAATTCATAGGAAAATCCTTCCTGGGGAAATTTGCAAACATCTGGCAAAGAGAGCATTCTTGATCAGAATCTGCTTCCTGAGGACCATCTCCATTCAAGATTAATACAGAGAGCAGGGCCTGCCCAGAGCCCTGCTTCTAGAAGGAGAAGCCACTTCTAGAGATGGATGGGAAGCACACCACCATTGGCCATGAAATTATAGGAGCATACGAGCAGATATAAAATAGCCTTTGAAGGTTGTGCAATTCCCAATTTATATTCTGTTGGAGGTAAGGACTAAAGTCTGTGAGATCAAAGAGAAAATAAAGGCTTTCTGGAAGGAAGAATTAGGCTTTCTTCCCAGCAGAAAAATGAAGTATTGAGGAGGAAGTAAAAATTATACGGAGAAGTAAGACCACCAATACTGAGTGGACTCTCCTACCCAGGCTGCTATCCTACACTAAGCATAGTAGCAATAAAATGGTTCACCAGTCACAGCAGAGGCTATTTTGCTTTGGGTACCCATAGTTGAGACTGCTTGTACCTCCCCTTTAAAATTAAATTGTTAATTAAATTGTTAAGGTAACAGTGGAGGGAGCTGTAAGATATTAGTCAGCTTCTAGGTAGCTGGGAAATCTGGGATTTGCATATTTTGACTGAACTTATTTTAAAAAAATAAATCTTGACCCAGGCTTTGTTTCACATCTTAGAAAGTAAAAAGGTCTATCCTAGATACTTCTCCCATGTATAACCACCCAATTACATCTTTCATGTGACTGTCTTTAACTGTAGTGCTAAAACGTACAAAAAGTCTGTCAAGGTAGCTAGGTAGTTGTCATCCAGTTTAATGACTTTAGTCTGAGTCCGAGGACTCACAAAAAGGAGAAAAATGGCTACTCAAAACTATCCTCTGACCTCCATATGTGTGCCACTGCAGGTGTGTTCACACACACATGCACACACACACACACACACACACACACACAAACACACAGACACAAACACACACATGGACATACACGGACACACACACATAGATAAGCTAAAGAAAATAGGAGTTTTTATTCACATAACATCTTTTTTTTCTATATATTTTTTATTTACATTCTGAATGATTTCCCCTTTCCCAGTTCCTCCCTCCCCGAAAGTCCCATAAGCACTCTTTCTTCACCATGTTCCCTATTCAGCCCCCTCTCGCTTCTCTGTCCCAGTATTCCCCTACATTCAGTCTTTCCAGAACCAGGGGTCACTCCTTCCATCTTCTTGGAAATCTGTGAACTGTGTCTTGGGTATTCCGAGATTCTGGGTTAATATCCCCTTATCAGTGACTGCATACCATGTTTGTACTTTGGTGATTGGGTTACCTCACTAAGGATGATATTTTCCAATGCTGACCATTTGCCTAAGAATTTCGTGAATTCATTGTTTTTAATTGCAGAGTAGTATTCCATTGTGTAAATATACCACATCTTCTGAATCCATTCCTCCGTTGGGTTCTTTCCAGCTACTGGCTATTATAAATAAGGCTGCTATGAAAATAGTGGAGCATATTGCATGCAGGGGAAGCCTCTGGGTATATGCCCAGGAGTGGTATAACAGTGTCCTCCGGGAGTGTCATGCCCAGTTTTCTGAGGAACCGCCAGACTGCTTTCCAGAGTGGTTGTACCAGCTTACAATCCCACCAGCAGTGAAGGAGTGTTCCTCTTTCTCCACATCCTCGCCAACAACTGCTGTCTCCTGTGTTTTTGATTTTAGCCATTCTGACTGGTGTAAGGTGGAATCTCAGGGTTGTTTTGATTTGCATTTCCCTAATGACTAAGGATGTTGAACATTTCTTTCTTTTTTTTAAATTTTATTTTCTAAGTTTTTTTTAATTGACATTCAAAATCATTTCCCCTTTCCTGTTTCCTCACTCCCTGAAAGTCCCATAAGTCCCCTTCCCTCCCTTTTTTCCCCATTCAACCCCCTCTCGCTTCTCTGTCCTGGTATTCCCCTACATCCAGTCTTTTCAGGACCAGAGGTTTCTCCTTCCATCTTCTTAGAAATCTATTGATATGTGAATTGTGTCTAGGGTATTCTGAGATTCTGGGTTAATATCCCCTTATTGGTGACTGCATACCATGTGTGTTCTTTTGTGATTGGGTTACCTCACTAAGGATGATATTTTCAAGTTCTGACCATTTGCCTAGGAATTTTGTGAATTCATTGTTTTTAATTACAGAGTAGTATTCCATTGTGTAGATATACCACATCTTCTGAATCCATTCCTCCGTTGAGAGACATCTGGGTTCTTGGTGCATCTCAGCCATTACATATTCTTCAGGTGAGAACTCCTTGTTTAGCTCGGTACCCCATTTAGAATAGGGTTATTTGGCTCTCTGGAGTCTAACTTCTTGAGTTCTTTGTATATATTGGATATTAGCCCTCTGTCGGATGTAGGGCTGGTAAAGAACTTTTCCAAGTTTGTTGGCTGCCACTTTGTCCTTTTGACAGTATCCTTTGCCTTACAGAAACTTTGTAATTTTAGGAGGTGCCATTTGTCAATTCTTGATCTTAGAGCATAAGCTCTTGGTGATCTGTTCAGGAAATTTTCCCCTGTACCCATGTGTTCAAGGTTCTTCCCTAGTTTCCTTTCTATTAGTTTCAGTGTGTCTGGTTTTATGTGGAGGTCCTTGATCCTCTTGGAATTGAGCTTAGTACAAGAGATAAGAATGGATCGATTTGCATTCTTCTGCATGATGACCTCCAGTTGAAACAGAACCATTTGTTAAAAAGGCTATCTTTTTTCCACTGGATGATTTTAGCTCCTTTGTCAAAGATCAAGTGACCATAGGATTGTGGATTCATTTCTGGGTCTTCAATTCTGATCCACTGATCTACATGCCTGTCACTGTACCAATACCAGGCAGTTTTAACACTATTGCTCTGTAGTACAGTTTGAGGTCCGGGATACTGATTCCCCCAGAAGTTGTTTTACTCTTGAGAATAAGTTTAGCTATCCTGGGTTTTCTGTTATTCCAGATGAATTTTGAATTGCTCTTTCTAACTCTATGAAGAATTGAGTTGGGATTTTGATGGGGATTGCATTGAATCTGTACATTGCTTTTGGCAAGATGGTCATTTTTACTATATTAATCCTGCCAATCCATGAGCATGGCAGATTTTTCCATCTCCTGAGGTCTTCTTCAATTTCTTTCTTCAGAGACCTGAAGTTCTTGTCATACAGATCTTTCACTTGTTTGGTTAGAGTCACACCAAGATACTTTATATTGTTTGTGGCTATTGTGAAGGGTATCATTTCTCTTATTTCTTTCTCAGCCTGCTTATCCTTTGAGTATAGGAAGGCTACTGACTTGCTTGAGTTGATTTTATATTCTGCCACTTTGCTGAAGTTGCTTTTCAGCTGTAAGAGTTCTCTGGTGCAGTTGTTTGGGTCGCTTAAGTATGCTATCATATCCTCTGCAAATAGTGATAGTTTGACTTCTTCGTTTCCAATTTCTATCCCTTTGACCTCCTTTTGTTGTCTAATTGCTCTAGCTAGAACTTCAAGTACTATACTGAAAAGATATGGAGAGAGAGGGCAGCCTTGTTTAGTCCCTGATTTTAGTGGGATTGCTTCAAGTTTCTCTCCATTTAGATTGATGTTGGCTACCGGTTTGCTGTAAATTGCTTCTACTATGTTTAGATATGGGCCACGCATTCCTGATCTTTCCAAAACCTTTAACATGAAAGGATGCTGAATTTTGTCAAATGCTTTTTCGGCATCTAATGAAATGACCATGTGGTTTTTTTTCTTTGAGATTGTTTATATAGTGGATTACATTGATGAACTTTTTTATATTGAACCATCCCTGCATCCCTGGGATGAAGCCTACTTGATCGTGGTGAATGATCATTTTGATGTGTTCTTGGATTCAGTTGGCAAGAATATTATTGAGTATTTTTACATCAATATTCATAAGAGAAATTGGTCTGAGATTCTCTTTCTTTTGGATCTTTGTGTGATTTTGGTATCAGCGTAATTGTGGCTTCATAAAATGAGTTGGGTAAGTGTTCCTTCTTTTTCTATTTCATGGAAGTCTTCTTTGAAGGTCTGACAGAACTCTGCACTAAAACCATCTGGACCTGTGCTTTTTTTGGTTGGAAGTCTTCCATTGACCTCTTCTTTTTCTTCAGGGGTTATAGGATGGTTTAGATGGTCTATTTGATCCTGATTTAATTTTGGTATTTGTTATCTGTCCAGGAAATTGTCCATTTCCTCCAGATTTTCTACTTGTGTTGAGTACAGGCTTTTGTAGTAGGATCTGATGATTTTTTGAATTTCCTCAGTTTCTGTTTTTATATCTCCCTTTCATTTCTGATTTTGTTAATTTGGATACTGTCTCTGTGCCCTCTGGCTAGTCTGGCTAAGGGCTTATCTATCTTGTTGATTTTCTCAAAAAAGCAGCTCGTAGTTTTGTTGATTCTTCTCTGTCTGGTTTTTTTTGTTTCTACTGGATATATTTCAGCCCTGAGTTTGATGATTTCTTGCCTTCTACTCCTCTTGGGTGTATTTGCTTCTTTTTGTTCCAGTGCTTTCAGGTGTGCCGTTAAGCTGCTAGTGTATGCTCTCTCCTGTTTCTTTCTGGAGGCACTCAGGGCTATGAATTTTCCTCTTAGCACCACTTTCATTGTGTCCCATAAAATACGGTATGTTGTGCCTTCATTTTCATTAAATTTTAAAAAGTCTTTCTTTCTTTATTTCCTCCTTGACCAAGTTATCATTGAGTAGAGCATTGTTCAGCTTCCACATGTATGTGGGCTTTCTTTTGTTTTTGTTGCAATTGAAGACCACCCTTATTCCACAGTGATCTGATAGGAGGCATGGGATTAGTTCTATCTTCTTATATCTGTTGAGGTCTGTTTTGTTACCTATTATATGGTTGATTTTGGAGAAGGTACCATGAGGTGCTGAGAAGAAGATATATTCTTTTGCTTTAGGATGAAATGTTTTTATATATATATATATATATATATATATATATATATATATATATTCACATACATATCTGTTAGTTCCATTTGCTCTGGCTTCAATTAGATTCACTGTGTCCCTGTATAGTTTCTGCTTTCCTGAACAATCCATTTCAGAGAGCGGGGTGTTGAAGTCACCCACTATTATTGTGTGAGGTGCAATGTGTGGTTTGAGCTTTAATAAAGTTTCTTTTACAAATGAGGGTGCCCTTGCATTTGGAGCATAGATATTCAGAATTGAGAGTTCTTCTTGGTGGATTTTTCCTTTGATCAATATGTAATGTCCTTCTGTGTCTTTTTTGATAACTTTAGGTTGAAAGTCAATTTTATCTGATATTAGGAATGCTACTCCGGCTTGTTTCCTGAGACGATTTGCTTGAAAAATTGTTTTCGAGCCTTTTACTCTGAGGTAGTGTTTGTCTTTGACAATGAGGTGCGTTTCCTGCTTGCAGCAAAATTCCGGGTCCTGTTTATGTATTCAATCTGTTACTCTATGTCTTTTTATTGGGGAATTGAGACCATTGATATTAAGAGAGATTAAGGAATAGTGATTATTGCCACCTGCTTTCCTTGATGCTATCTTTATGTTTGAGTGGTTATCTATTTCTTGGTTTTATGCAAGAAGGTTACTATCTCATTTTTTCCAGGGTGTAGTTTCTCTTCTTGTATTGTAGGTTTCCACCTATTATCCTTTATAGGCCTGGGTTTGTGGAAAGATATTGTGTAAATTTGGTTTTATCATGGAATATCTTGGTCTCTCCATCTATGGTGATTGAGAGTTTTGCTGGGCTGGCATTTGTGTTCTCTTAGAGTCTGCATGATATCTGCCCAGGATCTTCTGGCTTTCATAGTCTCTGGTGAGAAGTCTGATGTAATTCGGATAGGTCTTCCTTCATATGCTACTTACCTTTTTTCTCTTACTGCTTTTAATATTCTTTCTTTGTTTAGTACATTTGGTGTTTTGATTATTATGTAACATTAGGTATTTCTGTTCTGGTCCAGTCTGTTTGGAGTTCTGTAGGCTTCTTGTATGTTCATTGGCATCTTTCTCTTTAGGTTAGTGAAGTTTTCCTCCATAATTTTGTTGAAGATATTTACTGGCCCTTTAAATTGCAAATCTTCACTCTTATCTATACCTATAATCCTTAGGTTTGGTCTTCTCATTGTGTCCTGGATTTCCTGGATGTTTTGGGTTACACGTTTTTTGCATTTTGCATTTTCTTTGACTTTTGAGTTGAGTTTCTATGGTATCTTCAGCACCTGAGATTCTTTCTTCCATATCTTGCATTCTCTTGTTGATGTTTGCATCCATGACTCCTGATTTCTTCCCAAGGTTTTCTATCTCTAAAGTTGTCTCCCTTTGTAATTTCTTAGTTGTTTCTACTTCCTTTTTTAGATCCTGGAATTGATTTCCTCACATCCTTCACTTGTTTGTTTGTGTTTTCTTGTATTTCTTTAAGATATATTTGTGTTTCCTCTTTCAGAATTTCTGCCTGTTGACCCAAGTTCTTCTGTATATCTTTAAGCGATTTTTGTGTTTCCTCCTTATGGGCTTCTATCTGTTTATCCATATTCTCCTGCATTTCTTTAAGCGATTTTTGTGGTTCCTTTTTAAGTGCTTCTACCCATTGATTCATGTTCTCCTGTGTTTCTTTATGAGATTTATTTATGTCCTTCTTGATATCCTCTAATAGCATCATGAGAAGTGATTTTAAATCCAGATCTTGCCTTTTGGGTGTGATGGGGTATCCAGGACTTACTGCTGTCAGAGAGTTGGGTTTGGATGATGCCATATTGCCTTGATTTCTGTTAGTAATGTTCCTACGTTTGCCTTTTGCCATCTGGTTATCTCTGGTGTTAGTTGGTCCTGCTGTCACTGGCAGTTGGTTGGCCGTCCTGTGAGCCTTCAAGGCTATTTCTGCCCCCCTGGATGACCGGGTTTCCCCTGGCACCAATTGCTGAGGGGCTGCCCTGCTCCTGAGTGACTTTGGAGCCCTGATGTGCCTTGCCCCAAGTGATGTTATACTTGAGGAATGCCTGTGGACCTGGAGACTCAGTGTAGTCAATCCCTGGAGCAGAGATGGCTAAGGGGAGACTGGTATGCTCTCTCTCGGTGCAGCTCCCTCTGCAGGGCAGATGTCCCACAGCAGAGCTGGAGCGTAGATGACCACAGAACTGCCCAGCTCTTGGGTGCAAGGAGCACACAAGCTGGCTGTGTCCCAAGCTATGTTAAGCTCGGTTATCCCTGCACCTGGAGGTGCCAACTTCTCTGTTTCCAGATCAAAGATGGTAGTGGTACTGTGCACCCTTTCAGCGCAGTTCACTCCACAGGGCAGATGGCCCACAGCAGAACTGGTGCCCAGATGACCACAGAACTGCCCCGCTCTTGGGTGCAGATGGAAGCCTAGCAGGTTGTGTCCCAAGCGATGTTATATTTGGGGAGTCCCTGAGTACCTGAAGACTCAGTGTAGTCAATCCCTGGAGCAGAGATGGCTAAGGGGAGGCTGGTACGCTCTCTCCTGGTGTGCTCTCTCCCGGTGCGGGTCCCTCTGCTGGGCAGATGTACCACAGCAGAGCTGTCGCATAGATGACCACAGAACTGCCCAGCTCTTGGGTGCAGGGAGTACACAAGCTGGCTGTGTCTCAAGCAATGTTATGCTCAGTTATCCCTGCTCCTGGAGGTCCCAACTGCTCTGTTCACATAACATCTTAATAGAGTTTAATATCAACCCACCCAGACAAGACCATGTGAATGGACACCTAGGGGACAGGAAGATATAGCATGTGACTAAAGTAAGACTGAGACAGTGACAGGGCATGTCACCACCACTTTGCCACAGACATACATCTCTGTAGTGTAGAGAAATGAGATAGAATCTTCACCTGAGCATAACATCAGTGGCTCCACTCATCCAGCCAAATTCATTCATTGATATTTGGAGAAGTATGCCTGTGTCTAAGTGACAGTGACATGTCCTGTCACTTTCTCAGGTGCCTCAGTTCTACCTTAGTCACATGGTGTGTATTCCTATCCTCTAGGTCTCCATTGACATAATCTTGTCCCTACCCAACCTCCTACTCAATTGGACAACATCAGTTTTGGGGGCCATCATCTAAAATCCCTTATTTAAGAAAAACAGCGGCAAGACTGTCCACCAGCATATCTCCTATGCCAGGTACCTGAAGGAGAAGCAAGGCCTAGCCCTAAGGATTCAGGATCCAAATAGCAGGTTAGATGCTCCTGACACAATCCAGCATGCAAACCAGTACTTTATCTTTCTACTCTGAGTTACAACATACAGTGGGCAGCTTTACGCCATTGAGTCTGGCTGTCTTTAGGAATGAAGAGCTGCCTTGAGGATCTACCAATCCTGGCTGTTTTCTATTCTTTGAGAGGATAGTCTCCTTTGCAAGAGTATCAGAATTTCCAGGTACCATAGTTCCCTTTTCTAGTTCACTTGGCCTAGATCCACTGTTCAGAGTGCTCTACCTATGGCAAACATGAAACATGATGATTGTGAACCTCAAGGAAGGGACAACTACTGCCCTGGATTGCATGAAGAATGATTGAACAACAGAGAGAAAATAACTTGCTGGAAATTGCACTGGTGTTAACCAGCAGTTGCAGGCCCACAAGGTCAATTTTGTTTTTATAGAAGAAATGTCAAATGTGATTGATAATTAAACCTATCTTGTTGGTTTTTTTTAAACTGAGAGAGGGAAGCACAAACCTCTGCTATTAACTAAAATTAATCCTCAGAAATTTTCACAAAGATATGGATCTCCTGGTCCCTGCCCCAGCCAGAATTTTACTACTTCTGTGAACCCAAAGATAATAACTTTTGCTTATTTTCTCAAAGTCCCTGGCATCAATTTCTTCCTTGAAAATATTCATTGAGAAAGAAAATATTAAGTATGGAATTCAAGTCTCTCTGTGTGCTTGGGAGTCCCACTAAGTTCTGCGTTTGCGCCACATGTGACCATGTACCCAGGAAGGAGCTTTTGCTTTAGCTTCACAAGTCCACTGGAAGAGAATTCTACTCCGTTTCCCATGTATCCCGTCTGTGCCAAGTCAGGAATTGGGAACTCCTTGATGGACTCTTGAAATGTGATTTTTTTTTTCAAAAAAATTAAAACATGGTATTGCCTATCTCACAGGGGAGAATCTATTTTAACATGTCCTCAAATGCAGATTTATGAGTATTTTAAGGAACCACCCTTGTCTAGGTGTGACTTTCTTTCCTATTTTGTTGCTAGCCACTGAATTTCATCTTTGAAGCTAAAGACTAAAGTTGATATTGGACAGAGAAGAAGAAACATTTTTTTTCTCCAATATTTATTTAGTTCCTTATATACTAAAAAGAGAGTTGTTCTGGCTAGTTTTACATCAACTTGACACACTCTGTATCCTCTCAAAGGAGTGAACCTCAATTGAGGAAATGGTTAGATACAATCAATACAATGGTTCAAAACCATTGTGGGTGGTCCCACCCCTGGACTGGTGTCCTGAGTTTTAGAGGAAAACAGGCTGAACAAGCTACAGGTAACAAGTACCCCTTCATGACTTGTGTATCAGCTCCTGTCTCCAGTTTTCTGCCCTGTTTGATTTCTTATCTTGACTTACTGCAATTGGACTAAGATATGGAATTTTAAGTCAAATAAATCCTTTCCTCCACAACTTGCTTATGGTCATGATGTTTTATCACAGCAACAGTAACTCTAACCAGGACAACAGTTCCTGGGAGAATGAGAAAGGCAAGAAGGGAGGGAGGTGAGCCCATTCTTTTCCCATTGATGTGTGCTTGATTGTTTTTAATTTATCTTTTGTTTGTATGAAAGTCTTTTTAACTAACTAACCATGATGCCAATTCTGTGGGAACACACTATATTTCATTAACAAACTAATATAAGTATAGATTTTGTAAAGGAAATGTTGTATTGACTATGGAGTTGTAACAGGGCTATTGATTGGAAAACAAATACTAAATTGCATTTCTTTTGATGCCATCATAGCAGGGACATATGAAACCACTTTTCTTCCCAGCTACCTGGGGCATACCAGTTGTGTCTCCTTTGCAAGAGGCAATGGTGCATGCTGATTAGGAATCCTAGCTCTTGAGTTGGAAGATCAAGACCAGGCTTTGCAACTGATGTCAGAAGGCTTTTTTGAGCCTTGATTTCCTCAGCTACTAAAAATGTTAATGGTTGGACTTTTTTTTGGTAACTCTGAAGGTACAATAGGTAGATGTGTCAACAAAGAACACAAAGTCCTGAATACCCACTCAGTCAACATCAGTCACAATAGTTACAATAGTTCTTAATGCTGTGTTAGCTTTAGTGCCCATGACTGGAAGGAGAAGCACCATACGGTTGATGGTCTTGGTATAAATAAAAGTGTTTATGAAATGAATGACAGTTCTTGAATGTTTAAATAAAGTGATTTGTTTAATCAATCAGTATATGTACTGCATTGGCCAGATTAGTGGTTAACTAGATCTGTTCCACACTATAGCCAAAACCAAATTCTCACACTGCTTTATTACAGTCCTTTGTCTTGTCTTTGCTTTCTGACACCTTGCCTTGAATGGAAGCCCCTTTGCTTATAGCCAGTACCTCATTGCCACTACTCTGTCCTAGCAAATGCTCAGGGTCACTGAAGTCCTCCTCCCATTCCATGCACATCACAGTGTCTCCTGTGAAAAGGTCTCTAGTACTTCCTATTACTTCTCCTCATTACTTGAAAAATGACATTTCCATTTGCCTTTTTCTTCATGGTAAAAGCTATTTATTTCCATCCAGGAAGTCCTGCTAGGGACTAAGGCACTGTTTTCCAGCCAAATGCTATTGGAAAGACAGTTGCCACCTGGACAAACAGGAACAAATATTTGAAGATGCTGTCCTTCACCATGACACAGCACTGCCAATGTAAGTGTCATTGTCTTCAGAGCCTTACTTGGTGATGCTGTACCTAAGAGGAGGATCCCTTTCTTGCCATTCATTGAACACTACACACTGCAGCACTGTGGTGTCAGAGCGCTGACTTCCCTCTACCTGTGTTACCTTTGTGTTTCCTGTTTCACTTTTCCAGTATATTTACACAAAACAAAGCAAGAACTGGGATATTGGTGCCCATATCTGTCTATTCAAGAAAGTGTGACATAGAAGACTGACAGGCAGAAGTAATCCCAACTTTATTTAGGTCTGTAGCCCTGGCAGCATAATTTGAAGGTTTTTTTTTTTTGGTCTTTTTCCTTTTTATTCTTATTATGCAGCTCAAGCTGTCCTAGAACTCATGAATCTGCAGGTACCACTTCATCAGACATTGAGAACCTTTGTTTTCTAGACCTAATTAGGACATGTTATGACTTCCAGGATACTATTTTGGAAGAGGAGACAGGAGAAGTCGTAGTAGAAAGGCAACGCTAGGGATGTAGGGTTTACTTTTGCTTTGTTTTGTTGTGTTTTGTTTTGAGCTGTGTGTCTCCCTTTGGGAAGTGGTCTGTGCCCTAACTTCAAAAGTCAAGTGAAGGAAAACAAGTGTGTTGTGGATATGACTCACTTCAAGATGGTGTTTCAGGAGCATGGCTTCCGATTTGTTGAACACTCTGTGATGAGGGCTTCCAAGATACTGACAAGCCTTCCATGCTGTAATTGCACTATGATGGTCCAGACCTATTAGTCAGGCCTAAGCTCCTTCATGGTCTTTAGAAATGTGCATAGGGTCTTAGGGAATGCACTTGTAGTCTAGCTACCAAGATTCCTGAACACATAAGGAGATTTTCAGTGTTTGAGCCCAACAAGGAGTAGGACAGTCTTGGATGAGTAAACTTACAGTGTTTAAGGATGGCTGGCGTTCCTATAAAGAAGGGAATCTAATCCAAGTCTCCAATCCTGAAATCCTCCCTACTAAGAAAAACAGCTACCCCACCACCCTGTCCAGCCTACTGGCCATCTGTCTTTTCAGGTCCAAGATAACAGCCTAGTCGGATTTCCACTCCACACTGTTCTTTTGCCTGCTGGGGTAGAGCTGGGCTGTGGCATGCCACCAGATTCTTTCAGGAATAAATCTCTATTTCACTTCAGTGCATTTTGTCTGGTGAATCTTGGTGTGAAGCAGAATTTGACCCTCAGTCCACAGATCATTCTTCTCAATATTTTTTTTGGATCCTTCCAGCTGACTGCTCTGTCATCTCATTTCTGACAGAAATGGATCCATCTCATTTCTGTTTGGTGAATCAGCCAATTTAGATGATTTGCTCAAGTTATTCACTCATGTCCATGGCTGGCTGAACAATTTCTTGGAAGCATCCCCTGTCTTGAAAACAAAGTTGAGAACATTTTAGGTCTGCCTGCAAAGACTTTTTCGTTACTAAGAATGGCCAAGGAGATTATAAGAAGTTGCTGTGCCCAACTGGTTCTCAGGTAATCAAGTCATTTTTAGTCTATGGGGCATCAAAGGATCACACAGCATTGAGAATTTGGCAGATAGGAGGACAGTGTTGCAGCCTTGACTTTTAACTCAAGGCGTGAGTTAAAGACAGACCTCTCTTCTGTCTCTTGTTGGCACTGTCTGGACTATTGTTTCCATATCTGGCAGTCTTGGTGAAAAGTCCCTTTCTTGACAGTACATTTTATGTAGCTGTAACAGAATTACCAAATAGTATATTGTGAACAGAGATTTCCTTCACAAAACCCTGAAGGGTGAGAAGTCCAAGACTCTCATGTCTGCTGAGGGCCTTTAGCGCTGCACCATTAGATGGTAGGAGACTTTGGTGCTCCAGAGTCCCTCATCTTCATGCCACTACAACAGCAATTACACTTTAAGAATGATTTTTCAGATGACGGACATGAAGCCATAGCTTTTATTCTGGGAAGATCTAGGTTCAGAATGAGCTTTTCTCATCCCACATTCCAGACAGCTCCCCAGGGGTGGCTTTGCTACTCTGTGCCCACACATATGAGGATGCTTTAAAAGCTCTAATTCCCCTCTCTTGGCCTTGACTCTTCTTGTTTCCTTCAGTGATTACTCCACCCATATTGCCTTCAAAAGTGATGTCCATCTTGGTAGCCTGTGACATGGACAAAGGCTGGAATGGCCCTGAGTCTGTCCCTTTATTTGCAAAAGAAGGTTACAGGATTGTAACAGTGAAAGTAGATTTCATAGTGCAATGGCAGTAATGAGCTCCAAATTGCAGTTTCTCCAAGGAGAGAACTTCATTTGTCATTCCTGTAATTTCCCAGTGAGGAATCCTGAACTTCTCAGTGACAGCCTGACTTAGGGAGATTGGGGAAAGTATATGTTAATTTGAGGGAGGGCTTAAAGCTGACACAGTTATGGGCAGAGCTCATTAGCCCAGGAATTTGCATGATTATAGCAAGAAGAGTAGACAGGGATGGTTCTCCAGTGTCCTAGGAGAATCATACTGAACGGTGCTTAGATCTTCTTAAAGGAGTATAGTGATGCTAGGATACCAACCTTACATCCGACAGAGGGCTAATATCCAAGATATACAAAGAACTCAAGAAGTTAAACTCCAGAGAGGCAAGTAACCCTATTAAAAAATGGGGTACAGAGCTACACAAAGAGTTCTCACCTGAAGAATATCTAATGGCTGAGAAGCACCTAAAGAGATGTTCATCATCCTTAGTCATTAGGGAAATGCAAATCAAAACAACCCTGAGATTCCATCTCACACCAGTCAGGATGGCTAAGATCAAAAACACAGGAGACAGCAGTTGTTGGCGAGGATGTGGAGAAAGAGGAACACTCCTCCACTGCTGGTGGAATTGCAGGCTGGTACAACCACTCTGGAAAGCAGTCTGGCGGTTCCTCAGAAAACTGGGCATGACACTCCCGGAGGATCCGGCTATACCACTCCTGGGCATATACCCAGAGACTTTACCCGCATGCAATAAGGACACATGCTCCACTATATTCATAGCAGCCTTATTTATAATAGCCAGAAGCTGGAAAGAACCCAGATGTCCCTCAACAGAGGAATGGATTCAGAAGATGTGGTATATCTACACAATGGAATACTACTCTGCAATTAAAAACAATGAATTCACGAAATTCCTAGGCAAATGGTCAGAACTGGAAAATATCATCCTTAGTGAGGTAACCTAATCACAAAAGAACACACATGGTATGCAGTCACTGATAAGGGGATATTGACCCAGAATCTCGGAATACCCTAGACACAATCCTCATATCAATAGATTTCTAAAAAGATGGAAGGAGAGAGCCCTGGTCCTGGAAAGACTGGATGTAGGGGAACGCCAGGACAGAGTAAGGAGAGGGGGTTGAATGGAGAAAAGAGGGAGGGAAGGGGGCTTATGGAACTTTCGGGGAGGGAGGAAACGGGAAAGGGGAAGTGACTTGGAATGTAAATTAAAAAAATAAAAAAAAAAAAGGATACCATCCACATAGGAGATGCTCTCAGGATCCTTCTTTTAAAGAGCTGGAATACAGACAGGGTGCATCAAGCCAAATGTACCTCTGTTGCATTTAAAAGCACCTTACTGCATATACTATTTTAAACCATCCCTCTCTCTACTTAGGCATATCAATTGATGGAAATTTTCTACAAAGTAATTCAGAAAGGCATTGTGTTCACAAGTTTTTCTTTTTTATTTCTTTTGAATCTGGAGTCTAAACATGGTCCCATTCAAGTGATACAGTGGTGTAGTATGCTCAGATGTAGTATGCTCAATGGGGCAAGTCAGCTTCTCAGTTACAATGTCTTTCTCTGGAGGCAAGCATTTACTAAATATATATTACCAGTAGCTGCCTTAGAGAATATCATGTTCTTAGGCTTAGACAAAATGAATAGTTACCAGCTCACTGACACAATAAGGTCTCCCAAGTTCATACACATCCCCTTACCCCTTTCCCCAATGCCCTGTCTATTATAGGTTCCATTTTACATTAATGATGATGTAGCTGTTGCTTCTTAATGATGTCGTTTCTTAGGATAACTTTGGATTTTTTATTATTATTATTACTAGAAGTTCAAAATGCTTACTCATTCCCCTTCTCCATCACTCCTAGCCTTCTTCTGTCCTGAGTCCATCCCTTTCCTACCTTGCATGTCTCTTTTTGATGTGTAGCAGTGTCTCTCTTTATGTGACAAATATCAATTTTATATAATATAATACAATTAATATAATATAATACAATATAAATCTTAAACTAAGAAGAAACTCGTGAGTTGGATGCATTGCAGTATGGTGTACAAATGAACAGTTGCCTGTTTAGAATATAGACCATCTGCATTATTTTTGTTGAGGAAGTTTACTGGGGAGTACCCTGAAGACTGACCCTTGTGGTGGATAGAACTGGGGAAAGAGAGGCAGTGGCTTTGATGCAACCACATGACAGACCCAGCCCAATTCACAACAGCTCAAGATTGAGAATAGTCCATCAGGGCTGAGATGGTCAGGCCTTTTTCCCTTTGATTGCCATTCATTGGCTGTAGCTGTTCCTGGAGGCTCAACGAAGCCAACAGGATAGAACTATCTGTTTCCAGTCCTTCCAGTGTTGTCAAGCCCTCATTGCAGGGGTACCCACCTATGCAAGTGGTACCCCGCACTGGCCACCATGAAAGAGCAAGCAGGAGAATACTGACAATCTATTTTTGCTCCACACACCAAGCCTGAAGAAAAGAAAGTGGTTTTGTCTTCCCCAGGTTGTATTTCCCAGAAGCCCACATGTATTCGTGACAGTACAGTGGTTTGAAATCTTACTACATCTTCTCTCATTTTCCAACCTTCTAATGATTTAACATGGTCTTGCTTGCTTCTGCCCTCAAGATCCTTGGTCTGATCATTGTGGACGCTTCACTATATTTTTGCTGCTGTGATAATCAGGGCTCTGCATGCATTTCCTTCTCCTCTAGTATTGATGAGATTGTTTGCATCCAAACATGGGTTAATTTAATAAGATTCCAATGGCTGTTCTTTGTGACAAGCTGCTCAGAGTATAACACTACTTTCCCTCTTTGAAGAAGTTTTTGAGGGAGAGAACGCCCTCTTTCTTCTTTCATCCTAAAGATCATTTCCATACAGCCCACTCAAGATTGCCTGACAGCACAGAAGATGAATGGGAGTAACACAGAGACTAGAAACCACAGCAGCCCTGACTGCAGTCTCCTCCCTGTGTGTACTGGGAACTGAGCAGCTTACCAGTGGTGGAATTGAATCATTTGAATCTCATCACTCTTCATTTCCTTGGTCTTCCCTCTGGTACTCATGATAATGACTGGGGAAAATGGCCAGGGACCACCAAGGAGACAGATGGAAAAGGGTGAGGTAATCCACAGTGGAAATAGTCAAAAAACTGACCTTGACACTAGTACTCCATGCAGCCTTAGCTCATCCATCCCTGGTTACTGAGAAGAGTAGCCACACAAGCAGACAGCTTCTCTGCAACCTCCACAAAGATACTTGACAACTTCTTTCTTGCTTGGTTTCTGTAAAGATACATCATTGAAGCTTTCTTGGTAGCCATTTCAAAAATTACTCACTTGGGTGTTGCTGTCACCCCTGTAAGGATGACATGGATGTTCTAAGTCTGTGAAACAAGATATGACAGTGGGGGTGAATATGATCAACATATGTTATATGTTTGGATGAAGCGTACTCATGCATATTTAATATATGCTAATGAGTGTTTAAATCACTGAATATTAATAATAACTTCAGCTGCACATTTGACATAGCCTAGAGTCATGTGAAGGAGTATCCGTTGGAGGAAGGTCTAGGTCAGAATGTGTTTTGATGATTGGTATAGAGAGCTCAGACCAAGATGGGCAGTGCTATTCTTAGCAGCTGTTTCTGGGCCTTATATAAGAAAGCTGGCTGAGCATGACTTTGAGAACAAGTCAGAGTGAGTCAGAATATAGCATTCACCCATGGTCCTTGCTTCCTGGTTCCTGCCTTGAGTTCCTGCCCTGACTTCTCTTAATGATGGATTGTGACTTTACAGTGTAAGTCAAATAAGCCTTTCCCTCCTGTAAAGTGCTTTTGGTCATGATGTTTGTCACAACAATAGAACGAATCTAAGACAATGAATGTTCAAAAATAAGCCAACATCTTCCAACCATCATAATATAGCCCCATTTCTGGCCAGCCAAGAAAGATCCTCTGGAGAGGGGAGCAGGCATATATTTTAAATAGAAGATCACAAAAGAATAATGTCATTCCTTTGTGCTGGGGAAAAGCTCATCCCTGGAATGAACAACCTGCCAGCACCAGCAGAAGGCAATGGCTGTCCCCAGCTCACCCCCATAATCATTGCCTAGAGTATCCTTTCCAGTTTCTGTGTGATTCTGGCAAAGGAGCTGCAAGTGTGGCTTCTGCTGCCACTCATGTTTGTCTGTTGGGAACTTATTCTTCTGCTTGGCAAGTATCAGCTGCACATGTGATCAGAGCCCCAGTTTTCCTGTCACAGGCAAGTGACAGACATTTTAGTTTGCCAGGAGATGCTGACCTTAGGGGACCCAACAGCTGGCCATGGGAACCCTGTAGATGTAGTTGCTCCACATGCCCAAGGTCCATGGTGAAGTCTTTCTCTCCAAACACAGTGAAAAAGAAAGCAATCCCTTTATAAGCCCATCTCTCCTTGCCTTTCACTCCCTGTGAGTGTTTTGCCTTAACATTTCAAATGTGTATTACTGAAACTTGCAGGCAAAACCTGTAGGTAAGGGATGGGGACAGTGTATATGGTCACCAGAAACAGTCATGATATGTTGAATAGTGGTCACACTGATATCACCTGGCTTCCTGCTGAACAGGGGAATCTTGAGTGGCTTCTGATCTGGCTACTTTAATAAACTCCCTTTCCCAGTGACTTGGGTCTTCTGTTTTTATTTTGATTCTAAGTTTATGAGGAACTGCTCTCAATTAGCGACTCTCTTTTCTTCCCTTCTTCACTTGTTCCCTGTGGACTGCACACAGCTCAGAGGAGGCAGAGGTCAGCCTTGAGTATCATCAAAGACCAATTCTTCCCATGAGCACTTGAGGTTCAGGAGATATTCTGCCCTGTTTTCTCCCACTCCATCTCTCACTGAGCAGCTCGATTTGAGCATGTGCCGTGCCCTCAGCCCCTGGTAGTCCTGGGGATACCCACATCTGTGATATTCAGATGGTCTTCTATCTGGACCATGCATGGATGTCTGCTCTATTGTCTACAAACCTCCCATCTGCAATTTTAGGAATTGTTGTGCTCAAAACAGTGAAAGGAAAATAGTTGCTCAGTGGGCTGTGCTCCTCAGTCCTGTGTTTGTAATGAGGGAATCTGGGAGAACATGCCAGGCGGATCCTCTGACTCTCACAAGCTGTGACTCAGAGTAAAAATAAGATACTTGTCCAAACCTATATGCAGGCTGATTGTATATAAAAATTGGCTTTGCAAGGTAGCTGTTGGCATTCTGCATCCTTATATTGACTGAAACTTTGTGAGTCAATCAATAGGTGAGGCAGCAAAGGAGTCTGTCCTGGAGGAGCAGAGAGGCCATCAGATAGAAGATGACTATTCCAGAGCAAGATGCTGCAAATCCCCATCTGGCCAGATGTCAGCCTTCATGAACTAGACCCCACCTCCTTCATTTCCTTGTGGACTAGACTCTCTGTTTTTGTTTCGAACATAATTGCATGAGGGATGGCTCTCAATTAGTAACTCTCTGTCCTTCCCTTCCTCTGTTATTTCTGTGAAACTACCACAAGCAATGAAATTTAGAACAGGGTGTCAAAAGAACTGTTCTGTTAGTTCTGAAAAGAAAACAGGGAACATCTTTCTGCTTCTTGAAGGCATTAAAGGACCTCAGAAAGTTTTATTTGGCGTGTTGTTGATAAAGCTCAGTCCCACGGTGGCTATTAATTTTTCCGGGTACTTCCCAGAGGAGAATCATGCCAACTCAGGGCTGTGTGTTCCCCAGTACAGCTTTCAGGCACTACACAGGAGAGAGAAGACAGTAATCTCAGATAATGTTGGCTTGTTTGATTTGGGGGATTTCTCTCTAGTGAAAGACTACTTAGGGTGGGAAAGTAGTATAATATGTTTAATTGAGAAAATAAAGGTGCAGCATGGAGAGAAAAGAGTATTCTAAACTAGATCCAAGCCACTGACCTAAACACTGACTGCTTCGTGGGCCTGCTGCAATCATAGGTAAGCAGATGCAGCTGTCTGGGACTCACCCTTTACCACCAAAAACCTAATGACAGCACCTATTCTGTGTGAATGCCCTGTCTGAGGCTATTAGTCAGATGATTTACACACTGGATTCTCTTTAAGGACAGTCAGCTTCTTTGAAAATATAGACTACAAGGTGGAACTTATGAGGTCAGCTTTGACCTCCCATGATCCTGCATGCAATCATGGAGAAGGTGAGGTTTTGAAAAGCACATTTCAGGTGCTTAACAAAAAGAAAATGAATGTTAAATCAAAGGGTCATTACAGAGGTGCTGGTGACAGTTCTGTGCCAGTTACTTCTGCTGGCAGATCTGAGGTTGTCAGTTCAATGTGATGAGAGGTGACTCTGCAAAGGACAACTGTCCAGCAAACAGGACTGCTTTGGGTATGATATGGTCCTGGATTCTTCTGGTTTTCCTTTTTACTCACCACTCATGTAACTTGCTTCCATGCCTGGCCCTCACCCACTTCCCTGCCTTCCCCCAGTTTTGTGAGTTCCTGGTTAGGAAGAGTAGGTGGCATATGGATAAGTTGAGAAGTGGGAGTTAACTACACATCCCCAATTGAGGTCAGGAACATGTTTCCATCTCAGTATATCATTTTGGGTGATTCAGGAAAATTATAAGAAAGGCCACAGTTCTAGATAAGGCTCATGGAAAGGAAATGACTGAAGTCCAATAGGGAGAATACTGCATAGATTTTCAGGGTAGTAGAGACGGAGCTCTGGTTAGTGCCAGGTGGGACTATATATAAGACACAGTAACAGTGTGTTCTGAAATGATAAATTGTTATTTATTGCACTTGTGTACCATAGAATCACCAAGACATAATGGTTAAGTTTCCACTGAATTTCTATAACCTTTGCTTCCTTTGACATTAGTCTGTTTTGGGGGTGATTCTGGGAACTGGAGAGAAATGTAGGCTCTTTTTTTCCAAGATCGAACTGGAAATAAAAACAGCTCAACAAAGGCACATAATTCAGATTCGTTGTCTACAGACTAGAGCAAGGTTCTGTTCAGGTGTCTTACCTAAATAATCTTGCTTTATCCTTATAAAAGGTCAAAGCAGTAAGAGCTTCTGGGGCTCTCTGTTCACACACAGGGGAACCAAGGTAAGTACTGTGAAAAATCTGAGGTTTAGACTTAGTCTGATTTCCAAATCCCTGCTCTCAGTTTCAGGCCCACACAAGGTGCATATATCCACATCCCCCATTGTTCTAGACATCAGGGAAACATGAACAAACAGTATTTCAATTTGTTATTCAAGTCTGACCTTCAGACTGCATGAATATCTTTCATCTATGTGTCAGGTTTTCTGGACTGCTCAGAGGTTACCATAACAACCCAGAATATCATTGACTGTGATGGTCAGCAAATAGCATTAAGTAATTTGTTTTCTAATGACAGTGGAACTGCTGATGTCCTTCATCATGGAGCAATGACAGCACTTGTGAATGAGCCCTCTGCCCCACTTTGTTAAGGAGCTTAGTAGTTGATGTTAAACAAGTACCAGCCAAGCATGGGGTAAGGACCAAATATTTAATTGGCAAAATCATGTGTCTCTATCATCTACACAATAAAGTATTCACAAGGCACTTGTCCTTTTTCACAGGTGTGGATAGATTACTTCTTTCAGTCTCATTGGTTCACTAAGTGTGGTCAGCTAAGGATTAAATAATTGCCTTTGATAAACAAGGCTGCATTTCCTCATATGTATAGAGCAGAACTGGCTCAAGTTTGAAATACCTCTGGTGGAACAGTTGGCTTCCATATTATATCGCCTCCCATCATCTAGCAGGCCCCATGGAGTATGCTAATGTGTGTTGGCTGGGTCCTCAGAAGAAATCCAAGAGTATAGAAGTCCTTTCAGAGGTACTCAAATCAGACCTGTTACCTTCTCACTTCTGCCTACTGGTGTGGCCAAAGCAAGTCTAGCCAGGTAGATTCAAGATGCTACCTCTAGATAGCACGAGACCTAAGCCCATATAAGAAGCATGGCTATTACAGTAGGAGGGATGTGCATTAAAAATGAGTGTTTCTCAACTCATTTCACAGAAGGAAATGCTGAATTGATCTGTTAAATAGGACACCCTAAAAATCACAAAACTATTAACTAGCACAGTACTCTAACTCACTAATAACTGCTGTGGTTGGACAAAACAGTTAGACATGAAGCCATTCTAACTCCAATGCTATTTTTGACTTTAACATATTTTGTCAGCTGATTAGTTGGTTGAATAATGAATGATGCTGAGTGCTAGGCAAGCACTCTGAGCTATGTGCACAGCTCTATTTTTACCTTCTAATTTGAGAGTCTCTCTAACTTTCCCAGACTGGACTTGTACTCATTCTATAACCTGAGGTGACCTTAAACTTGTGACTTTTCTGCCTTGGCATCCAGGAGTAATTGAGATTGCAAGCCTGCATTCATATGTCCATCAGGCCTAGCCAAAGCACTGTGGTCATTGCTTTGTTCTGTTTTTAAGCAGGTTTTGTAGCCCAGGGTCACTTCAACATCAGAATGTGGGCAAGGTGGGCCTTGACCTCCTTTTCTGCCAAAACATTAGGGTTTTAAGTACGCAAAGAATGTGGTGTGCAAAGTTGAGACAGTAGCAGAAGCTTAACTTTTAAATGACTGGAAGTTATGTGTCCTGTCTTCCTGTTGCTATTGCTGTGATTTCCTTTTGTGTTGTTCAGTGTTTGTTCTCCTTCTATAACCATTCACTCTACGATGCCTCCAGTCTGTATCAGGTGATTTTTTCATCTCAGTTGGAGTCAGGTCATGAGTTTGTCTAACATGAATCCCATGTCAAAATGAGGTACAAGCCATTTCCTTTACATATAAGAAAATAATTTAAATTCTCCAGTAAATGTATTTGATATTTTTGGTTACAACTACTGCAAATCAAGACAGAAAATCATCTTTACTGACCAAAAGCTTCTGGAAATATATTTCCCTTGAATTTAGTTCAATATCCTGAGAATTATGACAGCACTAGGGGGTATGTTATTGATGTTTTAGTTTATCCTTGGTATATTGGACTGATCCTAAACTCAATCTGAAGTGTAAAAGTATGTGACTTGCTAAAACTCTGGACACTGCTCCTTATGAAGCTGAGATTTGAATCCAATGTATAGATCTTGGGTTATAGACCTCAATCTGGTGCTTTCCCACCCAAGCCAATGACTTATCAATTTAATATAAATTTATTATTATCAATTTAATATAAAATAGATATGGGAGAGGGTTAAGAAGGATAAAGTGTTTTTAGAAAGTAACAATCTGTCATGAATACAGAGCTAACTCTGAGTCCAGCGTAAAGACGACCATTGAGTGATCTGCAAGCTGGCGAGACTTGGAGCTGAATTTATGGAGAGTATATTTTAAAGGTTTCCAATGCTCTCGGGTCTGTAAATGTGTAAGCACATACTGAGCGATAATAACAGAAGCATAGAGAAGCCAAGGCGGATGGTTCTCACTTAATCTCAGAAACTTATGGCATGCTCTAAAATAATTATGGATATTAGTCAAGATATGAAAATATCTTTAACCTGTGCACTGAACCCACAGCAGGAAAAGGTTTTGGCTGAAAACCAGAAGAGTCTTTGAGTTTTTATTGATTTGTTTTTTCAGTGAATTCATGAACAAGAATTCTGAAATCCTTTGGGGGCGTTGTGACCATTAAATCATGTAGGACTGCGACAAAATGATCAGAAGCATCATATTTGCCTAGTATTGCAAGAGTTCACTTAGAAATATGTCCTAGCTGTGGTCTCTTTCACTGTGCTGAAACTGTGACTAATAGCAGTTCGAAAGAAAATGGTTTATTTGGCTTATAGATCTGCATCTTACTCCATTATTGAAGGAAGTCAGGACAGTAGCTTGAACAAGGCAGGAATCTGGAGACAGGGGCTGAAGCAGAGACCATGGAGGATACACTGCTTATTGGCTTGCTCATTATGGCTTGATCAGTCTACTTTCATATAGAACCCAGGACTATTAGCCCAGCTACAGCATTACTCAATGTGGGCTGGGTCCTTCCTCATCCATCACTAATTAAGAAAATGCCCTATGGCTGGATCTTATGGAGGCATTTATTTTTCAATTGAGGCTTCCTCCTCTCTGATGACTATACCTTGTATCAAGTAGATATAAGACCAGCCAGGACAAGATGCATTCTGTGATGTAGGTTTTAAGTGGGAAAAAACTGTACTCCAGCTAACTGGAATGGGCACAAATGGGTTCCATGCCACTATGATGTCAGGTTGAACTATGGGATCTTTCAGGAGAAGTTGAGGCCTGGTCATCTCAGTTTTACCAGACTCTGTCAGAAGATTCATGGAGAACTGGTTTGACATTAAAATCCAGCACTTTTTAAAAATAAACTCTCAGTACTGGAAGTGAGAAGGAAAGAGAAGAACAAAACAAGTGCTAATGAGAACTCTCCTAGAGTCATCTAGAGTCCAGATCTGTCTCAGAGATATCTGAGAATAGAATTCTGTCCTGGGACAACATCTTGGACCCAGGTTCTAGCCTGGGAACATCTGGAGTCTAAATTCTTACCTAGGAACACCTTGGATTTCAGGTTTTGTCTGGAGGCCATAGAGGATCCTTGGGGACATCTAAGATCCAGATTCTCTCAGCGGATATTAGGTACCCAGTTCTTTCCTTCCTGTCTTCTGGATCCAGATTTTGACCTGGGGAATTCAGCGGTCTGAGTTCTGTGCTGAGAGTGTCTTTGATGTAAGGTACTGGGTCTCATTTGTTATCTGACTTCTGTCCTCAATGCCTTCTTCTCTCCTCCTAGATTGCCATCGTTTTTACAACACACAGAAGTTTGTGTTATGACAAACTGCATCTAGGCTGGTGTTCCCATTTTAGTGGAGTTATATGAGAAGGAAACAGAAACTTTATTATTATTAGTAAAGTATGCTAAGTGTTGTGCTTCACTACGCCTAAAAAGCTGGACTTAAAATTCTGCTTCTGACCCTGAGCAGGTGTACCACAAAAAGGATGTACCCAAGGAAGCCTTAGTCTGTTCTCACCAGTGCCTCAACTGTTCCTTGAGTGTTGTGAGGATGTTTTTGCCTCCCTGACAAAATGCAGTTCCTCTTTCTTCCTCAGCATCCTCTTAATCTCTATTTCTTTGACTGTTCCCAGTCTCTTAATGAGAACACCATTCAGACCCATAGTTTCATGATTAGCCTAAGGTAAGATTATCATATTAAGTAAAAAGCTTAATTTAAACCAAAGTACAAATTTATTCCAGAAGATTAATCATAACATTGAATCATAGATTCAATTTCCCCTCCATTCTTTTGTTTCAGGCTAAAAGAGAAAGTGAGAATTGTTTTCTCCTCTCTGTCCTGTTCACTTGAGTCCCATGCCAAGTGAGATGTCAGCTTCCCTTCAAAGTACGAAGAGATGGGAAGATTCATGGTCACTTGACCTGAAGATTCCCTCCTAAGACTCTTCCATGACACAGTCCCTGTCTATGGTTCCATTATTCTAAAGCCATATGAATTCCAGATTTTCCTACATCTAAAGCTAAGACACTCCTTGGTTAGCATTCAGCAGTTTCCTTTACTTCCTTGTGAGTGGTAATTTCACATTAGAAACTATATATTACCTATTATGGTTCAGAAGATATCTTTGCCTTTAGTGACCATATCTGACCCATAGGAACCAGTTTCTCATCCATGTTTATACACATCTTACTCAACCTCCAAATATCATGAAGACGGACAGCCTCCAAACAACACATTAGATGGCTCTGATTCTAGATGACTCTCCCCCACACACTCCAAGGGTCATGTAATAAAACCCTCTTGGAGAATATGATGAAAAATGCCTTTGGACCGTTTTTTGTTCTTAAATTATGTTAGAAGATGTTAAGACTACAATATCATATTCCAGTCAAGTACCATATAGTAATTTAACTCCTCATTTGGGAATTCTACATTCATTTTACCAGAACCCTGGTCAGAACTTCATGTTTCCCATGCTGTTACATGGCTGCATCTCTAAACAATTGCCAGGTATGTGATAAATGTGAAATATTAGCTGTGTGATGATGAAATGAGAACAGATCCAAATTCCTTTCAATAATTTTTATACTAATGTGACTAATGTAAAAATGGGCAAGACACTGAGTATCCACTGGGATCATGTATAATTGCAATGGGTAAGTGGCCCTGATGTCAGAATGTGATAATGAGTGGCTGTCAGTATACTGCAGAAAAGTCTCGGTCTCAGTGAGCATTGGTGCCTTTTGTAGAAGGATCAGTCCCAGCTGTCATTATTGATGGGCTCTTGGCTTGTCCTCAGGCCACAACTTCATTGAAAGGGAGTCAGCTCCACACTGTAGAGATCTTCAGCCACAATGTTTTCTAGTAGCTCCTCTCCCTGTAACTGTGCACTGTTAGTTGAATATGCAGTAGTCTATGATTGTGAAACTCAGGTTTTGTCTGTGTACTGAGTGTAGTGGCCGATGATAGGAAAAGGAGGCTGTAGGAACAGAAAGGAATCTCTTATTCTTAATGGGATGGCCTGGCATGGTAGGAGCAAGGAAAATCTGGGTACAGGCCACCGAGGATGATGACTTTGCTCTGTTTCAAAAAAGATGGTCATGTGACCTAGGGAAAAAACACCATGGAAACCGCAATTTACCACAATGATGGAGAAGGTTAGGGTGCAGGTGATATCAACAGAAAGAACTGGTGATTTGTGCTAGATCTGGGAAGTCACTGGGTGAAGCTAAAGGCTGAAAATTACAATTTTATTTTCAGATTCTTCAGATGAGGCCTTCTCTGACCCTTCCTGTGGTGTGTGTGGTTCTGAATGGGATGAAAGTAAAATTCATAGGAGGATTCATTGATGAAAATGATCTGGAAATATGATCCAGTGATGCAAAATAAGGCCCTGAAGCAATCCACTCATCAACTATCATTTTCTTATCCAAAAATTAAATAAATTACTACATACATTATCTATACTACTTTTAAAATTGAATATCCAGTCATATTGATCATGGCTATAAAAAAATAAGAGCAAATTTTAGAAATCTAGCCTTGAAAATATCCAGTTGACCAACTTGAGACTAGGTAAATGAAAGTCATGCAAACAAGAAAAAGTGAAAATTCTTTATTTGGTATTCTTTTTCATAGCCAGCAAGCCAGCCACTAGGCCTGGCATTTGGCAGACACTCAAAGGCAAGTGTGCATGTGTAGAGACAATAAAGGATTCTATCTGAGCCTTCACAGAGGCCACTGAACCTGATTGTGGGCTGAGTGAAACTGGCCATCCTCTGGAGCTGGTGGGTCAGGTGCACATGTAGCTTTCTGTTCCTAGCCCTGAATAGCAGGCAGGTACTAAAATTAGAAAAACTGCCCTTCTGGATAAAGTCTTTGCTGAACTATCTGTCTCTCACAGAGCTGAGATGTGCTTCAGGCTGGCTGCTGCAGGGTGTGACTCACACTTCTATTTTATATATTATTCATTTATGTTTCAATCCCTGATCCTGAAATGTGATCTCCCTTTGTACCCTGGGTTGCCATAGTCAAGCCCTTGTCTAGGGAGAACAGTTATGTGCTGAATAGGGGAATTGGGTTAGGTTTCTAGCTATCTCACAGTATCCTTGTATTATTATATTTTCAGTATTTATAATAGTGGTTTTATACTATAAGAATTTCAGTCTATACAGAAATAGGCAACGTACAGTCTTTCCTTCTGGCAGCCTCTCCGCCCCACTATATGCTTCAAGTTATTATCCCTTTTGGAAATTTCCTGTGCCTGTGTAAGCAGTGTAAATGTATGCTTCACTTGAATATCTACCCCTTTTACAAACACTGTACATACATGTGACTCCACTATAAGAAGTTTCTTTACTAAGTAACTTTAGGTTGTTATCTTTTGCCATCATTAAGATTGTCTCTAAATTTGGAGTGATACTACTCGTGGAAAAAGTGTACTGCTCGCTGCATTCAAGGGGCTGAGAACAAGTCACACTTTTCATGAATGTTGATATTAAAAGGTCTTCTTATTTTTAGAAAAGGTCATAGATGTTTCAACTTAAATTTGTTTTACTAGTATTGATATCCTATGGTTTAAATGGCATATATATATTCATATATTTATACACATATATATGCATATATACATATATACGTATATATGTGTGTATATATGAATGTTATATATGTATATACATATATTACATACTATATATGTATATATGTAGTATATATTTTATGTATGCTCTTTCTGACACATAAAAATTGTCAATGCATATAATTATGAGATATTTTCCCAAGTGTTTTGATCTAGATTCTGAGTTTAGAGTTTTCTTGTTTTGTAATTTTTTGTCTTTTAGACAAATCCTCCTAAGTAATAGCTGATATATTCAGAATGCAGTTAGTATACCTGTCTTTTCTACAATGGTCCATTCTGTTGCCCACAGAATTACTGATACCTGGCTTAGCACTTCTCAATAGTCCTGACTATTCCTTAGTCACAAAAAGAAAGAAATAGAGAGCAAGACATGGACTGTCATTCAGCTGCTGAGTGAACCGTCTCTGTCTCCTAAGTAGACTTATTTTCTATCATTGTGGAAAGAGTGTTTGATGGCCATCACTGAACCTCTGCATTCAATTTGTAGCTCACTGGTGTATGTGACTAGAAAATGTGAGCAAGGCATGAATCTTGAGGATAAAGTGATCTTCTTTAGGAAAGCAGGTCACACCTACACACATTTGGAAATATCATGGGTACCTGTTTGACATGAGCAAGGGGAAACGTGAATAAAGACAGTGGAGTCCAGTGAATTGGTGCCTTCAGAGGAGGAGTTTTGAGCTAGCAATGGTGCTTCTGGACTTGTCCTGTATTGTTAGTGAATTCAGGTCTGTATCATAGACACAGCTGGTGACTGGTGTTGCTGGCTCTACTATCCCTCTGTGGCCCCAACCCTTCTCTTCTCTTTCATTTTGACAGCAGTCTTGTACCCTTGTCTCCAGCACTGCAGCTTATTTTCTCTTTGACTTTATATGCAAAGCTCATTCAAAACAGACTGGGGGTGGGGTCATATTTCTATGCTCCTGTTAACATTTTTCTTTGTGGATGATAACCAATGAGAGAATATCTTCCTCTTTCTTGGAGCATTGTCTGTCTGTTCACCAGTTGTTGTCCTTTGTACAGTACATTAAGGCTAACCCATGCTGCCAATCACTCTGAAGTAGTTAATCAGCATCACAGCCCTTCCATCACCATTTGTGCAAATTATCTCACCTTGATTGCATTTTTGGGCTGTTCTTTGTGTCTCCTGGACAGTATACTAGTCTATTTATTCTAGTGATATAGTAGACATTGACTTATCGTGGTTCTGGAAAATCCAAGATCAAAATCTTAAAACAATTTGCATATAGTGGAGATTCATTTCCTGGTTCGAAGATGGTACTCTGTGTGTGTCCTTGTGTAATGTAGAGACAAGAATTTCTCTTTCTCTCTTTTTTTTTTTTTTTTTTTTTTTTGGTTTTTCGAGACAGGGTTTCTCTGTGTAGCCCTGGCTGTCCTGGAACTCACTTTGTAGACCAGGCTGGCCTCGAACTCAGAATTCCTCCAGCCTCTGCCTCCCAAGTGCTGGGATTAAAGGCGTGCGCCACCACTGCCCGGCGAGACAAGAATTTCTCTAGTCATGCTTATACAGGTGCTAATGCTACAATGAGAGATCACTTTTCTACAGACATATTTTTGTTACCCTCCTGTTAGCATTAGATTTCAAGACATGAGTCATCAGAGTCTGTAAATTTTCAGGCTATAGTAGCCCTCCACATCCTGAATCTCTTGTATCCCAGATGGGGGTAATAAACCAAGTACCAGTAACTGATCCATTTAGTCAATCTCAAAAAGCATTATTCTTCAGTTTTTAAACATCACAGTTAAAAAGTAAGACACTTATTTGAAGCCCACATCTCTGAGAGAAAGAGGTATTCTGTGTTAGTTTTCCTAGCAGTTGTTCCATTCATGGATAGCTCATTAGGAGAAAAAGGATCCCATCTCAAGAAGAACTGCAACCTTCTGCTGAAACATTAGTGTGTTTCAGAATTGTGTTTCTTTTGTGTGACCATCAATATTGGAATGTTAATTCTAGAGAAACCATGACCAAGTCTAGAAGAGTCTATTGAGAAAAGATCCATTCTTCCATCTCCTTAGGTGCCTATACTCACAATGTTTCCAAGGGTTGATACATTAGCATGTGGAACCAGTAGACATTTAATGAGCTGGTTTTTAAGTTAAAAATCACTTTGCTTCACTCACTGACAGTATTTATGTCTTCCCATATGCCAGTCACTATGTAGATGATGGGCACACATCCAAGAAGGGTGTCAATAACTATAACTGACAAGTACTGCTCTGTTACTGTCGATCGATTACCTCATATCATTCTCAAATCAACTTCATAATTAAGTGCCTTTGTAATATTGAGTCAATGACAAAGGAATGATATTTAAAAATCAAATAATGCTAACAAAGACTAAAGCTAGACCACATAGTGCTTGTACACTATTTACTTTTATTCCCACATGAGAGAGACACAAGTCCATATCATCAAGAAACTTATACTCTGAACTGGGGAATACATATACTCAGAAAGCAATCAACTTAAAAAAAATACTCAAAGTGTGAAGGCCCTGCAGAGTTTGCCACATTTCAGTTAATCTCTCTGAGACACTGGGTTGATTGAAGTCACTTGGTTGATGTGGACTCACTCTATTTCACCAAACCAACTCCTGTCGTCCCCAGTCTGTATTTGTTTTGCCTGCATGCCCCTCCCTTCCTTGTTCTTTTTTCTTATTGGATATTTCTTTATTTACATTTCAAATGTTATCTTCTTTCCTGGTTTCCCCCCACCTCCTGGAAACCCCCTATTCTATTCCCCCTCCCCCTGCTTCTATGAGGGTGTTCCTTCACCCACCCACACACTCCCGCCTCCCCACTCTTGATTCCCTTACGCTGGGGCATCTATTGAGCCTTCTCTCCCAAACAGATAGTTACTAGAGACTAACAAATGTCACAGTGTAGTTTCAAAGGTATACATCGGAGGGAGGGAGGGAGGGAGGGAGGGAGGGAGGGAGGGAGGGAGGGAGGGAGGGAGGATTCCTGACCACAAAAGAAACCTGCTATTGACAGAGTGATTGGTGCATCTGAGTAGCCTTCCTTTTTTGTTTTCTGGTGTTTGATGGATTCAAGGAAAGCAGGAACTTGCTCATTGCCTAGTGTGTCTGGGCTCCTTCCTTCTTGCTTTCTGGCAATGTAGGCATGTAGGACTCCAAAAGCACATCCACACCATTCTGCTGTTGTTAATGGAATTTTTCCATGATAACAACTCAGTTCATTATGTTTCCAAATCACATTAATCATCTTTTGTGGGAGTTTGGTAACATTTGGAGTCATTTCCCTATAAATTTATCCATCGGGGATCTTTATAAAAGATATGTTCACACAAAGTCATTTGTCGCTCACTCAGGAAGCCATTTGCTGCTCTCTGCTGAGACTGGAGGTACTTATTGTTCCCTGAATCCTGAAAGGAAACTTATGAAGTCAAACATGGCTTCTTCACCATTCAGGGGCCCCTCAGTTGAGTTCAGTGAGGTTTCCAACAAGGAGAAAGACCCAGAGTATAGAGCTTCTAGTTGCAACATAATAGTGGTGAGTTCCAAGCTAGCACTCTGTGGAGCCTTCCTGCACTCCTAGAGCAGATGGGAGTGGAAGAAGCTGTGGGATCTTTGGGAAGAGAGGTGAGATGGATGAGTCAGAGCAAAGGTCCTGGCAGGATTCCTGGCTTTACTCCTACAAGCTATTTGATCTTAGACAAGTCACATAATCTCAATTAGATCCATTCACCCCTCCGTAAACTACTATCATAGGGTAGTTCTATAGGCTGGATTTTGTTGTCTCTTCTGCTCTCTGCTGTTGAGGAAACTGTACAATACTGTTAATACCACTTAATTTTGCAATTCCCACACCTCTTTTCAAAACTGACAGTGTGTGTGTGTATGTGTGTGTGTGTGTGTGTGTGTGTGTGTGTGTGTGTGTGTGTACATACAAAATATATAATACATATAAGAAAGAAAAAAATCTATTGGGTAATTTCCATGGCTATCACTAACAATGAAATGTATATGTGTGTGTGTTTATGCACACACAGTATATAATACTATATATAAACATGTATGACATGTATATGTACAAGCATATGTGTGTGCATGTGCATGTGTGTGTGTGTGGATGTGTGTGCATGTGTGTGCATCTGTGAAAGAATATATAGCCTATTGTGGATGTCCTAGAAGCCAGTATTTCCTAATTATCTTCTTTTATATAAAAAGCCTTAGAGCCATGCGCCCTGTTTGAATTGGACTGAAGGTGTATTGTTTAGGAAACAGACAGAGAATCCTTTGGGATACACTGTGAACATCCTCCCAGGCACAGTGTAGTCTTGGGAGCTTGGGAAGTAAGCAATTTCTGTAGAGGCTTTTGTTGGTTTGCCTCAAGCAATATTGTGCAAGGAAACTCAGAGGCACTGCCCACTTCTTAAGTCAGATGTTTCTTTAGAGACAATATTCTACATTAAGTATCTCTTGATCTCATTTCTGTCTGTGGTCATTAGCCTTGAAATATACGTATCAGTTCTGTTCCTGCCCACATGCAAGACTGAATTGCATAATGCCTCTGGTACTGTAGGAAGCATAAAAGGCACAATTAAATGTTGTTACCTTAGAAGGGTCCAGGAGAGGGGTAGAAGATGGTAGAAGTTTGTTCTAATTCTGCCTTGGATAAAAACAAGGTGAAGGGATGTGGAAATGTTGACCTCTGTTGAGTCCTCTCCCCAGCCTTGGATCTTTCTATAGGAGATTCCCATTATGCAGGAATTCCCAGGGGCTTTGATGGAAATTACCTGCCTACCTCACCTTCCTGCAGACACCTGAGGGATCTTTTTAATTGCCATGTGCCTCTCCTCACCAAAGAGCTAATTGTGTCTGCTTCCCTTTCCTTTAGGTTCCCAAACAAGGACAGGAATAATGAAGAAGGCTGTGTGCTAGCTGCATCCTTTTAACCACCCAGGAAAGAAATCCAGAGTGTAGACAGAGGGAGAACCCATGCAACACTTGGAGTGAATGAGGAATGGACTCGTGATTATGCAGAGGTTCCAGGATGAATCTGGTCGACCTGTGGCTGTCCCGCTCCCTCTCCATGTGTCTCCTCCTCCAAAGCTTTGTTCTGATGATACTGTGTTTTCATTCTGCCAGTATGTGTCCCAAGGGCTGCCTTTGCTCTTCTTCTGGGGGTTTAAATGTCACCTGTAGCAATGCAAATCTCAAGGAAATACCCAGAGATCTCCCTCCTGAAACAGTTTTGCTGTATCTGGACTCCAATCAGATCACATCCATCCCCAATGAGATTTTTAAGGACCTCCATCAACTGAGAGTTCTCAACCTGTCCAAAAACGGCATTGAGTTTATTGATGAGCATGCATTCAAAGGAGTAGCAGAAACCCTGCAGACCCTGGACTTGTCTGACAACAGGATTCAAAGTGTGCACAAAAATGCCTTCAATAATCTGAAGGCCAGGGCTAGGATTGCCAACAACCCATGGCATTGTGATTGTACTCTCCAGCAAGTTCTCAGGAGCATGGCATCCAATCACGAGACAGCGCACAATGTCATTTGCAAGACTTCGGTGTTGGATGAGCATGCTGGGAGACCATTCCTCAATGCTGCCAATGATGCTGACCTTTGTAACCTCCCTAAAAAGACTACTGACTATGCCATGCTCGTCACCATGTTTGGCTGGTTCACCATGGTGATCTCTTATGTGGTGTACTATGTGAGGCAGAATCAGGAGGATGCCCGGAGACACCTTGAATACTTGAAATCCCTGCCAAGCAGGCAAAAGAAGGCAGATGAGCCTGATGACATTAGCACTGTGGTATAGCGACCGTGCTGGCTGGCACTGGGAAGGGAGCTTCCGGTTGTAGTAAAATAAGTGGTCCAGTTCTCCCTTCATTGTACACATTTAAAACTTTGTATTTTAGTTTCTTTGGAATCATGCCACTGTTGAACTTTACACAAACAATACAACACTAATAATTTTAGTTTAGATGATCTTCCCCCATTAATTGTGACCCTTGGTTCCTGAGTAACAAACACTCTGATCATTAGTTAGACCCATCTCACTATTTAATAATGAAATTTATTTTTTTAATTTAAAACTGAATAAAAGCTTAACTTTGAACCATGGAAAACCGTGTGCCTTATTGGTTAAGACACAATGTAGTCAGTCAACTTGCTTTGAAGTAAAAGGGACAGTGCTGTGACTCTAAAAGACTATCAAATTGAAAGATGTGTCATTAGGACTTGTTGCAGTCTGGGGAATTAGAGCTAAATTATTGACCAGTTAAGCATCTGCCAGACGTTAGCTAGCCGAGATGTTTATACAGATGTGTTTTCGAAAATTCGAGTGTATTAGAATGTCTACTGACAAGCATCTGCTTTACAAAATGGGTAGGTCTATCAATAAAAATCAAACCATGCTTCTACTCAGTGTTGAATGCAATGGGAAAATAAAATATGGCATGAATCTTCTCCTCCTGATTGCCCTTTGGTGGGCAGGAATATGTGGTGAATACAGAAATAGCTATTCTAGGGAAGGAGGGGATTACTGGCTCTGGGGAAGCACTGTGTGGGGATGGTGATAACCACTAATGTCCCTAACCTCTCAACACCAGAAGTGAAAGTGAACACTGGCCTGTGCATGTAAAACAGAGGTCCAGTCACCAGCCAGGTAGAGAGTATTAGAGCTTGAATTTGAACCAGGTCTTTCCTAAATAGATATCTTTTATTGAAAATCTTTTCAAGTTGGTTTACAAATGTGGAGTTTACATGATTAAAATGCCCAACGTGAAGTTGAAGTTGAATGAATTTTGTTACTGTATAGTCCTGCTCATCTGCCACACAAAGGAGCTATTATGTCCCAACTATGGGCAGAGATACCAAAAGCACATTTGACTTCTGGAGTGGGAAGTGATGGCCTTGTTTGTTTGTTTGTTTGTTTGCTTGCTTGCTTGCTTGCTTGTTTTAGAATGAATGTGTCAAGTAAGCATGAAGGGTCAAAGCCAGGGGAGCATAGGGACAAAGGTGTGGAACCATTCTTAGTTAAGGTAGAGAGTAAGATACAAGTCCCGACCCTATGGTAACTTTAGACTGTTATCCCATGATACTTATGGAACACTTACTATGCACTAATAGTTTTTTTTTTAGTTATCTTAATTAATGCTTCTGAAATTCTATGAGATACTTTTACGTAATAGACCCAGAACCCCAGCAGTTTTTGGAAGCATAGCATATGCACCAACATTAAGTTTTGAGAGTTTTGAAGATTGTATACTTCTGCCCATGACGTACATACCGACACTCATGTCCTGCCATTCTGCCACAGGTTCAACGAGGTGTCTAGTTCCTCGGGCACATTGGTTTACAAAAGCCAATTCCATTTAAAACAAGAAGGAAATTTCTCTTTATAAGGTCCCTCTAGTAAAGAAGTTAGAGTGCCCCAAGTAAGGCACGGGACTCTGTCTAACCTACATGATACTGTCTTCAGGATGTCAAAACTGTGAGTTCCACCCCCTGTAAGGCCAGGAGTGCTGACTATAACCATAGTCTGTTAAAAGGCCTGCTGAAAAAAATCAACAAGACACTCAGAGCAGTGGTCACTGTGTGCTCACACCCTCTTTAACCATCCCAAGAAGTCTGGACAAAACACAAAGATAACTCTCAGATGTGAGACTTGGGTTATAGGCCTAGAACTGCTGTATCCAGGGAGACTAAAGTCAGATGGTTTGCATTGCCTTCAGTTTGAAGGGAGGAACTAGCTGCTGTACTGAAGAGACAGCGCCGCCTGGAGGATAATGCTATAATACAGTGTAAGTACTAACTGGAAAGAGATAATAAAGGTTTAGTTCTGTCTTTTGAAAATTAAACAAAGTACGGTGTGTTTATCTGCATATATGCATCACATTCATTTTGGAAAATCTTCCGGAGGTGGATAAGATAGTCTATTCCAGGTCAATGAAAGCTTATTTTTCTGTGGCCAATCCATTAGCCCAATAAATGGTCTCATAAAAGGAAAGTCTCTGAGGAATTGGTGAGAAGAGTCACATACTATCCTTGAACTAATGCAAAACAATAATACCCACATACTTGGTTTGCAGTTCCTCATGTAGTATTGAGAGATATGCCACAGGTTAACAGGAACTCCCCTCCCTGAGTTCTTTATGTAGATTATCAGGTTATAGTGTCTTCAGTACTCTAAAAAGGCAAACATTAATTTAGGTGTCCATGAATTGAATAGAGGATTATTAGGTAATAAAAATCAAATAAAAACAACTAAAGTATTAGATTAGCATGTCTATTTGTGACAGAACACAAGGGAAATGACCTCATTGCCAGTGCATATGAATGTCTACCCACTATGTCAACAGTATACGGAGGTGATGGGTGGAAGAGTTGCTACCCGAGAGCCTGCAGTCTTAACCCTAGATCTGTCTCATTTCCCACCACTCTACAGGACTTCCTGTTCACAGTGAACCACAGAAGATATTTGAAATTCACTTCCATATTATTGTCTTAGGCACAGAGCATCTGAAGTTCTAATATATTAAATAGTAATACTTAAAGTACCTTTTTCCGGTCTGTGATTTCTCTCAATCTCCACCTTTTGAATAAAAAATGCCCCTGGAATTTTAATCTAATCTTTGACAATGTGCTTATCTCTGAAGCAAAGCAAATCATAAAATATACCAACTCAACTAGAACACATTTAAAAGTGATAAAAACTTACATAATGCAAGATAGAACTTTCAGTACTACTTGGACAAATTACAATCACTGCTGTACAGTCTGCAGGGTGAGCACAGGTCTTTTTTCATGTCTGTCTCTAATTCTTCACAGTAATTCTTGCTCTGATATCACCAAGCATACAGCAGTCTGGAGTGTCATGCATTTTCCTTATTGACATGTCTTTTAGACAGTCAGTCTCTCAGCTCACTGGCAGAGGGATAGAATGGAAGATTCTACTTATAACTGCTCAGTTCCTGAAGGCAGATCATTCCAACAGTGTTGAGGTTGAGAGTCCTAGGAGGAGTCTCATCTACCCACTTCACAGATACAGAAATTGAAAGTCTTGGAGATTTGAGGATTCATAACTGTCTCTAAGTTTCCTGTAGGTCACTAAGTGCCTTCCTGGTAAGTTCTATCTTGGCCATTAAAAACAAGTCGTGAATATAACATAACAATACACATGGAGAAAATATCACTGGGTATTAGCAAATTTCTTTGAGGTTTGCAATTCTGCTGCTATCTAAAGACTACCTACAATTCTAAAAATGAATTGTTCTTTCAACATCAGATACCAGGATCTGCTTGATGTTACAAGTAGGCCCTGGATAACATGTTTAAATGTATGCATGACCTGGCCTCCCAAATGGGAAATTGATGCTGGTACTGTGTCCCAGAAAGAGAGATAGCAGTCTCATTTATTTTCTTGAGCAAAACCACAAGAGATCAAGCACAGCCAAGGAAGCAAGACATTAGTGATGCCCTCTCCATCTCCTGCGTACTTGTCTGCCTAGCTTCGTGAAGTGGGGTTTGTGCTTCATTCCGTTGGTTAGTTCTGACCCAGAAAATGGAAACAAGAATGATTCTGGTTAGTTTTGGTTTAAATTTTGTTTGTTTGTTTTTGTTTTTTGTCAACTTGACATAAACGGGGGTCATCTGAGAGGAAGTCTTGTAAAAGTGCTGCCTGCAGCAATGTTCTGGGGAGAAACTGAGAAAATGCCATTAGATTGGCCTGTGAACAACCTTTGGAGAAACCTTTAGATGGATGGTTGATGCCTGCTACTGTGGACAGTGCCGTCCCTGGGAAGGTGGCCCTGCATCGTCTAAGAAGCCCGGATGCTCAAGCTCTGAGAACTAAGCAGCACTTGTTCCAAGGCTTCAGCTGCAGTTCCTGCTTCTCGGCTGCTGCTTGAGTTCCTGCCCTGACTTATTTCTGTGACAGAGTATGACTAGGGATCAGTCAGTCTTTAAACTCTTTCTTCCCCAAGGTCCTTCTGCTCATGTTGTTTTTGGTGAACAACAACAAAAAGAAATAATAAAAAACAAGCTAACACAGGGGCAAGCTCAACTCCCACACATTTGTTATTAAATAGAACCCAAGAAAGGAAGATCTGTGTACTGCAGTTCACATAGGCCCACAGCTACACGATAGTCCAGAATGCTCTCGAAGAACCAGCTAGGATCTACAATATTTTTCTTTTAGCTCAAGAACATTAGTTTTTGAGTCTTTCAAGTCAGAATGGACAGAGTTCCATTTTCTTCTGAGTGGTGACAGTGAAGAGAGAACTTTAATATGTTTTGATGGAACTTCAGCACCACAAAAACCAGGAGTTGCTCTCTTCCCCACCCATTCTCTCCCTCTCCCTCTCTCTCTGACTCTCTCTATCTCACTCTCTGACTCTCTATTTCTCTTTCTCTCTGTGTCTCTCTGTCTCTCCTCTAATTCTCTCTCGTCCCTTTCTCTCCTTCTTTCACTCCCTCCTCTCCTTTTCCCCTCTCTCCCTTCTTCTCTTCATTTCTATCTCTCCATATTTATATTACACAACTGAGTTTCAAAAGCCAGGAAAAGAATTGGTAATGTACTAGAGAATAATCACATCAAACAGCAATTCTACTGAGTGATGCTCTAAGTTTGAGACTGGGATTCCTAAGAAAATTCATAATTTATTTTTAAAGCTGTCCTCAAGTTCAACTTCATGATGTATGTTCCTTTCAAGTCTGGTAAGTGTTCTGCAACTTACTAGTAAAAAAAAAAGTCAGTGCATTTGTTTTCTTCTTGCATGTATGCAGACATTGAATGACAGCCAGTCTCCGGATCTTACCTAACAAAGTTGCCTTGAACAGCACACTGAAGCTTTCCCTTGGGGTTCAAACCAAACCCTTGTACTCTCTTGAGCATATTTCTTAAGCATCTATAAAACAGAGTAAAATCAGAAACCTGGCTGCTGATTAAGCCATTACTAAGCTGTCCTTTGAGTTAATACCATTGATTGTAGGAAATACAATCAATGGTTCCTGAGAGTCAGATGTGTTCACTCACAGATTCCTTGTGATCATCTGCATTCCCTCTGTGGGTAAATGGAAGAAAGATGCAGGTCTTCTGTCACAGCCTTTCATCCCACAGACAGCACTGCCTGGTAACAGAATGTCTGAGGAGTCAGACAGAATGTAAAATAGAAAGAAAGATGATCTCAGGAAAGTACTGCCTGCAGGACAGTTCTACAGAGACAAACCAGATTGAAATTTCCACCGCTTTGACGTCAGCAAGCCTGGTATCTTCAGCTTTACATATGGACAGAAATCCAAGGATAAGTCACAAATAAAGACAACTGACTCACATATTCTCTATAAGACATTTCTTGTGCCTAGTGCAAAGTCTTGTTTCTTTTGTCTTTAGTTCTTGCATTTACTACTAAGTATATTATGTATATGTTGGAGGGCAGTATCTTCTAACATCAGAGCCCACAGGATAGCGATCTGCTTGAGGCAAGAAGGAAATCCACTTCAGCACATCTCAATAGCTAGTGTTGGTTCACACTTCAAGGGTCTGACATGGAGTAGAGAATTTTAGGCATATTTAAGCATAAATTTGAGAAAAGTTTCCCCGTGATAATTAACTCAGACCTCCTGTGTGCCCAGTAAATTTTCATGCATGACCACATTGAAACTCTTTGTAAAGTACATGTGACCTCTTCCCTAAAGATGGGTTCTTTTTCTTATTTCTTTTTGTTGTTGTTGTTTTTTTTTTTATTTTTTTTTCAAGACAGGGTTTCACTATATAGTCCTGGATGTCCTGGAACTTGCTCTGTAGACCAGGCTGGCCTCGAACTAAGAAATCCGCCTGCCTCTGCCTCCCAAGTGCTAGGATTAAAGGTGTGCGCCACCACCGCCCGGCTTAAAGATGGGTTCTATAGACTGACTACATGCAACATCTCAAGGGTCTGAGAGAAGAGCTAATGTGGTCTTGGTCATGTAGATAGTGCAAAGGTTTCCAGGCTATTAACCACCTCTGCTTCCTGCCTGCAGGATGGAAAACGGGTTATGTACCTCTTCCTTTGAAGAGACAGCCACGCACTTTTAATATTTTTGGTTTCAATAGGGTTTATCTATGAAGACAAGGACCTTTATACCCTCGACAGTATATAGTACTCCTTGGTCCATTTTACAAATGAATACAATAAGAGTCAGCAAACATCTCAGGGAGATCAGGAGGGAGCATGCAATGTTGGAGTCTGGCCAGCTGTGTGCAAATAGCTTTGCTCTATCAATGTCATAGCACCTACTTAAGGCATTTTTAGTTTTATTAATTTTCACATTTTAACCTATACTAAAAAGTAGTAACAGTTTTCAAAAGATATTTTTAACTCTAAGCTATGAGAGTGATAATGCTGGATTCTCAGGTTTTATCTAGGATATCAGGAAAGGTAGAATCAACATATTGCTTGGAAGCAGCCAGGTAAGTCCCCACTGAGGACATTTCCATGTGTGGTAGGCAAATGCCAACAACAGCCTCTGGAGACCTGGGTGTTTTTTTTCTGGGAACAGCAGCACATGTAGCCTCTCACATAGTGGGACACACTTGCTCTCTAATAACAGTTCCCCCTGATAATAACTGAGCTGCCTGTCTCAAAGAACCAACTCCTCGTTTTGTTGAGAACTCCTACAGCTGATAAACAACTTCAGCAAAGTGGCTGGATATAAAATCAACTCAAGCAAGTCAGTAGCCTTTCTATACTCAAAGGATAAGCAGGCTGAGAAAGAAGTAAGAGAAATGATACCCTTCACGATAGCCACAAACCATATAAAGTATCTTGGTGTGACTCTAACCAAAGAAGTGAAAGATCTGTATGACAAGAACTTCAGGTCTCTGAAGAAAGAAATTGAAGAAGACCTCAGAAGATGGAAAAATCTGCCATGCTCATAGATTGGCAGAATTAATATAGTAAAAATGACCGTCTTGCCAAAAGCAATATACAGATTCAATGCAATCCCCATCAAAATCCCAACTCAATTCTTCATAGAGTTAGAAAGAGCAATTCAAAAATTCATCTGGAATAACAGAAAACCCAGGATAGCTAAAACTATTCTCAAGAGTAAAAGAACTTCTGGGGGAATCAGTATCCCGGACCTCAAGCTATACTACAGAACAATAGTGTTAAAAACCTCATGGTATTGGTACAGTGACAGGCATGTAGATCAGTGGAACAGAATTGAAGACCCAGAAATGAATCCACACTCTTATGGTCACTTGATCTTTGACAAAGGAGCTAAAACTATCCAGTGGAAAAAAGATAGCCTTTTCAACAAATGGTGCTGGCTCAACTGGAGGTCAACACTCAGAAGAATGCAAATTGACCCATTCTTATCTCCTTGCACTAAGCTCAATTCCAAGTGGATCAAGGACCTCCACATAAAACCAGACACACTGAAACTAATAGATAGGAAACTAGGGAAGAACCTTGAACATATGGGCACAAGGGAGAATTTCCTGAATAGAACTCCAATAGCTTATGCTCTAAGATCAAGAATTGACAAATGGGACCTCATTAAATTACAAAGTTTTAGCAAGGCAAAAGACACTGTCAAAAAGACAAAGCAGCAACCAACTAACTGGGAAATGATCTTTACCAACTCTACATCCAACAGAGGGCTAATATCCAATCTATACAAAGAACTCAAGAAGTTAAACTCCAGAGAGGCAAGTAACCCTATTAAAAAATGGGGTACAGAGCTAAACAAAAAGTTCTCACCTGAAGAATATCTAATGGCTGAGAAGCACCTAAAGAAATGTTCATCATCCTTAGTCATTAGGGAAATGCAAATCAAAACAACCCTGAGATTCCATCTCACACCAGTCAGAATGGCTAAGATCAAAAACACAGGAGACAGCAGTTGTTGGCAAGGATGTGGAGAAAGAGGAACACTCCTCCATTGCTGGTGGGATTGCAAGCTGGTACAACCACTCTGGAAAGCAGTCTGGCGGTTCCTCAGAAAACTGGGCGTGACACTCCCAGAGTATCCAGCTATACCACTCCTGGGCATATACCCAGAGGCTTTATCTGCATGCAATAAGGACACATGCTCCACTATGTTCATAGCAGCCTTATTTATAATAGCCAGAAGCTGGAAAGAACCCAGATGTCCCTCAACGGAGGAATGGATTCAGAAGATATGGTATATTTACACAATGGAATACTACTCTGCAATTAAAAACAATGAATTCATGAAATTCCTAGGCAAATGGTCAGAACTTGAAAATATCATCCTTAGTGAGGTAACCCAATCACAAAAGAACACACATGGTATGCAGTCACAGATAAGGGGATATTAACCCAGAATCTCGGAATACCCTAAACACAATTCGCATATCAATAGATTTCCAAGAAGATGGAAGGAGAGACCCCTGGTCCTGGAAAGACTGGATGTAGGGGAATGCCAAGACAGAGAAGCGAGAGGGGGGTTGAATGGGGAAAAGAAGGAGGGAAGGGGGCTTATGGAACTTTCAGGGAGGGAGGAAACGGGAAAGGGGAAATGATTTTGAATGTAAATAAAAAAAACTTAGAAAATAAAATAAAATTAAAAAAAAAAGAAATTCCTCCCATCACACAATAAAACACCAAATGAACAAAACAAAGAAAAAGTAGTAAAAGCAGTAAGGGGAAAATGTCAAGTAACTTATAAAGGCAGACCTATCAGAATTACACCAGACTTCTCCTCAGAGACTATGAAATCCAGAAGATCCTGGGCAGATGTAATACAGTACCTAAGAGAACACCAATGCCGGCTCAGGTTACTATACCCAGCAAAACTCTCAGTTACCATAGATGGAGAAACCAATGTATTCGATGACAAAAACAACCTTACATAATATATTTTCACAAATCTAGCCATTCAAAAGATAATAAATGGAAAACTCCAAAAAAGGAAGGAAACTATACCATAGAAATAGCAAGAAAATAATCTTCTTTTAACAAACCCAGAAGATGATAGACACATAAACATAATTCCACCTCTAACAACAACAACAAGGACAACACATGAAACAACAACCACTTCTCCTTAATATCTCTTAATATCAATGGACTCAATTCAAGAATAAAAAGGCATAGACTAACCGACTGGATATGAAAACAGGACCCAGCATTTTGTTGCATATAGGAAACCCACCTCAGTGACAAAGACAGAAACTACCTCACAGTAAAAGGCTGGAAAACAACTTTCCAAGCAAATGGTCCTTAGGAACAAGCTGGAGTAGCCATTCTAATATGGAATAACATCAATGTTCAACCTAAAGTTATCAAAAAGATAAAAAGAGATGCTTCATACTCATCACAGGTAAAATCTACCAAGTAAAACTCTCAATTATCTTCTTAGCACCTCATGGTACCGTCTCCAAAACTGAACATATAATTGGTCACAAAACAGGCCTCAACAGATAGAAGAAAAATGAAATAATTCCATGAGTCCTATCAAATCATCATGGACTAAGGCAGGTCTTCAATAACAACAAACATAATAGAAAACTGACATACATGTGGAAGCTGAAAAACACTCTATTCAATGATAACTTGGTCAAGGAAGAAATAAAGAAAGAAATTAAAGACTTTTTAGAATTTAATGAAAACGAAGCCACAACATACCCAAACTTATGGGGCACAATTAAAGCAAAGGTAAGAGGAAAACTGATAGCTTGAGTGCCTCCAAAAAGAAACTAGAGAGAGGATACTCTAACAACTTGACAGCACATCTGAAAGCTGTAGAACAAAAAGAAGCAAATACACCCCAGAGGAGTAGAAGGCAGGAAATAATCAAACTCAGTGCTGATATTAACCATGTAGAAACAAAAAGAACTATACAAAGAATCAACCAAACTGGGAGCTGGTTCTTTGAGAAAACCAACAAGATAGATAAAACTTTAGGCAAACCGACCCGAGGGCACAGAGACAATATCCAAATCAGCAAAATCAGAAATGAAAAGGGAAACATAACAATGGAAACTGAGAAAATCCAAAAAATCATCTGATCCTACTACAAAAGCCTAAACTCAACAAAACTGGAAAATCTAGATGAAATGGACAATTTCAGAGGAGCTGGAGGGAGGTCCGGAGGAGAAGAGGAGGTTTACAGCCTTATGGGAGAAGCAGTGATGTCGGTCACCCAGATGCCCCAGGACTCCCAGGGACTAAACCATCAACCAACGGGTATACATGGTTCCAGCCAAAAATGTGGGAGAGGAATGCCTTGTCAGACATCAGTGGGAGGAGTGGTCCTTGGTCCTGAAGGCTCAATAGATGCCCCAACAAAGGGAAATCAAGGGGGGTATGGGGAGGTGGGAGTGGCTCGGGTGGAGGGGCATATACTAGCAGGCTGGGGGTGGGAAGAGGGGTTGGGGGTTTCAGGGAGGGGGGAACCCAGGAAAGGTTTTACCATTTGAAATGTAAATGAAGATTATATTCAATAAAAAAATATAAAAATAAGAAATGGACAATTTCTTAGACACATACCAGATACCAAAGATTACTCATGATCAAATAAGCCATTTAACAGTCCCATAATCCCTAAAGAAATAGAAGCAGTCATTAATAGTCTCCCAAAGAAAAAAAGCCCAGGAACAGATGGGTTTAGTGCAGAATTCTATGAGACCTTCAAAGAAGACCTAATACCAGTATTCTTCAAAGTATTCTACAAATTAGAAACAGAAGGAATACTACCCAATTCATTCTATGAATCCACAATTACTCTGATACCTAAACCACACAAAGACCCAACAAAGAAATAGAACTTCAGACCAATTTCCCTTATGAATATTGATGCAAAAATACTCAATTAAATTCTCATAAACTGAATCCAAAAACACATCAAAACGATCATTCATCACGATCAAGTAGGCTTCATGTCAGGGATGCAGGGATAGTTCAATATACAGAAATCCATCAATGTAATTTACTACATAAACAAACACAAAGGAAAAGAAACACATGATCATTTCTTTAGATGCCGAGAAAGCATTTGACAAAATTAAACATCCCTTCATGTTAAAAGTCTTAGAAATATCAGGAAATCAAGGCCAATATCTAAATATAGTAAAAGCAATATACAGTAAACCAGTAGTCAACATAAAACTGAATGGAGAGAAACTTGAAGCAATCCCACTAAAATGAGGGACTGTCTACTCTCCCCTTACCTGTTCAATATACTACTCGAAGTCCTAGCCAGAGCAATTAGACACCAAAAGGAAGTCAAGCAGATAAAAATTGGAAAGAAATAAGTCAAAATATTACTATTTGCAGATGATATTAGGGTATACTTAAGTGACCCCAAAAATTCCACCAGAAAACCCCTAAATCTGATAAAAAAAACTATGACAAAGTAGTTGGATAAAAAATTAACTCAAACATATCATTTGCCTTCTTCTACTCTAAGGATAATCAGGTTGAGAAGGAAATTAGGGAAACAGCACCCTTCACAATAGTCACAAATAAGATAAAATACCTTGATGTGACTCTAACCAAGCAAGTGAAAGATCTGTATGACAAGAACATCAAGTCTCCGAAGAAAGAAATTGAAGAAGATCTCAGAAGATGGAAAGATCTCCCATGCTCATGGATTGGCAGGATTAATATAGTAAAAATGACCATCTTGCAAAAAGTAATTTACAGATTCATTGCAATCCTCATCAAAATTCCAACTTAATTTTTCATAGAGTAAGAAAGAGCAATTCTCAAATTCATCTGGAAAAACAAAAAACCCAGATAGCAAAAACTATTCACAACACTATTACACTATTCACTATTACACTATTCACTATTTACAACAAAAGAACTTCTGGGGAAATGAGCTTCCCAGAACTCAAGGTATACTATAGAGCAATAGTGATAAAAACTGCATGGTATTTGTACAGTGACAAGCAGGTAGATCAATGGAATAGAAGTGGAGACCCAGAAATGGACACACACAACTATGGTCACTTGATCTTTGACAAAGGAGCTAAAATTATCCAGTGGGAAAAAGATAGCATTTTCAACAAATGGTGCTGGTTCAACTGTAGAATGTAGAAGAATGCAAATGGATCCGTTCTTATCTCCTTGTACAAAGCTCAAGTTCAAGTGGATCAAAGACCTCCATGTAAAACCATATAAACTGAAATTAACGGAAAAGAAAGCAAGGAAGAGCTTTGAGCACATGGGCACAGGGCAAATTTTCCTGAATAGAACACCAATAGCTTATGCTCTAAGATCAAGAATTACCAAATGGGACCTCATAAAATTGCAAAGTTTCTGTAAGGCAAAGGACACTGTCAATAGGACAAAACAGCAAGCAACAGATTGAGAAAATATCATTACCAATCCTACATCTGATGGAGGGCTAATATCCAACACATACAAAGAACTCAAGAAGTTAGACTTCAGAGAACCAAATAACCCTATTAAAAATGGGGTACAGAGCTAAACAAAGAATTCTCAAATGAGAAATATCAAATGGCTGAGAAGCACCTAGAGAAATGTTCAACATCCTTACTCAACACAGAAATGCAAATAAAAACAACCCTGAGATTCCACCTCACACCAGTCAGAATGGCTAAGATCAAAAATCAAATCAGATGCTAGTGAGGATGTGGAGAAAGACAAACACTCCTCTATTGCTGCTGGGATTGCAAGCTAGTACAACCACTCTGGAAATCAGTTTGGGGTTTCCTCAGAACATTGGACAGATATACCACACCTGGGCATATACCCAGAAGATGCTCCAACATGTAATAAGGACACATCCTCCACTATATTCCTGGCAGCCTTACTTATAATATCCAGAAGCTTGAAAGAATCCAGATGTCCCTCAAGAGAAGAATGGAGACAGAAAATGTGGTATATTTACACAATGGAGTACTACTCAGTTATTAAAAACAATGAATTCATGAACTTATTAGGCAAATGGATGGAGCTAGAAAATATCATCCTGAATGAGGTAACCCAATCACACTCACACACACACACACACACACACAAACACACATGGTATGCACTCACTGATAAGTGGGTATTAGCCTAGAAGCTCAGAATACCCAAGGTACAATTTATAGACCACATGAAACTCAAGAAGAAGGAAGAACAAAGTGTGGGTACTTTGATCTTGCTTAGAAGGGGAATCAAAATACCCATGGGAGGAGATACAGAGACAAAGTGTGGAGCAGAGATTGAAGGTCATCCAGAGACTGTCTCACCTGAGAATCCATACCATATACAGCTACCAAGTCCACAAGTGCTTGCTGCCAGGAGCCTGATATAGTGGTCTCCTCAGAGTCTCTGCCATTACTTGAAAAATACAGAAGTGGATAGTCACAGCCAACCAATGAACTGAGCACAGGGAGGAACAAAAGAAAGGACCCAAGGAGCTGAAGAGGTTTGCAACCTCATAGAAGGAACAACAATATGAACCAAGCAGTACCCCCAGAGCTCCCAGGGACTAAACCACCAACCAAAGAGTTCACATGGAGGGACCCATGGCTCCAATCTCATAAGTAGCAGAGGATGGCCTTGTGAGACATCAGTGAGAGGAGAGGCCCATGATCTTGTGAAGGCTCGATGCCCCAGTATAGGGGAATGCCAGGACAGTGAAGCCAGAGTGGGTGGGTTAGTGAGCAGGTGGAAGGGGGGATGTGATAGGTGGTTTTAGGAGAGGAAAAGAGGAAAGCAGATAATGTGATATGTAAATAAAGAAAACTTCTAATAAAAACAAATTGAAAAAAGATATGTCAGTCTGCAACAGATTTAGTCATGCATATTTAGCTAAGCTGCCATAATTAAATACAAATTCTTGTTCATCAAAACAAGACTAAATATTTAGATAACCACAGGTATTTCTGACTTCCTCCCTATTTTGTTACACTGCCAGTACTGAGTATCTGCCAACCACTTCAGGTAGGTTGTTTAGCTAGGTATCATGGCACACACTTTTAATCCCTGCACTTGGGAGGCAAAGACAGCCTGATCTCTGTGGGTTTGGGGTTAGTGTGTTCTACCTGGAAAGTTCCAGGATAGCCAAAGCTACATAGAAAAATCTTGTCTCTAAAACAAAACAAAAAGTTGATAGTTATAGTCGAGAAAACATGGTTACTTGAGACATTAAATCAAAATGTATCATATTATGAACTGAACCCCCATATTTTTATTGGAAATATATGCAACTAAGATATTAAACTAATGAATTGTATCATTATATGTCATATTTGTACTTAACACTTTCTTTTTAATGATAGAATTACTGCTAGTACATTTTAGGTCTATTTTTATATGATTTTGAATTTGCAACCCTTTCAAAATTAAACTATGGAATAATTTGAGTTTTATAATGGGCTAATGTGGTTTTCTGTGGGATCTCTGCAGATGTCAAGACAGATAGGGATGTATAGAGTTGAAAATATAAGCTTGATTCGGATTCACTTTGTCAACCTGTACCAAGCTTTGGGGAGTGTGATATTAGGAGGTTTGTTGCCAGTATAACTGAACAGAATATAATCTGGCAAAAGGTTTTCTGGTATAATACAATCATGGGTACACAGGAAGCATAATTACAATGAAACACAGCTCAGAACACATCATTTCTTTCAAGAAGATGGGTTCTAGAGATAAGCTACCTACCTGTACATGCTTAAGGGTCTAAGTAAGAATCTGGCCTGGTCTCATCATACAGAGAGCACAGAGATTATTAGGTTATCATTCATCTCTGGTCCTGATGTGGGCACTTGGGGGATCCACAGCTATACAGGTAATGTTAAGTGGTTGTAGGAGCTTGGTATGGCCTGGCCCAACAGGTAATGCAGATCTCCAGTTCCCAGTTTCTGGGAAACAGACAGGATTTTATGTCCTTCCTTTTGGAAGGACAATCGTAGGTGCTTAACATTTCTGGTTTCCTTGGAGACCCATGGGCACAAGCACCTTCATGCTCCCAACAGTCCCCACTCCTTTTCTTTGCCCAAGTAGGTTCTTTTTATTATATGTAGCCCAAAACCAAGTGTTGTCTTGCAGTATACTTATATCTTCTTAATATGCTCTAATCTTGGAGACTTTATTCATATTTCTGTTGTTATTATTATGGCCTTGATCCATGAAGAGCAGTGGGGAGATGTTTTGTAGAATGTACTTCAATTTGGCTTTTTCTAAGAACTTTCCATGATTAATTTAAAACTGCAATTTTTGATAAGAAGCACATAGAGACAGAAAACTTTTGTCAAACTCAGTTCACAGGGGATACTCCTCCATGATAACTCACTTGACATGACTTATGATGATGATGGTAACTCTCATTAGTCCATGAAGAGTCAGCCCAATTTCTCTCCTGTTCAGTTATGACTTCCCCATTTCCATTCTCTCTGTTCATTGGAAACAAATAACCAGCTTCAATCCATACCTAAGGGGAGTGAAACTGAAGATGAGAGTATCTGCATAGTGTTTGGAATTCAACAAAGGATCACATATTCTCCCTGATATATGTGTTCATGTAAGCATTTATTTATGATGCTGTAGATTCTTCAACATCTTACCTCTGATCTTCACTACTTAATCACTGCTACTTTATTCCTTTAATGGCTCAGTTTGACCATAATGTACTCATAATGACTGTTCTACCTACTCTTCCACCCTGACTCATTTTCTGTGCTTTGCATTTTTTATTTATAAGATTTTTAATTAGCAAACAAAATAATGGCTTTTATTATAGTGTTTTCATATACATATATCATTGTATTGCCCTCAGTTCCCTCTCTTTTTTTTTCATGCTCCCACATCCTCCTGCTCCCCTTATTTATATTCTGCATAATAGACAAAGTTTGCAAAACTTGTCTTTATTTTCCCCACATTATTTATTCCTGTTCCCACTTTTCTACTACTCCAGAGAATACCCTTTCTATTTTAAGGATGCACACACACACACATACGCAATTCCAAGTGCAATTCTTATCCTTGTAAGCCTGATTTATTTTCTCTTTCTGTGTGTGTATGTGTGTGTGATATTTATCTACTCATCTTTTGAAGGCCCTCTAAGACTTTTTTTGAGAGACTAGGAGTTACAAAGACTCCCTAGTAAGCAACTAGGGAGATGAATCATGACTAGGTAATAAAAGTATTGTAATTTTAAGATCACACTCTTCTTTTCTTACTCTCCTGACATGAGAAAAAAGTCTTGCAGCTTAAAACAAGGCATTGTGTGTATTTGTCTTCCATTAGCAGGGCTCCTCCTAATCGACTAGCTCAGCAAATTCAAGACCTGCTCAGGATGACACACAGCAACTTCAGATCATTCAACCATCCTAGCTTTCTTCAAACTGGTCAACCCTAAGTTAAGAGAGGTAGGCTCTTCAGAGGGTTTAATCCCCGTCACCTGAGAAAAGGATGGATTTTTCAGATTTTCAAGTACCCTGTCTCTGCTTTACATAGGGTCTTTACTCTTTGTGTCTGCTGCATATGTTTGTTTCCTCATCCTCAATAAACACATTTCTTCAACTGATGATTCTGTGTGATGCAAGAGATCTCTCTGCTGCTTGTTGAGTTTTTTGTTTTCTGCATTTTAATTCTTTAGGTGGCATAGGAAATGGATTTGATCAAGATGCCTAGACTGTGTCAGTTTCTTATCTTGACTATTATGAATAGTGCAGCATTAGATATGGCTGTGCAGCCATCTCTGCAGTGAGCTGGCTTGAATTTCTTTAATTCAGGAAAGGTGTAGCAAAATTGTATTGAAGTTTCAGTTTTGGAAGAACCCTCCTTGCTAATTTCAGAATGTTATAAAATAATTTACATTTCTGCACTTCCTGTGTATAGAGGCTCTATTACCTCACATTATTACCAGAATTTTTATTGTTCTCTGGTTATTTGGTGGCAGCCATGAGGTGAGATGGAACCTCAGCATGATTTTAATTTAGATTTCCTTAATGGTTAACAATGGTGACGAGTGTTTTCATGAATTTACTGCTTTTGTTTTTCTTCCTTTAAAACCTCTGCCTGGTTTGATGATTTGGTTTGGGTATTTAAACCTATAAGTTCCTTATTTACTGTAGATAGTATCTCCTATCAGATGACTAGCTAGGAAAGATCTCCCATTCTGTAAGCTATCTATCTCTTTACTCTGCTAATTTTTTTTTGTAAGCTACATAGTGTCATGGCATACCACTTGTCAATCAATGCTAGAATTCTCTATTCTATTGAAATTCTTCTCTGAAGTGACTTTTCTTCACCTGTAACTCAAAGTGTCCTACCTAAGTTTTTCTAGCAGTTTCAAAATTCCTGTCTAACATTGTGGTATTTGATTTCTTTTAAATTATTTTTCATGAAAGCTAAGAGATATGGATCTACTTCTATCCTTTTACATGTAGAACTCCCCTATTCCAAGCACCATCTGTCAGAGACATCCCATTCCTATCAGTGTATATATTTGGCATATTAATCAAGATTAGGTGATTATAGTTCCATAGTTTTTATTTCTGAGAGTTTCTTTCCATTCTACTGGTTTCCATGTCTGCTTTATGCCAGGATCATGCTGTTTTCCATCCTTGGGTTGTACAATATATCTTGAGATCAGGTACTGTGACATACCACCAGCAGTGCTCTCTCCGCACAGGGTTGCTTTGGCTATTCGGGGTCCTTAATATGCTATACCAGTGGTTCTCAGTTTTCTTAATACTTCAACCCTTTAATACAATTAATTAATTCCTCATGTTGTGATAACCCAATTATAAAATTATATTGTTAATATTTTATAACCATAATTTTGCTCTTGTTAAGGATTATAATGTAAATATCTGTGTTTTCTGGGGGTTTTAGGCAGCCCTTGTGAAAGTATTGATCAACTCTTAAAGGGGTCAAGACCTACAGGTTGAGAACCAACGCTCTATATGAATTCTAAGTTGTTTTGTTTTAATCTTAAAGACTGAGTTAGGAGTTTGGTGGTGACGACACTGATGTTGAATGTGTTTCTGATAATAAAACCATATTCCCAGTAATAACTCTCAATCGATCACATAGAAAGCCCCTTATTTATCCACTACTAATTCTTCAATTTCTTTTCTGTAAAATTCTCTGGTTTTGCTTTTGTTGTTGAGGTCATTCATCTCCTTAGTTAGTTTATTCCTAGACCTTGTATTGAGTGGATTTTCATTCGTGGTTCTAGTCTAAGCATTACTTAGCAGTTTAAAAAAGAGCTACTAATTTTTGTATGGTGACATTGTATCTTGATGACTTGATGAGATGGTAGAGAAGATGGAAAAATTTTGTGGTGACACGTAGCATCTTTGGAGTATAGGGATTATGTTATATGTTAACAGTGGTAATTTGACTACTTGTTGGTATCACTTTTCAGTATTTCCATTATTGTTATTTTTTCAAACTTCTTGTTCTCTCTGAGATGCCAGGCATGATAATGAATAACAACAGATATGTTATATCATGTCTTATACTAGAGGATATAATTTCCAGTTTTCCTCACTTGGCATATTTTTGGTTAGAGGTGTATCATGTATATCCTTAATTATTTTGTGGTATGTTCTATCAAGAAGATATTTTGGACTCCATTAGAGGACTTTTCTGAATCTTTTGAGTTGGCCATGTGACTTCTGTTCTTGAGTATATTCAGAAACAATATTTATTACATTTATAGATCTGAAATGTTGAACCATCCTTACATCCTCATAATCAAACCAATGTTTTTGATGTCTTATTTCCTTAATTCATTCTTGAATTTTGTTTCTAAGTATTTATAGTGAGCATTTTGTTTGTATGTTTAAGAAAATTGGTCTATGGGTTTTGTTTTGGTGCTTCTGTTTCTTTATCTGGTTTTGGCACCAGAGTGATTTGGTTTCAAAGAAATAATTTGGTAATGTTCCTTCTCCTGCTGCTGTGGAACAGTTAAAAAACATTGGGCTCTTCCTTCTGTACTTGCTTGGTAGGAAGTGATTGAATCTGTCTGATTATGGTCAACAGAGTGTGCAACTTCATTGCTTCATTGTTGCTTCAAACTTGGTGCTTGTCATAGGTCTGTTTACATTATTGACATCTCTCAGTGTAGGCTTGTTGGCTCTTTTAGTCTATTTGCATATTCTTTCTCAATTTTCTAGCTTTTTGAATATAGGTTCTCAAATTATTACTTCATCATCCTCTAGATTCCACTGGCATATGTTATAATGTACCTTTTGTGTCTTCAGTGTTTTAGCCTAGACTCTTGTTGATCTTCCATGAAAATGGAATTGTTTCCTTCTTCTCTGCATTGTTCTCTTGGTCTCCAATTTTTTATTTCTACCTTTTTGGTTATCATTTTTTTCTATGTATTGATACTGTTTTTCTTTTCTTGTTTTTCCAAGACACTGAGATGCATCATTAAGGTATGTATTTGAGATCTCTATTTTTGTTTGTTTTTGTTTGTTTGTTTAAATTAAGGATTTACATCAAACTTTCCTTATAGAGCTGAGCTTCCTGTGCCCCAGAGATTCTGATAAGTTGCACTTTCAGTTCTATTCTGTTCTAAGGATTTCCTATGTGATTTCTTCAGTGGTCCATTGTTCATTCAAGAGTATATTTTTCTATCTCTAGGTATATTTTCTGCTAACATTGATTTATAGTTTTATTCTACTATTCCATGATATAATAATTTATTTTAATTTTCACTTGTTAAGATCTTTAGATGGAAATTTCTACTTTAAAGTAAGCTCCATGAGCTGCTAAGAAGAATGTGTGCTCTGAAGATTTTGAACGGAATATTTATAAATGTCCTTAAAATCCATTTGATCTCTAGCACAGTTACCTCTGAAGTTTGTTTGCTGATCTGTTTTTATCAGATTTCTTTTGGTGAGAGTTGGTTGTTGAAATTAACAGCTATAATTGTCCCTGGACCCAATCTGTCTTGTGTTGACCATTATCACTTTTTTTTATGAAATTGTGTTCAATGCACATGTACTTAGAATCTATCTTCTTTTGTATTTTTCATTGATTAATATAAAATGACTGTTAACTGTTCTGACTAGCTTTGGCTTTAAGTATATGTTATCAGTTATATGGATATCCATTTTGCTTATGGGAGACTTCAGTTTCCACCATTTTATCATCATTCTGTTTTCTTGCCAGTTATGTATGTTACTTGTCCTTGTTATCAATGTAGTTATATCTTGTTTAAAAATTCATTTAGCTAGTCTGTGTCTTTTAGTTTGGGAAATAAGACCACTTGCACTTAGGGTTACTATTAAGAAGACTCTACTCATTCTTGCAATGGTGTTATCTGTCTGTTTATCTCATATGACTATTGCTTGTTCTTTGTTTCTCCTGTAAGCATATGAGAGGCTTGCTGGTTTCTTGGATTATATATAATTGACTTCTTCTGTATTAATATATTCCTCTCATGAAATTTATCTTCTTGTACTCTCAAGACAGAGACTTCTTTCTCCTCTGTCTGTGGGGTTATTTTAAGTATATGCTGTAATGTTAGGTTGGTGAAACAAAATATACCTTTTCCTTTCCTCACTTATATGTACATATTTATCTTTGAAGGCAGTTATTTACTTTTAAGGCTTAAAACATCATTCCATGCTTTACTGGATTTTAGGATTTTGGCCAATATATCTGATATTTTTTTCTGTTTGTCTTTTTGACTTGGATTTTTACTGTTCAGTTATTAGTATCATTTTATTGCTTTCTAGTATTATAATCAAAACTCCCTTATATCTGTGCCACTTTAGGTTTTTAAGTGCTCATTTTTCTTTGACTTTCATTTATTTCCTTAGATTTGCTATGTTTTCTCCTATTCAATAAATAGCTATTTTGATATCTCTATCCTTTATTAATCTTAACTTCTTAAATCATCATTTTATAGATTTTTAATTAATTAATTGTTTTATTAATTTACATCCCAAAATTTGCCCCTCCTCTGGGCTCCCCTTCCAAAGTTCTTCCTCTCCTCCGCCTTATCCTTTGCCTCTGAGAGGGTGTCCCAGTGGGTATCCCTCCACCCTGAGGCATCAAGTCTCTACAGGATTAGGTGCATCCTCTCTCACTGAAGCCAGATAAGGCAGTCCACAGCTACATATGTGTTGTGGTCCTTTGATCAGCCCACGCATGCTCTTTGCTTGGTGACTCAGTCTCTAAGAGCTCCCAAAGGTCCAGTCAAGTTGACATTGTTGGTCTTCCTATGGGCTTTACATCCCTTTCAGTTCCTTCAATCCTTCCCCTAACTTTTCCATAGGGATGCCCAACCTTAGACCAATGCTTGGCTGTGGGTATCTACATCTGTCTCAGTCAGCTGCTTAAATAGAACCTCTCAGAGGACAGTCATGCTAGGCTCTCATCTGCAAGCACAACACAGCATCAGTAATACTGTCAGGGATTGGTGCTTAGCCATGGGATGGATCCCAAGTTGGACCAGTCACTGTATGGCCATTCTTTCAGTCCGTGCTCCATTTTTGTTCCTGTATTTCTTTTAGACAGGAGCAATTTGGGGTCAAAAGTTTTGAAGTAACCCTGAAAAACTGAAGTATTTAAAGCAACTGAAGAATGAATTCAGAAAATGTGATTCATTTACAAAATATGATTCAGATATTAAAAACAAGGACATATGTGTTTTGCAGACTAATGGACGGGAACTCTAAAATATCATCCTGAGAGAGTTAACCCAGACCCAAAAGGATGCCCTATGGTATATACTCACTGATAACTGGATATTAAACAAAAAGTACAGAATACCCATTATACATCCCCAAAGAAGTTAAAGAAGGAAGGCCCAAGTGAAGATGCTTCAATCCCACTTAGAAGGGGAAACAAAATAGACATGGAAGTCAGAGGGAGGAAGAATGTTATTGGGAGGTGTAAGGGGGCAGAATCAGGTATGGGGAGAGACAAGAGAGAGGTCCAGAGGGCCAGGAAATTGAATGGAAATATGCAGCTGCAGGGAGTAGGAACAGGGAAAATCTCTAGGAAGTCCCAGTGACTTAGGATTCGGGATGCTCTCAGGACTCAATGCAGGTGACCTTAGATAAAATGTACAAGAGTGGGAAGATAGAACCTGAAGAGACCACCTCCTGTAGCCAGACAAGATTCCCAATGGAGGGATAGGGACACCAATTCACCATTAAAAAAATTTTATTTTAGTTGCTTCTTCTGCCTTGTTAATTCATAGATTTGATCACTTTAATTATGTTTAGCATTCTTGTATATGATTAATGATTATACCTAGCTTTTTAATTTATTGGTGTTTTAATTTGTTAACTATGTTTTTTTTTGTTTTGTTTTGTTTTGTTTTTTTTTTTAGCTCTGTGACTATTTCTTCTATTTTACCTAGTGTTTTGGTGATAGTTTGCAAGTTTTTCATTTGGTGAATTGAGTATCATATTTAAAGCATAGTTTCCTTAAGATTTCAACTCTCTTGTTACATTTCTCACCCATGCTGCTGAACTTGTCTGGCGTTTTAGCTACTTCATTATTTTGGATTTGATAATTCAGAACTTATGGTCTTGGAAGTGTACTGTGTCTCCTTACATTTTTATGTTCCTATTTTATAATAGATATCTTGGATATCTCCTGACATGGAGGTTTGTTTGTTTATTCATGTTGTAAGACAGGGTTTCACTATATAGTTCTGCCTAGATGCAAACTCACAGAAATCTGCATGTCTCTGTCTCCCAACTACTGGGAATAAAGGCATGGACATCACATACAGTTTGGGAATCTTCTCAACAAGCAGGCTAATCTTTTTTTGTGTTATATTTATATTGTGAGTTTTATTGTTGCTGTTGTTGTTTTTCTTTTTAATATTAGATATTTGCTTTATTTACATTTCAAATAGTATCCCTTTTCCTTGTTACTCCTCCAAAAACCTCCTATCCCACCCTCCCTGTCCTACTCTCTAACCCCCCCTCCCACATTCCTGAGTGGCATTGCTCTACTCTGGGGCATCAAGCCTTCACAGGACCAACGGCCTTTCCTCTCATTGATGTCTGAAATGGCCATTTTCTGCTACATATGTAGCTGGAGCCATGGGTCCATTTCTAGCTCAATCCATTTGCTAAGAATTTCATGAATTCATTGTTTTTAATAGCTGAGTAATACTCCATTGTGTACATTTTCTGTATCCATTCCTCTGTTGAGGGACATCTGGGTTCTTTCTAGCTTCTGGCTATTATAAATAAGTTGGCTATGAGCATAGTGGAACATGTGTCCTTATTACATATTGGAACATCTTCTGGGTATATGACCAGGAGTGGTATAGCTCAGTCCTCAGGTAGTACTATGTACAATTTTCTGAGGAACTGCTAAACTGATTTCCAGAGTAGTTTGATGTTGGCTAATGGTTCATTTTATATTGCTTTTAATATGCTTAGTTGTGAACCTTGAATTTCTGATCTTTCCAAGACTTTTAACATAAAGGGGAGTGGAATTTTGCCAAATGCTTTCTCAGCAGCTAATGATATGATCATATGGTTTTTTTCTTTGAGTTTGTTTATGTAGTGGATTACATTGAGGGATTTCCTTATATTGAACCATCCTGAATCCTTGAGATGAAGCCTACTTGATCATGATGGATAATCGTTTTTGATGTGTTTTTGGATTCAGTTTTCAGGAATTTTATTGTGTATTTTTGCATCTATATTCATAAGGGAAATTGGTCTGAAGTTCTCTTTCTTTGTTGGGTCTTTGTGTGATTTAAGTATAAGCATAATTGTTGCTTCATAGAGCAAATTGTGTAGTTTTCCTTCTGTTTCTATTTGATGGAATAGTTTGAAGAGTATAATATTAGGTGTTCTTTGAAGTTCCAGTAGAATTCTGCCCAAAATCTATCTGGTCCTGGTTTTTGTGTGTGTGTGTGTGTATGTGTGTGTGTGTGTGTGTGTGTGTGTGTGTGTGTGTGTGTGTTGGGGGACTTTTAATGACTGCTTCTTTTTTTTAGGGGTTATCGGATTGTTTGGATCATTTATTTGATCCTGATTTAACTTTGGTACCTGATATCTGTCTAGAAAATTGTCCATTTCATCTAGATTTTCCAGTTTTGTTGAGTATAGACTTTTGTAGTAGGATTTGAAGTTATTTTTTTTTTTTGGATTTCCTCAGTATCTGTTGTTATGTCTCCCTTTTCATTTCTGAGTTTGTTGATTTAGATACTGCCTCTGTGCCCTCTGGTTACTATAGCTAAGGATTTATCTATCTTGTTGATTTTCTCAAAGAACCAACTCCTAGTTTTGTTGATTCTTTGTATGGTTCTATTTGTTTCTACTTGATTGATTTCAGCCCTGAGTTTGATGATTTCCTGCCTTCTACACCTCTTGGGTATATTTGCTTCTTTTTGTTTTAGAGCCTTCAGATGTGCTGTCAAGCTGTTAGGGTATGCTATTTCCAGTTTCTTTTTGGAGGCATTCAGAGCTATGAGTTTTCCTCTTAACATGTCTTTCATTGTGTCCCATAAGTTTGGGTATGTTGTGCCTTTGTTTTCATTAAATTGTAAAGTCTTTAATTTCTTTCTTTATTTCTTTCTTGACCAAGTTATCTTTGAGTAGAATGTTGTTCAGTTTCCATGTATATGTGAGATTTCTGTTGTTTTGTTGTTATTGAAGACCAGCAAATACACCCAAGAGGAGTAGACGGCAGGAAATGTTCAAACTCAGGGCTAAAATCAACCATGTAGAAACAAAAAGAACTATACAAAGATTCAACCAAACCAGGAGCTTGTTCTCTGAAAAAACAACAAGATAGATAAACCCTTAACCATACTAACCAGAGGGCACAGAGACAGTATCCAAATCAGCAAAATCAGAAATGAAAAGGGAGACATAACAACAGCCTGGTAATCTGATAGGGTATATGGAATTATTTCAGTCTTCTTATATCTGTTGAGGCCTGTTTTGTGAGCAATTATATGTTCAGTTTTGGAGAAGGTACTGTGAGGTGCTGAGAAGAAGGCATATTCATTTGTTTTAGGATAAAATGTTATATAGATATCTGTTAAATTCATTTGGTTCATAACTTCTGTTAGTTTCTCTGTTTAGTTTGTGTCTCCCTGATCTGTCCATTGAGGAGAGTGAGGTATTGAACTCTCCACTATTGTAGTGTGAGGTGTAATGTGTGCTTTGAGCTTCAGTAAAGTTTCTTTTATGAATGTGGGTGCCCTTGTATTTGGAGCATATATCTTCAGAATTGAGAATTCATCTTGATAGATTTTTCCTTTGATGAATATGAAGTGTCCTTCCTTATCTTTTTTGATTACTTTAGGTTGAAAGTCGATTTTATTCAGTATTAGAATGGCTACACCCACTTGTTTCTTGGGACCATTTGCTTGGAAAATTGTTTTCCATCCTTTTACTCTGAGATAGTGTCTGTTTTTGTGCCTGAGGTAAGTTACCTGTATGTAACAAAATGTTGGGTCCTGCTTAAGTATCCATTCTTTTAGTCTATGTCTTTTTACTAGAGAATTGAGTCCATTGATTTTAAGAGATATTAATGAGAAGTGATTGTTGCTTCCTGTTATTTTTGTTATTAGATGTGGAGTTAGGTTTTTGTGGTTCTCTTCGTTTTGCTTTGTTAAAAGAAGATTAATTTTTGCTTTTCCTAGTGAGTAGTTTCCCTCCTTTTGTTGGTGTTTTCCATTCATTATCCTTTTAAGGACTAGATTTGTAGAAAGATATTGTGTAAACTTGGTTTTGTCATGAATTATCCTGGTTTCTCCATCTATGGTAATTGAGAGTTTTGCTGCTTATAGTAGCCTGGGTTGGCATTTGTGTTCCCTTAGGGTCTGTATGACATCTGCCCAGGATCGTCTGGCTTCTCTGGTGAGAAGTCTGGTGTAATTCTGACTGGGCTGTCTTTATATGTTACTTGACCTTTTTCCCTTACTGCTTTTAATGTTTTTCTTTGTTTAGTGCATTTGGTGTTTTAATTATGCAATGGGAGGAATTTCTTTTCTGGTCCAATCTATTTGGAGCTCTATAGGCTTCTTGTATGTTCATGGGCATTTCTTTCTTTAGGTTAGGGACGTTTTCCTCTATAACTTTGTTGAAGATATTTACTGGCCTTTTAGGCTGGAAATTGTCACTTTCTTTTATACCTATAATCCTTAGTTTTGGTCTTCTCATTTTGTCCTGGATTTCCTGGATGTTTTGGATTAGGAGCTTTTTGCATTTTGCCTTTTCTTTGACTGTTGTGTCAATGCTTTCTAGGTATCTTCTGCATCTGATATTCTCTCTTCTATCTCTTATATTCTGTTGTTGATGCTTGCATCTAAAACTCCTGAGTTCTTTCCTAGGTTTTCTATGTCCAGAGTTATTTTCCTTTGTGATTTCTTTATTGTTTCTACTTCCATCTTTAGATCCTGAAAGGTTTTGTTCAATTCCTTCACCTGTTTGGTTGTGCTTTCCTGTAATTCTTTAAGGGCTTCTACTGGTTTACCTGTGTTCTCCTGTATTTTTTAAGGTAGTTCTTTATGTCCTTCTTGAAGTTCTCTATCAGCATCATGAGCTGTGATTTTAAATCTAAATCTTGCTTTTCCACTGTGTTGGGGCATCCAGGACTTGCTGTTGTAGAAGAACTAGGTTCAGATCGACAATGTCACAAAAAAAAAAACCCTCAATGGATACAGTATTGAAATAATACCATGCATCCTATCAGATCACCAGGGACTAAGGCTGGTCTTCAATAGCAAAAAAAAAAAAAACAAAAAAAAACAAAAACAAAAAAACAGAAAACAAAACAAAACAAAACAAAGAAAAACAAAAACAAAAATTTCCCCAAAACAATAGAAAGGGCACATCAACATGGAAGCTAAATAATCCTCTACTCAATGATAACTTGGTTGGGGAAAAAATAAACAAAGAAATTAAAGATTTCCTGGAATTCAATGTAAGTGTGGATACAACATACCCAAATTTGTGGGACACAATGAAAGCAGTGATAAGAGGAAATTTCATAGCACTAAGTGCCCTGGTAAAGAAACTGGAGAGATCTTACACAAGAAACTTAGCAGCACACCTGAGAACTCTAGAACAAAAATAAGCAAACACACCCAAGAGGAGTAAAAGACAGGAAATAATCAAACTCAGGGCTGAAATCAACCAAGTAGAAAGAGATCCACACAAAGAATCAATAAACCCAAAGTTGGTTCTTTGAGAGAATCAAAAAGGTAGATAAATCCCTAGTCAACCTAACTAATAGGCCCAGTGGCAGTATCCAAATCAACAAAATCAGAAATGAAAAGGGAGACATAACAGAAACTGAGGAAATTAAAAAATTCATCAGATCCTACTACAAAAGCCTATACTCAACAAAACTGAAAAATCTAGATGAAATGGATGGTTTTCTAGACAGATACCACAAACCAAAGTTAAATCGAGTGCAGATAAACTGTCTAAACAGTTCCATATCTCATAAAGAAATATAAGAAGTCATTCAAAACCTCCCAATCAAAAAAAGCCCAGGGTCAGACGAATTTAGTGCAGAATTCTACCAGACCTTCAAAGAAGATCTAATACCAGTATTTCTCAAACTATTCCATAAAATAGAAACAGAAGGAACACTACCTAATTCATTCTATGAAACCACAATTACTCTTATATCTAAATCACACAAGGACACACCAAAAAAAGAGAACTTCAGACCAATCTCTCTCATGAATATCGATGCAAAAATACTCAATAAAATTCTTGCAAACCGAATCCAAGAACACATCAAAATCATCATTCACCACAATCAAATAGACTTCATCCCAGGGATGCAGGGATGGTTCAATATGCAAAAATCCATTAATATGGCTCACTATATAAATAAACTCCAAGAAAAAAATCACATGATCATCTCCTTAGATGGAGAAAAAGCATTTGACAAAATACAACACCCCTTCATGTTAAAAGTAGTAGAGATATCAGGAATTCAAGGCCCAGGCTCATACCTAAACATAATAAAGGCATTTTACTGCAAACCAACAGTCAATATCAAATTAAATGGTGAGACACTTGAAGCAATCCCACTAAAATCGGGGACAAGACAAGGATGCCTACTCTCCCTGTGTCTATTCAATATAGTACTTGAAGTGCTAGCAAGAACAATATGACAACAAAAAGAGTAGCTAACCACCAAAAAACCAAACAACCCAAATCAAAAAATGGGGTATAGAACTAAACAGAGAAATCACAATAGAGCAATCTCAAGTGGTTGAGAAGCACCTAAAGAAATGTTCAAAGTCCTTAGTGACCAAAGAAATTCAAATCAAAACAACTATGAGATTCCACCTTACACCAATCAGAATGACTACATTCAAAACCTCAGATGATAACACATGTTGGTGAGGATGTAGAGAAAGAGGAACACTCCTCCATTGCTGATGGGATTTCAAACTGGTATAACCATTCTGGAAATCAATCTGGAAGTTCCTCAGAAAATTGGACATAATACTTGAGGACCCAGCTATACCACTCCTGGGCATATACCCAAAGATGCTCCAAAAGGTAATAAGGACACATGCTCCACTATGTTCATAGCAACCTTATTTATGATAACCAGAATATGGAAACAACCCAGATGTCTTATGAAATAAGAATGGATGCAGAAAATGTGGTTCATTTACACAGTGTAACACTACTCAGCTATTAAGAATGAGAACATCCTGAATTTTGCAGGCAAATGGATGGAATTATCATCCTGAGTGAGGTAACTCAGACCCAGTAAGACATGAATGGTATGTATTCACTAATATGTGAATATTAGCCAAAAAAAGTTACAGAATACCCAAGATACAGTACACAGAATTCAAAAAGGTCAACAAGCTGAACGGCCCTAGTGAGGACACCTCAATCCCATTTGGGAGGGAGAAGAAAATAATCACAAAGGGGAAAGGAGGGACCTGGATGGAAAAAGTGACGGGGGGAAAGAGGGGAGCATCATCTGCTGTAGGATGGGGCGAAAGGACTGAAGTCCTGAGGGCCAGCAGAAAGAATGGATACAGGTGATCTTTGGAGGTAGGAGGTAAGGGCACCCTACAGAATGTACCAGAGACATGGGACATGAGAGACTCTCAGGACTCAAAGGATGAGACCTTAGATAAAATGCGCTACCATGGGGAGAGGGAACTTGTAGAGCCCACCTCCATCAGAAAGATGGCATCAAGTTAGTGATGGAGTTGCCACAGTCAAAACTCTAACTCATAATTGTTCCTGTTTGAAAGAACTGCAGCGATGGAAATGGAGAGAAGGCTGAGGAAAAGGAGGTCCAGTGATAGGCTCAAAGTGGCATCCAGCTCAAGGAAAGGTCCCAAGTCCTGTCACTATTACTGGGGCTATGGTGCACTCACAAAAAGGGACCTATCATGACTGCCCTCCAAAAGACCCAACAAGCATCTGAAAGAGTCAGAAGCAGATATTTGCACCTAAACAATGGACAGAAGCTACTGACCCCTGTGATTGAATTAGGGAAAGGCTGGAAGAATGTGAGGAGAGGGGCGACCCTGCAGGGGGAGCAGCAGTCTCAATTAATCTGATCCCCAATATCAGATGCTGAACCACCAACCACGCAGCATATACCAGCTGATATGAGGCCTCCAACCCATATACAGCAGAGGACTGCCAGGTTTGGGTTCAGCCAGAGAGGCGGCCCTAGGGAGTTTAAAAGTCTGGTGGAGTGGGGATGGGATTGGGAGATCCTTGTGGAGACAGGGACTAGGGAGGAGGTATGGGATGGGGAACAGTCAGAGGATGAACCAGGAGGGGAATTAAATCTGGAGTGTAAAAAACAGATTAAATAAAATTTAAAAATAAAAGACTTTGGCTATTCATTAAGCAGTTTATAGGTGCAATACTTGACTCTAACAACCCATAAAAATAACTCAGAGATACAACCAAAGGTGAAGAGCTAAAAGAAAGTGTGCTTTCAAAGATTCTATCAGCAACCGTGCATGGATAGCCCAACTTTCTCAAGAAGAAATTGGTCGGCTCTGCTGCACTCTGGGCTAGAGGACAGAAGTGCTTTGTTTTAAACAGAACCAAATTATCTGTACTGTTCATAGCAATAATCATGCCCTTCCTTTGTCAAATTACATGGGGAAATCCTTCCTATGTGTGCTCATTTTGACTCTGACAAATGACATGACAGTCCACATGGATGTCAATCAATATTTCATTCACTCCTGCAAATACCATTAAGTTGGATTCCAACTGCCTATATCTAAAGCCATGCCAATTCCTATGTCTAAGTACTTACCTGATATTGAACTGGAAATATAAAACTAGGATAACTACAACCATTATAAGGTGGAATTTCTAAAGTTTGCAGGCATGTTAGCATACTGCTCAAAGGTCAGGGTTCTTGCTCTTCCATAGAGTCCACTCACCTGAGGCCCAGAGACCTGAACTTCAAAGCAGGTGAGTGTCAGATGTCTATAACATCAGTAACACTCCTCTCTCTCCCTCTCCCTCTCCCTCTTTCTCTCTCTCCCTCTTCTCTCTTTCTTTGTCCTTCCTTCTCCTTTTCCTTGTCTCCCCTTCCTCCACTCTTCACTCCACTGTTAAGGACATTCTAATTAAAATTATATCCTGTTGTGAGTGACAAAAGATATTTTATAATCCTTATCACTATATGCTAGGACTACAGAGACAGATCTGGGTTTGAATGTTAGATTTTCCATTTACTATAGAGGTGTTTCAGTTTCCTTTCTTATTACATTGACTGTTTTTCAGCTGGTTTGTATGGGTGCATAGACATGCCATAGCACATGTGGGGAGTGCAAAGAACAATCTTTAGAAGTTGGTTATCTTCTGGTACTATGTGTCTCCAGCAGATCTAATAGGTCAAGTGCTTGATGGCAAGTTTCTTTACCTTCATTGGACAACCAGGTGGTGACTGGCAATGCCAAGTATCCTCAAAGTTCTGTCTGACAAAGTTCTGGTGTTTGGACAATCTGAACTGACTTTTCACTGCCCTTGATGGATATTTGCTGTATACCTTTTGCTATACTTAAGCTTCTTACTGTTAAAGGCCTCTCTCCAAGAGCTAGAGCTGGGATAACAAAAAGCTAGTGTAAATAAGAATGAAATTTATGAAAGTTCCTTGGGAAAAAAGTTAGGCAAACATTGAGTCTTTCCCTAGAACTTATTACTTAATTAAACATTTAGATTATTAATGAATGTTGTTAGTAAGCATTAGTTAGAGAATTTAAGAAGAATTTTAAAGAAAAATGTGGGAAAAGTTTAGAAGCTGACAAGCAGTAATTGAATTGCAAGGTTTTTAATATTCAACTTTAGAAACAAGGAACTTGTATGTATAGGAAGAGATTTTGATCATGCAAGTTTACGACAAGCCTTGGTACCTTCCTGAAGACAAAAGTAAGCAGCTTTAAGAACCCTGATGTTCTTCTGTCCTTTACAGAATTTTAATAAAGATAGGAATTATATTGAAAGAAGGGTTCAAAGGAGTACACATGGAGGGACCCATGGCTACTGCTGTATATGTAGCAAAGGATGGCCTTGTTGGGCATCAATGGGAGTAGAGGCCCTTTGGTCCTGTTAAGGCTTGATGCCCCAGTGTATGGGAATTTGAGTGTGGGAAGGCAGGATTGGTTGATTGGTTGGTTGAGCACCTTCATAGAAACAGGGAAGAGGGAATGGAATAGGAGTTTTCAGGGGTGGGAAGACTGGGAATGGGGATAACATTTGAAGGGTAAATAAAGAAAATATCCAATAAAAAAATTAAAAAAGAAAAAAAAAGAAGAGTTCAAGACAGAGACACAAAGGAAGACATCCTGGCTCTGTGAACTGCCTGCCTTCCTGAACAGACTTGTTAAACCAGACCTTTATGAATGGACTGCTTTTGCTTAGCAAAGGGACTGAACAATATGTTAAGAATCAAAAAAAGAAAAAGAAAAAGGATAGTGGTCTGATGCCAAATATAAAAGAAATATACAGGAAGGAAAGGGAGAATTAAGTAAGAGTTAAAGTTTGAACTTTTGTAGAAAGTCAAGTTTGACATCATAGGTAGTAGGAAGTAACTTTTGATCTATTAATCTTATGCTAAACTGAAAAAAAAATCCAATTTAAAGAGAGTCATCCTGTCCAGCATTTCTGTAACCACAAGGCTTCACAACACCAATCTTAAGTAGGAAGATACTGAGTTTAAAGAAAATTGATTTTATCATAATGTTAATTTTTAGTTCTTATAAAATTGCTGTTTGCTCTGTTCCTCATTTAATATTCTTATGTAATCAAGGAAGACTTTAGAAGAAAATGTATTTTGAAAAGCTATATAATCAATGAATAACATTTCTGAAGAAATAAAACCTGAAAGAGACAAAAGTTGTGAGAGTAGGAAAAGCCACACTGAAATGTGCTTTTTCTTTGTCCTGTCTCTCATGAAACAAATGATGTCCCATGTCTGATTCTTCCTTCCCTTCGCTGCTCTTGCATCCACCCTTCTCCAGACCCTGCCCTCAGCTGAGGCAGGTCCCTGGGGCAGGTGACAGTTTTCTACTAGAGTTATGAGGTTTAAATGAGATGCCACATGTAAAGTGCAGTGTAATGTGATGTAAGATCTCAGAGCAAAGCTCAATGATCTGTGCTGCCTTGATGGCTGAAATAATTGGGAAGATCCTGGAAGATTTAACTCTAAGTGCCTAGTTTCTATGAATAGGGTCTTATAGTTCAACTTTGACCATATTTTAGGGACTGTGAGGATCCTGGAAGATTTAACTCTAAGTGCCTAGTTTCTATGAATAGGGTCTTATAGTTCAACTTTGACCATATTTTAGGGACTGTCCACAATCCTTTCTCTGTAGAGTGAGTTTGAGACTTATTCAAAAGGTCAACTATATCTTTTGTTGTTCTAAGGTCATGCAATCCTCTTGGCATAGCTGTTGAGTGTTTATCCCAGGCCTGAGTTCCACCCATTTGTTATTACATGTTGTCCTCTGTCCTATGGGTGTGAGTACATATGTGTCAGTGTGTGTGTGTCTGTGTCCATGTGCCTGTGAATGTGTATGTCTGTGTGCCTGTGTGTGTGTGTGTGTGCATGTGCGTGTGTGTATCTTTGTGTGTGCGTGTGTGTAAAATGCAGGTATAATTGAACTGATGTTTATTTGTCAATACAGGTCCAGGTACTGACTGGTTGGAATTCATACAGTGTTGGAAATATATACTTTTTTCAGTAGCAATGCTATGAATTGGAAGATTCAAATAAACTTCTGACACAGTGGAGCAATAAATACAAATGTGTAACAGCTTTAAAGAAATGAACCCTCTTGTTCTTCTTCCTCCCCAAAGTATTTTGAAGTTGGTTTTCCACAAAGCAGAGTCATTGCCAGCTGCTGTCTGGTCATCTAGAGTTTGGAGTCTGAGACATAGAGAACTAAATCAGGAATACAACTAAAACAGGAATACCAGGAAACCTTAGCCTAAAATTTCCTTTGGACATGGCTCACAGTGTTAAGAAATGATAAAAGCCTAGTGCAAGATTAGGCATAATCCCCTTTACTCCAGGGTCTTTCATCTGTTATTGCTTAATGGGAACAAGCCCCCTGTTCTAATCAGGCTAAGGTTGCTGTGATAAATAGGAAAACCAAAACAATGTAGGAAGCAAAGGATTTATTTACATAGACAGTCATCAAGGGAAGTCAGTGCAGGAACTCAAGCAGGAACTGAAGCAGAGACCATGGAAGAACACTACTTGTCTTGTTTTCCATGGCATACTCAGTCTGTTTTCTTATCTAACCCAAGTCCATAGGTAGCAAGCTCAGGGATGCTACCATCCAGAGTGAACTGACTTTTTCTATATCGGCCATCAATCAAGAAAATGCCTCACATATTTGCCTACAGTACAATTGGGCAGAGGCAATTCTCAAATTGACTTTCCCTCCTCTCAAGTGATTCTAGTTTGTGTCAAGTTGCAAAAACAAAACAAAACAAAAAAAAATCACCACCACCAACAACAAAAACACCTAACCAACAAATAGGTATACATGTCAATTATTGGCTGTGTCTCCATACCTTGAAAGCTCCTGACTGTGAGCTGGAAATATGCCTCTGCTTAAGCTCAAACAGCACCTCTGAGAGATTTTATAAAGCTGCATGGGTACTGCAAACCCTCCCTCAGTCATTGGTTCTGTGTTTCATTGAGAACTATAGCTTCCTGAAGTTCCCAGCATTAGAATAAGCAGGAGTGATTGCCTTATTCACTCTTGCTGTTACAGTCAGACACTTCACACTGGGAGAATTTGACCAACTGGATCCCACATTGAGGATAAGTGTAAAACAATATGTAAAAGAAAAATGTGGAGCAGAGACTAGTCTAGGAACATATTGTATAATCCAGGCAACCCTGGAAACTCACACTATAGCCTAGGTTGGCCTCATATTAGTGACCCTCTGACTGATCGTGATAGTGCTGGGCCTCCCAGAAAGTAACACCATGTTCAACAAATGAAATGTTTTGTAGTTTGGCCAGAGGAGGAAGAAAACTGCTCTGCTTCCCACCTTACTTTTACGTTCTGTTGTTCATAGGGGTAGGCCATCCAAGCAGTTCAAAGCAAAGAGATGTGCCTCTGTAGACTAGGTCTAGCTGTGGGCAGAATGCAGTCTATAAGCTAAACTAAACTGCAGCTCTGGCTCCTTGAGTTCTATGCCTCCACCCCTGGCAGTGCTGTTGGTAGATTTCCATTCAAATGGGTGTCTGTCAGAGGTGAGGTGAAGACATGGCTTAGTAGGACAATGGCTAAGACAGATGACAATTTGAAGTTGATGGAGCATGCCTGTAATTGCAGTGCTAGGGAGGCAGATGCAAGCAGATCATAACCTTGAGAACAGCCTGGGCAACAAAGCAAAATTCTGGCTGAAAACAGACCAACCAAAATGGGTGATTTCTTTAAGTTCTTAATTTTTCCAAAGCCTTTTAATGGTTTATTTTTATTTTTATTCATGTGTAAGTGTGTATATGTCTGTATGGGAGTCTACAGTGTGTGTGTGTGTGTGTGTGTGTATGTGTGTGTGTGTGTGTGTGTATGTGTGTGTGTGTGTGTGTGTATGTGGTAAGTATTTGCATATGCATTTGGGTGCCTGTGGAGGTCAGAAGAGTCAGTTAGATCACATGGAGTGAGAGTTATGGAAAGTGGAATACCTCCTAATATGGGTGCTTGAAACTGAACTCCAGTTCTTTGTAAGAGCAGCAAGAACTCTTAACCTATGTGTTGTCTCTACAGCCCCTAAATCTCAACAGTTTTAAGGTGTGCCTTTACAATATGTAGAGGACTGTTAACAAACTTGTATTGAATAGATTATTGAGTGAATGAAAGTTAGTATATAAGATGATTGAATTTATTATTATACATAGTAGTATAAAATCATAAATCAGGTCCCTAAATATCAGAAACCTGTATTTTTGAGGAAATATATAGAGCAAATGGTACTCAATCTATGAAGAAAAAGCGAATGGTGCTTCTGTGAGAAAGCAAGAATTAAGAGTCTAGAAGGAAATGGAAGCAAACACACCTGAGGTGGGAAGTGGTACGGAGGACACGAGCTTCCCACCAAAGACTATTCCACATGCTGTATGCCATCCACTTCAAGAAGGCAGTGAAAGTAACTGAGTTGGCACCTACAGAGAATGCCTCAGCTCTTACATCTTGTAGGGAAATTAATTGAAAGCATTTCCAGTGGAAAAAAGGAAAAGATTTTGTCCTGGTTAGCTTGCCTTGAGCAACAACAATACCCACTTGAATGTTAGACAAGGATGAGTCAGACTTTCTAAAGAGACAAAAAGCTGGATTCTTGCTCTACACAGTAGGAGTACAGTTCCACTCACAATATTAAATTGAAGTTGTAATCTAGTCTTAAATGCCTAGATTAATGGAAAAAAATCACACCAACATCCTAGAAAGAATTGTCAACCTTTAGATTAAAATAAACCATAGCACTCTGAGAAATTATTGTAAACCCATTGTGAAGAGGAAAGATATACAACATCAGAAAATTCTTCAACAAGCTTGATAAGGTTTATAATTAATGTAAATAGATGCCAGATGGCAAGGTTCTGTCTAGTCTAGCCTCAAACTTGTAATCTTCCGACCTTATCTTCCCAAGGGCTACGGTCATAAGTACATACCATCTTACTCTGTTTTCTATCCATTTTTAATGCAAAGTTACCTATGTTGACACAAAACGTGGGAGTAACCTCAATGGGAATGAAAAGCCATTTATCCTGAGCCAAATTTGAGCAAATGTAGCCCAGAAGGATAATTTTAATCTTTGGGATATTGGTAGGAATTTCAGTTTAAGCAGATGCAGAACTGGAGCAGGTTAGAGACCTATGCATCTTTAGACAGTATTGGCCAATATGGAGTCTGCTTTATCATTACCTCAGTTTTGTTTCTAAAGACAAATGAATTCCTATTACTTGAAGGGGAAACAAGTTCCCATAAGATGATGGATCCTGGTTGTGGGAGGGGGAGGGTCACCTTATCCCAGCGTGACCTATTGATGAAAATCTGCTGTTTCTGGAATCAAAAGCAGATACAGGTTTAGGAGAATGACTGTAGATTTTCAGGTGCACTTTTGGGAATTTGGGAGAGGATATTGTAAAGCAAACACTAGTATTCCCAATGTCTTGCCCATTTTCAACCTGAGAAGAAGAGGAGAAAGATTAGGGATCACCACTGTTTAAATGGGCAGTCCTTGAGTCCTTTGTTTTGTTATTTCATTTTATTGAGTTTTTGATCCAGGTTCTCATTATATAGCACAGGATATCCCACTTAATGGCCTAGGATAGCTTCGAAATCATTACCAACCAGCTTCCCCAGTGCTGGGATCGAACAGGTTCTTCACCACACCCAAAGGTTGAAGATAAAAGAGATGCGTATAGAACAAAGACAGAGATGCCAGACTTGTATCACATTTTCAGTTTTGCAGGCCCTGGTGAGTTATCAGCACCTTTTAGTAAAAGCAGTTAGGGCTCTCAAGATAGTGTGAACCCATGCTGCCATCAGTCTTGTGGGTCTCAATCTTGGAAAGAATGTACTTAGTCCAACAAACTGTATTAGTGGGCAGCCTTCATCAGGTGGTGCAGAATTGTAAAACCACCATGTAACTCCAATGTACTAGTGAGAATAGGAATCACATGCCCATCTTGTTTATCAAGAATCCCCTGGGAGGCATAAATTCAACTCCTTGGTGACCTTGGGTGTTTGAACTGTACTGTTAAAGGCAATGGTCGTCAACCTTGACTGAAGATAACAATCCTCTCAGAGTTCCATGGAAACAAGGGCTTTCAGGTCAGAGATCAGGCCAATTCAATTAGAACTCTATAGTCATGGTCTGTGTAGTTTAATGCTTTTAAGTTTCTTGTATTATTTTAAGTGAATTTCCTTGGCTTACATGCTTCTCAAAGGAGGATCAACTCCTGAGACACTTCTCACAGCTTTCATGTAATAGAGCACACAGTTCTGAGCCACCAAGCTTTAGTCAGTTTTCTAGTTGGAAATACAGTAGAAGGCATTGACTAGCCCCAGGGATATTTTTTTGTGCTGTTGCTAACAGCAAGATAACCCCCCCCCCAAAAAAAACCCCAAATTCCTCTTCTATACAACAGTCATTCTTTCACACTCCTACCTTGGAAAGAAAATGGGTTTGCACTTCTGAGTCTGTGCATCCTATGAGAACTGAGCATTTGGTGTTATTTTTAAAAGATGTACTTGACCAATACAACACTCCATACACTGTGCCAGGAGTCATCATGGGGAAGCTAAAAATTAGCAGGTAATTTTCCTGAGATAGTTCTGCCATGGACTATATAGTTAATGACATATTTGCTTCTACAGACAAGGCCCAGGAGATTTCATTTTAGGAAATATTCCTATTATTAATATGTTTTTTCTGTATATATATATATGATACAATACTAGGTATTAGTCCACCCTTTGAATAGATCTCTGCATAAAAATGAAGATGTACTATCTTGTAGTGATGCTATATAAACAAATAGACAACTTCTTAATTCTTAATGACGAACCTATAAGAACTGCTAAAATTATAGTAGTAATTATTAAGCTCTTTTATAATATGAATGCTATTAAGTCATCTCTGATAATCAAAACTGTAGTGAGAACTCTGTGAGTCTTCAAGTATCATGAGGTTATTGCTTCTGAGATAACAAGCAGGTGTCTGTAATTTAGAGCATTTTCCAAAGAGGTTGTAAAACCATTAACCAAAGGTCATCAAAAGGGAACTAACAATTTACTATATGTATAAGAACAAAAGATAAAATATTGACAGGGTTTATCTATACAAAACTTCACTAATAACTTAGTCACAAAAGTTATGGTTTTTAACTCTCCATGAGCTGACATGATGAGTGTTTAGCTAGATAAATACTCCTAATAAGATATGCATGTAAATATTCTATTGTAAACTTTCAATTTATGATTTAAATTTATGTGTAAATTTGTGATAAGTTTTTTACAGTGAGATCATGTATTCTGAAAGATGTATACGTGGTGACGACAATGAACAGTGAAAAGCCCCTGATTGCCTTTTTCTTAAAGAACTTTCATAGGAAACATTTTAGAGAGAACTTAGACATAAAGATTAAAATCACTTTAAAAAGTGTCCCTTTTCCTTTTGAGACTTCAACTAATAGGCTGGAAGTTAGAGCAGTGCAGTTCCCATAGAGATAGAGCAAAGGCTACTTTACTTAATCTCCCTGCTGTTAAACAGATAAAAGTACTAAAAAGTTTTTCATCTCAGAGGAACTCAGAAGGCAGGTCAGTTAAAGTAGCAAAGTGACTTAGAATTAAGATAGGTAAATATTTTATTATTAAATAACAACCATAAGTATCTCATAAGAACAAGTCTTATGCACCTGCCAACCAGGGCTACTCCACAAGCATGGGTCCTGCCAGGAAAGAGTTATGCTCTCAGGAGTGCTGACACAGGTTTACAGTCTATAAGAGGAATAAGCTACAGTCAGAGAAAGCAAGACCAACTAACACCAGAAGTACCAATATGGCAAAAGGCAAGCACAAGAACACTACCTTGGTTTCCAAGGCTACATGGCATCATGAGAACTGAGTTGCCCCACCACAGAAAGTCCTGGATACCCCAACACACCAGAAAAGCAAGATTTGGATTTAAAATCACATCTCATGTTGCTGATAAAGGACTTTAAGAAGGACATAAGAAATGCCCTTAAAGAAATACAGGACAACTCAGATAAACAGGTAGAAGCTAGTAAAGAAGAAAGACAAAAATCCCTTAAAGAATTACAAGAAAAATACTACCAAACCAGTGAAGATATTGAACAAAACCATTCAGGATCTAAAAATAAAAGTGGAAAAAAAAATCACAAAGGGAGAAAATTCTGGAGGTAGAAAACCTAGGAAAGAAATCAGGAGTCATAGATAGAAGAATCAAAAACAGAATACAAGAAATAGAAGAGAGAATCTCAGGTGCAGAAGATACCAGAGAAAACACTAATACAATAGTCAAAGAAAAGGCAAAATGCAAAAAGCTCTTAACCCAAAAAATCCAGGAAATCCAGGACACAATGAGATGAAACCTAAGGATCATAGGTAGGGAAGAAAGCAAAGATTTCCAACTTAATTGTTTAGCAAATGTCTTCAACAAAGTTGTAGAACAAAGCTTCCCTAAACTAAAGAAAGAGATGCCTGAGAATGCACTCCTCCATCTTTCCTCCATCAACAGAGCAACTGGGATCTCCAGACACAGGGACAATCAAGAATAATATCGCTTGGGTCAAAGACAAATTGTGTGCTTCCTGCTCCCAAGAGCTGGACAGTTCTGTGGTCACCTACATGCCAGCTCTGCTGTGGGAAATCTGCCCTGCAAAAGGACTCACACTGGGAGAGAGCACACCCACACAGGGTGGGAGCGCACCAGCCTCCCCTTGGAGACCTCTGCTCTGGGGATCGACTACGCTGAGCTTTTGGATGTGCAGGGATTCCCCAATATAACATCACTTGGGGCAAGGCACATCAAGGCTCCAAAGTCACTCAGGAGCAGGGCAGGCCCCAGAAATTGGTGCCAGGGGAATCCCGGTAATCCAGGGGGGGGTCAGAAATAGCCTTGCAGGCTCACAGGAGGTCCAACCAACAACCAGTGACAGCAGGACTAACTAACACCAGAGGTAACCAGAAGGCAAAAGGCAAACGTACGAATGTTACTAACAGAAATCAAGGCAATATGGCTCCATCCGAACGCTACTCTATAACAGCAGCAAGTCCTGGATACGACACCACACCCAAAAGGCAAGATCTGAATTTAAAATCACTTCTCATGACGCTACTAGAGGATTTCAAGAAGGACACAAATAAATCTCATAAAGAAATACAGGAGAACATGAATCAATGGGTAGAAGCCCTTACAAAGGAAACAAAAATATCGCTTAGAGAAATGCAGGAGAATATGGGTCAACTGATGGAGGCCCATAAGGAGGCAACACAAAAATCACTTAAAGAAATGAATCAAAGGGTATAAGCCCTTACAAAGGAATCACAAAAATTGCTTAAAGAAATGCAGAAGAATATGGATCAATAGATGGAGGCCCATAGGGAGGCAACACAAAAATCGCTTAAAGAAATGAATTAACGGATAGATGCCCTTACAAAGGAAACACAAGAATTGCTTAAAGAAATGCAGGAGAATATGGATCAACAGATGGAAGCCCATGAGGAGGAAACACAAAAATCGCTTAGAGAAATACAGGAGAACTTGGGTCAACAGGCAGAAATTCTGAAAGAGGAAATGCAAAAATATCTTAAAGAACTACAGGAAAATACAAACAAACAAGTGAAGGATCTGAGCAAATTCATCCAGGATCTAAAAAGGGAAGTAGAAACAACTAAGAAATCACAAAGGGAGACAAACTTGGAAACAGAAAACCTTGGAAAGAAATCAGGAGTCATAGAAGCAAACATCAACAATAGAATACAAGAGATGGAAGAAAGAATCTCAGGTGCTGAAGATACCATAGAAAGCATCAACTCAACAGTCAAAGAAAATGCAAAATGCAAAAAACGTGTAACCCAAAGCATCCAGGAAATCCAAAACACAATGAGAAGACCAAACCTACGGATTATAGGTATTGATGAGAGTGAAGATTTGCAACTAATAGGGCCAGTAAAAATCTTCAACAAAATTATGGAGGAAAACTTCCCTAACCTAAAGAGAGAGATGCCGATGAACGTACAAGAAACCCACAGAACTCCAAACAGACTGGACCAGAACAGAAATAACTCATGTCACATAATAATCAAAATATCAAATGTACTAAACAAAGAAAGAATATTAAAAGCAGTAAGAGAAAAAGGCCAGGTAACATATAAAGGAAGACTTTTCCGAATCACATCAGACTTCTCACCAGAGACTATGAAAGCCAGAAGATCCTGGGCAGATCTCATGCAGAATCTAAGAGAACACAAATGCCAGCCTAGACTACTATACCCAGCAAAACTCTCAATCGCCATAGATGGATAGAACAAGATATTCCATGATAAAAACAAATTTACACAATATCTTTCCACAAACCCAGGCCTACAAAAGATAATAGGTGGAAAACGGCAATAAGAGGAGAGAAACAACACCCTGGAAAAAACGAGATGGTAACCTTCTTGCATCAAACCCAAAAGTAGATAACCACTCAAACATAAAGATAGTGTCAAGGAAAGGAGGTGGCAATAATCACTATTCCTTAATCTCTATTAATATCAATGGTCTCAATTCCCCAATAAAAAGACATAGACTAACAGACTGGATACGTAAACAGGACCCAGCATTTTGCTGCATGCAGGAAACACACCTCAGGGTCAAAGACAAACACTACCTCAGAGTAAAAGGCTGGAAAACAATTTTACAAGCAAATGGAGCCAGGACACAAGCCGGAGTAGCCTTCCTAATATCAGATAAAATTGACTTTCAACCTAAAGTATTCAAAAAAGAAACAGAAGGACACTACATACTGATCAAAGGAAAAATCCACCAAGAAGAACTCTCAATTCTGAATATCTATGCTCCAAATGCAAGGGCACACTCATTCGTAAAAGAAACTTTACTAAAGCTCAAATCACACATGGCACCTCACACAATAATAGTGGGTGACTTCAACACCCCACTCTCTGAAATGGATTGTTCAGGAAAGCAGAAACTATACAGGGACACAGTGTATCTAATTGAAGCCTTGGACCAAATGGAACTAACAGATATATATAGAACACTTCATCCTAAAGCAAAAGCATATACCTTCTTCTCAGCACCTCATGGTACCTTCTCCAAAATCGACCATATAATAGGTCACAAAACAGACCTCAACAGATATAAGAAGATAGAACTAATCCCATGCCTCCTATCAGATCACTATGGAATAAGGGTGGTCTTCATTCGCAACAAAAAAACAGAAAGCCCACATAAACATGGAAGCTGAACAATGCTCTACTCAATGATAACTTGGTCAAGGAGGATATAAAGAAAGAAAGACTTTTTAAAATTTAATGAAAATGAAGGCACAACATACCCTATTCTATGGGACACAATGAAAGTGGTGCTAAGAGGAAAATTCATAGCCCTCAGTGCCTCCAAAATGGAACGGGAAAGAGCATACATTAGCAGTTTTTTTTTCTAAGTTTTTTTTTTATTTCCATTAAAAGTCATTTCCCCTTTCTTGTTTCCTCCCTCCCCTAAAGTCCCATAATCCCCCTTCCTCCCTCTTTTACATTGAAACCCCTCTCGCTTCTCTGTCCTGGTATTCCCCTACATCCAGTCTTTCCAGGACCAGGAGTCTCTCCTTCCATCTTCTTGGAAATCTATTGATATGCGAATTGCGACTACGGTATTCCGAGATTCTGGGTTAATATCCCCTTATCAATGACTGCATACCATGTGTCTTCTTTTGTGATTGGGTTACCTAACTAAGGACGATATTTTCAAGTTCTGACCATTTGCCTAGGAATTTCATGAATTCATTGTTTTTAATTGCAGAATAGTATTCCATTGTGTAAATATAGCACATCTTCTGAATCCATTCTTCCGTTGAGGGACATCTGGGTTCTTTCCTGCTTCTGGCTATTATAAATAAGGTTGCTATGAACATAGTGGAGCATGTGTCCTTATTGCATGCAGGGGAAGCCTGGGGGTATATGCCCAGGAGTGGTTTAGCAGGATCCTCTGGGAGTGTCATGCACAGTTTTCTGAGGAACCGCCAGACTGCTTTCCAGAGTGGTTGCTCCAGTTTGCAATCCCACCAGCAGTGAAGGAATATTCCTCTTTCTCTACATCCTCACCAACAACTGCTGCCTCCAGTGTTTTTGATCTTAGCCATTCTGACTGGTGTGAGGTGAAATCTCAGGGTTGTTTTGATTTGCATTTCCCTAATGACTAAGGGTGTTGAACATTTCTTTAGGTGCTTCTCAGCCATTCAATATTATTCAGGTGAGAACTCTTTGTTTAGCTCTGTACCCAATTTTTTAATAAGGTTACTTGCCTCTCTGGAGTTTAACATCTTGAGTTGTTTGTATATATTGGATATTAGCTCTCTGACAGATGTAGGGTTGGTAAAGATCATTTCAAAGTTAGTTAGTTGCTGCTTTGTCTTTTTGACAGTGTCTTTTGCCTTGCAAAAACTTTGTAATTTTATGAGGTCCCATTTGTCAATTCTTGATCTTGGAGCATAAGCTATTGGAGCTCTATTCAGGAAATTCTCCCATGTGCCCATATGTTCAAGGTTCTTCCCTAGTTTCCTTTCTATTAGTTTCAGTGTGTCTGGTTTTATGTGGAGGTCCTTGATCCACTTGGAATTGAGCTTAGTGCAAGGAGATAAGAATGGGTCAATTTGCATTCTTCTGCATGTTGACCTCCGGTTGAGCCAGCACCATTTGTTGAAAAGGCTATCTTTTTTCCACTGGATGGTTTTAGCTCCTTTGTCAAAGATCAAGTGACCATAGGAGTGTGGATTCATTTCTGGGTCTTCAATTCTGTTCCATTGATCTACATGCCTGTCACTGTACCAATACCATGCAGTTTTTAACACTATTGCTCTGTAGTACAGCTTGAGGTCCGGAATACTGATTCCACCAGAAGTTCTTTTACTGTTGAGAATAGTTTTAGCTATCCTAGGTTTTCTGTTATACGAGATGAGTTTTTGAATTGCTCTTTCTAACTCTATGAAGAATTGAGTTGAGATTTTGATGGGGATTGCATTGAATCTGAATATTGCTTTTGGCAAGATGGTCATTTTTGCAATATTAATCATTCCAATCCATGAGGGTACACACAAGCTGCCTGAGACCCAAGCGATATTATGCCTGTTTCCATTAGCAGCTTAATGGAACACCTGAAAGCACTGGAACAAAAAGAAGCAAATACACCCAAGAGGAATAGAAGGAAGGAAATCATCAAACTCAAGGATGAAATCAATCAAGTAGAAACAAATAAAACCATACAAAGAAGAATCAACAAAACTAGGAGTTGGTTCTTTGAGAAAATCAACAAGATAGACAAACCCTTAGCCAGACTAGCCAGAGGGCACAGAGACAGTATCCAAATTAACAAAATCAGAAACGAAAAGGGAGAGATAACAACAGAAACTGAGGAAATTCAAAAAATCATCGGATCCTAAAACAAAAGCCTGTGTTCAACACAACTAGAAAATCTGGAGGAAATGGATAATTTCCTAGACAGATACCAAATACCAAAATTAAATCAGGATCAAATAGACCATTTAAACCATCCTATTAACCCTGAAGAAATAGAAATAGACATGGTCATTGGAAGTCTTCCAACCAAAAAAGCACATGTCCAGACAGTTTTAAGGCAGAATTCATTCAGACCTTCAAAGAAGACCTAACACCAATACTCTTCAAACTATTCCACAAAATAGAAACAGAAGGAACACTACCCAACTCCTTCTATGAAGCCACAATTATGCTAATACCAAAATCACTTAAAGATCCGACAAAGAAGGAGAATCTCAGGCCAAACTCTCTTATGAATATCGATGCAAAAATATTCAATAAAATTCTTGCCAACTGAATCCAAGAACACATGAAAACGATCATTCACCACGATCAAGTAAGCTTCATCCCAGGGATGCAGGGATGGTTCAATATAACGAAGTCCATCAATGTAATCCACTATATAAACAATCTCAAAGGGAAAAAAAAACACACAGTCATTTCATTAGATGCTGAGAAAGCATTTCACAAAATTAAACATCCTTTCATGTTAAAGGTCTTGGAAAGATCAGAAATTCGAGGTCCATATATAAATATAGTAAAAGCAATTTACAGCAAACTGGTAGCCAACATCAAATTAAATGGAGAGAAACTTGAAGCTATCCCACTAAAATCAGGGACTAGACAAGGCTGCCCTCTCTCGCCATATCTTTTCAATATAGTACTTGAAGTTCTAGCTACAGCAATTAGACAACAAAAGGAGGTCAAAGGGATACAAATTGGAAAGGAAGATGTCAAACTATCACTATTTGCAGACGATATGATAGTATACTTAAGCAACCCAAAGAACTCCACCAGAGAACTCCTACAGCTGATAAACAACTTCAGCAAAGTGGCCGGATATAAAATCAACTCAAGCAAGTCAGAAGCCTTCCTATACTCAAAGGGTAAGCAGGCTGAGGAAGAAATAAGAGAAATGATACCCTTCATGATAGGCACAAACCATATAAAGTATCTTGGTGTGACTCTAACCTAACAAGTGAAAGATCTGTATGACAAGAACTTCAAGTCTCTGAAGAAAGAAATTGAAGAAGACCTCAGAAGATGGAAAAATCTTCCATGCTCATAGATTGGCAGGATTAATATAGTAAAAATGGCCATCGTACCAAAAGCAATATACAGATTCAATGCAATCCCCATCAAAATCCCAACTCAATTCTTCACAGATTTAGAAAGAGCAATTCAAATAGTCATCTGGAATAACAGAAAACCCAGGATAGTTAATACTATTCTCAACAGTAAAAGAACTTCTGGGGGAATCAGTATCCTGGATCTCAAGCTGTACTACAGAGCAATAGTGTAAATAACTGCATGGTATTGGTACAGTGACAGGCATGTAGATCAATGGAACAGAATTGAAGACCCAGAAATGAATCCACACTCCTATGGTCACTTGATCTTTGACAAAGGAGCTAATACCATCCAGTGAAAAAAAGATAGCCTTTTCAACAAAGGGTGCTGGTTCAACTGGAGGTCAACATGCAGAAGAATGCAAATTGATCCATTCTTATCTCCTTGCACTAAGCTTAATTCCAAGTGGCTCAAGGACCTCCACATAAAACCAGACACACTGAAACTAATAGAAAGGAAACTAGGGAAGAATCTTGAACACATGGGCACATGGGAAAATTTCCTGAACAGAACATCAATAGCTCATGCTCTAAGATCAAGAATTGACAAATGGGAACTCATAAAATTACAAAGTTTCTGTAAGGAAAAGGACTCTGTTAAAAGGACAAAGCGGCAGCCAACAAACTGAGAAAAGATCTTTACCAACCCTACTTCCGACAGAGGGCTAATATCCAATATATACAAAGAACTCAAGAAGTTACCCTCCAGAAAGCCAAGTAACCCTATTAAAAAATGTGGTACAGAGCTTAACAAACAGTTCTCACCTGAAGAATATCTAATGGCTGAGAAGCACCTAAAGAGATGTTCAACATCCTTAGTCATTAGGGAAATGCAAATCAAAACAACACTGAGATTTCACCTCACACCAGTCAGAATGGCTAAGATCAAAAACACAGGAGAGAGCAGTTGTTGGTGATATTGTGGAGAAAGAGGAACACTCCTCCACTGCTGGTGGGATTGTAAGCTGATACAACCACTTGGGAAAGCAGTCTTTCAGTTCCTCAGAAAACTGGGCATGACACTCTTGCAGGATCCTGCTATACCACTCCTGGGCATATACCCAGAGGCTTCCCCTGCATGCAATAAGGACACATGCTCCACTATGTTCATAGAAGCCTTATTTATAATATCCTGAAGCTGGAAAAAACCCAGATGTCCCTCAACGGAGGAATGGATTCAGAAGTTGTTGTATATTTACACAATGGAATACTATTCTGCAATTAAAAACAATGAATTCACGAAATTCCTAGGCAAATTGTCAGAACTGGAAAATATCATCCTTAGTGAGGTAACCCAATCAGAAAAGAACACACATGGTATGCAATCACTTATAAGGGAATATTAACCCAGAATCTCGGAATACCCTAGACACAATTTGCATATCAATAGATTTCCAAGAAGATGGAAGGAGAAACCCCTGGTCCTGGATAGACTGGTTGTAGAGGAATGCCAGGACAGAGTAAGGAGTGGGGGTTGAATGGGGAACAGAGGGAGGGAAGGGGGCTTATAGGACTTTCAAGGAGGGAGGAAAGGGGAAAAGGGAAATTATTTGAAATGTAATTAAAAAAATGCTTAGAAAATAAAAAAAAAAAAAAAAAGAAAAAGAAAGTGATGCCCTGGAACATACAAGAAGCCTACGGAACTCCAAATAGATTGGACCAGAAAAGAAATTCCTCCTGTCACTTAATAATCAAATGCCAAATGCACTAAACAAAGAAAGAATATTAAAAGTAGTAAAGAAAAAAGTTCAAGTAACATTAAGGCAGAACTATCAGAATTACGCCATACGTCTCACCAGACACTATGAAAGCTTGAAGATCCTTAGCAGATGTGATAGAGTCCCTAAGAAATTACAAATACCAGTCCAGGCTACTATACCCTGCAAAACTCTCTATTACCATAGATGAAGAAACCAAGATATTCCATGATAAAACAAAATTTGCACAATCTTTCCTCAAATCCAGCCTTACAAAGGATAGTAGATGAAAATGAAAACACAAGGAGGAAAACTATACCCTAGAAAAAGCAAGAAAATAATCTTTCAACAACTCCAAAAGAAGAAAACCACACAAACATAAAAATAACAGGAAGCAACTATCACTATTCTTTAATATCTCTTAACATCCATGGACTCTATTCCCCAATAAAAAGACATAGACCAAGAGACCGGATATGTAAACAAGACCCATCATTATGCTACATACATGAAATGCACCTCAGTGTCAAAGACAAACATCATGTCAGAGTATAGGGCTGGAAAACAATTTTCCAAGCAAATGGTATAAGGAAACAGGCTGGCGTAGCCAATCAAACATCAGATACAATCAACTTTCAACCAAAAGTCTTCAAATAGGATAAGGAAGGGCACTTCATATTCCTCAAAGGAAAAAATCTACCAAAAAGCTCTCTCAGTACTGAACATCTATGCTCCAAATGCAAGGGCACCCATATTCATAAAAGAAAGTTTACTAAAGCTCAAAGCACACATTGTATCTCACACAGTAACTGTGGGGGAATTCAACACCCAACTCTCATCAATGGACAGATCATTGAAACACACAATAAACAGAAAAACAAATGAAACTAACAGAATTTATGGACCCAATGGATTTAGCAGATATCCATAGAACATTTCATCCTAAATCAAAAGAATATTACTTCTTCTCAGCACCTCATGGGACCTTGTGCAAAACTGATTATATGCTCTGTTACAAAACAGACCTCAACAGATATAAGAAGATTGAAATAATCCCATACCTCCTCTCAGATCACAGTGGATTCAGGTTCATCATTAATAGCAACAAAAACAAAAGAAAGCCCACATACACATGGAAGCTGGACGGTGATACTACTTAACGATAACATGGTCAAGCAAGAAATAAAGGAAGAAATTAAAAATTTTTTAGAATTTAATGAAAATGAAGACACATCAGACCAAAACTTATGGGACACAATGAAAGCAGTGGTAAGAGGAAAACTCATAGCTCTGAGTGCCTCCAAAAAGAAAATGGAGAGAGCTTACACTAGCAGCTTGACTGCACATCTGAAAACTCTAGAACAAAAAGAAGCAAATACACCCAGGAGGAGCAGACAGCAGAAAATAATCAAACTCAGGGCTAAAATCAACCAAATAGAAGCAAAAAGAACTATACAAACAATCAACAAAACTAGGAACAGGTTCTTTGAGAAAACAAGATAGATCAACCTTAACCAGACTAACCAGAAGGCACACAGAGAGTACACAAATTAATAAAATCAGAAATGAAAATGGAGACTTAACAACAGAAAGTGTGGAAATTCAAAAAAAATCATCAGATCCTACTACAAAAGCTTATACCCAAAAAAATGGAAAATCTAGATGCAATGGACAATTTTCTAGACAAATACCAGGTGCCGAAGTTAAAACAGGATCAGATAAACCATCTAAACAGTCCTATAATGCTTAAAGAAATAGAAGCAGTCATTAACCAGCCAGAAAAAGCCCAGGACCAGATAGTTTTAGTCGAGAATTCTATCAGATCATCAAAGAAGACCTACTACCAATATACTTCAAACTATTTCACAAAAGAGAAACAGAAGGAACTAATCCATTCTATGAAGCCACAATTACGGTTATACTGAAACCAAAAAAAAAAAAAAAAACAAAGAAATAGAACTTCAGATCAATTTATTTCCGTTATGAACATTGATACAAAAATACTCAATAAAATTCTTGCCAACCAAATCCAAGAGCATATCACAATGTTCATTCACCACGATCAAGTAGGCTTCATGCAGGGATGGTTCAATATACAGAAATCCATCAATGTAATCCATTACATAAACAAACTCAAAGAACAAAACCACACGATTATTTCATTACATGCTGAAAAAGCATTTGATGATATTCAACATGCCTTCATGTTAAAAGTCTTAGAAAGATCAGGAATTCAAGGCCTATACCTAAACATAGTAAAAGCAGTATGCAGCAAACAATTAGCCAAGATCACACTAAATGGAGAGAATCTTGATGCAATCCTACTAAATTCAGGGACCAGACAAGGCTGCCCCCTCTCTGCCCGTCTATGCAATACAGTATTTTAAGTTCTAGTTAGAGTAATTAGAGAACAAAAGGAGGTCAAAGGGATACAAATTGGAAAGGAAGAAGTCAAAATTTCATTGTTTGCAGATGATGAGATCATATACTTAAGTGACCACAAAAATCCTACCAGAGAACCCCTAAACCTGATAAAAAAAAACTTCAGCAATGTGACTGGCTATAAAATTAACTCAAATAAATCAGTGGCCTTCCTCTACTCAAAGGATAAATAGACTGTGAAAGACAATAGGGAAACTACACCCTTCATAATAGTCACAAATAATATCACATACCGTGGTATGACTCTAACCAAGCAAGTGAAAGATCTGTATGACAAGAACTTCAAGCCTCTGAAGAAAGAAATCAGAGAAGATCTCAGAAGATGGAAAGGTCTCCCATGCTCATGGATTGGCAGGTTTAATATAGTAAAAATGGCCATCTTGCCTGAAGCAATCTACAGATTCAATGCAATCCCCATCAAAATTCCAAAATTAATTCTTCATAGAGCTATAAAGAGCAATCTGCAAATTCATTTTGAATAATGAAAAAAAATAAGGATAGTGAAAACTATTCTCAACTTTAAAATACTGTCTGGGAGAATTACCATCCCTGACCACAAGCTCTACTACAGAGAAAGAGTGATTTAAAAAAAAATCTATGGAATTGGTACAGAGACAAGCAGGAAGATCAATGGAAAAGATTGAAGACCCAGAAATGAACCCACACACCTACCTATGGTCATTTGATATTTGACAAAGGAGTTAAAAACCTCTAGTGAACAAAAGAACATTTTTAACAAATGGTTCTGGGTCAACTGGTGGTCAGCATGTAGAAAAATGTAAATCAACCCATTATTTTCTCCTTGTACAAAGCTCAAGTCCATATGGATCAAGGACCTCCACATAAAACTAGATGCACTGAAACTTATAGAGGATAAAGTGGGGAAGAGCATGGGCACAGGGAAATTTTCCTGAACAGAACATCAATGGTTTATGCTCTAAGATCAAGAATTGACAAATGGGACTTCATAAAATTGCAAAGTTTCTGTCAGGCAATGGACACTGTCACTAGGATAAAATGGCAACCAAGAGATTAGGAAAAGATCTTTACCAATCCTACATCTGATAGAGGGCTAATATACAATATGTAAAAAGAACCCAAGAAGTTAGACTCCAGAGAATCAAATAACCCTATTAAAAATAGGGTACAGAACTAAGCAAAGAATTTTCAACTGAAGAATATTGAATGGCTGAGAAGCAACCAAAGAAATATTCAACATCTTTAGTTATCAGCGAAATGCAAATCAAAACAACCCTGAGATTCCACCTCACACCAGTCAGAATGTCCAAGTTCAAAAACTCAGGTGACAGCAAATGTGGCTGAAGATGTGGATAAAGAGGAAACTCCTCCATTGATGGTGGGATTGCAAGCTGGCACAACCACTCTGGAAATCAGTTTGGTGATTCCTCAGAAAATTGGAAATAGTTCTACCTGAGTACCCAGGTATACCACTCCCAGAAGATGCTCCAAAATTTAATAAGGACACATGCTTCACTGTTTCCATAACAACCTTATTTATAATAGCCAGAAGCTGGAAAGAACCCAGATGTCCTTCCACAAAGGAATGGATACAAAATATGTGCTATATTTACATAATGGAGTACTACTCAACTATTAAAAGTGATGAATTCATGAAATTCTTTGGCAAATGGATGGAACTAGAAAATATCATCCTGAGTGAGGTAACCCAATCACAAAGGAACACACATGGTATGCACTAACTGATAAGTGGATATTAGCCCAAAAGATCCAAATGCGCAAGATACAATTCACAGACAACATGAAGCTTCAGAAGAAGGACGACCAAAATGTGGGTGTTTCGTTTCCTCTGCGAAGTGGAAAAAATACTCACAGGAGCAAATATGGAGATAAAGTGTGGAGCAGAGACTGAAGGAAAGGCCACCCAGAGACTGTCCTATCTGGGGATTTATCCCATAAACAGTCACCAAACCCTGGCACTATTGTGGATGCCAAGAAATGCTTGCCAAAAGGAGCCTGAAATGTCTGTCTCCTGAGAGGCTCTGCCAGATTCTTACAAATATAGACGTGAATGCTCATAGCCAAGCATTGTACTCAGCACTGGGTACCCCTTGGAGGAGTTAGAGAAAGGACAAAAGGAACTGAAGGAGTTTGCAACTTCATAGGAAGAACAATAATATCAACCAGCCAGACACCCCAGAGCTCCCAGGGACTAGCCATCAACCAAGGATAACACATGGCTCCAGCTGCATTTGTAACAGAGAATTACCTTTTCAGGCATCAATGGGAGGAGAGGTCCTTGGTCCTATGAAGGCTTGATAGATGCCCCAGCATAGGAGAATCAAGGGTGGGGAGGTGAGAGTGGGGTGGGTGGAGGAACACCCTCAGAAAAGCATGGGGAGGGAGGATGGGATAAGGGTTTTCTGGGAGGGGGAAATTGAAAAGGGGAATAACATTTGAAATGTAAATAAAGAATATATCCAATAAAAAAGAAGCACAAGTCTTACTGCCTCTGATGTTCTCTCCACTCTGCTGCCTCAAGAGGAACCAAAAAGAAAAAAGAGCAGCTGGGGAAGGCCCTCAGCAACACTGCATAACCATGAAGGCATGGAGAGGCCAGGTCAGATGCAGTCTTCCAGTGGGGTGCTCTACTGAGTTATGGTTTATCCACAAACTTCAACATTCATGGAATTGAAGGGGGATAATGGCAAGTCTCTAGCCAATAAATGTCTACCAGTGACAATAAATGAGAATTTTAGAGTCTAAAGATAGGAATTCTAGCATAAATGAGTACATTCATTTCCCTACAATAGGTCCAGTATGCCAATTTCACCATACAAAGTGGTTATTTAATGGTTGGTAGATGTAACCTAATAGAACTAATGATGTAAGTTAAATACAAGTGTGAATTAATTGAATAGATTAACATTGCTTCCATTTGTTCTTTCTATTTCTTGTGTACCTGGGCCAGACTAAGACTATTTATTCATACACAAGAAATAAGATGAACCGCTGGACTTGAGAAATTATCATCTAGTAGCATGAGGAAAATATAACTAAAGCTTTCTTGAGACTAAAACAGGAGCTCTAAATTTCCCCTTTTCTGTACTGCTTAATTTTCATCTAGAACCTTCTCATCTGTTCACAGAATGATAAGGTCTCTTGCTTGTATCGGTAGGAGGTTATTTGTAGTTGCCAAGTCTACAAATACAATTAGGTTTTAACACAAGAATTACTTAGGAGAACACTTTATCTGATTTTCAAGTATGAAGAAAAAAAGTAACCCAGGAGGGAATTGGAATTAGAGTGATTCTTCAAAACACTGAAACACATACCTGGGTCAGCACCAGTGGGAGGCACTACACAGGACCAAACTCTAGACAAGAAAAGACCAACTCCAAAGGGAAACCTGTTCAGATGCACTGCATGGAACATTGGCTAAACTAAGTTTGAATTCTTTCTACTGGACCCCTTTCTATGCAAAGAGGAGTCAAGTAACATTGAAAGGATATGTGGAGGAACCACTGAGCAAAAGATAGAAAGGAGCCCAGGTGTCACATAGGACTGGAGACCCTAAAATTTGTGAAAATGAATGTTGCCATATCACTGTCTTGATGGTAGACAAAAACAACTTTAAAGTGTCTGCATAAGCCCAAGAGGAAACAAAGTCTGAATGTGCTGAATCCTAGCTGGGGTTATAGCACAGTGAATAGGAATCTTAAAGGCAAAAGGAGAGGAGTTGGCAGTCACCAAGAAAAGTTGAAGCAGAAAACAGCTGAAAAATTAGTATGAGCTTAAATTTAGCCTTGGTATCACAACTTGGACTCACAGTGTCAGTCGTTGTGGGAGACCCAGGAAATGCATTTTCTGAGGAATCCTTGGGATTGAGAGGCATCTCTTCAAGGTATCAGCTGACTGACAGAAGAGAGATGGTTCTAAAATATCAAAGATACCCATCCATCCAGACCATGGGATGCTAGAGTGGGTTTTATATTCTTGAGAGGTAACTATGGTGTCCAGATGTGGCAATCCCTGTTCAGGGCTCTGTATCCCTGAGAAATTGACAGTAGGTAATCAGCTAGGAATCTATACCCACACTCAGTGGGCTAGAGCAGGTGAGCAGAAGATTAGTTCTCTCTCATCCTCTAAGCAGCATCTTTGCTAGCTTGAAGAGGACTTTAAACTTTAGCATCCTTTCCACCATTTTTGTTCCTTGTTCATTCTGAAAGAGGGGATGGTTCCCAAATTGTGATATCCCTCCCCATCTCTCAGTACTATTACAGGCTAGTCTTCAGTGACACTAAGAACCATTTCCAGTAAGTCCCTTTTCATGGAACAATTAAGAAAAAGTTCTAGCCGGGCGGTGGTGGCGCACGCCTTTAATCCCAGCACTTGGGAGGCAGAGGCAGGAGGATTTCTGAGTTCGAGGCCAGCCTGGTCTACAGAGTGAGAGCCAGGACAGCCAGGGCTACACAGAGAAACCCTGTCTCGAAAAAAAAAAAAAAACAAAAAAAAAGAAAAAGTTCTCAGAAGGATACTAAACCTGTTAGACCTTGTAACATGCTTCTTACCAAGTCATTAGCCTTTCATTCTTAATTGAACTAGTGTTGGTTTGAAAGCATTGGATTCTATTTCTTAAATATTCAACTGTCAATTTTTTGTGAACTATCTAGGACTTATGTTTAAATTTTTAACTTAATTTTTTAATTGAATCTTTTAGAATTTTACTTCGTACACCCCAATCCCACTCATTTTCTAGTCTTTCCATATTCACCCTCCACCCTTGTAACCTCCCCAAAAATGCAAATTAAAAATTAAATTAAGAAAAGAAAAAAAGAACAAATGAAAACAAAGTAATAAAACCAAAAAAAAAAAAAAACCCAAAAACAAACCCCAAAAGTAATCTTGCTGATTTCAGGACCATCTCACCATCTCTGGGCAAAAACCAGATCCTCTATCAGGTGAACCCTTTGATACATGTACTGTTCTGTACCTCCATGTTTCCAGACTTCCCATTACATATCTGTTTATCATAGTCATTGGAAGCTTGTGTTAACCTTTTGCCCAAACAGCTTTACTTGTGAACTAGAGGTCTAGTTCAAGACCTCTGACTTCTGCCACTGGACCCTCAGAGAAATTCTTGGATATCCTGTTGTTGCCCCGTGTCATGGAGATTCTGCAGCTTTGAATCTGTAGGACAGGCCCCTTTACAGACTTCAGCAGTTCGTAGATGGGGTAGATGTTGGGGTGGACCATCTTAAAGCCCTGAATCAGCTCTCCCATGCTCACACCTACACCTATACCATCAGGTCCAGCCAGATCTTCCTCATCATCTCTGAGAGGGGCAGGGTCGGTACTCCTGGACATCTTGTGCCCTTACACCCAAGCCACCAGGGACAGTTCTCCCATGCCTCCCAGATGATGGGTAGGGACAACTTTTCTGCATATTGTAGCTGGTGGGGGTAGGTTAATTTTTTTTTTAAATTAAGATAAAAGAAGCCATTCTTTGACTCAGCTAATTAATCTGAATAATCCCATTAAGAATTCTGCTGTTCAAGGCAGATTTGCTAAACCTTATCAGCACAGGGGGAGTCTATAAAATCCTTGGTCTGCTGCATAGTTTTGGTCCTTCTTCCCAGAACACTGCCTTTCCAACAGGATTCCAAGAATTCTACAGGACAGAAAGTCTATCTAGCCTTAAATTTTGCCATCTTAAAAATTCAGACCAATAGGATGAAGAGATGTCTTCATAATTGAGAATATGTACTGCTCTACAGAGAACCAGAGTATGGTTTCCAGTACCCATGTTGAGCTGCTTCCAAATGCCTGCAATTCCAGCTCCAGGGAATCAGTCACCCTTTGCTGGTCTCTGCAGACAACTATACCCATGTGCACAAATCTACAAAGAGATACACACATTTGCACATAACTAATTATTTAAAAAAACAAGAAAGTGCAATTGTGGCAGAAATAACAGGTACACAGAAAAGTCTCATCCATGTATCTGCCATTTTCTCCTATTGCATTCTTTTTTGGCCTGTTTTCTTTTTTCTTTCCAGTTGCTTTGCTTTCAGCTCTTTCTCTATCTCTGTCTCTGTTTCTGTCTCTCTCAGTCATTTGTCTCTTTCTATGTCTCTGTCTCCATGTCTATCTGCGTCTCTCTTTCTCTTGGTGTATGTGTGTGTGTGGGGGGGTGATGCATGCACCCCATTCTTCCTTCCATTTCTAACAGATACCCCAGTGTAATTTGATGTCAGTGACCAACAGAGCAGACTAGAGCAACTCACTTCCATATCTAGATGGAGCCCTTTGAGAGAAAGCAGACAACACAGAGCCATTGACACCAGTGGCAGGCTGAAGACATCATTGTGTAGTGTATCCACTGGAGTCTGGTGCTAAGCTACCCCACAATATATCTCAGAAGTTTCTGCAGGAAAAAATATGTGTCTTCCTAGACTTTCAAAGATAATTTCATTTGCTCAACCTCATTTCTCTTGCGGTGAAATGCAGCATTTGGCTTCAAGACTTCTTAGCTTCTGTGGAGGTGAGATGAAGGGAGAATGGAAACTTGTGACTGGCAGGAAGTTTTCTATTTTTATCTGTAAAGTTTCTAGTCAGTTCAAATTGCAGGTGATTTTTATCACTTTCAAAGTTAAAAGAGGAAAAAGATTGATCCATTTCAAACCCACAGCATTTGTGGCATCCATACAGAAATAATAACCTCTTGTGAACATACTTAATCTTTACTGAGGTTTGTGGAATACTGTGACAGTTTACTGGGAGAATTATTTGGTGTCCAAATATAGGGATAGTTCAAGCTCAGTTGATGGTCATAGTTTATAAAAATAACAGCAACATATGTAGCAACAAATACCACAGTGGAATTTGACATCAATGACCATCAGAGAAAGGAAGCTAGCTTGCTCCCAGGTCTAGAACCTTTTGATAGAGAGCACATGCTACAGAACAACTTGAGTGCTGCGTCCTCTGCAGTCTGTGTTCTGCTAAGTACTCAACTCCATCATAGAAAAGAATTTCAGGGTGAACCTGTATGAGGCAGAGCTTGAGTTTATTAAAATAGTTTCTTAACTTAATAAAAATAAAGGCACTCAGGGAAAGAATGCAGTACCCTGAAATGTGGTATGGGCTTCTCAAAGGAGGTCACATATTAAGGCCTTTTGAAACACTCATTTGTATGATTTTGATGAGTTCTGAAATATTGCTTGCAAAGGGATGCTAAGGAGTCTAAAGTGATTGTGGAGTAGATCCTGAGATGCAATGGACAGGGTGCACAGATCAGGAAAATCTCTTAGCTGCAGGGGCACAGGGAGTCAGGATGTCTGCACTGTTAACTAAAGTTGATATAACCATTTTGTTCTTGAGATTTCGAGAAGAAATTTGGGAAGAGTGATTCACTGAATTTTAGCATCCTTATTTGAAAATATCTCTATATAAAATGAATACTGTCTCTGTATATGCAATCTTCACAGCAAATGTTGCTGACTGTACTGGAATTCTTGGTTCTCATCTGGGGAGAAGTCTCATTCAACTAGGCTCCAGAGTGAAGGGTTTTGTTTACTTTCACATACTGGTTCCTTGCCTAAAGTTCTACAGTACCTCAATTCCAATCAACTCAGCAAGCCAGGGTTAATAAAACTCTGTATATTAACTCTTTACCAGTTCTTACCATACCATTCTATAAGCATTATACCTATAAGCATCTGTCTTTTATCTATCCTACAAATGGGAAATGCAATACAACTAGGCTTCAGTAGTAAATTATCTGAACAGTCTTGAAGCTCAGGTGAAGGCTGATCCAGGAGTGACAGAAATGACTCCAAGTGCTTTGTTCTTTCTGTCTTCTCAGTCAGCCCTTCTTGATGTCAGCTTCAGTGCTGGCAGGGTTCTGAAAAATCAGCCAAACAATTTTAGACCTCCTACCCTAATGTACAGCATCATAAGATTTACAGGAGAAAGTAAGACTTTTCTGATGCCAAACCCTACGTGTCTATCTGTGACTCTTCTAATAGCTTTCTTAACCCCAAGTCATTAATAACCCACAATGAATGGGATCTGTTATTGTGCTTAAGCCAATCAGAACCACTGCCTAGATCTTATTTCCAACCACACTTCCCAGAAGGAAAAGATGAATTCTTTAACTACAGTAGACTCAAGGGCAAGCAGGGCTTTAGGAAACAAACATGTACAGTGAAAATAGTTTTTACATCTATTTCTTTGTGGAACAATTAGATTAGGATCTTTCAAGTTAACAAAATCTATAACAAAATTATGAAAACAACACAAGTCATTTTCTAAAAGAATAAGCCCAAGAACTATTAAAATTATGATTATTTAAAAACAAGTCCTGTGGTCATTAATGTGAGTGATTGTCCTCTACAGGTATGAAAATATGCTTCATATTTGAGCATTGTACCTGATTCCATTCTAAATTAGCACACAAGTTTCAATAGGCTTGCTTTCAAAGATTCAACAGGAAATGATGCATTAGGATTCTCCAGCAATGTATATAGCACGAACCAAACCAGAGACTGGATTGGATAAGTATGCAAATACGCACATCAACTGCAATACCAGAGAAAAAGCTGAGCAGCTAGATAAACAGCAAGCACCCCAACACTCTGTCATAATCTTTGTACACAGCACTGAAGGACCCACTAATGGTAAAGATGTGCCAAAAAGACAAAGCTCACAGGAAAGCATCTGTGGAAAAAGACACGGAAACTGTTTGTCCCCAGATGGCCCCTCCATAGTTCAACACAGTCCTGAGAGACTAAACAGCACTTTGTAAGAGAAAAGAGTTCCTTTAGGTGAGGGAGACCTCAAGTGTGATCACAGTCAGTGCCTGAAGGTGAATTTTAAAAACACAAATCCATCTAAATTCTGCAATGGGTAAAACAACTCCAGGTCTTAAAATATCAGGAAAAGTGTTTTGTGGGTTGAACATAAAATGTCAATTCAAAAAACAGTTGAAACTCCAAAGTGCCAGAATTGACAGAAAAATCAGACAACAGCCATAAACAACTCTTGTCGAAACCGACTGTATTAGTTTGGGTTTTACTGCTGTGAACAGACACCAATGACCAATGCAAGTTTTATAAAAGACGTTTACTTGGGCCTGGCTTACAGGTTCAGAGGTTTAGTCCATTGTCATCCAGGCAGAAGCATGGCAACATCCAGGCAGGCATGGTGCAGGAGGAGCTGAGGGCTCTACACCTTTATCCAAAGGAAAGCAGGAACAGACTGGGCATCTTCAGACATCTAAGAGAAAGCCAACCCTACAGTGACACACTTCCTCCAACAAGGCCACACCTTCTAATAGTGCCACTCCCTGGGATGAACATATACAAACCACCACACTGATTCTCCTCTCCTGAGCTTGCCAAAGATTAACAAGTGTGTCAGACTGATGTGGAAGTCCAAGTTGAAGAAGACAGTAAGATTGTGAAATTATGTGTGACAGTGACCTCACTCCAAGGTGATATCAATTACACAATCACAGATTTGTGGACTCAGGGAGGAGAATAGCACCATTATTTCTGGCTTTCTGTTCTTTTATTTATTCTCTACCCTCTATTCCTTTTTAATTAATCCATCTTTATCCAAAAAAATATTAAAACTGCTTGGAGATGCTTAAGCCATGTTTGGATGTTCAGTGACTTGCAGCAGAAATGACTGAGTGAGGTCACTGAGCTGATCTTGCCTGGGGGCAGACAAGAGAAAGCATTGTACAGGGATAGTGTAAATGGTGCACAGCCAGCAGAGTGAAACTAAACCGGAGCTCCTGTGGGAAAAGAATTCTGTTTGCTATTCAATCTGATGTCACTTTATTCCCATTTACATTCTGTCACCAAGCTGTGGGTATCCACAGCTTGTCACCTGGGATAAGAAGCTCTTGGGGACAAGATGGAAGTCAGAGTAGATAGGCATGTAGAGCTGAGCATGGTCACCTGTGATATCAGGAAACTCCAATAAGCACATGCTGGGAGTCAGTAGACCAGAGGTTAGAGTTCAGTAAAAAGAGCTGCAATGAAACAGGCCTGAACTGAGCATCAGAAAAGGCTGGAGCCTGTTTAGAAGTTTCTACTAGGAATGATGATGAGGATTTGCAAGGAGGTCAAATACAGCCATGCTTTAGAATTGTCCACAACAGGGGTCCTCCAGGTCAGGTGACTTCCATGTGGCTACAGAGCAAGGGCCAGATCTGTTTTCCTCACCTCCTTTTCTCTTTACCTACTCATAACCCTCTGGCCACAACTGAAAGACTTTTCTGGAATTCCAATGTGGGATTCCACAATTCTTTCCATTAAAACTGTGTCTGGTTCCACACACTCAACACTATTTAGAAAGTCTGTGATTTGTGAATTCAAGTTCAGATTTATCATATTAGTTTTATACACTCATAATGATGTCATCAAAGGAAAACTCCCTGGTTCTGCATTTGTTCATAAGATATCTTTGCCATTGTCTGTGCTGAGAGTCACAGAAACAATGATGTCTCTGTCCTATCGCTACAGGGAAGTATCACATACTGTTTAAATGCCTAGCTTCAAAAAGCCCACACATTATTATTATGAAATGAATGAATGTATCACTTTTCTTGGGGCTATTTGTTTAGCAAATAGAAATGAACAAAGGTTAAAATCGATGATATTTCAAAACATAGGTTACAATTGCAGTTTGAAGACTGATATGCACAAAGGTCTATCTTGAAGTACCCCAGTGGTCCTTAAAAGCTATGATCATTCTTATCATGGGAAAGATGTTTGTATGCATATGTATGGTGTAATGTATACTATGTCTGTAGGTGTGTATGTGGTATGAGTTTGGTGTTCATGTGTGTGGCATGGTATATGTATAGTGTGTCTGTGAAGTTGGTGGTATGTATATCTATGGATTGTGTGCATGTGTGACTTGACTGTATGTGGTATGTATGTGTGTGTATGTATGTATATTTTTTCTTAGCATGACTTAAATTTGCTTAATATCAAGTTTTCCTGAGCTCTGTGCCATTCATAAAGTCATAGCAATCCAGTGGTACAAATTCAGTTTTATCCTCCTAAATCAATGGCTTTTCATTCATCTAATAGTTATTTATTAGTACATAATGTGCTACATGAAAATCCACAGGATGTAAGTTAGGAGATTCAAGTTGTTGCCCTATACCTGCCCTTCCAACTCCTGAGTTGATATTCTTTTTCATAGCTACATCTAAATAGGGCATTTGATGAATTTGTTCCATAAATGAGCCTTTTAGGGCCATTCTTATTCAAACCAGCATGTTCCACTCCCTCACCCCACAGACTTGTAGGCAATCATAATAATGCAGAAATGTATTCAGTTCAACTTCAATAGTTTCCATAGTCTATAAGAGTCTCAACATTATTTAAAATTCCAAAATTCAGAGTCCCTTCTGAGACCCCTAGAAATATTTTAACTATAATTCAAGTAAAATCAAAATAAATAAGCAGATCACATACTGCATACAATATCACATAATAGCTATTACCATTCCAAATGGGAAGAAAGGGAGCAACATAGGGGAAAACTGCACCAAATCAAGACCTAAAATCAGCAGAGCAAACTCCAACTCCTACATCTCAATATCTGATGTTAAAGCACTCTTCAGACCTCCAACTCTTTTCAGCTTTGTTGATTGCATCACACTTCTCTCTTTTGAGCTGGTTGCACACCTGGTTCTCAGTTATCCTTCGTAAGTATCTCATGACTATGGCATCTTGAACATCTTGGGGTCTCAATGAAATCTAGGCTTTACCTCCATAGCTTTAGCAATAGACTCTCTGGGTCTCCATGCAGAAACACCCCTGACACACACATGACTTCAGTGCCATTCTATAGCTTTGGAAGGAGATTCTAGAACCTCTTTCTTGTTCGTTGACTCTAAAGCTCAGATTGCTCCTGCTCTTTGTAGATCTCTGTAAGAGTGATGACGAATAACTACACAATGCCTTGAAATCTTCTATGCCAATGCCATTAATAAAGAATCTCTTCGATTTAGTCTTGAACATATTTTTGTGGAAGAGCAAAACTTTGCCACATTCTTTGCCAAAATGTCACAAAAATGGTCACTAGGCTACTTACTAATTTTCTTTCCCTCCCATAGTATAAATCATCCTCAAAACTATCTTCCATGATCCCACTAGAATTGTTCATTAAGACAAGCTTAAAGCATCTGATGGCTTTTCTAGTTCAAAGTCCTAAAGTCTTCCATATTCCTCCCATGAGCAACATGGTCAGACCTGTCAGAGCAATACTTGACTCCTGATATCAACTTCTGTCTTAGTTACTATTCTATTGCTGTGAAGAGACACAATGACCATAACAGCTCTTGTAAAAAAAAAAAAAAAGAAAGAAAAGCATTTAGTTTGGGTTTGCTTACAGTTTCAGATCTCTAGCTCATTATTATCATGGCAGGAAGCATAGTGCCACACAGGTAGACATGGTGCTGGAGATGGAGCTCAGAATCTGTATATAGATCTGCAGGCAGGAGAAAGAAAACAACACTAGGTCTGGCATGAGCTTTTAAAACTTCCAAGCCTAGTCCAGTAACACACTGTCAAGAAGGCTTCAACTACTCCAACAAGGCCACACCTCCTAATTCTTCCCAAGTAGTGCCACTCTCTGATGACTAAGTATTCACCTATATGAGCCTGTTGTGGGCATTCTTATTCAAACCACTACATAAAGCAATCACTTAATTGCAATATTTGGTAAACACAAAAACCACATTTTATACTTCTAACATTCAATGGCACAGACAATAGACTTTCATTTCAAAATGAAGTAATAATGGCCTTGTGAGAAAATACTGGACCAAAACAAGACCAAAATCCACAGAACAAATACAAAACCTTGCAGCTCCATATAAAGCACCTGGAAACCATCTTTTCCAAAAGGTTTAAGCATCCCTGGTCTTTAGCTATTCTCCCTGTAGCACAGATGCCCCAGTCCCTCCAACATCCTAGATTTCCATTGTGACTTACACTTTACCTTCACAGCTTCACAGTGACCTCTTAAGGCCTCTTGGCAGCAATTTCAACTATGCCCCCCATTGCTTGACCTCAACACTCTCTGGAACTGTGGTGAAAGATTCCATGAAATATCTGCAAAAACAGCACCAAGTGTATGATACTGTCGAGCCCTGGTTCCACATAAGGGTTAAGCATGGATCCCCAGGTATATCAGTCACAACAACCTCTCTTTACTGACAGTAGAGAAGGACTTCCTTAGGTAGCTGCTTTCAGAACCCCTTTGTAATCTAAATATATGCTTTCTCCTTTTGAACGAATTTCCATTTTCATAAGCTGGAATCTTTCACTGATGTGTCTTTGTCAAAGGGAAACTTTTCTTACTGTCCCAGGGAAAAAAAAGGAGGCTTCTCTTTAATGACACTAACCCCTTAGTTACTGTTTTGTTCGTCAAACAAACACGATCATTATTCACTCAAGATTTTACGACATGGACAGAATGCAACCATACTTTTTAACTGAATATAATCTAAATGAATCCTAGACAAATTGTGTCCTTGTTCCTCCTTTAGAAGCTCAGGAAACAGTTTCCCAGTGTCTGAATTTCTTTCTATATTCCTGTCTTCTAAGCTCCCAAAAGAATGGCTTACTTAGCTCTGCTTCCAGTATGCTAGGGTTTTCCTGTCTGAACATTATCTCTTCCAAATTATTCCTACAAGCTAGTTCCAAAGGTCCAGAACCACAGTTTAACTATACCATAGCAACTGACCCACTTCTCATTACCAACATCTTTCTTATTTGCTTTGCCTTTTGTTATAAAATTCCCTAATAAAGCAACTTAAAAGTTTATTTTGGCTTATAGATTCTGGGGGAATCAGGACACAGTGGTGGGCAAAGCAGGCTGCCAAGAGCAGGAAGATGGTCATAGCACATCTGAAATCAGAAAGCCTGCAGTGACTTTCTCCATGTAGTGAGACTCTGCCTCCTAAACTATACAACTTCTTCAAAGTACCACCAGGTGGGGACCAAGTGTCCAAACACATAAGTCTGTGAAGAACTATTCACAAATCTCAAGATTGAATGAATACTGAAAAATAAATGTAAACAATTCTTGAAGACTGATATTTAAATTAAATAAAAGGATATTGGTTAAAAAACACATACTTTTTTCTTCCAAAGCAAATGCATTTCAAGAGTTTTTTGTTGTTGTTTGTTTGTTTTTGTTTTTGTTTTTGACTTTACTATATTGGAATTTAAAGTGTAGGCTTTTCCTGAGACAAATTCATAGTTTGCATGGCATAATAAAAAAAAACTTTTAAATGAGGGTTATAGTCATAGATACTTTATTTTTATAACTGAAATATTTCTTTTTTTTACAAGCAGCATTTATTTTTGATAAGTTAAATAATTGGACACACAATTACCACAACTTTCAATGTTTACATTTATTCTCTGTCTCTCTGTCTGTCTCTCTCTCTCTCTCTCTCTCTCTCTCTCTCTCTCTCTCTTTCTCTCTCCTTTGTATGTGATAATGAATTTACTTGTGCCATGTCACACATTTAAATATTAGAAAACAAGTTTCAGTTCTCCCCTTCTACCAAGTGAGCCCTAAGATCAAACTCAGGTGGTCAGCCTAAGCAATGAGCACCTTTATCCTCTTTATGTCAAGTCAAACTTTAACTTTTAGGTTAAAGAGGGTTCATGTCAATAGATTATAAGAATCACAGTTGGAGATCTTTTATTCCATAATTTCAGAAAGATTCGGGTGCCCTACAATGATAGCATACCAATTAGTAGCATGGCATGTCTCCTAACTAGCAGCTGCAGAAGAACCTGTTGTCTGTCAGTGGGATCCTTGATCAAAAGAACTCATCATATTTCAAAAATAGCCATCAAACTCAGACTACCTAAAACTTGGAAAAGGTAAGAAAAGTGTTATTTGAAGTTACTAGTGGGTGATTGCTAATATAATAGAGTTGACACATAGTTGGTGTTCTTATCCTATTAGTATAGTTAATCTGATCTTGTATTTGAGCATTTGGTGAAGTCTGTTTTTCCTCTTTAAATATTTCTAACCCTTTCTTCTAGATTTGTTTTCTCAAATTAAGAACAGCAGTTGCCTGCCAAAAGCTAATGAGTATGTTTTAATTAGTGGTAGGAAAGCCTTTTAATTTGCAAACACAGATATTTTAAATTATGCCTTATAAAATGAACATGGTGCTAAACAGATTTTGTGCTTATGGGGAGGCTCTGCAATAGGATTCCTGGTTTTTCATATCCAAGTTCTGCAGGCACCATGTGGAAATCACACCTTCCATCTTGGAGGGAATGTGAGTGACAGTGACACTTTCAGTTATTTTAGATAAGAAAGTCAGCCAAGGAGCCTACAGAAAAGGGCTACTGTCTTATGTCTGTCAAAACCCCCAATGTTGCTCATCCAGCCAAGTGTTCCAAACTTATCCTGCTTCTTCCACATTGAAGACATGTTTAATTCTTGTTTGACTTTCTAAGACAGTATTTCTTCCATAAATCCTAATTGCTAGGCTAAAGAAAGTCAGAGGTTATCTCTTGTCAACACAGAATTGTGCTATCATTCATTCATTCACTCACTCATTCATTCGTATGGGATGGGAGCTGCTATTTATTTTCTACAAACTGTATTTAATCGTCTAAGACTTGTCCACCCAAGGGGTTCACAATGTCTATATCCTAATTCCTGAGCATATCGAGTCCATGAACAAAGGCTCAGGCCTGTGAGATGGGTAAATGTGCTTGTCACCAAGACTGGTGACACGAATTAATACCCATTACTTTCTTTGGTAATACACATGTTTGGTGTGGAATGTGGGTATCCACATATATAGACATGCAAAATAGATTTATATAAAAACATAAGGAAATGACACCCTGAGATGTTATGATCTCCATAGACTAATGGGGTTGCTGAATGGAATCTAAACTTGATTCATTGATACATTGAATCAAGTAAGATTCAGAGAAGAAATGGCAGAAGATCCTGATGTAGTTTTGAGGAGTATGGAACCCAGACTACTAGTTAATCTTCCAGAGCCTTCATCCTCCAAGTATATAACTTGGCACAGTGGCAGTCCGTACCAGAAGCAGGGCATTTGTTCCTCCTCTTTGCAGCTCTGTCCCCTGAATCCACCACAGACCTGCATGGAGTGGACATGTGTAGCTGCCTGCAGCTACATGCGAACCGATGACCTGTAAAAGATTCTTAGGGATGTGTGGGGAGGACAACAAAAAGAACCTGGACCAAGACAACACAACTGTTCAAAGTCCACCTTTACTTAGGGTAAACAGGAGATATAAGCTTTGGGGGCAGGACCCTCCCTCCCAAAGCTGCGAGTCTTGTCAGCAGGTCTCCACCAGGCTGAGATGTGTTGACATAACAGCTCTTAGGAAGATGTCAATTCCACAGGGTCTGCTACTCAGCAGGAGATGGTGGCTGACCACCTTTCGAAAGAAGCTGCAGCTCCTTTGAAGACAAAGACTTGTTCCCGAAGCTCTGCCAGCTCTGCCAGGTGGGGGGAGGTGTGGCTGGAATTCCTCAGCTCGGAGTAGTTGAGGAAGGCAGCTGAATTTGACTATCAGGTTATATGGCATTTCAATGACTCTCTACAGACATGCAAGCCAAGTGTAGAGTTATAGTGTGTGAAGATGTTGAGACTCAAGTGTATTCTACACTAATTCAATCAATAAATTCTAAAGGATATACCTATCATTTGTGGACTAAATATTTACTAAATTCCTACGCTATGTGAAGCATTAAAAAAACATCCTAGGTTAGTTTGGATGTCTGGATGAAAGTTCAAAAGGTCTTGGAAGAACTTTCTCATAGAGATAGTTCTTAAAGAGAAAAGCGTGACTTTTGTTCACATAGCTTGAGTTATTAGACATCTTTCTGCCAGCTGTATGAAAAGTTCCTGATATCTCATAGTAACACTGTACAATGTTAAGACCTACCACCCATGTGACAGTGTGTAAGAAACATGGGATGCTGATAGTGACTAGGTAAACAGTAGACTAGTGATTCACCTATAGAAATATGAGTAGCTTCATCTGTTAATCTGATAATCATGACTTTATAACAGCTTGAGGTCTTGGTGTTGTACTACAATAAGCATACAGGGAACTTTTTCATCTTCACCCTTTCTCCTGGAAAGCTGCCTGTGTGGCAAGGCTCTTGTGATGATATGCACACATGTACTTCTATCCCATGGCTTCAGGTTCCATTGGTGTGATAATCAGTCATTTATCACTAACAAAACACCTGACAAAAACAAGTTAAGGGATGAAGGATGAGTTGTTTATTTTTGTTGGTGGTTTCCAAGATTTCAGTACATCGTCCGTGCCTCCATTGGTTCTGTGCCAGTGAGAACTTTCATGGCAGTGGGAATCTGTTGTAGAGACTGCTCACATAATGGCAAATAGGAAGGAGACAGACAGACAGACAGACAGACAAAGACATACACAGGGTGAGGAAGGAAGCACCAGGCAAAATATGTGCTCCTAGTGAGGCAAGAGAGTAGGGTAGGGAATGTGTCTATAAAGCATTAGAAAAAACACTGCAGAATTAACATATGTGGAAGCAAATATAGCCAGGTCTCTCCAGAGTATGCCAAATGGCCTCTGGGTCACATTATCATACAAAAAGCACATAAACCCTGGGTGGGGTTTAGGGGTGGATTTTAAGAAGCTAAGGAGACAAGACCCATAAACACATATTTACATGTAACACATGGACTTTTCACAGAAAAGCATGCTCTGTGAACATGAATAAAAAAATCTCATGCTAAAGTAAAATAAATTCCCAACTCTTGAAAATTTAAAGGGGTGGGAAAGCTAGTGATATGGCCTTGGGTAAAAGCATTTGTCACTGGGTCTGACAATCTGAGCTCGGTCACTGATAGGAGATGAAGACCAACTTCTCTACTTTGTTCTTGCCTTCCTATATGCCATGGTTCATGAATGCCTGCACAAATACTACACGTTAAAACCTGAAACCCCAAATTTTTTTATTGAAAAAGGAAGTAAAAATATTTTATGACAAAATCAAAGATTTACATGGAAAATATTTCTGACAAATTGAAAAAATGTAAAGAAAAACACATTAAAATTGACAATTTTCATGGAAAATTAAAGAGTAAACTAGTAGACATAAAGAACATTGCTGAATTAATTGAAAAAGGAGGTAGAAACATTTTATATTAGAATTGAAGATTTTATGTGGAAAATATTTCTGATAAAATTGGAGAAATATATAAAAAACATGCTAAAATTGAAGATTATCATGGAAAATTATACAGATAAAATGGTAGGCATAAAAATATTTCTAAGTGGATTGAAAGTGGAATTACAAATATTTTCCAATAAAACTGAAGATTTACATGGAAAATATCTCTGATAAAATTGAAAAAATATGTAGAAAAACAGTTAAAATTTGAGTATTTTATGAACATTATACAGATAAAATGGTAGGCATAAAAATATTTCTAAGTTGATTGAAAGTGGAATTAAAAACATTTTCTGATAAAATTGAAGATCTACATGGAAAATATCTCTGATAAAATTGAAGAAATACATAGAAAAACATGTGAAAATTGAAGATTATTATAGAATATAATACAGATAAAATGGTAGACATAAAAACATTATTAAATTAATTAGAAGAAGAATTACAAACATTTTTGATAAAATTGAATAGTTACATGAAAAATGCTTCTGTTAGTCTAGTTTTTTTTATTGGGAAATTGAGTCCATTGATGTTTAGAGATATTAAGGAATAGTTATTGTTGCTTCCTGTTAATTTTGGTGTTATTTGTATGTTTGTGTGGTTACTTTCTTTTGGGTTTGTTGGAAGATTACTTTCTTGCTTTTTTCCCTTCTTGTGTTGGCGTTTTCCGTCTATTATCCTTTGTATGACTGGATTTGTGGAAAGATACTTGGTTTTATCATGGAATTTCTTGGTTTCTCCATCTCTGGTGATTGAGAGTTTTGCTGATAGTAGTCTGGGTTGGCATTTTTGTTCTCTTAGGGTCTGTATGATATCTGCCCAGGATCTTCTAGCTTTTATTGTCTCCCGTGAGAAGTCGGGTGTAATTCTGATAGGTCTGCCTTTATAAGTTACTTGACTTTTTTCTCTTACTGCTTTTAATATTTGTTCTTTGTTTAGTGCATTTGGTGTTTTGATTATTAAGTGCCAGAAGGACTTTCTGTTCTGGTCCAGTCTGTTTGAAGTTCTGTAGGCTTCTTGTACATTCATGGGCAACTCTATCTTTAGGTTAGGGAAGTTTTCTTCTATAATTTTGTTGAAAATATTTACTGGCCCTTTAAGTTGTAAATCTTTGCTCTCTTCTATAACTATAATCCTTAGGTTTGGTCTTCTCATTGTGTCCTGGATTTCCTGGATGTTTTGGGTTACAAGCCTTGTGCATTTTGCATTTTCTTTGACTGTAGAGTCAATGCTTTCTATTTATCTTCAGCACCTGAGATTCTTTCTTCTATCTCTTGTATTCTGTTATTGATGCTTGCATCTATAACTCCTGAATTCATTCCAAGGTTTTCTATCTCCAGAGTTGCCTCCCTTTGTGATTTCTTCATTGTTTCTACTTCCATTTTTAGATCTTTCACATGTTTGTGTTTTCCTGATATTTTTTAAGGGATTTTTGTGTTTCCTCCTTAAGGGTTTCTACCTGTTGACACATGTTCTCCTGTATTTCTTTAAGGGATTTTTGTGTTTCCTTTTTAAGGGATTTTACCTGTTGACCCATGTTCTCCTGTATTTCTTTAAGGGATTTATTTATGTCCTTCTTGGAGTCCTCTATCAGCATCATGAGATACAATTTTAAATCCAACTCTTGCTTTTCCAGTGTTTTGGGGTATCCAGGATTTGCTGTGGTGAGAGAACTGGGTTCTGATGTTGCCAAGCAGCCTTGGTTTTTGTTGGTAGGGTTTTTGTGCTTGCCTTTTGCCATCTGGTCATCTCTGGTGTTAGTAGGACTTCCTGTCTCTGGCTGAAGCTTGTCCCTCCTATGGGCCTGTAAACCTGTGTCCATACTCCTGGGAGACCAACAATCTTCTGGCAGGGTCTGTGCACAGAAGGCCATGGAGCTGCCTGGCTCCCTGGTGCAAATAGCAGCCTGAAGTTCTTTTCCCAGCAGCTCCACTAATAGTATGTCCTGTGTACTCCTAGCTGTTCCCCTCCAGGGAGAAGGTGGAGATCTCACCTGTGTGCTCAGAAGTGAAAGCGCTACTGCAAGATCACGTTCTCCTGGCAAGTCGTGCACTGAAGTCTGTGGAACCACCTGGCTCCCTGGTAGAAATGGCCAAAACTCCAACTCTTAATGCAGTGTGGTACTGAGCTGCTGCTCAGGCCCAGTACCTACTACTGTATTCTACTGAAATTGTCCCTGCTTGAAAGTAAATCTGAAGCATGACAGAAAGGCAGGAAAAGTACCAGGATGTGGACAGGTAAAGGGCCCTGACATCAGCTTGAAGCTTCATTCCATCTAAGAAACAAGAATCCCAGCACAGTCAACAACAGCTGCTATTAAAGTTACCTTAGTAGAGATTATTTTTGTAGATATTCCTTTTTGTAGAAATACTTCAAATAGTAACATTTATATCAAATAAGACTATTTCAAATGAAATACTGATAAGCTATTACTAAGCACATACAAACCATTCCCCAGGTGTCAATATGCAATTTTCTGGAATTTAGAAATCAAGACCATAAAATTTTGTTTACAAAAAGGAAAAATCTTTACTTCCTCTGCAGCTTTCATGAGGTTTTGCCCCTTCTACTGTAGTCCTATCCAGATGTAGGTCACAGACTTATCCAGATATAATTCCTTGTGTGGTTCCTGGCATGTCAGCGAGGCAGCAAAAGGTGTCAGTATCACTGAAGATGGACAGATAAAACTGGAAACCCAAGGCCACGTATAGGATGCAGAAGTGACTCACCACTCCAGAAGCAAATGGCTCCAGGTTCTGCTTCCCACCTTCATCCACAGAAAGATGTATACTAAGCCTTGGAATGGATCTGTAGAAGAACAGTGTCAAAAGCTTATACTTCATTAGCATTGCATCAAATAATTTTGGAAAGAGAGCCACCCTCACGTCACACTGCCCATTGGAAAACAGATGATGTTAACACCACCATCATGAAACTCAAGATGATGGTCAACATGAAGTGAAGATAAGTTAGTACAGAGGAAAACCAGTCCCAGGTAAATATTGAAAGTTATCTATTGACTGACACATTCCTCCCATTCTACATCTGTCCCAAAACTCCAACACACATTTAACATATTAACACAGGACATATGTTTATACAGAAGTCCAGTATACACTTCAAAGACATGTCAAAATTAAAGTAGTTTCCTGAAAACCTTCTTTGCCATTCCTGCTTTGTTGAATGGAAACACATTTCCCCAATACGTATCTCTCTAGTCATGACTGGCCAGTGCTGTCCTTACAGATAACGCATACCAAAATGTGTGCTATACTTGGAAAAGTAAAATTCTAATAGACACAGTAAATTTAATTTTTTTAAATTAAGAGTTTTACTTTCCATGTATCCCAGCATGCTAAATGGGCAGCAGAGTGAGTGGAAATATGTTTCTTTACCTAGCTGAATTATTCAATATCTGAGACACAGAAACACATGGCATGGGGTACCCTGCACTTCATAAACCTGCTGTGTCTCCCACCTGGCATTCCCTGTCAACTTGATGAAGTTTCCTGATGAAAATTTAGATGTAACTTTTCAAATCATTTGGGTGATTAAAAATATTTTTAAACAGTGTTTGTCAATGAGTATCTTAACTAATCTTCACATAACTCTGAGGTTGGGAAGGTACTGTGTCTAAATTATTTGACAACTAGAAAATAATTCATTGGTTGGAAGACTTCCAATGAACACTTCTATTCCTTCAGGGGTTTAGATGGTCTATTTGATTCTGATTTAATTGTCCAGATGATTTTAGTGCAGAATTCTATCAGACCTTCAAAGAAGACCTAACACCAATACTCTTCAAACTATTCCACAAAATAGAAACAGAAGGAACACTACCCAACTCATTCTATGAAGCCACAATTACGCTGATACCAAAATCACACAAAGATCTGATAAAGAAAGAGAATCTCAGGCCAATTTCTCTTATGAATATCAATGCAAAAATACACAATAAAATTCTTGCCAATCGAATCCAAGAACACATCAAAACGATCATTCACCATGATCAAGTAGGCTTCATCTCAGGGATGCAGGGATGGTTCAATATAAGGAAGTCCACCAATGTAATCCACTACTGAACAATCTCAAAAAAAAAAACACATGGACATTTCATTAGATGCTGAAAAAGCATTTGACAAAATTCAGCATTCTTTCATATTAAAGGTCTTGGAAATATCAGGAATTCGAGGCCCATATCTAAACATAGTAAAAGCAATTTACAACAAAACGGTATCCAATATCAATCTAAATGGAGAGAAACTTGAAGCAATCCCACTAAAATCAGGGACTAGACAAGGCTGCCGTCTCTCTCCATATCTTTTCAATATAGTACTTGAAGTTCTAGCTACAGCAATTAGACAACAAAAGGAGGTCAAAGGGATACAAATTGAAAAGGAAGAAGTCAATCTATCACTATTTGCAGACGATATGATAGTATACCTAAGCGACCCAAAGAACTCCACCAGAGAACCCCTACAGCTGATAAACAACTTCAGCAAAGTGGCCGGATATAAAATCAACTCAAGCAAATAAGTAGCCTTCCTATACTTAAAGTATAAGCAGGCTGAGAAAGAAGTAAGAGAAATGATACTCTTCATGATAGCCACAAACAATATAAAGTCTCTTGGTGTGACTCTAACCAAACAAGGGAAAGATCTGTATGACAAGAACTTCAAGTCTCTGAAGAAAGAAATTGAAGAAGACCTCAGAAGATGGAAAAATCTTCCATGCTCATGGATTGGCAGGATTAATATAGTAAAAATGACCATCTTGCCAAAAGCAATAAGCAGATTCAATGCAATCCCCATCAAAATCCCAACTCAATTCTTCATAGAGTTAGAAAGAGCAATTCAAAAATTCATCTGGAATAACAGAAAACCCAGGATAGCTAAAACTATTCTCAAGAGTAAAAGAACTTCTGGGGGAATCAGTATCCTGGATCTCAAGCTGTACTACAGAGCAATAGTGTTAAAAACTGCATGGTATTGGTACAGTGACAGGCATGTAGATCAATGGAACAGAATTGAAGACCCAGAAATGAATCCACACTCCTATGGTCACTTGATCTTTGACAAAAGAGCTAAAACCATCCAGTGGAAAAAAGAGCCTTTTCAACAAATGGTGCTGGTTCAACTGGAGGTCAGCATGCAGCAGAATGCAAATCGATCCATTCTTTTCTCCTTGTACTCAGCTCAATTCCAAGTGGATCAAGGACCTCAACAAAAATCCAGACACACTGAAACTAATAGAAAGGAAAGTAGGGAAGAACCTTCAACATATGAGAACAGGGGGAAATTTCCTGAACAGAACATCAATAGCTTATGTTCTAAGATCAAGAATTGACAAATGGGACCTCATAAAATTGCAAAGTTTCTGTAAGGCAAAGGACACTGTTAAAAGGACAAAGCGGCTACGAACAAACTGGGAAAAGATCTTTACCAACCCTACTTCTGACAGAAGGCTAATACCCAATATATACAAAGAACTCCAGAAGTTAGACTCCAGAGAGCCAAATAACCCTATTAAAAAAATGGGGTACAGAGCTAAACAAAGAGTTCTCACCTGAAGAATATCTAATGGCTGAGAAGCACCTAAAGAAATGTTCAACATCCTTAATCATTAGGGAAATGCAAATCAAAACAACCCTGAGATTCCACCTCACACCAGTCAGAATAGCTAAGATCAAAAACACAGAAGACAGCAGTTGTTGGCGAAGATGTGGAGAAAGAGGAACACTCCTCCACTGCTGGTGGAATTGTAAACTGGTACAATCACTCTGGAAAGCAGTCTGGTGGTTCCTCAGAAAACTGGTTATGACACTCCCGGAGGATCCATCCGGCTATACCACTCCTGGGCATATACCCAGAGGCTTCCCCTGCATGCAATAAGAACACATGCTCCACTATGTTCATAGCAGCCTTATCTATAATAGCCAGAAGCTGGAAAGAACCCACATGTCCCTCAATGGAGGAATGGATTCAGAAGATGTGGTATATTTACACAATGGAATACTACTCTGCAATTAAAAACAATGAATTCACAAAATTCTTAGGCAAATGGTCAGAACTTGAAAATATCATCCTTAGTGAGGTAACCCAATCACAAAAGAACACACATGGTATGCAGTCACTGATAAGGGCATATTAACCCAGAATCTCGGAATACCCAAGACACAGTTCACAGATTTCCAAGAAGATGGAAGGAGAGACCACTGGTTCTGGAAAGACTGGATGTAGGGGAACGCCAGGACAGAGAAGTTAGAGGGGGTTGAATGGGGAAAAGAGGGAGGGAAGGGGGCTTATGGGACTTTGGGGGAGGGAGGAAACCGGAAAGGGGAAATCATTTGGAATGTAAATAAAAAATATAGAAAATAAAAATGATTCATAAGGATGGTGATGGTGATAACATTTACTGAGCAATTTCCAATGTAAGATTCTGTTCTAACGTCCTTCATTTGTCAATTCTTTAGTTTTCTCAATTTGTAAGGTAGATCACTAATTTAAAACACCATTTAATTGGTGAAGTGTTGAGCCCTCTGAACTGTTCATGGTAACTGTAGTGCTTCGAGTAGGTTTTCAAAAATGGTGGCTGAAACTTTATCACCAGCTCTTCCTGAGCAAAAGCTTTGGTAATATGGTTGTCACAGACGAAACTAGGTGAAGGATCCCATGATGAGATCAGTCTTGATTCAGGGGTGGCCATAGATCCAGTCGCTGGAGCATCCTAAGAAAAGGGTGTTGGAACTGAAAGAATACTAAGTGGAAATTAACATGTGAAAGAAACCAGCTTGAAAAGGAACACTGAAAGCCCTTCCTTACCCTACCCTCATCTAAGAAATGGAACTTGTTACTCAAAGCAAGCAAAGTACAAATGAGAGTTGGGTTGAGACTGTAAATGTACAGCTCAATGCTTTCTGAGCTCTATCCTCAGCTCACTAACCCACTTCCATTCTGGGGAGGGAATTTTGCTTTCTTGACAAGCTAGCTATTTATGTCCCTTGCCTAATTTAAAAGGCATTTCTCCCTCCAAGGTACTGGGATTCTTACCAAACCTGAATTCTGTTCTTCTTAAACTGTGGCAAAATTGTCCTTGAGCTTCTCTTTGAGTCAATTTATTTTATTAATGAGTTCAAAATGAATCCCTTTTTCTTTGGTCATAAACTGAAGTACAAAGAGACTGAGAAGAATCCCTTGAGGAAAGAGAATAGAGGGCTATGCTGCCCAGGCTGCCTGGTACCTGAATGTCCCCAAATCCACAAGTTCTATGAAAAATAGTTTCCAAGAGTTTTTGAAGCAAGTAGGAGAGAATGAATTTTCCTCTTTTTTTTTTCCGACTCCCCAGGAAACAAATGCATTGACCATGGTCTGTTCTGCAACTGCATGTATACCGTTTTCTTTTCTCCTCATCTTCTGCCTCCTTATGAGAAGAAACAGATTAATCAGTACTTCCCACAACAAGATTGTATAATGAATAGCCTTGCATTTCTGCTATTACCCAATATTAGTGGATCTTTCCTGACCATTTGCAAACTGAATGTGACATTTTGTTGATCTTGCAGGGCTCATCCTCACAGCTGAAGACTAGCTACTGCCCTGCTGCTATGGGTTGGTATGAGCATAATAGGGCTTCAGATTGAGTTTGGTGGTCTGAGATCCTTGTGGGGGGGTCTAACTTCCTTAAACAATCACAAGGAGCTGAGGGAGGAACTTTCAAATGGGAAGATGCCAGCAGACCAAGTGACACCGCACCCTGTGGCCTAGCCACTGAGCCACCACACTGTCTTTCCATTCACATTCAATTGGAAAAAGCCAATCACGTCGAGCACAAGCAAGGAGGACAGATGTATGTGGGGGTGAACAGAACAGTGGTAGTTGCTGGATGAGTGTTAACAGATGTGTATACTTGTCTCTTGCTGTGGCAAAAGTAACTTATAAATTCTTTATTTTGAAGCGCAGAGTGTGAAGATACAATCCTGCAGGGTGGGGACGTCAGACACATGAGCAAGCATGAAGCAGCTAGCCATGTTGAATTCTCAGTTAAGATATGGAGAGACTCCATTGTGCACATGTACCACAATTTCTGTATCCATTCCTCTGTTGAAGGACATCTGGGTTCTTTCCAGCTTCTGGCTATTATAAATAAGGCTGCTATGAACATAGTGGAGCATGTGTCCTTATTACATGTTAGAGCATCTTCTGAGTAGATGCCCAGGAGTGGCATAACTAGGACCCCAGGTAGTACTATGTCTAATTTTCTGAGGAAGCACCAAATTGATTTCCAGAGTGGTTTTACCAGCTTGCAATCCCACCAACAATGGAGAAGTGTTCCTCTTTTCCCATGTCCTCTCCCGCATCTGTTGTCCGCTGGCCACCCAGAAGTCCCAGGACTCCCAGGGGATAAACCATCAATCAAGGGTTACACATGGTTCCAAACAAAAGTGTGGCAGAGGAATGTCTTTTCCAGCATCAGTTGGAGGAGAGGTCCTTGGTCCTATGAAGGCTCAAAAGATGTCCCAACAAAGGGAAACCGAGTGGGGGGGGGGAGGTGGGAGTGGGTCTGGTGGAGGGGCATATACTTGGAGGCGGGGGTGTAGGAGGAGGTGTTGGGGGTTTTTGGAGGGGGGAAACTGGGAAAGCTTTTAGCATTTGAAATATAAATGAAGATTATATTCATTAAAAAAAGATGTGGACCATTTGCCTAGGAATTTCGTGAATTCATTGTTTTTAATTGCAGAGTAGTATTCCATTGTGTAAATATACCACATCTTCTGAATCCATTCCTCCATTGAGGGACATCTGGGTTCTTTCCAGCTTCTGGCTATTATAAATAAGACTGCTATGAACATAGTGGAGCATGTGTCCTTATTGCATGCAGGTAAAACCTCTGGGTATATGCCCAGGAGTGGTATAGCCTGATCCTCCGGGAGTGTCATGCCCAGTTTTCTGAGGAACCGCCAGAAAGCTTTCCAGAGTGGTTGTATCAACTTTCAATCACACCATCAGTGGAGGAGTGTTCCTCTTTCTCCACATCCTCACCAACAACTGCTGTCTCCTGTGTTTTTGATCTTAGCCATTCTGACTGGTGTGAGATGGAATCTCAGGATTGTTTTGATTTGCATTTCCCTAATGACTAAGGATGATGAACATCTCTTTAGGTGCTTCTCAGCCATTAGATATTCTTCAGGTGAGAACTCTTTGTTTAGCTCTGTACCCCATTTTTTAATAGGGTTACTTGCCTCTCTGGAGTTTAACATCTTGAGTTCTTTGTATATCTTGGATATTAGCCCTCTGTCGGATGTAGGGTTGGTAAAGATCCTTTCCCAGTTAGTTGGTTGCCGCTTTGTCTTTTTGACAATGTTTTTTGTCCAAGAAGATGGAAGGAAAGACCCCTGGTCCTGGAAAGACTGGATATGGGGGAATGCCAGGACAGAGAAGCAAGAGGGGGTTGAATGGGGAAAAGAGGGAGGGAAGGGGGCTTATGGGACTTTTGAGGAGGGAGGAAACGGGAAAGGGGAAATGATTTTGAATGTAAATAAAAAAAACTTAGAAAATAAAATATAATTAAAAAAATATAAAAAATAATTAAAAAAAGATATGGAGAGACAAGGCTGCAAAGATGACTGTTGTGATCATAAAAAGAGAAATAGGTGTGAAGGAGGTATGGGGGAAGTGGGTGCCTCAGTTGACCCATGCTGAGGCATCCCTTCCCCCTAAGGGACCGTACACACAATGGTATAGCATATAATAAAGTTTATCCAGGGCATGGGGGGGGGGAGGTTTAAGAGAGTAGTAGAGGCAGAGAAACACAGAGAGGAGAGAGGAGAGAAGTATAGAGGCCGGCCATGACCATAAGGACAGACCGGGGGAGGGGGGAGAAAGAAAAGGGGAAAGGAAGAGCCCAAGAGGTCAAGAAGAAAGACAGGGAGACAAGAGAGTAAGAGGCAAGAGAGCATCCCCTTTCATAGTGGGCCAGGCCTACCTGGCTGTTGCCAGGTAACTCTGGGGGTGGAATCCAGAGTACCAGCAATGACTAACTGGTAAAGAGAAATTTTTGCTCTTCTAAAGGATCAAGATTCACTTTTCAAAAGCCAAGTTGAAAGGCTCATATCCACTGATACATCTAGCTCCAGGAGATCTGATTCCCTCTTCTTGCCTCCATAGGCACAAACAAGCAGATAGACAAACACACACACAAGGCATACACAAATAAACTCACACATACATATAAATAAATATAAATCTTTTGAAAAAGAAGTGGAAGGAGATCAACACTGCTTCTCTTCTTGTCACTGGATCTGAGGCCACAGTCCACTACGCATGGGATATAGCTACCTTTGCTTAGGGTGGATCTTCTCTTCTAAGTTAAAGTTGTCTGAAAATACTCTCATAGGCATACCCAGAGCTGTGTGGTTCTAAATTCAGCCTAGATGGCAATGTAGATTAATCAGCACTTCTGTACCCTTTGCTAAAGTGATACCCAAACCCATCATTTTAAATCATAACATTCCACGTCAAGCCTCCAATGTCTCATTTTCATCTCATAATGGGAAATACAATTAGTCCATTTCTAACATCCCCAGAGATGCAATGCTATTTAAAAGCCTAAAATTTAATATCTCTTTTGAAATTCCAGGAAATTTTATAGCTGTAAGCCTTCCAAGCTCTTAACTATAAGCCCCCTTTCATAAAATAAAAAACAAATTACATACTTCCAGCATACAATGTTATGGAATAAACATTGCCATTCCAAAAGAGATTAACAGGGGGCTAGGGAAGAAATAGTAAACCAAAGCAAGACAGAAACCCAACAAAAGAAACACCAAATCCTGCAGCGCCATATCTGGCATCTGATACTTTTGATGAAACCATCTGGGTTCCAGTAGACTTAGACAACACCATCCTCCTAATTCTGATGCCTCCTAATTCCTGAACGTGTGTGGTCACTCTTTTCATGGTCTCCATTCCATTCCACTTCTGCAGCCTTCCTTGGTGGATACACCATTTTCCAGGAGTCTCCACTGTCCTAGGGTCTCCATGAGGCTTAGGTTTACCTCCTAGTTCCATGCATTGATTTCTAAAGTCCTCACTGTGGGGACTCTGCTTCTGTGGCTGACTCAGATTGCCTTGCTTCAATGACTTTCTGGAATCTTGACACAAACTTTCATGACCCCTCATACATGTATATTTCATGTCTGATAAATTAGTGCTGTGTAGACAATGCTGCCAATTTCAGCTGCCAACTCAAAATGCAGGTTTCCTCACAATCAACAGCCTTCCTTGGAGCACAGCTGCAGCAAGAAGCCTCTTCATAACTTTGATGCTGAACCTGAGGAAACACATCTATGGGCTGTTGTCTGTCAGCAGAGACCCCTTCATCAACTCTGTGATTTCAAACAAGTTTGCATTTGTACAAGTAGGAAGATAAAATCTTACCTTCAGGGAGATGTGGCCATTATTCTAATGCAGAACAGCAAGTTTTTCTTCATTAATTCCTTTAAATTTATAGGTACTTTACAAACTATCTTCTTTCATAATTTTAAACCCATATATATTCTCATCCTTATCAAATAGTCATTTTTCTTATCTTTCTGGCTGATGTTCTCTCTCACAGTAGACTCCTATAAGCTAAGTGAGCAATAAGTGTTTCATAGCCCAATGTTATCCTGTCTTGAGTTTATTCTACCACATCAGTCCATTATTTTTAGTTCAGCTTTCCACAAGAACAAAGCTGAATTCTCTTCCAGAATATAGTGAATGACACTAGCCCAGTTCATTAGTATCCTTAACATATATTTTCTACTCATTTCTTTTCCCTGGTTAAATTTAATAAACTAAGGCATGCAGTCAAGAAACATACAGTACATAATGGCCACATATGACTTCCTTGATATACAGGGCAGGAGAATATCCTTTTGAATTGTCCTGTACTTTTAACCCATCAATTAGGTAAGCTGAGGTTCTAGTAGCTTGAACAGATTTAGAGAGATGTGGGTAGATTTACTAAAGGTCTCCAGAGACCTGCCACAGTAGGAAGATACTCCTTCCTGAAGGAACTTCAATCTCAAACAGACCCAAAGTTCATTTGCCTTGCTTCTTTGTAGCTCTGATCAGCAATGGAACTTGATTTTCCTGATGGCACAGAAACTACCTGCATGCAATCAAAGCCTTGAAAATGAACTTTGCATTTCTATCTCTGTTGGGAAACAGTTACTGTCAGAGAACAGCCTAATCTGTCGGCTGAAGATGAGAGACTACATAAGCAGAGTTGGGGCACCAAAGAATGGCTCTGGCAGGTACTGTACTCAATGTAACTGAGCTTGGGTGGAGATATGAAACCTCCAGTGAAGTCCAGCTACAAGTCAATAGAACTGACTAGCAATCCACAGCAAGTGAGCACTGATTATATTCAAGATCTAATCTTGAAGTCTAAAGCAAAACAAGAGTTCCAGAATGGAGTCACACTTCTGAACAGAAAAAGTAATAGATCACAGGTTTCAGTACTAAACACAAAGACATACTTTGGGGACTTGAATTCTGTCTGCCAAGGGTTTTCAAGGGTCCTAAGTTGGCATTTTTTAGTCTGTGGGGGTAGTTGGTAGCTCTATAGGGCACAGTAAGACAGATACAGATGGCTTCTCCATGGGAAATAACACTATTTCCAGGTTAGGGAGAATTGTATGAAAAGACAAGAGTGAGCCCATCCTCCTGAAGTGCCAGCCACAAGTCCTCTCAACACTCCTTGGACTATCTTTTCACAAAGAGCTCTATAACTGGCATCACCCTATCCTGTTTTAGATTCAGTCCACTTCTTCAATTTGTTTGCCCTTAGATAAGTCTTTTCATCTCAGAGTCTCTGTTTCTGAAATTGGGGATGAAATATCAATCAAGGATTCCTAACACATTGATTGACTATAGAAGTGGAGTATGTGAAGCATCTGGAAAACACTACCCCCAGCTGCAGTACAATGCATCTAACTTCCTTCGTCCCTTCAGTTTCTTTCTAGGTTGGTTTGTATATGTGATCTCACAAGATGGATTTATAGAATCCAACAAGAACTATATTGACAGTGTCCAGCTGAGCTTGTCACAAAACCAAGGATATTGATTGATTCATTGGATTTGAGAAGGTAAAATTAAAATACAAGATTTTACTTTAAATCTCTGCCTGGCAAGAAATGCTGAAGTACAATGCTAAGCATCATTTACTTCTACGGAAAAAGTAAATGTTAGAGCATTGGGAGTGATCACCAAAAGCTGGGTGGAATATCAGAAGGGTCTTGATAGAGGCTGTTAGGGACAGAACATACCCATCTATCTGTTGTCTTTATAAGGTCCTTTCCAGTCCCATGAGATCATTATCAACATATATTATTTAAATCCTCAGATGCACATCTTGCCACCCTCCCAAAAGGACTATGAAGAAGTTAATTATATATAAGTGTTTCATAAACACACCCTACTCTGTAAAGGGTCTCATTTCTCTCTTGTCCTCTTTTGTGTGTTTCCAGAAATGAAAGGTTTGGAACTTTCTTTAATGGCATTGCCCTTTGTTTAGGAGACTTGTAAACAAATGCAAAACAAACAAACAAACTGCTATTAGTGAAAAACCACTACAGGCTGAGCCCATAGCTCCATGAAGTTCAGGGCATGACAAAGCCAGACAGAGCTCAGCAGGCTGCACCCTCCTGAGGCCTGCACCTTCTAGAAACCAGCTCTTGCTGTGCAGGGAGAATTACAGCCCCTGTCTCAGGAGGGGTGTCATCCAGTCTTTATAGTTCATGAGGAACAACCAAGGGGATTCTGATGGCCCCATATTTGCTTAAGCCTGACTCTGCCTCAATTGCATTATGCCCAAACCCACCCCTTCTAAGGAGGATCTGCTATATCCTATCTACCAAATCCCAATCTCTAATAGACACAAAACAATACCACTTTCTGGAAAATATAGAAGATGACCACAGCTACTTTTCGTCTAAGAATAAACCTAAGACAAAAAGCCCTGATAAGTGACCCAATTGTGTTGTTATTGTACAAATGTAGAGATGATGTGGGGCCAGGACTCAGCCACCTCAGTAGTACTGGGCAGTTGAACCAGGATTTGGCCACTGCAGACTAAAGCCTTTTCTTCTGGAAGATCTACGTTGCTTTCTTTCCATCTGAAGAACTCTCCAGGGACCTCTCTTTCCTTCTTGTTGGGCATCATTTGATATGTGAATTGTGTCTTGAGTATTCTGAGCTTCTGGGCGAATATCCACTTATCAGTGAGTGCATACCATACGTGTTCTTTTGTGATTGGGTTAGCTCACTTAGGATATTTTCCAGTTCCACCCATTTGCCTAAGAATTTCATGAATTCATTGCTGAGTAGTATTCCATATTGTAAATATACCACATTTTCTGTATCCATTGCTCCGTTGAGGGACATCTGGCCCCTGGACCTGGAAAGGCTTGATACAGCACTGTAGGGAATACCAGGACAGAGAAGCAGGAGGGGTTGATTGTGGAACAGGGGGAGGGAAGAGGACTTATGGGACTTTCAGGGAGTGGGGAACCAGGAAAGGGGAAATCATTGAAATGTAAATAAAGAATATATCTAATAAAAAAAAGAAAAAAAAGAAAGCATGGCAAAATGGTGACACAGTTTTAATTCTAGTTACAGGAACAAAATATCATGCTTTCTGCACTTTGGGAGCTATGTCTGAAAGGTTTCATACAGACAAAAATGAAGGGGTGTGTGTGTGTGTGTGTGTGTGTGTGTGTGTGTGTGTGTGTGTGTAATAGAACAGCGTACCCCAATATAGAAAATTATAAAGGAAAGTTGTTGATTAGAATCATTTTTAGCTCTGTTCATCAAATAAAAAATATTATCAGCTAGACATTAAAGTGTAATATTTGAAACAGGGAAATTCAATAAATATCTTTACAACTTTTCTTTTCTAAATAAAGTACTTCAGTGGCTGCTTCAGGTATGAACAAAATAAAACAGTCTTTTAATTCAAAAAACAAAAAACCAAAAAAAACCAAAAAAACCCAACTCTCCAGTTTTGTCCTGAGATAGGCCTCCCTATTTCTCCAGAAGTTCTAGAAATAAGGTTTTTTTTTCCGTTGTTCTTACCTCAGTTTCATTTTCCAGCAAATAGTTTGCAGTCTGAAAGCCTGAGAACCTGTCACCGTCCTCAGTGCTATAACATGTGAGGGTTTTTACTGAGCCACAACTTCTAGCAAATTGCCTTCTTCATTTCCCATGAGCGGCTGGCACATGCAGTTAGATCCAGCATGAGGAAGGAAGGCCAGGAAGGTTCATAAAACTGTTGCTGGGTATGGCCAGATTCTGCTGTCAGTCGAATAGGTAAGGTTCGGTAATTTATGCTTTTCCATTTCATCTTCATGTTTCAGCTATGCCCACAGCACCAGCAACTTCTGTTAGATTGATTTTCTGCATAACTTACTGCTAACATTTCTTTTTATTTGGGGTATTAACATATTTTGTTTTAAAGTTATAAGACCATCTGTGCCTTTTTAAATCACACATTAATAGATCAGTTGACTGAAATGTGACTGTCAGTGTTTATTTTCCCAAGACAATACATGAACTAGTCAAACCATGACCATCAGTCAGCTTCAAGATTCTATACATGCTCCTGACCTTTCATCTTAATTTGTAGAAAATTATTATAAAAATTTATTTTTGCATCACTCTTTGTACCCTACTAACCCTTCTGAAGTCTGCCAGCTCATTCTATTGTTAAATCCTTTATGCTTAACTCTTCATGATTGTACCTGTGTAACATACTTTCCAGTACTATGTAGGGTATCACTGTGAGTCCTGCTGTTCTCCAGTCTAGGAAGCATAGGAACTTTGTGCAGAGACACCTGTTCTCTGAAAAGCCTTGAAAGCAAGAGCATTGTAAAACCACTTGCAATGATCAATAAGTTCAAGACCAAATTTATTTCATCAAGTCTCTTTTGGTCCACAGAGAACTCTAATATGATATCACAACTTTATGTGACATCACATGACCTGGAGTTTGTGTGCAAAAGTATTTAGTTGCCATAAGGAAGAAGAAAACTTCTACCCTTCCAAATCAAAATAGACTCCATCAGCCTAGACACACATCAATATTTGAAAGAAGAAAATGTGGCACATGTACACAGTGGAGTGCTGCTCAGATATAAAGAGGAATAAAATTATGCCATTTTTGGGAACTAGATGAAACTGGGACTATTTGAGAGGGCATGAGGACCAGAAAGGGGACAGGGTACCATGAGCAGGTATTCATATGATCAAAGTAGTGATGTATGTGTATGAAAATGACATATTAAAACTCATAATTTTATACAATAAATATATAAAGTCTGCCTGTATACATATGTCATTTTTTTCAGGAGTTTTCCACCCTTTACTTTAGAGGGACGATGGTGTGCTATAGCTTCTTCAGTGAGAATTAAACTTCTACTGCCCACTGCTCCCTTCCTTCTGCTTTACCTGTGTACTCTTGGCATTCTGGACTGTGCCAGAATAACCCATTTGGCTTGAGGTGAGATGAAGATCCACTTGAAGTCTACTATGGCACTAAGGGCTCTATTGGACATGGAATCTCACAGAGTGATCCTAAGCGTTTCCTCTGAGAAATAGAAAACATATGCAAAGTAATCAGTGATGGTTATTATTTGAAAATGTATCACAAAGTGTTTATAGTACACCAGGATAACAAAGATGTTGTTCATGAGGAAAGCAGTTTGAAGGGAATAGAAAGCTAGGAAATTATGGAGAGCCTATTTGCAAGAAAGCTCTGAATTGCATCAGGAGGGAACAGAAAAGGGAGATGTGTGACCACCATCTGTTTACACTCTGGTCAGAGATCCATATAACGCAGCAGATTCAGTGTCTAACCCTGAAGTGTGGACCTTGAAGAGAGCGACAACTGGAATATTCCTCCTCAGAGTACTTGTGTCTAGTCAGGGGCACAGGTAGAATTCTTTGTGCTGTTTTTGTGATCTCTCTATCATTCAGTTGAAACTCTTTCCATTGGACTAATGTCCTCAGTCACACTATGCGAATGTCAATTTCTCAGTTTTCAGACAACTCTCTTTATGAATACTCAATAGATAGCCAGAAGTCAGCAAACACCCCCCTCCCCCCAAAAAATGAGCTTAGAAATGTGCCAAGCATTCTTAGGAGTTTGCCAAGGCTCTTGGGAAATCTCAGACATTGCGGTGGTAGGAATTTTCTAGAAAACAGTTACACTTTGTTATCTGCAGTTCCCGGGCAGCACTAATGGAAAGCCTACAGGAATTTTTCAAGCAGGAAAGTCTGCCCCAGTGCTAGCACAGCGGCTGTACTCTGCCCAGTCATGCAACTGGCAAGATTGTAATGCTAGCAGACATAATGACATTGACTAAGGTTCCATTAGATTCACATTCACCTCAGTTCCACTAGTCAGATTTCAAGGGCCACATGTGCATGATTATCACACTGATGGCAGATTAGAAACTATTTCTGTCATCACACAAAGTTCTGTTGAAAATCTATGGTAGAAAAGATGTAGCTGGTCTTTTGTAGTTTCTAAATCCCCAGTCCCTGCCCACACACCATCTGTGTTAGTCAGAATAACAAGCATGGACTCCTGGACCAGAACAGTTGCCCTTGTATGCAGAGCATGATAATGAGGGTGGCATTTGAAATGAAATGGGGTTGGGAGTGGGGGACTGGCTGATTCCAGTGTTCACCCACCAACAGGTGCAGCTAGGAACACAATGGAAAACCCTGTTAAAGAGCCGTGGGCTGAAGAGAGCTGGCAGGCAGATGGCACTTGGGTTCTCTGTTCCCCAAACTCCCACAGGACAGTTCTCGGATCATCAATCCTTTACTGTTTATTCATGCAGAATCTTCTGCCTCTGGGTAATTCTGAACTTAGAGTCCAGTGAATTCTCTGAGGGCAGAATTCAGAAATATCCAGTGAAATCAACATCTTGAATTTACCTTTCTAGCATGTCTAAAAAGAATAAGCCAGCCAGAATAACTATATACCTCTACTTGAGAACAAGGTATTCCCAAGCAAGGTCAAATAAAATATCTAACCTGCCTGAATCCATTTGTCTGTTGGAAACAGTTGATCTGGGGTTGTTGGGTTTATGATTCTTGACTTTAAGGAGGTTCAGATTAGGAAAGAGAATGGATAGTGGGAACATAATTGGATGCAAGCCAAGCGGAAGAAACCCTGCATGCATGAAAGAAACTTCTGATGCATTCTAGAAAAGCCCACAGATGACTGGTCTCTTTTGCTCCTAGATAGACTGAACAAGTGCTTAGTAAGTATGTATATACAGATAAATATTTTATTGAATGAGGGAGGTTCTTCTGTGGGTAGCAATGTCCCTGGGCTCAACAGAGTAAAGCACCATGCCCATGTACACTAGTTGAGGAGATTCTGGTTATTAGAATTCCCAAGTTCTCCCATCATTAAAAAAAAAAAGTATATGCCTTCTTCCCTCTCTTCATGCCAGTAGAGATTCATGGAAATAAACAAAGCTATTATAACCCTGGTCTTGAAAATAACAATAATTCAAAATTATATCATACCTTTTAATTTTATTAAATTATAAGGTATTATGGACCGCAAAATTCCTTGAACAAACAAAATAATAAGGTATTGATGGGACTCACACAGAGTGATGGGCATCTACCCTGCTACGATTTGGTGTTCCTGATAAAGTAGTCACAAAAGAGCCTGGAAATAAAGTTTAGTTCAGGTCCCTCATATCATCTCTAGTGCCTATGTAGCCATTCACAGGAATCAAAGACAAGACCAGTTACTTAATGATGTGATTCTGAAGGATCTTTCAAGTTTGAGAAATTTGGAAACAAATGTAGACACAAGTAAGATAATTGCTACATTAATGTGTTATAGTAAATATATTCTTGACTGTTTAAAAAGTTGGTACTGTTTAAAAGAATCTTGCCTTTGAGAGTAGCATCCCTGCTTCCTGATAACATAGATGTATCTCTGGGAGCATCTTCAGGCACTTGCTGTCTAAAACCTGGTGTCAGTTAATACAGAACAGCACTTCTGTTCACATGAGTTAGTTTACATGACACATTTGAACAGAGATTTTAGTACATTGAACTCATTTTCTTGTCATTTTTATCTGGAGAAATGTAATGTACAAATTTATAGACTAAGATAAAATTATTTGAGTTTAACCCTTAGAATTTCAAACAGGACAGAATATTAGTTGGAGTTCCTTTGAATGTGAAAAATTTATATTTTTCTAATTTTGAACATACAAAATCAACTATGTTCCAGTGGATAACCACACATCTAAGAGAGTATAGGAAGAACTAGTTGGTTTATAAAAAAAATGAGGACACAAAGTTGTGTGAGCATGGAATGGAGGTGGATCTGGGAGAAGTTGGGGGTAAAGGTATTTTCATTCAACCTATAATCTATGAAAATTGCAAAGGATCCTTAAAATTATCTTTTTTAAAGATTTGTAAATAGTTTTAAATTAGAGGAATACATTGTAGAATTTAATAAATATGGATGGTTAAAGTTTTAAAAATCTGGATAATACTTTCTGTTAGCTGACATCTCCAGGAAGAGTGAAAACCCTTCATTCATAATAATCTTGAGTTTTTCTTCTCCTTATCTCCTCTTCCAGTCAGTTATTAAAAAGTGGGATAGTGACTACAGGTGGAGCCAAAATATGTTGTCTAAACCCTATAGGAATACAGAAGAACATGACTGCCTTGGTTTTTTTTCCACAGAAAACTGTCTGAAATGGGAAAACAGGCAGGTGGAGGCTTCTCACACATGTATATGCAATGCCTACAGATTAGGGCATGAAAGAAGGTTGAGAGGAAAAACTAGGGAAGTCAGGGAGAGGAGAATAGTAGAAATCCACAGTGTCAGCAAAGCAAAATTAAATTAAATCACCCACCCTGCACTTTAATGGGGGGCACCCTGAACCTTCCACCCCATACTTCATGGGATATGCTGAGCCTGAGGTGAGTTCATAAGAGCAGACAGGGAGAGCTGTTCCTCAAGCCTGCAAGGAAACTGTTCCTATGGGGAAAGGCCATCTCAGTTCACTTGCATTGCAATGCTTTACACTATTCTAGTGTACATTTAAAAGTAGCCAGAAGAAAGATTTAGAGTGTTCTGTTCACAAAATATGACATATGCTGGAAGTGATAATACAAGCTAACCACTACAAGTTGATATTATACAGAGGCATGAATGTGTCCAAATATCACACTGTACTCCACAAATATGTGCCAGGTAAAACAGAATTTAGAGGGGTTGGAGATCTGGTTTAGGAGTCAAGAGCACATACTGCTCTTGCAGAGGACCTGGAATTGGTTCACAACACTCGGCAGCTCACAACCATCTAGTAAATCCATCAGACACACATGACCAAGATTCATAACACCTAGATGAAATAATTAAGAAGAAATAAATCTTTAAAACTTGGATGGATAAGAGGAAGAGACAGCTGGTTGAGAACAGTAAGTACAGACAAGCATTTAGTCAATAGGACACTCAGATATTTTGTGCTTTTGCTTACGGTGCTTCTGTCCAGAATGAAAGTGACCAGCCATCATCAGTTCTGACTGCAACAGCACAAGGAGGTCAAGGGCAGTTCCAAGCAAATGACAACACCACACTGCACTGGTAGGAATGGGAAACATCTGCATTTGAAAACATGGGAGGCCAAATGCCATTGTTAAAGGGCTTTTAGCTCCTCACCAATACTAACAAATGGAGCAAAGGGAAAGTCAGTTTGAATAAAGTGTCCCAGGATGGACTGCCAGGGTCCAGGTGGCACAGGAGTCACAGATTTGCTGTTGTTCTAGAGAATCTCGGAACACCCTCGACACAATCTGCATAGCAATAGATTTCCAAGAAGATGGAAGGAGAGACCCCTGGTCCTGGAAAGACTGGATGTAGGGGAACGCCAGGACAGAGAAACGAGAGGGGGTTGAATGGAGAAAAGAGGGAGGGAAGGGGGCTTATGGGACTTTCGGGGAGGGAGGAAACGGGAAAGGGGAAATGATTTGGAATGTAAATAAAAAAAAAACTTAGAAAATAAAAAAAATAAAAAAAAATAAAAGGCTGCTCTTGAATCAAAGTTCCATAAAACTTATGGAACAACAGCAACTTCTCATGAATACTACTACTTAAGTGGTGCAATGAGTTATAAATTCAGTGGACAGAAACGGAAGTGTATGGGGGAAGACAAATATAAAAATAGGAAGCCTGTATCAGAGAACAGAAGCGTTCTGATATTGATGGGTCATGTCAAGTTACTACCACCAAAATAAATTGTTCTGGGGAGAAACAGATTTAACACCTAAACAGTGGTAGGTCAGATCACCCTGTGTGGAAGGAAAAGAAAATAGTGAAAAAGAAATAGTTCCTATTCCTGTTTAACAGATAGAAACATGAACACATTTGTCAAAATTCTTTAAATTCAGGAGTTTTGCCACTCCACTCTATTTAGATTACTTTTTAATAAAGTGTTAACATAAACACACAGGAATATATCAGTGCTACCACAGTGGCTAACTTATGTAAAATGGAAATCACCTGGCAAAAATGTCAGGCACTAGAACTCTCAAGCATGGCTGTTAAAAATAGCTGTTAAAAATAGAAATGTTTGGAATCACATTGATAAAACATTTGTATTTGCTTCTAAAACTAAATATGCCCCACCTGTGATAGCCTAATGAACTGACACACACCTGTGCTGTGGCCCTAGCTATATCTCAAATGGTAGAAAGAGAGACCATTTCCACCAGATGTTCTCTACCCTTGACTTGTGCACCATGGCAGTTGGGCACACACACACACACACACACACACACACACACACGTACATACATATATACACATGCATACATACATACATATATAGTGTAAAACAATTAAAATGTAAAAGAATAAAGAAAGCATGGCACATCTGCACAATAGAAAACTACAGAGCCATGAGCACAAGTGTAACTTCGGGACACAGGAGAAAGTCCCAGGGATATTCAGTTGAACCAATGAAAGAGCACACAGAGGAATCTGTGCTGGGTTGTCTCATAAGTACACAGTAGTAAAGTGGGTAAATGTATTCAGGGTGTTAAGATAGCAACTTTGGAAGAGCAAGTGTGTGGACAGGTAGGAGGAACGATGCTGAACATGTGGACCAGGTCGTCCTCATTGGCCTGGCTCTCACAGCATCAACCCTCCACTTGTGAAAGTTCACAGACCTCTGCAGTTACTATGGACTACCTTTGTGCATGTGGTCCATAAATAAGTAGTTGCCTTTTTTTAAAAGTAGGAATGAAGCACAGGAGGAATAAGTCAGTATACCCTGACCCATAATAGCCCACGCATGCGCAACAGCTGCACCCACATTTTACAACCTTAAGATCTGCCTGGCACTGTGGAGACAATTGGTGACAGAGAATGTGTCCTAGACAGCCATTCAGATGGGGTCATAAACAAGAGGCAAGATGTCATAGACCAATGGGGCATGGGTACAGGGCATAAAATCACTCCCCAATTCTTCAATAAACAACTCTGCTTCCACCTCCTCAACTGTCTCCTGGAGTCTGTATCAGTGATTACTCACCTTCTTATGCCCGTACCCCATGGACCATCTCGAGGGGCTGAGGGCTAGGGCAACAATTAAGTGTTCTGTTGTCTCCTTCTTTGTCTTTTCTTTCATCATTGGCTTCAGACCTGCCTCACACTTTGAAAGTGAGTGCATGACTGGGATGGGGAGTGACTGCTGACTGCTGACCTAGCAGTGTCATTCTCAGGAACTGGAAGTGTTTTTTAACCATCCCATCTCTCCCAATGGAGTGATGGTTCAATTAAGTATTAACAGTGAGTTAGTGCAAGGTTGAAACTGTCCTGAACATCAGTCTTGTTTTGCCATGTGCTTTCTGATAACACAATAAGGGATCAACTGGGGTATCGAGATGAAAACTAATTTATTCATAGGACAAATCCCAGGACTCTTGGCTCAAGGAATTGTGAGTTGAATCAAGGTGTGTGCACACAAGCAAGCACACATTCATGTACATACATATGTGTAGGTGTGGGTGTGAGGTGTTCTGATTTGAATGTGAACTATTCCCTACATTCTCTTGTATTTGAAGGCAAAAGAGAAGCTACAAAGACCCACACAGGGAAGCAGCTATAGAGACATCAGCTCCTGGAGCCTGGAGTGACAGTGCACTGGTCACCTGGTTAGTGGGAAAGAAATGAAGTTTAGAGAGTCTCTGAAATTCCTTACCAGGAGAGCTAACAACTGTGCCTATGATAGAGGCTTTATGAGTGCCAAGATATTGGCTAAAAAGCTTGAAATAAACTTCTTACTCCTCATCCTTCAGGCATATAAACACTGCCTGTATTTACACTAATCATTTGCTCAGAGAACTCTTTGGCCCAAGGAACTGGCCCACTGCATAAGAATGGGTTCAGCCCCAACTTCTAGAAAGACAGCAGAATATGGCTGGGAGGATTCCATGCCAGTGTGATGTGAACATTACACAACAAAGTGTTGGGTGGATAGGTGAGCTATATTCTGAGCCAGGGGCATAGCTTGTGCTCAGAGCTGTACTCTAATGAAAGCATCAGAGTATGAAGAGGAGAGGTGCCTGACCATTTTACAGCTATGGGCCTTCCTGTAGATACATGGCTTCCTTTGTGGTGTGCTTTGTCATAAACTGCAGTGAGAATGCATGGACAAGACTCAATATCAGTTTCTCCAAAATTGTTGACAAGCAGGCTGCTTTAATCACCAAGGCAGATGATAGCACCACGGCTCTTCTAAGTAGAGAACTCAAAGGTCTGCTATGACTTCTCTACTTTCAGCTAACCTGTTCTCCCACCTAAGGAGAGCTTATTATGGCCACTCATTTCACTCTTCTCATATCCTGTCTCTACCAGCAGGGAGTTTGTGGTAGTTTGAAAAAGAATGACCCCAGCCCCATAGACTCATGTGTTTGAATGATTGGCCCACAGGGAGTGGCACTATTAGGAGTTGTGGCCTTGTTGAAATATGTGTGGTCTTGTTGGAGGAAGTTTGTCACCATGGGGGTGGGCTTTGATGTACAGTCTCCGGTTGCCTTCAGATTCAGACAGAACTCTTAGCCTTTTCAGGACCATGTATGCCTGCATGCTGCCATATTTTCCACCATGACAATAATGGATTAAACTTCTGTATTATAAGCCAGCTTCAATTAAATGTTTTTTTCTTTATGAGTTGCCATTGTCATGGTGTCCCTTCAAAGCAATAAAACCCTAAGACAGTGGTTTTTCCAAGTTCACTTTGAAGCAAGAATCCAAAATCTCTTCAAATAATTCTAAGAGGTATGCAGTAAGAATTACTGATGCTTCTGGGACTACTTGCCAATATTGGAATTTACAGAACTTCCCAGGAGGTAAATTCATGTCCTGATTTCTGCTGAAGAAAAATGCAGTTCTAAATGTCTTTGCACACCCCCAAATTGTAATAAAACAAACAGGACTTGTGAGCTAGACTATATCCACCTGGGGCTCTCAAGAGTTGGGTGTAAATTGGCCAATATTTTGTAACACATCTGCTGGGTTTCCTTGTGTCCTTGCACTTACTGGGGAATGGCACAGGGCACTGACACTCACTCAGATGAGGTTCTGGCTCAAGTACCACCATGGGACTTCGTGTACCCCTATTCTCTCCCATTCTAGGCTATGGGGAAGAGAGGGCATCAATCAGCTCTTGTAGCCATAGACTCTGACAAACTGCCAGGTCCAGAGGAGACAATTCTTAAATGCTCACATACCTAATAGAAAGTTGAGTTAAGATGGCTTTTAAGATGGCTGTCAAAATTTCCTGGATAATTTGTGCCAAACCAATAATACATTCATGTTCTTTGCTTCTGCCATGATATCTTCCAGGAAAACCTACAGCCTCCTTCCCAGAAACTGAATTCCTAACAGAGAAGACCTACTATGTGAGAAATAAAAGGATCTAGATGGTGGCTCATCCAGGGTGTCTGGCATACTACTGTCACTCTACAGGGTTAATGAAAGAGGAAGAAAGCCCAAAATGAATGGAAATAAAGTATAAATGGTCATCCAGTATAAAAAGAATGGTCAGGGGTAAAGGGAGAAATAGGCAACCATGCCACAGGAAGTAAAGAATTAGCAGTGTCTCTTCTCAGAGATGCCAGCAGGGACAAAACCAGAAATGCAGAAAGACCTACAAAGCTCAGTAGTCTGCCCTAGATGTATACATGGATACACCTGTGCTACTTTAAGACAGTATGATATAGCTCCAAGGTAGAGGGTCTGATTCATTGCTCTAAGACATTGCTTTAATTCCATTGTTTGTTGCAATAGAAATTTAAAATCAAGCCAAGTTTTGTCCCTAAGAAGAAAATGCTCTCTAGAAAATACCTAAAAATAGCAACGTAGCTTTGGAACTATATAATTGGAAGGCTGGAGAAATATAATGGACATCAGAGATTCTAATGGCTATATTCTCAGTGGAAATATGGAAACTAAAAGTTCATAGTCCGAATCAACCTGACAAAAACAGTTTGCCTTCAATGAAAATTTAGTCATTTAAAAAGAAAAATATTAGTACAAATATGGTTGTTAAAAGGTATGCTTCCAAGACACAGTAAAATAGCAACCCTACTAAGAAGAGAGAAAAGACCATCTCGGAGTCACAGTAACAGAATTCTTCACAAAGTACCTCACTATTCCATGGGAGAAAAATAGAACTCACACAGTGACCTTGAGGATTTCTTAGATTTCCAAGTAGAGCGACAGAGGCAGAGCCTGAATTCTTTCATTGCCTTAGTAAACAGAACCAAAACTTGATTCTTTTTTTTAATTTTCTATATTTCTTATTTACATTCCAAATGATTTCCCCTTTCCCATTTCCTCCATCCAAAACTTGATTCTTAAATCAAGGGACCTGATGGCTTGAGAAATGCTTCATTTATCTAGATTGCAAAGGGTCCAGAGATTGTCTATCAGAAGAATGCTCTAAGGAGACGTGCAAGGGTCTTACTGTGCAGCCTTGGCTAGATCCCAGACAGAGGAAAGGCAGGAGTGCTCCCTTGAGTAGGCAACTCCTGCTGCAGTGACTTCTGTGAGACCCTGGTCTTCTCAGACATCTCTGCAGGGCTGTGTATCAGAATGCACTCCTCCAATTCTTCAGGGAAGACATGGGATCTGATGGGATGAGTCCCTCAGTTGAAAAGGGGTATCAATGAGTTTCATAAGGTGTTGACATCCTCAGAAAACTGCCAGTATGATCTGAGAGGAGCAGAGAAGAGATGATGCAGATGAAAATGATTGGACTCTCAATTTTCAGACAGGCAGGAGACAGGCTGATCAAGCAATTGACTTCCATTCTGGTCTATGCTATTCTACATGTATGGAGTGACTAGCCTGAAGGAGAGGGCTCTGGCCCAGAAGGTAGGCCCAGGTACCCAGATTCAAATTTAAAGGTTCACATTGAACTTAGAAACTGCTTGGGTCCTCCACCTTCTGTCGTCCTCCATTCTGAGATAGTACTCTATGTAGTTGGCATGTTGCCCCATCATTTTTATGGACATCAGTATGCCCAGTCAATTCTGTCATGTTAATTCAATCAAATTTGAGTCCTCAGTGTTACTGGTTCACAAATAGGGAGGAATTTTTACCAGGATAAAATAAATCCAGATTCCCCTTTCTGTCTAACTTAGGTCACTTCTATAATGAGATTTGGGACTTTGGAACCTGTGAGATTTTGATGTAATTTTTAAATTTGAGATGATACTCTTATGTTGAGGATTTGGGGACCCCAGTGATGGGATGAATGTATTCTGTGTGTGAGATGGACATAAGTCATTGTTGCAACTGCAATGGGAAATACTACTTGAATTATTACAATATTGCAAAGTCAGCAACAGTAGCACAAGCCTGTTATCCCAGCACTGAAGAGGCTGAGGCAGAAGAATTACAAATTACAAATTTTGCCTAATTACAAACTTGAGCTACATAGTAGACTCCATATCAAGGTTTGTTTCTTTACACAAACAAGCAATATTTTCATGCTGGTTTAAGGTTTTTTTTTTTTTTTTTGCCTTTATTGACAATCATTTGAACGTAAATGGATAATTCAGACATGAACTATTTATTTGTCGTCCACTTATCTTCAGTAAATATTCAGAGAATCATATTTTCACTATGCAGGGATGTGTGTGTGTGTGTGTGTGTGTGTGTGTGTGTGTGTGTGTGTGTGTGTGTCCATCTGCCTCTCTGGCTATCTAAGAAGATAGATCTTTATCTTGGGATGTTTATTATACAGAGCACTGTGAGAAAATCTATGTATTGGATTTGTTTCTTTGGATTAAGATACAATCTCTCACAAACCACTGCTCATATCACTCACCAAACTATTCATCTTTTGTTATCGTTCAATCAGAGCCATCCTTAGCCTGTTGTTGTACTCACACAACAATAAATGGTAGCTTCAGATTTTTTTGCCTAACTAATTATGATGAATCCTCCTAGCCAGATCATGTTTCACCACAATGGAAGCCTTCAGAAAATATCCATGTTATTGATTTTATGTTGAGAAAATTAAATTAGACTCAGCAAAGAGTTCTCTAGATTACTAAGGGAAAGATTCTGTTATTTCTACACTTTGTAGATATTAATGATATTAGTGAACAATCATTTGAGTACATTTATAAAATTTAAAACATAGTCCCTAAATGAATATTAAAAGTTGCATTTTCTGTATTTCAAAATTCTATTCACCATGATGCTGTAGTTTGGATGTAAAAAGTCTCAGAAGTTTGTGTGTTTTGATCACATGGTCCCCAGCATGAGGGGCTATTTTTGGAGGTTCTACACCTTTTACAGACAAAGCCTTGATCAAAGAGTAGTTCACTGAGACTGGGGATGTGAGGGTTATAGCCCAGTCCTATTTCCCCACTCCCTTGCTTTCACAGCCAAAAGCTAGCTGTTCCTTGCATGATTTGACTCTTCAACATGAGCCAAAATAAATTCTTAAGATGATGTTTATGTAGCACAAAGAAAACTAAGGCCTTTCTGAGAATTATTAAAATGATAATATTCAATTGTGAAACAACTTGATTTTGTCTGTCTTTCTAACCATGTAGATAATTTAATGAAAAATGAGTTACTGCTACAAACAACTCAATGGGAAAAAATAATGAGCTGACCAAGTTTTATCAATTATCTGAAGCAAGGAGTTAAGAGCAGTTTGGTTTAATGGATCTTCCCGAAGCTAATGATATTTGCAGAGACTGCATAACTTTGATCACCTAAAAGAGGGCCCTTGCCTTCAAAGCCCACAATCAGAACTCATTTTCAAAAGCTGTCCAAGCAATTGCAGAGCCAAGAAGAACAGATTTTTCTTTAACTTGAGGTTATAATAGTTTTTAAAGAAGCAGAAAAAGCACCCCAAATATATTTCTTTAAAGAAATCCATAGTGTGAAAAATCAAGTATCAGCAAGAAGGTAAGTCAAATATTTTTTTGTTTTGTTGTAGAAAGAGAAAATAAAACGTACGATATTCCTTCTGTTAAACACTAGGCTGGTCTGAACTCTAAATGCTTTGCAAAGTGGGAAAAATTCTGGCACACTCTTGTCCAAGCCTATGTACTCCAGCCATAACAATTCATGCTGCTTAAATACCAGCTCCACACAGGCCGCTTGTAAGCCTGGCGAGCAACATATACCACTTCCCAACTTCATTAGCAGGAACTCACTCCTTAAGACCCATTCATTACCCTTGAAGTTATCATAAGAGGTGAGCATTATTTAGGGAAGTAGACGGACTTAGTCTAACCTAAATTGTCTATAGACAGTGAAGACCCTAGTGTGGGAATGGAGACAGACTCTAGTCGATCAGTGTTCACAGGCAGTGTTCTGGCTATACTTCATCTCTCCTGGAAGGCAGGGCCCTGCCGAACTGAGAGGGGACTGGGGCCATTGCAGTCAAAGCTCCAAGTCAAAGAGCTTGTTCTGAGGGAGATGTTGACATAAGCCAGAGGCTGATGGAAACAGCTATATTGAGAAGGGGGGAAAGAAGAAAGTAAAGGAAAAAACAGGGGTGGGGCATTAGTTAGAAAGCATCAACTAGTACCCCAAGCTTAGCAACAGGGAATACCAGGGAGTAAAATTCTGCGATCTGACAGCCGAAGAAAAGGTGAGAGGGAAGAAGATGATGATGGAAAGGGTGTAACATTCCAGGCCCTAATCCAGAAATACCAGTGAGAACCAACCACAGCTTCATAGTCAGAGAGCAAAAATCTGTTCCTGAAGACTATTTACAAAAAAGTGTGTGTGTGGGGGGGGGGTGCTTGTGATTCTTCAGCAGAATGAGGTTGTGACAAGTGAGGGAAAGAGCATTTTTTAAATAATACAGATGGTGACTAGCTTTCTAATTCCCTGATTGTGTCAGTTAGTCCCAAGGAAATTGAATCAGACAATGCAGTGGTGAGTCACCATCACCATCACAATGTCATCTTCATGGTGCCTCGTCCCTGGACCCATTCCCTTTGCTCCTCCTGACAAGGAAGTCATGGCACTTCACCTTGAAACAATGCTTAAAAGAGCGATGATCAAATTAGACAGAGCACTAATGCTTCCATTTGGTTGGTTGGGGGATAGAGAGATTGCCAGTAAAGAGCACTCATTCACTGCTCTCACGGCCTCTGTAGAAGACCTGACTTGTGTTCCCAGCATTGACATGATCACTCACAATTGTATGTAACTCCAGTTCCATGGGATCTGGCACCCTCTTCTGGTCTACACACATGTTCATGCATGTGTGCACATGCGTCTGCACACACACACACAAATACACACACAAAGTGCATGTATATACACACAGACAACATACTCATACACATAAAAATAAACAAATATTTAAATTTAGTTATCTTAAGAAATAGTTGTTAATTGGACTGAAATTCACTAGGAAACTAAAGCATTTGTATGAAATTGCTAATTACTACAAAAAACATAATAGAGGTTGGTCCAGTTTTATGAGGGGCTATTGCCCAATTGAGAGCACTTACTTTCAACTACAATTATTTATCAGTTTAAAGTTGCAACAGAAACAAGAATACTGACAGGACCACAACTTTGGGATGAAAAATTCTCCATCTGGTCTTGAACTTGGACCTATCCACAGGCTGAGGGGGACCTAGATTCAGATCCCCAGAACATATGTGAAGGGCGGGCATGGTGATGAAAATCTGCAACCATAGTGCTGCAGAAGGCACTAAGAGAGGCAGATCCTAGTGGCTTGCTGGCTAACCACTATAGCTGAAGCAGTAAGCTCAATGTTCAGCCAGAGCCTGCCTCAGCAAACAAGGGAAAGAGTAACAGTAGAGGGTTGCTGACATCAACCTCAGGCTTGCACATACATACACAGGCAAGCATGTCATCATACACATGTGAAGACACAACACACATACGCAACAAATATGCAAATATATTAAAAAGACTAGACTCTAAATCCCTATGGTGAGATTCTGCTTCTATGATAGTAAAACCAGAGACAAGTCATTTGACTCTATCAGACAGGACAACAGGTGTTTTAATATATTTGCCAGAATTGAATATTCACTATCAGAAAATATCACATTTTTAACTACTTACTACTTGTATTTGCATTTAATTTTGTAAAAATTAGTCTAATTTGTGAGTGTTTTGTATATTTATATGTATATATATACAATGTGATACACACACACACACACACACACACACACACACACACACACACACATATATATATATATATATATATATATATATATATATATATATATATATGATGTGATACTCCCTTGAAGTTAGATATGACAATAATGAATGGAATGGAATTTGTGTTAATGGGAACAATGCTAAAAAGTGGAAACAGAGCCAGGCGGTGGTGGTGCACGCCTTTAATCCCAGCACTTGGGAGGCAGAGGCAGGAGGATTTCTGAGTTCGAGGCCAGCCTGGTCTACAAAATGAGTTCCAGGACAGCCAGGGCTACACAGAGAAACCCTGTCTCGAAAAAAAAAAGTGAAAACAGAAAAATATAAAAAATGACATTTCTTTTTTATAATAAACTCAATAAAATTGCATTTCTTTTCATAATAATTTCACTAAAATTAATTTTCCAACACTAAAAGGAAAGTGAAGGTTTCTCTTCTTATTTCTGATGTCAAAAATAGAAATTTCGAAATCTGTCATTAATTTCTCTTTATAGAAATTTTTATAAAACAGAAATTATGAATCCTTAAAAATCTGGTGTTATGTAGAAAACACTCACTCAAAATAAATGGCAAAATTAAGATACTGTTTTGAAATTGACTTAGAGTTTCATTGGTTTGCTTTTGTTGACTATTTAACCCAATATAATTCTTCTGGGAAAAGGGAGCCTCAAATTAAGAACTGCTACAAAGGAATTGGCCTGTGGCAAGCCTGACATGTCTGTGAGACCTTGTGCTAACTGATGATTGATGTTTGAAGGCTCAGTCCACTATGAGCAACACCATCCCTAGGCAGGTGGTTTGAGCATGAGCCAGAGAGTGAGCCATTTGGGAATGTTCCTCCAGACCGTATATTCCATCAATCCTACTCTGAGGAGGAGAAGAGAATATGGGGGAGAGCCAGAAAAGCAAAGGAGCTTATCATTTAGCACTGCAGATTCTCTCTCAGCATGCACGGCTGCACTGCAGATTCTCTCAGCATGCACGGCTGCACTGCAGATTCTCTCAGTATGCACGGCTGCACTGCAGATTCTCTCTCAGCATGCACGGCTGCACTGCAGATTCTCTCAGCATGCACGGCTGCACTGCAGATTCTCTCAGCATGCACGGCTGCACTGCAGATTCTCTCAGCATGCACGGCTGCACTGCAGAATCTCTCAGCATGCACGGCTGCACTGCAGATTCTCTCAGCATGGAAATTCATACTGCAGATTCTCTCAGAATGGATGGCTGAACTACAGATTTGCTCAGCATGAATGTTCGCATTGTAGATTCTCTCTCAGCAAGGATGGCTATAGAAGTATTTTCTCCTTTACAGATATTCTCAGAGTGATTTCTACCTTCTGATTCCTTCAGCTTTAAATGTATTTATTCATTTACATTTTAGCTAATTCACACATAGAATATAATTAGCTATTAAATAAGGCTGCATGTATATGTGTTAATCAATCTTTATTTTGTTCCAGTGGCAATGTCATTCAAAAAAAGTTTCCTGAACACTTTGAGTTTAGGAGGTGGTTGTTTGTTTGTTTTGTTTTGTTTATTTCCTTTTATCAACATACTTCTTGTCATATGCATGTGGAAATTTAAAAAATATTCTACACCTACATGTTATAATTAAATTATTCACTCACTAAGTCTAGAATAAATTTGAACCAAACTATATGTCTCAAAGTTAAAACTAATAATTTGTAATGATAACATTCTTGAGAGTTTTGGCTAGATGGCTTCATTTAATTCCTATACATTTGTGCACACTCTGTATATTACTACAAGAAAAATTCTCTCTTTTGTTTACTTCGGGGTGAAACATAAGTACAGGAGCCTCACTGTGTGGATTAGGAGGGACATCACAGCAAAATTGTTGGAGATCTATGGTAGAGACAGCCACTTGTCAAGAATCATCATAGGCAATTCCTGTTTGTCAGACTCAGGAGATTTTTGAGGCATTCAGAGTTACTGCTGAAACATATCTGGCATTCTTTATGGTAGATATCCCCAAAGGCATGCTAGTGTTGACATTTAGAATTTTTGTTCATTATTGATTGAATGAATGATTGATTGATTGATTGATTTTTCTGATAAGAGTTTTGCTTCGTATCCAGAGAGAGCTAGCTTCAAATATAGCAAAAGACTCCTGCCTGATATTATGTCACGTTAGCTTTATGAGTTCAGGGATTACAAGTGTGATGATCCAGCTCCTTCCCTGGCTGTGAGTTTTGTTTCTGATATAAGAAAACAAAATAGTCAGGGCTCAACTTCACTTCTCCCTGATGATGACATTTGAAGCCTTTCAGTTACTCTGTGACCTAAGTGAAATCTATGTTACAGACCATCTTATACACAAAATAGCTAAAAGTTAGATTTGAGAATTATTTGTTCAGAGATAAGTGTTTCAAAGGGTAATATATTAATAAAGATCTTTGAAAATCTAAAGTAAACCAGCACCAACTGTAAACATCACCCCCATCCGCCACCCCCATCCGCCACCCCCATCCGCCACCCCCATCCGCCACCCCCATCCGCCACCCCCATCCGCCACCCCCATCCGCCACCCCCATCCGCCACCCCCATCCGCCACCCCCATCCGCCACCCCCATCCGCCACCCCCATCCGCCACCCCCATCCGCCACCCCCATCCGCCACCCCCATCCGCCACCCCCATCCGCCACCCCCCATCCTGTAATGCGCCTCTGTCAGATTTACTTTTCGGAGGAAGTGATCATAAGTTGCAGGACCACCCATTACCCATATAATGGTAAACTTTAATTCTCAGTCCTTCAAGTGAATTTTAAAAGCTGGCAGATTTTCTGACTAAGTACTTTACAGAATGAACAATAGTGGGGACAAGATTCCATGGGCTCCCAAGCATCTGACCCAATATTTCTAGAGGCACAAAATAAGTAGGTGTTATAATCAAAACTATAATGTCTTTGTTTATATGTCCTGGCAGCCACCCTCCATTATAAAACTTTTGGACATTATGTCACTTGAGTAATACTAATAAGTGAGGGGTAGTGAAATTATTATTGATTAACTCATCTTCTACTTCCTATTCCTTCAGGACTGTCATGCACTCAGGATGAGCAGAAGAACGGGGTCTGTGCTACTCTACAATCTGGTATAGTGCAGATGTCCCAATTCATTAACACATCCTGTAAAGGATATTTAGGTTGGTTCCAGATTTTAGCTGTTATGAAAAAGGTAGCTCTGAATTTTTAAAAGAAACATCCTTCAAGGATAAGACTGAAACTCTGCATTGGAATGTATATTAGGTGGAGGGCATTAGATTGGTAAGTGTTTATAGATCCATTTTAGATCTATTTCTGATCTATTGCTGGCTGCTGAAAAGCAAGAGTATAGGTTCTGATTATTATCCTGATAGAAACAGGTCAGACTGAAGAAGTGAAAGAGGTGAGTGTGTGGGAATATGGAACAGTATAACAGGAGCAGCCTAGGTTGATGGCTGTTTCAGCAGCATAGTGGGGAGTATGGTTTGAACAACTGTGGTCAGTGCCTAACAGGAGCATAACAAGCAGTACAATGTCTGCCGTGCTGAGCCCCAGGAAGAATAGCCCTTCACAGCAGTGCTCAGATACCATTTGGTACAGGGTAAATAAAAAAGAGGTTATGATGTCAGACACACAAACACACACCCCCACACACACACAGTAATGAAGTGGAGTAAGGAGACCAAACCTGAGAGCTGATGGGGCGAAGATGAGAAGTAAATGCTCCAAATACTATTTCTACCATAAAGCTAGGGGTGATAATTAAATTAAATTATATCAATATATAGTGAATTTTTCTTAGACTGGGTCTCACTGGCAAGTCTTGGATTCTTTCTGAAGATAACACTAGTTTGAACTCAGAGATTCTGCCTCCTAAATTCTGTGATTAAAAACACATCCTATAAGCCTGAGATACACATCCACATGAAACTATAAAGTTACCTGCTAATGCAGTAGGATGACAACATTTCATCCAACTCAAGGTGATGAGAAACAACAATGGAACCAGAAAATAGTCACACATGGGAGAAAAACACAGGAGCGCAGTGTTCTAACAAATGGACTCTAGAGAAAATGAAATCATTATCTATTAATTTGTCATTTGGGGAGATGTATTGTCCAGTGAGCAGATGTTCTCCAAAAGTAAAACAAATTGCAGCCAGAAAATTATAGGTAGGAATTCCATTGTGAACCTCTAAAATAAAATTCACCTAAAGACAATAACGTCCTTAAATCTTAGCTTAACAACACCAGGATACCTACTTCTGAAAAGAACAAGGAAGTACACAGGTTGCAGCTGTCTCTGCCCCATGAAAACCAAACTAGAACCTCTATATAGTGAGTATATTAAAAAACAAACTAGAACCTCTATATAGTGACTAACTATATTAAAAAAAACTAAAACCTCTGTACAGTGACTATATTACAAAGATCCAAAGGACCCAGGAAAACTCATAGAACTGTACCAACTAATTTCTACAACAAAACAGTTGATTCTTAGAAGCAGTGCAGTGCAATCAGAAGAAGGGGAGGGCTCAGAGTTCTGCAGACCACCTTGACCAGCCAGTTTATTCATACCTAGGGACAAACTGCAGCTGGATGCCACAGCTGGACTTACTCACTATCACTGAAACCTTGGGCAGAGAGCCCAAGACACAGCAGAGACTCTACACCTTGAAGCCAGACACTTTCAGAGTCCTCACTCTGGTTGCTCAAGGCACAAGCTTTGTGGGACAAAAAGTTAATCACAAGGAAGGTTTGGAGTATCATTCAGTGTAAGAAATGGATATCATCAACAGGAATGATAGCAAGGAAGATGTATTTGTGTTTGTGTTATAAAAATAATAGCCCCTTGAAATAGAGACAGAGATGCTGTGGGGTTGGAAGTTGTTGAAGGGGGAAAGGAGTGGAGACAACAAATGTTACAGGCCCTGGTAGAGTTCTGGCTCGAGATGGTAAGTATACATCAGGCTACAGTCATTACAGGTACTAACCACTCACAGTCCTATTACCTATTAGCTCTGTGGCTATTTATTCATCCTATAGACATATACTAAATATGAAAATATTTATGTAAATAGAAGTCATCAGCTTCTGCTAAAAATAAAACAACAAAAGAGGTGAGCAGCTAGGTAATATCATAGACACGTTATATTTGACCATTTGAACTATATTTATCGCACATGATATATATTTTTTGAACTTCAATTTTGAAAGAAATAAAAGATACATCTGTGGGGTTAAATCAGATGCTGGGATTTTATCAGAATTTTTAAAAATTGTAATGTAAATCATTCACCACAATGAATAATTGAGGCTACATTTATTTGGCAGATATCCAGAAACTATAAGTACTGAACTAAACAAAACAATATTAGTAGTGAAGACCGTTCCAGAAATAAATAATTCATTGATGGAAAGAACAACACATTATACACAGAATATGATCAGATATCAAAACACAAGTCAAAAGCTCAAAATTGTTTATCTAAACTGAAACACTAAGAGAAATAAAATGACTGAAAAGAAATCAGATGAAGATCTGTGAGGGACTGCCCAAAAGCCAACAGAAAAATAAATGAGACAGAGGCAAGAAGAGAGAAATGCCATGATGGAGCAATAGGTGAGAATGGGAGGTCCATTAAATCCCATCAACCAAATAAAACAGAGAACAATGGAGCAGCTGCATCAGAAATGTCAGAATCAAAATGATGAAAAAAGATGCATCGTGTAGCAGCAAACATAAGCAGATTGTGGTGTTTCTATTAGGTCCTGTATACTTCAAACAAACACATTTTTAACCATGAGGAAATTCAAAGGTGTTAAAAGGCAAACTCATTAAAAAGACTTAAAGATCTAATTGTATCTAATACAATATGAAGCTTAGAGAAATTAACAAAACCAAAGGGAAAAACAGAAAAATTTATACACTTCTATGTCAGTGATTGTTCAAAAACTATATGGAAAGAATCAGTGAAAATATAGGTCATGAAATCTGGGACACATACACACACACACACACACACACACAATGTGTTTCTCTTTTGAAAAATCAACGCCACAGAGAATGCTCCCAATGAGTGGAAGTTAGAAGAACTTTCCAACAAAAATTTTCAAAGAAGAGCTATAAAATATTCAAGAATCTCAAAGATGACATGCATACAAACAACTGGATGAAATGAAATCAATTCAGAGTATTGAAACATAATTATGTAGAGCTAGAGATACTTGAAAAAAAGAAAAACAACCTAAAATGATGCTAAAAAAATCATTAAATAAGTAAAATAAAAGTCCAAGCAGAAAAGCCTCACCAGTACAGTGTAGAAAACATACTATTAGAGTGAGAAGCCAAGGCAGAGAAATTGAATCATTCAATCAAGGTCAGTGATAAGGCTTGTGGAAACAAATAAATAGAACATAAAATGTTTTAAATATTATGAAAAGATTAAATTTGTGAATTATGGATATAGGAATAGGAGAAAATTCTATGTCAAATACACAAAAATCAAAGAAAAATAACTTCAAATCTTGGGGGTGGGGAGGGGCGGTGCTCATCCCAGTACAAGAGGCATACAGAAGAGAAACAAGGCAGAAAAGACTCTCCTTGTGATAGTGAAAACACTGTGCATAGAAAATAGAGGAGCCTGGAAAGCTTCAAGAGAAAAGGGCCAAGTCACAATAAAAGGAAGGATGATCAGAATAACAGCTGATAATTCAACAGTAATTTGTAAAGCCAGAAAGATCTAGGAGAGATTGAGTTCAAGTTCTGGAGGACCACATTTGCTGATTCTCAATAATATACCAAGTAAAATTTTCTATCAAGAGTGAAGGAGAGACAAAACTTTTCTAAGACAAAAGCAGACTGAAAAGGTTATGAACACATGTCTTGCTCAACAGGATAATGAATGGGAGGAATACTTCAAATTGAAGAGAAGAAAAAAACAACTAAGACTCAGAAGAAAAATAAACACTACTATAATTGTTAAGTAAATGAGGAAGACTATGATGCTACATAATCAGTAAAATAACAGAAATATTCAGTTAATTCTGATAATACCTGAATATTAGTAGTCTCAGTTCTCTTCTTAACAAAATAAAAAGCAAGATTCATGTTCCACTCCTTCCAGAAGACAAACCTAACTATCACCTTAGAGGAAAAAAATGGAAGAAGGTAGTCCTAGAAAATAGAACCAGAAAACAGACAGGTGTGGCTGTTCTAATGTCTGACAAAACAGACTTCAAACACAAACTCATCAGAAGAGAAAAAAAGGATTTGAATATATTGATTAATGAAACAATCAATCAAGAGAATATTAATATTCTAAACATACACACGAAACACAGGTGCATTCAGTTTCATCAAATTCCACTAGATATAAGATGCATTCACCCCAACACAATAATAATGGGTGGATTTAATGATTTCTAAATATTTCTAATATTGAAATATTGGAAAATAAATTAGGATAAGAATGTAATATATACCACTACATAAAAAGATGAGTTTTATTCTAAGTGTTCAAAAAGGATTCACTTCTAATGTTTGAATTCTAATGTTTCATTTCAATAGGATGAAGAAGAAAAAAAATCATGTAATCATCAGAACTGATGCAGAAAAATTTACTTCAAGAAAATAAAACTTATGTAAGAACCAGAGGGACAAGAAGTTTGATATGAGGTATCTCCAAGAAATGTCAGGAGCTATACCAATAAAAATATCACTAGCATGACTTCCTATATATGAGCTGAATAGAGATAATATCAATAAACGTGCTACTATGGATGGGAGTAGGGACAGAGGCAGGAAGCTTAGGAGTCCTCAACTCTACACATAGAAGTACAGGCAACTAAGGAATGCTGAGAGTGTGAGGAATAGTCTTCCTCAGGGAAAAGCACCACAACTAGTTGCCCAAAACCAAATGGTCATCCTTGAAAACATAATACAAGTAATATTCTACAAACTGAGTAGTGGCGTTTATGTACTTAGGAGTGTGTGTGTGTGTGTGTGTGTGTGTGTGTATTTGCACTGGTGCATTTGTGTATGTGTATACACACACATATGTAACAATAATTAATTGAAAAGGGAGTCTTTCCCATGGTCCTGGAAAGACTGGATGTAGGGGAATACCAGGACAGAGAAGTGAGAGGGGGTTGAATGGGGAACAGAGGGAGGGAAGAGGGCTAATGGGACTTTCGGGGAGGGAGGAAATGGGAAAGGGGAAATCATTTGGAATGTAAATAAAAAAACTTAGAAAAGAAAAAAAGAAAAAAAAGAAAAGGGGGTCTTGCATTTGCAAAAGAGCAAGGGAATTATATGAAAGTGTTTGGAAAGACAAAATGGAAAGGGAAATGATGTAATTGTATTGCAATCTTTAAATTAATAAAGCTTTAAAATTGAGCAAAACAAAGAACATTTATAAAAATTCTATAGCCAATAAACTTAAAGTTGAGCCACTATCTGTTTTGCCTGGAAGGTGGTGGAGAGGTCAGGACCTGTCCATCACTGTACCGTAGGTCTCTCTAGTGTAATACAATAAAACCCATCACTGTACTGTGGGGCTCTCCAATGCAATACAGCAAAAACTAAAGCCCAAGGACATTCAGATTGAAGAATATCAAGATTACTTTTGATTATCAACTTGAGAAATCAAGAATCACTGACAAAAATATCTCTGAGAACACCTGTGAAGAATTTCTTAAGTTGTTCTTATGGAAAGTCCATTTAGTTGTAGGAGGAACCATTCATTAAGCAGGACATCCTGGACATTAAACAGAGAAGACAAACTGGACACTGGCATGCTAATCTACTGCTGTCTGTTCTTGACCAGGAATTGAAGTAGAAAATTCTTTTTTCTTTGGAAAGTAAGTCATGTCAAATGTTGCTTTGCTGGGGCAAATAGGTAAAGGATATTTTGCTAAAGCAGACATGTGAAAGAATATTTTGCTGAAGCAGACATAGGTGAAAGGGTGTTTTGCTGTATCAGAAATGTAAAAGGATGAGTGTTTAAAATATAAATATGACCCTCAGATAGTGGGAGCTCAAGCATTGGTTAGCTTTGCTCTGCCACACTACTCTCTGGTGACAATACACACGTATCAGTTCTGCTTATCTTGTGTTGTTGAACTTCACTTGTGGTGACGTCATAGAGAGAAACTCTCCACAGAACTTCTCATAAGCTTTCTGCAGCGTCTTGCTGCTTCTGCAGCCTCAGGCCAGTTGGTGAGCCCTGCAGTTTCTTTTTAATTGAACTGCATTTGTTGATTCCTGAGTGGTGCTGCTGCTGATTTGTGTTGGTGTTTGCCAGAGGAGTGGATTGCTGTTATCCTGACTATGAAGATTGGACTCTCCCCCAAAGAACTTTTCTCAAAAGGTTTACTTCTCCCATGTCCTAATCACTTTTTTTTGTTATACCTCTAGTGGGTGGTGGGCTAGAGAAGAGGTTGAATGCTTATCAAAGGAAGTTGGAAAAATTTATACCTACAATGGTTATTGTGTGATCTGTTCTCTCAACCTGAATATCGGAAGTGTCATTCCATAGGCTGAGATATTGGACCAAATGAAAATCAGAAAGCAAGCTGAGCATGAGCATTTATCTCTTTCTGCTTCCTGACTGCAGGCACAATGTGGCCAGTCACCTACTGCTCCTTTTGCTATAAAATCCCTACTGTGGTGAGTTATTTTCCACTAAATTATAAGTCAAAATAACTCTTTTCCCAGAAGTTGTTTTTGTTACATCTTATTTTTGTACCAATGAGACCAATATACTTAGTAATAACAATATACCTAATAATAACAATACACCTAGTAATAACAATGTACCTAGTAATAACAATATACCTAATAATAACAATGTACTTAGTAATAGCATTTTCAGTAAATATTCTCGAGTCCTAACTATGAAAGCAAGAAAATATCTACCTTACTTAAAGATTTAATTTGTTGATTCAGTGGAGTCCTAAAAAACCTTTATACAGTTGTTGGAATTCATATAAGATGAATAAAAACGATAACAGAGTAAAGTAGCCAAAATTCCAATTGGTGGAGATCTTGGTTAATTAAGATTCAACCATAATTCTGATGGAGCACAGTGGAGCAGTAAAGGGCAGAAGGAGCTGTATCCCCTGTCAGCGCTTTCATAAACCAAAGAACTGACTCAGTTTAACAGGAAAACATTGTCAGAAAGCCTTATTGTTAAAACTATATATCCATCTTAAGAAACAAATTAAATTTTGATCCCTATATCATTCCATACATGAGAATTAATTTGATGCATATCATAGGCCTACACACAAAAAATGATAAGAAAAGATGAAACAACTGGAGAAAAGATAAGACTATGTCTGTGTTAAGAAACTCAGAAGCAAAATTTCTTAAATGAGATGTCTATAGCTTGGACTTCCACATATTCTAAAATGTTCCATTAGCAAAGCCATTTTAAGAAAATGAAGTCGCAATAGAGTACTAAAATGTATTTCTGAAATAATATATTGCATCCATAATATGATATATAAGAGAGGATCTCATAATATAAATATATCCGACTATGGACTTTTGCACAAATCACCCATAAAGTGAACAACTCAATAAAAAATGTGCAAAACGTTTCAATATATTCACATTAAGTATATCAAAAAGATACATCAATATGTCATGAGGTAAATTCATATAAAATATGATGTCACTGTATACACTGTCTACAAATTTTAAAATGATATCACCAATATTGGCATGGATGTGCGGTAGCTTCTACTCTTGGGTTTTAACACAGAGCCACTAAGTTTAAAGTTACACTTGGGTATGACCTAGGCATGGCTTCATTTCCAGATATTTACACAGAGGAAGTAAATATCAGCATCGACACAATGTTGCCAAGTGGCCTTATCTGCAGAAGGTGAATCTTTGGAGCCTATCACCATGAGACTTCACTAATGTAACACATTAACACAGCTTAACACCACCCACCAATAGCAATACTCAAGAAGTGATATGAAAAAACAAACCTTAAGGCCAAACATTGTGTACATTTACACAGGTAGAAAGAAGAATAACTGGAGTTCAGTTGTCCAAGGTAAAGTTGTTAAAGAACGGCTGGAACTTCAAGAGGATATTCCAAGGGCAATGTTGGCAATCTGTTGTCTTCTGAGGCCTACCGACATGGTGCTCTGTATGTTCCTGGAAGAATAGAACTCAGTGCTCTACATGGGGTCCTTGCTCTATAAGATATCAATTTAGCTCAGAAGATTATGTAATATACAACTCTAACTTAGTCTGCTCATCTGGCCATTGCAGGCACTTCAACAATTGAGAACCAGGAGAGCATTTCCCTGAAGACTTCAGGGCCTGAGAGTCTATGACTCCATTTAAATATATTTCCATAAAGGTTCATCTCCAAATATGTTTATAGTGAGAGCTTCAATACATAAATTTGGAGAGGTATATAAGTACTCCATATCAAGTAATAAGGAATGTTTTCTTTTAAAAATATTTGCGTTTGTTTCGAGGAAGTTGTTTTTGCTAACTCTACTGTGTTTATTTTTTCCTCAAGACACATTCATGCAGCATGAAATTGTTTGAAAGAATCAAGGAATTTTATACCTGGAAATGTTCCTAGTCTGAACTATAACAAGTCATTTCTGCTTTGAAATAATTGTGCCAATGCAAAATAGGCAACAATTAGCATCTAGCAAAGTAACAGCAATCCAATTAGGAAGCTGTGAGCAGCTGCAAAGATTTGTAAAACACACTTCATGAAATAGTGTTTTAAGGCAAAACACGCCAACCACCAACTGCATTAAATAACCATTTTTCTTTTGAGAAATACAGAAAAATGGCATGTCTATAATGAAAAATAATGACTTAATCAGATGGTGTATTGAAAAGGTTCAGAAAAATAATTCTATGGGAACAGTATTTAGGAAGAAAAATTAATCTGAAGACATAAACAGGCTGTTCCCTGATCCTAAAATAGATCTTAATTTGAAGAGGAAAATAACTTCCTTTCCCTGTACTGTAACTAAAATATTCAGGTCACACACTGCAAGACTGAAAATATCAAAAAGGGTCTTGGCACCTAACCTTTAATACTTTCTCAGGATATATTTTTCTTTCCTTGCTGCTAATAGCCAGCAAAAGTAACAACTTCTGGCACAGCTAGTATAAAACCAAGAATGGAGGATGAAGGCAGGAACAGGTGGTGGAAGAGTGTGGCTCCCAACTGTTGGGTATGGTGGAACATGTTTTGGCTACAATAAACCAGCATCAAAATCAAGAAGGGTATTGTGTCATAGCCTCCAAAGCAAAAGTGATATTTAATATCTCCTCTGTTACTATGATCTAGCCCCAGGGAGATGTGTTCCTTTACACTTTTGACTTTATTTGACTCTTAAAACCTGTTTCTGTTCATAAGGAGTTGCTTCTAGCATTTTCCTCTTATTACAAATTCAATTCAGAAATCAGACATATCTTGGATATTGCTTTTCAGAAAATAAAGGTGAGACCTAAAAATGAGAAGATAAATTTTACTATTGAGTTGTTTAAAACACATTTTCAGATATTTGAGAGGAAATATTTCATGGAAAAAAGAAATCATTGGTTTTTTCCATGACACTTGAATAGTCTTATTTAATTTTTCTGCAAAGATGATTTACGTATGCTGTAAGCAAACAGTATGAAGTATTTTCTCATAGTGTTTGATCCTTTGTAAGTCCCAGAATATAGGAATGTGTAGAAACAACTGTGAGGAGATTCAGCTCATGATGCTCAGAGAAGCTTCCAGAACCTATGGAAACTCTCCAGCCCTACCAACTTAGTGCACATGTCCCTGGATCCCACCTGCATTCTTCCTTGCATTCCCCAAGTCTTGTAGTTCCCTTTGCTACATAAAAGGCAGTCTAGAAGTGTCAGGAGTTAATTAGCATTAGTGCAGCCTTCCACTAAAGAATATTGGTGGGAACAGACCTCTCCCTGCACTAAAGCTCACTGACATGAGCTCTGTATCATTGGCCAAATAAAGTCATGATAATATGGGCACTACCCCTTTCCAATCTCACTCCCTTCCTCTTTCTCCTGGATAACTTCCAAATAGGCTTGGCATTCCTTAATCTCTCTCTCTCTCTCTCTCTCTCTCTCTCTCTCTCTCTCTCTCTCTCTCTCTCTCTCTCTCTCTCATTCTCTCTCTCTCAGTGGTTTGCATCTGGAAACCTAAGATGTTCTGAAACCACTGCTCTTTACTCTTTAATGGTTCAGAAATGTTCTTATCAAGAATGATCAATCAGTACTTCTTTAGCTTTAAGTTATAAAGATGACACTTAAAAAGGTTGAGCCCAAATCCGTAATTGAAAAGACAAGATTGTAAGAGGTCTTTGAGAGAGGATAGATTTAATACAAACTTGCTATGCTGCACATAGCATTCATTATACCACAGGGTTTTAGAAAAACACTCACCTAGAGTATAGTTCTTTGGATCCTGAATAGGTAGCTATAACCTTTTGTACTGACAGTCTACAGGAAGGCAACAGGTTGGTCTGAATAAAAAATCATTCCTCCTTTGAGTCCAGTATTATATCTTTCATCCTACCTGTTTTTATATCAAAATCTTAAGAATTTACATGTCCATTTTTATTTTCTATCAAGGATATTCTACTCAAAACCAGCTTACAGAAGGGAACTGTTGTAACAGTGACTAATTGCACTGTGTACAGTGTTCTTCAGAGTGCCTATTTCCTTTGAATTCTAGTTTTATAAAGTTATTGGAAGAAGCCACAGAATATAGTATAAGAAATAATTCAGGGTAACTACTGTATATAAAAAGCTTCTACATAGGGTTTGCCAATTAGCAATGCTGATAAATTATGCCAGAACATATTCAGTTGGGTATAATCTAGCATCTTCATTCCACTGCTTATGCCTGAACTGCAAAAAGGAAAATTCTGCCTGACATTTTACTTTGAGTCTTTAGAATAAGAGCAAAATCTAATTATCCCAGTGCATTATCCCATTACAGAGTAATATGACATTTAACATCAAGGAGAAGGAAAGACAGGGCTGAGGGTAGGATAGAAGAAGAGGAAGACAGAGAAGAGAGGGGGAAACCACTCTGGAAAGCAGTCTGGTGGTTCCTCAGAAAACTGGGCATGACACTCCTGGAGGATCCTGTTATACTACTTCTGGGCATATACCCAGAGGCTTCCCCGGCATGCAATAAGGACACATGCTTCACTATGTTCATAGCAGCCTTATTTATAATAGCTAGAAGCTGGAAAGAACCCAGATGTCCCTCAACGGAGGAATGGATTCAGAAGATGTGGTATATTTACACAATGGAATACTACTCTGCAATTAAAAACAATGAATTCACGAAATTCTTAGGCAAATGGTCAGAACTGGAAAATATCATCCTTAGTGAGGTAACCCAATCACAAAAGAACACACATGGTATGCAGTCACTGATAAGGGGATATTAACCCAGAATCTCAGAATACCCAAGACACAATTCACATATCAATAGATTTCCAAGAAGATGAAAGGAGAGACCCCTGGTCCTGGAAAGACTGGATGTAGGGGAATACCAGGACAGAGAATCGAGAGGGGATTGAATGGGGAACAGGGGAAGGGAAGAGGGCTTATGGGACTTTCGGGGAGGGAGGAAACAGGAAAGGGGAAATCATTTGGAATGTAAATAAAAAAATATAGAAAATAAAAAAGAGAAAAATATTCTTAATGAATGTTTGTGGAAAGTGCAAAGAAGAAATTTCTGCTATGATTTGATTCCTAGCATATGGAAACTTTAAGCAATAGTTTAGTAAGAGACATGATGTAAGTGCTTGGCACTCTTAGTTTCTTTCAGGAGGCTTACAAAGATTTGGTTTTCCATCTCAGATCCCCCACATGACTACTGAAGAGACTATATGAAGAGTCTCTACCAACTATGAACTTTCAGCATGGCTGAGACTTTCAGGAGAGTTGACACCTCTAAGGAGGATACATGGGAACATGAAGCAGTCTGTAGAAGATGTCAGCTACTGAGGAAGAGTTCAAAGTTCTGAGCATTTTCCCACACAACACCCATGCCTTTCAGAGATTAAACAGCAGCTAAAGTTCATGGCCTATGACAGAATTAGAAAAGAAAGAAATACCAGCTATAAATGCTCATTTCTAAGAGTGAAATGAATCCTTACTGAAAATATTTTTTTCTGGGAGTAAAATTAAAATACATTTAAATTAAATTGGTTGTTTTTGTGTGTTTTGGTTTGAATTTCAAAATCTGCCTTTCAGAATGGTCTAACCCTTCCATTTGTTTTTGAGGCCTTAAATTAATTAACAACTGATACTTGAAAAAAAGCAGCTTGCAGTCCATACACCTCATAGAATGTGTGTTCACTATGGCTGCTGTATAGTTAAACCCTCTATTGGCTTCTCACTGCATTTACAACAAAATCTCAACTCCACTAAACCAAAGAGCCTAGCTTGCCCTGCTAATTGCAGAGTGTATAGTATGCCTCCTTACTAAAATCCTGCTAGAGTCAGAATTCTAAGTAATCCTCATGATGATAGTCATCTCTGGACAGGTTACACTGTGCAACAAAAGCAGGGGGCCACAAAACCACTCTGCAACTGCACACACTGACGTTTGGTTCTGTTTACAGGTTTTTCTCCCACAGGTGTGCACTTTTGTTGTTTTAATAAAAATAAAAAATGCCAAATTCAAATTAAATAGAGAGCTACAATCTGCTGCTTATTTATAATTTAACTGCCTTCTTACTAGAAAATTTTATATGCCAAGATTTGATTAAGTACATAATAGATTCAAATTTTAAAATTTTTAAGTTGAATGAGTAAGTATTCCTACAACTTTGAGTTTTACATGCTTGTTGTACTCATTAAAATTTGGATAACCAGACTCTGTTAAACTATTATCCATTCTGTCCTTTTGTTAACATTATTTATGTTCAAGGTTTGACAGAACAAATTTCAAGTTGAGAAAAAGAGACAGAGACAAAGACAGAAATAGGGAAAAGAAGGAAGATATCTTTAAAGAAACAAAGTTAGGGGGAGGTAGGGGATATTTCCAGGACAAGACAGAGACAAGGGATGTAGGAGGCAGCCAAAAATCAGTGAGGGTGTCCTTAGCTGTAACTCACAGCTTTGGGGATATGAAACACGAAGAGGCCATCCCTCATATCCAATTAGGTACCCCAGAGGAGCTATAGGGACACAAACTCACCCCAAAAAACCTTTGACCCCAAATTTGTCCTGTCTATAAGAAATGCAGGGAGAAGGGATGTAGCAGATACTGGGGCAATGGTCAACCAATAGCTAGCCCAACTTGAGACCCATCCCATGGACAAGCTCCAATCGTTGACACTATTAATGATATTCTGTTATGCTTGCAGACAACAGTCTAGCATGACTGACCACTGAGAGGCTCCACCCAGCTGCTGACTCAGACAGATGCAGAAACCCACAACCAAACAGTGGATGGAGCTTAGGGACTCTTATGGAAGAATAGGACGAATGATTGTGGGCCCAGAGGAGATAGGAACTCCACAGGAACACCAACAGAGTTGTTCATAAGTAGCAGATGTGCGACTTGGTCTTTATGTGGGTCCTAAACAACTGGAACAGGGACTATACCAAAAGCTATTGCCTATACATGGGATATGTTCTTCTCACTGGACTGCTTTGTCTGACCTCAGTGGAAGTTTCTGGCTGTCCTTAGCCCCAGAGAGACTATGTGCCAGGGTGGTGGATACCTAAGAGTACCCCAACCTACTCAAAAGAGAAGTGGGGAAGGGTGAAAGGATTATGGGAGGGGTGACCAGTAAGGGAGCAGTGAGCAAGATGTAAAGTGAATAAGTAAAATTAAGAAACAAAGTTAGGAAAGTGGGTCCAGAGTCTACTTGCAAGTAACACTAAACACCAGGTTTGATATAGAATGAAGAGTCCTAGTTAAAGTCAACAGACTACAGTGGTAGAAAGAATACATGAAAATTGGAGAACCTCACAAATGATAGAGCAAAATGGCGAAGACACCTGCTACTGGATAGTGTCTTCTAGATTGACCAGGATGCTGTATCCATGAAATCTCAACAATCAAGCTGTCTAAAGAATATTTTCCTAATGATCATACCAGCTAATATGCCAATAGGGAGAATTTCACAAGGCCCCACCATTAGATGGAGAATTACAGGAAGTCAATGGCTTCTGAAGAGGAAAGAACCCATTTTATTGAATAATAAGACCTGTGATAGGTCATCTAACCCCAATGGATCAGTCCAAAACCCATGCAAATAACGCAAGAGAGAGTCTGTAGGCTGTGTGTGTGCATGTGTATTTATGTACCACAGTAACAATTATAGAAAAGATCATGACCTAGAGCAAAAATAGGGAAAATAGTTTAAAGGTAGAGAAGAAAGAGTGGAAATTAAGAAATGAAGATATAGTCACATTCAAAATTCTTGAAAAAAGTAAATTAAAAGCTATGTAGCTAGTCTAACATATATTTTATCTTTATTTTCATCTATATAATGAAATAGTGCAAGAAGTTAAGGAGAATTTAATTATATTTACCCCTCTTTGTTTTATATGCTACTTTATTGTATTGCTAACTATTAATCACATATCATTATTTTATTATACATGTACATCTGTACATACATATACATGGCATCAATAAGTAGACTTGTAGTATACACACTAATTTTAGGCAATCTAAATCTCTTTAAATGTTTACATAAATGTTATGTTTGCTTTCTTTGTTTTAGGGTTTTGTTTGTTTGTTTGCTTGCTTGCTTATTTTGTGTAACTCACAGAGATATGCCTGCTTCTGTCTCCTGAGTGCTGGGGATTAAAGGTATACATCTCTACTGCCCTGTTATAAATGTTATATTTTTTAATTATTTTTACTCTGGCACATTTCACATACTATTTGAACTCATTTGTCCTGTAGGGAAAGGACTTTGTGACTTCATAAAGAGAAATACACCAAAAAAACCCCAAAAAAACAAAAAAAACAAAAACTTCTGGTGATGTTCTGGCAGCTTCTTGCTGCTTCTTCAGACTCAGGCTGATTAGCAGAGCCTCACAGTTTCTTTTGGATCGAACTGCAATTGCTAACTCATGAATGGTATTTCCAAGTGTATCAAGCTGATATTGCTAATTTGTGTGAACTGAACTGCTGATATCCTGATGACATAGATTGGATTTATTCCAAAGAACCATTTCTAAACAAGTCCATATCCTTCTTTGCTCTATTAACTTTTCCTTTCCACTACCCCTGGTGTGTGGTGGGCTACAAAGGAGGTTAAAGCATTTAAGAGCCCTTATTAAAGGTAGGTTTTGAAAAATCTAAGCTTATGGGTGGCACCGAACATGACTTAGGCATTATGGGTAACTCTGCTTCTAATGTAGTAGAAGAAAAGGCAGGTTTTGATGAGTTAATGTTGTCTAAGGAGGTTGGCAAAATCAGCTACTGCCTTGCTCCCAGTAGGGTTTTTTTTTTTATTTTATTTTATTTTATTTTTTTAATTTACATTCCAAATCACTTCCCCTTTCCCGTTTCCTCCCTCCCCGAAAGTCCCATAAGCCCCCTTCCCTCCCTCTTTTCTCCATTCAACCCCCTCTCATTACTCTGTCCTGGCGTTCCCCTACATCCCGTCTTTCCAGGACCAGGGGTCTCTCCTTCCATCTTTTTAGAAATCTATTGATATGCTGATTGTGTCTAGGGATATGGACTTGTTTAGAAATGGTTCTTTGGAAAAAATCCAATCTATGTCATCAGGATATCAGCAGTTCAGTTCACACAAATTAGCAATATCAGCTTGATACACTTGGAAATACCATTCATGATATTTTCAAGTTCTGACCATTTGCCTAGGAATTTCGTGAATTCATTGTTTTTAATTGCAGAGTAGTATTCCATTGTGTAAATATACCACATCTTCTGAATCCATTCCTCCGTTGAGGGACATCTGGGTTCTTTCCAGCTTCTGGCTATTATAAATAAGGCTGCTATGAATATAGTGGAGCATGTGTCCTTATTGCATGCAGGTAAAGTCTCTGGGTATATGCCCAGGAGTGGTATAGCCGGATCCTCCGGAAGTGTCATGCCCAGTTTTCTGAGGAACCGCCAGACTGCTTTCCAGAGTGGTTGTACCAGCCTGCAATTCCACCAGCAGTGGAGGAATGTTCCTCTTTCTCCACATCCTTGCCAACAACTGCTGTCTCCTGTTTTTTTGATCTTAGCCATCCTGACTGGTGTGAGATGGAATCTCAGGGTTGTTTTGATTTGCATTTCCCTAATGACTAAGGATGATGAACATCTCTTTAGGTGCTTCTCAGCCATTAGATATTCTTCAGGTGAGAACTCTTTGTGTAGCTCTGTACCCCATTTTTTAATAGGGTTACTTGCCTCTCTGGAGTTTAACTTCTTGAGTTCTTTGTATATCTTGGATATTAGCCCTCTGTCGGATGTAAGGTTGGTAAAGATCATTTCCCAGTTAGTTGGTTGCCGCTTTGTCTTTTTGACGGTGTCTTTTGCCTTGCAAAAACTTTGTAATTTAATGAGGTCCCATTTGTCTATTCTTGATCTTAGAGCATAAGCTATTGGAGTTCTGTTCAGGAAATTCTCCCCTGTGCCCATATGTTCAAGGTTCTTCCCTAGTTTCCCTTCTATTAGTTTCAGTGTGTCTGGTTTTATGTGGAGATCTTTGATCCACTTAGAATTGAGCTTAGTGCAAGGAGTAGGGTTTTTTGTTTGTTTTGTTTTGTTTGTTTGTTTGGTTGGTTGGTTTTGTTTCATAACTTTCATGTATACTATTTTGAAAACTTTTTGAGGAAACCCTATAATTCTCTTCTGTTAGAGAAGATTGCAGAGTTGGCTATGTACTTAGAGAGTTTTCAGATAGAGGTAGAAGTGCTTGGAAAGCAACACGGTCAGTGGGAGGAGAAGAAGATGTTACAGGCTTACTACATGTGTCTTGAGCTCCTCCATGAAACCACAGGCCAGAGCATGAAATGGTACAGGTACAATGGGATAATGCTCAGGTGAGTACACCACCAGAGTATTTGCTTGGTCCTACACAGGCACCTACACCTTCAGCCTTTATGCAACATATGCCTGCTAATGATGGTATTCCTGCATATAATGAATTGACCTGGCAGCCTATAGAAATGCTAGATCTAAAGTATTTTAAAGACGTTATTGTATTGTATGCATTGCATTCTCCATTTGTTAAAGAAATGCTAAATAACTGGGCTGCATAGCATAGGGGTATCCCACAAGATTTGAAAAAAGTGGTGTCAGCTGTACTAGAAGCTGGACAGCAACTACAATGGTAGTCATGGAGGCACAAAGCCAGAAAAAGAGAACAACAAAATGTAGCAAGGAGAATAAATGTTATTAAAGACCAGCTGCTTGGTGAAAGGCATTATGACAACTTACAAGAACAAATCCAATTTGATGATGGTGTAATCGGACAATGTTGTATTTCAGTATAAGAGCTTCCTCTTGAGAAAAATATATGTCACTTATTAAGATAATATAAGGTTCTGGAGAAGCCTTTGAAGAATTCTTACAGAGGTTGGGATCTTCTGTAAAAAAAAAGCCATATTAGATTCTGTAATCAGGCCATCATTAATAGAAGTATTGGTATTTGAAAATGTGAATTCCAAATGAAAAAAGAACAATCAGACCATTAAAAGTAAAGGAGCCCCACTAAATTAATAAATAAGGGAGACAACTGATATTGGTTTTCAGGAGTATAATGTCAACATTATAAGGCAAACCATAGCTAGAAATTTCAGGAATCAAAATGCCTGATGCTTTAATTGTAATGAATTTGGTCATTTCCAAAGAAATTGCAAGGCTAAAAGACTCAGCTCAAAATAGCAGGTATGTTGACTCTAGAGAATATAGTATTCATAAAATAGAACAAGCAGGTGCTGGTTGCTATGAGTTGCAAAGGCTTCCAGGGCACAATAACCACTGTGGAAAAGGCAAACATTGTTGGTCCAAGAAAGACATACAAGGTAACCTATTGCCATTGGAAAACAAACTGAAGGGACTGTCAGCTCCAGACCCCACAGCAAAAAGTATGAGCTGTCTCCCTTTGGTTAAACAGGTGGTACCAAGTGGGCAAGAAAATCAAAACTGAGTATTTTTGACTTTATATATGCTATAGAAAGACGTGCAGCTTTGAAGCTAGCCACAGATACCCCTCTTTCATTATCTCCAAAAGTTTAATGTTACAAGTTAACCACTGGTATTTATAGTCTTTTACCCTCAGAGATAGTGGAAATAAACTCGGCAAGAAGTGGATTAACTTTTTATGGATTTATTGTGTCCAGGTATAGTAGATGGTGATAGCAAGGAAGAAATCAAAATTATGTGACAAGGAGATAAAAATTGATGCAGGGGATAGAACTGCTCAACTGTTGCTGTTTCCATATGTCAAGGGCAAAGCCTCTCCAATAAAAAGGACAGGGATGTTTGGAAGCACTGGAAAAACATGTGTTCTGGTAAACAGTGGTTAATGATCAGAGACCCAAATTAGTAGTACAAATGAGTGGTGTAGACATAGAAGATTTGGTGGATTTAGGAGTTGATGTGAGTATGCTTTCCCAAAAGTCTTGGAATCCAGATTGTCCCACTTCAGAAGCTTTACAAACAATTTATAGTAATTGGTAAATTATCATGAATAAAACAAAGGGTAAGATGGATTACCTGTGTGGGACTGGAAGGGCAAACAGAGAAATAGGGACCTTATGTGGCTGGCATACCCATAAACTGATGGTAAAGGAATTCTTTACAACTATGGGGTACTCATTTAATTTTAATATATTCCTGCAGTTTGAGAAAAAGCAAATGAGGAAATAAAGGGTGATATGGTAGATGTTCCTAGGGAAGATACTATATGGGTGATTGAGAACCATTACAACCTGTGCCTATTATCCAAATCAGGACATCATAGGGATTGAGTTTCCGAATTTATAAAAGAGGCTACTACTGACATACCAACAGCCTTCCTCCTAAAATGGTTATCAAAACAACCAATCTGGCAAGAGCAGTGGCCCATAACAGAAGAAAAATTGTTAGAACTTGAACAACTGGTCTAAGAGTAGCTGGAGGCTCAACAAAGAGTCTACTAGCCCATGGAATTTCCCTTTGTTTGTTATAAAAATGAAATTAGGAAAATAGAGGATAATTGATTTAAGAGTAGTTAATAAGGTAATTCCACCAATGTGTCCTTTACAGCGTGGACTTCTTTTACCATTCTTGTTTCCAAGATAATGGCCTATAATAATAAGTGATTTCAAAGATTTCTTTTTTCTCCATACCCTTGCATGAGCAGGCTAGGGAGAGGTTTGCTTTCTGAATACCTAATTTAAATAATAGTCATCCACTAAAGAGATACCACTGGAAGGTATTTCTACAGGGACTGTTAAATAATCCAACTTTATGTCAATATTTTGTGTAACAACCATTAGAAATAATTGATAAATAATTCCCTCAATTATTATATGTATGACATTCCATTAACTGATTCTGAGAAAGATGTTCTAGAGGATATGTTTAAGGTAACATGAAGAATTCTGCCATGATGGATGCTACAAATTGTTCCAGAAAAAAATTACAAAGAGTAGATTAACTTTGTTATTTGGGTTATAAAATTAGTCAACAAAACATTAAACCACAAAAGATACAAATCTGTAGGGACCAATTGCAAACTCTTATTGATTTTCAAAAATTAGTGGGATATATTAACTGGCTGATTTAAGAAGACTAAAATTTAAACAGTCCAAGATGTCTAACAGCTGAAACAGAAAAAGAGTTAACTCTTGTAAAACAAAGACTTCAAAAGAAATATGTCTGTTAAATTGATGCTAAACTTGAATTTATTTGGGTCATTTTATTTTTAACTCATTCTACTACTAGGCTCATCATGCAAAGGGGAAATATTATTATGGTATGGATTTTCTTTGCTCATAACCAAACATATATATATAAACATATATATTTATATATAAGCATATATATTTATATATATAAACATATATATTTATATATACATATATTTATATATAAACATATTTATATTTATAGATATGATTTCTGAATTAATTATAAAAGGTAGGATAAGATTGTGTCAATTATAAGGAACAGCTCTGGCTGAAATTGTGCCTCTTACAAATGCTGAGATTATGTCATTATGGGTGATCAGTGAAGAATGGCAAAGAGATGCAGTAATTACTTTGGTGAAATCAATAACAAACATCTGAAAAGCAAACATATACAATTTATAAAATGAGATAATTATATTTTTCCCCATATAGCAAAGAAAACACCAATTCCTGAGGCACCAACATTTTATACTGATGCAAGATAGGGATGTCAGGTTATAAGTCAGGTAAAATAAGTAAGGTGATCAAAAGTCGATATACATTGGTTTAAAAATCATAATTGTATGGAATCCTTGTGGTATTATTAGATTATCCTGAAGCTCTTAACATAATTACTAATTCTTTATATGCAGAAAAAGTTGTTTTGCATATAGAATTTGCTGAATTTGTACCTGAAAACTCAGAATCAAGTTTGTTACTTATACAATTCCAACAAGCCATCAGAAGTAGAAACTATACATTATATATTATTCATATTCTGTCTCATACAGGTTTTCCCAGTCCATCAGTTGAAGGAAATGAGGAAATTGACCAATTGCTAATAGGAAATGTCTCAGAAGCCTCCAAATTTTCATGAGAAGCATCATGTTAATGGAAAAGGTTTAAAGAAATTTTTTCTATCACTTGTCAATAAACAAAAGGAAAATAGTAATAGTAATAATAATAATAATAATAATAATAATAATAATGTACAAATGTCTTATGTGTTCTCTATACCACCATATTCCATTACCTGATGGTAGTAACCTTAGGGGTACCAAAGGAAATGACATCTAGCAGATGAATGAAATTTTTGAAGAATTTGGTAAACAAAGATATATGCTCCATACTATTGACACATACTTAACCTTTCAGTGGGTAACTATTTTAAGTTCTAAAAAGGCTTATTGTGTAATTACACATTATTGGAAATAATGGAAATTATGGGAATATGTGCATAAATTAAAACTGACAATGTTCCCACATATGTATCCAATAAGATGAAGCAATTCTTTGCAGATTACAATATAAAGCATGTTACTGGTATACCACACAATCCCATAGGACAAACAGTTATATAAAGAGCCAACCATACCTTAAATGAGATGCTCATTAAACAAAAAGGGAGAGTAAAAATCCCCAGGTACAGACTAAATAATGTGTTGTTAACTCTCAATTTTCTTAATGTTGTTGAAAAAGAACAACAGCAGCTGAGAGACACTGGGTTACCAAAAGAACTGAGAAACTAAGCCAAACAATATACTATAAAGATTGTTGACACTAGAATGGAAACCTGCAATAGTTTTAAGATGGAGGCATGGTTATGCTGATGTATCTACAGGTAATGAAGTAATATGGTTACCAACAAAACTTACAAAAATTAGATCTGACCAGGGAAACCTCTTATCAGTTGAGACAGGAATGTCTTCACAAAGCAAGTAGCCCAGATGATTTACTCTCACAGATTTTATCAGTCACTTATTTCTCAAAAATATCCATGTAAATCAACTTCTAAGGGGCTAGTCCAAATGACCAATCACACAGAGACTGGACAGACAGCACTGAGACTGGATAACACTGAAACTTGGCAAAAACTGCTACAGTTAGTTGTCTTTAACCATTTTCCCCCATTGGGCCTCAATCATGATTGGTTTTTTTGCCCGAATTCAACAGGAATCAATTATATAAGACCATCATTTCAATCCCTTAAGTTGGGGTGGATGGTTTGGGCTGTTTGATGTGTTATGGTTGTTTTTAGCTTGCATGGTAGGTTGTTTTGCTTAAGTATTGGATATTGATAGAAATTTAAGGTTGTTTTGCTTAATTATTGTATACAGACAGAAATGTTAATTAGTGTATATTGATAGAAATTTATGGTTATTTTGTTATACTATTGTTTAACTTTCTTGTACAAAGGCTGATTGTTTAAGATTTGATATTAAGTTCTAGTTTGTGGTTCTTATAATTGATTCTATTGTGTGCAAATTGATGTTAGAGGAAAAGACAATTTTCTAAACAGAAAGGGGGATATGAAGTTGAAATTCCTGATTTCCTTGGAGACTCAGTTATGTCATGTGATAGTTCTGTAGAAAATGTCTTATGAAAGGATGTTTTTGCTGAAGCAAATATGTTTTACTGAGAACATATATGTGGTGTTTTTTGGAAGCAGACTGGAAAAGGGGCAAGTGATGTTTTGCATGAGCAGATACTTGAGAGAACATGTGATGCTTGGAAAGGATATAAATTTAGCACAACAGACAGTGGATGATGATGGATGGTATTGGTCTACCTTATGATTCTTTGCTGATCATCATTTGTCATGACTTCATAGAGAGAAAGGCACCAAAAAACTACTGTTAGTGTTCTGGCTTCTTGCTGCTTCCATGGAATCAGGCTGATTGGCAGAGCTTCATGGTTTCACTTGGATCTACCTGCCATTGCTGATTTGTGAATGGTGTTTGTAAGTGAACCAACATGCCTGCTGTTGATTAATTTGAACTGAACTGCTGATATCCTGACCACATGGACTGGATTTGCTCCAAAGAACTATTTCTTAACAGGTCCACATCCTCCTTTGCTCTATTAACCTTTCCTTTCTACTACCTATGGTGGATGGTGGGCTAGAAAGGAGGTACCCTTATTAAAGTAGGCTTTGAAAACTATAAACCTACAACTACCCTATACAATTTCTATTGTGGCTATTTTTGACCAGTTTCTTCTCTCTTAGAGAAGTTTAAGGCAATATATAAATGGGATATTATGTTCAGTCATTATCTCAAAAATTAGAAGTCATGATTTCAGAGAATTTGGGGAGTCTTTGGAATGATTTCAGAGACAAGTTCAATAAAGGCCGTTTCCTCAGTGCATACCATTTTTCACCAGTGGCAGTAAAAATAGAAGCCAGGCTTTACTGAGTTCAAAACTTCTCATACCATTTAAAAGCATATCTGCGTAGTGCTGAAGCAATCAGTTGACAGATGGCAAGGGTGAGTTAATCAGCTAACATTTTTTGTCAATACATTGTATCAGCCACATGACTATGAGACACAATGCTGACTTCATGACAAATGTTACCTATGATGTCTACATTCCTTTCTAGGCAGACATTTTCAGCAGAATTTGTGCCTCTCTGGTCTGATACAACGAACTATGTCTAAAACTGTTTTGATACAAACCTACACAAAAAGAGATTTTGACAACAACTAAGTTGTCAATATACTTCAGTTTTGTGTAAAATTTGATGAACATCTTCACATTATACGTCTTAGTCCTGGACTTAATTAGACTTATCATATAGCAGAAGTACATCAAATACTTGATACCTACTTCACATTGATAGATGAAGATATAGATGCCTAGTTAAGGGATTGTCTGGGGTGTCAGAGAAGATTCATCCTCCATTATCAGCTAGAATTCAGGTCCCTGTTACTGAACTTTCACTGAATTGTTTGTCTTATTTACTTATCTATGGGCCAGTCTTTTGTAAGACAGAACATCAAATAAAAAGGTTCACATTAGGCATAAAAGATCATATTCACTTGTTCTTTCAAAAAATTGATCAAGTGAGACACACAGTGACACATCCCAAGAAGGATGAAAGAAGTGCAATTTCTGTAGATCAAAGGCCTTTCTGGTTTCTACTGTGCTCTAGAAGTTGAATGAAACTACTCATGCAGTCAGTCCCTATGAGGGACTGGATAAGGCCTCTCTAAAAATGACAGTGGAGACAAAGTACCTAGTGCTAGAACATAGTCACGACAATTGGAAAGGGAAAGCTAGTGAGGCCAAGGCATGCTTCCTGGTGGATGGCAGTGCTAGTGGATTCAAAAGTATGTAGTTTCCTATCATGACCATGATTGGATAACTTAGTATTTATCTAAAAGTAAGTGGATCTGCCTGAAACTTTTATAGTAACAAACTTCATTTCTCAATTGATCTTTTTAAGATAATGTGAGAATAGATCACAATAATGGTGTTGCAATTTGATCTACATTCTGTGACAAGCAACGGAGTCAAAATAATCAAAGAAAATAGGACAGGGCAAAGTAACTGGAATTAGTCTGTCACTATGCTTTCATGCCAGTTGTAAAGAGAAAATGCACATGCACACACACAATCAGCTAGAATCTGGAATATATACCTCTGACTGATAATGAAGGGATGTCATTGATTTCCAGTGACTCTCAATAGGCTTTATAAATTCTGAAACTCTAAAGAAGGTCATTAAGCCTATGATAGAAATTGCAAGGTTGGGCTGGAGAGATGGCTCAGCGGTTAAGGTCTTCTAAAGGTCCTGAGTTCAAATCCCAGCAACCACATGGTGGCTCACAACCATCTGTAATGAAATCTGACGCCCTCTTCTGGTGTGTCTGAAGACAGCTACAGTGTACTTAGATATAACAATAAAAATAAATCTTTATAAAAAAAAAGAAATTGCAAGGTCAATAGCAGTAGTCCATTTTGCCAACATCATAGTGATCAAATGTTTTGTTTGTTTGTTTGCTTGTTTATTTGTTTGGTTTTGAGACAGTGTGTAATATTCTAGAACTCTCTGTAGATCTTGAACTCAGATATCCACCTATGTCTCCCTCTTGAGGGCTGGAAATAAAGGCATGAGACACCACCTCCAGGTTCATAGTGATGAATATTAATGAGAACATCAATTATGACATTCTCCATTAATTCAATTTAATGTCCATCTTTTATGACTTTGGTCATTTATACTATTCTCTCATCATCTGCCCCTGAGAAATGGAGGTGCTTCATAAGCTACTTTAATCATTCCACAAAGCACATTCCTGCTGAACCCCATTTGTTATCAATAACGTGATCAATAGGTGAAGAAGATAGAATTTAGTCTCTTTTAAAAGTGGAAAATACAAGTCTTAACCACAGTATAAATTACTATCATCTCTCTGATTGGATTTGAAGCTTGCTCCACAAGAAGGAATTTCATCCACTTGGAATTGAGCTTAGTAAAACGAGATAAGGATGGATCGATTTGCATTCTTCTGCCTGCTGACCTCCAATTGAACCAGCATCATTTGTTGAAAAGGCTATCTTTTTTCCACTGGATGGTTTTAGCTCCTTTGTCAAAGATCAAGTGACCATAAGAGTGTAGATTCATTTTTGGGTCTTCAATTCTGCTCAATTGATCTACATGCCTGTCACTATACCAATACCATGCAGTTTTTAACACTATTGCTCTGTAGTACAGCTTGAGGTCAGGGATACTGATTCCCCCAGAAGTTCTTTTACTCTTGAGAATAGTTTTAGCTATCCTGGGTTTTCTGTTTTTCCAGATGAATTTTTGAATTGCTATTTCTAACTCTATGAAGAATTGAGTTGGGATTTTGATGGAGATTGCATTGAATCTGTACATTGCTTTTGGCAAGATGGTCATTTTTACTATATTAATCCTGCCAATCCATGAGCATGGAAGATTTTTCAATCTTTGGAGTTCTTCTTCAATTTCTTTCTTCAGAGACTTGAAGTTCTTGTCATACAGATCTTTCACTTGTTTGGTTAGAGTAACACTAAGATACTTTACATTGTTTGTGGCTGTCGTGAAGGATATCATTTCCCTTATTTCTTTCTCAGCCTGTTTATCCTTTGAGTATAGGAAGGCTACTGATTTGCTTGAGTTGATTTTATATCTGGCCATTTTGCTGAAGTTGTTTATCAGCTGTAGGAGTTCTCTGGTTGACTTCTTTGGGTCGCTTAAGTATACTATCATATCGTCTGCAAATAGTGATAGTTTGACTTCTTCCTTTCCAATTTGTATCCCTTTGACTTCCTTTTGTTGTCCAATTGCTGTAGCTAGAACTTCAAGTACTATATTGAAAAGATATGGAGAGAGAGGGCAGCCTTGTCTAGTCCCTGATTTTTAGTGGGATTGCTTCTACATAAAACCAGACACTGAAACTAATAGAAAGGAAACTAGGAAAGAACCTTGAACATATGGGCACAGGGGAAAATTTCCTGAATAGAACACCAATAGCTTATGCTCTAAGATCAAGAATTGACAAATGGGATCTCATAAAATTTCAAAGTTTCTGTAAGGCAAAGGACACTGTCAAAAGGACAAAGTGGCAGCCAACACACTGGGAAAAGATCTTTACCAAACCTACATCCGACAGAGGGCTAATATCCAATATATACAAAGAACTCAAGAAGTTAGACTCCAGAGAGCCAAATAATCCTATTAAAATATGGGGTACAGAGCAAAACAAAGAGTTCTCACCTGAAGAATATCTAATGGCTGAGAAGCACCTAAAGAGATATTCAACATCATTAGTCATTAGGGAAATGCAAATCAAAACAACCCTGAGATTCCACCTCACACCAGTCAGAATGGCTAAGATCAAAAACACAAGAGACAGCAGTTGTTGGCGAGGATGTGGAGCAAGAGGAACACTCCTACACTGCTGGTGGGATTGTAAGCTGGTACAATCACTCTGGAAAGCAGTCTGGCGGTTCCTCAGAAAACTGGGCATGACACTTCCGGAGGATCCTGCTATACCATTCCAGGGCATATACCCAGAGGCTTCCCCTGCATGCAATAAGGACACATGTTCTACTATGTTCATATCAGCCTTATTTATAATAGCCAGAAGCTGGAAAGAACCCAGATGTCCCTCAACGGAGGAATGGATTCAGAAGTTGTGGTATATTTACACAATGGAATACTACTCTGCAATTAAAAACAATGAATTCACGAAATTCTTAGGCAAATGGTCAGAACTGGAAAATATCATCCTTAGTGAGGTAACCCAATCACAAAAGAACACACATGGCATGCAGTCACTGATAAGTGGATATTAACCCGGAAACTCAGAATACCCTAGACACAATTTGCATATCAATAGATTTCCAAGAATATGGAAGGAGAGACCCCTGGTCCTGGAAAGACTGAATGTAGGGGAATACCAGGACAGAGAAGTGAGAAGAGGTTGAATGGGGAACAGGGGGGAGGGAAGAGAGCTTATGGGACTTTCGATGAGGGAGGATCCGGGAAAGGGGAAATGTTTCGGAATGTAAATAAAAAATATAGAAAATAAAAAAAGAAGGAATTTCATGTCTAGTACTATAATCCTGGTCAAAATCCCCTGGCTGATTATAGATCCTCAGAGTAAATTTACTATTGCCATTTGGCTAAATGATTATGTTGTTAAACTACCTTCTAAATATGTATGTGTATACTCTTAGATTAATGTTGTTTCTGGCTAAGTTAGGGAAACTTCTGTTTACAGTTTGAGCAGAAACTCCTAACTAGACAGCATACTGAGAAGAAGAGTCCGTGTGGTGTACTCAGCCTGGGGTAAGGTGAGTATCACAGAGGGCACAGGAAGATAGTGTGTTCTGAAGATTGAAGAGGGGCACTGGGAATGGTTAATTTCTAAACATAACATGGCTACCTGCTCAACTCCTAAAAGAAAGAAATTCAGCCAAAATTCCAACACAAATGGTGGAGGAACTCATGAGACAACACCAGTAGGCAAGAAACTCTTGGCTACTTGGGTAGGGAGAGCCATTTTTCTCTTTTATTTATGAGGATGTAGTCACTCATAGTTTACCCCTACCCCAGTGGATGACAAACCTCCCACACACACAGGAACATGTGGGCAGAGCTAATCAATGGGATCGTTTAACAAAACAAACAAGAGAGAAGCTTATGAAGTTGGCAAAGAAATGTGATCAAGGTAGTGCAAGGGAGTAGGAAAGAAGATGTAAGGAGTAGTTATAATCAAAATATCTTGTATGTATATGTGGAATTGCCAAAGAACAAATAAAAATATTATTAAGAGAAAAGAAAGTGCAATTTAAAGCTATAAAATATACTATGTGGATAAATAATAGCTACTTTATATATTATTGTGACTTTTTTTTTCAATTAAATGATCTATGGTTTAAAGATGGTGAGGAGTCTTGTTAATAAAGGGTGGGTAATTTGGAGATCAACTGCTTTGCAATTGTTGTTTCTTGATCTAACATTTGCTTTTACAGTACTGAGATGTTAAAGCAATTAAACCTTGTATAAATCTTCAATCTACCACGAATTAGCTTCATCTTCATCCTATAAGAACTACTAATAGGTTTTACGTAGGCAAACTCTAGTATAAAATAGCAAGTAATTCACACCAGCACTATGTTAGTGCAGCTTTTCATTTTGCTGAGAATTTTGTTTGAGGTTTTGGTGTTGCTGTTGCTGTTTTTGTGCTGTTTTCTTTTTCTTTTTTTTTTTAAGAGGAAACAACACAAGGTTCTCCTTTGCCTTGTGGATTTTAGCATAAATGTATATAGAGTACAAAAGGAGAGGACAGGGATAGCTTATTGGACTCTGCTGATTAAGATGGGCTAGGTTACATCTGGTTAATGCTCTGGGAAAATCTCTTTTATAGTGATTCCTAAGTTTATTCCAAGTGGTTTTTAAATTTATTCTATGAAATTTTTTAGGTCAATTATGTATTATTGACTAAGTAAATACTATAAATATTACATATACATAAATATTTCCTTTGTATAATTATAATTAAACTTGCTTATCTGACTAAAATTTAAGTATGCCAGTATGGCATTATGTATCTTATGAATGCCATGCAATTTCTCCAAACAAAATTTTAAGGTAGATGCTGGTTTGGCCATGTTTTAGGCAAGAAGTTTAAAATGTAAGATATTTAGCAAATCATCCTCAGTAAACAGCAAAGATGAGATTTTAATCCAAGGTAGGATGGTATGGTGCCAAGAGTGAGCTGCTCCCCTTAATGCCATAGGAATGAATTTAAAGGATGCTGGGCAGAATTCTGCTTGACCTTCAGTAGGTCTGGACTTTGAGTCCCCTTCCCTCTCTGATTATATTCTGATCCCTGCACTGCTGTAGCACATATACCTGTAACCTGAGCTGTGACTGTCTAAACACAAAGTGAGCCAGGAGCTTCAGAGGAGAGTGCAGCACTACAACAGCCTTCAGGATGACAGCTCAGAGATACCTTCTAGAGAGGCCGCGCTTCCTGTGTGAGGATTGTGAGGATCGTTCTTCACACCTATTACAAGGAACAATGCTAATTATTTTTCCTTTTTGTGGTAATTTAATGTTTCCCTGAGCTGGTGCCCAGGAATACAGAAGCTACACAATGAGAATTTCATTTTCTGCCTGATTTTGTAAGTGAAATCACACTCTGTCAACACTCCTGTCTGCTGTCACCAAAGGTGTTAATGAAACATGACTTCCAGGATTAGTTTTCAAGATTGTCTTACATTACACTCAGTTGTCTGAAAACGCTTTGAAAAATCTATGTCTGGATACTATGAGGTGTGGGAAAAAGTCACTCTTGGTAATGTTCAGTGAGGCTTGATAATCATATATATTGTTTAATCTCTGGATTGAAAGGTCAAGACATGCACAGAGGTTTTAACAGTTACAACAGAGAGCTGTTCTCAGATGAAAACTGCACAGATTCATGTTTCACTGGAACCCAAGTTTCAGGTTGTCTTTAAAATAGATGTTTCAATTCATCAAAACCTCAGAAGTTGATACAGAGCCAACCATCCTTCAGAAAGACAGTTCTCTTGATCACAGCTCTTTGTTCTGAAACTGGTTTTTGAAGAACAAGGTTTGATATAGAGATGAACGCCTTTGGGACCATTTCCTTGTGGACAAACTCTCAGTTCTCATTCTGGAGAAAGCACACTTGGAAGCAGTCAGGATGGGGAAGCATACTGTTCACATGGTTCTAGCCACAGGGCCATCTAGCAGAGTATCTTCCAGCACCAATTTGTAAACTGGCCAATTCATTGTGACTTAATGTTTACATTGACCTGATCAAGGTTGAGCAGTTTTGTAGTCAGTCTGTACCTATGGAACGTGTAGAGACACCCTTGAGCCACAGCTTAGAGCTTCCAGTCCACACATAAGGTGAGCAGCTAGACTTACTCCCCTTGTAGCACTGTTAACACAGCATGATGAGAGTAGTGCCCTACCTTGAAGTGACTGAAAGAGAGAAAATGCATTAGAGTATTGCTAAAGCCCCAGGTAAAGTGCATTTCTATCTAGACTGTGATAGAGAAACAAAACATGGCTCTTTATTTTTTTTTATTTTTATTTTCTAAGTTCTTTTTTATTTATATTCAAAATCATTTCCCCTTTCCTGTTTCCTCCCTCCCCGAAAGTCCCATAAGCCCCCTTCCCTCCCTCTTTTCCCCATTCAACCCCCTCTCGTTTCTCTGTCTTGGCATTCCCCTACATCCAGTCTTTCCAGGACCAGGGGTCTCTCCTTCCATCTTTTAGAAATCTATTGATATGCGGATTGTGTCTAGGGTATTCCGAGATTCTGGGTTAATATCCCCTTATCAGTGACTGCATACCATGTGTGTTCTTTTGTGATTGGGTTACCTCACTAAGGATGATATTTTCAAGTTCTGACCATTGCCTAGGAATTTCGTGAATTCATTGTTTTTAATTGCAGAGTAGTATTCCATTGTGTAAATATACCACATCTTCTGAATCCATTCCTCTGTTGAGGGACATCTGGGTTCTTTCCAGCTTCTGGCTATTATAAATAAGGCTGCTATGAACATAGTGGAGCATGTGTCCTTATTGCATGCAGGGAAAGCCTCTGGGTATATGCCCAGGAGTGGTATAGCCGGATCCTCCGGGAGTGTCATGCCCAGTTTTCTGAGGAACCACCAGACTGCTTTCCAGAGTGGTTGTACCAGCTTGCAATCCCACCAGCAGTGGAGGAGTGTTCCTCTTTCTCCACATCCTCGCCAACAACTGCTGTCTCCTGTGTTTTTGATCTTAGCCATTCTGACTGGTGTGAGATGGAATCTCAGGGTTGTTTTGATTTGCATTTCCCTAATGACTAAGGATGATGAACATCTCTTTAGGTGCTTCTCAGCCATTAGATATTCTTCAGGTGAGAATTCTTTGTTTAGCTATGTACCCCATTTTTTAATAGGGTTACTTGTCTCTCTGGAGTTTAACTTCTTGAGTTCTTTGTATATATTGGATATTAGCCCCCTGTCGGATGTAGGGTTGGTAAAGATCATTTCGCAGTTAGTTGGTTGCTGCTTTGTCTTTTTGACAGTGTCTTTTACCTTGCAAAAACTTTGTAATTTAATGAGTTCCCATTTGTCAATTCTTGATCTTACCTTTAGTTTTATTATATAGGTAGGAAATATTTTTCCCACTGCTAGGGGCCTTGTTTGGGAAGGTTCTGGAACCTTTGGTATCTGACACCTAGCTAAAGGAAGTATATTTTTGAGAGTATGAGCTTTCATATTTATCGCATAAGCATAAGCATTCCGGTCCCATCTCTATATCCTGTTTTGCTGAGATGTGACAAGGTGAGAAAAAACAGCCCAACACTATATCATCCCTTTCTGCTTCCATAGACCATACCCTCAAGCTATAGCCAAATGTCAGCCTTCCTCTTCTAAGTTGCTTCTTGACTGGCATTTGATTGCAGAAATGATAAAAGTAACTAACACAAATGGTTGATAACAAGAAGTTGGGTTGTGAATGTGAGTGTATGATTATGCAGTTCATATGTCCACAGAACATTAAGCAGAGCTTTATGCATTATTTTGGTGGGAGCTCATGAGACTAGAATGAAACAGAGCAAAACTAGAGACACTGAAGGTTGTTTTCTGCTTCTAGTTCTATAGAGATACAGTGAAGAGACCTAGCCAAGATTTAGTCCTAATATAATGCCTTCCCACCACAGTGGACTGTATACTCTTGTCTTGGTTAATCTTTGCTGTAAATTCAAACAGAATTTGGTCTTCTCTCTAAAGTAGTTTCCAGAGAGGGGAAACTACTTTAGGCAGGATGACGCAGCCTAAAGGGTCACAAGGCAGGATGACGCAGCCTAAAGGGGAACAAGGCAGGGTGACGCAGCCTAAAGGGGAACAAGGCAGGGTGACGCAGCCTAAAGGGGGACAAGGCAGGGTGACGCAGCCTAAAGGGGAACAAGGCAGGGTGACGCAGCCTAAGTTGCTCCTGTTGGGCAATCTGTAACAATAGTGAGAAATGTAACTAACCTTTCAGCCATGATCCAAAGTTAATCCTTCCTCTCTGACATTGGTTCTTGTCAGGAATTTAGTTATAGAAATAAGAAAAACAATATAGGCATGGATTGGTAGGCAGTGACAGACCAATTGATACATAAAGTACAAATTTTTTCTAGAAAGGCAAACAAAACATTTTTCGGTTTGGTATTAACTCTCTGGTGACTTTTATCCTCAGTAAATAGGTTAATGTTAGAACCTGCCTTATTGAAACTGACATTCATGAGTTAGAGGCATCATGAGATGAAACCAGGAGTACTGAGGACTTTACTATCTCCTCACATTCTTCCTGAATGCTTTTTTGGTTGTTGTTTTAAAGATAAGAACATCCTAGTTGATCAGCATCCCTGAGAGTAGGACAATGGAGTTCAATGGAGTTCTCAACTTTACCTTAGCTTTCTGGAACACCTACTGACATGGGTCTATGGGGACAGGAGTTAGGAAGGTTCTCTCTACTGTTCCCACTTATACCAGCTCTGCACTAAACAAGAAAGACAGTCAAGTACTAGTAAATTATAGTAAGATGTCATAGGAGAAATAGTCATTCCTAGTATCCACTGTGAGATCTGCTAGAGATCATTATCAGTAATAATGTCAGGCCCTAGGCTAAATGACTAGCTGACATTAGCACATTTAATATTCATCCAGTTCAGTGAGATGCATAGCTACTCATAGCTTTTGCAAATTAGAATCATGGAGATTTTAATTATGCAAATCTGAAATTGTTTAATACAAAGTATCAACATATTCTCACTTCATTTGCAAATTTCAAATATAGCATTAGCAAGCCACTCTCAATTTAAAGTATTACCAAGAATTCCCTAATTCAAAATTAAGCTTAAAATACTAGGTTTGGTGACATGTGTCATAGTTCCAGCTACTTGGGAGGCTGAGGCCTGAGGATAATGTTATTGAGAACAGGCTGGCCTACATAATAATACTCTTTCTCTATAAGAAACCCGATGAAAATTCACAAAAATATAAAAGGTAAGCCTAGAGAAAATTTTCAATCTGAATTAGACCTTGCTCACATATGGCTGATACTTTTGCTGAAAAATAATAATTGTTAGGATTAAAGTTAAAGCTTGCTGAACACTAGCTGAGTGCTTCCTGGATTTGAAGCCATCTATTTATAACAAGAAAGAAAATCCTGCCAAATAGAGCTATTATTATCCCCAATTTGCAGAGAAGGAAGAGAAGATGTGCTGCTATTGAGGAAGAAGATGGAACCCAGCCTTACTCTAAAGGATTAATCCTGAATTGCGTGTATCTTTAATTAAATCAGCTTTTAGAGCTGTCTCCTCCTATGCTGTATGCTTTCCTTGTGCATTTGTATTTTTACCTTTGAAATCAAATTGGGAAGCAATTAAGAAACTTGTCCACAACCTCAAAGCTAAAGGGATCCACATTTGCCTGACAGAGAAGGTAAATTATCATACACAGGCATATCTCACCTGGCACCCAGCTGAGCATATATTGACCCTGCATGTTATCTTTGTACCTCTTTTCTTCCCAGAATTATAAAGATGCATATGAGAAAGCACACAAGTCCACATGCTGGACACCCTTCTGACTCCTTCAGTTCCAGCCTTGACAGAAAACATCTGGGCACTTTCTCAAAGGCTCACACTCTGCTGCTGTGTCCTTTCAAATAAATGCCACATGTCAGGCAACTGCTAGAACACATGCCCTGCTTGAGCAAGCCAAGTGCCCCGGAAGCTGGAGGATGGTTGCTGACATGCCCCACCTCCTTCCTTATGTTTTATACTGCAGGCTGATTTACCAGAGCATGTCTTACTCTACAGAAAGTGCAGGATAGATACAGTGTGGACCCAGAATCAGCAAAAACTGCACAGTAACTTGTGAAAGGAATGGAGTGTGTCTTTCCACTGTACTTTAAACAGAATGTCCCAGCAAAGAGAAGTCTCACTACTGTTATCTCCCCTGTCCATACTCTGCAAAGTACCCAGATACAGTGATGTGCTCTGAAGGAGCATATTTTGCATAAAAGGCACCTATTTATTTTGCCTTTTGGGTTGCCTATAGACAGAGTGTTAAATAACCCAGTCTAGTCTGGTGCCCATTCTCATATATGTACATCCACAACTCCATATGTTCCAGATTGACTGAATAGAACAGAAGTTTGCTCAGGCAAGTTGACCCCAGACTACCAATTGTAAATCCTCTTTGGCATGAGGAAAAGCACCTTACTTAGAAGCACAAAGCTCTTAGAAATGGAACAGGTACTTGGTATACAACATGGTGCAGTCACTACCCCTGTGTGAGGTTTGAAAACTATCCTGCTTCCAGGACTACCAAAGAACCTTTCTGAACAAAGTAAAATTAATATGTAGAGATTAGTTCCTATCATGTTTCAATTAGTTCTATCATGCTTAATACATTGATATATATTATGCATAAACATACAATTAAATATACTGAGTATATTTTTATATTAATTTAGCTATATTAATTTAAACTATATTATTTAACTATAAATGTAATTTATTATATTAATTTAAACAAAATAAGATTTAATGTATTTATTAAGCATTTGTTTATATAACAGAACATACACTTTTGTGTAAATATGTACATTTTAAAATATACATGCATTAATTCAAATAAACTACATACCTCTTTCTTCTTTCTTTTCATAAGCATAAGCACCAGTGCTCATTATTAAGGTTTTCTGGTGTCTATAAGTGCTTATTCTACAGCACACTGAAACTAACATAGGAGCTCTGAATTCTGCTGTCAGACACAGGAGTGGAACATAGGTGACTCTGGTCCCACCCACTATGGTACACCAACACTTGACAGCTGTCAGCAGCTCACAGCTGTCATCACATCCTTGCTCCATCCTATCACTGAAGACAGGGCCCTACCAAGGAAGTTCTTATCTGTCTGCTGCTGGCTTCCAGGAGAAGGTACTGACTCTTTCTTTGTTTCTCTTTCTTTTTTCTGACTAAATACAGGAGAGACAGTGGAGTGCACACAGGATAACTGCAGCCCTTTGAGAAGATGCATGCCCTGACTAGAGACAGGAGTGGCTTGACCAGAGAAGTCCACAAAGTTCTCTGGCTGTGGACAAGTCTGCTCAGACAGCAGGTATGGGTGTAGGAGTGAGCACGCTCCTCCCTGCCCTTCTCAGACCACCAAGTCTGTGGAGAACCAGAAACCTGAGGAAATGTCAAGGAAACAGTGTTGAGTCTGGCTGCCAGAGTGTAAAAGTAGTGTAATCATGTAAAGACAGAAACCCTCACTAGCCTCTTCAGGTACCACATAATCCCAGTACACTAATGCATGGATTTTCTCTAAACATTCTTATAGTTGATATGGATGTGCTCTGATTACAGTTTCAATTTTCTGACTGGACCAGTCACCATCAGTGTAATGAAGAGAGGGAGGGCAGCAGGTATCAGTGTGTGATGTACTGGTCTTTGGGCACACACCACTGCACCCTATTCAGAATGTTGAATTCAAGTGTCTTATGTGAACATCTCCCCACTCATTGAATTTGTCTATTGAAGTAATATAAAATAATATACTTCGAAGTGTGGTTGTGAATACACATGAGTATTTGTATCTATGGTTTGTTAGGTTTGCAATCATCTCTTTCATCCTGGAGGCCATCCTTATGTGTCCCAGAAGTTATAGTTGGGTTCCCATTGAACACTGCAGTTCTCTTTCATTTAAGAACATGAACATGTGTTGCAGGGCATCTCCTCAGGGAAGTGAGATAGCTTGGAATTCAAACAAGAGGTTAGCTATGGAATATCACGAGATGTCATTGGTTGTGAGATGCTGGGACCAGTCAGCCAAAAAAGAATGCCTGCAAAGGAGTTAGCAACAAACTCCATAAGAGCAAGCCATTCCAGGCCATGACAGCTAGGCTTAGGTTCCTTTACAATCTCAGTCCAAATGGGTATGATATGTTCTAATATGTAATTCCCTGCTGTTGACAACTGTTGTTTAATGTAGAGAGCTGTTAGTGGGTGAGGAAAAGTACAGAGAAAGGAAGTCTAGGGAACCCGGGTTTCCTAACGCAGACTCCCACACATCCAAAGTACCAGAGAGCACAGAGAACAGCTTGTCGGGAAGAAAGGAAGTCTTGTGCATGATAATCTGCGACACTACACCAAGAAAAGGAAAACAGAGATGTCATAAACTGCCAGCCAGGCATGATCTCCCACCCACCAATATCTATGTGGTGGTTCAAGTGCCACGTGGTGAGAATTAGACATGGTGAGTTGCATCAATCACAGGAGGCTACTCAGCTATTTACTTCTCGTTTTCTTCTTATAGCCCTTTGTAGGATGAATAGAAATGACATCCTTTATGGTTGTGACCATGCCTAAGTCAAGCCTGTACCATTCTAGCCATGCCTTTCCTTTGCCTGACCCACTCTAGTCAGTGCCTGCATGTCAGCTTATTCACACAGTCTCCATTGACATCCTGGCCACACCCCTACTGTGAGCCTCAAGTCTGTCCTCTGTGCCCCTTTACATTCAGTGCCACTCTCACCATCACAGGGAACCCAGTACATAGACTCACTCAGATCACATGCCAGGGCTCTTTAATGCAGGCATGAATTTCATTCATGTATCCACAGTTAAGATCCACAGCATTCAATAAGGACATATGCTCCACTATGTTCATAGCAGCCTTATTTATAATAGCCAGAAGCTGGAAAGAAGCCAGATGTCCCTCAACGGAGGATACAGAAGATGTAGTATATTTACACAATGGACTACTACTCTGCAATTAAAAACAATGAATTTACAAAATTCTTAGGCAAATGGTCAGAACTGGAAAATATCATCCTTAGTGAGGTAACCCAATCATAAAAGAACACATATGGTATGCAGTCACTGATAAGGGGATATTAACCCAGAATCTCAGAATACCCTAGACACAATTCACATATCAATTGATTTCCAAGAAGATGGAAGGAGAGACCCCTGGTCCTGGAAAGACTGGATGTAGGGGAATACAAGGACAGAGAATCGAGAGGGGGCTGAATGGGGAACAATGGGAGGGAAGAGGACTTATGGGACTTTCGGGGAGGGAGGAACCGGGAATGGGGAAATTGTTGGGAATGTAAGTTAAAAAAAAAAAAGATGAGAGTGGGGCTAGAGAGGTGGCTTAGCAGTTAACAACACTTGCTACTCTACTGAACGACCATGGTTCGATTCCCAACATCCACATAGTGGCTCAAGACCACCTGAAACAGCAATTACAGAAGTTTGATGCCCTCTTCAGGCCACTATATGCACTGCACACATGTGGCTCAAAGATACAGGCAAAAAACACCCACACACTTTTTTTTTTTTTTTTGGGGTTTTCGAGACAGAGTTTCTCTGTGTAGCCCTGGCTGTCCTGGAACTCACTTTGTAGACCAGGCTGGCCTCGAACTCAGAAATCCTCCTGCCTCTGCCTCCCAAGTGCTGGGATTAAAGGCGTGCGCCACCACCGCCCGGCACCCACACACTTTAAACAAACTTTTCTCTTTTAATTAAGAAGCAGAAACTAGCTGGCAGAGGGACCCCACACTGGGCGGGAGCCTATGGCTGAGAAGCACCTAAAGAGATGTTCATCATCCTTAGTCATTAGGGAAATGCAAATCAAAACAACCCTGAGATTCCATCTCACACCAGTCAGAATGGCTAAGATCAAAAACACAGGAGACAGCCGTTGTTGGCGAGGATGTGGAGAAAAAGGAACACTCCTCCACTGCTGGTGGGATTGCAAGCTGGTACAACCACTCTGGAAAGCAGTCTGGCGGTTCCTCAGAAAACTGGGCATGACACTCCCGGAGGATTCGGCTATACCACTCCTGGGCATATACCCAGAGGCTTTACCTGCATGCAATAAGGACACATGCTCCACTATGTTCATAGCAGCCTTATTTATAATAGCCAGAAGCTGGAAAGAACCCAGATGTCCCTCAACAGAGGAATGGATTCAGAAGATGTGGTATATCTACACAATGGAATACTACTCTGCTATTAAAAACAATGAATTCACGAAATTCCTAGGCAAATGGTCAGAACTTGAAAATATCATCCTTAGTGAGGTAACCCAATCACAAAAGAACACACATGGTATGCAGTCACTGATAAGGGGATATTAACCAAGAATCTCGGAATACCCTAGACACAATTTGCATATCAATAGATTTCTAAGAAGATGGAAGGAGAGACCCCTGGTCCTGGAAAGACTGGATGTAGGGGAACGCCAGGACAGAGTAACGAGAGGGGGTTGAATGGGGAAAAGAGGGAGGGAAGGGGGCTTATGGGACTTTCAGGGAGGGAGGAAACGGGAAAGGGGAAATGATTTGGAATGTAAATTAAAAAAAAACTTAGAAAATAAAAAAAAATAAAAAAATAAAAAAAATAAAAAAAATAAAAAAAAATAAAAAATGCCCAAAGTAAGCAAAAAAAAAAAAAAAAAAAAAGAAGCAGAAACTAAGGCATCCATGCCTGCTAGTGATCAGCTTTCTATCTGCATTTTAGACAGTCCAGGGTTCTCTGATCAGGAAATGGTCCTTCCCACAGTAAAAAATAGATCTTCCAACATTAATTAAGGTAATCAGCATCATCTCCAGAAGCATGCCCAAGGCCCTTTGTCCAGGTAAGTCTATATTCTGTCAGCTCGCTAATGATCACAAATATCCTGAGGTCTCACTAGGAAGTGCATGTGAGAGATTTGAGGGAGAAAAAAGTTCTTTGGAGAACTCCACATGCTTTGTTACTGGTGACCAGCTGAATCTTTGGATCACTGGAGAGCCAGAGTGGAAGATGATCACACTAAGGCTTGCTATGCTGAGCATCAGGCATGATGGGATGTTGGGAGATGGGTTGTAGTACCAAGTCACTCCTAGTTAAGTTACTTAAACAATAGAATTAATAGCAACTAGGCAAGATACCATATGATTCATAAACTGTTGTTCTCACTTATCCACCATACCTTCTGACAAAAACCAACCAACCAAACAACAACAAAAGCTGTCTTCCCACTGGTTGAAGACACAATCACAAACAGTATATTTCTGGGAAACATGGGCTTTTTAAGCAGAGACCATCTCAGAGCTAGAGAGTTGGACATAATGATGACTAAGTCAAACTGGTGGCATTTAACTTATTCAAGGTACATTAACTGTTAAAGTATCTTTACTATTTCAACCTTTAGATTCTCCATGTGGAATTTTCCAACAACCCACAAAGTATTTTCTGATGGTTTATTTTGTGAATTATGGGTGTTTGAGGCTGTTCATTTGCTTGCTTCCTTGCTTGCTTGCTTTGTGGAGGGATTTGTCTTGTTTGGAGACCAGGTCTCATGTGGCCACACTGCCTTCAAGCTGATTATATAGCAAAAGATGATCTTCAGCTTCTGATACTCCCGCCTCTGCCACCCAGGAACCAGATTACAGGCCTGTGATTCCATATTCAGTTTATTGGTGCCAGAGATCAGATCCGGAGCTTCATGAATGCTAGGCAAGTATTCTACTGATAGAGTAGAGGTCAGCCCCATGAGTCTCATTTCTATATTCTTTGCAAAGCATTCCTAGGGAGGTCTTCAGAGTTTCAAGAAATGAGAAACTTATTCTGGCTCCTTGTGCCAGCAGCTCTTACAATTGGAACAAAGAGAGGAGAATGTTTTAGTTCCTACTTTAATAAAATGGTTCCATGTGACAGGAAGAAATGAGGGTATTCTATTCTTTGGATATAACTGTCTTATGTTTTGGAAGCTTGGCCCCAGTGCAGTAAAGCTAATAGTTGGTAGGACCTTTAAGGAGTGTGTTCTGAAAAGTTATAAGACACTGCTGCAGAAGGATTGTAGTAATTCTCAGGGACTCAGAGGCTACTTCTGTTATAGGGATTATTATCTCAAGCAGACCCAGATCCTGTGAATCACACTATGGGCTCCTGTTACTGTGTAATCTGTCCCTCTCAAGTGTCCCCACCAGTTCCTTGAACTTCCAGAACTGGGAGCAGTGTACACCCCTTTTCTTAATGAGGTAACAGAAAAGAGAATACTGAGGGATGATGTACTGCTGAAGAAAGACAAAGGAAGAATACAAAATAGAGGTTCATCAAATCTGTTTCTAACAGACTGGGATGAACTATGCTGTAGAAGAACAACCTGAGAATTTATTGTATGCTTGCTAGGTGATCATGAGGCAGACACTTTACTCTCTCTTTATACAAGTTAGCATAATAAAAATCTGCATTGCTTAGGTCCCAAACTTGGGGTCAGATGATAGAAAATGTTACATGTGGAAGCATAAAGAATGCAACAAAAGACTTTAAGAAAGAGAAAAATCTGTAAAGCTTTAAGTGGTGATAAAATGCAGCAAATTAAAGCAAAATGATGAGGATGAGAAAGCAGATACTTTCCTTAAATGTTCCTCTTAATGTTGTTAAGGTGATTCTTAGCTAACAGCTAACAGTTCTGTGTATAGCAGATGCTTACGACTCTTCCTTCAAAATAAATCTCCCATCTGTCCAAAGCTCCAGCTTCCAGTACTACAGAAGCCAGCATCACAGAGAGGTGGAGCAGCTTCTGCACTGGATTCCAAATCCCTACCCCATGGAGCAATAGAAGACATCATTTGCACTGCCCTTCAGAGGGTGCCTGCTCTTTCACATTCCTGAATGGTTTGTTGCTGTTTCTATGCACATCTTCCAGGGATTTGATATGCCTGGAATGATGAGAGGATGAAAAGACAAACATAGACAAATGGACACAGAAAAATGAAAGGGATCTGGTAAACTGTGCTTTCTGATAAAGAAATCTCAACATGCTAGAAGCTCAGTGTGCTTATTATATTGAGTTGAACAGAGAGGTGTGGGGTTACTACATACAGATGAACAAGCAGGCAGGGTTATCACATAAAGACAGACAAGGAGGAGGAGTTGTCACACACAGATAGACAAGGAGACAGGGTCATCGTCACATACGGAGAGACAAGGAGACAAGGTCATCACATATAGAGAGACAAAGAGGCAGGGTTATCACATACAGTGGCACAAGGAGGCAGGGTTATTGCATATAGATAGACAGACAGGATTTTCATACAGAGATAAGAAGATGGGATTATTGCATACAAATAGACAAGGAGGCAGGATTATTACATATAGATAGACAAGGAGGTGGAGTTTTTATGTACAGTTAGACAAGGATGCAGAGTTTATGGTGTACAGAATGATAGACAGGAGAGGTTAAGCTAACCTCTCTAGGAACATTCTCTACAGGGTAAGTCTTCAGGCCATTAATATTTAGGGAGAGTAAGCTATGGTGGACATTTTTCTGTATACACTATTAACATCCTCAGTACATGAACAGGCTTTGACATTCTTTTGAGAATCACCTCAGTGGGGGGAAAACTGCCATTTTCCCATGAGTCTAGGGCCATGGCCCTTGACATGACATATGCATGTCAACAACAGAAATTTACTCAGGACCAAACACACACAGGGCTTCCTCTATTCCCAGTTTATGATCACACTTAAATTCCAAGTGGTTTTCAGGCCCCCATCTGTGCCCTGGGCTCCATATTCATCCTTTCTTGCGCATCCCATATCTGAAAAAGAATGATTTCCACATCCCATGTCTAGATTGGCACAACCAAGAACAGGAATACAATAGCTACCTGTTCAGAAGCCACTCTATTGGGGGCCTGAATAGTCCCACCACCTCCATGACAGCACTTGGGGAAGAATCATGGGTCCCAGCCTTTCTGTGGACAAAGGATATTTGAAAATCATGAAACAAAAGGCAAGGTATATTTTTGAAGGGATTTCAGATTTGGGGACCTCAGAGCTTGCGCCTGCCTTTTGGGTTCAACATAAAACAAAAACACCAGAATTGAGGGTTTAGTTCCTACAGTCCCAAAGTCATCACAGTCTGGGACACCATGGCTACCCTGTTAGGGCAACTGACAGTTTCAGGTCTTTCTTTCAAAATTTTAACTAATGAATCTGGACAATGTTGGTGAGCAGGAGATGCCTACCCACTCCTTCGATTTGTTTTGGGCAGATGACAGTTGTGAAAAGATTTTAATCATTCAAGATTGAATTAGGACTTTCCAAATATCATTGACAAATGGAGTATATGGGAGATATTCTTCCACCTAGGATGCCTTGTCTAGCCTCAGTGTAAGAAGAAGCACCTAGCCTTATAGAGTCTTAAAGTGCCACAGTGGAGGGATAGCCATGGGTGTCCCCACATGCTCTGAGAAGGGGATGGGGGAAGGATTGTGGAAGGAGGTGAACAGAAGGGGGCAATGAGAAGGATGTAAAGTGAATAAGTAAAATCAATCAATCAATCAATCAAAATAAATAAAAGACTTTGCAGAAATCATTGATAATTTAAGATATGTGTTCCCACTATTCAGAACAGTGTTTGGTGATGTTGCTAGCAGATTTTAGGAAGTCTAAGTAAACTCTTGCTAGGAAACATTTGTAAAGTCTAAGAACAAGACAGAGATGGATAAATGTTCCAAGAGAAACCTATAATCCATATTATAAAAATTGCTTTTAAGCATTCTGTAAGGAAAGGAGAAAGGGCAACACAAACAATCAATAGACAAGTTAAATACAAAAGAAAGTTGGAGCAAAGGAGCGATGTGGAATAAAAAGGTGGGTCTGTGGAGCCCAGAAAATAAACCCAAGTCTTTCTTAGAAAAAAAACAGGAATATATGGAGTAAATTATGTAAGATGAGGAAACAAAAAGCAAATCACAGCATAGAGGGTACACACATCACTAAAATTAGCTGATTGTATAAGAAAGCACTGAACACTCCAAGCCTGAGCATTATGACAACTGTGGGATTTTGGTAACTGTTCTTCACTAATAATACAAACAACATAGAATGAATAAAGACACTCTCTCTGTACACAGGTTCTGCCAGGAGAGAGCTGGTCTCCCAAGAGTGCTCTCACTCCTAAGCTCAGAGGTGAGATCATCACTTTCTCTCTAATAACTGTCCAAAGCTGGACCAGCCAGGAGTACATAGAAAACAGGAACAGTGGAACAGCTGGAACATGATCCTTCCGGTCTCCATCTATATCTGGGAGCTAAGGCTGTTCCACAGCCCTCCATGCTGAAAACCTGCCCAGGAAGAGCTGGTCTTGCTAGGAATGCTGACACCAGCTTACAGGCCCACAGGAGGCACAAGCTCCAGTCAGAGACAGCAAGACCAACTTATACCAGAAACAGCCAGATGGCAAAAGGCAAGTGCAACAACCTTATCAACAGAAACCAAGGCTACTTGGCATCATCAGAACACAGTTCTCCCACCACAACAAGTCCTGAATACCCCAACACACTGGAAAAAGAAGAGCTGGATTTAAAATCACATCATATGATGATGATAGAGGACATTAAAAAGAATGAAAAAACTCCCTTAAAGAAATACGGGAGTACACATGTAAACAGGTAGAAGTTGTTAAAGAGGAAACACAAATATCCCTTAAAGAATTACAGGAAAACACCACCAAACAGGTGAAGGAAATGAAGAAAACCATCCAGGATCTAAAAATGGAAGTGGAAATAATAAAGAAATCACAAGGGGAGACAATTCTGGAGATAGAAAACCTAGGAAAGAGATCAGGAGTCATAGATGCAAGCATCACCAACAGAATACAAGAGATGGAAGAGAGAATCTCAGGTGCAGAAGATAACATAGAAAACATTGACACAACAGTAAAAGAAAATGCAAAATGCAAAAACCTCCTGACCCAAAACATCCAGAGAATCCAGGACACAAGGAGACCAAATCTAAGGATAATAGGTACAGAAAAGAGTGAGGATTCCCAACATAATGGGCCAGTAAATATCTTCAACAAAATTATAGAAGAAAACTTTCCTAACTTAAAGAAACAGATGCCAATGAACATACAAGAAGCCTACAGAACTCCTAATAGCTTGGTCCAGAAAAGAAACTCCCCCCATCACATAATAATTAAAACATCAAATGCACAAAACAAAGAATATTAAAAGCAGTAAAGGGAAAAGATCAAGTAACATATAAAGACAGACCTATCAGAATTATACCAGAGCTCTCACCAGAGACTATAAAATACAAAAGACTCTGGGCCAGTGTCATACAGACCCTAAGAAAACACAAATGCCAGCCCTGGCTACTATACCCAGCAAAACTCTCAATTAACATAGATGGATAAACCAAGATATCCCATGACAAAAAAAATGACCCAATATTCTCCCACAAATCCAGCACTTCAAAGGAAAATAAATGGAAAACTCAAACACAAGGAGGGTAACTACACCCTAGAAAAAGCAAGAAACTAGTCTTCTTTTAACAAACCAAAAAGAAGATAGCCATGCAAAGATAGTTCCACCTCTAACAACAAAAACAACAGGAAGAAACAGACACTTTCCCTTAAATATCTCTTAGTATCAGTGAACTCAATTCCAGAATAAAAAGGCATAGCCTAACAGACTGGATATGTAAACAGGATCCAACATTTTGCTGCATACAGGAAATCCATCTCAGTGACAAAGACAGACACTACCTCAGAGTAAAAGGCTAGAAAAAAATTTCCAACCAAATGGTCCCAAGAAACAAGCTGGAGTAGCCACTCTAATGTTAATAAGATTGACTTTCAACCTAAAGACATCAAGAAATATAAGGAAAGACACTTCATCCTCATCAAAAGAAAGATCTACCAAAAAGAACTCTCAAGTCTGATCATCTGTGCTCCAAATGCAAAGGAATCCACATTCATAAAAAAAATTTACTGAAGCTCAAAACACACATTGCACCTCACACAATAATAGTGGGAGACTTCAACACCCCAAACTCATCAGTGGACAGATCATGGAAACACAAACTACACAGAGACGCAGTGGAACTAACAGAAGTTATGAACCAAATGGATTTAACAGATATCTGTAGAACATTTTATTCTAAAACAAAAAATATACCTTCTTCTTAGCACCTCATGGTACTTTCTCCAAAATTGACCATATAATCTGTCAATAAACAGGCTTCAAGAGATACAAAAAGATTGAAATAATCCCATGCATCCGATCAGATCACCATGGACTAAGTCTGTTCTTCAATAACAACAAAAAGAATAGAAAGCCCACATACACATGGAAGCTGAACAACACTCTACTCAATGATAACTTGGTCAAAGAAGAAATAAAAAATTAAAGACTTTTAGAATTCAATAAAAATGAAGCAACAACATACACAAATTTATGGGACACAATGAAAGCAGTGCTAAGAGGAAAAACCATAGCTCTGAGTGCCTCCAAAAGGAAACTGGAAAGAGCATTGACAGCACATCTGAAAGCTCTAGAACAGAAAGTAGCTAATACACCCAAGTGGAGTAGATGGCAGGAAATAATCAAACTCAGGGCTGAAATCAACCAAGTAGAAACAAACAAACAAAAAACCTATACAAAGGATCAACCAAACAAGGAACTTGTTCTTTGACAAAATCAACAAAATAAATAAACACTTAGACACACTAACCAGAGGGCACAGAAATAGTATCCAAATCAAAAATGAAAAGGGAGAAACAACAATAGAAACTGAGGAAATACAAAAAATCATCAGATGCTACTACAAAATCCTATACTCAACAAAACTGGAAAATCTGAATGAAATGGAAAATTTTCTAGACAGATATCAGGTACCAAAGTCAAATCAGGATCAAATAAATCATGTAAACAGTTCCATAACCCGTAAAGAAATAGAAGCAATTATTAAAATTCTCCCAACCAAAAACTGCCCAGGACCAGATGGGTTTGATGCAGAGTCCTATCAGACTTTCAAAGAAGACCTAATATCAGTACTCTTCAAATTATTCCACAAAGCAGAAACCTAAGGAACAATACTCAATTAACTCTATGAAACCACAATTACTCAGATACCTAAATCACAGAAAGACCCAACAAAGAAAGAGAATTTCAGACCAATTTCCCTTATGGATATCGATGCAAAAATACTCAATAAAATTCTCCCAAATGAATCTAAGAACACATCAAAATGATCATACATCATGATCAAGTAGATTTCATCCCAGGGATGCAGGGAAGTTTCAATATATGAAAATCCATCGATGTAATCCACTATATGAACAAACTCAAAGAAAAAAATGCCACAGGATCATTTCAGTAGAGGTGAAGAAAGTGTTTGTCAAAGTTCAACACTCCTTCATGATGAAAGTTGGGAATATAATAACTTCAAGACCCATACCTAAACATAGTAAAAGCAATATACAGCAAACCAGTAAGCCAACATCAAACTAAATGGAAACTTGAAGCAATTCCACTAAAATCAGGGACTCGACAAGGCTTCCCAGTCTCTTCTTACCTATTCAATAAAGCACCCTAATTCCTAGCCAAAGCAATTAAACAAAAAAAGGAGGTTAAGGGAATACAAATTGGAAAGGAAGAAGTGAAAATATCAGTATTTGCAGATGACATGATAGTATAATAAAGTGACCCCAAAAATTCTACCAGAGAACTCCTAAACCTGATAACTTCAGCAAAGTGGCTGAATATAAATTTAACTCAAACAAATCAGTACCCTTCCTCTATTCAAAGGATAAACAGGCCAAAAAAGAAATTAGTTAAACAATATCCTTCACAAAAGTCACAAATAATATAAAATACCTTGGTGTGACTCTAAGCAAGTGAAAGATATATATGACAAGAACTTCAAGTCTCTGAAGAAAGAAATTGAAGAAGATCTTAGAAAATGGAAAAATCTTCCATGCTCACGGATTGGCAGGATTAATATAGTAAAAATGGCCATCTTGCTGAAAGCAATCTATAGATTCAATGCAATCCCCATAGAAATTCCAACTCAATTCTTCATAGAGTTAGAAAGAGCAATTTGCAAATTCACTTGGAATAACAACCCAGGATAGTGAAAACTATTCTCAAAAATAAAAGTATTTCTGGTAGAATCACCAGCCCTGACCTCAAGCTCTACTACAGAGCAATTGTGATATTGGTATTGTATATTGGTACAGTAACAGGCAGGTAGATCAATGGAATAGAATTGAAGACACAGAAATGAACCCACACACATATGGACACTTGATCTTTAACAAAGGAGTTAAAACCATCCAGTGGAAAAAAGACAGCATTTTCAACAAATGGTGCTGGTTCAGCTGGTGGTTAGCATGTAGAAAAATGCAAATAGACCCGCTGGTATTTCCTTCTACAAATCTCAAGTCCAAGTGGATCGAGGACCTCCACATAAAACCAGATAGAATGAAGTTAAGAGAAGAGAAAGTAGGGAAGAGCATTGAGCACATGGGCACAGCGGAAAACTTCCTGAACAGAACACCAATAGCTTATGCTCTAAGATCAAGAACTGACAAATGGGACCTCATAAAATTGCAAAGCTTTTGTAAGGCAAAGGACACTATCAATAGGAAAAAATGGCAAATGACAAACTGGGAGAACTTTACTAACTATACCTCAGATAGAGGGCTAGTATCCAATATATACAAAGAACTCAAGGTTAGATTCCAAAGAACCAAATAACCCTATTAAAAATGGGGAATAGAGCTAAACAAATAATTCTCAACAGAGGAATATCAAATGACTCAGAAGCACCTAAAGAAATGTTGAAAATCCTTAAGCACCAGGGAAATGCAAATCAAAACAACCCTGAGATTCCTCTTTCCAACAGTCAGAATGGCTAAAATCAAAAACTAAGATGACAGCAGATGCTGGCAAGGATGTGGAGAAAGAGGAACAATCCCTCATTGCTGGTGGTATTGCAAGCTGGTACAACCGCTCTGTAAAACATTCTGGAGGTTCCTCAGAAAATTGGACATAGTACTACCTGAGAACTCAGCTATACCACTCCTGGGCATATACCCAGGAGAATCTCCAACAGGTAATAAGAACACATGCTCCACTATGTTCATAGAAGCCTTATTGATAATAGCAAGAAACTGGAAAGAAACCAGATGTTGCTCAACAAAGGAATGGATAAAGAAACTGTGGTACATTTACCCAATGGAGTACTACTCAGCCATAAAAATGAATTCATGAGATCATTTCCGAGATAGTTGGTTGCTGCTTAGTCTTTTCGACGGTGTCTTTTGCCTTGCAAAAACTTTGTAATTTAATGAGGTCCCATTTGTCAATTCTTGATTTTAGAGCATAAGCTATTGGAATTCTATTCAGGAAATTCTCCCCTGTGCCCATATGTTCAAGGTTCTTCCCTAGTTTCCTTTCTATTAGTTTCAGTGTGTCTGTTTTTTTTATTTTATTTATTTATTTTTTTAATTTACATTTCAAATCATTTCCCCTTTCCCGTTTCCTCCCTCCGCGAAAGTCCCATAAGCCCCCTTCCCTCCCTCCTTTCTCCTTTCAATTCCCTCTCGTTTCTCTGTCCTGGCGTTCCCCTACATCCAGTCTTTCCAGGACCAGGGGTCTCTCCTTCCAGCTTCTAGGAAATCTATTGATATGCAAATTGTGTCTAGGGTATTCCGAGATTCTGGGTTAGTATCCCCTTATGAGTGACTGCATACCATGTGTGTTCTTTTGTGATTGTGTTACCTCACTAAGGGTGATATTTTCCAGTTCTGACCATTTGCCTAGGAATTTCGTGAATTCATTGTTCTTAATTGCAGAGTAGTATTCCATTGTATAGATATACCACATCTTCTGAATCCATTCCTCCGTTGAGGGACATCTGGGTTCTTTCCAGCTTCTGGCTATTATAAATAAGGCTGCTATGAACATAGTGGAGCATGTGTCCTTATTGCATGCAGGTAAGGCCTCTGGGTATATGCCCAGGAGTGGTATAGCCGGATCCTCCGGGAGTGTCATGCCCAGTTTTCTGAGGAACCACCAGACTGCTTTCCAGAGTGGTTGTACCAGCTTGCAATTCCACCAGCAGTGGAGGAGTGTTCCTCTTTCTCCACATCCTCGCCAACAACTGCTGTCCCCTGTGTTTTTGATCTTAGCCATCCTGACTGGTGTGAGATGGAATCTCAGGGTTGTTTTGATTTGCATTTCCCTAATGACTAAGGATGATGAACATCTCTTTAGGTACTTCTCAGCCATTAGATATTCTTCAGGTGAGAACTCTTTGTTTAGCTCTGTACCCCATTTTTTAATAGGGTTACTTGCCTCTCTGGAGTTTAACTTCTTGAGTTCTTTGTATATCTTGGATATTAGCCCTCTGTCGGATGTAAGGTTGGTAAAGATCATTTCCCAGTTAGTTGGTTGCCACTTTGTCTTTTTGACAGTGTCTTTTGCCTTGCAAAAACTTTGTAATTTAATGAGGTCCCATTGTCTATTCTTGATCTTAGAGCATAAGCTATTGGAGTTCTGTTCAGGAAATTCTCCCCTGTGCCCATATGTTCAAGGTTCTTCCCTAGTTTCCCTTCTATTAGTTTCAGTGTGTCTGGTTTTATGTGGAGATCCTTGATCCAATTAGAATTGAGCTTAGTGCAAGGAGATAAGAATGGGTCAATTTGCATTCTTCTGCATGTTGACCTCCAGCTGAGCCAGCACCATTTGTTGAAAAGGCTATCTTTTTTCCACTGGATGGTTTTAGCTCCTTTGTCAAAGATCAAGTGACCATGGGAGTGTGGATTCATTTCTGGGTCTTCAATTCTGTTCCATTGATCTACATGCCTGTCACTGTACTAATATCATGCAGTTTTTAAAACTATTGCTCTGTAGTACAGCTTGAGGTCCGGGATATTGATTCCCCCAGAAGTTCTTTTACTCTTAAGAATAGTTTTCGCTATCCTGGGTTTTCTGTTATTCCAGATGAATTTTTGAATTACTCTTTCTAACTCTATGAAGAATTGAGTTGGGATTTTGATGGGGATTGCATTGAATCTGTACATTGCTTTTGGCAAGTTGGTCATTTTTACTATATTAATCCTGCCAACCCATGAGCATGGCAGATTTTTCCATCTTCTGAGGTCTTCTTCAATTTCTTTCTTCAGAGACTTGAATTGTCATACAGATCTTTCACTTGTTTGGTTAGAGGCACACCAAGATACTTTATATTGTTTGTGGCTATCATGAAGGGCATCATTTCTCTTACTTCTTTCTCAGCCTGCTTATCCTTTGAGTATAGGAAGGCTACTGATTTGCTTGAGTTGATTTTATATCCGGCCACTTTGCTGAAGTTGTTTATCAGCTGTAGGAGTTCTCTGGTGGAGTTCTTTGGGTCGCTTAAGTATACTATCATAACGTCTGCAAATAGTGATAGTTTGACTTCTTCCTTTCCAATTTGTATCCCTTTGACCTCCTTTTGTTGTCTAATTGCTCTAGCTAGAACTTCAAGTACTATATTGAAAAGATATGGAGAGAGCGGGCAGCCTTGTCTAGTCCCTGATTTTAGTGGGATAGCTTCAAGTTTCTCTCCATTTAGTTTGATGTTGGCTACCGGTTTGCTGTAAATTGCTTTTACTATATTTAGATATGGACCTCGAATTCCTGATCTTTCTAAGACCTTTAACATGAAAGGATGCTGAATTTTGTCAGATGCTTTCTCAGCATCTAATGAAATGACCATGTGTTTTTTTTTTCTTTGAGATTGTTTAGGTAGTGGATTACATTGATGGACTTTGTTATATAGAACCATCCCTTCATCCCTTGGATGAAGCCTACTTGATCGTGGTGAATGATCGTTTTGATGTGTTCTTGGATTCAGTTGGCAAGAATTATATTGAGTATTTTTGCAACGATATTCATAAGAGAGATTGGCCTGAGATTCTCTTTCTTTGTCGAATCTTTGAGTGTTTTTGGTATTAGCATAATGTGGCTTCATAGAAGTAGTTGTGTAGTGTTCCCTCTGTTTCTATTTTGTGGAATAGTTTGAAGAATATTGGTGTTAGGTCTTCTTTGAAGGTTTGATAGAATTCTGCACTAAAATCATCTGGACCTGTGCTTTTTTTTGGTTGGAAGACTTCCAATGACGACTTCTATTTCTTCAGGGGTAATAGGATGGTTTAAATGGTCTATTTGATCCTGATTTAATTTTGGTATTTGGTATCTGTCTAGGAAATTGTCCATTTCCTCCAGATTTTCTAGTTGTGTTGAACACAGGCAAGCAAAAGATCTGTATGACAAGAACTTCAAGTCTCTGAAGAAAGAATTTGAAGAAGAACTCAGAAGATGGAAAAATCTGCCATGCTCATGGATTGGCAGGATTAATATAGTAAAAATGACCATCTTGCCAAAAAAAAGGACAAAGCTGCAACCAACTAACTGGGAAATGATCTTTACCAACCCTACATCCGACAGAGGGCTAATATCCAATATATACAAAGAACTCAAGAAGTTAAACTCCAGAGAGCCAAGTAACCCTATTTAAAAAAATGGGGTCCAGAGCTAAACAAAGAGTTCTCACCTGAAGAATATTTAATGGCTGAGAAGCACCTAAAGAGATGTTCATCATCCTTAGTCATTAGGGAAATGCAAATCAAAACAACCCTGAGATTCCATCTCACACCAGTCAGAATGGCTAAGATCAAAAACACAGGAGACAGCAGTTGTTGACGAGGATGTGGAGAAAGAGGAACACTCCTCCACTGCTGGTGGGATTGCAAGCTGGTACAACCACTCTGGAAAGCAGTCTGGCGGTGCCTCAGAAAACTTGGGCATGACACTCCCATAGGATCTGGCTATACCACTCTTGGGCATATACCCAGAGGCTTTCCCTGCATGCAATAAGGACACATGCTCCGCTATGTTCATAGCAGCCTTATTTATAATAGCCAGAAGCTGGAAATAACCCAGATATCCCTCAACGGAGGAATGGATTCAGAAGATGTGGTATATCTACACAATGGAATACTACTCTGCAATTAAAAACAATGAATTCACTAAATTCTTAGGCAAATGGTCAGAACTTGAAAATATCATCCTTAGTGAGGTAACCCAATCACAAAAGAACACACAAGGTATGCAGTCACTGATAAGGGAATATTAACCCAGAATCTAGGAATACCCTAGACACAACTTGCATATCAATAGATTTCCTAGAAGATGGAAGGAGAGACCCCTGGTCCTGGAAAGACTGGATGTAGGGGAATGCCAAGACAGTGAAGCAAGAGGGGGTTGAATGGGGAAAAGAGGGAGGGAAGGGGGCTTATGGGACTTTCGGGGAGGGAGGAAACAGGAAAGGAGAAATGATTTTGAATGTAAATAAAAAAAACTTAGAAAATAATATAAAATTTAAAAAAAAACGAATTCATGAAATCCTTAGACAAATGGATGGAACTAGAAAATATCATCCTGAGTGAGATAACCCAATCACAAAAGAACACAAATGGTATGCACTCACTGATAAGTGGATATTAGCCCAGGAACTTGGAATACCCAAGATAAAATTCACAGACAACATGGAAGCTCAAGAAGTAAGACCAAAGTGCGCATACATTGGTCCTTCTTAGAAGGGAGAACAAATGCCCACAGGAGGAGATACAGAGCCAAAATATGGAGCAGAGACTGAAGGAAAGACCATCCAGAGACTACCCAAGATGGGATTCCATCTTATATACAGTTATCAAACCAAGAAACTATTGTGGATGCCAACAAGTGCTTGCTGACAGGAGCCTGATATAGCTGTCTCCTGAGAGTCTCTGCCAGTGCCTGACAAATACAGAGGTAGATGCTTTCAGACAGCCATTGGACTGAGGACAGAGTCCCTAATGGAATATCTAGAGAAAGGACCCAAGGAGCTTAAGTGGTTTGCAACCCCAAAGCAGGGACAACAATATGAACCAACCTGTACCTCCAGAACTCCCAGGCACTAACTCACCAACCAAAGAGTACACATGGAGGGACCCATGACTCCAGCTGCATATGTTGCAGAAGATGGTCTTGTCAGACATCAATGGGAGGAGTGGTCCTTTGTCCTTGAAGGCTCGAGTATAGGGGAATGCCAGGACAGGTAAGTGGTAGTTGGTGGGTATGTGGGAAGGCAGAGGTTGGATGGGATAGTGTTTTAGGAGGAGAAACCAGGAAAGGGGATAACATTTGAAATGTAAATAAAGAAAATATCTACTAAAAAATGAAAAAAGAATAAACAAAGACAAGTATATGAACAATGGCATATTATTCAAGAAGTAAATATGACCTTATGTATTTTTACCCATGATACCAAGTTACTTTTATGGTAATCACCCTCGATGCAGCTATGAATGATGTCACAAGGTCCATTGATGAGTTTAGACAAAGCATCATTGTTCTGCAGGATGCCGAAAATGGGGTGTCTATAAGAGGGGTATGTAGGCTGGAAAGCCCCATGCTTCTCTTCCCTAATAAAAGTTTATTAAAGTAAATAAGTATTTGCAAAAAGATTCACTTGGTGATAGTATTTGTGGGGTTTCTGTTTCTGTGTTTATTTATGTTGTTAGATAAAATCTGATGTGAATTTCTGTAGAATATTTACTTGCATCCTTAGGCTTCCACTAGGGAGTAGAATAGAAGTTATTAGCTCTTGGGAAAGGTATCAGAGTAAAATCTGGGTGATGGATATTGTTCTGCCTCTATATGTTTGAAGATAACATTCTGAACTCCATGAAGATATACTGCTACATGTGGACAATTTATTTTATTTTATTTTTTATTTTATTTTCTCTACATCCTGATTACTGCTCACACTCCCAGTCACACCCTCTCATAATCTCTCTGCTCCCCCTCTCTGAGAGGGTGGAAGCTGCCTCCCCCCCACCCAGTTATCCCTCCACCCTGGCATATCAAGTCTCTGCAGGGTTAGGCACAACCTTTCCCACTGAGGCCAGACAAGGCATCCCAGCTAGGAGAACATATCCCACAGAGAGGCAACAGTTTTTGGGATAGCCCCTGTTTCAGTTGTTTGGGACCCACATGAAGACCTATCCGCACACCTGCTACACATATGTTGGGTGGTTGTTAGGTCTAGCTTGTGTATACTCTTCAGTGAGAGCCCCAAGTTCCAGGTTAGTTGCCTATCCTCTTCACGGCCTGCATTCTTTCCCCCAACTCTTTCATTAGAGTCCCCAGGCTCCATTCACTCTGGCTATGTGTATCTGCATTGGTCTGAGCATCTGTTAGTTGGAGCCTCTCAGAGAACAACAAGCACAATTTTGCTAGTCTTCTATCTGCAAGCATAACAGGGTATCATTAGTAGTGCCAGGGATTGGTGTTTATCCATAGGGCAGGTATTTAGTTTGGGTGGTTATTAGTTGGCGATTCCCTCAGTCTCAGCTCCATTTCCCGTCCCTACATTTCTTGTAGATAGGATAAATTTGGGGTCAAAAATGTTGTGGGTTGGTGGATACAGGGGGTAGCCTCTTCAGGTTATACATCCCCATGCTGTGAGTTACAACTGAGGTCCCCCCATTTATTTTTGGGTGTCTCCACTATTATGAACCATATCTACAACCCTTGGAAGAAGCCTAGTTGATCATGTTGGATGACGTTTTTTGATGTGTTCCTGGATTCATTTTGCAAATGTTTGTTCTTATTTATTTTTTAGTAGTTTTGCATTAATGTTCATGAGTGAAATAGGTCTGAAATTCTCTTTCTTTCTTGAGTACTTGTGTGGTTTAGGTATCAGAGTGACTGTGGCTTCATAGAATGAGTTTGGCATTATGACTTCTGTTTCCATTTTGTGGAAGAGTTTGAAGAGTATTGGTCTTAGCTGTTTTTTGAAAGTCTGGTAGAATTCTGCACTAAAACCATCTGGGTCTGAACTCTTTATCATTTGTGATGTTTTAATGACTGCTTCCATTTCTTTAGGTGTTATAGGGCTGTTTAAATAGTTTACCTGATCTTGATTTAACTTCAGTAGTTGGTTTCTGTCCAGAAAAAAAATGTGTCCATTATGTTGAGGTTTTCCAATTTTGTGGAGTACAGGCTTTTGATGTAAGACCTAATGATTCTTTGAATTTCTCCAGTGTCTGTTGTTATGTTTCTTTTTTCATTTCTAATTTTGTTTATTTTGATAATCTTTCCCATTTCTTTTGGTTAGTTTGGCTAAGGGTTTGTATATCTTGTTGATTTTCTCAAAGAACCAGTCTTGGTTTCATTGATTCTTTGAATTGTTTTCTTTGTTTCTAGCTGATTGATTTCAGTCCTGATTTTGATTATTTTCTGCCTTCTACTCCTCTTTGATGTGTTTGTTTCTTTTTTTTTCTAGTGCTTTCAGGTATAATTTAAAATTGCTAGTATGAGAAGTTTCTAATTTCTTTATGTAGGCACTTGGTGCTATGAACTTTCTTTTTAGCCCTGCTTTCATTGTGTCCCACAAATTTGGGTATGTTGTACTTTTACTTTTATTGAATTCTAAGAAGTCTTTAATTTCTTTCATTCTTTCTTCCTTGACTGGGAGATCATGGAATAGAGAATTTTTCAGTTTCTATGAGTAAGTAGACTTTCTGGTGTTTCTGCTGTTGTTGGAGTTCAGCTTTAATACATGGTGGTATAATAAGATACAGGGTGTTATTTCAATTTTGTTGTATCTTTTGAAGCTTCCTTTGTGACCAACAATATGGTCAATTTTGGAGAAGCATCCATGATGTACTGAGAAGAAAATAAATTCATTTGTGCTTGGGTGAAATATTCTGTAGATGTCTGTTGTGTCGATGATTCATAATGTTGGTTGGTTTCATTATTTCTCTATTTAGATTTTGTCTAGATGATCTTTTAATTGGTGAGATTGGGGTGTTAAAGTCTCCCAATATTAGTGTATGGGGTTTGATGTGTGATTTAAGCTTTAACAATGTTTTTTAAATTGCTTTTGTTTTTTGTTTTTGAGACAGAGTTTCTCTATCCTAGAATTCACTCTGTAGGCCAAGCCTCGAATTCAGAAATTCCCCTGACTCTGCCTCTCAAGTGCTGGGATTAAAGGCATGCACCACCACTGCCCAGCTTTAGCAATGTTTCTTTCATAAATGTGGGTGCCCCTGTGTTTGGGGAATAGATGTTCCAAATTGAGATACCACCTTGTTGGATGTCTTTTCCTTTAATGAATATAAAGTGTCCTTTCCAGTCACTTTTGATTAATTTTGGGTGAAAGTCTATTTTATTAGATATTAGAACTGCTATTCAAGCTTGCTTCTTGGGTCCATTTGCTTGGAAAACTTTTCTCTACCCATGTACTCTGAAGTGATGTCTATCTTTATTGATTAGGTGTGTTTCTTGTCTGAAGCAGAGTGATGGATCCTGGTTTGTTTTGTTTTGTTTTTCTTTTTTTTCCAGAAATAATGGTAACTCAGTCACTGGGCACATCAATTAGAATCCTAATCTTTTAAGCCATATTAAATCTAAATCCTCTAGTGGCAAATGCTAGTGCATTTGTTATATAAACTGGGAGACACTAGTAGCTACATCTTGTCTTCATGCTATTCCCGTCCAAAATCTTCTATCCTTCCCCTGCTTACTCTTTTCCTCTGTCCAACCCAGAAATCCTGCCTACTCACTCAGTGATTGGTTCCTTTATACATTTAGGGAAGATTCACAAGAAATCACCCAAGTACATGATTCACTCCTCATCCTCAGCTCCTCCTAGGAAAGCAGAATTAGCATCAAAATACAAACAACACCAGGGCTGTCCACAACACTTCCACCTTTCTGTTCAAATAAAACAAAACTTTTCTCTTAAATATAAATTGAGCATAACTATTGCCATTTAGTAAGTTATAAAGTATAAGATAAACCTAACACCCAGTTCATCATTTTTGTCAATAAAATAGAACACTGTCATCTATCCTAACTTAAAAGACTTATAATTCTATACCTGACTAATGTCCTGGCTTTAGACTGTATGGCATCAGAAAACCATCCTCTTGAATCTGTTATCTCAATGTTAAATAGCCTGGGTTGCCTATGAGACTATAATCTTTCAACCCTGTCAGAAATCTGAGAATGACTAACATTATCTGAAGATATAGGAAGCCTAAAATAGCTTCCAGAACTGAGACAAGTTGTAGAGACAGCTGCCTACCTATACAGCCCCAGTAAGTCAGGAAGGTGGAACATCAATCTTCAGCCTTCTGGCCAAGAATATTCTGACAGACCTTGAAAAACAGGAATTATTAAGAACTATCCTAGTCTGTCTTGGTAGAACTAAGCTGTCCTAATCTGTAACTTGTGTCCACTCAAGGACGATACAGGTCTGCAGTTGAGATAGGCAATTCCTGCCCAGTGGCCACCTAGCCACAATGTACCACACCACCTGGAGGTATAGACACTCAGGTGCTTCTTTGAATCCACAAATGGGAAGCTTTTAGGAGCAGATTTGTCTCAACAACAAGTGAACAAATAACATTAAATGTCACATTCTGTGGATTTCTGACATTTTTGAAAACCAATTATCTCTGTAATCTGGACTGTTGTCCATTAACTACCCTCAGCTATTGTTAACTAAAATATCTGAAAACACCCCAAGCATAAACTCAGAACCATGAATTTGCTATTTGGCCCTTAACTCACAGGCTTAATCATCTCAGATCAGTTTATAACAGTTATAGAAGGTCCAAGCCTTGCACTTTTAAAATTTTTGTATCAATAGAAGAAATTTTTGCCAATGAAACTTTGATTCTGTATCAAAATAAATTCTGTACCAAAATAAGAAATTATGAATTCAACCTAGTAACAATTATAAGGATTTCTACCCAATGAGATTATGGCTATACAATCAATTCTAGCTATTTCCTTCCTGTTCAAATTATAATCATTTCTATATTCCCCAGAAAGACAACGTTAAGAGTAACTACCTCCAGCCTCCAATTCCAAGGAACTGGGATGATGACTCTTCATAACTTCTTCAAGCTGAATATGGGTGCTGAGATATTTTTGAAGGGGGGATGGTAGGGAAAATGGGAGAGTTTGTTGACCTTAAGAAGGCCACACCAACTATTGTATTAGTCTTTGATGCCTGTGTCCTGACTGGATCCAGCTGAAACTTCAAGATGTCAGAAGTTCAAGCAGGTCAGTTTAGCATATCTGAAGATGGAGCTTACCAAAGTTGTATATTCTGTAATATACAAATCTTAAGACAAAATTTTAGTGTCATCAAGATAACTTTTTTATTTGATTCTCTGGAATCTGGTTCTCTGGGTATCTCCCTCTATCAAATCTGAACCATGTAGCTCTGGAAGATGTCCAAAGCCTAATCACCTTTTTTAAAAACACAAAGACAAAAGCTTTCTCCTAATCAGTGTATTCTTCAGCCAGAGAAACCTTTATTTTTTACTTTTCTCCTGGAGAAATAATATAATCACAAAGCTCAAAATCACACCCATTTTGAAAATTAAAACAATCCAAAACAAATGAAGTAAACTAAAATACTGTATGTGCCTATTCGTAAGCCTTTTCTATTTTGCCATGCAGGATAATAGCCCAAAATTCCTGTGGAGCCCACGTTAGAGATTATGAAATAGTTATCTTGCAAACCTTATTATACCATCTTTAAAACAATTGATTCACACTTCTATCTATACCTGTTTATAAGCAAGCAGCTAGTCTAACCAGGAGTTAAACCCAGAATTCCTGTGGAGTTCACGTTAAACAGAATTTGAGTATCCTGTAAGATATATTAGAGCAATATATCTTTATACCATCTGTATAGCAATTAATTCAAACTTTTACTAATATTTGCCTATAGGAAGCAGGTAGATTTTACTTGTTAAGCTCTCTGCCTAAAGTAGTATCATGTCATACCATCTATCTATTCAGCTCTCTATCTGGAGCTACAGACATTTTCTTAATAGTACCTGTTATAATATCTATCTGTTGAGTTCTCTACCTGGAGCCACAGAGTATCAATTAACACCTGTTCATAGCAGGTAATTATCACTGTCCTCTCTACTTGGAGTCAGTGACTAATTTTCCCTATTCTAGCTCTGAATAATGGGTGGAATTTCCCACGTGATTGGGACAAAATCTGTATATAAATCTATCTTAAAAGCAAATAATCTCAATTTTATAAATTCACAGTTAAATCAATATCTGCCCCAAGATGTAGGCAGCTTGCATTCTCTGGCTCTCTGACTCAGAGCAGCCATCTTCTCTCTTTCTGCAGTAGGGGTCCTCAAGAACCTCTTTGTTTGTTTCAAGGTTTCAGTGCTTGAGTCGATGACTCATTCCAGCACCACCTTTCTCCCACCTAGAAAATAAAACTCTAACTCTCAGGCTAATAATCTCAAATTTCTAATGGATTCTTGCCCCACATTGGTTCACCCCCTGTTGCGAGAAATATTAAAAAAGAATCAATGCTATTGCTGGCAGGGCATGGGGGGTGGACTGGCCAACCAGGCACTAGAAGTCAATCGTGGGCCTCTTCTCATCTTGTGGAGACTCTCTGACTCAGAGCTCCAAAATCTTTCCACCCAGCTTGCTAAGTTCCCACTGACAGTTATCTACCACTCCAGCTCCAGGCTTCAAAGCTCCCATGGACTTTTGTGGTGCATATCAGGCAAACCTACACTTTGCCACTGTACCTTTCTCTCTGGAAGCCAATCTAGCCACAAACTTAGTTCAGAAACAATGATAATTCAATCGCTGGGTGCATCAGTTAGAATCCTAATCTTGTAAGCCATATTAAATCTAAACCCTTCAGTGGGGAATCCTAGCTTATTCGCCATATAAACCAGAAGACACCAGTAGCTATACCTTGTCCTTACTTTATCTTCATCCAAAAGCCAGATGGATCCTGTTTTTGCCTGTGTCTTTTTATTGGGAAATTGAGTTCACTGATGTTTAGAAATATTAACGACCAGTGACTGTTACTTGCTGTTATTTTGATGTGTGTGTGTGTGTCTGTGTGTGTCTGTGTGTGTGTGTCTGTGTGTATGTGTGTATGTGTGCTTCCCTTGTTTTTGCTGGTGTTAAGTTACTTATTTCCAGTGTTCTTGGATGTAATTATCCTCTTTGGAGTGCAGTTTTCCTTCTAGTATTATCTGTAGGACTGGATTTGTAGATAAATATTGTTTAAATTTAGATTTGTATTGAAATATTTTATTTTCTCCATCTATGGTGATTGAGAGTTTTCCTGGGAATAGTAGTATAGGTTGACATCTGTTGGGTTTTGTTTGTTTGTTTGGTTGGTTTTTTTTTTTTTTGTTTTTTAGAGAGATTGCAAGATATCTGTCCAGGTCTTTTTAGCTTTTAGAGTTATCATTGAGAAAGTCCAGTGTAATTCTGATATGTCTGCCTTCATATCATATTAACTGGCCTCTTTCATCCTTGTTGCTTTTAATATTCCATTTTTGTTCTGTAGATTTTGTGTTTTGATCATTATGTGGTGGGAGGATTTTCTTTTCTGGTCCAGTATAATTGTTGTTCTATAAGCTTCTTGTATGCTTGTAGGCATCTCTTTAGGTTGGGAAATTTTTCTTCTATCATTTGTTGAAAATATTTTCTGGTTCCTGGAGCTGAGACTCTTCACCTTCTATTTCTGTTATTCTCAGTTAGGGCTTTTCAGGGTTTCCCAGTGATGTGTTTAAAAAGATAAAGAGAGAAGGGTTATGTTCCATGGAGGTGTATGATGAGGTATGAAGGAAAGGGGTGTCTCAGAGGGCCCATGCCAAGGCATTTCTTCCCCCTGAGGAACCAGTCACATGACAGTTTATAGTATAGAATAGAGTTTATTCAGGGTATGGAGGGGGGAGTTAAGAGAGTGGTAGAGGCAGAGAAAGGCAGAGAGAGGGAGAGAGTAGAGAAGTAGAGGATGCCCCTGAACACAAAGAGAAAGGGGAAAGGGAATAGAGACAGGAGGGGAGAAGGGAACAACCCATGAGGGCAAGAGAGAAGCAAGAGGGAAATAAGAAAACAAGAGAAGGAGGAGGAGGCAAGCAGCCCATTTTATAGTGGGTCAGGCCTGCCTGGCTGTTGCCAGGTGACTGTGGGAAGGAGCATATCTGGTTGTTGCCTAGTAACAGTGGAGTGAAGTTTAGACAGAATGCTAATACCTGGATTTCCTAGATGTTTTGTGTCAAGAAACTTTTATATGTAATATTTTCTTTGACTGTTGTATCAATTTCTTCTACTGTATTTTCTTCACCTTACATTCTCTCTTCCATCTCCTGCATTCTGTTAGTGTTGCTTCTGTCTGTTGTACATGTTCTCTTCCTAGGTTCTCCACCTCTAGCATTCCCTTAGTTAGTGTTTTCTTTATTGCTTCTGTTTCTATCTTCAGGTCTTGAATTGTTTTATTTATTTATTTTCTTCACCAGTTTAATTGCATTTTCCTTTTCTTTAAGGTATTTTTTTTTCTCTTTAAAGACCTTGATCTATTTGGTTGTATTTTCCTGTATTTATTTAAGGGATTTATCTATTAAATCTTGAAAGGCCTCTATCATATTATAAAATTGGACTTGAAGTCATTTTCTTGTGCTTTGATTGTTTTAGACTATCCAGAGCTTTCTATAGAAGAGTATACTTTGAAGATGTCATATTTCCCTGGTTTTTATTGACTTTTCTTTTGAGGGCCTTTGGCCATCTGCTTGGTGTTGGTCCTTGAATGTTCCTGTTGCAGTAGGTATTAGTAGAGGGTTCAACCTTGATAATCCTGGTTTAACACATCTCTGATGGGTAACCTTGGGTTGTATGGTTCCAAGTATCCAGATGTGTATGGTTCCGGATCCACAGGTCTTATGAAGGGAAGCAGAAAGGTGATGAGAGAATGAAGGTCCACCAGGGAAAGCAGACTGCTCAGGGCAGCTGGAGGTACCCAAGAGGACTCAGAACACAGGGAAGGTGGATACAAAAGAGATGGTTCAGGATCAGCAGGACTGATGAAGAAGAGCAGAGAGGTATAGAGGTGGCAGGAGAATCATCTGGACAATTTATAACTCATATATTGATCCTCATACTTCTGCTTCATTGTGAATGTCCCTTATTTCCATAACATCAGTTTCCAATTGGCTAAGGATTTCCTTTTGTTTCCTGTACTGGGTTTTCTGGTCATGAATTTAATCAGGTTTTGTGCATAACCGAAGTCTTTATTGTGTCATTGCTTTTAAAAGATTTAGTTTTTGCTTTTTTTAAAATTACATTTCTGTGCATGTGAGTGTGTGTGTGTGTGTGTGTATGTACATTTGTGCCATGGTCCCCATGTGGACATCAAAGGACAATATAAGGAGTCAGTTCTCTCTTCCCATCATGTGGGTTGAGGGAATGAAACTCAGAATATCAGGTTTGGTTACTTTTTACTCATTGACCCATCTCACTGGCAGTAAAAGATATTTTTTGTTGCCTATACATTCTAAGGTTGTGGTTGATCTATAGATATTGTTATTGTTTTCTACCTAAAGGGCTTATATCTTTTACATGCATTGTATACAGCAGAAAGTTCTACCAACCCACCAGTCTTTTATATGTGTGTCTCTTTAATTTTAAAGTCTAAGATTGTCTCATTAATAACCACTAAAAAAACTTGATTTTGCTTGACATCATTTTCTAGCTATTTTTTTTCCTGCTTGGGGTTCATTGAAATCATTGGAACTGACTTAAGAAATGAATTTTATGCTGAAAATTGAAAAATGTTTATTACAATATCTCCAGATGCAATTTTCTGTCTCCACTTCTCTCTCTACTCCTTTAGGAACTCATTAGACACATTTAAGTTGCTTCATGTTGTAACACAAATCACTGCTTGTGCCTGTGTGTATGTTTGTGTGTGGTGTATGTGTTCGTGTGGTATGGGTTTATATGTATATATGTGGGTATATATGTGCATGTGTGTGGAGGTTTGAAGCCAACAATAGATATCTTTACTCAACTCTTCTTTAATTATTTTCTAGATAAGACTTCTCACTGAGCCTGGCTAGTCAGCAAGCCCCAGGGCTTTGTCTGTCATTGGCCACCAGCCCTGGGGTGATCTGCTGTGCTCAGCTTTGACATGATGATGTGAACTAATTCAGGTCCACATGTTTACACAACAAGCACTTTACCAGCTGAACCATCTCCCCAGGTCCTTCAGAGTTGTTTTAAGAGATTCTGATTTTTGTTTACATACCAAATCTACCTTTCACCCTAGGTTAATTTTTGCCCAGGACACTGTTAGCATTCTGTCTAGATCCACCCCACAGTTACCTGGCAATAGCCAGTTAGGCCTGACTCACTACGAAAGGGGTTGCTTGTCCCTCCTCTAGCTCTTGCTCTTGCCTTCCTGCCTTTGCTCTGTCCTCTTGTTCCTTCCCCTCTCTCTCGCTTCACCTGCTCATGGCCAGCCTCTACTTCTCTCTCTCCCTCCCTCCCCCTTCCTCTCTCTCTCTGCCTTTCTCTTCCTCTACTACCCTCTTGACTACCCTCCACATCCACATGCCCTGAAGAAACTCTATTCTATACGATACCCTTGTGTGGCTGGTCCCTCAGGGGGAAGGGATGCCTCAGTATGGGCCTTCCAAGGCACCCACATCCATAGAACATGTCCCTCTATTTTTATCTTTTTATAAACACATCAGACCTGTAATCTCTACATCTAAAAACTCAGTCTAAGACTTCTGTCTTAGACTGTCTTTACTTTGTTCAACAAATATGATTTAGTTATAGTATCTATTATAATGTCCTGTCTCTTAATTCTAATATCTATGGCAGCTCTGGCAGAGCTTGAATCAATTTGTTTTGTCAAATCAATGAGACACACTAACTTATGGTTATGAGCTAATTATTGACTGGCAATTGCGATAAAATAGCTCCCTGAATGTCAGGTGTTATTATACGTCACAACTATTCTTGATCTTTGTTCTGGGATAAAATTAAGTTACTTGAAAACAATTTGAACATTTCTAGTGTTACACTTAAATATGTTTATAGTTGGATAAATATTGCATTTGGCCATGGCTAATTTTGTTGAAAATCAGGACAGCCTCTCTGATTATAGCCAGTGCTGCAGTGAACTGTAAGAATCTCTCCTGCAGCTGGACAAGCAGACACCATTTGGACCTTGATAACATCACAGGCTTACTTTCTGTTATGATGTGATCAATGTCTCACTCATAGTAGTTTTTCCATGTATGTGACTGACCTTTTATAAAGGTTTCTGGTCACTTCTACAGAACTCCTGTGTACTGTGGGAGGAAGAGTAAAAATTAAAGGCCAACTTGACAGTATGTTATCATAAAACAGAGTTCATGTTGGGTTTTCTACAATGAGTGTGTGTTTAACCAGTTATTATTTGCAGAGAGAATGTTAATGAAGTTATTATTTTAGAATACATTTTTAAAATACATTCATTGTGAAAACTATATCATGAATTCAGACTAACTCTGGCTCCTCAAATTTGCTTGAGGTATATCACTCTAGAGGCAGAGTCCCTGGAGTCTATCCACCAAAACCAGATACAACCACAGAAATCTTTAAATAAAACCCAGAGTTTCTACAAAGCAGGTAACCATGAAAAATCCCTGACTGCTCACGTCTAATTTAGGTTGTAGATAGGGTAAAAGATAAACACATTTTGAAAGTTTTTAAACAGAAATGTAACATACACATAGAAAAGTACACATATGCTAAGTGTACTCCTGGAAGGACTTCCAAAATTCCAGCCCCAGAGTGTGATCTTGGCTGGATCACTGTGTCCTATATTCAACCAAATACAGACTGAGGAACATCAGATGATGCCATGTAGAAGTAGTTAGTATCAACAACTGAGATTAAGCAAAAGATATTGTTCTCCATGCTGTAAGGAGCCTTGGCCAATCATCTACAGACTTCTAAAGAAAAAAAACTGAGACTTCTCTATGGAAGCAGAAACCCTATCTCCACACAGCAGCAGAAACAGCAGCAGCAACTATTGTTCACAGGTTACCAATGAACCTGTTTCTTCTTATGAAGCCATGTACATGCAGGTGTGTCTCTGTCTCTGTCTGCCTGCCTCTCTCTCTCTCTTTCTCTCTCTCTCTCTCTCTCTCTCTCTCTTCTCTCTCTCTCTCTCTCTCTCTCTCTCTCTCTCTCTCTCTCTCTCTCTCTCTCTCTGTGTGGGTGTATGTGTGTGTGTGTGTGTGTGTGTGTGTAAAGTGTGTCTATGAGTCTGTCTGTATATATGTCTGTGTCTGCCTGTCTCTGCCTATCTCTGTGATTCTGTGTATATTCTCTCTGTGTGTATGTGTATATATGTGTGCAGTGTCTCTGTGTGTCTGTCTGTCTGTCTGTCTGTCTGTCTCTGCCTATCTCTGTCTCTCTGTCTCTGTCTGACTATGTGTTTATGTGTGTGTGTGCGTGTGCGTGTGCATGTGTGTGTGTGTGTGTGTGTGTGTGTGTGTGTGTGTGTGTGTGTGTATAGAATCTCAACTGAGCCTATCTGCTTTCCTTACCTAACCTCTTCCCCGACTTACAGGGACAGTATAGATTCATTATGTGAAACAAACCAAAATTAAAAGCAAACTTTTTAGACCTTAGAGGTGATGGTAGTCATGGCAATATGGGCAGTGAGGTGTCTGTTCTGGGTCCTGGGGCCTCCAGTGCTACTCTGTGAGAGAAATGAGGAAAAGAACAGTGAAGGTGGATGTCTAGAAACAGATATGAAGCCATCTGATTAGTGGCAGTACCTGTCTTTAGGATGGAAGGACTATAAATATGCTTTTCATACTTAGGGGATTGCTCAGCTGAGACAAAGTTGGGCCTTAGGCTGTGCTGAGGCAACACTTGGACAAGGTACACTAGCCCTCAGTCAGTCATGAAGACACTGAATAACTGACTTCTGTGTTAGTGAAATTTAGCCTGATAGCTCACTCTTAAGCACAACATACAAGGAGAGAGTGAATAAGGGAAAGGCTTTCTTGGAAGAGACAGCTGATCTTGACCTTCTCCCCACATCCTAGTTGTAGCGTGTAGCTTTTTGCTAGCCCACCTAAGCTCTGGGAAGGGTCTGTGCTACTAACTCCACCTAGCCTTCCTTGAATCCACAGATAAAAGGCACACATACCGTTGTTCCTTTTAAACTTGCCTTTGGACACTATTTCTGGGTGTTACTATTTCCTACCTAGAAAAGCATGCCCTTAGTAATATTTTTATCTCTGCTCCTTCCACTTGCCCTAAACTTCAGTTGCCAATTACATCCTGATCACCTGCCTGTAAGAGCAGTCTGTGTGGCCACTCTGTTTTGGGATCTCACATTTCTGGTCAGCTTATCTCTGTCAAAAGCCTGGCAAACTCTGTCTCTCCTTCCTTGTATCTCCCTCAGTGCCTCCAGGGACCCAGAAGTCCTGCCTGTACCGTCAGCCCAGCAATTGTCCCATGGATTTCTTTACTGAGAGATCAAGAACCAATTGAGGAACAAGACCTCAGCATCAGAACTTCCCCTAAACCCAGTAATGAAATTGTTTGGAATCTCCTAACTATATACATGAAAGAATGATAAAGGGTTTGGGGAATGTGTGGTAGATGAGCCCAGGATGCTCTCAACACCATCAGTTGGCTGAAGACTAGTGTCAAATGAAACACGCTGAAGAATAGAAGTTTGTAGTTTTACTGAACAGGTCAGGAGAATCCCAATTTTTTTTTTGTTGCCTCCTGTCCCCATCAGCCCACTCAGTACTTCCCTCATTGGTTTCATGATAATTTTCCAAAAGTTGAGTCTCAGAGAAAGCTTCTCCCCTCCCAAATATGTATCCCAACAGTCACCATCCAGTGACCTAGAACAAACAGAAGCAAACAGCTAACTGGGTAGCAAACATAGGCCACGAGGAGGGAAGAGTAGGTTTGTCCACGTGGAGCTTTAGAAGCACACATGGGCATTAAACCCATCTTCTCCATGTGTCCCAGATTCTGCTTTCTATTTAAAATAGGTCCATTTTCACCTTTCCCTCCCAGCCCACTTTGGAAATGTTGACTCACAGTGCCATGACGAGCCATTCTCTCTCCTCACATGCTAACAGCTCCAACCTTCTTGCTCAAGAAAGGTCATACCACACTGGTTCTGCACCTTTAGAAAGGCTTTCCTAGCCCATTTTCTGTTACTAACAGCCCTTCTAATCAATACCAGCCCACATGACAAGAAATTAGCCAACTGCAGGGAAAGGTATTACATTGCCATTTGTGGAGGAAGTGAAACTGAGAGAGGAAAAGAAAATGCCTTTATCATTACATTCTGCAATGCCTCACCTCAAGTTAGATATTGTCTCTTGGTCTATTTATTGTTGATGTATGATATTGTCTAGTTTGTATATTCCATCTCCAAATTGTTCAGGAGTTTAAATTTTAATTATATTATTTATTTTATGGAAGATGAGACACATGCATGCATGTAGAGCTCAGACTATAACTTCAGGTACCCATTTTCTCACTCTACCATGTAGATTCTGAAAATAAAACTCAGGTCCTTAGCAAGCCTGCAAGCACTTTTACTCATAGAGCTGTCTCGCTGGTCTCAAATGGCTGGGTTTTGTTGATCTTGCTATTCATGTTTTTATGTTGAAAAAGTCATTTCACTCCAGAGTCCAAAAATAAACAACTGCCTAAGAATGTGGCTTGAAAGGGCAAGAGGAACTACATAGGTAATTCAGTCAGAGGGAGTGGGGGAAATTAAGAAATGGGCAGCAAGAGTGGTCCTGCCTATCAAAAGGGTAAGTATCAGTGAGGTCCAGAAGGAAATATCCCAAGAGTTTACTTAAGAAACCAGAGTGCATCAACCCAAACCCAGTACAGAGCCTGACACTCAAGATCAACCCTGATCTTGAGAGTCTAGTACAAAAACCTGCCTCTCTCTTCTTTGTTACTCCTCTGGTAAACTAACTCTAGCAGGAGAGTCTGCCTGTGCTTTGGTCTCTATCCCAAGGAGTAAAGAACCCGCTAACACTTGGTCAATGTCAGGTTATGGGTGCTGTTTAGAGCAGACCATCTTCAACTGTAGCAGTGAAAACATAACATGATTTGATGTGCCATGAGAACCTTTTCTCAAGAGTGACCACAGAAATCCTGTATCACCTCCAATTTTTGGGCTGTTTCTATTCATAAATAGAGAAAAGATCATCCTACTGGGATAATTTAGAGGGTGAATGAAAAATAATAACTGGTGGATTTTTCTGGCAGTATCATGGCTCACTTTTACCAGTGCTGGTGACAGTTTTCACAGCAGAACAATCAGGGCATTATCCACCACTACATTTCCCCACTTCTGCATTTAGACAGTTTGGAATATTGGTGTGGGGTGGCCTTCATTTGAAAAGTACCTTTGGCTGATCTCATTAAATTTATTTTCACTGTATGTAGCCTGAGAATATAAGAACACTAAGGGAGTTTCCTGGAAATGAATCAGCCCCACACAGAAAAACCTGAAAATGAGTCAGCCCCCAGCAGCCCCATTCTGTCTTGTTACACATGATGTATGCAGGCTACCAGGCTGAGCATTCCATTTACATACAGGCCTAGTGCTTGCATGTAGAAGAGCTCTCAATTTTTCAGGCATCATTATTTATGTGCTTCCCATGCCATCCCTACTGCATTGGTAACTACACAATCTTCACAAACTGTCAAAATAAAAATAAAGGTTCAGTTTGCCTTCAATTATCTTTTATATATTAGAAGCTCCGTTTTTTTAGTTGAAAACAGAGAAATCAGAGCTTCCAGGATGGGCCTTATTCCAAAGAGATATCTTGGAGTTTTTCCTTTCAATGTCAAGCTCAGTGAGTAAGATCAGGCATAGAAACAAACTGGAGACTACAGCATATAGCATGAGAAGTCTTAAATGTGTGGCCTTGGATATGTGGCAGTGCTCTCGGTAAACTGGTCCAGATTTCATAAACAGGGTACATGGTATGCAATTATGAAGAACATAGATCATTCTTATTGTCAGAGGCACAGCTCATTTATTACCAATACAAAATGGTCACTTTTAATTAATGACTAATGATTACTGGGAGATACTTTTAGGAGGAAACATGATTATCTGAGGGTCAGTGAGATGGCTCAGTAATTTAAAGTACCAGCTTAACTACTTAATTACAAGCTTGCCACCAACCTTGATGACATGAGTTTAATCCCAAGAATTTATAGTGCAGAAGAAGAGAACTAACTCCTTTAAGTTATCCTCTGACCTCTACATGTGTGCCATGGCATGTATGTACATGTGTGTACATTTATTCCTTAGGTATTCCTGCTCTGACCACGACCATGTCTCAGATGTCTCAGGACATAAACTAAATGTGTCAGTTATACAAGTTACTTGTTATTACTTTCAGTTACCAGATAAAATGAAAACTCAGAAAATATAAATGACTTGTATGAGGTTACACTTTAATATCTTCATGAACTCAGACAATTGAGTATCTGTTACATAAAACTTCTCTCTACCTATATATAGCTTACTTAGCTATTTGTAAGGGTCTTGGTCAAATAAATAGACAATTGGGAATTTGAGCTATTTATGCAACCTGCTGTTTCATTTTATATAAAGAGTACCTGACATGTAGAAGATACAATAAGAATGTAATTATTATTCTTAGTGATAGATAATGTTTACTATATTTGTTTGATAAGTCTTGGAGAATTAGTCCCAAACCATGCTACTCCAAGGTTGTATGTGTAATTTTGGCATGAAACTTTGGACTGTTTTATGGCAGAGCCTCATGGCAGTTCCAAGCTTACCAATTATAATTTTGAAGGTAATAAGAACTAATAAATATGCCATACTGTAAAAATTGTTAAATAGGAAGCTGATAAATGTGCACGATTACTTGAGAATTTAAAACATTTTATATCCTCTTTTTACCTTTTTCAACCGGTGAACATTTTTCACCTTCTCTTAGCTCAGAGAGTAATGGTCAGTCAATGAGAGCTCCCTCACTAGGTAGTCATCTAGACAGATATGTCCAGCAGCTCAAGGCCCACCTCTTCCTGTCTTGATCTTCATCATGTTTCTATATAAATCATCATGCTGAAAGCCATCCATGCTGGCAATAGACCCTCACTAGTTGCCTAGCTTTAAGACTCCCAAGTATTACAGTGAATGGTTGAGCATCCCAGGACTCAGAAATCAGATACAGAAAACTCATGAATTCTAAAATGTGTCATAGTAAACAGGTCTCGCACTTACATTTCATATCTAGAATTTATGCCTAATGTAAGCATGTTGATAGCGTTCATTTGCAACAACATTCTGCATATTCAAAGACCATCAAGAGGTTTGCTAAAAGAAAAAGAATTTTGCAAATTGAATGGATTTACAGGAAATATCTTTGAAAAGTAAGCCTGCAAATAGTTAATTATTGATTGTTCCCATCCATTCACTTTACCAAGAATTACATGGCAAACACAAGATTTCCTTAATTCTTTACAAACCAAAATAACCTTCTGAATCAACCAGAATTTACAGTTTCCAGTGACTAAACTATAATTTGTTTATTGAGCAAGCATTTAGTGTACCATTGTGTTATCGAAAAACAGATAAACACTGACTGCTTTCCTTAAATTAGGAAGAAATAACTAAAAACAGCACACCCAGGACAACAAAAGGCAAACAATTTACTCAAGTATATCACACCCACCTTCAGTATCTATAAGATATTTTTTAAATGCATAATTTTATTTTGAGAGTTGTTTAGTTTTTGCACATTTCTCCTAGGAAATATGATGCTGGCACTTGAAATCTTTTCAAAATTTTGTTGTAACTACCAAATTTGCTCTCCCCAAGAAAAAGAAACCTCCTGAGGGTTGCAATTGGCTTCAGCCTCTTCTGGCTTAAAGAAACTACTGCAAAAATAGGTAAACTACAATGAATTTAGCTAGCACATCATTACCTTCATATGCTCAGCACCTAAATGACTCTGGAACAATACAGCAGTTTCCCTTAGGGATTTCCCAGGAAACATCAGAGACAGTCTCCAAAATCAAAGTTATATTAGTTATGACCTGGATTTCCTTTGCCTATCTTTACAGCTGTTGGTATTCAAATGATTTGTGGTAGGGAAAGGGAGAGGATGAGTTCCACAAGAACTCTCTAGTAACAGTAGAGAATCCAGCAAACAGAGGGCAGGAAACACAAGTTTCCTCTTTCCAGTGGGAATTAAAATAACTGAACAGGAGCCCCAGGTTGGACCACGTTAAACATCCTCATATTGACTCAAGCTTTTGGGATACTCAGTCATTGACCAAGCCATGTTCCTACTCCCTCACTTGTGTTTAAGTTGAATTAGTGTCCAACAAACTACTGTCCTGCTTTGAAGAGGTTTGCAACTGTATTGAAAAATAATTTCATACCAATAAATTTGCTCATTTAAGTAAATTTATTTTTTGAATTTATGTTTTGGTGAAATACATGAAGGATTTGGGAGAATATCTATACTAACATATATCATTGAAGTCTAACTCAGACTACTGCTGTACATTTGTAAGTTGGCTTTGCAGCTTTTCTCAACTCCCATCCTGGCTTGGCACATGGCCTCCTGGATGTTCTAACAGAAGTCCATCCTTCATCTTCCACCTGAGCTATCTAAGACTCTATGCCCAAGATTGTCCTGGGGTGCCCTGTTTTAAACAAATCTCATTAGTATATATTCACTGTGCAAAGTAACAAGTTTTGTGATGACATTTTTATGTACCATCCACTTATCCACTTATCCATATCTATTAGTATCCTCTCCTACCCACAGGTTTCCTACTGCTAGTCTCTTTTCTCTTATAAAATTGCACCCTTATATTTTCAGAATGTGTGTGTGTGTGTGAGAGAGAGAGAGAGAGAGAGAGAGAGAGAGAGAGAGAGAGAGAGAGAGAAAGAAGGAGGGAGGGAGAGGGAGAGGAAAGACACAGGAGACAGGGACAGGGAGAGCGGTGTGCTACATTTTAAAGTTTGATTCTACATGCCATAGGAAATAAGTAGCATGAGATTTTCTGTGTCTGATTTCTTTCACATAATATGATAATCTTTGGTTCCATCTATATTTCTTGAAAGGGAAATAATGTTTTTCTTCATAGCTGAGTTAACTCTAGCCTTTCATGCTACGTCCCCAAGTGGCACCCTGTTATTTGTACTTTGCTGGCTATCACAATGGAATTTCTAAGTAATGGGAACATCAGGATCCCTTTCTTTTTTTTTTAAGATTTATTTGTTTATTTATTTATTTATTTATTGTTATATCTAAGTACACTGTAGCTGTCTTCAGACACTCCAGAAGAGGGCATCAGATTTCATTATGGATGGTTGTGAGCCACCATGTCATTGCTGGGATTTGAACTCAGGACCTTCAGAAGAGCAGTCAGTGCTCTTAACCGCTGAGCCATTTCTCCAGCCCCAGGATCCCTTTCTTGAAAGGGGAAGTGGACATGTGAAACCTTTGAAAAAATCTCATATGAATGGGATCAGGCATTCCACAGGCTATCATATCATCTTCCCTTGTGAGCAGGTAGATATTCTTGTGCCTTTCATGACATCAGTGTTATCCTCTGTGTATATGACCTGGAGCAGTTTCCTGCATAGGCTAGTATTTAATTACACAGGTGTACCACATCTCAGTATTCACTGACTTACAGACTTCAGGCTCATTGAGCTCATGTAGCTTAGGATATTTATGTACAGAAGCATTTCAGGCTGGGCAGTGCTAAAGAGCTGATGCTTAGACCAACAACTTCCATATCCTGACAACTCTCCAACAAAATTCACCCCCAATGGATCAGCATACATTTTACAGTGTGCTTCATTCTCCAGAGCACCAATTAAAAAGAATTTTTGAGGTAGATGTTTTCCAGAATACTCACACTTGGGAACTGCTCAGATAGTATTAGAAAATTGAATTTTGGGCATTGAGTGTCTAAATTCTCCTCAGTAATGGCTTTTCTGTGCAAACCAAATTTCTTCTCAGAATAGAACTTTCTCCTCATATCTCTGAGAAACATAGTATGGAGCTCTTCAAGGGGAACATAGATGTAATTGAGAATTTGCTTTCTGTGTTGGAAGACTTTTTCTCTTCAGCTGCCAGGCACTTGAATCAGATGTTCAAAGGCCTCCACAGACATGTGGAAGAAGGATAATCTCTCTTATACAGACTTTCCCCTGCATGATGATCTTTGTCAGTCTGTAGAAGCCAATTAAAATCCATCATAGTGTCAAAGCAAGCAGAAGGACGAACAAGGCAAGGACATCATTAGTGATACAGGAAATAATCCTAAGCTGGGCTCAGGGATTTCTGGGTCTCTTTCCAGTTTTTAATATGAGTCAAACCACAGGATCTACTTAATAAATACACAGTTATCTTGGTGATTTGGTCACAAAATACATACCCTCCAAGAATAGTTAATTTACCAGCTCCAAGTATGATGATAAATTGGAAACTTCATTGTCAAGTGTTTATAAGCAGTTAACCTCCAGACCTGGAAATGTAGAGCAAAGGAAGGGAACAAATAGTAAGGTCTAGTTAGCACAGTGACAAAGAGCTCAGGGCAGAATCCCCTGGTGCTATCTGCTCAGAAGCCATTTAGTATTACCTCTCTTCAATTACAGTTGTGCAGCTTGGTGGGACATAATTGCCTCCTATGAAGCCAATTTTGTACATAAGAATTCCTTTTGCACTTTATATGCAGTGGAATAGGACCAAAAGAATGGGAGACTCAGGCTAATCAGTTGGCTCAACAACTAAAAGCATTTTTACACAAGTCTGAAGGCCAAAGTGTGATTCCTGAGACAGAGTCAACTAACTTCCAAAGATTGTCCACTTCCACACATATCACAGGATGTGCAACACCTCCACTAGACAAATGATAACTAATTTTAAAGAGAAAATGTCTCTTTTCAAAGTTTCTCTGACTTACATTTAAGCATTATTAACTGATGTCAACTAACATTGAGGCATGATCCCTTGTTAAAAGGGAAATAAAAAATGTGGAAAGATACTTTTTTAATTTAAAAAAGAGATATGGGCAGGGAAGAACAGAAAAAAGTAAGTGTATTAATTGGGTGCTTGCGACCTTTGCCCAAGCTCATGGATTTGGATTGGACAGGAGGCAATGAAAGAATGAATAAAGGACAGACACACAGCCACAACAGAAAAGTTGAGATCAGATGGACTGAGTTTTATGATGGAGGAACCACAGCACCCTGGAAGTTCATCATATTTATTATATAGATCTAAACAGGGAAGCAGGACTATTGCATACAGTATCCAAGGGGGTAGAGTTATTACATACAAATAAACAAGGAGATAAGGCTTAGAGGATACAGCCATGTCAAGAAAACAGATTTAGCAGAGAATTGTAGCAGAGATGATATATCAAGCATTGTGGTTCTATTGCAGTCTAGAGTGTGGGCCTGTGTACTGAAGGTTTTCCATGTACATCTCTGTCCTGGCTGGCTGTGAGGGTTCCAGCAAAAGGGGAGAGAATGCAAGAAGGAAGTGGGAGTCCATTCTGCTGCTTCTGCTGTTGCATTTGGCTCCACCTCTGTCTCCTCTGTGCTGTCTCAATTGCTCCACATCACCCTGCACTAATCAGGCTGGGCTGGGCCGAAGAGAGGCCACCTAGCCAGGGAGGAGTGCTGGGGAGCTTCAGGTGGCATTTCAGGATAGCGGATCTCTTCCCAAGTGTTACAGTTCTTATGACAGAAGCTCTCAGATGATAGAGTAGTTGTCACATGCCCTTAGTCCTTCTGGATAGGATTCTTATATACAGTTTTGGGGTGGTTCAAGGTCTGACAGCAGGTACTTCTCATTGGCTTGGCCTGAGAGCTTGGAAAAACCTTATTTGCTGTGAAGAGGGAGTTGTGGTGCTATTCCTACATGACTGATGACCACAGACCTCTCTGCGGGGGGGGGGGGGTTGTGGGAGGCTGTAGTTGTGACAGGAGCCAGAGGCCCAGAAGGCATGGGACATCCCTTGCCGGCAACTGTCACCTACTTGGTCTCTGGGGTTTTAAGCCTGAGATCTACCAGGGACCAGGCTGCCTATGCACAGCTGACCACCCCACAATTCCCCCTTTTTCTTTTTATAAGGGAGAGGTGTCATCAGAATAACTGTCTCCTATGTTGGGAACAGCTTGATACTGAACAAATACCTGATTGGTAGTGAATTTTGCAATGCCAGTCATCTGCTGCTTTAAAAACTGAATAAGACAGAGTACCAAGAGAAGCAAGGCTCCAATGACTAGTATAAGGCAAAGGAGGGGAAGAATCCAGGCTACTAAGGGGTTAGAGTACCAAGAGGCAGGGGTGTTAGGAGTATAGCATTCTTGGAGGTTTCCCTGGAGCTCTTTGAGCATTTGTATATCTTGTTCTATCAGCTCAGATTCATTGACATAAAAGCAACATTCCTCCCAGAGCAAAACACAAGTCCTTCCCTGTTCAGCAGTCAGTAAGTCCAGGGCTCTCTGGTTTTGCAGAGCAACTCCTGCTAAGGAAGTTATCTGACTTCGAAGAGACTCGAAGTTGTCTGGAGTGGAAGTCATTGCCTGGTCAAGCTTCTCTTGGAAGTTGCTTGCCAGATGTTGTGTTTGGACAAAGGCTATTCCAGTGGTTCCTGTTTCACCTATAGAGACAGCAAGTCCCAGTTCAATGAACAGAGTGATGAAGATCTCTCTCTTCTTTTGGCTTTCTCCCATCTTCAAGAAAAGTTCTTCAGGTTTGTAGAGATAAACCTGGGGAACAAAAATCATGGGGGTACAGGAGCCTTGAAAAGGGGGAGTGGGGTAATACAGGCACCTGTAGTGCCTTTGCACCAGAGGAGAGCAGGAGGGTTAACACATGATTTGGTGATGGTGATATCACAGACACATGAGGTGGGGTTTTGAGGAGGGCCTTACAAGGCAAAGAGCAGGGGTAGGTCAAAGAGAGGAAAGTCCTGTGTTTTCCATGTGAGTAGGGGCTCATGGGAGTAGTGAAGGGAAAAGTTAATGGAAACCACTGCTAATAATGGTCAGGAGAGAAAAGCACAGAAAAATGATTGGGAGGAATTGGGGTGGGTTGTTAAGGGAAGGAGGTCAGTTGTATATTGGATGTACCGTAGCCAGGAGAGGGTAGTTTCTAGCTCCTTCTGAGACTGATTTTCCTGTTGAATATTAGAATGGGTAAAGACTGATTTGGAGGTAGGAACAGGCTCGTGGAAGATGTACAGGACAGCTAATGGGTATTTGGCATAGCCATTGGGGTAAAATTTACCTGTGACTCTGGTCCTCCAATGTTCATTCCATGGATTGCTAATGAAAAGTTGAAAAATGAGTTTGAAGGTTGGTGAGGACAGTACCGCCATGATTGGTGGATTCTATTTTGCAGCTCCAATAACTGCAACCTACATATGTGGAGACCTCCTGGAGACATTCACCGGTGTTTTGGTAGGAAAAGTAGAGAAAAGAACTGGGGATAATGGAATCTGGGTGCAGAGGGATCTCAATCCTCTGCCTCTTCCTCTTCTTCTGTCCTTGATCTCCCAGGGAGAGGTGGGCCATCTTTTTGGTTAATGGGGTGATGTCAGACATTTTTGGCAGGAACTCAGATAGGTTTAGGCTGGTCCTGTGGAAAAACACAGGCAAAACCACTCCCTGTTGTAAGGAGGGAGTCTCATCCCTTACAAATTTCAACCAAAGGATCTCCCCATTGTACTACAATTTGGGGTGGGCATAATTTTGGTGAGCCCCAATGGAGGGAGAGAGGAGGATGTTTAGAGTTTTTGTAGATATTAAATATGTTTAGGGAAGTCAGAGCCATCATTAATTGTACATTAGGAGAGTCTTCCCTTCTAGCCACCATCTGTAGCAGGGAACCAGGCAGCTCCAAAGCCTCCTGTGCATAACCCACCAGGAGAGTGTGATCTTCCAGCAGCACTTTCACTTTTGAGTGGAGAGGTGAGATCTACACCTTCTCTCTGGAAGGGAACAGCTAGGAGCACACAGGGAATATGACCAGTGGAGCTGCTGGGACAGGAATCTTCCCTTCCAGCCGCCATTTGCAGCAGGGAACCAGGCAGCTCCACAGCCTTAAGTACACAGACCCTACCAGAAGAGAGTTGATCTCCCAGGAGTGCAGACACAGTCTTACAGGCCCATAGGAGGGGCAATCTCCAGCCAGAGACAGTAAGCTCAACTAACACCAGAGAAAACCAGATGGTGAAGAGCAAGCACAAGAACCCTACCAACAGAAACCAAAGCTACTTGCCAACATCAGAGCCCAGTTCTCCCACCACAGCAAGACCAAGATACCCCAACACACCAGAAAAGCAAGAGTTGAATTTAAAGTCTCATCTCACAATGCTGTTAGAGGACATCAGAAGGACATAAATAACTCCCTTAAAGAAATACAGGAGAACATGGGTCAAAACGTAAAAGCCCTTAAAGAGGAAACACAAAAACCCCTGAAAGAAATACAGGAGAGCATGAGTGAACAGGTAGAGGCCCTTAAAGAGAAAACAGAAAAATCCCTTAAAGAATTATGGGAAAACACAAACAAGGGAACGAACTGAACAAAACTGTGGAGGATCAAAAAATGGAAGTAGAAACAATAAAGAAATCATAAAGTGAGACATCTCTGGACATAGAAAATCTTGGAAAGAATTCAAGAGCATCAACAACAGAATATAAGAGAAAGAAAAAATAATCTCAGATGCTGAAAATACCATAGAAAACACTGATTCATCAGTCAAAGAAAATGAAAAATGAAAAAAGCTCCTGAGCCAAAACATCCAGGAAATCCAGGACACAATGAGAAGACCAAACCTATAGATTATAAGTATAGAAGAGAGCAAAGATTTCCAACTTAAAGGGCCAGTAAAAATCTTCAACAAAATTATAGAAGAAAACTTCCCTAACCTAAAGAAAGAGATGTCCAAGAACCTGCAAGAAGCCTACAGAACTCCAAACAGACTGGACCAGAACAGAAGGTCCTTCCATCACATAATAATTAAAACACCAAATGCACTAAACAAAGAAAGAATATTAAAATCAGTAAGGGTAAAAGGTCAAGTAACCTATAAAGGCAGGCCTATCAGAATTACACCAGACTTCTCACCTGAGACGATGAAAGCTAGAAGATCCTGGGAAGATCTCATACAGACCCTAAAAGAACACAAATGCCAGCCCAAACTACTATACCCAGCAAAATGCTCAATTACCATACATGGAGAAAACAAGATATTCCATGATAAATCTAAATTTATACAATATCTTTCCACAAATCCAGCCATACAAAGGATAATAAATGGAAAACGCCAACACGAGGAGGAAAACTATACCCTAGAAAAAGAAAGAAAGTAATCTTTTTCCAACAAACCCAAAAGAAAGTAACCACACAAACCTAAAAAATAACATCAAAAATTACAGAAAGCAACAATCACTATTCCTTAATATCTTATAACATCAATGAACTCAATTCCCCAACAAAAAAACCCATAGACTAACAGAAATATTTTTCATTTAAATCTTCAATTTTATCAGAAAATGTTTGTAATTCCTCTTTGAACCAATTTAGTAATGCTTTTTATGTCTACCATTTTAACTGTATTATGTTCCATGATAATTTTTAATTTTAACATTTTTCTATGTATTTCTTTAATTTTATCAGAAATATTTTCCATGTGAATCTTTAATTTTGTCAGAAAATATTTATAATTTCACTTTCAATCAACTTAGAAATATTTGTATGCCTACCATTTTATCTGTATAATTTTTCCATGAAATAGTCAGTTTTAACATGGTTTTCTATATATTTCTTGAATTTTATCAGAAATATTTTCTTTGTAGATCTTCAGTTTTATCAGAAAATGTTTATAATTCCACTTTCAATCAATTTAGAAATATTTTTATGCCTACCATTTTATCTGTATAATTTTCCCATGATATAGTCAATTTTAACATGTTTTTCTTTATATTTCCTCAATTTTATTAGATATTTTCCATGTAAATCTTCAATTTTATCAGAAAATATATACAATTCCACTTTCAATCAACTTAGAAATATTTATATGCCTACCATTTTATCTGTATAATTTTCCCTGAAATATTCAATTTGAATGTTATTTTATATTTTTCTACAATTTTATTAGAAATATTACCCATGTAAATCTTTAATTCTATCATAACATATTTCTACTTCCTTTTTCAATTAATTTACCAATGCTTTTTATGTCCACCATTTTACTCTTTAATTTTCCATGAAAATTGTCTATCTTAATGTGTTTTTCTATATGCCTCTTCAATCTTGTCAGAAACATTTTCCATGTAAATCTTTAATTTTATCATAAAATGTTTTTACTTCCTTTTTCAATAAAAAATAAAATAAAATAATTAATTGTACATTATGGGGATAGGTGGTTTCCTTTTATTTTAGAATCTGGGCCTTTAGGATTTGATGCGTTTTTTCTAGTATTCCTTGGCCCTGAGGGTTGTGTAGAATTCTTGTATGAATGTCCCAGTATGTACAGAAGATTTTGAATTGAGAGCTTGTGAAGGCAGGGTCATTATTAGTTTTTATCTGTTGAGGAATACCCATTATGGCAAAGGTGGAGAGCATATGGTAAATTAAGCTTTTTGAGTTTTCACCTATTTGGGCTGTAACCCACATAAAATGTGAGTATGTGTCTATGGTGACAAAAACATTTCTGTCTACCAAATTGGGGAATATGGGTGACATCAATTTGCCATAAGGCATTGGATTAAAGTCCTTGGGGATTGGTCCCCATCATTTGTAAAGCTGGTAATGAGGGATGCATAAGAGGAGCATGTCTATATTATCCTTTGGAATTGAGCAAGAGGGATGTAGGGGAAGCAGGCATGAAGTCCCTTTATATTTGTGTATGTGCATGAATGAAATTGGTCTGCTTGTTCAGTGGAGGCCATGAATGTCCCTGTTGAGGCGGTTTGGTCAGTGAGGCGGTTTGGTCAGCGAGTACATTTCCCACAGATATAGGACCTGGCAGGAGACTATGAGATTGGACATGCTGGATGTGGATGGGGAGGCTCTTTCCTGTAGGAGGGCAGAGACCTATATGAGTAGAGGGAAGAGTGGGTTGGCATCTAGTTTGACAAAGGATGTTGACAACCAGGGGAGCAAATTGATAGCATATATACTGTCTGAAAAGAGGTTAAGGGACTCTTGACTTCTTTTAGAGATAGATGGCATATAATTTTTCATATTGCGGGGTGATGGGGTAGCTCTTTGAATTGGACAATAAGGGGTTCATCCTCAGGGATAGAAGTATATTAATGCTACAGCTCCCCTCTTTCCCCCATTGGTAAATATTGAGGAGATCCCAATATGGGCCCTTTTGAGAATAGTTTGGGAGACAGCCATTGCAACAGAGGGAGGGTAGAGGCCCATTTTTCATCAGGATAATGGTTTTCAATTTGTCCTGGGAATCCTATCAAGCTGATAGCAAAGTGGGAGTGATTTTTGCTTAGCCACTGAATGTTGGAGAGGGAGAAGGGGATGACAAGGATGTCAGGGTCTTTCCCTACAGTTTGCAGGACTCTATCCCTGTCATTTTAATCATGCTAGAGAGTGTATCCACCTCATTTAAAATTTAGGGTGTACCAACCAACGGGGTGTAGAATCATTCCAGCACCGCCTGAGGTGGGTAAAAAGCTCCCACAAGTGTAGGGGAGGAGTTAAAGATAAGGATTTGTATAATTATTGTTGGGTCATTCGTAGCAAGAGCCATATCTTTTAGGGCTGCATTGATAGAGTTTAGAGCTTGGTCTGCCTCTGGGGACAGGGTTCTCGGGGGAGGAGGGACTTTTGTCTCCTTTAAAGAAGTTGAAGAGGGGTTGAAGGATGCTTGTAGGAAGGGGAGGCCAGGGTCAAAGCCAATTGAGGTTGCCCAGAAAGCTCTGGAGGGAGGTGAGAGTTAATTTTTGAGGGAAAGAAAGGGTGGATTTGAGGGGACATATTGAGGTAAGGAGATCTCTGTTACTATAAATGCAATGGACTGAATAGGTTGGATTTTGTGAGGGGTTATTTTGAATCCTAGGGCCGAAAAGAAAGGTATTAGCTGGTCCATAAGTTTGGAGGGGAGGTGGAAGAGTCTCCCCATACTAATATATCATCCATATAATAGTATATATTGAGTCTTTTGTCTAAATAGGGAAGTGGCTAAACCTTCACACAGTTGCACTTCAGAAGGTGAAACCCTGTAGCCTTGACTAGAAAGGAAATTTAGAAGGGCAGAGTTGTCAGCTTAGCTAATATCTAGAGAGAGGCTATAGAGAAGGATATCTTCTATGTAAATCACAATCTTAGATTTAGAGAGAGATAGAGAAGTAAGTCAGAAGCCAGGGACTGGCCAAATAGGTATAGACTGTCCCAAAATTCCTGAGGTAGAACAGTCTAGGCAAGTTGAGTAGAAAAGTGAGTTTCAGGATCTGTCCAGGTAAAAGCAAATATGTTCTGTAACTGGGCATCTAGAGGGATAAAGAAAAATGCATCCTTGAGATCTAGGACTGAGAAATGGGAAGTTCCCAAGGGGATAGTGGAAAGAAGTGTATAAAGGTTAAACCACAACAGAATGAAGGGGAACCACTACAGAATTAATACACCTGAGGTCTTCAATCAGGAGATAGATACCATTAGGTTTCTTAACTGCTAGTATAGGGGTGTTAAAGGGAGAAGAGGTGGGCAAAGGAGTTTTTCCTTAGGAGGTCAGAAATGATAGGATTAAGTCACCTGAGACTGTAGAGAGAGAGGATATTGAGCTTGTGTAATGTACCTGGTAGATTCCAGTAACTTGATGACAACAGGAGAATGGTGTTTAGCAACAGAGGGGTTCTGAACATCCCAGACTTGGGGGTCCACCTGAGAAGCTGGAAAAGGAAACAACATGCTAGTGTTAGTAGGTTGACAGGCTAGAAGAAGGAACAGAGAAACTGCTCACAAGCTTGTGTTTAGTTGAATCAGGGGACCAAAGAAAATAAAGGCTCCCAACTTAGTTAAAAGACTCCTTCCCAATAAGTGGACAGGACATGTTGGCTCTACCAAAAAGGAATGGGTGAGAGGTATACCCCTATAAATGTAACTAAGTGATGTGGACTGATGAGGAAAGTAAGGTTGTCCTTCTACCTGAGGATAGGAAAATGAGAGGGAGAAGTGGGTCCCCAAAACTCCATCAGGACAGAATATGTGGTCCCAGTGTCCAAGAGGAAGGAGATGAGCCACATACATACCATGACAGCTACCCAGTGATCCCTGCTAGTGATGGCCGTGGTTGGGTCGAGCTGGACCTCTTCAGTTTTCTATAGCCAAGCCTAGGAGATCAGCTGGAGGGTTACCTGAGAGTGATGTCCCTCTGTCCAGCACAATGCGAGGGCAATCCCAGCCCAATATCCCTCCTGATGGCAACTAGGACCTGGCCTCTTTGACTTATGGGGTGAGGGGTAGGGCAAGCCCTCATCCAGTGACTTTCCTGACCACATCTATAGCAGAGGCCTGGTAGTCTCTTAGCCTAGAATACCAGGGGTCTAGGGTAGTAGTTAGGCTGGTTGGACAGCCTTTGCCAGCATGTGGTATTTTTCTTTTCAAGCTTTCTCATCTCTCTCATAGTACACCTTGAAGGCCAGTGCCAAGACTTCTGCATGTGGAGTTATGGGCTCCTTCTCCAACTGCCTGAGTTTAGATTTTATGTTGGGATAGCTCTGGGGAAAAAAGGAGATCATCAAAAGTTGCTTACCTTCTGGGTTTTCAGGGTCCAAATTAGTGTATTGCAATAAAACCTTTGTGAGGCATTCTAAAAATTGAGATGTGTTCTCCTGTTTGTCCTGGACAACCTCTTGGAGATTTTCAAAATTTATTGGCTTTAAGACTGCCTTTCTTAGGCCAGCAATAAGGCAAGTTATAAGTCTATCTCTGGCTAAAATACCACCTGCAGAATTATAATTCCGTTGGGGATCCTGGTCAGGTACCATCTCAGATCCGATTGGATAGGTTCTGTCTGTTTGATGAATTTTGTCTGCATGCATCCTTGCTTCTTCACAAACTTGCCTGCATTCATTAGGAAGTAAATTATTAGTAAGGACTATGGAAAGTCAAGCTATAAGATTGAGTGATGTACTGGAACTTTTTTTTTTTTTTTTTTTTTTTGGTTTTTCGAGACAGGGTTTCTCTGTGTAGCCCTGGCTGTCCTGGAACTCACTTTGTAGACCAGGCTGGCCTCGAACTCAGAAATCCTCCTGCCTCTGCCTCCCAAGTGCTGGGATTAAAGGCGTGCGCCACCACCGCCCGGCGCACTGGAACTTTTTAATAAAGGTGGAAGAGTTACAGGTATAGGAACCCAATGTGCTTTCTTTTTGAGAAAGTTCACTCAGTGAGAAAGGAACATGTATTCTGACAAGTCTGTCCACCTCAGCAATTTCCCTTAGAAGAAGGACAGATGCTGGGTCAGGTGTCCCTAGAGGAGGACTTGGCTCTGGAGTATCCTGGTGAGAAGGAAAAACTGAGGCAGCAGTTTCGGGTTTTGGCAGTGTGGAAACAGGTCTTCAGCAGAAGGAAGGCAGTTCATTAGCTGGTTCAAATTTTGTAGCATCATCTAGTGGAGGTTGCGTAGGTTTCATGGCTAAGAGAAGTTGGGTTGGGGAGCAAGAGGATCACATGAAAGGATTGGAGCAAAGATAGATGAATGCTTGGACATAAGGAACCTCTTTCCATTTATCAGACCACTGGTAGTGTGTATGAATATCCCTTAAAATAATTGGATCTAGTGTGCCATTAAGTGCCCATTTGGAACTATTATCTCGTGGGTACTAAATCCAGACTTTATTGCAGAGGTGTACTAGTTTCGATACCCTTAAGTTGGGTGTTAACTTGAGAGAGTTGAGATTTTCCAGGAGACATCCCAGTGGGGTGCCTGGGGATCCATTCAAATGGGTCCAATTTAGCATCCATTGGGTGATAGGGATGTTACTTAACTATTCATACCAGCGTCCAGAGAAGAATTCAGTAATAGGTTACAGGTGTACAGCCAGGCTAGCAGTTCAGGTCATCATTTAGGGGCTACAGTGAAGTCTGGAAATCACCAGAAAGAGGTTCAACCTAGATCCAGGAATTCTAGAATGGCTGCAAGAGCCCAAGGGATTATGAACCACTTTCAAGAAGGGAAGTAACCCGAGGGTCTAAGTCTTATCTCACAGGTCAGCTAGGAGGCCAGTCATGAGGAGTGGGGCATTGAAATGCTAACCCCTTAGTGGCCCCCCAAAAGGCTGACCAGGACCTAACTGGGCATTTAGGGTACCTTCCGTTGACTGGAGAAGCACCTTACCAATATGCTGGTGTGTGTTTGTGGACTTTTGTGGTCTGGTAGCAGGAAACGTGGAACTGTATGGTTGATGTGGACTCCTCCGACTACATAACCCAGTTGGTATAGGCTAGCTCAACATGGTGGACCATAGCAGCACAGCTCAGGTGGTAGAAGTCTGTGAGTCTCGCAACAGTAGCTTGCAGTGGTCTGCCGCAGCAGTGGAAATCCACTCAGTTCAGGTGGCTACAGTCCACGTGGGTACAGCCGAACCTTCAAGGTCATGAAAGATGGCAGCTGCCTGAACTCCACAGCTCTCCTGGATTGCGATTACCAACCGTGTGTAATTATAAAAAACAATCTACACTAAGGCCAGCTAGGCACCAGCACTAGCAGTCTCAATCTGTTCCCAGCCCAGTGACTGAGACTGCTAGTCTGAGACTAAGACCCTGTTTTTCTCCTTGCCAACGCCTCTCCCACAAATGCAGGCTCTGCCTCTCCAAAGCTGAGATATTGCTCTCTGCCCCAAGGCCAGCTGCTGCTGAATCACTCTGCACTCCCAAATTCCCACAGCTAGTTGCCAGTGCCCATGCTCCACTGTGGTTAGCTCTCCCCTGGAGCTCAGTCTTTGCCCAAACTTCCTATTCTAAAGCCTGCCCAAATTTTACCCCAGCTAAATTCTTTCCCTCTAGCCCACTTGAGTAGCCTTGAATGTAAAACACCAGACAATCTTAGTTTAAAATCAACAGCTAACACAACTGTTGGGCACAGAATCTATTGTCTAAAACTCATCAACTATTTTATGTTAGAAATCTTCCAGTGTCAGAATCCACCACCTAACAGTTCCTGGTCTACATCTTTGTCTTCTTGCTCTATGTCTCACTGTACAAAAAGGGCCATTCCTCCCTCCTGTATCCCTTCTTCCTCTCTCAGACTCAGAAGGCCCTCATCCTTTTCACCCAACAGTTGGCTTCTTGTCAACTTTATTATCCAATCAATTAATTAGGAGGAAATTTCTCTACAGGCTCATGTTGGAACATTTGATGCCCAACATCAGGCACTGTCTGGGAAAATTGCAAAATAGGGTGAAGTTGGGTAACGTAAATCACAAGAGGTAGGGCCTTGGGTGCTCTAGCTGGGCACCACTTTTACCAGACTTCTGTGTGTCCTGCTCTTTGGAGATGGGAACAAGTTGAGCTGCAAGATTAAACTACCACTGATGAGAGCTGACCTCCAGCCATTTACCCTCAGAATTAGTGTGTCTGGCCAGTGAGATGTTCTGTGTAGAGAAAAGTGTTTATATCTTGTTTATTAATCTACTCACTCACTCTGTTAAGTTGAGACTATTCACACTTAGGGATAAGATAACATGAGGGAATTTCAGTCATGTGTTTTTGGTTGATTTCTTGGTTTTTTCAAACAAGTTTTTCCTCTTTTTGTCCAATGTTTATATTATGGATATATTGTCAATTAGGCATGACTCTTAGTTCTTCTTTATCTATTCCTATAATGAAATTTATTATTTTTGTGCTCTTATGGCCCAATAGATATATACCCATATTTGAGCTAAAAGGAATATTTAATTTTCAACCACCAAAATGAACACTCATCTTCAGGGAATCAGTTAGGCATGTCTTAGAGTGACAGAGTAGGGGAAGGAGAAAGGAGCAGACAATTGCTGACTTCTACAGGGAGAAACAGGTGTGGAAAATGCATCCAGCAAAATTTTCTCTGTCAATAATGTGATGTTCTCTACACAGTGGTCTCCAGTGCAGGAATACAGTGCCACAGGTTAGCCTGTCTCCAAAGGAAATTCATCTTCCCAAATAGTCCAAGACTGAGACTATAACCAAGGGCCTTGGATTAAGGAGGTCACAGTGCTACACAGTAACAGCCCAACATGGCATGATGATTTACCCTGCAGGATATCCCTAAATGATGCTCTGTAGCAACCCAACCACTGTTTGACCCTTTGCAATAGCAGCACACAGACACTCACATTTTCTTTTCAATACTCAGGCATCTGGACAAAATTTATCTTCACCTAGCGCATATGCACTAAATTTCAAAAGAGACAAATTACTTGAGATCACAAACTAACTTTTTTTAGCATATTCAAGACCAGTTTTATGGCATTCAAATTTAATATTATTTTAGTCCTACTAAATTGAACACTATTTTAGTCTATCTTTTAATATGAAATTTAATACCCAACATATTTTAATATTAAGTGCAAAAAAGAGCTGCTTAAGGAATGTTGTTTCTTTTTTTTTTATTTTATTTTTTTAATTTACATTCCAAATCACTTCCCCTTTTTCTAAGTTTTTTTATTTACATTCCAAATCATTTCCCCTTTCCCATTTCCTCCCTCCCTGAAAGTTCCATAAGCCCCTTTCCCTCCCTCTTTTCCACATTCAACCCCCTCTAGCTTCTCTGTCTTGGCATTCCCCTTACATCCAGTCTTTCCAGGAACAGGGGTCTCTCCTTCCATCTTCTTGGAAATCTATTGATATGCGAATTGTGTCTAGGGTATTCCGAGATTCTGGGTTAATATCCCCTTATCAGAGACTGCATACCATGTGTGTTCTTTTGGGATTAGATTACCTCACTAAGGATGATATTTTCAAGTTCTGACCATTTGCCTAGGAATTTCGTGAGTTCATTATTTTTAATTGCAGAGCAGTATTCCATTGAGTAAATATACCACATCTTCTGAATCCATTCCTCCGTTGAGGGACATCTGGGTTCTTTCCAGCTTCTGGCTATTATAAATAAGGCTGCTATGAACATAGTGGAGCATGTGTCCTTATTGCATGCAGGTAAAGCCTCTGGGTATATGCCCAGGAGTGATATAGCCAGATCCTCTGGGAGTGTCATACCCAGTTTTCTGAGGAACCACCAGACTGCTTTCCAGAGTGGTTGTATCAGTTTGCAATCCCACCAGCAGTGGAGGAGTGTTCCTCTTTCTCCACATCCTTTCCAGCACCTGCTGTCTCCTGTGTTTTTGATCTTAGCAATTCTGACTGGTGTAAAATGTAATCTCAGGGTTGTTTTGATTTTGGATTTCCCTAATGACTAAGGATGATGAACATCACTTTAGGTGCTTCTCAGCCAATAGATATTCTTCAGGTGAGAACTCTTTGTTTAGCTCTGTACCCCATTTTTTAATAGGGTTACTTGGCTCTCTGGAGTCTAACTTCTTAAGTTCTTTGTATATATTGGATATTAGCCCTCTGTCGGATGTAGGGTTGGTAAAGATCATTTCGCAGTTTGTTGGTTGGCGCATTGTCCTTTTGAAAATGTCCTTTGCCTTACAGAAACTGTAATTTTATGAGGTCTCATTTGTCAATTCTTGATCTTAGAGCATAAGCTATTGGAGTTCTGTTCAGGAAATTTTCCCCTGTGCCCATATGTTCAAGATTCTTCCCTAGTTTCCTTTCTATTAGTTTCAGTGTGTCTGGTTTTATGTGGAGGTCATTGATCCACTTGGAATTGAGATTAGTGCAAGGAGATAAGAATGGATCAATTTGCATTCTTCTGCATGTTGAACTCCAGTTGAACCAGCACCATTTGTTGAAAAGGCTATCTTTTTTCCCACTGGATGGTTTTAGTTCCTTTGTCAAACGTCAAGTGACCATAGGAGTGTGGATTCATTTCTGGGTCTTCAATTCTGTTCCATTGATCTACATACCTGTCACTGTACCAATACCATGCAATTTTTTGCACTATTGCTCTGTAGTACAGCTTGAGTTCTGGGATATTGATTCCCCCAGAAGTTCTTTTACTCTTGAGAATAGTTTTAGCTATCCGGGGTTTTCTGTTATTCCAGATGAATTTTTGAATAGCTCTTTCTAACTCTATGAAGAATTGAGTTGGGATTTTGATGGAGATTGCATTGAATCTGTATAGTGCTTTTGACAAGATGGTGATTTTTGCTATATTAATCCTTCCAATCCATGAGCATGGCAGATTTTTCCATCTTCTGAGATCTTCAATTTCTTTCTTCAGAGACTTGAAGTTTTTGTCATACAGATCTTTCACTTGTTTGGTTAGAGTCACACCAAGATACTTTATATTGTTTGTGGCTATCATGAAGGGTATCATTTCTCTTACTTCTTTCTCAGCCTCCTTATCCTTTGAGTATAGGAAGGCTACTGACTTGTTTGAGTTAATTTTATATCCAGCTACTTTGCTGAAGTTGTTTATCAGCTGTAGTAGTTCTCTGGTTGACTTCTTTGGGTCACTTAAGTATACTATCATATCGTCTGCAAATAGTGATAGTTTGACTTCTTCCTTTCCAATTTGTATCCCTTTGACCTCCTTTTGTTATCTAATGGCTCTAGCAAGAACTTCAAGTACTATATTGTAAAGATACGGAGAGAGAAGGCAGCCTTGTCTAGTCCCTGATTTTAGTGGGATTGCTTCAAGTTTCTCTCCATTTAGTTTGATGTTGGCTACTGGTTTGCTGTAAATTGCTTTTACTATGTTTAGATATGGGCCTCGAATTCCTGATCTTTCTAAGACCTTTAACATGAAAGGATGCTGAATTTTGTCAAATGTTTTCTCAGCATCTGATGAAATGATCATGTGGTTTTTTTCTTTGAGATTTTTTATATATTGGATTACATTGAAGGACTTTCTTATATTGAACCATCTCTGCATCCCTGGGATGAAGACTACTTGATTGTGGTGAATGATCATTTTGATGTGCTCTTGGATTCAGTTGGCAAGAATTTTATTGAGTATTTTTGCATCAATATTCATAAGAGAGATTGGCCTGAGATTCTCTTTCTTTGTCGGATATTTGTGTGATTTTGGTATTAGCGTAATTGTGGCTTCATAGAAGGAGTTGGGTAGTGTTCCTTCTGTTTCTATTTTGTGGAATAGTTTGAAGAGTATAGGTTTTAGGTCTTCTTTGAGGGTCTGATAGAATTCTGCACTAAAACCATCTGGATTTGTGCTTTTTTTGGTTAGAAGACTTCCAATGAGCACTTCTATTTCTTCAGGGGTTATAGGGCGATTTAGATGGTCTATTTGATCCTGATTTAATTTTGGTATTTGGTATCTGTCTAGAAAATTGTCCATTTCCTCCAGATTTTTCTAGTTGTGTTGAATACAGACTTTTGTAGTAGGATCTGATGATTTTTTGAATTTCCTCAGTTTCTGTTGTTATTTCTCCCTTTTTGATTCTGATTTTATTAATTTGGATACTGTCTCTGTGCCCTCTGGCTAGTCTGGCTAAGGGCTTATCTATCTTGTTGATTTTCTCAAAGAAACAACTCCTAGTTTTGTGGATTCTTTGTATGGTTTTGTTTGTTTATGCTTGATTGATTTCAGCCCTGAATTTGATGATTTCCCGCCTTCTACTCCTCTTGGGTGTATTTGCTTCTTTCTGTTCCAGCACTTTCAGGTGTGCCATTAAGCTACTAGGGTATGCTGTCTCCAGTTTCTTTTAGGAGGCACTCAGGGCTATGAATTTTCCTCTTAGCACTGCTTTCATTGTGTCCCATAAATTAGGGTATGTTGTGCCTTCATTTTCATTAAATTTGAAAGTCTTTGATTTCTTTCTTTATTTCCTCCTTGACCAAGATATCATTGAGTAGAGCATTGTTCAGCCTCCACGTGTATGTGGGTTTTCTGTTGTTTTTGTTGGCATTGAAGACTACCCTTATCACCCCTTATCAGTGATCTGATAGGAGGCATGGGATTAGTTCGATCTTCTTATATCTGTTGAGGTCTTATTTGTGACCAATTATATGGTCGATTTTGGAGAAGGTACCATGAGGTGCTGAGAAGAAGGTGTATTTTTTCTCTAGGATGAAATGTTTTATATATATGTTAGTTCCATTTGGTCCAAGGTTTCAATTAGATTCACTGTGTCCCTGTTTAGTTTCTGCTTTCCTGAACAATCCATTTCAGAGAGCGTAGTGTTGATGTCACCCACTATTATTGTGTGAGGTGCTTTAGTAACATTTCTTTTACGAATGAGGGTGCCCTTGCATTTGGAGCATGGATATTCAGAATTGAGAGCTCTTCTTGGTGGATATTTCCTTTGATCAGTATGTAGTGTCCTTCTGTGACTTTTTTGATGACTTTCGGATGAAAGTAAATTTTATCTGATATTAGGATGGCTACTCCGGCTTGTTTCCTGGGACCATTTGCTTGTAAGATTGTTTTCCAGCCTTTTACTCTGAGGTAGTGTTTGTCTTTGACACTGAGGTGTGTTTCCTGCATGCAGCAAAATGCTGGGTTCTGTTTACATATACAGTCTGTTACTCTATGTCTTTTTATTGGGGAATTGAGATCATTGATATTAAGAGAGATTAAGGAATAGTGATTATGGCCACCTGCTATTCTTGATATCTTTATGTTTGAGTGGTTATCTACTTTTGGGTTTGATTCAAGAAGGTTAGTATCTCACTTTTTCTAGGGTGTTGTTTCTCTCCTTGTATTGGCGGTTTCCACCTATTATCCTTTGCAGGGCTGGGTTTGTGGAAAAATATTGTGAAAATTTGGTTTTATCATGGAATATCTTGGTCTCTCCATCTATGGTGATTGAGAGTTTTGCTGGATATAGTAGTCTAGGCTGGTATTTGTGTTCTCTTAGTGTCTGCATGAGATCTGCCCAGGATCTTCTGGCTTTCATAGTCTCTGGTAAGAAGTCTGATATGATTTGGATAGGTCTTCCTTTGTATGTTACTTGACCTTTTTCTCTTACTGCTTTTAATATTCTTTCTTTGTTTAGTACATCTGGTGTTTTGATTATTATGTGATGGGATGTATTTCTGTTCTGGTCCACTCTGTTTGGAGTTCTCTAGGCTTCTTGTACATTCATTGGCATCTCTCTCTTTACGTTAGGGAAGTTTTCCTCCATAATTTTGTTGAAGATATTTACTGGCCCTTTAATTTGCAAATCTTCACTCTCATCTATACCTACAATCCTTAGGTTTGGTCTTCTCATTGTGTCCTGGATTTCCTGGATGTTTTGGGTTACACGTTTTTTGCATTTTGCATTTTCTTTGACTGTTGAGTCAATGCTTTCTATGGTATCTTCAGCACCTGAGATTCTTTCTTCCATCTCTTGTATTCTATTGTTGATGTTTGCATCTATGACTCCTGATTTCTTCCCAAGGTTTTCTATTTCCAAAGTTGTCTCCCTTTGTGATTTCTTAGTTGTTTCTACTTCCTTTTTTAGATCCCGAATGGATTTGCTGAGATCCTTCATTTGTTTGTTTGTATTTTCCTGTAGTTCTTTAAGATATTTTTGCATTTCCTCTTTCAGGATATCTGCCTGTTGACCCAAGTTCTCTTGTATTTCTCTAAGTGATTTTTGTGTTTCCTCCTCATGCGCTTCCATCTGTTGATCCATAGTCTCCTGCATTTCTTTGAGCAATTCTCGTGTTTCCTTTGTAAGGGCATCTACCTGTTGATTCATTTCTTTAAGCTATTTTTGTGTTGCCTCCCTATGGACCTCCATCTGTTGACCCATATTCTTCTGCATTTCTCTAAACGATTTTTGTGTTTCCTTTGTAAGGACTTCTAACCGTTGATTCATGTTCTCCTGTAATTCTTTATGAGATTTATTTGTGTCCTTCTTAAAATCCTCTAATAGCATCATGAGACCTGATTTTAAATCCAGATCTTGTCTTTCGGGTGTGATGGGGTATCCAGGACTTGCTGCTGTTGGAGAGTTGGGTTCGGATGGTGCCATATTACTTTGATTTCTGTTAGTAATGTTCCTACGTTTGCCTTTTGCCATCTGGTTACCTCTGGTGTTAGTTGGTCCTGCTGTCACTGGCTGTTTGTTGGACCTCCTGTGAGCCTGCAAGGCTATTTCTGACCCCCCTGGATTACTGGAATTCCCTTGGCACCGATTTCTGGGGCCTGTCCTGCTCCTGAGTTACTTTGGAGCCCTGATGTGCCTTGCCCCAAGTGATGTTATATTGGGGAATCCCTGCACATCCAAAGGCTCAGCATAGTGGTTTCTGGGAGCAGAGGTTGCCAAGGGGAGGCTGGTAAGCTCCCGCCATTTGTGGATGCGCTCTCTCCCAGGGGAGGGGGGTCTCTCTGCAGGACAGATGTCTCACAGCAGAGCTGGCGTGTTGGTTACCGCAGACCTGCCCAGCTCTTAGGAGCAGGGAGCACACAAGCTAGCTGAGACCCAAGCGATATTATGCTTGATTGTCTCTGTATCTGGAGGTTCAAGTTGCCCTGTTGCCGGAGCAAAGATGGTGGAGTGCACTCTCCACTCTCTCAGCGCAGATCCAGGGATGTTGTTTCTAAAGTCCATTTTTACAATAATATTGAATCAAATCTGAGTCACAGGACATGTTATTTCATAAAATTCCAGAGATAATTGGTACTTGTGACATCAATAATCAAAATGACATAAGTAATTCTTATTTTTTAAGCTCAGTTTTTCCTATAGAATGATTTTTGTCAAGAAACAAAGTTGAATACTTATATTGCTGATTTTGACATTTACTATATAGTTTCAGTAATTACTGTACTCATTAATGATCAGAAAAACAAAAATTCAGCAGATAAATGTGTGAGTTTGGGTGTGTGGGTGTATATGTACATATATGTGCACATTTCTGTGTGTGTGTGTGTGTGTGTGCAGTGTATGCAGTTAGTTTATTTTCAAATTTGATACTAAATAAATCCAATCAAAATGATTATAAATAAAATATGCTAAGATGACTGGAAAAACGAACATTCAACTTTATTTCATCCAATATGTGCAAATTATCTGGAAGAGAATACAAACTTTAAGATGTGAATATGCTAAAAGAAAATAGACAAAAACCTCCATGCCCCAATGAAGATAAAAAACATTTTAGTAAATGAGCAAACAAACAAAAAGTACAAATCATAAAAGAAAAAAATACTAATTCCTTTCAGATTAGCACCTATTCTCTGAGAAAACAGAAATTGTGTTAGAACAGCATGTGTATTTGACCAGTAATGTGCTGCCACAATATGTAAAGAACGCCCCTAACTCAACAATCAATATACAGACATTGTGAAAAAAATAATGAAAGTTCACAGACAACTTACTATAAAATTATGAAAAAGAAAAGTACACACCTGAGAACCTCGACTTTGATAACACAGGGAAAATACAAATTTGCAATGAGATGCAATTTCAAATCCATCATAATGGTGATTATTCAAATTCATCATAATGTGATTAATAGAAAAAGATGAGACCATACTGGAGAGGATGTAGAGAAAGAAGGACACTCCTCCATTACTGGTGGAATTGCAAACTTGTACAACCACTCTGGAAATCCATCTGGCAATTTCTCAGAAAGTTGGAAATAGGTCTACCTGAAGATCCAGCTACACTGCTCCTGGGCATATACCCAAAAGATTCTCCACCATACCACAAGGTCACATGTTCCATTTTTTTCATAGCAGCTTTATTCATAACATCTAGAAACTGGAGTAACGCCAGGCAGTGGTGGTGCACACCTTTAATCCTAGCACTTGGGAGGCAGAGACAGGCAGATTTCTGAGTTCAAGGCCAGCCTGGTCTACAGAGCGAGTTCCAGGACAGCCAGGGCTATACAGAGAAGACCTGTCTCAAAAAACCAAAAAAAGAAAAAAGAAACTGGAGTAACCCAGTTGTTGATCAACCAAAGAACAAATACAGAAAATGTGGCTCATTTACACAATGGAACACTATGCAGCTATTAAAAACAAGAATCATGAATTTTGCAGGTAAATAGATGGAACTAGAAAATATCATCCTAACTGAGGTAACCCTGACCCTAAAGGGTATATATGATATATGCTCACTGATAAGTGGATATTAGCCAGAAAGTGCAGAATACCCATGAAATGCCCCATAGACCCTAAGAAATTAAACAAAGAGGAAGGCTCAAGTGAGGATGGTTGAATCACACTTAGAAGGGGGAACAAAATATTCATGAGAGTCAGAAGGAGGGACCTGAGTGGAAGAGGAGAAGGGGACGGAAATAAGGGGATAGAGTCAGGTATTGGGAGAGACAGAAGAGAGGCCCAGAGGACCAGGAGAATGAATGGAAATATGCAGCTGCTGGAAGTGGGGTAGAAGAAATCTCTAGGAAGTACCAGAGACCTGGGAAAGGGATGCTTCAAGAAGCCAATGTGATTAACCATAGCCAAAATTCTCAACAGTGGGGATATGGAACCTGAAGAGACCACTTGCAGTAGTCAGATACAACCCCCAAGGGAGGGATGGGAACAGCAACCCACTTACAAAACTTTCACACCAAAATTGGTCCTGTCTAAAAGAAATGCAGGAACAAAGATGGCACAGAAACTGGAAGAATAGCCAACTAGAGACTGACCCAACTTGAGATCCATCCTATGAGCAAGCACCAACCCCTGACAATCATGGAAGGGGATGCATGCAATCTTGCATAGACTTGATGCACCAGGGTAGGGGGATAGCCAGAAGGAGACACCTTCTCAGAAAAAATGGAAAAAGCAGTTGGGGAATGAACATTGTGCGGGAGGACCAGGAGTGGTGGCAGCTTTGGAGATGTAAAGACATATATAAATTAAAAAAAGAAAGAAAGAAAAAGGAGGCGTGTCACAGATTGGGTGATGGAATTGCTAAACTAATGGTAATTTCTGAGAACAGAAATCACTATAGCTTGCTTGCCAAGGAAGATATGATGGAAATCACAAACAGGATGTCATAAACAGAAACTGAAAATTTAAATTCAGTTTGTCTTATCAAGAAAATATTCAGTGAAAACAAATGTACCTAGAAATAAGCAAGCTCTACTTTGGTTTCTGCATGTAGACTGGGGCTTTACACAGGGCACACTGCACTTCTCCATACTCAAAAAAGAAGGCAAAATTCAAACTACATATAATGGGATCTCAAGGAGTATTATCATCATGAGAAGTGTTGGGGCAAGAGAGATTAATCCTTATAATATCTGCACTTGAAATACATATTAAGTGAGCCAAATGGATGGGAAAAAACATTAGAATGACCACAGTTAATATCAGCCATGATAGGTCATCTTTACTGTGACCTGATGAGTGAGGCATTTCATTTCCAAGCATTTCCTCCTTATACCTGTAAACTCCATCCAGTCATGGAACACCAGACAAGTGTAAATTGCCTGATTAGTACATCTTAAAACAGTCAAGGGCATCAAAAAGGGAGATGAGGGATAAAAAAGAGAGTACATTAGAACTTTTCAAATAGATCCAATAGGATAGTTACAATTAGCTGGGCCGTGGTGGCGCAAGCCTTTAATCCCAGCACTTGCGAGGCAGAGGCAGGCGGATTTCTGAGTTCGAGGCCAGCCTGGTCTACAGAGTGAGTTCCAGGACAGCCAGGGCTACACAGAGAAACCCTGTCTTGAAAAACAAAAACAAAAAAAACAAACAAACAAAAAAACAAAAAAAAAAAAGAAATTGATGCAAGCATGGAAACTAAGATGTACAAGCTGGGAAAATTGGAACACTGGTGCCATACCTGAACCCGGGTTCAAAGACTAGAGATTTGGGATCAATAGGACAAATTTTGGTCTCACCAAAAAATACAGAGGGGCAGAAGATAATGTCTCTGATTATTTTAAAAAAGGATGGTAACCCTTCCTATACCTTTGGGTCCTGTTTGTGCTCTCAAGAAACTGAGTGACATCTCCCCACATGGAGGAGAACCATCTGTTTTGCAGAGATCACCAGTGGAAATACTACTCTTCTGGAAAGGTTTTCAGAGACATACCCAGAAACAATGTGTTATCTTAGGTATCTTCTAGCCCAGGCAAGTATAGAATTATTTGTTAGAGACAGCAATGGTGAAGAGTCAGGGATTTATCCAAACCTTATCAAGGACAAGATGCAAGGCCTTTATGTTATCCCAGTGAGAAGAGAAACTCTACAAGCACTATGCAATCTTAAAAATGGAAACACAATCCCAGATACAATGGTCACAACAAAACAGGTAAAGATCAGATGTGAAAAGAGATTGGTCATGTGAGACTAATCCTTTGAAGATATTACCAGAGACTAAAATAACATTCCTTTTTATACCCTTATGACAAGCGCCAAATAGAAATGCATATATTTACTCCATATTAAAAACTAAGACACTTTTACTCCTAAGCCATGGTACATACACTTTTATAAGTCTATCACATCTGAAGAAAGTTTTCAAATTAGCTGTGAATTTACTAAGGGGTTGTGAGGACAGAAGAGAGAAGAGAAAGAGAGAGCAGGAACAGAGAGAGTGAAATGCATGAGGAAAGGAGACAAAGGCTATGTCTATGTGTCTCTGTAGACTTTATACCCAATTTACCTAACACATGGACCTAGCCAAGAGCCATGAATATCATTAATTTCTCCACTGGCAGTTCATTATGGAGAGCTACTTCTCAATTATATGTTCAAAGTTACATACATTCACATGCTATGATGCCAATTTAAATTGAAAATAGCTGGCTCCAGAAAGTGAGCTTTCAGGGAGCAGTACTTGCCTCCTCTAACCCTACCAGGTCTCCTTATAGAGCACACAGTGCTGAAAACAGAACTGAAATTTGCATTAGTTAATTTTTTTCTTGTTGAAATATGGTAGAAACTTAAGGGGAAAAAGTGTGTTTTTACTCACAATTCAAAGACTGCAGTCCCTTGTGGTGGGGTAGACTTGCTCGGTGGAGAGTATTCATGGCAGTCCAGCTTCATGTACAAAGTCCACATCTCTCCATTCCACTTTTTTGTGGAGAAAATGTCTGTGTCTTATTTTCTTTAATGCTGGTATAGCAGTAGTTAATTTCTCTTCCATAAGTAGATATACATACTTAAAGAAATAATTGAGAAATTAGTGATAATTTTGAAGTGCATATACTTGATTAATGATAACACAAGCATACCCAAATTATGAACATTTTCAACACCATTAACATTTCTTATTTGCACCAATAAAGTTGAAATTTAATAGAGAAAAATTCTAGGATGATGATGCCAAGTTGAAGATAACACGATTTCCCCAAGAAAGACTGAAGAATCCTATAACTTCTAAGTCAAATTCTATGGTACAAATCTGAAATGTGCTCCCTCAGGCTTAGGTTTTTATTTCTACATCCCCTGTATGTGGTGTTATAGTTGATAGCTATGCAACTAGCAAAAGGTGAGGTCTATCTGGCAGAAAGAGTCACTGGGCATGGTCCTGTGAACATTGTAGCCTGGTCCTGATGGCATTCCTGTCTCTGCTTCCTCATCTTTCAACATGTGAGTCAGTTATGATGCCAACTCCTACCATTCAGGCACATGGTTTTGTGACACACGGGACAACTGAGAACAACCTCCCAGGAACTTAATTCCACAGCAAACCTTCCCTCTCATCCCTAAGGTTAAAGATTTAGTCCTGAACCTAGTAGTAGGAGTCTAGGAGTGATGTAGTAGATGATTAAGCTTAAATCCCTGGTCTGGCTCAGGGATCTGTCCACTTTTTGTTTATCACATGCACAATGACCAACTTGGAGTGTGGGGGTGAACTGACAACAATGTTATACACAATCAATGTTATTCACAACTATTTAAACAACAACAAAAAATAACCCAAGAACCAAAACAAAACAAAAAAGCAATCAGTCTTTCTTACAACATTCCTAAGCATAAAAGAAAGAAAAATGTGACAAGTTTCTATTTTCTTTTATTTTGTTCTCTTGAAACATTACTTGAGAGACTAAGTGCCACAATAAGATTGAAAATAATTTGTATAGCCAGTCTGTCCTATGGCTTACTCTATAGCCTACAGTGACCTCAACCCATGGCAATCCTCCTGCCTCTGTCTCCCAAGTGTTAAAATTACATGTGGAAGCCACCATGCCTAGCTTGTATGTATAATTTTAAATTGATACTATTTTATGAAAAATCATGCATTCATTGTCAACACTGGAAGTAAGATATGAAGACTGAGGCAGGGGCTGATAGCAAGTTGAACAATGTGTTAATTCTGAAACTGGCAAATAATTAATGCTGATATGTCTTTATTAGAGGCAAGAGTCAAAAATAACTTCCAAAAATACAAAATTATTCATCAGGACTGAATTAACTTTCCAAGGGAAAAAGAACCTTATTTTGTCAATGTACACTAATTTTATCTTCTCATAAAATATTCATCATATCTAGAATACATATATCATTGTCAGTTTGAACTTTTCCCCAAGAGTTGTACAGATAATTCACATTGTATGCAATTATTGCTATGTAGAATGTCCTGGGAATCTTGTCATTGTGTTCTAAATTTAGCTTCCTCTATATTTCCAAAACACTAACAATTCTGTATATTAAAGCCATGTTCACTACTTGAATAAAAGTTGCATAAATATTTCCCAACTTATACAGTTGTTCTATTTCAGAAGCTATTTGTAAATCAATCTTCAGAAGGTCAAAAATACTATATTTTATGTATGCAAGGTATATAATCAAAAAGTTAATTTTAAAAAAGGTAGTGGTGCTAAATATGTGAGCTGAGAGCAGTACTTCAGTGATTGGGGATATGGCCACAAAGACTTACAAAAACATCCCAGCTTTGACCACCATTACCCAGCTTTTTTAAAGAATAAAAAGACAGTGGTAAAATACAAGTGGAGCTGCAGAATTGGAAGCTAACCTCTCTCACACTGCATGGACTTCTCCTAAACTTGTGTCCTGGTTCCATATCAACAATTCTGACTTAAGAAAGAAAACTTACAACTCCCAGAAGCTACTCAGGCACCAGGGAATCCAGTTTAATCTCTGCCCTATGTGTTATTCCCGCCAACTCCTCTTAAAGTCCACCTAACAGCTGTAAACTGTGCATCCATCACTTGGGTTCCATATCCCAGCCTACAACTTTGGCAAAAGAGCTCTGCTTTTCCAGTGGCCACTCCAGTTTTAGGGACTCCAGAAGCAATGTTGGCACCCAAAACCCCAGAGGTCACATAGACAACTTAATCCCCAGTGGAGACACCTTATTGGATCTGAAGACTTGTTGGTCACTAGAAATCCAGGTCACTCAGACCAGAAAACTAGAGAAGAAACAGATACTAAAGGAAAACACACCTAGAAAATACCCATCTAAAAAGATAAACTCAGAAATAGCTCTTAAACCTGTTATAATTCCAAATCACAGATCACTAATGGCCATCGTAAGAACATATTCAACATGAGCCAGGGCAATATGGCATAACCAGAGCCCACCTGTCCTAATGTAGCAAGTCCCAGAAATTCAAACACATCTGAATCACAAGAAAATGACCTTAAATCTAATCTTCTGAAAATGATAGGGGCCTTTAAAGCAGAAATGAATAAATTCCCTTATGAAATACAGAAGAATATAACCAAATAGATGAATAAAATTAATAAAACTGTTCAAGAACTGAACATGGAAATAGAAGCAATACAGAAAAAAAAAAACAGACTGAGGGAATCCAGGAGATAGAAAATCTAGGTAAGTAAACAGAAACTACAGACATAATCATCACCAACAGATTACAAGAGATGGAAGAAAGAATCTCAGGCATAGAATATATGATAGTAGAAATTGATACAGACATCAAAAAATGTTAAACCTAAAAAGTTTCTGACACAAAACATCCAGGAAATTGACATACTATGTAAATCCCAAATGTCAGAATCATAGGAATAGAAAATTAAGATTCCCAGCTCAAAGACCAAGAAAATATTTTCAACAAAATCATAGAAGAAAATTTCCCTAACCTAAAGAAAGAGATGCCTATAAACATACAAGAAGCTTATAGGATATCAAATAAATTGGACCAGAAAAGAAAATACTCCTGCACGTAATAATCAAAACAATAATTGTACAGAAAAAAAATAATAATAGTTATAGAGGGAAAGGCCAAGTAAAATACAAAGGGAGACCTTTAGAATTACAAATGACTTCTCCACAGAGACTCTAAAAGCTAGATGGGCCAGAACAAATGTCTTGCAGACTCCAAGAAACTACAGATGGCAGCCCAGACTACTGCACCAGCAATGAGCATAAATGGAGAATACAAAATATTCCATAACAAGACCAAAGTTAAACGATATCTATCCAAAATACAGTCTTACAGGTTTAGTAGAAGATAAATTCCAGCCCAAGGAGGCTGAACTGCACCCAAGAAAACACAGAAATGAATAATTTTACACCAGCAAACCCAAAAAAGGAAAATACCACACACACAAACACACACACACACACACACATATAAACACATACTACCACCAACAACAACATCAGAATAACAGAAATTAACAATCATTGGTTATTAATATTTCTCAACATCAGTGAAATCATTTTCTCAATAAAAAGACATAGACTAATAAAATAAATGTGAAAACAGGATCCATCCTTCTGCTGTATACAAGTAACACACCTAAATATCAGCAATAGATATTACCTCAGAGTAAAGGTTTGCAAAGAGGTTTTCCAAGCCAATATATCAAGAAACAAGCTGGTGTAAGCATTCTAATATCTAATAAAATAGATTTTTAACCAAATGTAATCAAAAGAGATATGGAAGGACACTCTATATTCATCAAAGGAAAAATACACCAAGATGATATCTCAATTCCGAATATCTATGCATCAAATGCAAGGGCACCTGCATTGGTAAAGGAAACATTACTAAAGCTTAAATCACACATCGATAATGGGAGACTTCATCACCTGACTCTCACCAATGGACATGACATCCAGATATAAAATAAACAAAGAAATAACAGCACTAACAAATGCTGTGACTCAAATGTGTATGGGTTGGTCTGACATTGTTTGTATTCTAATGCTAAATACTGTTTTCTCAAAATGTGGGTGCCCCCAATGAGTAAATCCTCACATACTCAAAATGATGCAGTGATGCCAATGTTAACCTTCTCCCCAATGTAATTGGTTGATATAAGGCTGGCGGTTGTGATTGGGCAGTGAAGGGAAAAATGTGTGACTAAAGATTCAAATGAGGAAGTTGCAGGTAGAGAGACAGGTGAGAAATACAGAGGAGAAAAATGTTGGCTTGAACAAAAACCACATGACCAGGAGAAAAAGCAAGTAACAAGGAACTTTATAGCTTGGGAATAAGTTAGTGTAGCTCTATATCTGCCAAGTCTAGGCTTATACCTTTTAAATAAAATACCTGGATTGTCTGTCTTGTTAGGATTATAATTTCCTTCCACATTTGACACCAAAAGTTGGACACTAGTATGTTGTAGTAAATATTTAATATCAAATCAGGATTTCTACCCTACCTTAGATCATTACTTTCCAGATACAAGACACACAACTTTTATATTTATGAAAAACCTTAATCTAAAGGGACTAAAGCTGGACAGGTATTTATCCACCATGTTATTACTTCCTTATCAATAACCCCAAGTTATAACTACTATATTCTATCTGGGCTGTTCTTAACTCCAATTGGTCAGTTCTCGTAGCCATGTATCCATAACTTACCTACTCTATGCTATCTCTCTTCTTTTCTCCTTCTTCCTTCCCCTCTCATGGTCTCTCCTCAGACCTCAAAACCAGGCACTGAAACTCTGCCTATCTCTCTTCCGCCTAGATATAGGCTGTATGTATCTACATCTGTAGGCCTCAGGGATAACTTATGTGGCAAGGTTACATAGCATCACTTGTGTACATGCATATTCTCTCATCCCTGGGGACAATCAGGCCTTGGAGACCAATATTTAGCATTACAATAGCTAGCATAAGACTAAACCTCATCATAAATGGCCCTAACAGAAATCTACAGAATATTTCACCCAAACACAAAAGATATACCTTCTTCTCAGCACTTCACAAAACCTTTAATATTGACCACACACTCAATCACAAAACAAGTCTCAACAGACACAAGAAGATTAAAATAACTCCGTCATCTTATCATATCACCATAACTTAAAGCTGGATCCAGTTTGACAACAGAAACAACAGAAAGTCTTCAAACTCATGGGAACTGAATAACTCTATTCTATGACCATTGGGTTAAGGAAGAAATAAAGAAAGAAATTAAAGACGTTCTAGAATTCAATGGAAATGAATGCACAACATAAACTGATGCTAAGGTCCTGTTCTCCAATTGGTTCTCAATCTGTCAGTAAAGAAACCATGGGCCAATTGCTGAGCAGAAGGAATAGGCATCACATCTGGGTCCCAGGAGACAAGTGGAGAAATACAAGGAAAGAGATACAGAATTCACCAACCTTTGGAGATTAAAAAACCAAACAGCCATGTGAGATTGCAGGAAGAGAGATGGCCTATGGCCACTCCTATGGGCAGGACATTAGATGTTTAGCAGAGACTAGATGTATCTGAGCAACTGATGTTTAGGGCAAGTGGAGAGGTGCGGAGATAAGAATATTAATAAGGGCATGCTTTTCCAGGTGGGATATTGTAGCACCCAGCAATTATGTTAGGAGGCAAGTTGAAAATGAGTAACTTATGTGTATGTCTTTTATCTGTGGATTTAAGGTAAGCTGGGTCAAGATTTGGAGCACAACCCATTCCCAAAGCTTAGGTGAAGTAGCAAAAGCTACAGGCAACATACACAGTCTTAAGGTACACAAAGAAATTAGTGTTTAGGGGAAAGTTCATAGCAATAAATGCCTTCATAAAGAAATTAGAGAGATCTCATACTAGCAACTTTAATATCATAGAGAAAGCCCTGAAACAAAAAGAAGTAAACACACCCAAGAGGAGTAGACAGCAGGAAATAATCAAACTCAGGATTGAAGTCAACAAAATAGAAACAAGAGATCAATCCAAAGAATCACAAAACCAAAAGCTTTTTCTTTGAGAAAATCAACAAGATAGATAGACCTTTAGCCAAAGTAACTAAAAGGCACAGAGACAACATACAAGTTAACAAAATTAGAAATAAAAAAAGAGACATAACGAAAGAAATTGAAGAAATTCAAAAAATAATTTGGTCTTACTTCAATAACCTGCACTCCACAAAATTGGAAAATCTGAAAGACACAGACAATTTTCTTAACATACCACTTACTTCAGTTAAATCAAGTTCAGATAAACAATCTAAATATACGTATAAGCCCTAAGGAAATAGAAGCAGTCATTAAAATATTCTGAGAAAACACCAAAAAAGCAAGGACCAGAAGATTTTAGTCCAGAATTCTACCAGACATTCAAGAAGAACTAATAACAGTACTCCTCAAATTATTCTGAAAAACAGAAACAGAAACATTAGCAAATTGTTAATGAGGCCATAGTCATCCTGATATATAAACCACACAAAGACTCTTTAAAGAAAGAATTTTGACTAATTTCACTCATGAAAATTGATACAAAAATATTCATAAACAGAATCCAAGAACACATAAGAGAACATTCACCATGATCATGTAGGCTTTATCCCAGACTTCAGAGATGGTTCATAATACAAAAATCAATCAATGCAATTCACCACATAAATAAACTGAAAGAAAATAACCACATAATCATCTCATTACATGCTGAAAAGCCTTTGACAAAATCCAATACATCTTAGAGATAAAAGTCTTAGAGAGATCAGAGATGCAAGGTATATACCTAAATATAATAAAGGGAATATACAACTAGGTGATACCTAACATCAAATTAAATGGACAGAAACTTAAAGTAATTCCATTAAAATCAGGGACAAGCCAAGGCTATCCACTCTCTCCATATCTATTCAATATAGTACTTGAAGTTTTAGCTACAGCAATAAGACAAGTAAAGGAGTTTAAAGGTACACAAATTGGAAGGGAAGAAAAAGTATTGCTGTTTACAGATGATATGATAGTATATATAAGTTGCCCCAAAATTCTACCAGGGATGTCCTACATCTGACAAGCACTTTCAGAAAAGTGACAGGATACAAAATTAACTTGATAAAGATCAGTAAACCTCTTATATACAAATAAAAAATGGCCTGAAAAAAATTAGGGAATCAACATGCCTCACAATAGATGCAAATAATATAAAATATCTCGACATAACTCTAACTAAGCAAGTGAATAAACTATATGATATGAACTTCACATCTCTGACAAAAGAAATTGAAGTTGAAGAAGATATCCAAAGATGGAAAGATCTCCTATGCTCATGAAATGGTAGGATTACCATAATTAGCCACAAACATTTTAACACAGCAATCCTCAGATTTAATGCAAAGTCCATCAAAATCTCAAGACAATACTTTACAGAACTTAAAAGAACAGTATTCAAATTTATATGGAAATACAAACAGCCAGGATATCTATTACATAAACTATTATTCCAATTTAGAGGTATCTTTAGAGACCTGTTTCCTTGGGTTAGTTCCTGCCATGTGTTGTTGCCCAGAATGACTCCAACCTGAGTTATCAGTTTTGAGTCAACTTTTTGTTACCAGTGTTGCAAAATATTAACCATACCCAATAATCTATAAGCTAATAATCTATAACCAAGACATTCAGAACATACATTTAAGACCAGTCAGAAACAAACATGAAATAGCTATACACGTTTACTTATTTAGAATAGACAGGCAAAATTTTCTTACTTTTTTCTAGCTATAATTTTAAGGGAGGAGCATCTTGTCACCTGATAAACCCAATAATCACAGTCACAGAAATTTTTGTTGGAGAAACAGCCACCAGCTTCCTGTCTAGAGAAGCCTAGAAGATGCTGCCCCTCTAAGAGTGGCTTGTACAGACAATCAGCCACTGTCCTGCCTCTCCTGCAGTGCTAAAGCCTAGTGAAGGGCTCCAAAAGCACTTTATCAGTTTTTGTTGTGTCAATTTATACTGCTATTATTTTGAAATGAGTTAAAACTAAATCAAGGGGTGAATTGCCAGCAGATAAAGGTTTAGCCATTTTTTATTTTTTAGTATGAAACACAGAGCGACATTCAAGCTGAAAAGCTTAACTCAGAAACTTTAAAAAGGTCAGAGGCTAAATTACATTCCTCAGACCACAAGTGGGTGGTGGGGAGGGGACAACCTAAGGGACCATTGACTACTTACCTCATCCCCTAGAGACCAATCTGTTTAAAGGTAACACTGTTCTGCTAATCACATTATACCTAATGGCAACTGTCCTGAGGACTGTATAAAAGGTCCACTGTGTGGACTGCATGGGTTGTTCTCTCCCCATGTGCAGGGTGACCACAGCATGCTGGATATTAAAATAAAATTTCCTCTTGCAGTTTGCATCGATTCCCATTTCTGCATGGTCCACCAGTAAGTTAAGACTCCCCCGAGTATTACATTTGGTGCATTGGCCAGGACCCTGACCTCCTGTGGGAACATTCTGTAGTAGTAAATCAGAGGTCTTGAGCAGGGACCACAGTTTGTTTTCTGTCTGTCTTGCTGTTTATCAAAATCTGAATCTGTAAGCCTGTCTGAACTTTTGGTTTGCTTGCAAGCATCTGGGGGGCTGGTGGCTGAGAGAGCCTATGGTGTCTGGTGCGGTAAGCTCAACTGCCAAACATGACAAAATTCGAGACCTCAGGGGGACTGGAGGATGCTCCAGGTACTGGGAGAGAGCCAGAAGCCAAATCTTGCTATGATCTGGTTTCTGTTATCTGCTTCCTTTCACATGGGCAGGAACACAAAGAACGAACTGTGGATGCAGGCCTGTGGCAGAGTCAGGCTGTCTGAGTGTTGATTGTTTTTCTCTGTGTTTGTTGGTATCTTGTTCTGTGCTTTTGGACTTAGACTGAAGGCATTGTTTGGACATTAGACCAACTGAAAAGCAAGTTAGTAACTCTCTGCTTTTCCGAATGACCTAACCGTAGGGACCTTAGACTTGCAGGTGACTTGTAGAAAAAAGGCCTTTCTGTTAGCTATCCTGTAACAGAAAACCCAGGATAGCTAAAACTATTCTCAAGAGTAAAAGAACCTCTGGGGGAATCAGTATCCCGAACCTCAAGCTGTACTACAGAGCAATAGTGTTAAAAACCACATGGTATTGGTACAGTGACAGGCATGTAGATCAATGGAACAGAATTGAAGACCCAGAAATGAATCCACACTCCTATGGTCACTTGATCTTTGACAAAGGAGCTAAAACCATCCAGTGGAAAAAAGATAGCCTTTTCAACAAATGGTGCTGGCTCAACTGGAGGTCAACACGCAGAAGAATGCAAATTGACCCCTTCTTATCTCCTTGCACTAAGCTCAATTCCAAGTGGATCAAGGACCTCCACATAAAACCAGACACACTGAAACTAATAGAAAGGAAAGTAGGGAAGAACCTTGAGCATATGGGCACAGGGGAGAATTTCCTGAACAGAACTCTAATAGCTTATGCTCTAAGATCAAGAATTGACAAATGGGACCTCATTAAATTACAAAGTTTTTACAAGGCAAAAGACACTGTCAAAAAGACAAAGCGGCAACCAACTAACTGGGAAATGATCTTTACCAACCCTACATCTGACAGAGGGCTAATATCCAATATATACAAAGAACTCAAGAAGTTAAACTCCAGAGAGGCAAGTAACCCTATTAAAAAATGGGGTACAGAGCTAAACAACGAGTTCTCATCTGAAGAATATCTAATGGCTGAGAAGCACCTAAAGAGATGCTCATCATCTTTAGTCATTAGGGAAATGCAAATCAAAACAACCCTGAGATTCCATCTCACACCAGTCAGAATGGCTAAGATCAAAAACACAGGAGACAGCAGTTGTTGGCGAAGATGTGGAGAAAGAGGAACACCCCTCCACTGCTGGTGGGATTGCAAGTTGGTACAACCACTCTGGAAAGCTGTCTGGTGGTTCCTCAGAAAACTGGGTATGACACTCCCAGAGGATCTGGCTATACCACTCCTGGGCATATACCCAGAGGCTTTCCCTGCATGCAATAAGGACACATGCTCCACTATGTTCATAGCAGCCTTATTTATAATAGCCAGAAGCTGGAAAGAACCCAGATGTCCCTCAACGGAGGAATGGATTCAGAAGATGTGGTATATTTACACAATGGAATACTACTCTGCAATTAAAAACAATGAATTCACGAAATTCCTAGGCAAATGGTCAGAACTTGAAAATATCATCCTTAGTGAGGTAACCCAATCACAAAAGAACACACATGGTATGCAGTCACTGATAAGGGGATATTAACCCATAATCTCGGAATACCCTAGACACAATTCTCATATCAATAGATTTCCATAAGATGGAAGGAGAGACCCCTGGTCCTGGAAAGACTGGATGTAGGGGAATGCCAGGACAGAGAAGCGAGAGGGGGTTGAATGGGGAAAAGAGGGAGGGAAGGGGGCTTATGGGACTTTTAGGGAGGGAGGAAACGGGAAAGGGGAAATGATTTTGAATGTAAATAAAAAAACTTAGAAAATAAAATAAAAAAATAAATAAATAAAATTCCATAAAAAGTGAAAAAAAAGAAAGAAAATAAATAAGTTAAATAAAAAAAAAAAGAAAAGGAAAAAGGTCTTTATAGTTACCTAAAAAAAAAAATCTACTAAGAGCGCCAAAATCGAGTCACATAACTCAAGCGCTCCAAGTTGAAACAAAGGAAAGACTGAGAATACTGAGGACCCCTGGTGGGGAAAATAGGTCTTAACAGGATACTCAAATTCTACCTAACATGGGTGCCTCAGGAATTCTGGTTTTAAATCCTGCTTTGACTAGCTACCAGCTTATAAGCAGGTACAGATGTAAGACTAAATCAATTGTGTTAAGTTAAAATGAAGATAGTTTATTTCATTTGTTTTAGATTGTTTTGATTTTCAAATGGTGTGTGATGTTAAGTTTTGTGGTAATATTATTCCTCTGAAAGAGAGGTCAAAATTAAGGTTTTTTTAGTTACTGGTTCAAGGATAGGCTGATTTGAGAAAAATTTTTTGTCTTTGTGTTTTTAAAAAAGGGTAATTAGGCTCTGGTCATCTTCCAGAGCTATTTAGATCAGAAAATGATAGAGGGAGACCTCTAGAGGACTAGATTCCAGAATATCAAACAAAAAAATCTGTCTCTGTGATACTAAAATTTTGTTTTGAGATTTATATATTACAGAAAATATAGGCAGGGTAAATTTCCTCATTAGACAAGCTAAACTGACCTACATGAAGTCCTAGACTTCAGTCAAATCACAGACATTAGAGACTGATTGGTCCTGATTTTCTACCCTTCCCCACCCCCCTTCGTATCTCAATGCCTGTATTCAACTTGAAGAAGTTAGGAAGAGTAGTCGACCCAGTTCCCCAGGATTTGGGACTAGAAAGGGTTATTATTATTAAGTTTTCTTTCTAGAGAATATACAAGTGGTCATATTTAGATCAGGGAAGAAATAGAATTGACTATATAGACATAATTTCATTTGGTAAAAATTTTTATAATTGTTATTAAGTTCAAGTCATAAGTCCTTATTTGGTACAGAATTGATTTTGAAACAAAATCGAGGTTTTCATTGGTATAAATTTCTTATATTGATAATGAAAATTTAAAAGTACAAAGTTTAGACCCAGTCCTTTTTTTGCTGTTATTATAACAGATCTGAGATGTTTAAGCCTGTGAGTTTAGGACTAAATAACAAATAAAGGCTCCAGCATTTTGAAGTATAAACTTTCCAGGTGTTCAGCAGTCTCTATCATTTGATTAAGTCTTAGAAGCTGTGTTAAGCTTTCTATATATTTTCTTTTAATATTGGTCACTCTCGGATTTCTGACAGGGTTAAAGACTGTTAATCTCATAGCCAACCCAAGCTGTTTAACTTTGAGAAAGCTGATACAGATTTAAATAGTTGGCTTTCAGATGACATAAAATTTACAGCCAAGACATGAGTCAGGTGTTAATTCTTATAGTCTTATAAGATAATACAGATGACAAAGGTTCTGTTTAATTGACAGAGATGATAGACTGGGTGTTAGGTCTATCTTGTACTTTATACTTTACCATTACAAAACAGTAATAGCTATACTCAACTTGTATTTAGAGAAAAAGGGTTTTATTAAACAGAAAGGGTAAAATGTTACAAGATTTCCTATCCATTCACACTGAGGCAGTGAGAGGCCAGTGGCTAAAGGAGAGAGAATAAAAGAGTTAGAGAGACATAGAGGAAGAAAGGACCACATGAGCAGAGCAGGAGAAGACCTGAGACCACCTCTACTGATACCGTGGTGGCTCTCTCACTAAGGACATATTTCCCAAGAGACTGATTAATCTCTTTGAGACTGTTTTATTTATAATACAGGAAGCCAAAAAGAATACCCCTCAGACTTTGGGTTGCCATCATTTGAACATGCTGTCATGAATAGTGGGCTTTCCCTGACTAGACTTGATTGGGACTTTAATATGACAAAAGGTAAGGGGCACCTGAAGGTCCACCACCAGACTCCATGGACAGGTCTCAAGGAGGTTGCATGGCAATCCACAAATTTGACCAAGGTATGTGAGGTTAAGCAGGGACCACAGCATTTCTAGAGCTGATCAAGAGAATTACCACCAATATACACCCTATGACCCCAGGGACAAGGAAGATAAAACTACTGGAACAATGGCTTTTATAGACCAGGCTAGTAGAGATATCAGGAAAACACTTCAGAGGCTAGAGAAAAAAATAAACTGTAGAGAGATTTAGTACAGGTTGCTAAAATAAGTCTATAGAGACATTTAGTACATGTTGCTGAGAAAGTCTACCATTGCAGGGAGACAAAAAGAAAGAGAACAAAAAAGAAAAGAAAAGAAAAAATGACAGAGAAGGAAGCTACAGAGAGTCCTAGCTACAGTAGATAAAAAAATAAACATCAGAAAAGAGAGACAGAAAGGGACCAGTACACATACTACAAGGAAAGAGGCCAGTGGGTGAAGACAGTGACCTGGGGAGATGGGATTCTGACCACCTCCCCCAACCCTGGATAACTCTGAGAGTGGAGGGAAAACCTGCTCAGTTCTTGGTGAACACAGGGGCTCAACACTTGGACCTTCAAGCCAATGGCTCTGTTTCCAAAAAAGATCTTGGGTCCAAGAAGCCACTGGCACTAAAATGTATTCATAGACTACCTGAAGAACAGTGGACCTAGGGATGAAATGGGTAGCCCATTCATTTAGGGACACCCCAGACTGTCACTACCTTCTGTTGGTGCAAGACACACTCTCCAAAATGGGGGCCCCGATACACTTCCTGCCCAACAGGCTGTAGCTAACTGGCCCAAAAGAAGAGCTTGACTTCTGCCAAAAGTCAAAGCTACAGATGGGAGTAGTTTTCTCCATGAAGGTCAGAGATGAGCAAGTGTTGCTGTGGTGGATGGCACAAATGTCATCCAGGGAGAACCTCCACCCCCTGGCACTCAATGCAGAAAGTGGAGGTAATTGCCCTCAAAGACTTTGGAACTCAGAGCCAGGAAGAAAATTAACATCCATGCATATAGCAGGTATGCCTCTGCCACAGTCCACATCTACAGGGCTATATGCCAAGAGAGAGGACTGCTCACATCAGAAAAAAACAAATAAGAAATCTTGGACCTCTTGGATGCTCTAATGAAACTGGCAACTGTGAGTATTATTCACTGCCCAGAACATCAGAAGGGGAAAAACTCAGTGGGCAATAACCAGGCAGATCAAGTGGCTCAAGAAGTGGCTATGCAGGAGCCTATACTGAACATGGGCCAGCAAGAGACACCCACTGGGAAATGGGACTGAATTAAGAGATGGCCTCACTTAGGATATGCTAAAGAAAAAAGGACTCAAATTGCTAGTCCCCCTACCAACTATTACCAAAAGAAGGCGCACACAAGAAGAGAGAACTATACTCCCCAGAAAGTAAGCAAAGACTTACTAGGCCAAATACACAGATAGACTCATTTAGGGAATAAAAAACTTGTTGAGGCAGTTAAGGGACCTAAAGTATATATTTATGACTCAGGTTTTATACCAGAGAGATAATAGAACAGTATAAGGTATTCCAGCAAGTGAATGCTTATGCAACAAAGAGTAAACAGGGCAAAAGACCTAGAAGAGAACAGTCTAGAGTATACTGAGAGATTTTATAAAAGTTAAGGTGGGAAAATATGGTTACAAATACCTTCTACTGTTTGTGGATACTTTCTCTGGATGGGTTGGGGCTTTCCTGACCAAGCAGGAAATAGCTGCCATCATAGCTAAAGAAGATATTAGAAGAAATTTTCCCAAATTTCAGATTGCCCAAGGGAATTGGACTGGACAATGGTCCTGCTTTTGTTTCTTAAGGTAAGTCAGGGATTGGCAGAGATATTGGGGGCTAATTAGATGCACTATTGGGTATACTGTGCCCAGAACTCAGGGCAGGTAAAGAAAATAAAAACGTACAAGAAACTTTAACTAAACTGACCTTGAAGACTGGCTCAGGCTGTATGGTGCCCCTCTCCTTGGCCCTGTTCTGAGCCCAGAACAGCCCCTGCCATTTTAACCTGACCTCTTTTGAGATCCTGTTTGGAACCCCAACTCCTTTGGTGTCCACTGGGACCTTCCAGGAGGGATTCCACAACATGAGATTTGGCCCAAACTGTCTGCCATAAATGCTCCAGGGATGCCAGAGGTTCCTCACTCCTTCCAGACTGGTGACTAGATCTATGTAAGAAGACTTCAGGGAATAGTCACTAGAACCCTAATGGAAGAGATCCTTCCTGGCTCTAATAGCCACTCCCACAGGCCTCAAGGTAGACAATACTGTGGCCTGGGTATATGCTTCCCATGTGAAATCTGCAAATTCAATGACAGGTAAGGAAGGTATTCTTGTCAGAACAACCTAAAATAGATGCAATCTTGTTTATGAAATGAAAAATTAGGGAGATGTGAAGAGGTCTTGGTACTGCTTCAATATGAGCAAGAGTATTTACACTTGGCTAGGACAAGGGAGTAGGCTCAGACAAGAATTTGACATTGGGCTAGGAAAAGGCTCAAGATAAATACAGTTGAGGAGTGTGTTCTTTGTGCCTTGATCATCTCACTAAGTCCCTGAATACAGTAATCATGAGACCTTTGCTTATTCTTTGTTTGTTCCTTAACTACTCTGTTTATGCCTTGTTTGTCCTTTGACTACTTTATCTTTGACCTGGAACTGACCCTATTCTTTGCATGTACCTATAATGGTATAAAAGCAGCCTGGAAAAAAATAAGCCTGCTTCATCACTGGCTAGAGTCATGCTATAGTGTTGTCTAATTGTCTTTTCTGTTTTTAATCCTCACTCCCTCCCTTGAGACCCTGTTGACTGACTGAACTGACTTGGACATATAATCAAAATAGAACAGTAGTCAATCTTTCTCTGAGAAAAATCTCAACAAACAGAAAATAAAAGGAGAGGAGAGAGAGAGAGAGGAGGAGGAGGAGGAGGAAGAAGAAGAAGAAGAAGAAGAAGAAGAAGAAGAAGAAGAAGAAGAAGAAGAAGAAGAAGAAGAAGAAGAAGAAGAAAAAGAAGAAGGAGGAGGAGGAGGAGGAGGAAGAAGAATGAGAAGGAGAAGGAGAAGAGAAGAGAAGAGAAGAGAAGAGAAGAGAAGAGAAGAGAAGAGAAGAGAAGAGAAGAGAAGAGAAGAGAAGAGAAGAGAGAAAAGTTACCACTGATTGGAACAGAAATCCTTTCTCTAATACTTATCCTCTACTAGCCATTTCACACTTAGGATTTAATTTGTCACTCTTACAGCTTTAATTTTTACTATATAGGTAGGCTTTCTGTATGCCTCTGAAAGACAGTCAAACTTACAGAAAAAGTATACAAGACTCAATTTCTGTAAATCAAGGATTTCATGACTTGGGGAGAAATTCAGAAAGGTAAGCTCAGGTAACTAAATCAGCACATAGAAAGTATAATACATATTATTGGTTTTTATTAATTAATGGTTTTTATGGTTGCTTGGTCATGTTTATTGAAAATGCAAGATGGTAATTTCAGGAACTGAAGTTTTTGGTAATAACTGAAACATAAGCCTACACAAAAGGTGATGTTTTGGTTACTCTTTCTGTAACCAAAATACTCTGGTAAAAGCAACATAAAAAGGAAAGGATTTATATTGGCTCTCAATCCTAAACTGTAGTTCATCACGTCACAAAAAGCAAATCAGCAGCAATTCCAGGCTACTGTTTACTCTGCATTCAAAGTTAAGAATCAGAGAGCTCAGATATCTTTGTTCTTTTTGTATAGTCCATGAACCCAGCACAGGAAATTTTTCTATCCACAAAGAGTGAGTCTTTCTACTTGTATTAGCCCAATCAAGATATTCCCCCACCAGGCATGTCAGAAGCAAAGTCACAGTTGACTCTAAAGCTCATGAAAATCAACCATAAATGTTTATATCAGGTTTACTCAAAACTGACAAAAATTGAAACCAACCATGGTATTATTTGATGGGTGAATGAATAGAGTGTATTACAGCCAGGAAGAAGAATATTATTCAGCACAAAGAACAAATGAGCTATTGAGCCCTGAAAATACATGAAGAAACCAAAATGCACTTGAGAGAAACCAGTCTGAGAGAGAGTAAATTTATGATCTCAGCTGCAAACAATGAAAACTGAGTGCACTCAGTACAGAGGGAAGATGAAGCAAATGGAAGACAGGGTCAGTGAAAGCACTTAGCATGATGTCATAAATATCACTTCACATTCATCCAAACTTTAGCTTCTAAAGTCATAGGAGTGAGACCAAATGAAAACTTTGAATGACACTGACAAGGAAGGGAGTGTAATCCATGTAATAATATCCTCCAAAGAGAATCTAGATATTGGGAAAAATTTTACAAGGCCAGGGTTGTAAGAACTCTGTTTTCCATTTAATTTTACTGCAAATATACAATTTCTCTTTCAGTGTAGTCTGTTTTAAAAGTAAAGAAGGGTCATGACATTTGCAGAAAATGTACACAACTGGATATCATTGTGTTAAGTGAAATAAACCATATCTAGACAAATGTCACATTTTCCCTTCAGGTTTAGAGAAAAGACTTACTCTGTGTGTATGTGTGTGTGTGTGTGTGTGTGTGTGTGTGTGTGTGTGTGTGTGTGCAATGAAACTAGAAAGAGCTTGAAGAAAGAGGAGAAAGTCAAGTAAAATGAGCAATATGGGAATGCAGTACATGTGATAAAATAAAGCTGAAGTTGGGACTACTTGAAAGAAGGAAATCTGCTGGAATTGGGCAGGGGGCGAGGGGTAAGTAATGCGGGGCAAAGAAGATAAAGGAATAATAACAAATCTAAATAAAGATACCATAGTCTAACACATGAATCTGTATACTACCTGAAAACTCTATTTAAAAATATTTTAGAAGAAAAGAGGAAGGAGACAGACAAAGCAGTACACTTTCATAGTGCTAGCACCAGAGAAGCTAATGCAGAAGTATGGATCCTAGACTCAAACTCAGGTGCACTGAATAGGGAAGGCATTCCTCAAACAACAAAAAGAAAAGCCAAGGAGAAGACACCTACTTGCCCTGCAACTCTAAGGCTCTCTATCATCAAAAGCTAACTATCATCATGCTTCTCATGACTTGTAATTTCTTTTTTCTTCATTCCACAAACCAAGCAAAATCTTCAAATTTCTAAGACTGTGAATGTCTTGGTTTGGGGATGCATATGGGAGGGATATTAGTCTGGGTTAATTCCTTATAGTCAGACATTATCTTGTGATGGGAGTTGAGTGTCCCCAGTATTTCCTGCCCTTCCTTGCATTTTACCACTGTATTTAATACCATTTTTTCCCTCAAAATCAGGTAGGTCTTCTTTTATAATTTAGTAACAGCAACATTGAAAGTAGAATATCCAACCCCTAAACATTTTTTGCACTACCAGAAAAGGTTTATTAAAACATCCAATGCTTGATTAGAGTACATAAGAATGTCAGTCTGTAGGTGCATAACACAAATGCATTGAAAACTTACGAGAAAAATAAGTTGAAAATAAGAGATTCAAAGCTAAGCAAAGACCATTTCTTGTTTGATATTAATATACACCACATGCTACTTTTAATAGAAATCAGACTTTATTTTCCAATAAAGTCAATTTTATTTTCCCAAAAAAACCATAGTTATTTGCTGTGGCTGGGAGTGGTGTTAAAACAAAAAGTCAATAAACTAATTTAGTCATAGAAGAAAAGAAAATCAGAAAAAAAATGTATAATGAGGTTCAATGTGAACACTAAGATGGAAAATGCCTCTTGGATTTCTGTGCATGACTGTCATACACACATACACACACACACACACACACACACACACACACACATCATCATCATCATCATCATCATCATTTTACTGGCTGGTTTTGTGTGTCAACTTGACACAGGCTGTAGTTATCAAAGAGAAAGGAGCTTCAGTTGAGGAAGTGCATCCATGAGATCCAGCTGTGGCACATTTTCTGAATTAGTGATCAAGGGGGGAGGACCCCTTGTGGGTGGTGCCATCTCTGGACTGGAAGTCTTGGATTCTATAAGAGAGCAGGCTGAGCAAGCCAGGGGAAACAAGCTAGTAAGTAACACCACCCAACATGGCCTCTGCATCAGATCCTTCTTCCTGACCTGTTTGAGTTTCAGTCCTGATTTCCTTTGGTGATGAACAGCTGTGTGGAAGTGTAAGCTCAGTATATCCTTTCCTCCCCAACTTGCTTCTTGGTCATGATGTTTGTGCAGGAATAGAAACCCTAACTAAGACAAATGATCATCATCCTTTCAGTTACTCATTTTATCAATAACTCCAAAAATATTAGTCATAAGACATTTTGACAGATTAGATGAGATATAAAAAGGTTTTTAAGAGCCAAGTGTGCTAGTGCAAACTTGTAAATGGTATTTGTAAATGCATTTGTAAATGGTAGCACTGGGGAGCTGGAAGATGAAGATCACAATTTTAAGGCCAGCTTGTGCTATACAAAGGGGCTCTCTCAAAATAAAAAATTAAGATCAAATTCATGTCACTTTAGATACTTTATCCAACAGAGAACATAGAGAAGATGAAACTGTAGTTCACACTGTCACTCAGTGATAATTAGCTGATCTGGTCTTGAAGGACTCCTTGATCCAGCAGAGTTCATAGACCCAGGCCACTATGGGCAATATTGCCTTCTGCCCACAATGGGAAATCACAAAGTCTGAGAACAACTATATAGGAACATTGATGCCACCAGGCAATGGTGCAGCATCCCATGAGTGCTGTTTTCTGAAACTAGGTGTGTAATAATAAATACCAGGAGTTAATGCCCTGTAGATCTCATAATCTTTTTTTTTTCAGTATTTTGTTTTCACTGTAACTTTTAAATGGATTATTTCACACTGGATTGGGGAAGGGGATACTGGCTCTTTAGTGAGATATATATATATATATATATATATATATATATGTATACATAAAATGCTGTGGAAAAAGTAATCTTAAAAGCTCAGAGTCCAGGGAGATAGCTCTACTCTAAGGTAAAATGGGGACCAGCAAAGGAACTGACATTTTGAAGGGAACTTGGGAGATAAGATTTCAAGAGGGAGATTTAAGGTGTGTTTTAAGAAAAACAGCTTGAATTGCAAGTGTCTTTGCCAGGAAGTATAAGTGACTGACAGCAAGGGCAGAACTGCATAGACTACTGGGAAACTGGAAGGACTGAACCTAGAGCCAGTGTTCAAAGGGAAGACTGCATCAATCATTTAGCAAAAGATGAAATAGCATATGCATTATCTGGGTTGCACAGATCTTTAAGAGGTGCAAAATGCACTAAAAAACGACCTTCTAGAGAGCAGAGGGCCAATTGGGCTATTATAATTGCATAGAAGGCAGAAGGTTGCCTCAGGAAAGGTGAGAATCCACCGCAAGGCAACAGCTAACTTCAGGGAGACTTTGTGTAGTACGATTTTTCTTTATTTGGTGATTAGATTTTAACTGAAGCAAATCCTTGAGAAGGACAAGAAAGACTCAAGGGAAGCCCCCCCCCCCACCTCCCACCTTTGAGTGGGAAATTCAGACCTTGGTGCTAGCCAAGACCGCTCACCTAGGGTGGAGCTCTCAGACCAAGGTGAAGTCCATTGCTCTTCAAGGACCTGCAGTTTCCTGAGAGGAACCAGCCATCTGCTGAGCAACCAAACTTGTTTTGCAAACAAGTTCCCAACCTTTGGGGGAAGGGTTTTCCCCCCACCTATAAATTTGGAGCTCCCCATTAAACATTGAGCCTTCATCAGAAATACATTGTCTTGGCCCGTTATTTCTCTTGCCCGACCATTCTATTTCAGCACCAGCTTTCCTTTCAGGTGACCCTGGTTCCCATAGCCGCAGGTGGTTACATATTGGCACCCAAATGTGGTACTTGGAAATGGAGAGACCAACTGAGGGATGCTGTCTTAGGTGGAGCTCCATAGGAATGGAAAAAGTTATGTATCCGGCTCAGTAAGCAACATACAGCATTAATGTTAGCACTATAAATGTTATCTTTTGAAGGCTGTTGTTGAAGAGGTGCAAAAGGTATACAGGCTAAACTGAATCAGCGTAGACCCAACAAAGAGATCATCTAGGGTGTGACAGCGAATTGAGATGATGAATCTTATTAGGCATTTGTCCACAGTCTAAAACTGCATCAGGCAAGAGGAATAGGGCATAAAATAAAATAAGTAAAAATCAAAAAACACCAAAAAAACAGATTTTAGAAACGTGAGAGAAAAAGAGAAAGAGAGAAGGAAAATGGATTTCAGAGCTCTCCTAGGGACAAGGAGAAATCTGGAGACATACTGTTTCCACTATGGACCCTACTGGAGATATTCTTAGGATTGGTTACAACAAGCTCTCATCCCTCTCTATGTATTGTTTGCCATTGGTGCACCAATTTGTCCATGTGTCATCTTTTTTTTTTTTTGTCTATCTTTGCTTCATTGTTTGGATGACTGTTGTTCTATGTTTCATGTTGAAAAAAATGGTAAAAACTTTATCTGCTGGAGGTCCATCTCTTGATCCAGTTTCAGGTTACACAGCAGAGACTGATTTAAGTTGCCCCACATTCTTAGCTAGGAGTCAAGCACAGCTGGAGAAAAAGCTGCTTTTAAAGGGGTCAGCAGCTTCTGAAGTTCTTGGGCAAATAGGCTGATGGTCATTTCTCCTAGAAAAATCTCTACAGTATTGACTATTTGGTTCAAAGTGCCTTTTCTCTTGAAAATTACAGCTAGAAAAAGAAAAAAAATATTTGGTTTACATTTATAATATTTGTGTAGTCACTTCATTTTTGTTTCTGATTGGTTTCAAAGGTACAAATATGTTTGTGTGTCTTGGCTATAGAGTATCAGCTTATAAGTCATCAGGCATGATTAAAAATTGTAACATTGGTAACAAGAAAGTTAATTTAAAACTGATAACTCAGGGTTGGAGTCACTTTAAACAACAGCACATAGAATGTGCCAACCCACGAAAACAGGCCTCTAAAGATACTTCTAAATTGGCATATTTTATGTAAATTCTAATCTTAGAAATTAGACTTATAAGTGATAAGATTTAAAACAATGTCTCTTTAATTGTAAGACTCGAAGAGTCTTGCTCAGGAAGACCCACTCTCTGGAAAACACAGAGGCAGCAATCAATGCAAAAGGCAAGAGGTTAATTGAGCCTACACACCGGGGTCGCCCATGCTGCTGAGAGAAGACAACACTGAAGGAACATTGTAAGCAATTTTTATACTTTTTAGGGGTGTCAGTCACATCAGCAGAAAGCATACTTTAAACCCATTAACATGTGCTCTACCTTTATCTGGGACTTTTCCGAGGGTCAGTATATTCTGAGAATTGTTTACCCAGGCTGGGTCTTCCCAGAGGTTCAGTACATTCTGAGAATTGTTTACCCAGGCTGTGTCTTCCCAAAGGGTCAGGTTGTTCCCAGAATGGACTGTGGAGGCCACAAGATTATTATTCTCTCTCATAATGTGGTATTATAAGTTGTACTGTCAGGCATTCAAACATAAGAACTGGCAGACAAACCTTGTAATGTGAAAGTAATGCTTTTGCTATTGATTTTAAAGAGAATAGATTGTTTAAAATTAGGTTTTGCTTTCCAAAGTTGTAGTTATGCTCTAATATTGCAAGAGAAACTTAAGAATTTTGGTTAGCAACTGCCAGTGTTTCATTGACTGCAGTTTGCAATCTGATTGAAGGCTCACAGTTCTTAACTCACCCATATTTTGTAATTAGGATAATTTCAAGAGTGATAAAATTTAAAACATCTGTGGCCAGTATGAGCCTGCTGCCACTTTTACACAAGCTTTATTGGATACAGTGATAGAAGCAAAATTTAACCCCCCAAGATTGGAAAGATCTCAGTGGGAATTTATTTGGTATCAAACAGGCTCCTTTTGAACTGTTTCAGGAATTTGTAGATAGACTAAAAACAGCCAGTAGAATTTTTCGGAAACCCTCAAGCAGAGGTTCCTTTTGTTATTGGACCCTCATACAATTGGGTCTGGCTGCAGACTGCTGCCCTGCAGGAGGGATGGGCATTGGACAACAAGCTCAGATTAGGAAGTATTTACATTTGAGTTAATGCAAAGCTCAGAGCTGCCTCAGTGGAGACTTGTGAGGCACTGCTTTTTTCTTACAAACTCCACCTAGGAAGTTTCAGGCCAAAAAAAGCACTATTTATCCAGGTGTGGCTCAAAATAAAGTTCAAACTTAAGATCTATGACAGGTTAATAAGGATATGTAGAATTTATGAAGGCATTAAAGTCTGGCCTGTCTACTCTATATGCAAAATGATTAAAGATTTAGACAGTTGTTCCTTTGCATCCTGATCATTTTAAAGTATTTGCTTCTAATGAGCTGATTTTAAAGAACCAATGAAGCAATATCATTGTAAAGTTTTGCCTCAAGGAATGACTGATAGCCTTATGTTATGTGAGAAAAAAATGTTTGTCTCTGCTTCAATACAAGAAGCTAGGATTATAAATCTTTCAGTGTATATTATTCTTGGAATTTTATTACAGGTCTTTGCTCTTACAATGGACTTTAAAAATATTGAAGTAGTCGTTGCTCCAGAAAAGATTCAAAGATAATATATCAATTATATACTAAACAAATTGGCACAGAAAATTCAAATAAAACATAATTTATTTACATTAAATGATTTTCAAAGTTGGTAGGAGATATTAATTGGCTAGGACCTCACATTAAGGACTTAGCCTCTGATCTTCTCTAGGGGGGTGCAAATTAACTGGTGAGAGACAAATAACTTTACAGATAGTAGAGGAAGCTACTGTCATCAGTTGCTAGTTGTTTATGTTATGTGTTCATAGCAAGTCCTTAGCAAAGAGAGCATTAATGTGGATTCACTGATTTTCATCTCCAAGTAAAGTTTTAACATCCTGTTATGAAGCTATGGCTGTGTTAATAAAGAATTGTAGGATAGAATCATGAATGTATTTTGAAAAGGATGTCTTAAGAACCTGATGAAACATTTGTTCCTTGTTTCAAACAGCAATCAGCTTGGTTATTGCAGAGTATTGATACTTGGTCTATTGCATGGCAAGCCTTTTAGGAAAAATTGGTAATTGTTATCCCAAAAATAAGTTGTTAAATATGTTTCTATGTATGCTTTTGTATTTCCTATAGATTTATGCATGCATCCCATAAAGAATGCATGTACTGTATTTATAAACAGCTCTTCTATGGGAGAGAAGCTTATATAATTGGATCACATGTTTATTCTTTCGAGTTTCCCCCTGCTTCAGCACAGATAATTGAATTGCATGCTGTAGCAGCTATTTTTAAAATGTTAAAAAATCAAATTTTTAATTTGTGTACTGGTAGCCAATATATATGTGTGTGTGTGTGTGTGTGTGTGTGTGTGTGTGTGTGTGTATGTGTGAGTGTGTGTGTGTGTGTGTGTGTGTGTGTGTGTGTGTGTATCATGGCTTATAATTGCTTGAAATTGTTCCTGTTTTAGATAATTCTATTTCTCTTTTTTATTAGATTTATTATTTATTTACATTTCAAATGTTGTCTGCTTTCCTGGTCCCCCCCCCACACACAAAAATCCCATAAGCCATCTCCCCTCCCCCTGTTCCCCAATCAACCTTCTCCCGCTTCCCTGTCCTGGTATTCCCCTACATTGCGGCATTGAGCGTTTCCAGGACCAAGGGTCTCTCCTCCCCTTGATGTCCAACAAGGCCATCCTCTGCTGCCTATGTGTATGGAGCCATGGATACTGCTAATTCCTAAATTTTACAATTATTTATGCAAATACAACTCAAGTTAAGAAAAAGTACTGTTCCTTTAAATGACTGTCCTCTGGATATTTAAGAGCTCATCCCGGGGTTGGAGAGATGGCTCAGTGGGTAAGAGCACTGAGATTCTAAGTTCAAATCCCAGCAACCACATGGTGGCTCACAAACATCTATAATGAAATCTGATGCCCTCTTCTAGTGTGTCTGAAGACAGCTACAGTGTACTTATATATAATAAATTAAATCTTTAAGAAAGAGATCATCCTAGATCATCTGGACAAGATCCCTTGAGGCAAGTCTACAAGAGATTTGTATCCCAGGCAGACTATAGGCCTTACCTAGGAACAATTGGCCGTGTAACCATATTCTTTACATCATCAAAATATTAATGGGTTGAGAATAATTTGTTATTTTTAGAGACTGTGCACATAAAATTGTAAAGACTTGTTCTCAGTGTCCTCAATTTCTACCTCTACCACATAATGGTGTTGATTCTAGAGAACTTAATTATTACAAATGAATGGTACTCACATTTCTAATTTTACAAAATTAAAATATGTGCATGTGACTAATGATACTTTTTCAGACTTTCTAGTTGCAACTGCTCTAACAGGAGAAGCAACTAAAAAGGTTGCATTTATTTTCTATTATTGCATAGTCATTGAGTACATTATTGTCTATGCTTGGTGTTCCAACTCAGATTAAATCAGAGAATGGAACTGGCTATTTATTACAGTCAAACATTTGAGATGTTTTGATAACATTTTAATTCTTTATAATTCTCAAGGACAAGGTACTATGGAACTTTAAAATAATATCTTCTTTTAAAAGGGGGGAATTATATCCCCATGCACGTTATTTAAAAAGAAAATTTTAAAATTTGGATTCCAAAGAACTCCTTGGCAAGGGTCTATAGCATTGTACAGCTGGGCATACTCATTCTTAGTGGAAGGATCCACTTAATGGCATATGGCATGATCCTGATGAGGTATGAGGAAGAGAGCATGTTTGTGTTTTTTCCGCAGAATGCTGCAGAAGCATGCTATCTGCCAGAGTGTTTGGTGTGGCATGCTGAAGATAATAATGATCTGTGAGCTTGCTGAGTGCCCTGACAAAGGTGACAGGAAGGTTCTATTGGGTATATATTCTTTACCCACCTTTACTTGCCTATGTCTCAGATTAGATAAGCTGTCTTGCTTCAAGATTTTAGACCTTGTGGGACAGAGAACATGCAGACTGTGAAAACTGACTTAGAAAAATTTGTCTAAAGAAGGAGTTATAATGATTCTTCTCTTTCCTTTAATGTGATCAGTTATTCTGACTCAATCATGGACTGGTCTAGAAATAAATCCAATACTGGAGAGTCCAATTAGGAAGATAGCAAAAAAATCTTTATCAGCCATCTGAGGTAATTTGGAATATAGTCTTCACTCTTTCTGAGAAGTAGCAGTTTCTCTGTTGATTCTCAAAGCCAACTCCCACACCCTGTAGGCCAGGCTTTGTGTCTGATCGTTGTTAATTTGCAACTGAATTGGATACCTTGAGACATCAGCAGACAAATTAATCCTGTTTTGCTCCAAACTTTTAACTTTGTATTTTAACCAGGCTGGTTGCCTCCACATAGGAAAGCTCCACAAGGCTCAGTGACTCACCATGAACATTTTTTACTGCTTTGAAGAAATACACTGAGTGCATATTTGTAGGTCCTTGTATCTTGGTCAGATGTTGGAAAAAAGATGTGCTATGAAGGCCTGTGACCAAAAATGGACAACTAAGAAATTATAATAATCTCCAACCTAAGACAGAGGCATGAACTGAAAGACCGTGTTTGTTTATTAATAATAAACACTAATAAGGTCATGTTTGTTCAAATAACACAAACAAGCTGCATGTGACCTTGAATAGAGGTAAGAGCTAATATATAACCTTTGACCTAAGTCAGGCCACCATAATTCCCAGATAGGACTATGGAGCATAAGTAAATCTTTTACTCCAGTCCAGTCAATTTTAATAAATCAAAAGGGAGGAATTGTGCCCCCCCCAAGTCTTTGAGCAAGAAATTCAGACCTTGGAGCTAGTCATGACTACTCACCTAGGGTGGAGCTCTAAGACCAAGCTGAAGTCATTGTTCTTCAAGGACCTGCAATTTCCTGAGAGGAACCAGCCACCTGCTAAACAACAAAACTGGTTTTGTAGATAAATTCCTAGCCATTGGGGGAAGGGTTTTCCTCTACCTTTAAATTTGGAGTTCCCCATTAAACATCGAGCCTTGATCAGAAATACAATGTCTTCATTCATTATTTCTCTCTGCCCAACCATTCAATTTCAGCACCAGCTTTCCTTCCAGGTAACCCTGGTTCCCATAGCTGCAGGCAGTTACAATTCTGAGACTGGAACTGCAGAAATCTGAAATCAAAAGATACATGACTTAAGAAGAAGATGGAAGATGGACCTGTTCTGCTTTCAATGTGAAATATCCCCATGTGTTTGAGTACTTGGTTCCTAATTGGTAGTAGTGTTTGGAAAAGTTGTGGAACTTTACTAGGTAGAACCTTGGTGGAAGAATTGGGTCACTGTCTGTAGGCCTTGAGGTGTTACAGTCCGACTTCCTGTTACTCTCTGTGCTTCCTTAAATAAATGCTTATGAAATGTTGGCAGCCAGTCTCCTGCTCCTAGCATCATGCCTTCCCTTCCTGCTTCCTTCTCTTTCCCGAATGATAAACTTCATCCCTTTGTATCAGAAAGATGGCTTCTGTCTTCCCCCTCCCCATCCCTGCAGCCTTCTGAGTGGGAATTACAGACCACAGTGCTAGCTACAATCTCCCCCACCTAGGGTGGAGCACTCAGATCAAGGTGAAGTTGATTGTTCTTCCAGATCTACAATTTCCTGAAATAAGCAGGCGACCACCAAGCAGTGGAGCCAACACCCGCTGAGAAGACTCTCGAACCTTGGGGGAAGGGTCTCTCCCTCAACCTTAAATTCTCAGTCACCCATTAAAATTTGGGCCTTGATCAGCAACCTGTTGTCCTGGTTTCATTCTTTTCTTGACAACTTCCCATCCATCCCCATCTTCCCTTCCAGGTAATCAGTTCAATGTTACTGCAGGCAGTTACAATAGCTTACAAATGCAGACACAAGTGCTCCCCCTTACTTCTGCCTTGTTGCCCTGTCATAAGGCATCCCATCGCACTGAAAGAATGTTCTCTGACAGCAAGATTTGCCACATACATGGTGCTCCTGGTGAAGCAGCTGAGACTCCAAATTAGAGGACAGGACCCTGTTGCTCAAAATCAGATCTATGTAGCTTCTGATTCTTATCCTTCTTAGTTTTTTCCCATTGTTCTTTTGTTACATGCTTGACCCAAGGGATTCCAAATTAAACAGGTGGCTCAGGTGTTAAATGCAGTGTTTTGTATTTGTTACTAAGAAGAGGGAGATTAAACATGAAATGCTAAAATCCAGATGCTGCCTTATTCATTTCAAGCTGCTTAACTGTGAATTTATTGAACCTTGAAACCCTGGACTCATATCAGGGTGCCTGTTAAAGAAAGTCATTCCTGGATTTTAGAGAGATGCTTAGTGATTAGAGTGTATGCTGCACTTTCAGAAAATCTTAGCTCAGTTTGTACCTCATCCAGCAGCTCATAGCTATCTAACAACAGCTCCAGGGTTGTGCTTCTGACCCCCAAGAGCACCCAAACATGTGTTCCTACACATAGAGGGAAAGAACACACACATACAAACACACACACACACACACACACACACACGTACACACATGCACATGCAGAGAGAGAGAGAGAGAACAAGAGAGTGAATAGGAAAGAGACCTATAGACAGAGAGAAGGGACACACATAAGCACAAACATAGACACACAGATATACTCACATGCATATATACACATCTATACACATATAAAACATGCACTCAAACATATATATATATCCACATAAACACATACACATTCACTCATACACATACATACACAAATATACACATTCAATCAAACATGTATACAAACATAAACACACAAACACATACACTCATACATATACACACATCTAGATATACAAACCCACACATATACACATATACACACCCACAGATAAACACACAGACACAGAGACAGACATACATGCATACACATAGAGAGAGAGGCAGAGAGAGAGAGAGAGAGAACATACACACTCATGTACCTCAAAGAGTACCCTTGTACCTCAAAGAAATCCTTGTGGGTTTTTTGTTTGTCTTTAAGACAAACTGCTATATCCTCACTTGGGCTGTTGGGCGTCTCAAGGCATAACCCCCATCCCCCTTCCTACTGGGAGGTCTTTCCACACAGAGTCTTTGCCCAGCTCACATCTTCCTACAAAGTATTTGTCTTTCAAATCCCTCTTTTCTCATGTCACCTCAGATGCAGCAGCCCCTCCTGTGGGTGCACAACAAAACCCCAGGAAGCTACAACCCAGGCTGCACAGGAAGCAGAAGCCATGGGGAGCCAGGTCTCTTGCATCAGACTGGCTCATTAAATAATTCATTTAACAACTTCTTCCAAGACCCTGGTGCTTCTTAATTACTTGCTTGCTTTCTTCTCTGTCTTTTCAACTTTCTTTTAATTGAAAATCCAAGTCAGGCATGTCACAGCCTGGGAAGTCAGATCACTTGGAGACATCTTCTGTCTGTCTCATTAGGTGTCCAGCCACTGAAAAATGTATAATGCTTGAAGAAAAGGATGCAGGAGTAAACAACTACAGAAAAAATTAGATTTTCCAATAATGCCTAGTGAGAAAAATAGCACTTACAAACAGAACTCAGTTTTGTCCTTTACAAGGGACACAATAACCAGCAGCCATACCAATGTCCTGAGAGTGCAGGCATGATTCTGGCCAATGAGAACTGTAACACATGGTGGCATCAGTAATAGGCAAGACACACAGCAAGAAGGAGACAAGGCCTGTACATCATTCTTACCTTATGGGACTGGGAGAGCAAGTGGAGAGTCTGAATTTCGTACCTTAAGAATGGGTGAGAGCCCATGGAGTAATTTGAGTCTGAAATAGGGATCCAGCACTAGGGAGGCAGGGGGATGATTTGATTTGCTAAAATCTTGTGGGGGTTCCCAAACACAGTGGAGATGCTAAGCAGTGGCCAAAGCTGATGTGCCAGAAAACAGCAGCCCTTGGTGAAATGCCTGTTCTGAGGGCTACAGAAGCTTATCTAGACATAAAAAACATCACTAAATTGATTGAAAAAGGAATCACAAACATTTTCTGATAAAATTAAAGATTTACATGAAAAATATTTCCGTTAGATTATGCTTTTTGTTGCGGAATTGAGTCCATTGATGTTATAAGATAGTAAGGAATAGTGATTGTTGCTTCCTGTTATTATTGATGTTATTTTTATGTTTCTGTGGTTACTTTCTTTTGGGTTTGTTAGAAGATTACTTTCTTGCTTTTTCTAGGGTGTATTTTCCCTCCTTGTGTTGGCATTTTCCATCTATTATCCTTTGTAGGGCTGGATTTGTGGAAAGATATTGTGTAAATTTGGTTTTATCGTGGAATATCTTGTTTTCTTCATCTATGCTAATTAAGAGTTTTGCTGGGTATAATAAATTGGACTGGCATTTGTGTTCTCTTAGGGTTTGTAGGAGGTCTGCCCAGGATCTTCTAGCTTTCATCGTCTCTGGTGAGAAGTCTGGTGTAATTCTAATTGGCTCACCTTTATAGTTTACTTGACCTTTTTCCCTTATTGCTTTTAATATTCTTTCTTTGTTTAGTGCATTTGGTGTTTTGATTATTATTTGCCAGGAGGAATTTCTGGTCTGGTCCAGTCTGTTTGGAGTTCTGTAGGCTTCTTGTATGTTCATGGACATCTCTTTCTTTAGACTAGGGAAGTTTTCTTCTATAATTTTGTTGAAGATATTTACTGGCCCTTTAAGTTGGAAATCTTCACTCTCTTCTATACCTATAATCCTTAGGTTTGGTCTTCTTATTGTGTCCTGGATTTCCTGGATGTTTTGACTCAGGAGCTTTTTGTATTTTGCATTTTCTTTGACTGTTGAACTGTATTGTTTTCCATGATAATCTTTAATTTTAACATTTTTTTCTATATATTTCTTCAATTTTATCAGAAATATTTTCTATGTAAATCTTCAATTTTGTCAGAAAATGTTTATAATTCCACTTTCATTCAACTTAGGAATATTTTTATGCCTACCATTTTATCTGTAATTTTCCATGATAATCTTTAATTTTAATGTTATTTTATATTTTTCTACAATTTTATTGGAAATATTTCCCATGTAAATCTTCAATTCTGTCATAATATGTTTCTACTTTGTTTTTCAATTAATTTAGCAATATTTTTTATGTCTACCATTTTACTCTTTAATATTCCAAGAAAATTGTCAATCTTAATATGTTTTTCTATATGCTTCTCCAATCTTGTCAGAAATAGTTTCCATATAAATCTTTAATTTTATCATACAATGTTTTTACTTCCTTTTTCAATAAAAAAGAAGCTTATCTAAAAAACAACTGTTCATTCCAGAAATAAAACAAACAAACAAAAAATTCTAGAGAATCAATGTGAATCCAAACCACCCAAATAAAACAACCTGGATCCACCCTTCAGCTGAGCATTTGGGGTTCATCAAACTCTTCTGATCCTCATACAAGTGGCATCTGCTCTGTGGAGCTATGTTTTTCTCAAGAGGAAAATAGAGTCTAGAGATGCTGAAATGCTTGGAAGTGCCACCTCTTTTGGGAACACACAAGAGTCAAGTAGGAAGAACTGAAGTTCTGTGCTTTCCCAGGGTTTAAATTTATGGCATTTTAGCTCTCGAGTCAAAATTAGAATGTTGAATAAGAGGCATAGATGTACTGAGGAACTGAGGCCTGGGCTAGAGTGGGAGGGGCTATGGAGTTGCAGGTTTCCTCCAGACCCTCCACAGGGATCTCTTTGCCCAGCATCCTTGAAATCATAGCCTGGTATCTTCCCAGCTCTGTATTAGCTTTGGAAACCTGGATGAAACATTAATGGTCCCTCAAAAGAGTCTATGAGGTCACAACTGCAATCAAAGTGCTTAACACTCTGAGTTTCAGTCATTGAATTGCTCCTTTACAGTGTAATTCTTCCTTTCAACTCCTATGGACCCTCTGACCTATCAACTTCTGTATTGTTAAGTAAAGAAAGAATCCATGCAATCACCATGACTGTGTCTTTGAAGTATAGCCTAGAGGTTGAGTCCTAGAATTAAAATGAATTAATTCTGTTTATATTACTGTGAGTTAGTTATGTAATAAATTAAAGGTACAGTTCCTTATCTGTGTGTCAGATGGTACAATATCATCCAGCTGAAGGGGAGGAGGTTCTTCCTGCAAAGATCTAGGGCATTTTCATTAATCTGACTTAACAAAATGCATAGTCTTTATAGTCTGTGGTCTGTGTATATATTTGTGTGTGTTTGTATGTATATGTTCATGTGTGTGTGTGTGTGTGTGTGTGTGCATGAGTGTTTATATACATGTGTGTATGGAGTGTTTGTACAAGTGTGTGCAATGTGTCTCTGCATGTATGTATGTGTATGTATGTATGTGTGTGCATGTAGGAGTTTGTCCTGTCATGTATGTATTTATGTGTGTATATGTGACTACATGTGTGTATGTTTCTATGGTGTGTGTGTGTGTGTGTACGTGCGTGTGTGCTTGTGTATGCATGTGTGTATATGTGTGCTTTGACTTTCTTTCTCAGTAAGAGAAGCATGCTTTCTATGCCAGAACAGAACAGGTTTTACCTTTCTGTATTGTGTTGGTAATTTCACATCCATTCTGGTCTTCTTCTGTTAAGGCCTAGATAAAATATTAAGACCTAGGTGGAATGTTAAGGCCTAGGTAACTGTTAACTAGATAGCCTAGCATTATAAGGAAACTTCCTCGTATGTTTCTGAGGTTATTAGAAACCTTTCTAAAACCAAGATTGATTATATATTCTGTTATGTTCTTTGCCCTGGAAACCAACCATAATAGAAGTCAATAGAAATGTTTTGTGTAGTGACCCACGATAAGCTTGGACCCAAACCAATCACCCAGTAGCACTTCTTGTACCCGAGTAGAAGCATTTATAATATAAGCTTCCTAGGATAGACCCCAGCATAAGAGAGACACCTGAACCAATATAAGAAACTATTTACAATAAGACTTCTATTTTGAGTGGTGGTCCAGTAAAATTTAAGTTTCTAAGATCTTCCTGGGAACTGACATCCTACTTGAAAGATAACATGTGGATCAGTAGCATCAGTAACTGATATCCTGGTTGACAAATTAAGGCAAGAATGTTACACAAGTCCCATCTTGGTAAACAAGTTTGAATATGATTATTAGACAAAGCAGGTTCCCTACCACCATTGAATTCCCTAACCAATGGAAGCAGGATAAATGTACAACAAGGACATGTTACTAAGGAAATCCCCTATCTCTAAATCCTGATTGTTGAAATAACTTAGCACAAATGTTTGCAGATTCGGGGCTTAAAAATCTTGTAGGATCTTAACTCAGGATCATAGTTCAGTTGCTAAATCTGGACAATGATCCTGGTTGACATGAGGTGTATGCTAAATAAACTCTCCCTGTCTGACTGAGACAAACACTGGTTTGTGTGGTTTGTGAGGTGATTCCTGAACCCCAATACCTCAAAGATCATCTATTTTTCTACTTCAGTTTATGTCCCCTGTCCTAACTTAGAGCTCACAGCTGCATCAAGTGGGCTTCTGACATGATCCCATAGCTCTTCTTTTCCACACCTCTCATGGGAAGTGATATCCATTTTTACACAGGAAATCACCTGATGTGAGAAATTTCCTCAACCCTTGTCAAATCTAAGCACATCATTTATATTCTCATTTTTTACATAATGTTAGGCAATTTTTAATAGTTTCACTGAGTTTTCTCTGACTTGAAATTGATGGTTGCTCTTCTGTCAGACTCTAGAAGGAAGCAAGGCTGAAGCTGCTGCAACTGGTTTTTCTATGGTGGTTATATAGGTGCCACCTTTTCCTCTTGCTTGATAAGAGGCCTGTTATTTTAATATACCCCTCCATTCACTGCAAGACTTTTCTTTTTTTTTCTTTCTTTTTTTTTGTTTGTTTGTTTTTTTTGTTTTGTTTTGTTTTTTCGAGACAGGGTTTCTCTGTGTAGCCCTGGCTGTTCTGGAACTCACTTTGTAGACCAGGCTGGCCTCGAACTCAGAAATCCTCCTGCCTCTGCCTCCCAAGTGCTGGGATTAAAGGTTTCGCCACCACCGCCCGGCTCACTGCAAGACTTTTCAACTTTACAACGTGATAGTTTTTATTAGCCCCAGAAATTGGTCTTCCTCCAATTGAGTAATTGCCTTCTTTCCCATCCCCCCCTGAACAAAGTCCAAAAGAAAATGACGTGGAGCACAAGTGTGAGCTGTATACGGAGCTTCCAATTTTCCTTTTCTGTTTTCTTCTTCTGGTTTATTGAGACAGGAGCATTGTAGTCCAGGCCATGCTCAAACTCCTATGTCTGTATCCCAAGTACTGGGATTATAGACATATTTCATCACACAAAATGAGAAGGGCAAAAATGATTTGAATGACACATCATTTTTTTTTATTATTTATTTTGTTTTATTTTTTTAATTTACATTCCAAATCATTTCCCCTTTCCCGTTTCCTCCCTCCCCGAAAGTCCCATAAGCCCCCTTCCCTCCCTCTTTTCTCCATTCAACCCCCTGTCGTTACTCTGTCCTGACGTTCCCCTACATCCAGTCTTTCCAGGAACAGGGGTCTCTCCTTCCATCTTCTTAGAAATCTATTGATATGCGGATTGTGTCTAGGGTATTCCGGGATTCTGGGTCAATATCCCCTTATCAGTGACTGCATACCATGTGTGTTCTTTTGTGATTGGGTTACCTCACTAAGGATGATATTTTCAAGTTCTGACCATTTGCCTAGGAATTTCGTGAATTCATTGTTTTTAATTGCAGAGTAGTATTCCATTGTGTAGATATACCACATCTTCTGAATCCATTCCTCTGTTGAGGGACATCTGGGTTCTTTCCAGCTTCTGGCTATTATAAATAAGGCTGCTATGAACATAGTGGAGCATGTGTCCTTATTGCATGCAGGTAAAGCCTCTGGGTATATGCCCAGGAGTGGTATAGCCGAATTCTCCGGGAGTGTCATGCCCAGTTTTCTGAGGAACCGCCAGACTGCTTTCCAGAGTGGTTGTACCAGCTTGCAATTCCACCAGCAGTGGAGGAGTGTTCCTCTTTCTCCACATCAATACATTGTTCTTTTATAATTTTATTCAAAATATGTCACCACTTAATATAAAAATTTTTAATATATGTTCTGCTTTGCTTTGTATTCAAGCTTTAAATTTTGACATATATTCTGTAATTGAAGTAACCGTATATAGGGCTAGCCTTAATTTGAGGGCTGATCCCATATTTGTATCAGTTGCACATGACTGCAGCCTGCAACATTTGGCAGCACAGTCACAAGTATGCATCTTCCTCCTCTTGAATTTTGTTCTCTTTTCTCTTTTAGAAGAACATCAAAAGTTCACTTTCTAAGCATCCTACTGATTGCTTTATTTTTGCAATCACTTGAAACTCTTCTGTTGTGTTGCTATCTTTAGGTGGAAAGTCTTAGATGCTGTCTCAGGTTTGCTTACAATATCCAACAGACCTTCACCTTTCTGCACACACTGAAGACAGGTTTTGTTCTGTTTATACTACCCCAATTATTGCAGTCATATTTTGCACTTACTGACTCATTTTTATGTCTGATGATCTTTGTGCAACCATATCTAATAGCAAAAGACTCGGTTACTAGCATAAGCAAGAATTGACAGGAAGCACTTGCCAGACTAGGAAGAAGACTAAGAAGCCTTGAGCTGGGTCTTATGTGAAGGATACTGTTTCTAGAAAAGCCCAGTGGTTTTTGGCAATGCAAAAATGCAAGCAATGACGTTACAGGGTGAAAAGTTCACTGGGTATGGGAAACCACTCACTCAGTTCTTCCATATTCGAACTTTCCTCTCTCAACTCCTCTCTGGTGAATATTGGGTGCCAGAATCTCTCTCCCTGGGACTGGCTTGAACTGCCTTGGTTTATTAATTTACTTTATGTTTTAAGAACCTTATTAGAAGCTGTCATCCACTGATGACCTAAGCAGATGTGAGTAATTTTGTCAACTTCACTGGATCTGGAATACCCTCTGGGATGATGTCTCCATAGAGGATTAAATACAAGTGAAATACCCTCAGAGTCTGGGAAGTAGCAACTCATGGGCTGAGGCCCCAGATTGAATACAAGGGGAAAGGGGTGTGGGGGTGGGAGACTTCTGTGGACTTGCATTCCCTCCAACTGCCTCCTGATCTTTGGAGAAATGGGAAAGCTGCCATGGGGACCAGAGCTCTGCCTGCCCACCTGCCCGCCTGCCTGTTTAGCTGTGATGGACTGTAATCTCTCAACTAGGAATCAAAACAAACTATCCTCCCTTAAGTTCCTTCTCACCAAGTATTTCATCCAGGACTGAGAAAAACAATACAGCAGCCTGACCTCTGGGAAATGGGGTTCCATCTGTTTTGAACTATCTGCACGCCCAGCAACCTGCTGGCAACTTTGAATCCCTACCTACCTTCCCTTTTGTTTATTGTTTGTTTGGTTTGGTTTGGTTTTACCTGAATGACTCCTTGATTATACTGTTTTTATTCAAATATGTGTAAGGCACAAAGTTAACCTGTAAGCCCAACCCATCCCAAAGAAGTAACTTCCTAGAATGCTGGGAGCTGTAGTTCTTGGAAAATAACAAAACTTCATGGGGGACATATGGCGGCTCTATGGGATTATCCTTATAAACCCCTGCAAACAAACAAAACAAAACAAAACAAAAAGACAAAGCATGTCTGAGACCACTTAGCTGGGAATTCCAGAGAGTGATGTTGACCAAAGCCCATTCTATTCTTGACAATATTTAATTAAAAGCTTCCTTCAATTTTGGCTCAAATGGTTGCACTGGTTTTTCTCCAGCAAATCTCAGGATTAACATATGTAGAGGGAATATGTCCAGAAACAAGAGCAATGAGCACCTAGAGACTTGAGTTGTTTAGGGTCCATGTGCTGTAAAGCAAATTGCTCTCTGTTGGGGATAAAGATCCCTGTGCTCTCTACTTTTCTCTTGTTATGATAAATGCTGTGAGCAAATGCAGCTTATTTGCTGCCTTTCAAAGAAAGAGCTGATTCTGGCTTATAAAGCTAGAGAGTCCACAATGGTGGTGCTTGTCACACCAGCAGCAGGCAGCCAGAGCAGGAAGCTTGGAGAGCACATCTTCAACTGCAAACATATAGCTGAGAGAGAGAACTGGAAATAAGGTGAGACTTTATAATCTCAAAATTCTTCCCGCATCACTTACTTCCTTCTGTAAGCTTGTACCATTTACATCTTTCCACCAGCTAGTCATCAAGTGTTCAAATACCCTACCCTATGGGAGACATGTCTCATTCAAACCACCAAAATCCCTTATTTGCCTCCTTATTCTTGTATATTATAGGGCACATATGTGACTAAAATCAGATAGAAAATGACACGCAGTAGAGTAAAACTTACATAACCTGTTAATCACATAGAGAACCAACCAAGCTACACCTCTGACAATCAGCTTCTACCCATAGAGGCACCACCACCTGTAAGCATGGTGCTTCCAAGATGTCTCATCTTTGCTATGGCTTTGCTTTTGAATCTTGCCATATGTCCATCTGTGAGTGCTTTCTCATCCTTTGAATAACCTGGAAACACTCAGCCCAGAAAATAACCCTAGTAGCCTTCACAGCAGGGGTGGGAAGGCACTCTGTGCCTTGCATGATCTGGGAAGTCACCAATAGCTTCCACTGTGTGAGGCTCCTTCAGTTTCAAATCCCCTTTCTGTTATTTTAATGTGGGGAGATGGGTACCCATGTTTGCTGTTCCATCTTAAACCAACAGTTCCTTTATATTGTTTTGGAATGCTTTGTTCTTACCAAAAAAAAAGAAAATGTCATTAAATAGCATGCACAAAACTATTACTTAGAGACAATGATCTAAAATTCAGCACATCCCAATTCTTCTAGGAGATGAAATGATGGCAGCACAGAACAATCATTTGCTGGCACTCTTCAACAGTTGGTGTCTGTCATTAACCTCAGCTACTGGCTTCATTTATTAACTGAGGAGCAAATTGAGTCTCTGGAAGGAACATCATATGTGCAACACACTTAGTTCTTAATTTTCTTCTCAGGCACATCTGTTAGCCTCTGTGAAGCAAGCAACTGGACCTTGGCTTAGTAAAAGGTATGTGAAACAAAATGTACAGAATATATGCTCTCTCTGAGACTACAAGATCTATACTCCACAGCCCCACAAAGGAAAATAAATGGAAGACTCATCAACCTGAGGACACACATTATGGATTCAAATGTAATCTTTTAATTGATTCCCTAAAATCTCCAGTTCTGTATGAGTTACTAATTCCAGAAGATTGATTTCCCTAAAGTAAAGTAAATCATACACTCTGCAACTGAGATTTAATTCCAGACCTCAAAATCCAAAGTGCATGCCACATTCTCATGATTGGGAGCCCTGTAATAAGCATTCAAGCCCCTTTGGTGTGTAGGTGTGCATTAGGCTCAGATCAAACTTGGAGCTCAGCTGGTTCATTAAATGTGTTTTCTTCAAGTTTTATAATTGGTAGCTCACAAGAAAGCTGAAGTCTAGGCAGTTTAAGAAAGTGTGCTTGTCATAACAGTTATCTGTATCAAAGTAGCAAATTAGAAGTGATTCTGACCACTGTCAAACATCTTTCTGGAGATGGACGATGGGGAAAATACTGTCATTTATTCCTGGGCCCATTTGCCTGCTAGCAAACATGATTGACAGAATTCCCATAAAACACAGGCAGGCTGGGGCATGAGACTTTCCCATTAGTTGACCATCAACCCTAGGACAAAGTCACCATGGATAGATTTCATGGGATCATTTCTACTGAGGACTTCTTTGGAACATAACTCTGATGAAATATTATCTTTTATGAGTTAAATTGATACATAGTTTATACTTGAAATGTTTTATAATTGATCAATAATCCTGCATGACCTTGATGGTTCTACCTTTCTTACAGTTAGTACTATAAATATAATTGCTGGTAGTTTTCTAAATGGCTTTTAAGTTCCAGAGGAAAATAGAAAATTCCTAGGACAAGATATTGGCTCTTGGTTTTAGTAGGTCAGGAATTTGCCTTAAAATTGTAAAAGAGCACCCCCCCCCAGCCTCTTTTCCCACTGCCAGTGAGTGTCAATGATAGCAACAGAGGAAGCAATGTCTCAGATATGCTGACAATACATGCAATGCAAATGGATTTCATCAAGAGATGTCTACTTTTCTTCTATACTAAGAAAATTAGGACCTGGTAAGAACTCCACATATCAAAAGCCAAAGATGGCTTCAACTCTTCTAGAAATGGTTGGGGCTAGCAAGGGAAATTTCTAGCTATTTCCTTTCATAAGTTCCAAGGCAAAAACACAAGGAACATCTATGCAGTTGGTGAGTCGTAGAAGACACATGAGGCAAACAATCATTTCAAGGTTTCTATGATCATTTTCAGGACATTTAAGATTGTAATGATAGAGACCACCAGAAACCATCACAGTGATGCATTACAGTACTGTATCACAGTGGTGTGTTATACTGCTGTGTTTCAGCACAATGTTACAGTGTTGTACTACAGTGCTTTGCTACAGTGCTGTGTTACAATGTTGCATTATACTTCTGTGTTACAGTGTTGTGTTACAGCACTATGTTACAGTGCTGCATTATACTGTTGTGTTTCAGTACAGTGTTATAGTGTTGTGCTACAGTACTGTGTTACAATGCTGCATTATACTTCTGTGTTACAGTGTTGTGTTACAGTGCTGTGTTACAGTGCTGCATTATACTGCTGTGTTACAGTATTGTGTTATAGTCTTGTGTTACAGTACTATGTTACAGTGTTGTATTACAGTGCTATGTTACAGTGCTGCATTATACTGCTGTGTTACAGTATTGTATTATAGTCTTGTGTTACAGTACTATGTTACAGTGCTGTATTACAGTGTTGTGTTGCAGTGCTGTGTCACAGTACTGTGTTACAGTGCTGCATTAAAGTACTGTGTGTGTCACAGTGCTGCATTACAGTGCTATGTCACAGTGCTGTGTTACAGTGCTTCTTTCCAATGCTGTTACAGTGTAGTATTACAGTATTATGTTACAGTGCTGTGTTACAGTGCTGGGACTGAGTGTGTATGATTCTCTAGCCCTATGCTATCACTCCAGACCCAAACAAAAATAAGTTAGCTACATGTTCCTGGCAACAGGTGTACCAGATTGTAGGTTTGCCAACCAACTAGTTCATCAAAGCTAGCAAGTTGCTCATCACAATGAAAGACTCTCTTCTCACTGTTGCCACCAATCTGTCTTCTAGTTAATTTTTTGTTATCTGTGAATCTTGCATTAAAACCCTTGTTTGAATCTGTAAATTTCCACTTTGACAATTTTATTTCTCAAACATATTCTATGCCTTTTTTGTATCTTATCATTTTCAAATTTTCTGCTGAGGTGCACCTGTGTGTTCTATGAATGCTGATGACAGTTAATGCTCACAAGGAGTTACATGTCACCTGATCATACCTAGTTCTGTTGCTGTGTCCTTTATTGCACCTGTTTTCCATGTGCACCTATTTTCTTTTTGTTTTTTTGTTTTTGTTTTTGGTTTTTTTTTTTTTTGATTGAGTTCTGAACTACATTATGATGTACAGAGAAAGCAGAAGCCTGAAAATCACCTTTCTCCAGCAAGGCCCCCTGCTCTATTCACCAGCAAGAGGAAGAGTGGCTGAATGAAATCATATCAGTAGCTGATTTGATCACTTCTGGCTCTTGTGTTCACTTCTTCTTACTTTTGAAGACAAACCTTGGGAATCTTGAGGGCTGGGAAAGATAAGGTTACCTAGACTTTCAAAAATTGTACTTGTTTTAAGCATAAGAATGTCCCAAGACAGACAAGTTCAACAATACTATGAGAAGAGTTTCCTTCTTGACCTTTAATGAAATTAGCATGCTCCTGGCTTAGTTTTTCTTCCTCCATAAAAGTAAAACCACATTTTGAGTATTTGAAAATTCCCAAATATTAAAAAGTTTTTGACAGAGAAAAATCTAAATTAATATCTGCAGAAGGATGTACATGTTAGCCAGATATGATGATTGAATTGGGAATCTTTACACTATCTTAGGAGAAGTCCTGTTGCTAATAAGACACTCTCACAAATGCTATTTAAGAGACAATTCCTTTCTTCTCAATAGCAGTTAAGGGTACATAGAGTCTGTTATGGTGGGGAGTCATGTTGTCAGGAGCATTACATAAACAGTCACATCATAATCACAGACAAAAACAGAGAATAATACTTGAGACCTGCTGTTTAGTTCTCTTCCTCACACAGGCCTAGATTTCAAGGCAAGGAATTAAACTGCCCTTGGTGGACATGTCTTCCTAATTAGCACAACCAAGAGAACAATACTCAACAGGCTTGCCCACCAACCCTTCTCCCAGGTGGTTATAGGTTCTGTCAAGTTGAAAATTAACATTATCATCACAACCATCTAAGAGATGTAATTCTGGCATGTGATTTAATTGGGGAGAGAAGGACCACCCTGAACGTGGATGCCACTATCCTGTGGAGCAGGGTTTCAGACCAAATAAAAAGTAAAAAGCAAGCTGGGCCCCAGCATTCATCTCTGTCTGCATTCTGACTGTACAAGCAGGTTGACCAGTAGCCTCATTTCCCTGTTGTCATGGCCTCCCTGCCAGGATGAATTTTCCCCTTAAACTGTACCACAATGGACCTCCATTTTCTCTACTTGCTGCTTCTCAGGTATGTATTCACAGTAATGAGAAAAGTAACTAATATGCCAGGTAAAACAGGAACATACCAGCAAGTTTTCTTCATTTGGTTTTCTTTTCCTTTTTTTTTCTTTTCTATTTTTTTTTTTTTTTTGATTTTTGTTTGCTTCATATATATAAGTGCTTTACTCACATACATGTCTGTGGACCATATCCATGACTGGTGTCCATGAAGGTCAAAAGAGGGCATTGCATCCACTGGTACTGGTAGAAAATATTTAATCTCAAATCCTCAAATCGGGATTTCTACCCCACAGCTTAGGATCACTAAGTTATTGAAAGGGGATTAAAGTAATTAGATGAATACATCAAGAGCATGTCTGAGTTCAGATCAATGTGAGTTCAAAGACAGCCCATTTCTAGGTGTACCATGTTAATGTCTTCAGATCTTTGTGCTCCTCAAAATTTAGATCTCTCTGGTTCCAACCTTTAGCCAATTATCTACATATCAGCATGTGATACTAGCTAACCAAATCCCCTCACCCATATCTTATCCTTTTGAGAATGGGGTTTTGGTGACTGTTGGAAGATTCTGAGTCTTAGTCTTGGGAATAGAGGTTCTCCTTTGCTTTTTCACAGGACATGAAGTCCCCATGTGCATTGCCTCATGGTTTGACCTGATGATTAACATACTTGATTGATCCCCATAGTTCTGGATTCCATTTCTTTTCACAAATAGGTGGCAAGTAAACTATTCAACTTTCCCTCTGGATGAGAGAACAGCATGGGAGGCAAGAATGGGAACAGAGTATTTAGCCTTTGGTTTAGTGTTATTTTCACAATGTTTAGAGGAGATAAGCATCAGTCATTCCATTTTCCATTTAGGAAGCTTAGACTCAAAGAAGTTGAGTGGTGAGGATAAAACCAAATCAGGAGTTCATAGAGGTGGTACCAGAACTTCCCTGACTCAAGACACTCACAGAAGACACCACTTGTCCATCACACATCCCTTTATTACAGCAGAGGCCACATTCTATCCATTTGACATTTTGTTATCAAGTGAAAAAAAAAAGACTTTTTCAAAAACAAGTTCTATGACTTGTGATATGAATGTTGAATAAATAAACCATTAGGTAGATGTATCAGGAAGGACAAAAATTAACCAAAATGTCTAAAAGAAAAAAAAAAGCACAGTGTGAAAGGAAGAAATTGGGCTTATGATTTCATTTTCACATACTTTTTTTCCTAAAATTAATTTGCTATATTCTAGGTTTAGAAATAATGTGCTTGGTACATAAAGAAATTAAGCCATATAAGAGCAGATAAAGGAGAAAATCTCCTAAATCTCCCCCATCTTGATGCAATATTGTCACATTTTGAAGAATATTTGTACCTGGTATCTTTCTCACATGTTGTAACACTGAAAGTTATGGTATGAAGTAGACTGACCATGCCTATGAATTCTGGTTTTCCTGTGTGGATGGAGTTTGTTTCTAATGTAATTATAAACAGCATTGCAGTGAATGAACTATCCAATGCACGTTTTCCCTGGCATAAGAGGTAAGGCTAGATTAATATGTGTTTGATATTTAAAGAGACCCATGTTGATTTCCATGCAGCCCACATTGTTGAATTACAGACAATGCTTCTTCATCTAGGAGGTCAACCTGCTCATGAGAAAGCATAAATTGTCTGTTCCCTGCACCTCTATGATCTATTTCACCTTTAGCATCAGATCCTGCCCTCATGTTGTATGTATCTAAGTGAACATCTTGCAAAGTCTAAGTAAGTTTGCTTAGTTGAGAGATTTAATGTCAAGAAGACCATTTGTGTGCCTTCTTATACAGGAAATATAAATCACTGATTCACATGCTACTTATTCACATACCATTCATTTGCTGATTTGATTTGTTATTGAAATAACCGCTCTTTTAAAATACCTCAAACTGGGACACGGCCTGTTGGGGCTTCCATCTGTGCCCGAGAACGGGTCAGCGCTGTGGTCGTCTGGGTGCCAGATCGGCGGGCCATCGCGACTACAGGGTGAGCAGCGCCACGCAGAGTGCCCTCCGCCATCTTTGCTCTGGGAGGTTGGGACAGCCAGGTTCTGAGACAGACAGGCATAATGTCGCTTGGGTCTCGGGCGGCTTGTGTGTGTGCGGCTCCCAGGTGCGGGGCTGATCTGCAGTGACCAGCGCACCAGCTCTGCTGTGGGTCTTCTGCCTGGCAGAGGGACCCCGCACTGGGCTGGAGCCTACCAGCTTTCCTTCCGCGACCTCTGTTCCCGCAGACTGCGCTGAAGAGACAGGTACCCCAAGCTCTCTCTCCCCAATATAACATCACTTGGGACACGGCCTGTTAGGGCTTCCGTCTGTGCCCGAGAACGGGTCAGCGCTGTGGTCGTCTGGGTGCCAGATCGGCGGGCCATCGCGTCTACAGGGTGAGCGGCACCACGGAGAGTGTGCAGATTGCACTCCGCCATCTTTGCTCCAGTGGCCAGGTAGTTGGGACCTCCAGCCTCAGAGACAGACAGGCATAATATCGCTTTGGTCTCAGGCAGCTTGTGTGTAACCTGCTCCCAGGTGCTGGGCTGATCTGCAGTAACCAGCGCGCCAGCTCTGCTGTGGGACTTCTGCCTGGCAGAGGGACACCCCTCCCCCCCTAGGAGAGATCACACACCCCTGCACAGGGCAGGAGCCTACCAGCCTCCCTTTGGCGACCTCTGCTCCAGGAATCCACTAGGCTGAGCCTTTAGATGTGCAAGGCCTCCCCAATATAAGATCACTTGGGGCAAGGCACATTAGGGCTCCAAAGTCACTCAGGAGCAGGCAGGCCCCAGAAATCGGTGCCAGGGGAACCCTGGCAATCCAGGGGGGGGGGGCAGAAATAGCTTTGCAGGCTCACAGGAGGTCCAACCAACAGCCAGTGGCAGCAGGACCAACTAACATCAGAGGTATCCAGATGGCAAAAGGCAAACGTAGGAATGTTACTAACAGAAATCAAAGTAATGTGGGACCATCCGAACACAACTCTCCAACAGCAGCAAGTCCTGGATACCCCACCACACCCGAAAGACAAGATCTGGATTTAAAATCACTTCTCATGATCCAATTAGAGGATCACAAGAAGGACACAAATAAATCTCATAAAGAGTTACAGGAGACCATGAATCAACGGTTAGAAGCCCTTACAAAGGAAACACAAAAATCGCTTAGAGAAATGCGGGAGAACATGGATCAAAAGATGGAGGCGCACAAGGAGACAACACAAAAATCGCTTAACGAGATGAATCAATGGGTAGATGCACTCACAAAGGAATCACAAAATTTGCATAAAGAAATGCAGAAGAATATGGGTCAACAGATGGATGCCCATAAGGAGGCAACACAAAAATTGCTTAAAGAAATGAATCAACGGTTAGATGCCCTTACAAAGGAAACACGAGAACTGCTTAAAGAAATGCAAGAGACGATGGATCAACAGATGGAATCCCATGAGGAGGAAACACAAAAATCGCTCAGAGAAATGCAGGAGAACGTGGGTCATCAGGAAGAAATCCTGAAAGAGGTAATGCAAAAATACCTTAAGGAAATACAGGAAAATACAAACAAACAAGTGAAGGATCTCAACAAATCCATCCAGGAACTAAAAAAGGAAGTAGAAACAACTAAGAAATCACAAAGGGAGACAACTTTGGAGATAGAAAACCTTGGGAAGAAATCAGGAGTCATAGATGCAAGCATCAACAATAGAATACAAGAGATGGAAGAAAGAATCTCAGGTGCTGAAGATTCCATAGAAAGCATCGACTCAACAGTCAAAGAAAATGCAAAATGCAAAAAAACGTGTAACCCAAAACATCCAGGAAATCCAGGACAAAATGAGAAGACCAAACCTAAGGATTATAGGTATAGATGAGAGTGAAGATTTGCAACTTAAAGGGCCAGTAAACATCTTCAACAAAATTCTGGAGGAAAACTTCCCTAACTTAAAGAGAGAGATGTCGATGAACGTACAAGAAGCCTACAGAACTCCAAACAGACTGGACCAGAACAGAAATACCTCCCGTCACATAATAATCAAAACACCGAATGTTCTCAACAAAGAAAGAATACTAAAAGCAGTAAGAGAAAAGGGCCAAGTAACATACAAAGGAAGACCTATCCGAATCACATCAGACTTCTCACCAGAGACTATGAAAGCCAGAAGATCCTGGGCAGATCTCAAGCAGACACTAAGACAGCACAAATGCCAGCCTAGACTACTATACCCAGCAAAACTCTCAATCACCATAGATGGAGAGACCATCTATTTATAGACCATTTATATTCCATGATAAAACCAAATTTTCACAATATCTTTCCACAAATCCAGTCCTGCAACGGATAATAGGTGGAAACCTCCAATACAGGGAGAGAAACAACACCCTGGAAAAAATGAGATAATAACCTTCTTGAATCAAACCCAAAAGTAGATAACCACTCAAACATAAAGATAGCGTCAAGAATGGCAGATGGCAATAATCACTATGCCTTAATCTCTCTTAATATCAATGGTCTCAATTCCCCAATTAAAAGACATAGACTAGCAGACTGGATACGTAAACAGGACCCAGCATTTTGCTGCATGCAGGAAACGCACCTCAGTGTCAAAGACAAACACTACCTCAGAGTAAAAGGCTGGAAAACAATTTTACAAGCAAATGGCCCCAAGAAACGAGGTGGAGTAGCCATCCTAATATCGGATAAAATTGATTTTCAACCTAAAGTCATCAAAAAAGACACAGAAGGACACTACATACTGATCAAGGGAAAAATCCACCATCAAGAACTCTCAATTCTGAATATCTATGCTCCAAATGCAAGGGCACCCTCATTCGTAAAAGAAACTTTACTAAAACTCAAAGCACACATCGCACCGCACACAATAATAGTGGGTGACTTCAACACCCCGCTCTCTGAAATGGATCGTTCAGGAAAGCAGAAACTAAACAGGGACACAGTGAATCTAATTGAAGCCTTGGACCAAATGGAATTAACTGATATATATAGAACATTTCATCCTAGAGCTAAAGAATACACCTTCTTCTCAGCTCCTCATGGTACCTTCTCCAAAATTGACCATATAATTGGTCACAAATCAGACCGCAACAGATACAAGAAGATAGAAATAATCCCATGCCTCCTATCAGATCACTATGGTATAAGGGTGGTCTTCAATGGCAACAAAAACAAAAGAAAACCCACGTACACATGGAGGCTGAACAATGCTCTACTCAATGATAACTTGGTCAAGGTGGAAATAAAGAAAGAAATCAAAGACTTTTTGAAAGTTAATGAAAATGAAGGCACAACATACCCTAATTTATGGGACACAATGAAAGCAGTGCTAAGAGGAAAATTCATAGCCCTGAGTGCCGCCAAAAAGAAACGGGAGACAGCATACACTAACAGCTTAATGGCACACCTGAAAGCCCTGGAACAAAAAGAAGCAAATACACCAAAGAGGAGTAGAAGGCAGGAAATCATCAAACTCAGGGCTGAAATCAATCAAGTAGAAACAAATAAAACCATACAAAGAATCAACAAAACGAGGAGTTGGTTCTTTGAGAAAATTAACAAGATAGATAAGCCCTTAGCCAGACTAACCAGAGAGCACAGAGATAGTATCCAAATTAATAAAATCAGAAACGAAAAGGGAGAGATAACAACAGAAACTGAGGAAATTCAAAAAATCATCAGATCCTACTACAAAAACCTGTATTCAACACAACTAGAAAATCTTGAGGAAATGGACAATTTCCTTGACAGATACCAAGTAGCAAAATTAAATCAGGATCAAATAGACCATCTAAACCATCCTATAACCCCTGAAGAAATAGAAGTTGTCATTGGAAGTCTTCCAACCAAAAAAAGCACAGGTCCAGATGGTTTTAGTGCAGAATTCTATCAGACCTTCAAAGAAGACCTAACACCAATACTCTTCAAACTGTTCCACAAAATAGAAACAGAAGGAACACTACCCAACTCGTTCTATGAAGCCACAATTACACTAATACCAAAAGCACACAAAGATCCGACAAAGAAAGAGAATCTCAGGCCAATCTCTCTTATGAATATCGATGCAAAAATACTCAATAAAATTCTTGCCAACCGAATCCAAGAACACATCAAAACGATCATTCACCACGATCAAGTAGGCTTCATCCCAGGGATGCAGGGATGGTTCAATATAAGGAAATCCATCAATGTAATCCACTACATAAACAATCTCAAAGAAAAAAACCACATGGTCATCTCATTAGATGCTGAGAAAGCATTTGACAAAATTCAGCATCCTTTCATGCTAAAGGTCTTGGAAAGATCAGGAATTCAAGGCCCATATCTAAACATAGTAAAAGCAATTTACAGCAAACCAGTAGCCAGCATCAATCTAAATGGAGAGAAACTTGAAGCAATCCCACTAAAATCAGGGACTAGACAAGGCTGCCCTCTCTCTCCATATCTTTTCAATATAGTACTTGAAGTTCTAGCTAGAGCAATTAGACAACAAAAAGAGGTCAAAGGGATACAAATTGGAAAGGAAGAAGTCAAACTATCACTATTTGCAGACGATATGATAGTATACATAAGCGACCCAAAGAACTCCACCAGAGAACTCCTACAGCTGATAAACGACTTCAGCAAAGTGGCCGGATATAAAATCAACTCAAGCAAGTCAGAAGCCTTCCTATACTCAAAGGATAAGCAGGCTGAGAAAGAAGTAAGAGAAATAATACCCTTCACGATAGCCATAAAACATATTAAGTATCTTGGCGTGACTCTAACCAAACAAGTGAAAGATCTGTATGACAAGAACTTCAAGTCTCTGAAGAAAGAAATTGAAGAAGACCTCAGAAGATGGAAAAATCTGCCATGCTCATGGATTGGCAGGATTAATACAGTAAAAATGAGCATCTTACCAAAAGTAATACACAGATTCAATGCAATCCCCATCAAAATCCCAACTCAATTCTTCATAGAGTTAGAAAGAGCAATTCAAAAATTCATCTGGAATAGCAGAAAACCTAGAATAGCTAAAACTATTCTCAAGAGTAAAAGAACCTCTGGGGGAATCAGTATCCCGGACCTCAAGCTGTACTACAGAGCAATAGTGTAAAAAACTGCATGGTATTGGTACAATAACAGACATGTAGATCAATGGAACAGAATTGAAGACCCAGAAATGAATCCACACTCCTATGGTCACTTGATCTTTGACAAAGGAGCTAAAACCATCCAGTGGAAAAAAGATAGCCTTTTCAACAAATGGTGCTGGCTCAGCTGGAGGTCAACATGCAGAAGAGTGCAAATTGACCCATCCTTATCTCCTTGCACTAAGCTCAATTCTAAGTGGATCAAAGATCTCCACATAAAACCAGACACACTGAAACTAATAGAAGGGAAACTAGGGAAGAACCTTGAACATATGGGCACAGGGGAGAATTTCCAATAGCTTATGCTCTAAGATCAAGAATAGACAAATGGGACCTCATTAAATTACAAAGGTTTTGCAAGGCAAAAGACACTGTCAAAAAGACAAAGCGGCAACCAACTAACTGGGAAATGATCTTTACCAACCTTACATCTGACAGAGGGCTAATATCCAAGATATACAAAGAACTCAAGAAGTTAAACTCCAGAGAGGCAAGTAACCCTATTAAAAAATGGGGTACAGAGCTACACAAAGAGTTCTCACCTGAAGAATATCTAATGGCTGAGAAGCACCTAAAGAGATGTTCATCATCCTTAGTCATTAGGGAAATGCAAATCAAAACAACCCTGAGATTCCAACTCACACCAGTCAGGATGGCTAAGATCAAAAACACAGGAGACAGCAGTTGTTGGCGAGGATGTGGAGAAAGAGGAACACTCCTCCACTGCTGGTGGAATTGCAGGCTGGTACAACCACTCTGGAAAGCAGTCTGGCGGTTCCTCAGAAAACTGGGCATGACACTCCCGGAGGATCCGGCTATACCACTCCTGGGCATATACCCAGAGACTTTACCTGCATGCAATAAGGACACATGCTCCACTATATTCATAGCAGCCTTATTTATAATAGCCAGAAGCTGGAAAGAACCCAGATGTCCCTCAACAGAGGAATGGATTCAGAAGATGTGGTATATCTACACAATGGAATACTACTCTGCAATTAAAAACAGTGAATTCACGAAATTCCTAGGCAAATGGTCAGAACTTGAAAATATCATCCTTAGTGAGGTAACCCAATCACAAAAGAACACACATGGTATGCAGTCACTGATAAGGGGATATTGACCCAGAATCTCGGAATACCCTAGACGCAATCCACATATCAATAGATTTCTAAAAAGATGGAAGGAGAGACCCCTGGTCCTGGAAAGACTGGATGTAGGGGAACGCCAGGACAGAGTATCGAGAGGGGGTTGAATGGAGAAAAGAGGGAGGGAAGGGGGCTTATGGGACTTTCAGGGAGGGAGGAAACGGGAAAGGGGAAGTGATTTGGAATGTAAATTAAAAAAATACAAAAAAAAAAAAAACCTCAAACTAAATCCCAACATCAATGAAAGAAGAAATTCTGTGTCCGTTTTTTTTTAAATATATGTTAAATGAGTGCTTTTAACATTTAAAATCCATGGGACGATATTCTAATTTTATTTCTGTTACTTTGACCAGATACCCTGATGACGAAAAGCAATTTGGAGAAGAAAGGATTTATTCAAATTTAATTCTGAGCACTGTCCATGATTGAAGGGAAATCAACATAGAAACACAAAACAGCTACATCCACTGAGAAAAGCAGAGAGAAAGGTATGGACCATGCTGGCTGCCTACATCATCCAACTGTTTCCTGTCCAACATAATTCTGGACTCCTGCCTGGGACATGGTGCCTCCCACAACAGGCTGTGTCTTCCTACATCAATTAACAATCAAGACAATTCCCCAAACACATGTACACGAGCAAACCCAATCTAGATAATTCCTCAATTGAGACTCTCTTGGCAAGTGATTATGGGTTATAGCAAGTTGGTATCTAAAACTAACCATCCTATCATTTAGCAAGATTTTATACCATACCATTTCTATAAAGAACATTTAAAAAAATAATTTGCTTTGCTTCATAGTTTGTCATTTACCTGGCTTAAAAGCTAGAAAATTCATATCCTCTCAGCATTCCTCTGTTGTTCCAATCCTCAAGAGTTTCAGCAGATAGAGATTACAAAACAGGTTCAGAAATGAGAATGCTAATTTGAGAACAGGCAATGAAACTGGAAACTCCCAGTCTGCCTATGAATTTGAATTGGTGCTTCAGAACACTCTGTTCCTGTACCAAATGCCTCTGAAGCCAGCTAGAGATCCACAATTGTCCTCTAGAGTGTGGTACCAGAATATGGTAGCACCAGTGGTGTCTGCCACTGAGCATGGTAGTTTCATGCTTGGCAGGCCTAGAAGAAAATTCCTGCCTCCAAGGTAACTTGAAAACCATTCCTTCAGCCCAAATAAAACCAACTCTGGGTCTGTCCTAAAAAAATATTTCTTTAATATCCTAGGTTACAAAGTTTATGTATACTCCAGTAAGCAAAGTAAGGCCTCACCATGGGACAGATTCCTATAACATGAGACGAAGGTAATAGAAACTCTGACAATTGGGTCAAATCTAACCAAGTTACAGGAAGAATGAAGAAAGACCCTTTCCTGTCTAAAGTCAAAAAGTGAAGTGTGCACAGAATTGTCAGATGCATGCCACTTTGTTGATTTGAGAATGCAGGAAGGATCACAGAACCCACAGGTACAGGCAGTCCCTGCAAACTGCAAAAACAAACAAACAAACAAATGAATGAATGGATTTATGAATGAATGTATGAATGAATGAATGAATGAATGAATGTAGTCTTTCCTGAATCCCTAACTAGAGACAAATCTACTGAGTCAGCCCAGTGAAACGTTGTTGGATTCTTCAGGGTGAAGAAGTGTGAGGTAAAACATTCATGTGCAGTCACTGTGCTTGTGCCAAATTTTCCTGTGAGAAGAAACGAATAGTAAATAGATGCACCAGTGATGTCAAGTGATGCTCATGTTAAGAGAGGCAGCTGTTCAACCATGTCTTACCTGATTCTCTCAGAAACTGTGGGAATTTTTAATATTACACATCACATATTTCAAAGGGTTTTTCCATAGATTTAAGTTAATATAAAATACATTATGTGATAATTTTAAATGATTCATATCTAAACTACCAAAATTGTGAAATAGTATTTTTAAGCAAAGAAACTACTTGACTTTCAAACTACTGACTTCATTTCCTGGGTAAGGCCTCCTCAGGGCTGGGTTAAAGAAACATGTGTTTTTGCTTTGGGAAGAAAAGCAAACCTTATGTCCAATCAAAGACTGAGAGCTGGCTTCCCTCAGAGAGCAGCCTATCTCAGCATTTCCTCCTGGCTAGGAATAGGAGACATATTCACCCTAGCATTCCTGCTCTCTCTGCACATCTGTCTTCATACCATCATGGGAATTTTCCAGGTATCTGCCTATGTTGAAGGAGAATGTCCCTTCCACAAGCTGAGCAGTGACTCATTGAGTAATTACTCAGTGGTGATTCCCGGAACATCTCCAGTGAAAGCAACCAGGTAGACTGGCCAGTGGCAGCACTTTGGGAATTTGGGTAGGAGATAAAGACACTGGGAGTTCATTTTCCCCACCAAATTTGTTAACAAATTGAGCATAAGCACTAGAACCATGACCTGGCTGAGAACCAAGAGGACAGGACATAGGAAATTCTCTTTATCTGTGTGCTCAATGTCCGTATACACAATGAGTTCATGGATCAGGAATAGAAGGGAGAATGCATCAGAGATGAGCAATAGACTTGCCTACCTACCATTATTTTCTAACAATACAATACTTGTTGAGCATTTATATTGTCCCAGCCATTGTTGTTACTCAGAGAGGAGCTAGAGTGCAGCCAGGGATGTAAGCTACATGCAGAATCCATGCTATCTTAAAGTAGATCCACAGATTTTTGGATCTGCTGGGGTTCATCTCCCACAAATTCTGAGAGATGATTGTAATATGATATAAACTGATGTGTCAAGCATGGCATCATGGTATATGCCTTTAATTCTAGCACTGGGGAGACAGAAACAGGGGTAGGCAGATTTCTGTGAGTTTGGAGCCAGCCTGGTCTACATACCAAGTTCCAGACCAGGAAGGTCTTAAAACAAGCAAGCAAGCAAACAAACAAAAATGGATGAGAGATTCTGTTCTCCAGCCTCTGAATGGTACTCATACAAGACCATACAAATGGTAATGTTAATAGCAATGACCA